>CM046391.1:27985303-29257803 GCA_025413875.1 Rhododendron molle
ATGATCTTGCTATTTGATATCGCATGAGTTATGTGAATAGTCCCACCGCGGAGTCGATGCATGTTACGAGACACATGGAATTGGAAAAGTAGAGATATGACACCTAAGATGAGGTTGATATGGATAAAAAGTGTTTTGGAAATGCATAATGGCCGGACTTGGTAGCCATTATGGCCATGAGTCAGATTTGGTAGCCTTTGTGGCAATGAACCGGACTTGGTAGCTCATTGTTGTGCGACACAAGGTGCCGGTCTTGGATGCTCATGGTTGTGTGTGTGTGTGTGACACAATGTGCCGGACTTGGTAGCCATTGTGGCCATGCGTTGGTATCCTTGTGGCAATGTGTCGGACTTGGTAGCTCATTGTTGTGCGACACAAGGTAATTGTAACCCATGGTTGTGTGCGTGCGTGTTTTCGGAATTGATGATAAAAGATGAGACATAAAACGATGAGTCGCGTAGGAGAGACACACGGAAAACATGACACCAACGCTCATTAGTGAATGCGCATGTGTAATTGTATGTGTTATTCGAAAGCATGGTTAAGTTTGGAAAATCATATACTATCTTTGATGTGTATGTTAAGGGATAGTGGGTTTGGATTACTCTATTGAGCTTTCAAGCTCACGGTGTTGCTTTATGTGACCCTGACATATTATACTGGTGGCGACGCTGGTATAATGTGTCAGACTTTCTAGATGAACAAGGAGAGCTGTATACCTTGGAGGCTTTCGGAGCTGAGGAACTTGCTAGGATGGAGGAAGAGAAGGAGCTTTAGTTAGCCTTAGTGACCCTCCCTTTTGTGTAATATAAACCTCTCTAAGGAGATTGGATGTAATAATGAGCTAGACTCTGCCTTGTTTGTCTAATGAAAGCTTTATTTAACGAACCTGATTTTGGGGGCATTACAACTTGGTGTCAGAGCTTTAGGTTCAAAACCTCGGCCATGGGTAGAATGGGTAGCCTTTAAGATTAGTTTTAAGATAAGTCTCAAACCCAAACCCTAGGGTTTTTCAAGAAGCAATTAGTTAATCCCGATCAAATCCGAAGCAATCAAGCTACTGAGGGATCAAGGTGGTGAGGCCCAGGGGCCTCCGGCTCAATTTATTTACTGTTTTTATGCTTAATCGTAGCTTTTGATTATCCGCTAACTTTTCTGTCTGTGAGGAAGAACATCGACCAGGTCTTCGATCCCTCGGCCGATAGATTAACCCAGTGTGATTACTCGGCCGTGACATCCATTCACCGGCCGAGTAATCGATCTCCTGGGACAGCTTTGTTTTTGTTTTCTGCTTTCTGATGCATGTTTCAATTCTAGTCTTGGCTCACCATTAACTGTTTAAAGGCTAATTAAATAGATTATGTGTTAGGATTAAATAAAGCATGTATATGTCTTATGTTGAATGACTATGGGCCAGTCTCACGGCTGGGCAGAGAGGGGTGCCTAACACCTTCCCCTTACTGTACCTTTGGCTTCCGTACCCAGAATCTCTATCTATTTTTCTAGTTTTAATAAACTGGGTGGCGACTCTGTTTTGATGATAACCGTTATCATGTGGCGATGTTCCTAGATGGGAATATCCATGATCTTGGTTTATGAAGCAAGCAACCAAATGATCAATCTATATGGTGATGCCCCGTTTGGGAGGTATCTGCACCCACAACAGTCTATTTTCATCATATACTAACTGTTTCAATACGAGAGTATGCCGTTTATCACATCCTGCAAACTGTTACAGTTTTAATCCCCGATTAACTGTTCCCCCGCCCTAATTGGCTAAAAATTAATTAATAAAAGAAGAATCACAAACATTTTCACAAAATGCCTAAGTAGAAACCGATCTCCGGATTGGGCGATAGGGGTGCCTTAAAACCCTTCCCCTCTCGTAACATGGCTCCCGAACCCAGATACGGTTATGATGGACTGGTGCTTTCACTTTTTCAAATCAAACAGCACGGCATGTGCTTTGAAATAAGGTTCTTTAGGTGTTGGAGCTCCAAACCCGAGTGGCGACTCTATATTCCAAGCGCTTGCTTCCCTGCTCGCGCTCCCTCGATCCGGGCCCAACGGAATCCTTTTCCAGGGCATGGTGCCCACAGACACGTTATTTGCTTATATGGCATTACCTGTATAGTTAAATATTAATAGGATCCTATATAATCAAGGGCAAATTTTCTTAGTCATCCCTCTAGTTTTACGGTTGTCTCAATTTCGTCTTTCTAGTTTCAATTGTCTCAATTTCGTCCCTATAGTTTGTTTTACATTTCAAATTGGTAAAATCGTTAACACCGTTAATGAAACTAACGGAAAAATATGATTAAAAAATTAAGTATTCCAATTTTCAATCTGGTTGTATCAGTGCGAAGAGCTTATTTTTTTGATCATTTTATCCTAGGTGGTCGTAATGAATTTTTGGCTCTATGGCCTTTCAACGAGCACCTCGAAGACTCCTTATTTAGTTTCAGAGCTCTCTAAGGGTGCTTATTAAAAGGCCTTAGAGCCAAAAATCCATTACGACCATCTAGGATAAAATGATCAAAAAAATAAAATTTTCGCACCGGTTCAACCGGATTGAAAATTGATGCACTTAATTTTTTAATCATATTTTTTCGTTACTTTCATTAATAGTGTTAACGATTTTACCAATTTGAAACGTAAAACAAACTACATGGACGAAATTGAGACAATTAAAACTAGAGGGACGAAATTGAGACAACCGTAAAATTAGAGGAACGACTATGAAAATTTGCCCTATAATCAACTATTTTTACTATAAGTCCAAAAAAAAAAGATTTAAATATATATATATATATATAATAGAAATCCTCTCTCAACTTAAGAACTTGATCGCTGTAGATGGTGAACACATGTAACGGAACGGACACCAGTGCTAAAGGCAACAACGATGCCAACGGTCAAACCAACTGTCAGAACAACGATCAAAGCAACGAGCCAAATCCCAATGCGAACGAACAACTAGAGTACAGGATCTCGCCCAACTTCTACAAGCTTTTATTGCAGCGACTAACAACGCAAACTGACCACCACCCCAAGCAACCACACATGGACTGATGACTCGTGCACTGGCGATGAATGAATTTTGTAAGCGCCAACCACCGGCCTTTCATGGGGAACATGACCCCGGTTCTGACAGAAGCTTGGCTTAAGGAAATCAACGTGATATTGCATACCCTGGAAATCACTCGAGATGAAGACCGAGTGGCTTTAGCCATATATCAGCTTAAAGGTGAAGCTCGTAATTAGTGGTAGTTGATGGAGAGAGCTCACGATGTCACGACTATGACATTTGTTGAGTTTGAGAACATATTCTTGGACAAGTACTTTCCCACACCGATGAAACAAGCAAAGGTACAAGAATTTATGAACCTCCAGCAAGAATCCATGACAGTGACTCAGTATGCCGCCAAGTTCGAAGAGCTATCTCGTTATGCTCAGAATCTCATTCCAACAGAAGATGGAGAAAGTAAGGAGGTTCGAATGGGGGCTCAATTCAACTCATACGGCTGTGGTTGGGCACGCTTTTCCCACTTATTCTTGAGTAGTGAAATGTGCATTGAGGCTGGAAAGGGAAGACATGTGTAGACACCTCCCGAGCGGGGCATCGCCATACAGTTGATCATCGTTTGTTTGCTCAATTGGTTGCTCGCCTCATAAACCAAGATCGTGGATACTCCCATGGCTAGAAGTATCGCCACACGATAGCGGTTATCATCAAAACAGAGTCGCCACCCAGTTTATTAAAACTAGAAAAATAGATAGAGATTCTGGATACGGAAGCCAAAGGTACAGTAAGGGGAAGGTGTTAGGCGCCCCTCTCTGCCTAGCCGTGAGGCTAGCCCATAATCATTCAACATAAGACATATAGATGCTTTATCTAATTCAAACACGTAACTGTTTTTATGCCTTTAAATAGTAAATAAGGTGAGCCGAGACAGTAAGTGAACATGCGTCAGAAAGCAGTAAATAAATCAAAGCTGTGCCAGTAGATCGATTACTCGGCCGGTGAATGGATGTCACGGCCGAGTAATCATGCTGATTCAATGTACCGGCTGAGGCATCGAAGCCCCAGCTGGTGTTCTTCCTCACACCAGACAGAAAGGTTAACGAACAATCAAAACGCCAAGATTAAATGCAAATACGACAAAAAAACCAAACCAGAGGCCGTTGGGCCTCACCACCTTAATCCCTCAGTTGCTTGATTGCTTCGGATTGATAGGGATTGACTGATTGATTGCTTATTGAATGAAACCCTAGGTTTAGGGTTTGAACTCCGGGGTTAGATCGTCGGATGGATGGCCGCCTTAGGGGGGTTAGGGCTTTTGTAGAGAGGGTTTTTGTGGGTATTTCTGCAGAGTTTCGTGGTTGATGAGGGAGTGAAAGTATATCAATTTCGTGGTGCAAAGGCCTCTATATATAGGCAATTTTGATGACTCACTCGGTCCAATCAAATCACGCGATTGCAATTGCAATGCAATTCAAACTCCTCGTTGTGATCTCTGAACGTAGCCCGAACATATCAGAAAGGTATTGTGGTTGGATCAAACAACCGACAGAACATTCGAGAGTCCGGAAAAAGGTCGATCTGGTGGCCGTAGAAAGGAACTGGCGGCTGAGGAATGGTTTGGGCGGCCGAGCCATTGATCTGGCGGCCGAGGCTTTGATTTCTCAGGGAGATTTGCTTAGCAACAGGTTGCTCAGGTGAGGAATGGATGTTAAGGCCATGAGATCGATGTTACGGCCGATCGATGGATTTTCCTAGAACACTGTGTTTCTGTTTGAAAGGCTATTTGGCTCCGGATTGGGTTCTCTAAGTGGCTCAAAGTTCTTACCATAAGTCCAGGGGTTTCACAAGAAGGCAATCAGCAATCATCGAATCCATTTCATCATCGGGATGGTCCCAAGGTGGGACTTGAAATAATCGTTAGGCCAAATTGGGGTGTCTACAACATGGACTCTAAGGCAAGATTGAAAAAGCCAGTGACCACCATTAGAGGACCAATTAAAACTGGTCAGAGTAGCAATAACAACAAAAATCGAGGACCGTACCCAGCTAGGCCATTCAATCAGCAGCTCAACAGCCAATAGTGGAGGAACACTGGGCCAGTGCAGAATTAGTTTCAGAGGCCGCTGCAGGGGACTGCTAGGGACATTTCAACTGTGTAGTGCAACAATTATCAAGCTCTGGGGCACTATAGCAGTGTTCCCAGCCCAGAAGGGAGAGACCAATGGGAGGTGGGAATCAACAACAATTCTGACCCATTGGCTTTGGCAATCAGAACCAAGGTGGACTACAGTCGCAACAAAATGTCAAGCCACTGCAGCAAGCTAGGCCGCCACAGGACAATTGGAAGGGGAAACAATCAATGGGTACTCAGCAGAACACTGGAGGACGCATCTTTGCACTACAAACTGAGGACGAGGAGCAGCAGCAGGATCCCTCTGTGGTCCAAGGTACGCTACTATTGTTCAGTACTTGCGTTCAAGCCTTATTCGATTCTAGAGCATCACATTCGTTTATATTTTTCGTATGTGTATCTGCACTTGGACTAGAAATAGAACCCCTAGGTACGAATATGAATGTAATGTCGCCTTTGGAGGGAGTATATCTGTTAGCTTGGTCTGTAAAGGGTGTAAGATAGAGGTAGCTAACCTGAGACTGACTTGTGACCTACGAGTGATCGACATGTCAGATTTTGACGTAATCCTAGGAATGGATTGGTTGTCATCCCATCGAGCTATCATAGACTGCCATCAGAAGATGGTGATGGCTTTTGCTCCTAATGGAACCTGTTTCAAATTTAAGGGGGATAGACAAACTCCGGATTCAAATTTAAGGGGGATAGACAAACTCCGGATTCGACCATGCGACGATTGAGGTGGCAAGACCAACTTTTTGGATGGCGGGCTAGCCTCAAGTTGGAAGAAATCGATCGTGTGGAATCAGGGCTACCCCACATTGTCTGCGAGTATGCTGACATTTTTTGTCACGACCTAAACCCATGGGTTAAAAGTCTAATGACCGGCCAGTGAGTCTACGTCACCCTAGGCCTATCCTAATAAGTCAGTTTAGGGAATTCATAAAATCCTCTCACCAAAATAGTTTTCCTTAAGAAATTCGGTAAGCTGCAGAAGTACAATTTCAATAATTCCAACATATTCTAGAGTTCTATGTGCGGAAATAAATAATATAATTGCTCAACAATACTGATAAAAATAATCATATCATAACTCATTCGAGACAAACCGGTTTCAAAACTCAAAAGTCTTCAAGTTCTCACAGCTCTATATTCACATCAGAACAGTACTACTATATACACATAAGAACTGATCACCAAAAAGACTTCGGCTTGAGAGCAAAGCCAAGTCCATCTATTGCTGCTAACCTGAAAGTATGATTTTTGAAAAACTCCATAAGCTAAAGCTTGTATGAAACATGGCATATCTAGTAAACACATTAAATCATGGATACAACTAACATCTTATAAAAAGTGTAGTCATACTCTTCAGTATCGAACATGTAAAATGTACTTCCTTTCAAAGAGAATCAAATCTCAAGTCCATAATAAAATGAATTCACGCCTTTCAATAGACTTATGCTAAAGCAATAATTCTCAGTCATCAGTTCATTCATTCATAGAATGAAATCCAACTTTTCAGGATAAAGCAGAAAACCATCATGATGTTAAAAATATCACATTTCATAATACTTGTTGATTTCGCACATCTTTCATGAACAAGTTTCAACCAGAATCGAGAGGAGCGACCTCTAAAGTATAAAGCGAATGACGTCAAATCATCAGATACCTTGTTAATATCCCCCAACCTTGTAACTCTAAATCCACTTTGTCTGTTTAAAGTCCTCAAGCACGGATACTTGTTCAGATGTATCGATAGGAAAAATATGCATTTCACCAAATCATTTAGCAAGTTAATCAATATCCATGATTCTGTAGACCTCCCGAGCGGGGCATCGCCATACAGTTGATCATCGTTTGTTTGCTCGATTGGTTGCTCGCCTCATAAACCAAGATCGTGGATACTCCCATGGCTAGAAGTATCGCCACACGATAGCGGTTATCATCAAAACAGAGTTGCCACCCAGTTTATTAAAACTAGGAAAATAGATAAAGATTCTGGATACGGAAGCCAAAGGTACAGTAAGGGGAAGGTATTAAGCACTCTTCTGTGCCTAGCCGTGAGGCTAGCCCATAATCATTCAACATAAGACATATAGATGCTTTATCTAATTCAAACACGTAATCTGTTTTTATGCCTTTAAACAGTAAATAAGGTGAGCCGAGACAGTAAGTGAACATGCGTCAGAAAGCAGTAAATAAATCAAAGCTGTGCCAGTAGATCGATTACTCGGCCGGTGAATGGATGTCACGGCCGAGTAATCATGTTGATTCAATGTACCGGCCGAGGCATCGAAGCCCCGGCTGGTGTTCTTCCTCACACCAGACAGAAAGCTTAACGAACAATCAAAACGCTAAGATTAAATGCAAATACGACAAATAAACCAAACCAGAGGCCGTTGGGCCTCACCACCTTAATCCCTCAGTTGCTTGATTGCTTCGGATTGATGGGGATTGACTGATTGATTGCTTCTTGAATGAAACCCTAGGTTTAGGGTTTGAACTCCGGGGTTAGATCGTCGGATGGATGGCTGCCTTCGGGGGGTTAGGGCTTTTGTAGAGAGGGTTTTTGTGGGTATTTCTGCAGAGTTTCGTGGTTGATGAGGGAGTGAAAGTATCTCAATTTCGTGGTGCAAAGGCCTCTATATATAGGCAATTTTGATGACTCACTCGGTCCAATCAAATCACGTGATTGCAATTGCAATTGCAATGCAATTCGAACTCCTCGTTGTGATCTCTGAATGTAGCCCGAACGCATCGGAAAGGTATCGTGGTTGGATCAAACAACCGAAAGAACATTCGAGAGTCTGGAAAAAGGTCGATCTGGCGGCCGTAGAAAGGAACTGGCAGCCGAGGAATGGTTTGGGCGGCCGAGCCATTGATCTGGCAGCCGGGCTTTGATCTCTCAGGGAGATTTGCTTAGCAACAGGTTGCTCGGGTGAGGAATGGATGTTAAGGTCGTGAGATCGATGTTACGGTCGACCGATGGATTTTCCTAAAACACTGTGTTTCTGTCTAAAAGGCTATTTGGCTCTGGATTGGGTCCTCTAAGTGGCTCAAAGTTCTTACCATTAGTCCATGGGCTTCACAAGAAGGCAATCAGCAATCATCGAATCCATTTCATCATCAGGATGGTCCCAAGGTGGGACTTGAATCATTAGGCCAAATTGGGGTGTCTACAGATTCTATAGAAAACATTTCTAAAATATTTCCACAATGAAATATTTAAACGACACATGTAAACAAGATATGCATGTTTCACCTTGTTCCTGAAGACGCAACTAAACTCTACTCAAGTCTTCATGTATTTCATACTAACGATGACACAGACCTAATGAGAATATCATAAACGTCCAAGTATGAGTACAATTAATGTACTAAGTCCAAATAATCCAATTCTAGTCATCTAAGTCATGGCTTAGAGCCGATCTGTTACTAGGGGTAAAATGGTCATTTTACATTCCAGGGTCAATCTATCCCAGCGCTATGAACTCAGATCTCTCATCTTATCAAATCTGATCCAAAAATCATAAATTTCTCAAAACTCAAGTACAAAACTTAGTTTCAAAACATTTATGACTAGAAAGGTCATTTTAGCACACATCGAATTCCAAGTCATTTTAAACCTCTTAACTCCAAAGTGCAAAATTTAAGTATCCTAATTATTCAAAAATTACAATCATGTAATTTTTACAAAAATTAATAAGAATTTATACAAAGTCCATTTTTGGCATAGAAACGCAACACAATGGGTCGGAGGTTCAATGGCCTCTATTGGTAAAATAGTAAACACAATTCCACCTTAAGATCACATGGAAATTCTGGGTAAAAACTTAGTTTTGTCAAAAACTCTCAAAAACCTATGCATGCAAGGTATTTCAAAAAAAAAAAAAGACAACACTTTGTTCATTTACTAAAATCTATCCCTCTTTCTTTGAAAAATCATAACTTATTCATATAAGGTCCAAAAATACTCAAGCCAGCGCCAAAACTTGCTTAACATCCATGTGTTTCTATTGTAAAAATTGAAAGATTACTTATCAACCAAATATTCTCCAGATTTCAAAAGAACAAGCTGTTCTACAGAAAAACAGGGCAGCCAAACATGTTTCAGTAGGAAATCCATAACTAATTCATTTCAACTCCAAAAATCTTGAAACCAGCGCTCAAAGTTGCAAAACATAAACTATTATTGTCAATAAAAATATCAGATTGTAAATTAAGAGGATAGTTCCCACAAATCAAAAGAAGATGGCTCTGCCCAGATTTCAGAACAAGTGTATGAGTCCATATTTCGAAAATCATAACTAATTCTGTGTTGATTGGTTTTGCATGTACATGGTATCAAATTCTTCGTATTTACTTTAAAAGCTATGAAGACTTCAAAAGTTGAATCATAGCAGAAGGGTTCTCAAAATACGAATTTGTGATGGTCCAGAAAGCTGTCAGGAAAGTTTAAGAAGTTACCAGCCAGATTTGATGGAGAACGTCAGTGTGTCTAAGGGCTGGTCCAAATCTTGGAGGAGCTAAAATGGCTTGTCTTCTTCCTTCTTCTCTTCTCTTCTCCTCCTGTCGTACTCTTCTCTCTCTCTCTCTCTCTCTCTCTTCTATGTCTCCCTCTCTCCTTTCTTTTCTTTGTATTCTCTTGCAACTAATAACTAACTAGGGGTCGGGCACACGCGATGCGTGTGCACGTTAAAGTCAAAAAATGAAATCTTCAAATGACACGATGTTAAAAATGTTAGACTTAACTGAATAGGCATCTTAAATCCAACCCCTACTTATGTTTTAGCTCATGACATCATCATGATATATCTTTCCCTCGTGTCTCTTAGAAATTTTGGCGCACGCTATGTGTGTGGATGATTCATTAACAAAAAAAAAAATCTCGAGTCACAGTGATACTACATTACAACAATCTCATACCTTGTTTGGGTTTTTTTGGGGTCATTTCAGAAACTCATCAAATAGCAATCACAATGAAGCACTACAATTTTCAAACTCCACTTACAGAAATTAAAAAAAAAACCACAAATAAGGAACACAAAATTAATTCTAAAGAAGTGAGAACAAAATAACAAAGAATAATTTGCTAAACAAAAGGTACTAGACAATGGCAATGGCTTACATTGGTTTATTGTGACAAAGGACCAAGTATTCCCCCACAGTATGCACAATTGTTCCAAAGAGACAGAGTTGTAGGAGATCAAAAACAAAAAAAGAGTTGCTGGAGATCATAATTGAAATGAACTTCTTCTCCATTTGGAAGAAGGCTGTTTGAAGGGAGGGAGGGGAATTGTAGAAACAGGTAACTGGGAAAACAGGAACATGGCACATGATGCTATTTTGTTATGATGATTTTGATAACTGCCATGTCAATTTATGTTTTTACCCTCCAAAATTTTAACTATTTTGTTTTGTGTGTTTTTTTGTTCTTTAAAGGGTATTTTAGGAAAGGAATATACATGACATGGGGGACACCAAACTGGTGCTCCCCTTTTATATATTAGAATAGATATAGTAATGATAGTATATGTATAATTCTGTGCTAGTATACACTTGGCACATAACTAAGCTAATGGGGTTGCCAAGTGCTGGCGCGCGGTTTGAAAAACTGTCTGGGTTCTGAACTCAGAAAAATATGAAACTCGCACAGTACCCTAAATAAATTATTCTAAGAATAACCCCATTCTTGGAATTTCAAGAAAAAATCCAAAACACAGAGATTTGAAATGCCTGGCCCATGGACTTGTAAAATGTGTACATGACTCAGTCCGCGACCAATTATTAATGCTAATGAAGAATATCATCGTACTAATATTATTTTTAATGTGAGGGCTCTCACATTTTTCCTGAAGAACTCACTGGACTACCGCAGCGCCGAGAACTAGACTTCACTATCAAACTTCAACCTAGAACAACCCCAATCTCCATAGCCCCATACCGGATGGCACCTGCATAACTAAAGGAGCTCAAGACCCAATTGCAAGATCTGTGTGACAAGGGTTTCATTCGACCAAGCTCATCACCCTGGAAAGCGCCGGCTTTATTTGAGAAGAAGAAAGACGGAACATTGCATCTCTGCATCGATTATAGGCAACTGAACCGTGTCACGATAAAAAATCGTTATCCTTTGCCTAGAATAGATGACCTATTTGATCAGCTGTGTAATGACCCCGATTTTTGGTAAATAAAAATTTCGTTAAAAATTTGAATTTTATTTTATTACTTGGATTTTTATTTCCATAACCAAAAATCGGTCGTTACTGACTAATAGAAATCTCATTGTCTAGTCGAGAAATCTTGATTAGGTTTTAATCGCCGTTTAACTGCCGTCTTTCCCGTCATTTCTAGGATTAGGTCTTGAACCCTTTGTCTTGGCTGGAAATCCTACCTAGCAACCTTAGCTAGCTTTTTAACCAACGAGTTAACCTAGCAATCGTTTAAACTAATTACCTGTCATTCCTAACCCTCGGTGAACCTTATGAACCTTTGGCCGTGAACCTTTTGAAACCCTTGAGCTTGTAACCCTAGATTAATCCTTTGAACCGTTTGAACCTTTTAAGCTATCGACCATTGGACAATAACGTTAGGGTTATCTTTACCCATTGGATAATAGGAGAACCTTGATTAACTTCCCAAAGTACAAGATTAGATTAGTTTAGTACTTAAGTATAGTATTTAATCAAGTATTATACTTTTTGGTATTATCCATTGGTTAATAACCGTTAGGAGATTCTTTACCCATTGGACGATAGGTTAAAACCCTTACCATCCTTACCCATTGGTTAATAACCGCTAGGGGAATCATTATCCATTGGATAATAGCTAGACTTTCAACCAAGTACTAGTAGTGATTAAAATAGTAGATTTTCCCATGTGTTAATTGATTAAATTAGAATTTGTACATAGATTAAAATAGATAGAAGGACTTGTACTTTGAAAGTGTAACTTAGTTTATTAGGATATTAGATTTGATATATCTAGTATAGAATAAAATATTAGATTTGCCATGTGTGTTAAAACCATTAAATTAGAAATTGTCCATTAGGTTATTAATATAGGACTTGGTACTTTGAAAGACTTGAATTAGTTTAATGGATATTGGACTTTGACATATCTAGTAGGATTTGGTGGTACATGTCATATATATATAGATATGTGTACTTGTATGTATATATATATATATATGTATATATATATTATATTGGTAAAGTACCATGTGTGTATTTCATTTTTATAATTGGAAAATCAATTTTACTTGAAAAACCCCAGATTTGAAAGTACCCATAGTACTTAGATATATATTTGTATATATGTATTCTTTCAAGTAAGTACAAGGGAGGGAGGGAGAGAGAGAGAGAGAGAGGGAGAGGGAGAGAGAGAGAGAATCCGAGAGGGAGAGAGAAAGAGAGAGAGAGAGAAGGAAGAGAGGGAGAGATTTGTACCTTGATTTTCTTGATCTTCCATTGTACCCTTGCTTGATCTCTTGGTGATTTTCATTGTACCATTGGAAGAACACAATCCATAGGGATTTCATCCTTACAAGCCAAATCTTGTACAAACCCCATTTTTATACTTGAATCAAATCTCCTTTCCTTGCTAAATCTTCCATGATCACCTCAATGGTACACTTCCATAGCCATGCATGCCTAGTTCTAGGGTTAAACTTGCAAGAAACCAAGATTTGCTAGAATAAAAAAATGAGCTATAGGACAGAGAGAGAGGCCGGCTAGGGAGAGAGAGAGAGGGTGCCTTGCCTATAAATACCAAGCTCTTGGTACTTTGAACTCACACCTTCACCTCATTCTCCAACTTCTCTCTAGAAAAAGTTTAGTGTTCTTGTTGTTCTTTCTTTGTTCTTGAGGTTTCTTACTAGTTTTTCAAGAAACTTTCCATTGCCGCCACTAAACCACCACTCGACCACCACCTCGATCCAAAAGTAGTAGTAGTTGTAGTTAAGATCTAGTTTCGAGAGAAACCATTCTCTTTCGAAGCTACCGGAAGCTTACCGTAAGTCGTTACTCTGTTCGACCGCTGACTTTCTTTCCGTCGTACCTTCCGTAGCTTACTACCGCCAAGAAGAACAATAGAGTGTCTTTACTCTCTACCCTAAGTATAGTTTCCCTAAGTATAAAAAGCTATGTGTTTAGTATGATCTTGTTTTACTTAGTTTACTTTGATCTTAAGAATACTTGATTGCATGATTTGGTTGGTAGTTGTTTATTTGTTACTTGCCTTACTTTTGCGTTAAATGTTGAGAATGATGATGTGATAGTATGAGCATGCAATCTAAGATGGAGTTGGATGATCTTGCTAGTTTAGTTTCAAGATTACTTGGAATGAGTTGTACTTACTTGTGAAGTCTACTGCGGAGTCTATGCATGAATACGTGACATGAAAATCGAGAAAGTAGAAACATGACGTCTAGGGTGTATTAATAATAAGAAGCGTTTTGAAACCCGCAATGTGGCCGGGCTTGCCCATTGTGGAGATGTGTTTGCAAAGGATAAAATATTTTTAAAACTACATAATGACCATGTGTGAAGATCATTATGTGGTGTGTGTGTGTGTGTCCAATGGGAACTCAGAGAAGCGGAACCATTGTGAGGGTGTGTGTGTCATATGCGAACCCGGAGCGGCGGAACCATTGTGAAATTGTGTGTACTCCCATGGGAACCCGGAGCGGCGGAACCATGGTGAGGTAAGGCTTGGTATTCCGCGGAGAGGAGCCAATGCTAATTGTGTGCCAATGGGAACCCAGAGCGGCGGAACCATTATGCGTATACTCGAGAACCCGGAGCGGCGGAACCGAGGTTGTTTGTGTTAAAACTAATTTTTGAAATGTGCGCCAATGGGAACCCAGAGCGGCGGAACCATTGTGCATATACTCAGGAACCCAGAGCGGCGAAACCGAGGTTGTTTATGTTAAAACTGATTTTTGAAATGTGCACCAATGGGAACCAGGAGCGGCGGAACCATTGTGCGTATACTCGGGAACCCAAAACGGCAGAATCGAGGTTATTTGTGTTAAAACAGATTTTTGAAATGTGCGCCAATGGGAACCCGGAGCGGCGGAACCATTGTGCGTATACTCGGGAACCCAGAGCGGCGGAACTGAGGTTGTGTGTGTTAAAACGGATTTTTGAAATGTTTTGGTAGAGTGAAAACGAGGCACATTCTACGAAACGCTGCATAGGAAACACTCTGATGACATGGACACTGACGATAGATAGCGAATGTGGATGTGTCATTGTTAATATCTATATCCTATATTGTATGTGATATATGCATGACTTGCTATGTGTAAGTTAAGGGTTAGTGGGTTTTGGGTTACTCTATTGAGCTTTCAAGCTCACGGTGTTGCTTTATGTGACCCTGACATATTATACTGGTGGCGACACTGGTATAATGTGTCAGACCTTTTAGATGAACAAGGAGAGCAGTATACCTTGGAGGCATTTGGAGCTGAGGAGCTTGCTAGGATGGAAGAGGAAACAGAGCTGTAGATAACCTTAGCTGTCCTTCCCTTTTATGTATATGGGTACTCCCTGAGGGGATTATGATGTAATAAGGAGCCAGACTCTACCTAGTTTATCTAATAAAATGATTATTTAACGAACCCGATTTTGGGGGCGTTACAAGCTGAGAGGAGTGACCTATTTTTCAAAGATTGATCTACGATCAAGGTTCCACCAGCTAAGGATTTAAGACGACCATATCTCCAAGATTGCTTTTAGAACAAGATATGGGCACTACGAGTTTGTGGTGATGCCGTTTGGACTCACTAATGCTCCAATAGTATTCATGTGTCTCATGAACCAAAATTTTCAACCTTACTTGGACAGGTTTGTGGTAGTGTTCATTGACGACATCTTGATATACTCTGCCTCGAAGAAGGAGCATGAGGAGCATCTTAGGATTGTACTTCAAGTGCTTAGGGATAACCAACTCTATGCTAAAGCTAGCAAGTGTGAGTTTTGGTTAGAAGTGGTTAAATTCCTAGGACATGTAGTGTCAAAGGAAGGAATCGCAGTGGATGAAAGAAAGTTGAAGCTGTACTAAATTGGAAACGACCCACGTAGGTGTTTGAGATCAGAAGCTTCTTGGGATTGGCCAGTTACTATCGAAGATTTATACTGGACTTCTCAACTCTAGCCAAACCAATGACGAAGCTGACACAGGAAGGAATCAAGTTTGAGTGGAATGAAGTTTGTGAGAAGTCTTTTCAGAAGTTGAAGGAAAGGCTAACCAGTGCACCTATACTTATCATTCCGGAGAGGAATGTAGGCTATACGGTTTATTACAATGCCTCCAAGGATGGATTAAGATGTGTTTTGATACAAAATGGAAAAGTAGTTGTGTATGGGTCACGTCAACTCCGACCACATGAGAAGAACTTATCGACACAAGATCTGGAATTGGCAGCAGTGGTTTTTGCTCTCAAGTCATGGCGCTATTATCTATATGGAGAGCAATTCAAGGTTTTCACTGACCACAAAAGTCTCAAGTATTTGTTCACTTAGAAGGAATTGACTATGAGACAGAGGAGATTGATGGAGTACCTGGAGGATTACAAGTTTACCATGTCTTACCACCCCAGCAAGGCGAATGTGGTAGCAGATGCCCTAAGTCGGAAGAATTGGGCGCAAAAAGCTAAGGTAGCTTCAAAAGAATGGGATATGATAGAGACGCTAAATGAGTTTAATTTGCAATCATTGTCAAAAAATGGACAAGCCCATCTGTATGCACTTGTTGCCAAGCCTGCATTACATCAAGAAATTTTGCTCGCTCAAAGTTTCGAGCAAGATTGTGATTTCATACGATCCCAAATAGCCGCAAGAAAAGCACTCATGGGATGGACCATACACACTGATAACAACCTTCGATTCAAAGGTTCAATCTTTGTACCTAGTATTGGCACTCTTCGGGAAGCAATACTTGGAGAATTTCACCACTTGAACTTCACTTGCATCCCGGTGGTACGACGATGTATCATGACCTACGGAGGACGTACTGGTGGGAAGGACTGAAGAGAGATGTGGCGAACTTCGTGTCAACCTGTTTGGTTTGTTGTAACGACCCTGATTTTTGGTCAATAAAAATTTCGTTGAAAATTTGAATTTTACTACCTGGATTTTATCTTCATAACCAAAAATCCGTCGTTACTGTCTAATAAAAATCTCGTTGTTAATATTCAAAAATTCTTTTATTACTCTTTGATGGTTTATAAACGACTTCTAGTTGCTTATTATCCGCCATGGTTAGATTAAAGCCTTGTAGTTATGATTCTTGGCTGGAAATCCTACTAGACTAGCATAGTTAGTTTTTAACCAACCAGTTAGAATAATCTAACTACCATTTCATCTAGTTACTTCCTTCTAACCCTTGGTGAACTTCTTGAACCCTTTGAACCTCATGAACCTTTTAAACGCCTTGAGCCTTGTGAACCTCTCAACCCTAAATGAACCTTTTGAACCTTTTAGCTTTTAACCATTGGACGATAAATGTTAGGGTAATCTTTACCCATTGGACAATAGGAAAACTTAGATTATTCTACCAATAGTACCTTACTAGATTTTGTTAGTACATAAATATAGTTATATGTAGCTATATATACACATGCTTAAAGTACTTAAGTATTAATTAAGTGTAGAAAGTACCTCACCCTTTTATCCATTGGACGATAATGGTTAGGAGAATTACTACCCATTGGTTAATAGTTAGTCTTGCCAACAAAGTACTAAGATCCATTAAATTAGTCATTCATTCGATTTTCCCATATACTTGAAAGATTAAAGAAATAAGATATGTACCATATGCGTATCTTATCCTAGGATTCTATGTACCCTAATATAGTTTTATAATAAGACATGTGCCAATTGGACTATTTTAATGGGGAATTTTGATTTGGAAATCTACCTAGATTGCATGGTACACCCTTTTTTATATATGTGTACATGTACTTGGATATATATATATAGATATACATATATATTACAAGTATACATGTGACTAATTAAGTATTTTAATAAGTAAATCTTAATACTTGAAAGTTTAATAGATTGTTAGTACTTTTTGTACTTATATATATATATATATATGTATGTATGTATGCTTTCATTGTACTAGAGTGAGAGAGAGAGAGAGAGGGAGAGAGTTGCCGCGAGAGAGAGAGAGAGAGAGAGAGAGAGGAAGGAAGAAAGAAGAAGAGATTGAGTAGTACCTTGGGTGATTTTCTTTGGTACTTTGATATACTTTCAATCTTTGGAGATTTACTTCTTCAAGCAAAATCCTTGTACCATAGTCCTAGTATATGTATTTAATCACTAAATCCTTGTACAATCCCTCCAATCTTTCCAAAATCCTTCCAAGATCAAATCCAAGTACTAGAACTAGCCATGCAAGACTAGGAACTAGATATAGGTTGTTCAAGCAAACCTTTTATCCATTGGACCATAAATGTTAGGGGAAAATTTATCCATTGGACAATATGCCAAGCCTTGGCCTATAAATAGCATGCTCATTCTCACCATTCAACTCACACCTTCACTCCTTTGCTCTCACTTCTCTCTAGAAACCATTTCTGTTTCCAGTCAGCTTACTGCCTTTACAAATCCTCCTTTATCTCCTGCTTAAAGTAGTTTTTAGAACCAACTCACTTCGGGAAAGTTGTAGAACACTGCGAGACCTTCAAGTTAGACCCAAGAACCACCCTAATTGGTCAAGAAATGACCAAGATATCGACATCCGAAGTTCAGTAAAAATCTCGGATTTCCAGTTCCAGACAGCTTACTGCCACTCCCTTTATCACCATTTTTCTCCTACCTAAACTAGTTTCTAGGATCAACTTCCTTCACAAAAGTTGTAGAGCACTTCTAGAGCTTCGATTTCGACCCAAGAACGATTGTATTCGGCCAAATATTGACCAAGTTACAGCCATCCAAAGTTTGGTCCAGATTTGTGAGTTTCACCGCGCGTAGAATTTTCCAATTATCTTGTTCGGCCCCGACTAGTTTCGGATCAAGGTAGATTAATCTTAACCACTATCTCTAAGTATATGTAGATTAATCTTAACCACTATCTCTAAGTATAGTAGAATGTCCTTATTCTCTATCGCTAAGTATATTTGGGTGCATGCTTGAGTTGTATGTAGATTAATCTTAATCCCTATCTCTAAGTATACGTATGTACTTGATTGAAATAAATGTAGATATCTCTATCTACTTCTCCTAAGTATACGTGGATTACTCCTTACTCATTAGTCCTAAGTATGATTAGAAATGTGCATGTTAGAAGATAAAACGTTGCACTTGATTGAAGTATTCGTATTTTGACCTTCAAGATAGTTGATAGTTTGTTTATACATTGCTTGCCTTACTTGTGGTTATGATTAAGTGATAAATGAGCATGATATAATAGAGTTGGATGATCTTGCTAGATTACAATGAACGATTTATGATTACTTACGTGAAAAGTCCTACCACGGAGTCTATGCATGAAAATGAGACACGGAAATCGAGAAAGTAGAAACATGACATCTAGGATGTGTTAATGAAAAGGTGTGTTTTGACATCGCAATGTGGCCGGACTTGCCCATTGTGGGGGTGGTGTTTGCAAAGAATAAAATATTTTTGAAACTACATAATGATCAAGTGTGATAATCATTATGTGGTGTTTGTGTGTGTTCCAATGGGAATCTGTGATGGTGGAACCATTGTGAGGCTGTGTGTGTTTCAATGGGAATCCGTGGTGACGAAACCATTGTGAGGCTATGTGTGTTCCAATGGAAATCCGTGGTGGCGGAACCATTATGAGGTTGTGTGTGTTCCAATGGGAATCCGGAGCGGCGGAACCATTGTGAGGCTGTGTGTGTTCCCATGGGAATCCGGAGCGACGAAACCATGGTGAGGTATGGCTTGGTTATCCGCGGAGAGGAGCCAATGCAAATTGTGTGCCAATGGGAACTCGGTGCGACGGAACCATTGTGAGGATACTCGGGAGACCGGAACGACGGAACCGAGGTTGGGTGTGTTAAAATTGATTTTTGAAATGTTTTGGTAAAGTGAAAACGAGACACAGTCTACAATGAGTCGCGTAGGAGAAACTCAGATATCACAGACACCAACGTTAGATTAAGGAATGTGGATGTGTCATTGTTGTTATCTGTACGAGTATGCATGTGTTGTTCATGACCTTGTATGCCATATCTATGATTTGCTATGTGTAAGTTAATGGTTAGTGGGTTTAGGTTTATTCTGCTGAGCTTTTGTAGCTCATGGTGTTACCTTTGGTGACCCTGACATATTATACTGGTGGCAACGCTGGTATAATGTGTCAGATTTTGAAGATGATCAAGGCAAGTTGTACACCTTGGAGACCTTTGGAACTAAAGAGCTGGCTAGGATGGAGAAGAAGGCGAAGCTGTAGATAAGAATCCCTAGTTTTCCCTCCTTGTGTAATCATGAACTCTTGTGGGAGTTATGATGTAATAAAGAGACAAACTCTCTTAATTTATGCAATAAATGTTTATTAAACGTACCCAAAATTGGGGGCGTTACATTTGTCAACAAGTCAAGGCCGAACATCAGATGCCCGAAGGAGACCTGCAACCCTTACCGATTCTGACTTGGAAGTGGGAACATATTTCCATGGATTTTGTGGCTGGTCTGCCCAGGTCGCCGAAGTCAAATACTGCTATCTGGGTAATAGTTGACCGCCTCACTAAGTCTGCACATTTTTTACCATTAAAAATGACGGAGAACATGGAGACTTTGTGTAACAACCCTAATTTTTACTAAATAAAAATTTCGTTGTTACTGTTTGAAAAATCTTAATTAGGTTTTAATCGCCGATTTACCGTCGTTTTCCCGTCGTTTCTAGGATTTGGTCTTGAACCTTTTATCTCGGCTTGAAATCCTATCTAGCAACCCTAGCTAGCTTTTAACCAACGAGTTGACCTAGCCATCATTTAACCTAATCACCAGTCGTTCCTAAACCTCCGCGAACCTTATGAACCCTTGACTCGTGAACCTTTTGAAACCCTTGAGTTTGGTAACCCTAGATTAAACCCTTTGAACCGTTGAACCTTTTAGCTGTCGACCATTGGACGATAACGTTTTCTTATCCATTGGTTAATAGGATAACCTTAGTTAACCTTCCTAATTACGAGGTTAGATTAGTTTAGTGCTTAATTACAAAGTATTATACTTTCTAGCTTTACCCATTGGATAATCACTGCTAGGAGATTTATTACCCATTGGAAAATAGACCAAAGTACTTGCCATCCTTAACCATTGGTTATTAACCGCTAGGGAAACTATTATTGTAACGACCCTGATTTTTTGGTCAATAAAAATTTCGTTAAAAATTTGAATTTTATTTTAATACTTGGATTTCATTTTTAACATCCAAAAATCGGTCGTTATTGACTTATAAAATTTTGTTGTTATATTTGAAAATTCTTTATTTGTTTTATAAATCCCTTTTAGCGATTAATAATCCGTCATAATTAGATTTGAAACTTGTAAAATTGAATCATTTTACTCCGGACAATTTAGTCCTTCTCCCATGACTAGTATACTTGTAAACGTACTCGTATATTTTTCCTAATAAATAAATAATATCTTTAAACTATATTTCTCGGCTGGAAATCCTACTTAGCAAGCATAGTTAGCTTTTAACCGATTAGTTAGCAAACCCTAACTACCGTTTGGCTTAGTGATGCATCGATGCTAGTTAGTGGAAATTTTTGGTCTTTGCCTTAACCGTCGGCTTGACTGCCTTGCTTTGGCTTGGCTTGGCTAGGCTGCCTAGGCATCGGGTCGTTGTTAGACCTGCCTCGCCCAAGCATCGGGCCTCTGTCAGGCTTGCCTCGCCTTGGCGTCGGCTCGCTGTCGCGCCTGCCTTGCCTTCGCATCGGCTCGCTATCGCGCCTGCCTCGCCTAGGCGTCGGGTCGCCATCGGGTTCTGCCTTGGCGTGGGGTCGCGCCTTGCTTTTGCCTTGGCGTTCTTTGTCTTTGCCTTACGACAGCCCTTTGCAGCTCTATTTGCTGGGCCTTGTTTGTGCCACCGGCTTTGGCTGGCTGGCCACCGCTGCAGCTCCGGTCGCTTGGCCTTGTTTGTACCGTGCTTTGGCCACGGCAGCGCTGGCGACTCTGCCTTGGCCAGCCTTTGTTTGGCCATTTGCTTTGGCCACCGCTTGGCCACCGCTTTGCCGCCCGGCTGCCTTGGCCACTGTTTGGCCACCGCTTGGCCACCGCTTTGCCACCAGGCTGCCTTGGCCACGCTCACGCCTTGCCTTGGCGTTTGACACCGTCGGGCTTTAATATTCCGTTATTAGGCGATTTCCTACTAAATAAAACCAAAATACCATTGGAGCAATGAAAGCCTAGATTAAGTATCGTTAGTCTTTAACCAATTAGTTAGAATAGCCTAATGCCCATTTAACCTAATCACTTGGATTCCAAACCTAATTAGGTTGCCCTAACCCTAGATGGACCATTTTACCCTTTTTAATGTTTATCCATTGGTTAATACATGCTAGGAAGATCTTTGACCATTGGACAATAGTTGTTAGGAAGAAGACCAAGTTTGACTAGTAGTTGGAATAGTCTAGTCAAAAGCAAACATTGTACTTCATGATGACTTTCCTTGGACCATTGGTTATTACATGCTAGGGTAATCTTTATCCATTGGACGATAGATGCTAGGGTGATCTTTATCCATTGGATGATAAGTTCTAGGAAAATCTTTATCCATTGGTTATTACATGTTAGGAAGATCTTTGACCATTGGACAATAGTTGTTAGGGAGAAGACCAAGTTTGACTAGTAGTTGGAATAGTCTAGCATTGTACTTCATGATGACTTTCCTTGGACCATTGGTTATTACATGCTAGAAAAAGCTTTACCCATTGGACAATAGATGTTAGGATTGCCAAATAGGATGACAAGACAAGTCATGTGTTCCTTCATCATTACTTCTTTGGACCATTGGTTATTACATGCTAGGGTAATTGTTAAACCCTTGGACAATAACCATTAGGGAAATCATTATCCCTTGGATAATAGCATTGTCCAATATTCCCATGGGATTCTTGGTGAAAGATATGATAGTACTTTCTCCTACAAAAAGAATAATCATTAGCCATGTGTGCATTTAAGTAGTCTTGTCCTTACCTTCCTTGTTCTTTCCATAAATGTGCATATAGATATATATATATATATGTACATGATAGTACTTTGACCAAGAGAGAGAGAGGGACGGATGAGAGGAGAGAATGAGGTGCATGCATTGTACTTTGGCAACTATTGAACAAGTTGCACTTGTTGTTGTACTTTGGCTTGACAAGACAAGACTATGAAACAAATCCATGGGAGAGAGAGAGAGAGATGGCCGAATAGGAGGGAGAGAGAGAGAGAGAAAGGACGGTTGGGAGAGAGGGAGAATGAAGTGTATGTGTGTTGTACTTTGACATGTGGGAGTACTTGAACACTATTTGACCAAGTTGCACTTGTTGTTGTGCTTTGGCTTGACAAGACAAGACCATGGAACAAATCCATGGAAGAGAGAGGGAGAGAGATGGCCGAATGAGAGAGAGGGAGAGAGTGAAGTGCATGTGAGTTGTACTTTGACATGTGGGTTGTACTTGAACACTATTTGACCTATGGCACTTGGTTGGAGTACTATTGATTGACAAGACTAGACCATGGAGCAAATCCATGGGGAAGAGAGAGAGAGACATGGCCGGCCAAGTGGAGTGAGGGGGAAGCTCCATTTTGCCTATAAATAGCATCCATTCCATGCCTTTCAACTCACACCTTCACCATTCAACTTCTCTCTCTAGAAAGCTTAGTGTTCTTGCTTGTTCTTGCTTTGTTCTTGAGTGTTCTTGAAGTTCTTCTCTTGTTCTTCAAGAAACTCATCCTACGCCGCCACTAAACCACCACTCCACCACCCTTCGATCCATAAGAGTTTAGTAGTATAGTCAAGATTTAGTTTCGAGAGAAACCTTTCTCTTTCGAAGCTACCGGAAGTCCACCGTAAGCCGTTACTCCGACGAAATTCCCGTAGCCACCCTACCGCCAAGAAGAACGGTAGAGTTCTTCGAACCTACTTATCCTAAGTATAGTTGGATGCATGTTTGAATTAAATATAGTTAATCCCTAACTACTTCCTCCAAGCATATTGTATTGTATGAGCATGAAGCCATATGTGTAGTATGACTTGTTTTACGTAGTTTACTTTGATCTTATGACTACTTGATTACTCGATCTCGTGATAATTGCTTGTTCATGTATGAACTCGTCAATAAACATATGTTGTTTTGAAAATTCCACAAAGGAAGAAAGAACGGATTTTGGTAATATATTATTGTCTTGAGGATGATTATGAGCATGTATGTATATTTGCTTGTACTACTTGTTGTTGATAAAGCATAAGTGGCTTCCCACTCCAAGGGCGTCCGTACATGTGGCGCTATGCTTTAAGGAATAATTTGAGTACGATTAGGTAATATAGAATTGGATGATCTTGCTAGATTACTTAAAAGTGATTTGTTCCGCCGCGGAGTCTATGCATGATTACGAGACACGAAAATCGAGAAAGTAAAAACATGTCACCTAGGGTGTGGATAAAGGAAATAATTGGACTTGGTAAAATACTTTTGAAACTACATAATGGCCGGACTTGGTAGCCCTTTGTGTAGATTTGCGAACACCGCAATGAGGCCGGACTTGGTAGTCCATTGTGTAGATTGCTAACGGAGCCGGACGTGGTAGCTTCATTGGTAATTGGGCTTGGTTATCCGCGGAGAGGAGCCAAAGCAAGATTTGATAACGTGGCTGGACTTGGTAGCCCGTTGGTAACAAAGAATGAGAAATGATTTTCAAAATGTTGATTTGGAAATGGTGACACGATTTACGATGAGTCGCGTAGGAGAAACAAAGAAAGGCATGACACCAACATAGGCAAGCTAATGAATGCGGATGTGTCATTGTTAATTATGTT
Organism: Rhododendron molle; assembly: GCA_025413875.1. Lineage (NCBI taxonomy): Eukaryota > Viridiplantae > Streptophyta > Magnoliopsida > Ericales > Ericaceae > Rhododendron > Rhododendron molle. The sequence continues at coordinate 28,009,471 of CM046391.1, forward strand.
GTTGAATGAGCATGTGTAATTGCCTATGTACCTTCGTGTTATAAGTTATGGTTTAGCGGGTTGGATTATTCTATTGAGCTTCTGTAGCTCACGGTGTTACCTTTGTGGTGACCCTGACATATTATACTGGGGGCGACGCTGGTATGATGTGTCAGATTTTATAGATGAGCAGCATGAACAGTACACTTTGGAGGCCTTCGGAGCCGAGGAGCTTGCAAGGATGGACGAAGAGGCGGAGCAGTAGTTAACCTTAGATTATCCCCTCTTTTGTTGAATAAAAGTACTCTTGTGAGAATTATGTTGTAATAATGAGCTAGACTCTCTTTACGTTTATTCAATAAAAATGTTTATTTAACGTACCCAAAATTCGGGGCATTACAATTATCCATTGGATAATAGCTTTACTTGCCAACCAAGATTAGGGTGATTAAAATATTAGATTGCCATGTGTGTTAAATCCATTAAAGTATAATATGTATATTAGGTTATTAATTTAGTACCTAGTATTTTGAAAGTATTAGATTAGTATATTAGATATTGGATTTGGTAATTTTTAGCCTAGATTGTAAAGTACATGCTTTTATCTAGATTGTAATGTACATGCTTATATATATATATGTGTACTTGTGTGTATATATATATTATATGCAACATGTGTGTATATAGATTATTATATTAAGAAAATCTATATTTTGTTCAAAATACAAAATTTTAAAAGACCCAAAGCACTTATATATATACTATTATATATGTATACTTCCATGGAAGTACAAGGGGAGAGAGAGAGAGAGAGACCCGAGAGAGAGAGGGAGAGAGAGAGAGAGAGAAAGAGAAGGAAAGAGAGAGAGATTTGATGTTTTGCTTGGATTTCTTTCTACCAAACCCTAGATATATGTATATATTAGTACTTGTACTAGGTGAAAGAAGAAGAAAGGAGAAGATAGGAGAGAGATTTGATGTACAAAATCTCTTAGAAACCAATTCCATACTCCTCCCTTGTCATCCACCAAACCATTGTCCTTATATATACATATATAGTTATATATATATATATACATATATAGTTATATATATATTGTACCATTGTACCAAGGAGAGAGAGAGAAAGAGAGAGAGAGAGAGAGGCCGAATGAGAGAGGGAGGGAGAGAGTGATGTATGCTTTCTTTGATTGACCATGCTTTGGTCATCCTTGTCCTATTTTTGATATGCTTTCAAGTGAAAGCACAACCATTGCAAGCAAGATCTTGTCCTCTTTGTACAAACCCCATTTGTTTACTTGAATCAAATCCCCTTCCTTGATCAATCTTCCAAAATCCAATCCAAAGGACACATCCATAGCCATGCAAGCCTAGGTTTTAGGTTTTTTCTTCCAAGCAAGCAAGATTTGCTTGAATTAAAAAGTGAGATATAGGAGAGAGAGAGAGTGGCCGGCTAGGGAGAGAGAGAGGGAGTGCTTGCCTATAAATACTCACCTCACTTGTGCTTTGAACTCACACCTCAATCCATTCTCCAACTTCTCTCTTGAAAGTATAGCTTGTTCTTGTTGTTCTTGCTTTGTTTTTGAGGTTTTCTTGCTAGTTCTTCAAGAAGCTTTCCATCTCCGCCACTAAACCACCACTCGACCACCACCTCGATCCAAAAGTAGTAGTAGTTGTAGTTAGGATCTAGTTTTGAGAGAAGCCTTTCTCTTTCGAAGCTATCGGAAGCTTATCGTAAGCCGTTATGCCGTTCGAGTGCCGACTTTCTTTCCGTCGTATTTCCGTAGTCTTTTCTACCGCCAAGCAGAATGGTAGTGTACCCTTACCCTCTAATCCTAAGTATAGATAAGAATCGTGTTGAGTTTTCGAACTATTTTCTCTAAAAATAAAGTTAGTTGTGGTATTTAGCTTGTAGAACTTTCTTGTTAAAAGTACGTAGTTTACTTTGATCTTATGGTTACTTGATTGCTTGATCTCGTGATTGCTACTTGTTTGTATGAACTCGTCAATAAACATATGTTGTTTTATTGAACTTCTCAAAAGGAAATGTTTTTAAAGATAAAGCGTTATTTTAAAACGAAGTTTTCATATTTTGACCTTTTAACGAGCATGATAGAGTTGGATGATCTTGCTATTTGTTATCGCATGAGTTATGTGAAGAAGTCCCACCGCGGAGTCTATGCATGATACGAGACACATGAAATTGGAAAGTAGAGACAAGACACGTAAGATGTGGTTGATATGGATAAAAATATTTTTGAAACTACGTAATGGCCGGACTTGGTAGCCTTACGTTGGTGTGCGTTGCCAATGGAGCCTAACTTGGTAGCTTCATTGGAGGTGTGTGACTTGGTTATCCGCGGAGAGGAGCCAAGATTTGACACAATGTGCCGTACTTGTTAGCCATTGTGGCCATGAGTCAGACTTGGTAGCCTTTGTGGCAATGAGCCGGACTTGGTAGCTCATTGTTGTGCCACACAAGGTGCCGGTCTTGGAAGCTCATGGTTGTGTGCGTTCACAATGTGCCGGACTTGGTAGCCATTGTGGCCAATGAGCCGGACTTGGTAGCTCATTGGTGTGTGTGTGTGTTTTTGGAAATGATGATAAAAGATGAGACACAAAACGATGAGTCGCGTAGGAGAAACACACGGAAATCATGACACCAACGCTCGATTAGTGAATGCGCATGTGTAATTGCTATGTGTTCTTGTTTAAGCATGTTAAGTTTGGAAAATCAAATACTATCTTGACTTGTATGTTATGGGTTAGAGGGTTTTGGGTTACTCTATTGAGCTTTCAAGCTCACGGTGTTGCTTTATGTGACCCTGACATATTATACTGGTGGTGACGCTGGTATAATGTGTTAGACCTTTTAGATGAACAAAGAGAGCTGTACACCTTGGAGGCCTTCGGAGCTTGTTAGGATGGAAGAAGAGAAGGAGTTTTAGTTAACCTTAGATAACCATCCCTTTGTGTAATATAAGACTTTCTGAGGAGATTGGATGTAATAATGAGCTAGACTCTGCCTTGTCTGTCTAATAAAATGAATATTTAACGAACCCGATTTTGGGGGCGTTACAACTTGGTATCAGAGCTTTAGGTTCAAAACCTCGGCCATGGGTAGAATGGGTAGCCTTTAAGATAAGTTTGAGTAGCCTTTAAGATAAGTTGACTGTTGCACAAACGTGAATTAAGTTTAAGTTTACCATCCCAAATTGGGTGGAATTCTGACAAAACAATCTTCGGATTGAAGTAAGGTGGAAACTGGCAGTACCGCCGAACTGGGAATTCCCAAACAATTGGATTATGACTTAAATTAAGGATCGAATGTGGAACGTAGAAAATCTCAAGTTTCCGTAGTATTAATTAAAACTCTGTCGTTAACCGTTACTAATTGAGGTTTAAACTTTTCCTTGTAGATGAATCACATAGTCAACCTAGTAGCTAGAGCTCACCAACTCAAGATCGCCATAGAATCCATGACCACCCAAATGATGGGGAACCGTGACTACGTTGTCATGATACTCGCTGAGATCCGTGATTTCAAATGAGTGCAACACCATGACCCTAACCCCATAGAAGATGACCCTTGGTTCCCCGTGATGTTCCCGATCCTATGCACTTTCTATGGATTCTTTGGAGCCTTACCCCCGATGGAGAACTTTACGTATGGGGAGGAAGAAACAAACATAAGGAAGTTGTCCAAGAGGCGACTAAGGATGGAGAAACTAGTGGAAGTAAGGATGAGCCCGCGGAGGATAAAGTTCTAGCCAACCTGTGAAGCCAAGGATGCTACTTAGGCATACGTAAATAAACCTAGCAACAGTTGTAATCCTTTGGGATGTAGGAGTTTTAAACTAGGATCACTGTTGTTAGGACCTTTTGATGTAAAATAGGAAGATGTAGGACTCTTGTTGCATTTAGTAGGAAGCTTAAGGCTATTATAAGCCGCCTATGGTGTACTTGTTTTCCCTAAGTAATGGAATTATGCGTTTCTTTCTGCGCATGATCACTGTTTATGTGTGTACTTGTGTCTTTACGAGATTACCCCTTCACACCGATAAGTCTAACATATAATTTTCTTATTATTGTAGATATGGATAGCCGTACCCTTGCTACACCGTTCACCTTTGCGGACCTGCTTACGTACAAGGCCCTGCTTGCACCCAAGAGTTATATCCCTATACCCCACCTGGGTATATTTGACCCTGCCACTGGCGAACACACCTACGAGGTTATTCTCGTGTCACCTTTAGCTGAGACCTTGGACATGGAAACCTTACGTTTATCACTTAGTGACGCCATCGAGGATGCCCGACAACGAGGAGAGTATTGGCTCGAGAAGAGGGAGAAGGAGTGGAAGGAGGAGTTACGAGTGTATTTTGGACTCATTCCACCGCAGTAGTAGAGTCGTAGCATTAGAATAAGTTCCCGAGAGTTGTAGTTTCATTATGGCACAAACTTAGACCATGTGTTAGGAGTATGTAGGATCATTCCACCAGTATTAGGAAAAATTGTGTCATTTGCTTTGTAGTAGAACTCTGCGCTTGTGATGAAACCTTGGTTATCTATGAAAAATCTATTTTGCTTTGAAAGAGTACTGTTGCGTACTATTTGATATTTTGCTTACGTAGTTGAAACTCTAATTTCGAAAATGATAGTTTAACTTAGATTAAACCTCCCCCTTTCGATTTCAACGCGTAGATGGTGAACCGACGAAACGGACTAGGATACAAGCGTGGCGAATCCTCAAACCCTGATCCTAACGCTAACCCTAACCTAACCCAAATCATGCAAGCTTTCGTGGTTGCTTTGAATGCCAATCGCCGAAACCCACACCGTGACGACGAACCCATGACCCGAACCCGAGCGATGAACGAATTCTGCAAGCGTCGACCCCCGACTTTCCACGGAGACCCTAACCCGACCGTAGCTGAAACGTGGCTGAAGGAAGTCAAGGTGATCCTGGACACCTTGGAGATCACTCACGAGGGAGACCGCGTAGCCTTAGCTACTTACCAATTTAAGGGAGAAGCCCGTTATTGGTGGGATCTGATGGAAGCGATCCACACCATAGCCACATTGACCTTTGCCCAATTTGAAACCCTGTTCCTTGATAAATACTTTCCCACACCCCTTCGCTTAGCCAAGGAGCAAGAATTTACGAACCTAAAGCAAGGAACCATGACCGTCACCCAGTACGCGGCGAAGTTCGAGGAGCTATCTCGTTATGCCCTGGAGGCTGTGGCCATGGAGGACAAGAAAGTGAGAAGGTTCGAGTGGCGACTAACAACCGCTCGAAGGACCGTCGTAGCTCAAACGTTTCCCACCTATGCTGACGTGGTGAAATGTGTGCTCCGGCTGGAGAGCGAGGAGGCTGACTTCAAGACCCGCTGGTGAAAGTCAACGGGCAATACCGGAGGACCGATTCGTACCCAATTGCCTAGCCTTAACCGAGGACCCTACCCTGTTAAGACCTTTACCCCGCCTCAAAGTAACCAAGTTTGGAAAACTGTTACCTCTGGTCATGACCAATTGTAAAGAGGCAATAGAGACATAACGCAGTAAGGTGTTACAACTGTCAGTTAATGGGTCACTACAGCCGTCAATGCCCACAACCTCAGAAGGAGAGGAGTGGAGGCAATGGGAACCAGAAGACCCAACAGACTGGGCAGGTTGGATTTGGACAGCAGAACCCTAGAGGTCCATCTTCGCAGCAAAATGGACAAAACAAAGGGAAGCAGCCCGTAAGAACCCAGCAAGGCACTGTAGGGCGCCTTTTTGCACTACAAACTGAGGAACAAGAGCCAAATCCCTCTCTGATCCAAGGTACGCTACTATTGTATAGTACGTGCATACAAGCCTTGTTTGACTCTGGCGCATCGCATTCCTTTATATCTACTACTTGCGTAACTGCCCTGGCGCTTGAAACCGAACCTCTAGGTGTGAGTACGAAAGTAGCATCACCATTAGGAGGAAGTATAGCGGTTAGTCTAGTATGTAGAGGGTGCGAGCTAGAAGTAGATAACCTGTGTTGAGCCTACGATCTTCGAGTCATCGACATGGCGGACTTCGACGTGATCGTGGGAATGGACTGGCTATCAGCACATCGTGCGGTCATAGACTGTCACCAGAAGACTGTGATGGCCTTCACCCCAGAGGGAACTCATTTCCGTTTTAAGGGGGATAGGCAGACTGCGAGTTCTTTGACTAAGAGGTCAAGGTGGCAGAATCAACTGTTTGGATGGCTAGCTAGTCTCCAAATGGAAGAAACTGACCGGATGGAACTGGGATTACCACACATCGTGTGCAAATATGCCGATGTATTTCCCGAGGAACTTCCTGGTTTACCACCTCATAGAGAGATAGACTTCTCTATAGAACTCCAACCGGGGACAGTGCCGATTTCGATGGCCCCATATTGAATGGCCCCCGCAGAACTAACGGAGCTCAAGACCCAATTGAAGGAGCTGCTAGACAAAGGATTCATCAAGCCTAGCACATCGCTGTGGGGAGCACCTGCGTTGTTCGTGAAGAAGAAGGAAGGGACGCTTCGCTTGTGTATCGACTATAGGAAGTTGAACCAAGTCACCATTAAGAACCGTTACCCCTTGCCTAAGATCGATGACCTGTTTGATCAATTAAGAGGAGCAACCTGTTTCTTGAAAATCGATCTTCGATCAGGTTACCACCAACTTAGAATCCGAGACGAAGACATCGCCAAGACAGCCTTTCGTACCAGGTACGGAAACTACGAGTTTGTAGTGATGCCATTTGGGCTGACGAATGCTCCGGCAGTATTCATGTGTCTCATGAACAAGATCTTTCAACCCTACTTAGACAAGTTTGTAGTGGTGTTCATTAATAACATATTGGTATACTCCGCCAGTAAGGAGGAGCATGAAGGACATCTACGGATAGTGCTACAAGTACTCCGAGATAGCCAACTCTATGCCAAGGCAAGTAAATGCGAGTTCTGGCTAGAAGTGGTTAAGTTCTTGGGTCACGTAGTATCCAAAGACGGAATAGCCATAGACGAAGATAAGGTTGAGGCAGTGCTGAAATGGAAATAGCCAACCTTTGTGTTTGAGATCATAAGTTTCCTAGGATTTGCCGGATATTACCGTAGATTCATACCCGACTTCTCTACCCTTGCCAAACCGATGACGAGACTAACCCAAAAAGGAGTGAAGCTGGATTGGAACGAAGCCTGCGAGAAATCTTTCCAAGAGTTGAAGAAGAGGCTGACCAGCGCCCCAGTACTCATCATACCCGAGCGCGGTGTAGACTACACGGTCTATTGCGACGCCTCGAGGGATGGTTTGGGATGCGTGCTGATGCAGAACGGGAAAGTTGTAGCCTATGGATCGCGACAACTTTGACCGCACGAGAGGAATTATCCTACTCATGACTTAGAATTGGCCGCTGTAGTATTCGCCCTCAAGTCGTGGCGTTACTATTTGTGGGGAGAACAATTCGAGGTCTTTACTGACCATAAAAGCCTCAAGTACTTGTTCACTCAGAAGGAGTTGAACCTGAGGCAGCGTCGATGGATGGAGTACTTGGAGGATTACAATTTACACTCCAATACCACCCCGGCAAGGCTAATGTAGTAGCTGATGCCCTGAGCCGAAAGGATCGGGCACAGAAGGCCAAGAATGCCGTTAAGGAATGGGAGATGGTGGATACTCTTAATGAGTTTAACCTTCGTCCATCTTCGGAAGATGGGAAAGCCCGTCTCTACGCCCTAGTAGCAGAACCAACGCTTCATCAAGAGATTTTGCTGGCTCAGACTTCCGAGCAAGATTGTGAATTCATTCGGTATCGAATCCGAGAAGGAAAGGCGATACCAGGATGGACAATCGAGAAGGACAATAGTCTGAGATTCCAAGGAAAGGTATTCATACCTAATATCGGAGCTCTCAGAGAAGCTGTACTCCGAGAAACACACCATTTGAATTTCGCAGTCCACCCTGGCGGTGCAAAGATGTACCATGACTTGCGAAGGACGTACTGGTGGGAAGGAATGAAGAAGGACGTAGCTCGATTTGTATCAACCTGCCTGGTGTGTCAGCAAGTCAAAGCAGAACATCAGAAACCGGGAGGAGACCTTCAACCGCTACCGATTCCTACGTGGAAGTGGGAACATATCTCGATGGATTTCGTGACTGGCTTGCCAAGATCAGCCAAGTCCAACACTGCGATTTGGGTGATCGTGGACCGACTCACCAAATTTGCGCATTTCCTGCCTGTCAAGATGACAGAGAATGTGGAGCAGTTGAGTAAGTTGTACATTAGAGAGATTGTACGACTACACAGAGTACCTGTCTCAATAGTGTCTGACAGAGATCCACGTTTTGTCTTGCATTTCTGGAAGGGATTGCAGAAGGCTTTAGGAACAGACGTAAGACTTAGTACTGCCTTTCAGCCCCAGACGGACGGACAAACGGAGAGGACCATCCAGACATTGGAAGACATGCTAAGAGCTTGTGCCTTAGATTTCTCTGGGAACTGGGAGCAACATCTACCTTTGGTGGAGTTCGCTTACAATAACAGTTACCAGGCAAGCATTGAAATGGCTCCATACGAAGCTTATACGGACGACCCTGTCGAACGCCCGTCTGTTGGACCGACGTAAGAAAAACGGGATTGATTGGACCTGATATAGTACGAGATACTACAGAGAAGGTTAAGATTATTAGACAGAGGATCCAGACCGCTCAAAGCCGACAGAAGAGTTATGCGGACAAGAGGAACCGACCTCTGAGCTTCGAAGTAGGAGATCACGCATTCCTGAAGATCCGACCTAAGAAAGGTGTAATTAGATTTGGAAAGAAAGGAAAACTTTCCCCGCGCTATATAGGACCTTTCGATATCGTAGAGAAAATAGGGAAGGTTGCGTATCGTTTAGCCCTACCGCCGTAGTTAGATAAAGTACATAACGTATTTCACGTTTCGATGCTTCGTATGTACCTTGCGTTGCCGACGCACGTACTCAATTGGGAGGACATCATCATCGAGGAAGATGCGACGTACGGGGAGGAACCGATCGAGATCCAAGACTGGAGTGAGAAGATCATCCGGAACGAGACGATCAAGTTAGTACGAGTTTTGTGGAAGAACCATGGAGCTGGAGAAACTACCTGGGAAAGATAGGTAACCATGAGGGCAAGCCACCCCCACCTGTTCGAATCTGAGCGTACGGCGAATTTCGAGGACGAAAATGTTGAAGGGGGATAGGTTGTAACAACCCTAATTTTTACTAAATAAAAATTTCGTTGTTACTGTTTGAAAAATCTTAATTAGGTTTTAATCGCCGATTTACCGTACTCCTCCCTTGTCATCCACCAAACCTTTTATCTCGGCTGGAAATCCTATCTAGCAACCCTAGCTAGCTTTTAACCGACGAGTTGACCTAGCCATCGTTTAACCTAATCACTAGTCGTTCCTAAACCTCCGCGAACCTTATGAACCCTTGACTCGTGAACCTTTTGAAACCCTTGAGTTTGGTAACCCTAGATTAAACCCTTTGAACCGTTGAACCTTTTAGCTGTCGACCATTGGACGATAATGTTTTCTTATCCATTGGTTAATAGGATAACCTTTGTTAACCTTCCTAATTACGAGGTTAGATTAGTTTAGTGCTTAATTACAAAGTATTATACTTTCTAGCTTTACCCATTGGATAATCACCGCTAGGAGATTTTTTACCCATTGGACGAGAGACCAAAGTACTTGTCATCCTTAACCATTGGTTATTAATTGCTAGGGAAACTATTATCCATTGGATAATAGCTTTACTTGCCAACCAAGACTAGGTTGATTAAAATATTAGATTGCCATGTGTGTTAAATCCATTAAAGTATAATATGTATATTAGGTTATTAATTTAGTACCTAGTACTTTGAAAGTATTAGATCAGTATATTAGATGTTGGATTTGGCAATTTCTAGCCAAGATTGTAAAGTACATGCTTATATATATATATATATATAAATATATGTACTTGTGTGTATATATATATTATATGCGACATGTGTGTATATAGATTATTATATTAAGAAAATCTATATTTTGTTTTAAATACAAGATTTTAAAAGACCCAAAGTACTTATATATATACTATTATATATGTATACTTCCATGGAAGTACAAGGGGAGAGAGAGAGAGAGAGGGAGAGAGAGAGAGAGACCCGAGAGAGAGAAGGAGAGAGAGAGAGAGATTTGATGTTTTGCTTGGATTTCTTTCTACCAAACCCTAGATATATGTATATATTAGTACTTGTACTAGGTGAAAGAAGAAGAAAGGAGAAGATAGGAGAGAGATTTAATGTACAAAATCTCTTACAAACCAATTCCATACTCCTCCCTTGTCATCCACCAAACCATTGTACCAAGGAGAGAGAGAGAGAGAGGAGAGAGAGGCCGAGAGAGATTGAGAGAGAGAGAGAGAGGCCGGATGAGAGAGGAAGGGAGAGAGTGATGTATGCTTTCTTTGATTGACCATGCTTTGGTCATCCTTGTCCTATTTTTGATATGCTTTCAAGTGAAAGCACAACCATTGCAAGCAAGATCTTGTCCTCTTTGTACAACCCCCATTTGTTTACTTGAATCAAATCCCCTTCCTTGATCAATCTTCCAAAATCCAATCCAAAGGACACATCCATAGCCATGCAAGCCTAGGTTTTAGGTTGTTTCTTCCAAGCAAGCAAGATTTGCTTGAATTAAAAAGTGAGATATAGGAAAAAGAAAGAGAGTGGTCGGCTAGGGAGAGAGAGAGGGAGTGCCTGCCTATAAATACTCACCTCACTTGTGCTTTGAACTCACACCTCAATCCATTCTCCAACTTCTCTCTAGAAAGTATAGCTTGTTCTTGTTGTTCTTGCCTTGTTCTTGAGGTTTTCTTGCTAGTTCTTTAAGAAGCTTTCCATCTCCGCCACTAAACCACCACTCGACCACCACCTCGATCCAAAAGTAGTAGTAGTTGTAGTTAGGATCTAGTTTCAAGAGAAACCTTTCTCTTTCGAAGCTATCGAAAGCTTATCGTAAGCCGTTATGCCGTTCGAGTGCCGACTTTCTTTCCGTCGTATTCCGTAGTCTTTTCTACCGCCAAGCAGAACGGTAGTGTACCCTTACACTCTAATCCTAAGTATAGATAAGATTCGTGTTGAGTTTTTGAACTATTTTCTCTAAAAATAAAGTTAGTTGTGGTATTTAGTTTGTAGAACTTTCTTGTTAAAAGTACGTAGTTTACTTTGATCTTATGGTTACTTGATTGCTTGATCTCGTGATTGCTACTTGTTTGTATGAACTCATCAATAAACATATGTTGTTTTATTGAACTTCTCAAAAGGAAATGTTTTTAAAGATAAAGCGTTGTTTTAAAACGAAGTTTTCGTATTTTGACCTTTTAACGAGCATGATAGAGTTGGATGATCTTGCCATTTGTTATCGCATGATTTATGTGAAAAAGTCCCGCCGCGGAGTGTATGCATGATACAAGACACATGAAATTGAAAAGTAGAGACATGACATGTAAGATGTGGTTGATATGGATAAAAATATTTTTGAAACTACGTAATGGCCAAACTTGGTAGCCTTACGTTGGTGTGCGTTGCCAATGGAGCCGGACTTGGTAGCTTCATTGGAGGTGTGTGACTTGGTTATCCGCGGAAAGGAGCCAAGATGTGACACAATGTGCCAGACTTGGTAGCCTTTGTGGCAATGAGCCGGACTTGGTAGCTCATTGTTGTGCCACACAAGGTGCCGGTCTTGGAAGCTCATGGTTGTGTGCGTTCACAATGTGCCGGACTTGGTAGCCATTGTGGCCAATGAGCCGGACTTGGTAGCTCATTGGTGTGTATGTGTGTGTGTTTTTCGAAATGATGATAAAAGATGAGACACAAAACGATGAGTTGCGTAGGAGAAACACACGGAAATCATGACACCAACGCTCGATTAGTGAATGCGCATGTGTAATTGCTATGTGTTCTTGTTTAAGCATGTTAAGTTTGGAAAATCGTATACTATCTTGACTTGTATGTTATGGGTTAGAGGGTTTTGGGTTACTCTATTGAGCTTTCAAGCTCACGGTGTTGCTTTATATGACCCTGACATATTATACTGGTGGTGACGCTGGTATAATGTGTCAGACTTTTTAGATGAACAAGGAGAGCTGTACACCTTGGAGGCCTTCGGAGTTGAGGAGCTTGCTAGGATGGAAGAAGAGAAGGAGTTTTAGTTAACATTAGATAACCATCCCTTTTGTGTGATATAAGACTCTCTGAGGAGATTGGATGTAATAATGAGCTAGACTCTGCCTTGTCTGTCTAATAAAATGAATATTTAACGAACCCGATTTTGGGGGCGTTACACTTTGAGTTGGCTCTATATTCAAGAGATTGTCCAATTGCACAGAGTACCCTTGTCCATAGTATTTGACCGGAACTCGAGATTCGTGTCAAATTTTTGGAAAGGATTACAAAAAGCCTTGGGAACAGACATTCAACTTAGCACCGCGTTTCATCCTCGAACGGATGGACAAACGAAAAGGACAATTTAGACACCAGAGGATATGCTGAGGACCTGTGCATTTGACTTTTTTGGGAATTGGGAACGACATTTGGCCTTAGTTGAGTTTGCTTGCAACAACAGCTATTAGTCGAGCATTGAAATGCCCCCTATGAAGCTTTGTACGGATGACCTTGCTGTTCACCTATCTACTTGACCAATGTTGGAGAAGCTGGGTTGATTGGACCAGATTTAGTTAGAAATACAACCAAGAAAATCAAAGTCATTCGAGAAAAGTTGATTACTGCTCAGAGTCGTCAGAAGAGTTATTCGGACAAGAGGAATAGACCTTTGTCTTTTCAAATTGGAGGCCATGTGTTTCAAAAAATCAGACCGCGTCGAGGAGTGATTCGGTTCGAGAAAAAGGGAAAACTGTCACGACGATATATTGGATTGTTCGATATTGTGGAGAATATTGGGAAAGTAGCTTACCGTCTAGCATTACCGCCACAGCTAGATTAAGTCCATAATGTGTTTCACGTCTCCATGCTTCGCAAATACATGGCCCACGCCACTCACGTTATCAACTGAGAGGACGTCACCCTAAATGAAGACACAACATTCAAAGAGCAACCAGTGGAAATTGAGGATCACAGTGAGAAAAATATCCGAGGAAAGACGATCAAATTGGTGCGGGTTCTATGGAAACATCAAGGGGTAGAAGAATCCACCTGGGAACGAGAAGACGTTACGCGAGAAAATTTCCCTCACCCTTTTCAGTCGTAGTGTACCTAATTTTGAGGACAAAATTTTTTTAATGGGGATAGGTTGTAATGATCCTAATTTTCATCAATAAAATTAAATATTTATTATTATTATGTTCTCCTTAATTGTCATTTTATAAAAATTAATTAGATTGTTTAATCATAATTAAACCCTAAATCTAACTTAGACCGAATATATATCCATATATGCTTAGTTTACATGTATACACACTAAAATGTGTATATGCATGTCACGCCCTTGATTTTCAACACATATATACATGATTCCCATAAATGAAACCTCACAATAACCATATGATACCCCCAAAGAGTTTAACGTATTTTGTTTTTTTTGTTTTACTTCCATAATAGTAACTTCTCATCCACGAGTTTTCAAAAGGTTACATCATTGGCTTCGAGGCCCAAATATTATAAGTACAAAAGTTAAGTGAGTTGCGAGTGTTACAAATATCCGTGATCAAATTAAAATGAATTGAACTACATTACATCTTCCAAAAAGAAAGGTCTATAAAAGATGTTGGATAATCCCTCGGTGTCAGCTTTCAAAAGAGTTGAAGTCATGCATGCACAACACGTCATGCCGCTATCTTTGATCCATACCTGAAAGTGATAGAAGGGTTGAGCAAAACACGTGCCCAGTAGAGAATTCTATGCTCAAACTAGATGAAATGAATCATGCACCTTGAATGAGTGAGTATTGACAGATGCACCCGAAGTATTAATGGTTACCAACAAGCTACACGTTACAATCGAAGGATTCTAGACTTCACACAAATGTCATTAATCGTTTACTTCTCAAACTAAATACATTAATAAACAAACTCACCTCAATCCGCGCTAGTCTATAAGCCAGTCCAAATCATCTTATTAATCTTCGTATGATACCACAATCTTTCTCGTGTCCACATTCACCATCACCAAATCCCTTTATTGCAAACCTTTCCTTTCTTTTAATCAGGCATTTCCCATTTATAATCACTCGAGTCTAGTTCCCTCGAGCGTAGGGTTACCTCGAGTCTATTCCCTCAATAATAATAATCACTTGGGTCACGTCGGGTCTAGTTCCTTCGAGTGTAAGGTCACCACGAGTCTATTCCCTCAATAATAATAATCACTTGGGTCACCTCGGGTCTAGTTCCCTCGAGCGTAGGGTCACCCCGAGTCTATTCCCTCAATAATGACCACTTGGGTCACCTCTTACATTTTTCATAATCGTCATCATTTCATAGTCAACTTCATCATCAATCTATCGATCATACCTCAAAACTTCAATCAACCGTTACATAACTCCACAAATGTATATGTTCATGCCTTTTTATTAGTTTACTTATCCGCATCCTACATAGCGTATTAAGCCCATATATATAACCCTATAATACTCTACCCATTTGTTTCTATGCTTGAACTTCATAGGATGAGTGCTCAAGGAATTGAAAGATTCGACGAGTCGTGAGGACACCAGTTATTATATCATCTCAAACAATTCTTTCTCAACATTGATTTCACTTCAAGCATTCTAAACAATCAACTATATCATGACATTGGCTACTGAATAAACACATACCATTCCCCACGTATGCCACCATACACTAAGTAACTTACAAACCCATAGTAACTATATGACGTACGACCCGCCAGTGTTGATACTTAAACCTTAGATAACGAACGCCATTGGGGACTAATAGTTCAACGAATCAAGGGGATGAGAGATCCTGCTAGACATGCTCACGTCTACCCATAATACTCACCACAACACCCCATATAGCCTATGGCACTCCTAACCAGCTTTACGGTACATTTCCCATTTACAACGAAACTAAGATGACACTTAACGATTGTTTAAAGAGTGGAAACGGTCAACGATTTATCAAAGAACGAGTAACCAAGCTTAGAAATGGTTTAAAGGTGTTTTGGAGGTGTTACAAGTGATCGGGACCCAAAATAGTGGAGTAGGGATCAAAATCAGCAAAACTCCCCAAAAACATAATGTTATCGATACCTTGGAGAAAGGTATCAATAACATTTTGGTCAGGATCAGTCCAGACTCAAGGGTAGCGAGCGATACCAGAGACAGAAGGTATCGATAACACTAGATTTTCTGGCTTTTGGAACTTAAGTTATCGATAACAATGACGAAGGTATCGATAACAAGTGATTTTCTGGGTTTTGAAACACAAAGGTATCAATACCTGGCGAAATGGTATTGATACCAGCTCAGTTCAACAAACCCTAATCTTGCCATCCTTCTTAGGAACAGGAACGATATTTGCGACCCACTTGGGGTACTCAATTACTATCTGGAATCCTGCATTGATCTGTTTAGTGACCTCGTCTTTATTTTGAGCACCCAATCGGGCCTCATGCGTCTTAATTTTTGCTATACCGGTTTCCTGTTGGGATCAAGAAGGATCCGGTGTTCCACGATTTCGGGATCGATTCCGGGCATGTCAGCATGCGACCACGCAAAGACATCTTCAAATTCTTTTAGTAAATCTATAAGAGCTCGACGCTCTTCTTCAGATAGCGCGGAACCGATTTGGGTCATTCGGGGATTCCCTTCATCCCTCAAATTTATTGAAACAACTTCTTCCTCTACAGGATGAGCATGCCTTTCGTCTGCCCTTTCGATTAGGGATCGAATTTCTCTGGGGATGTCCCCATCAAAATTGATCTCTTCATCATTGGGGTTGACACAATTTATTTCAAAGTCAAGAAAGTAAGCGGAATCAGATTCATTTATTTCATCAACAGAGGCCTCGGGGGCACCATACACACGGGTGGACTCAATCTCAAAGTACAGACCATGAGAAGTTGGGCCAAAAGGCACCAATTCAGACTCAACAAACTCAGAAGACTTAGAGGACTCAGACTTAGACTCAGATCCATGCCAGGTTGCACTTGGTATGAAAGTCCAGTTCTTATAACCCACAGCAGCATCCATGATGAGCGAAGTTGGGTCTTCGGGGGTCTCCTGCCCTAGCATGAGCACTTCCGCTTCCACGGCTATACCCATTGGTTCATCTTTCTCAAACAGGATCGCTAGACTATCCATGGCAAAGATCTCAATCCAATCAGCCGCCTTCTTCTGCTTGTCAATAACTTTAAACTCTTCCTCACTTTTTGGTCAGACATCATCGGCGAATATCTCAAACCCTGGCAGGTAAGTGTTGGTTTCCTTATCCCAGAATGGCTTCAGCTGGCCTTGGTAAACTTGTTTTGCTTTCTCTTTAACAAAGTAATCTTCCAGCCTCTCTCCCTTCTTCACCTTGCTATTGCCGGAGGGCGAGTAACCAAGGCCAGTCATGCGCATCAAGGTTCCTTGGGCCTCAAACTTTGCAGGCCCTTGCAAATTCTTTCCCAATCCTAGTCCAGGCATATAAGACATCTTCTTCATTATCTTGATGGCAACATTGCTAATGACAAAGTCATCATCGATTCTAACCGAGGAGACAGACTTAGAGGTATCCAACGAAAAGCCTCCTAGGGCGACATCTTCCTCCCAGTGTTGAATTTCCAGAAGTGGGGTGTTATCCTCGACAGGAGTGCAAATTCCAGAGTCCCCGTGAATAGTAAGCATTCCAGTCTCAAGTCCCAGTCAGATTTTCTGATGGAGTGTAGAAGGTACAGCCATGATGTCCGGTCGATGCATCCAAGGCCTTCCTAATAACAAATTGAAGGAAGCGGGAATATTCACCACATGAAATTCTACCTCGGTTTGATATGATCCAAAAGTCATAGGGAGCATGAGAGTCCCAACTACGTCCCAGCAAGTGTTGTCGTATGCTCGGACCTTGACTTCCGAAGGGGAGAAGTTCTTATTTTTGTACCCCAAGCAGTAGGCAACACGAAGTGGGCAAACATTGATTGTTGAACCGTTATCAATCAGGATTACAATTACCCATTTACCGTGACATTTCAAAGTGACATGAAGTGGCCTATTGTGGTCAGTTCCTTCGGCAGGTAGGTCTCGGTCAGTGAAGGTTATGGCATGTTTGCTGGGTATGGTTTTGATGAGTCTACAAGTTCATTAGGAGTTATGGCAGAAGGAACTTTCAGGTGAGAAAGGGCTTGAATGAGTCCTTCGCGATGGCGAGTAGAGTGGACAAGCACATCCCAAACAAACATTTTAGCATTAGTTTGTTCGAGCTATTGCTTGATCATTCCCTCAGGGTTCTTCTCTGGCCGGGAAGGCTCCTTGGCTGGTGGGGCAAATGGTTGGAAGGTATTCTTGGTTGGAGTGACAAAGGGGTCACAAGGTTCTTTGGCTAGTGGAGCTGGAGGGTTAGAGGGTTCTCCGACTTGGAGATCAGGGGGTTGATAGATACGGCCACTCCTAGTCAAATGGCTAATCTGCCGGTACTTTGATTCTTCACTCCACAAATCGGCAAGGGCCTTGCGCTTGCCCCAATAGTTGTATCCTGGAGATTCACGGCCAGGTCGGCGATAACCAAATCATCCCAAAGGTCCTCGGGCTTCCATTGTTCGGCTTCCATTACCGCCCTGTTTATAGTCCATTCCTCATTTCCCACCTTTATGTTGAAGATCTCAGTATTTGCCCATGAACTCGCCTTAGCCCCTGGTTCATTCTCCCATAGGTTCATCATAGCGACATTGACATCCTTCGGGAAATTGCCTGATGGCTCGGATTCATCCTTGTCAATGAGGTAGTCCATTGGGTTAAACTCATTACTGGCTACTTCTTCTTCAGGTCCAGGGGATCCTGGATATGGTGTATGGCCCTCATTGTTGTGTAGGTCATGGATGACGAAGTTATTGAAATGTGAGAAGTCCAGGCAAGGCAGGGCAACTTTCGACCAATTGCCAATCAATGCTTCAGGTTGGTACTCTTCAGCGAACATTACAGGCAAGGAGAAAGTATCCAACAGGTCGTTCCAAGGTAGAAGCTGATATTCATCCGAGGCGGGATCTCATTCCCATTCACGCATCTCCTAAGGGATTTGAAAATTCTATTGAGGGATTTGCTTTTCAAACATCATGTACAAAGAAAACCCATCAAGAGGATCAGCGTGAACGTTCTGCCAATCAACTTCCCATCCAGGGTCAAACAGTGGTTCAACATCTCTTCGAAAATTGGCTACCTCGAATTCCTCCCAATCGGCAATTAGGTCGCCCTAGGTATTTTCCCATTCCCATAGGAAGCAAAGGGCAGTTTCTTTGGGAATTGCTACAACTGGCTTTGGCTCGGTATCTCGGGTGATGAAAAGAGCTGGGTCAAATTCTTGAGAGTGTGGGTCATTGGATAGGGTGATTTGGTTAATGCGGAAGGGAGCATTGTGTTGCAGCACAGGGTTTGAAACGGTGTTTGGTTTATCTGGTGGTGGGGCATCAATGACCTTGTTGTCAATGAGATTTTGGATTTCATGGCGGAGGCGAATGCAATTGTCGGTGGTATGACCGGGCATCTGATGGAAATCGCAGTAGACACTTTGGTTCAGGTTCGGTGGGATAGTTTGTGCTGGTGGGAGAGGTTTCAGCACCCCGACTTCTATGAGTTTCTGGAGTAGGGCAGACCTGGGGGTACTGAATTGGGTAAAGACTCAACTTTGGGATTTCGGTTTTTCGGAGATTTGATTGACCTCCACAGGTTTGGTAGATGAGGTCCCTGCCTGATTAGCATTCCCGAAGAGGACATTGCTATTTCCCGAATACACCCTTTTGGACTTTGATCCTGATTCCTTCTTTTCCAAAGTCCCATCCCGTAAAGCTTCTTCCATAGCTAGACCAGAGTCATAGAAAGTTTCAAAATTTGGGGCAGCTTGTGAAAGGACCATGTACGGGGCAAAAGAGTTTGGCAAGTTCTTAGTTATGATTCGTATTTGTTCTTTCAAATCGGGCTTGTTCTGCATTTGAGCGGCCTTAGCCCTCCAACGCTTCACAAAATCAGCGAAGTTCTCCTTTTCACCCATTTTAGTACTTTCTAATTCTCTCGTGGTTATCTTCAGGCCAACATTAAAGTCATACTGGGCCACAAAGGCTGTTCCAATATCTTCCCAAGTTCTTTACTTAGAGGGCTCGAGTGTAAGGAACCACTGTAGGGCTGGCCTAGACAGAGATTCATGGAACAGTTGGGCCATTGCTTCCTTTTCGATTCTGCGCATGGTGAGAGAACCAACATACCCCTGAGGTGGGCCTTTGGATCGCCGGTACCGTCAAACTTCTCAAAGTCCACACCTTTGAACTTTTCTGACAACTTGGCATTGGGAAACAAGCATAACTTGTTCATGTCAATTTTTTCTCTTCCTAGTCGCTTGGTTTCTTGGACAGACTCCTCTAACTTGCCAATCTTGGCTATGAGAGTGGCCAGATTGGGGTCGGTTACTGGAGTTTTTCCTTTGGCTTGGTTGGATTGCGGGGAGGGCTTGGCCTGAAACTTATCGCAAATTTCTTGCATAGTTTCCATTATCATGTTCATGTCATTTGTCATGGAAGTAACAGTGGCTTTGAGTTGCGCATCAATACCACCAAGAGATTGTCTGAATTGGGTGTCCATGGTGGCCATGTTCTGCCTGAATTCCTCTATTCCGTTTCCTTGATCAGCCATGGGTAAGGGATTTTTGGGTGGTGTCGCAATTATAGGCTCTTCCACTACTTGTTCTTCTTCTACAGGTTCTTCCAATAACGGTTGTCCTTCTTACTCTATTTGAACTTCGAAGAGTTGGGTTCCTTTCAGGGTGTCTATGCGAACTAGTCTTCGCAGCGGACGAAACCAATTGGGTATAGCCTCTTCTCCTCGTAGACGACCAATGTTTCAAAACTGGCAACAAAGCAAAAAAGGAACAACTCATAACCGATTCCAAGTGTCCGTCCTACCTTTCACGCACCTCCTAGGAACTAGGCCTAGGACTTATCGTGATTTGAACCTCATTTAAGGTGTTTGTATAGAAGATTTCTGATAACCCAGGTAGGTGCTGTCAGACAGGTTAAATTCCGAATGCTTCAGAACCAGAGCCAATCTTCTTACCCTGACCATCCGAGGCAGAGCAATGTGACTATCGGAATCCAGATACGCACACACTCAAGGTTAGACTCAAACCAAGGGAGCCGTTCGGGCACGACAGACACCAGAGGTATCGCAAACTCCATGGATTTAAGGTCTCCTGAACTGACCGGAGGGTCCTAAAGAATTCTAAGGGAGCCCGATCCTCTAGCCCGCAAAATGCAATGATGCATGGATGGCATGTATGTACAGAAAGAAATGCACATAAGCAGGATATAACACATAAGTCCTAACCATGGGTTTATGTCCTAGTTGGGAAGGTTCTATAGCTATGTACAAGTGCAGAAGGCCGATTTTGGTCTCAAAAACATTCCCCGGACTAGAGCCAAGATGTAATACCCCATGTCAAGTGTATTGCAAGACAATGGTCGAACAGCACGATGGCCCATCATAGTCAAGGGTTGCTAGGCATCCCGGGAGAGCTTATCACCAGTGAACTGGGCAAGATAGCCAGACAAACTAGCGCGGCTTTTGCGGTGCATAGTGTAAAAAAAAAAGTTAAAATTTTCAACTGACATTAAATCCCCCACGAAAAATGCCTCTTCAAGCTTGGCCCTCTTGATTATACAATACTTTTTATTCCTCCTTTTTTTAAAATAATAAAAAAAAAGAACAAGTAGAGTATTGAATAAAGATCCCCAGCGGAGTCGCCACTGTGGGCTCCCGCGCTCGAAGAGTCGCCACCTGAATTTTTGAGATGGATTATCCGAGAAACCAAGAGCTTGATTTGAAAAAGAAAGGCTTTTGATCTAGCGAAAATGTTGAGACCTTGGATCAGGAGCCATGTTACGAATGGGGAAGGTTTTGTTGAAAAAGCATCCCGCTCGCCCGGTAAAATCGATCTCTACTACGCATTTTAAGTGGGGGATTTAATATCTTTTGAAGAGCTTAACTTTAGAACACGTACGGAAAAGGGACACGGGATTTAATATAACACATTGGCTTGTTTGTGGTGCAAACTATACAGAGATGATAAAGGATGATGCAGCAGAATATAGATAAGAAAAGCTACTCAACCAACTGTCTGGGTCACTGTCATTTGTTACACGACATTCCATAATATGGCGCGCAGCCATCTGATATGCCGTGCGTTATTTCGATCCTGTCTACAGACTATCAATGGTGTTTAAGATGTCACATGGCGTACTGAGTACGACGCACGACGTTCTTTAAGACACCAGAAAACCCGTGGCTATCATATCATCCTAGAACAATACCATTTCTCCAAGCCTCAAGTAGAAAACCATTTTTTATTCATTCAGAATAATCAAGAAAGTGTTATTTAGAGGGACAAGACATGGCTTGTAAATATGGTCTTGTTCCAAAGTTACTGATGACGGACAGAAACAAACCCAACGAAAAACAACCTTGACCCAGACAGTTTGATCAAGAAAATAATAGTCAACTGAAATACCGTACGCATGAACATGATATGTCGCTCGACGCATCAAAGCGACACGCGGCGTAGCCTATTCAGCACAGTGGGCTACTTTGTTTTGTAAAAATATTTTTTAGACCAAATCTTAACCAAAAGGAGTTAAGCCTGATAACAGAAGAGTCCCCTCAGGGCCAGAACAGAGCCTAGCCCGAGGAAACTTAGCTTTTACCTTTGATCTTGAGCTTGGATGAAGACGGATGACGGTGGATGAGCGTTGGTAAGGTTAGTTAAGGAAAGTGAAGGGTGGATGTGTGTAATATATGGTACAATGAGTAGTTGGGGTCTCAAAGTTAGAAAGGGACTAACTTTGATTAGTGATGAGGAAAATGGAGAAAAGTGCCTAGAGAATTTGTTTTGAGGGTAACATTCTCAAGGTTTGGAAGTGGTGAATGGGTGTGAAAGCAAGAAGAGAGAGAAAGAGTGGAATGGTGATAAAGGGCCCTTTTCTCTTGAGTGGAGGGGTGTATTTACAGGCAAGAGCCAAGGAATTTGAATTCAAATGGTGGAGGTATTTTCTGGGCGGGCCAGAAGTGCATTTTCGGCTGAGCCATTTTGCAGCTGTGGCTCAAATGGGCGTGGTCGACAGCGTTCTGAGCTAGTCAGAACTTTACTCGAAATGTCGTGCAGTTAACCTCATGATCGCATGCGGTGTTTTGAATTTCGATATGCCGCACGATGTAGAAGTGTCCCGTGCGGTGCTTCAGGTTCAGTCCAGGGCTTTTTGGGCTTTTTCTGGGCTTTTGGGTTTTTGGGCTGTGGGAATCCTTCATTCAAGCTCGCAAATGTATCGTGTTCTTTATTTCATCATCAAGGTGAACAAAGACCCTTAGAGGTTTGGATTGGGGTGTCTACAGAATACCAAGTGTTGAAAACTCTCTCTATCCACCAATTCACAGCCCACTGCACCTAGGATAAAATAGGACTTCAATTCTGGTTATAACATCAGGTAAGGGAAAATATTTCAAGGCTAGGTAAAAATTCAAGTGTCCGAGAATGACTTACAACAATAGGGCAAATAAAATAATGTGTACCCTTTCTTTTGTTTTTCTTTCTCTTTTCATCTTCGCCACATCTCTCTTCCTAACTCTTCAATACAATCCCATAAAAAACAAGTATTTCTCCTTCCCACAATGATTTGGTGTCTTCCCTTTTCACTTTTTTTTCCTTACAAGCACATTCTTTTTGTTTATTATTTTTGAATGGGAAAGATCACCACCAGTCAAGCATAATTCTCAACTCCACTCATCTCCTTCTTTTCTTAATAATTCTTCTTCACATCATTAACTAGCCCTCTCAAGACACAATATAGATAGTGGAGCTCATCAAGAAAAAGGCTAGCACGCAAGAGGCTCAAACGGGCTCATAAGAGATAAATATATGAAAGGAAGAAACGAACCGGCACAAAAATAGCAAAAGACGGCCTATAATCCTTTCCAATGGCAATACAACCATGCAAATTCCAAACCCAAGGCAATTTAAAATATTCCCAACACTTGACAACAAAAATAATGAGATCAACAATGAACATGCTCTTTCGTGACAAATAAGAGTTCAATTGACACCACTACAAGAAAAAGGTAGGCTCTAAGCTCACATGGGCATAAGTCTCCATTAAACAAGCCATCGAGAATAATCAAGTCACATCTCATAAGCAACCAAAGCCCAAATAGGCAAGAAGTGCAAATGTGCTAAAATAAATGCCATAACAAATTCTTCACGACAAGCTAGCAAAAAGAACTACAATGCCACCACAATATTAAAAGAATGACTATCACATCTCAAACTCAATCAATCACGAACCAATGTCAACAGCCTTCAAGTCTCATGCAAAAAGATTTTTTGATTTTTTTTTATTGAATCTAACAAAATAAAGAACAAAGTGATCCGTCCCCCCAACTTGAACTTTAAAATGTCCGCATTGAAAGCATGAAAAATAAAGATAGGACATAAACATAAAATAGATGAGAGATCACCTCGAAAAGGAGGGGTTAAGCAGAGTAAACTATAAAGAGAGGGAGACCCCCCAACTTGGATCGAACAACTTGCAAAATGTTAACCTCCAAGACGGCAAGGAAAAAAAACTAAAAGAAATAAACAAGGCAAAAAATAAAATGAAGTACAAAAATCCATCCACTTTCTTCACGCGAAAGACACGGGTACTATTTTCTCCCCATTTCTCAAGCGAGAAACGGGTGGCTATACTAGACCAAAAAAAAAAAGTTTATGTATGAGCAGCCAAACGCGGGTGCCGAACATTTATCATGCCAACGAGAGCTAAGACAATGAACATAGCACTCCATTCTACACCTTTTATCAAAAATTAAACTCGGCCATGCCACAAGATAAGATACTTCGAGTAGCGCATTTGCCGAATTCATTTTAGACATTTAAGTACCATCAAGTGTAAAGCCCAAACTAGATCAATTTCCAAATTGTTGACAAAATCCACAAGATAGAGATGATAAACTAAATTAAATTCATCAACACCAAGAAAATCAATCAGTTCCACATTTAAAAACTCTTGTGAAAGTGGAGACTCAGTAGGAGAGGTGGCACCATCTAAAGCCAAGAGTATTTGATTATTCAGTGCAACTATTGGCAATGACTCCTCAAAAGGCATATAGCCTTCACTCATGACAAGCGGCTCTATTTTCTCTTTTTCCATCGCATCAAAATTGGTATCCTCCAAACTTTCAGTCAACTCACAAAATTGGAGCTTTTAGGCTAATTCATCTAGGTAATCCCAAGCCTCTTCAGCGGTTTTATCCAGGAATTCGTTAATGGACCTAAAATCAATCTGGCATGTGTTAGGATTTAAACCATGGCAAAAGATTGCCAGAAGACTGTCAAGCTCACAATTAAAACTCGACCAAGAGAATACGGAAAATTTAAATCGCTCCCAGCACTGCGAAAAAGACTCATCATCTTGTTGATAGAAATGTGATAGTTCTTGTAAAACCATATGAGTTTCACATGAGGGAGTGAAAGTTTTGAAAAATTGTATTAAACCCTCACTCCATGTCGATCTTGGACTCAAAAAATAAAACCAATCTTGAGCACTCCCACGCAAAGATGCTGGATATACATGTAAAAGAGCCACTTCATTGCTAGCAAAAGCTTTCTCAAGGTTAGCAACATGCGAAAAAGAATTTTCAAAGGCCAAACCATAAAATATAAGAAGTGACACTGAACAATCAAATTGTCTTGCATAACCTCCATACCACTTTGCAAAATGGGCCTTTTTTTCTTTTCAACAATAAAAAAAATCAAGCTAGAGGTGATCGCTTTCCTACGATGGAGGATTGCCTACCTCTACCTATTATGACTCAAAACAAAGAACAAAAAAGAAAACAAATAAAAAATAACTATCCTAATTCTTAACACACGTTATCGTCCCCAGCAACTGTGCCAAAAATGATTGATGATTTCCTAGTCCTAAATTAATAGGTGTGGGCTCCCGCGCCCTTTTTCGAAGAGTCGCCACCCGGATTTTGAGATGGATGATCCGAGAAATCGAGAACTCGCTTACAAAAGGCTTTTGGTCTAGCGAAAACATTAAGATCTTAGGTTCGGGAGCCACGTTACGAATGGGGAAGGTTTTTCTTTAAAAAGCACCCCACTCGCCCGGTAAAATCGGTCTCTACTTAATGTTTTCAAAAGGGAAAATCTTCGAGTATCATTTAAAAGATTAAGCTCTTTAATAAAAGCAAATAGCAGGGAAGGGACATGGGAAATATATCACATTGGCGTGCGTGTGGTGCTATCTGTACAGTAGTGGTAAAAATGATGTATGCAGAAGGAATAAAAGCGTTCAGCAAACTGTCTGGACCTCAGTCATACTGTACACGGCACCCTGAGATACCGCGCGCGGCACCTCAGCATGCCGTGCGGGGTACTTGCTCTGCTGTCAGACTGTTGCCGACTTTCAAAAACATCATCTAGCACATTGCTATCTCTATACGTCATTTGGAAAACTCATCAGAGACTTCATGGAAGACAGATCATCCCAAACATCTTGTTATTTCCTTAAAATATGTCTTTAAAACAGTTTTTCATGTATTTGATCATTCGGGATGATCTAGAAAAACTTTTCCGAAGGGCCAAGACATGGCTTGTAGATATGGTCTTATTTTAAAAGAACAGAAACAGTAAACAACAGATGCAGACAGCCACAGCAGATAACAACTCAGATCCAGACAGCCTGCCTATGATAACACCAACATACACAGTTGTCGTGCGCTGATGGTCAGGGTGCCGTGCGTCTGGTCATCCAGCCGTGCGGTTCCCCAACCTCAGCACAGTACTATTTTTATTTTATGAAAATGAGTTTTAAGTCAGGATCTAACCAAAAGGGATTAGACCTGCTGACAGAAAAGTCCCCTTTGGTGTTAAGCTTGATCAAGGATCGGTGATGCAAGGAAGAGGATGGATCATCACGGATGTAGATGGAGGAGGTTAAATGAGACAAAGGGAGTATGGGTGTGAGTGAAGATTAGGTGTTTTGGGGGATAGGAACTTGAAGTTAATGAGTGATCAACTTCAATGATGAGAAGGGAGTGAGTGAAGATGCTTAAAGAATGTCTTTTGGGAATGACATTCTTTAAGACTTGGAAATGGAAGTGGTAATGGGAAAGTGGTGTGGAAACTAGAGAGAAAGCTTATGGAGTAAGAATACCCAAAAGCAAAGAGAGCCAAAAGAAAGGCCAAAGGGGACTCAAAGGAAGGGCCATTTTCCCTTGAGTGGAGGGGTTAATTTATAGGTAAAGGCCAAGGATTTTGAATTTCAAATGGTGGAGGTATTTTCTGGGCGGGCCAAAAGTGCATTTTCAGCTGAGCCAGTCATCAGCTGTGGCTCAAACTGGCGTGGCCGACAGCTTTCTGAGCCAGTCAGCATTTTGGTCAAGGTGTCGTGCGGTGAAGTTTTGCCGCACATGGCTCCTTGAATTTCAAGGTGCCGTGCGCTCCAGTGCCACTCCGCCCGGTGCCTCTTTCTTCGGTCCAGGGTCTTTTGGGCTTTGTCTAGGCTTTATCCGGGCTTTTTCAGGTTTTTTGGGTTTCTTGGTCTTTGGTTTATATGGGCTTAGGGAAATCCTTTTTCAAGCTCACAAAGGTATCGTTTCCTTCATTTCATCATCGGGGCGGACAAAGACTCTCTAAGGTCCGAATTGGGGTGTCTACAGTAGTCCCTCTTTAACGTAACTCGGATACCATTGGTTGGTACGAGTGACGCTTAAAGAATAGACATCCCAATCCGTTGCTCTAGAGCCTTTGAACGGAGGCAAAACGAAAAATACAAGTAAATAACGATGGTGGTCGCGCTCAGGGAGCTGCCCACGTACCCTATTGTAAGGATCAGACCAGCGTAGTTCAATTGGGACAGTGAAATGCAAGAAAACAAGTCCCGGGGGACGAAATCGTGCAGAGAAAAACAATAGAGTGCTTACGGTGCCGTGTGTCATGCAAAATATCGTGAAAAACTCGAGACGAGCCCTCGGAAGGCGAAAAATTTGAGACGAGCCTCGGGAGGCGAAAAATCGAGACGAGCCCTCGGGAGGTGAAAATCGAGACGAGAAGAGACTTTAGGTCGGTTAAACCGTAGCTCGAGAGACGAAGAGACTTTAGGTCCGTTAGACCGTAGCTTGAGAGATGAAGAGACAAAGAGACTTTAGGTCCGTTAGACCGTAGCTCGAGAGACGAAGAGACTTTAGATCGGAACAGTGATGGTAAATTACGTCGAGTCCCGGAGGATGAATTTTGTGTATTACGGTGGATTTTAGAGGGACGCGAAATCCCACGAGTCCCGGGGGATAAGAATCAAATGGTGCAATAATCAATGCACAACATTCTAAGAGATTATGGCTGCAAAATGGCTGGAACATTGGATTTCCAACAAGATTTTGGTGGCTGAGTAGATCAATTTTTAAGAAAAAGCATTTATCCTTCTGGGTCAACATGCCGTGCGGGTAAGGGCCACGGCGCGCGGTACCTCATTTTCCCAGGCACCTCTTTGATTTCTGAGAACAGTTGACAGGTTTAAGGGTACCCATTAATTCGGGCGTGCCCTTTCGATGGTTGGAGCGTCTTTATAAGCATGGGGGGTGCCACATTCTATGCACCACCAACAAAACTTTTCTAAACTCTTCGCATCCTTCCGTTTTTTCAAGACCAGTTCATCTTTCAAGCATGGCGAACGACTTGGCAGCACGGGTTGTTTCTCTAGAGGCCGAGATGGCCTTCTATCGCGAGGAGATAGAACAACTCAACGCTCAAATCGCCCGCCTCATTTCTACGATCCGGACCCTTCGTCGCGCGGTGTCCAATCTCTACGCTCCGGGGCGTGAGTCAGATGAGACGATAGAAGACTCCGAGGGTAATCCGAATGGTTCGGATAACCGCTCGGACAGAGAGAGTGACTGAGACGGGGGGTTGGAGGAGAGGAGGAAGAAGGAGGAGAAGGAAGAGGAAGAAGGAGGAAGAAGGGCAGTAGGCCTTGTTTGTTGTTTTGGTTTTTGTTTTGTTTCTTTTTTTTTTTTAAATATAATGACAAATCCCGGGGGTTATCCCGGGTTTTATTTAATGGAAAGTCCTTTCTTCCTCCTTCTACTTACATCTATCTCCTAATTCTGAATCGAATCGTACATGAAAATGCCACGAACTGCTTTCAGGAAGCAAACTGTCGGAACAAATCAACGTGTCGTGCGCAGCCAATTTAGGGACGCGCGGTACCTCGAACCAAAAGGACTGCACGCCCATTCAACGTGCCGTGCGCCCCGTCCAGGGTGCCGTGTGGCTTGGCTGGCTGTGAACCCGGTCCAGAATCGATTTCCAGGCGAACCAGTTCGGGGGAATATATATATACATGCGGGGTGTATACAATACACCCCACACGTTTCGAATTTCCCTCTCTCTCTCTCCCTCATGGCTATCTCTCTCTCGATCATCTCTCTCCCTCTCTCGTTATTCTCTCTCTCTCTCTCGTACATGGATAGCGGTGAGACACCCGGTGCTGATCATTCATCACGGATCGAGGTTACACTACCTCCGATTGCTCCGGAGGGTGTTACGATGGCCGAGGGCGTTCCGGAGACCACGGGGGTCTCGGACCAGGCGGCATTGACCGAAGAGGTCATGGCCCCAGCTGCTGCGGTGGTTGGTAGTGGCGGTGATGATGGTGGCAGTGTAGTATTGGCCGGGTACGGTCAGGAGACCGAGACTCCGGGTGCAGTGGAGTCGAGGGGTGACGCCGAGGCCTTGGGCTGGTCAGAGGTGGCGGTTGGCGTGGAGGAGAGGACCACGGAGGGTCCTGGCAGTGGTAGTTTAGACCGGACGGTAGAGGAGGCGGAGACTTCTCCTGTGAGGGAGCCTCGGGCCGACTTGGGGAAGGCCCCCATCGTTGTGGACGAGCCGGTGGTGGAGCCAGAGGCGGAGGATACATCGCCCATGTTCGTGGGCCGCGGTGCAGGTGCAGGGTCGTCACGCCACATAGGCATGGGCGACTACTTAGCGACGGCGTCCCATGGAGGACGTTCTGGAGGTAGTGCGGGGGTTTCCTGGGTTGGCGGACGCTTTACTCACGGCCCGCGAGGCGGAGCTACAGGCCGAGCTCGGGACTGGGGGTGTTAGAGAGCCAGAGGCTGCAGAGGAGCGGGTTGACGAAGAGGCCGGAGGGGTGATGGCCCCTCACAGTACTGTGGTGGACGAGGCGACAATAGCCTTGCAGAGATGAGGGGCCTATGACGAGGCGACCTATGTGCCCTTTCAGCACGTGGTGGTGCCCTCGCTTTTCGACCCTTACGCGCCGAGGAGGCCCACGTATGACGAGGCTCTAGTTCTGAGGGACCCTCAGCAGCACCTTTCCTTGCGGCGAGACGAGGTATGCTTTAGATATTTACATTTCAAATTCCAACGCACAGTATTTCATTCCTTTGCATCTAAGTATATACCATTTGTATCACATGTCACGCCTGTTTATTAAATATTGTTGATTTGTTGCAACAAGCGATCTCGCTCTCGTGCTACGGAGGTTTGGCTGCTGTGCTGACGTTCTGGGAGAGGCCGCCTGGGGTGGTGCAGGAGATGGTGAGGCAGGCTGGCTTCGGGGAGTTTGTCGGGGTGTTGTCGAGGGGTGTGTGCAATGACCGCCCAGTGGTGAGGGCTCTGGCTAAGAGGTGGTGGGACACGACAAATACCCTCCACTTCTCCTTCGACGAGCTGACTGTGACGCCGTTGGACTTCGCGGCGATTACTGGTCTCAGGGTCGGAGGTGACCCTATTCCTTTTGACGCTGCCACAGGGAGGCAGGTTGCGTTCCAGCGGGCGATGCTGGGGTATGAGCTGAGGGCAGAGGCTGACGATGCTAAGCATGCTCAGCTACTGAGGTTCTGGACAAAGAGGCTTCCGACTCACAGGGTGGAGGAGGAGCAGATGGCGAGGTGCTTTCTGTTGTACTTACTTGGTGCGTCCTTGTTTCCTAACAGGCGCAACCGAGTACACCTTTCGCTTCTCCCAGCCTTGGGGGATGTCGGGGAGATCGCTCGTTTTGATTGGGGAGGTGCAGCACTAGGGACGTGCTACGCCTTCATGGGCTCTCTTTCTCGCGGGGCAGGAGTGAGCCTCGGTGGCTACTGGAGGGTCTGGGAGGTATAACTCATTTCCTTTCTTATGAATAGTTTGCTTTCCATTCATATTCATTCAATGTATATCTTGTGCTAACTTTCAATATCTTGACTTGCAGATTTGGACGTACAAGGTGATAGGGATGTACCCTCCCGAGACCACGTGACCTGACGATATGATACTCCCTCGGGCCTTGCGCTGGTCAATGGAGTACAAGGGTGTGAAGAGGGGAATAGGCAAGCTGGATTCCTTCCATCTTTACCTGGACGGGCTGCGTCCTGATCAGGTACTAACGCATTTCCATATCTGTTTCATGGCTCTCCTGTTCATTTCTATTCAAACAGCATCTTGATATCGTTCATTTTGATGATAGGTCCGCTGGCGGGTGTGGGACAGCTTCGAGATCCCCTACGTTGCGCAGAGTAGGGTGGTTACCAGGGGGAGAGTGCTTCTCGAGTCCCCTTACGGCTGGCAGTGGTACTTGGGTGACCGAGTGTCATGCCAGTCGCTGCGGCTGGACGTGTTTCGAGTCCCTGGGCTATTTCCTGCCTTGGTGCAGAGGACGGGCCAGTACACGCGGAGGGATATTGAGCAGTTCACACGGCCAGACCTCGAGTTGGAGCCGTTCTTCCAGGCTGGCGCTAGCCTGGCGGCTGACTACACGGAGTACTGTGCTCGGTACTTGATGCCAAGTCTAGGGATACGCGCTGCTTGGGAAGCAGCGCAGACAGCGCGAGGCGGCGTTGGAGGGAGAAGAGGAAGGAGTCGAGACAGAGGTGATGGAGGCAGCAGAGGAGACGGAGCCCGCAGTGACAGAGGTCGCAACGAGGGTGCGAGCCCGAGTGGTATTAGCCTCCCTGCCCTCTCTTGGACAGTGGACGTGATGACTCCTCAGGGAGCCCCGGGCCTGGTTGTAGTGCCACGCCCTTCAGCTGAGGCTCCAGAGTTTCTTGCTCAGGTATAACGTGCTTCCATTCCTTCGTAAATTCGCTCTTTTGCATGTTCTGACCATCTTCTTTATTACAGGCTCCTCTAGGGTACGTGAAGGAGATGGCAGAGGCCATGATGGGCCTGGAGCAGCTGGTGAGGCAGTACGCCATTGGCCACTCCCCGGAGGTGTTACCTCGCGTTGGTGGGACGATGGTACTCTCTCGAACCTTAGCTATTTACTTTACTTCTATTGCTTATATCATGATTGTGATGCAAGTGCTATATGAATGTTATACCATTGCAGGCTAGAGGAGGGGCTTCACGAGGGTTACGGCGGAAGTCTGTCCGTTTTCCAGCACGATAGGTCTCCTCTGCCGGCTCACGGGAGGAGCTGCCATCGAAGAGGGCACGGCACTCGGCAGGGACCGAGGATGAGCCTATTGACGTCTCTGAGGACGAGACCGTCGAGCCTTCGGACGTCGACCTGGGGGCCACCTCAGGGAGCACCGTGCCTAGAGTGACCGGCACTCGAGAGGTGAGCAGCTCCCCGGCGGACGAGGAGGTCTCTGAGGAGGACGAGGAGGAGGGCGAGGACGGGGATGATGAGAGTTGAGATCCCTCTTTTGTTTTGTTCTTTTGATGGAGCCTGCGTGCTTCTTTTGTAGGGCGCCTGTTTGCCTTCGGTAGATAGGATTTTGACCATTGAGTTATCACACCCCTTTTGTAATTCGACTCACGGATGCCCCTTGGGATTTATATACAGAGATCTATTCTTTCGTTGTTTTATGCCATTCAATCTTCTCGTGAAGAAAACTGAATAACTAAAACATTGACTGGGATGTGCAACTAGCCATTGATTCGAGAGATTGAGTTGAATGTGAGGTTTACAATGAGTGACACATTAACAATCAAAGCATACCGACAATGGAATAGAAATCAAAGAAAGCAATTAAATAAACCTTCGTAAGAGTGACTTTGCGCACGAAAGCTTACATAGACATCTTCGTAACCAACTTCGGGCACAGCTATGAGACGACAACGACTTCTAAATCTCGATATGAGACTCAAAAACTCAACCTTGCTTTTAAAACATACTTGAATAAGCAGAAAATGTTTACTTTAACATGTGACATTCTCGAGTTTTGACTTTGGACACGAATCGGAACTTGGACTAAGTCACTTTCGACCATTGCGACCCGTGGGACTTGGAAAAACAGCTCGGAATGACTCGAAACGGATTTTGACACCTTGACATAGCTTCAGAAACGGATTTTATCGAGTTCTCATGTCACGACGACGAATCCCGGGAATTGTCTCGAAGCGAAACATCTCTGAAGTCCCAAATACCCGTTAGAGTGTGTTTTGGCGGTTGCTGGTGCTTCATAGTGCCTCGATTCCATCTTGATGTATTGCTGCCAAAAACTGCAAAAATGCAGACTTAAGGTGCCGCGCGGATGCTACAAGGTGCCGCGCGGGTCTTGATCCTGGACACGGTACCTCAAACATTGTGCCGTGAGATTCCCCTGGTTGCAAGGTGCCGTGCGACACGGCAAGGTGCCGTGCGACACGGCAAGGTGCCGTGCGTGGCGAATTTCCTGACAGATTCCAGTTTTGCTATTTTCCAAGGCAGATTGCCCGGGGGTTGAGGTTTGACCCATGCAATGGCATTTCTGAGCCAGTGCATGTCTGTTTTGACCCCTTTAGGACTTGACCAAGCTTTTCCCCATGTAGGACTCATGGAAAATGTGCACTTTTGGAACCCAAGGCTCTTTGAAAGTTGAAATTGTCCTCTCCACTCTTCCTATAAATTCAAGCTCCCTCATACCACATTCTCCTCACCTCATTCAACCCCTATCTTCCCTTTTACTTCTTGCAATGGCTCTTTCTCTTATCGGTTCACTCCGTCCATGGTTGGCTTCCATGGAAGGTGTTGATGGGCTCAACTTCCGAGCCCACGGTCTCTATTCCATGCGATACCTCCGTAACATTCGTCTTCGTCCCGAGCTTTTGAGGGCAGCTGTGAGTTTCTGGGATCCGGAGGTTCATGTATTCCGTTTTGGCGACCAGGAGCTTTGTCCTACCGTCGATGAGTTCTGTGCGTACCTCGGGGGTTTTGGTTCAGGGGAGGTCATCATTCCTCCTGTGCGCGAGAGCGCTTACAGAGTCTTGGCCGTGGCGCTTGGATTGAGTGATGGTGCTGCTCGCTACTTGGTTAGGGATGGCCATCTCAATGTTATGCGCCTCATCGAGCTGTTTTCTCCTCCCGGTGAGCTTGCGGATATGGCTTATCAGACTCGACGCATGACTGCTCTCTGCATGTGCTTGCTTGCAGCCTACCTTCTGGTTCCTTCTGCCGGTCACGCTAGCTCGGCATTGGTCAGCGTTGCTATTCAGGTTGAGGCCCAAAAGGACGTGGTTCCGATGGTTTTGGCCGAGACTCTGATAGGTTTGGACAAGGTTCGTCTTGGAGAGACCGAGACTTTCGAGGGTAGTCCTCTCCTCCTATAGGTTGGCTTCTCACTCAGCTCTCCTTTTTCGGGTTCATCTCACGTTCTCATTTTACCTCAATCACTCGGTTTGGCTTTCTATGGCTTCTTACTTATTTTCTCTCTTCTCACAGATTTGGCTTTGTGACAAAGTGAATGTGCTGACCATTCGTCCTGGCAATTGGTCATATGAGGCGAGGTTACTTTCTCAGCGATGTTTCGAGTTTGCTGATAGGAGCAAGGTCGAGTGGGTCGACTTTTTCAGGCGCCAGCGAGCGGAGACTATTGCTTGGAGGTGTCGATGGCTAGATCTCCCTCCCATGACAGTGCACTATATGGGCCCTCAGTGGGTCATTTTTGCTGGCTTGTGAGCCTTCACCTTCTACATCTCTTACTGTATCCAGTGACAACTAGGTTTGAGGCAGGAGGCCCCTGTAGAGGTTCTCGTGGATGTGGTTCTGTCTCTCTTCAACCATTCAGTTCTTTGCCATTACCAACGCTTCTGGAGGACACGCGAGGTGACCGACGGGCATCTTTACCCTTCTGTGGCGATACGTGGGAGCTATCGAAAGTAGCTTAGGAGGGACATTGCTGCAAGGGCTGGGGTTCAAGGAAACTGACTCAATCCTACCACCCTGACCGTTGAATAAATTGTGGACCCATTTTTATTATTTCGTACTTCTTTTCGTTTTGAATTTGCTCAACCTTATGTAGTAGAAGTAATCGTGTTAATAAAAACGAGTTTTGGAGGGTTTCCCCCTTCTTGACTCTTGTTCCTCAAGCCTTCTCAACCTGGTTTTTTATTTTGATGGATCATGACCGGGTCTCGGTATAAGACTGCCTACGTATCCTCCTGGCGAAGGAATCAGGTCATGACGTAGTTCAGGGTAGGGTTCGCTCTGGTTTTAACACTCTCCTTTTGCGCTCTAACTTTTGCCTAGCACCGCCCTTTCGGGTTTTCGGTCTAGCGAGCTCATTTATTGTATGCCTTAACTTTTGCTAGGATGCCCTGACGGGTTTTCATCCTAGCAGGCTTTGCTCTAATTTTTGCCTAGGATTGCCCGCCCTTGTGGTTTTCAGCCTAGCGAGCTTCTCTCAGGGGTAATAGCGTTTGAGTTGATCCAAGTTAACCAGGGTTGAGAATTCGTTTCCGTTCAAGTCGATGAATTGCGTAGCTCCTCCGAAAAGGATGGTCTTGATGATGTATGGGCCAGATCACTTTGGTTGGAACTTTCCTCGTCGGTCGTAGACTGGAGCCCGGGTTTCCTTCAAAACCATGTCACCCTCTGCCAAGTTCCTTGGTTTCACTTTCCTGTTGAATGCCCATGCAATCCTTCGTTGATACCCTTGAATGTGGTAAAGAGCCCTTAACCGGCGTTCATCAAACAGCATAAGTTCTTCGAATCGATTATTCAACCATTCTGCCTCTTGGACCTCACACTCAATCATAGTCCGAAGAGATGGGACTTCTAACTCGATGGGAAGCACTGCTTCCATTCCATAAACCAAAAAGTATAGGGTTGCTCCCGTCGGTGTTCGCACAGATGTGCAATACCCCCACAAAGCCAGGGGTAGTTGTTCATGCCAGTCCCTTGCAGATTGAATTGTCTTCTCCAGAATGGCTTTGATCGTCTTGTTAGCTGCTTCCACAACGCCATTGGTCTGCGGCCGATAAGTTGTTGACTTGTACACTTGAATTTGGAACTCATCCAAAACTTTCCGTGCTCGTCCTTTGAAATGAATCCCATTATCAGATACGAAAGCTTGGGGGACCCCGTAACGGTAAACGACATTTTACTTGATAAAGTGTGCAACTTGAACTGCGGTCAAAGTGGTGTAGGAAGCAGCTTCTACCCATTTCGTGAAATAATCAACAACTACCAAAATGAACTTGTGACCATTGGAAGCTGCTGGCACTATTCTTCTGATGACGTCGATTCTCCATGTCGAGAAAGGGCATGGTGAGGTCATTTGTTGCAGCTCATGTGGCGGGACATGCGTGAGATTGGCGTAAATTTGACATTTTTTACACCTTCACACATACTCTACACATTCCGTTTTCATGGTGGTCCAGAAGTATCCCTGCCTGAGGATTTTCTTGGCAAGCATTATTCCATTCATGTGGGGACCGCATATACCTTCGTGAACTTCTTCCATTACCCTTTTCGCACCTTCTCCATGGATGCAGAGCTTGTGCGTGCCACAGTGCGATCTTCGGTATAGGTTCCCTCCGCAGATAATGTATTGAGCCGCCATTCTCTGGAGAGCGATTCGGTCCTTCTTGCTTGCTCCCATGGGGTACTCTCCTTTCTCTACATATCTCCAAATATCATAATACCATGGGTGGCCATCATCGGGCTCGTCAATCACCATGACGTGTTGGTATATAGGTGTGTCCCTTTGTTCTATCACGATCGGTCTTAGTTTTACACCAACGGGAACCTCCACCATAGATGCTAGTGTTGCCAAAGCGTCCACTACAAGAAAATTTGCATTAGGTGACAAATGAAAATTGTCACAAATTGCATGTTTTTCGTCACAAATAGTATTCGTGACGGAAAAAAATTTGTCGACTAAAGATTGTAGAGGATTCCTACCTCGTGACGAAATTTGTGTTTCGTCACCTATGGTGTCTTTTGACAACGAAAAATTTCGTCACAAAAAAATCACTTGATGACAAAAAAATTTTGTCACCTATTATTCTTTTTGATGACAATATTTCGTCACCATTCTAATAATTATGTATCACCCATTTTCAATTTCGTCACTAATTATGGCAGGTGATTTAACAATGTAAATACATAGGTGACAAAAAGTTTCGTCACCAAAGAAATTAATTAAAAATAATAAAGGTGACAAAATATTTTGTCACCTAAAATTTCAAATTAAAGCCAATTAGTGACAAAAGATATAGTCATTGAAAAGTTGATGAGAGAAACATCTTTGGTGATAAAAAAAATTTGTCACCTTAAATATGTGTATAGGAAGTAAAAGTGACAAAATAAATTGTCACTAACACTCTTCTTACAAGACAATATCATCCTATTTATTTTGGAATTCAATACTCAGCCAAACAAATGAACTATAAGTTACACCATAATAGCCAATACATCTTCATAAACCATTATAATCATGTGCCAAACTAGATATCCATTAACCACAAGAACTATGTATTCTACACCAAATTAATGTCCATTCAACCATAGGATCTAAAGCAACAATATTTCCATGACAAAAACATGAAAGGTAGACCATACCATATATGTTCATCATAGTTCGGTAGCATCATTAAAATAAAAAAAGAAGACTCGGAACTTCATCCAAAAAAGGAGTCTTCATAGAAGCATATATCCATAAAAGAAGACTCGGACCTTCATCCCAAAAAGGAGTCTTCATAGAAGCATATATCCAAAAAAGAAGACTCGGACCTTCATCCCAAAAAGGAGTCTTCATATATCCAAACAAAAAGTCTTCATAGAATAGCGTATATATACCATCTTCCCCGCTACTAACCTTATGCGTATTCAATCTGCACATAATAGAAAACAGTAACCAAAACTCAGTGACTTCACTATGACAAACTGGTAGTAAAGGACACTATTTGTATCCTAGTCCTCTTAAGCATTTACAATAGAGATGGCAGTAAATGGTAGTAACTGATAGCTGGTACCAGTTCGAACAGTCCATTTGCAAATGGATGGAACATTAGTAGCAGCAGATAACTAACTATTGCTATTTGGGCAGCAAACAACAGCAGCAACAGCACTAAGCATCAGAATATAGAAGAAAACAGCTATGTACAGCAATCAGCAGTAAGCATCAGCAGTAAGAGTCATTCAAAGCAGCTAAAAGAAAACAGCTATGTACAGCTAGAGTCATAAGCAGCCAAGCAAAGACTAGCGGATCTGAATATGCTCAATGAGACTAGTTACAATAACAGCTACCAAAACAGCTAATATACGCAGTATTAGCAGAAAAATCCAGCACATTCAAGTATCATATACTTGGGACACAAGCACATGCACTTTCCAATATCACTTTCCAATAGCACACAAGCACATATACGCTAACAATGGAATTGACAAGAAGTTAAAGTAATAGCAGGTGCACAAGTGTCCTGAGCACAAACCTTTGGGGTCATCACATTACAAATGCCCACCAATGAAAATCAAAAACCCCTCAGGTATGATCAAGTGATATGAGGGTAAGTATGATACAGCTATCACAGCCATGCATAGAAACAATCAAAGAATGAAACCCTTGGTACACAGCCAGCTATCACATTACTTGTTCTTTTTCGTAAGGTTATCAGTCAATTGTTCTTTTTTCCACAAAAAATGCACCAATCATAATTTTGAATGTGCAGTACCTCTCAAAAAGCCAATAGGTGTTCATGGACAAAAACATGTAAAATCAAATCAAGTACATACCAGAGATCACCTTTCCATATAGGTTAATCATCATTGTATAAGTTTCAGTAGATGGTTCAGAGTGATCTCTCTTCATCCTTTCAAAGATCTCTACTACTTTTTGTGAGTTTGTTATCTTCAGTAACCCATTCATGTAAGCAGTATATACAACTGTACCTGCATACAAATAAGCATTGTGAAAAAAAAAAAAAGAAGCATGTCAAAAAAGAATTGTCGAAAGCCGATTGTGAATGTGCAGTACCTCTCAATAAACAATCCACTTATGGCCTTTAACACTTCTTATGGCCACAAAGGCAATTAGTATAACAGTAATAATAGCATATGCGGTTTCGGGTAAGAAGGCAATCTAGTGGGAAACAAAGGCACGGAAGCCTATCTGTTATAGCGTAGACGAAAAAACGTTATAAAATTTCTTAGTCGGTAAGCCTTTGATTGAAGACTTACCCAGATGAAGTTCACTTTGGAGCAAGAGTTCCGGTGATGCTGCAATCAATTTCTGCACCTGTTTCATATTAACAAGGAATTGGAAGTCTAAAACCAAGAAGAAAATGCCGCAGCATCTCCCAAAAAACTAAGCACTTTTAAATAGGAAAGATCAGCTTACCTTTATCAATCTATGCAACTCAAAGACTTGAACCGCAAAAACTCTTTGCTGACTGCAAAACAGTGGCATTGGAGTTGGATTAAGCACCAAAAGCCAGATTTTCAAGGGATGGAGCAAAAACATTTGTGCACAGACACATTAGAACACTTAATAACATGTTTAGCAATATCTAACTATGTCGAAAAGGCTATCGTCTATGAGCAGCTTTTTTAGTTCAAGAAAACAAAACCAGATAACCAAAGCTTCTAGCAGAGTATGCACAAGGTTCAAAAAGAAAGAGTTTGTGTTCACTTTTTCATGTACAAGTCCTGCACACCATTGTATGATTCATACAGAACTTCTAATGTGTGAGAGATTAGAGGTGAAATGGCTGAAAAATACAGATCAACTTACTGAGAAGTGAAAAATACAGATCAACACCAGCAGTTGTAGCAAACCAAAATAGTAGCAGCAAAAATAAGCTCTTCCAAAGCAGCATAGAAAAACAGTAACAACATCAGCAACGTTTAGCACAGAAACAAGCCCCACTTTCATGCAATACCGCCTCACTAGGAGCCATGGTGTACGTATTCACATGAAAGCATAATACATATATTGATAAGGCCACATAACAAACGAAGCTACAGATTATGAAGAGAGAAAAGAGTAAATAGATACACACTATTTAAATTGAAATGAGAGTTTATACATATAAGGAACAACCAATATTGCCAACTCCAATATTAAGTGAGAGTCCATCAAATTATGAATTACATTCCTATTGTGAAAGACTCATTCAGTCACATATGTGACGGTGGAACCTAATTAATTTGAATGCACAAATGTATAAATAAAACAAGTAAACTTCATACTGATAGAATGTCTCTAAATCAACTATCATAAAATTCATGCCTAACATTCATAAGCACTTTGCCGGAAAAGTAATAGTTCATAGAGTGAGGCATTTGCAACAGATAAAATATATGGGGCTAATGACCTTAACCAAATGCCAATAAACCCAACTCCAATTGATCTTCTGATATATAGGGCCAAAGGTGAGGTGGAAAGGACATATGTTTAGCATAAAGCATAAGAGTAACGAGTCATCAATTATCACCAAACTCCACCATATGTACACAAAGAAACAATTTTTCCTTTCTATTTTCCAACACTCATGTACTTTTATTTAACATCATTTATGCCATCCAATGTCAAAAGTAACCTCTTATTACAATAAGCGAGGTGTCATTTATCTAAAGTCTATAATTATAATTTTCGAAGACCAAAGTATGCTGGTTCAAATGAGGTAATCACTGACATAAGTAGGCAAAATATAAGTGTGTTGCGATTTTCTCTTTGTCCACATGGTTGAGTCGCACCCACTAAAATGCAAGTGTTGCCGCCACTGGTGTGTGTATAAATCTATTTTTTAAAGAGGATTTTCGACAACCAACAACATGAGTAGTATCCATCAATGTGTAGGGAAAAGGCAAACCTTCACATGACAGATCACAAAATGAGTATCCATCAATATCACATCATACAGACCAAAAAATTGCCCAGTAATCTCAAGCCATCAAAAGAGTAGTAAATAGGATCAAAGATAAAGATCTATTTGCGTTTGTAAATTAGGCTCACTCAAGCAAACAGATCACATCACACTCATCCAAATATAAACAAATTTATCACCAAACTGAAGCCCTAATTCTCGTGCAGGTACAGGAAGCAGGTAGCATGTTTCAAAACCCAGAACAATATGGATCATTAAACCATTTAAGTGTACGATATGTGCAAATTCTAAAAAGATATCACATGCTAACGACCGCAGATTAAAACCCTAGCCTTGTATTTGGCCAATAATAAGAATATCAAATCAACCCTGGTTAGGGCTTCTTGAAATATGTGTTCATTCTTGTCCAGTGAGTGAGGGAGCAGAAAAATGAGGTCAATAATAAAGCTTGAAGAGTACCACTTAGCTATTTGGGAAAATCGAGAAAAACGAGCATACCAGAAGTTTGAGAAGTCTGGCGTAGAGAAAAACGATTGACAAGTCTGTCACAGATAAACAATTGAGAAGTCTGCCGCATAGGGAAAGGATTAAGAGAAAGGATTGAAAACAATGAACAAACCTGAAACGAACAGAACCCAAGAAATCTGGAAACTGGCGAACTGGCTCGTACAACGATGATTGAGAAATCTGGCTCCTTCGGATAGCAACAGATCCATCCAAACTTGTTCGCCCAACTATGATTGAGAAATCATGCGATCCTTCGACCTGTATCGATTGAAAATTTCAAAAGGGTCCGAGAGAAATGGGGCGCTAAGGATTGGCACCACTATTTGGGAAGAACGCTAATTGGGTTGAATGCTATTTATGGAGTTTTTAAATGGAACGCTGTAAAAAAATTTCCCTGTTTGTGGAACGCTATGACAGATCGTTCCGTGTTTGTGGAACGCTATAACAGACGGTTCCTCTTGTTTCTAACTTCAGGAACGCTATTATTTGTTCTCTACAATAGCATTCTTAAAAAAACGTTATGCTTTTATGCTATTAAAAGTCTTATTTGTTGTAGTGACTATTGTGTTTTGCCTCATTAAGGCATTAAGCTGGGTATAGGAAAGTTAATCTTAAGACCTAGAACTATCCCAACGCTCTGAGATTTAAATCGTACCCAGGGGACAATCAAATACCCATCGGGGACTAGTTCCACCACGAAGGACTATAAAAAAAAAAAGTTCCACCATAAAAGAGTGAAAATGCGCAACACTCGCTTGAAAGACACAAAACATATCCCAAGTTTCATGAAGACACTGCCGTTACCTCTTTCACAAAGTATCTAATGCAATTGACTAAAAATAAGTGCAGATATCAAAGGACAACACTGTATAGACTCTAGAAAACAGGCGTCTACTGACATCAAAAGAACCATAGGCTACGATGACTTGTTACAACTTAAAACCACACTAACTTGCGGGAATCCCGCTACTTAAGCAGAAATGCTATATGTAATGCAAGAAAGAAAGTACTAATATATGAAATATCAACAGTGCATGTGTGTACTAATATACGAAATTAGTGCAGGTGTGTGTGTACAAAATCAGTTTCGACAAATTTGTTGAAAATATACTAATATACCAAATTACTCAAATTAGTAACAAAATCATCAAAAGCCATTTCGTAACCCTAATTTCAGAAATTAGTAACAAAAGTGAAAAGCCCTAATTTCTTGTTACATATTTCAGAAATTAGCAACAAAAGTATAAAAATCTCCACTAAGAACTATCAACTTTACCTCTCGCGAAACCCACAATGGTTCTGAACCTCGGTAGTGACGACGGAAGAGCCGAAACACCCACTACGGAAATCGCCCCTTTTTTTGCATAAAACTGAGGTATTGATACTTGTGTGTTGCAAAGAAGCCATTCCAGCTGCCTTTCCTTCCTTGTATCCACTAATTTTTTGGCCATGGACAGTGGGTAAGCAACCAAACGTATTGGAGAAGATGATATGGAGAGATGCGAAAAAGATAAACGTCTCGTAATTATGCAAAAAAATGTTCAAAATGGGTACCTGGTAGTACTGCAAGAGATGACGAATGATGCAAAGCTGAAGGAAAATGGGGAGTTGAGTGGCTCAACTTGAGAGAGAGAGAGACACTGAGAGTGAGAGAGAGAGACGTTGAGAGAGTCAGACTCAGAGAGAGACGTTGAGCCGTTGAGATGAGAGTGGAGATAACCGAGAGAAGAGAGTGGGCTGCTAGGACTTTCGCTTCTCGTCTCTTTCTATTTATACTAGTGTGTGATCATGTGCAACAGTCACACCATAATCTATATGCACTCAATATAGAAAAATTCTCGTAAAGCCCTATAATGCATCACTTGAAGGCCGCCCGAGTTGTTTTTTAAAAATCGGAACCGTCTACCTTTTATGTGGGAGTGATTATATCATTCATACAAAAAATAAAGTATATTGGTTGTCGTTATATACTTGATCGCACATAACAACAAATTTCCTATTAATGAATCTACGTCTCGATAAAAGGGTTTCCAAAACCAGATAGACCCGAAAATTTGCGAGAGTGATTAAAACCCCAAGAACGACAAAATGAACGGTATAGATCGTCATACTTGTGTTGCAATCATGTGGCTAGCGTATATTGGACTATAGCTGAATACATTGGTTTAGAACCAGATAAATTTGATGTATAGATTTGAAAGGTAACTGTAGACTCATTTTTTTGAATGTTCAATCTAAATCGTTACGATTTAAGATCTTATCAAATTTATCATTCTTCCCTAAATAGGCAATAATCGGATGTCGGAAACCACATGATCAGAACACATTCGGTACTTCCATAGGCGTTAAAGTCCTATAATGCACCACTTGAGGGCCGCCCGCGTTGTTTTTTGAAAATCGGAACCGTCTACCTTTTATGTGGGAGTAATTATATCATTCGTGCAAAAAATGAAGTAAATTGGTTATCGTCATATACTTAATCGCACATAACAAAAAAATTCTATTAATAAATCTACGTCCCGATGAAAGGGTTTCTAAAACCCGATAGACCCGAAAATTTGTGAGAGTAATTAAAACACCAAGAACAACAAAATGAACGGTATGGATCGTCATACTTGTGTCGCAATCGTGTGGCTAGCGTACAAGAAGCCCGTTTTTATAGAATAGAATTATATTATATAATATATATTACTTGTTCTAATTATAAGCACAAAAAGATTTTTGGCCTTGGTGGTTTGAGATGTATGTCAAGTCCCCAAGGACTTGGGTTGGAACCCCATAGAGATTATTTTTTTAAAACCAATTATTTTTTTAAAATTAGTTTTTTTCTTATTTATTTTC
The DNA here is from genome assembly GCA_025413875.1 of Rhododendron molle. Lineage (NCBI taxonomy): Eukaryota > Viridiplantae > Streptophyta > Magnoliopsida > Ericales > Ericaceae > Rhododendron > Rhododendron molle. The sequence goes on from CM046391.1 coordinate 28,053,104, forward strand.
TATGTATTTTTTAAAAAAATCTTTATTAGATAAAACGCAATGTATATCAGTATAAGTGTAGTAATTAGTATATATCATGTTTGAATTTTGATTCAAAATTTCTTAATCATATAAAATATTTTAAAAGCTTATTTTACTTAAATAAAAGGAAAAGATTAATAAATTATTGGATTATCAAAAAATACACAGAAATAAAGTAAACTATAATAAAAAATCACTTGTTTATTTAATAACATTATTTTTTTTGTTTTTCCATGCCTCGTGTCGTGCCGTGCCTGGCTAGAACCGTGTTAACGCCCAAATTTTTCCCCGCCCCTGAAACCGGCCAAAATTTTCCGCCTCTGTTTTTTTTTAATTGTTTAAATCTCCCCTTTAAAATGGAAGACTGTAACAACTCGGATTTTTACTGAATAAAAATTTCGTTGTTATATTGGAAATCCTTTAATTAATCTTGTTGTCTTAATAACTCTCTGTTAATTTTAAATATCCGTCATAATTAGGTTTTGACTTAGGAGTTTGGAATTCATCGTCTGGGCATTAAGGTCATCCCTCGCCTTGGCTACGCTTTGGCCATGCTCACGCCGCTTGGCCACCGCTTGGCCACTGTTTGGCCACCGGTCGCTGGTCACCGCTTTGCCGCTGCCACCGGGCGCCTTTTGACCACGTTTGGCCATCGATCGCTTTGGCGCCGCTGTCGCCGCTGCCACCGGCCGCTTTGGCTTGTTGGCCACCGGATTTGCTTTGGCCACCGCTATTACCGCCGCCACCAGTCGCTTTGCCACGCCACGCTTTGCCTTGCCTTGGCGTTTGACCTAGGGTAATCTTTACCCATTGGTCAATAGGTAAACCTTGATTAATCTCCCTAAGTACGAGATTAGATTAGTTTAGTGCTTAATTGCAAAGTATTATACTTTTGGGTATTAACCGTTGGATAATAACCGTTAGGAGTTTTATTAACCATTGGACGATAGACTAGAATCCTAGCCATTATTACCCATTGGTTATTAACCATTAGAGAAACTATTATCTATTGGATAATAGTTAGTCTTGACAATCATGTACTTGCTTGATTAAAATACTAGATTTTGCCATGTGTGTACTTTATTAAAATACAATTTGTAAATTAGGTTAGTATTAAAATACATATTACTTTGAAAGTAGTGGAATAATTTAATAGATATTGGCATGAGGTATAGCTAGCCTAGATTGAGTAGTACTTGGCTTGTATATTATATATATGTACTTGTATGTATACATATATATAGGCTATATATATATAATGTTGTATATGTCATATGTGTATTACAATATTATAATAAGAAAATCTACACTTGGTTTAAAATACAATATTTCAAAAGACCCAAAGTACATGTACATATAATAGTATATTGTATCTCTTTCTTGGTACAAACAAGTGGGAGAGAGAGAGAGAGAGAGAGGGAGAGAGGGAGAGTTAGCCGAGAGAGAGGGAGGAGAGAGATCCGAGAGAGAGAGGAGGGAGAGAGAGAAAGAGAAGGAAAGAGAGGGAAAGATTGTACCTTAGATTTTCCTTGGACTTTCTTTGACCTTTGCTTGATTTCTTGGTAGTCTTCCTCCTACAAAATCTATGACCTAAATGTCCTAAATACATTTTTTAATTGGGTGAAACTTGTACAAACCCTAGCTTGCCAAATCCTTACTCTTCCAATCCACCAAATTTTGTCCTTATATATATATATATATGTATATATGGTTATCTATATATATATGTACATAGTACAATGTACCAAGAGGAGAGAGAGAGAGAGCCGAGAGAAATTGAGGGAGAGAGAGAGAGAGAGAGGCCGGATTGAGGGAGAGAGAGGGAGTGTGATGTATGTGACTTGTGTACTTCCATCCTAGCCTAGATCACATTGCATCATCCAAGGTACAACCAAATCTAACCTTGCTTGTGCTTTCACTCCAAAGGACTACCAAATCCAATATTCTAACCTTTCAAAGAACTTGATTGGACTAAAACCCTAATAGAATAGCATTTACCTTGTCCTTGGTTGGAAGAAAGAACAAGTAAGACCTTTGGATAGTCTTTCAAGGCATGACATCACTTGGATAAAAGCCTTACCCATTGGATAATGGGAGAGGGGCAGCCGGCCATATGGGAGGGAGGGAGCCCTTCATTTGCCTATAAATAGGCCTCTCATTCTTCATTCAAGGCACACCATTCCAACCTCCAACTTCTCTCTCTAGAAAGCATAAGTAGTCTTGTAGTTTTTGAGTGTTCTTGCTTGTTTTCTTGAGTGTTCTTGAGGTTCTTCCCTAGGCTTCAAGAAACACCTCTAGTGCCGCCACTAAACCGCCCTACGACCACCCTTTTGATCCAAAAGTAGTAGTCTAGTAGTCAAGATCAAGTTTCAAGAGAAACCTTTCTCTTTCGAAGCTAACGAAGGCCACCTCCTAAGCCGTTACTCCGTCCGTCCGCCGACTTTCTTTCTGTCGATCCTTTCGTAGTCCTTTTCTACCGCCAAGAAGAAAGGTAGTGTAATCAACCCATAATCCTAAGTATATGTTAGACACTACTCCTTGTCTTAGTTTTAACCCTAGCTAAGTCGTTATAATGAAAGCATGATAATGATAGTTTATTTCTTAAAACGTTGGATGCATGATAGTTAGTGAACTTAATATTGCTATTGGATGATTAAGCATGATTAGAAGCGACTTAAGATATAACTTCGTGTAGAAGTAATCGCATGTTGATCTTTTAACTTAACTATAAGCTTATATTCCATTGCTTGTATTACTTGTGGTATTATAACAAAGCATATGGTGGATTACCACCCCAAGGGCGTCCGCACATGTGGCGTTATGCTTTAAGTAATGGTTATGGACATGCTATGTACTTGCTTGGATTATACTTACCTTAAGTATGCGTAGTAAATTTCTAAACGTGAGTTAAATGGTTAAGGTATCAAAGCTAGTTAGCAAAACTTGTTTTACTAAAGTACTAAAGAAGAATGAGCATGTCAAATAATGAAATTCTACGTCAATAACCATATGTTGTTTTGAAAATCCCACAAAGGAAGAAAGAACGGATTTTTCGTAATATATTATTGTCTTGAGGATGATTATGAACATGTATGTATATTTGTTTGCATTACTTGTTGCTGATAAAACATAAGTGGCTTTAAGTAATAATTTGAGTACGATTAGGTAATATAGAGTTGGATGATCTTGCTAGTTTAGTTTCAAGATTACTTTAAAGTGATTTGTCCCGCCGCGGAGTCTATGCATGATTACGAGACACGAGAACCGAAAAGTAGAAACATGACACTTAAGGAGTGGTTGATATGGATAAAAAGGATTTTTGAGACCACATAATGGCCGGACTTGGTAGCCTTATGTGAGTTGTGAAAACCCGCAAGGTGGCCGGACTTGGTAGCCCTTTGTGCGGGATTGCGAAAACCGCAATGAGGCCGGACTTGGTAGCCCATTGTGTAGGTTGCTAATGGAGCCGGACGTGGTAGCTTCATTGGTAATTGGGCTTGGTTATCCGCGGAGAGGAGCCAATGCAAGATTTTGTAACGTGGGACTTGGTAGCCCGTTGAATGAGAAATGATTTTTGTTTGAAATGAAATGGTGACACAATACGATGAGTCGCGTAGGAGAAACCAAGAAAGGCATGACACCAACGTAAGCAAGATAGTGAATACGGATGTATCATTGTTAATTATGTTGTTTAAATGAGTATGTGCAATTATTTATATGACTCTTTGTTGTAAGTTACGGGTTAGCAGGTTGGATTATTCTATTGAGCTTCTGTAGCTCACGGTGTTACCTTTTTGGTGACCCTGACATATTATACTGGGGGCGACGCTGGTATAATGTGTCAGATTTCATAGATGAGCAGCAGGAACAGTACACCTTGGAGGCCTTTGGAGCCGAGGAGCTTGCAAGGATGGAGGAAGAGGCGGAGTAGTAGTTAACCTTAGATTATTCCCTCTTTTGAATAAAAGTACTCTTGTGAGACTTATGTTGTAATAATGAGCTAGACTCTCCTTAATTTATTCAATAAAAATGTTATTTAACGTACCCAAAATTCGGGGCGTTACAAAGACAAAAAGAATTTGTCACCCAAAACATTTCCTTTTGTGAGGAATTATTTCGTCACGAAATGGTTGCAAGTATATGTGGAGGAAACGGATTGGTGACGAAATTTATTTTTTCGTCACGTTATATTTTTTTGTCCACTCTTTTGCTGACAAAATTTATTTTTTCGTCACTGATTAACTGTGTTTGGTGACAAAATAAAATTTCATCACCTTAAATTTTTTTGCCCTCTTAATTGGTGACGAAAAATTATTTTTCTCACAAAATAGGTATATTTGGAGACAAAAACTACTTTCGTCACCACCATTTCATCACATATTGTCATTTTTCTTGTAGGGGTTTGCAAATTGATTTTTGAGCCTCGGAACATGAGTGAATGTCACCTTGCTGAAATGAGGGATAAGGTCTTCGAGATCCTGATGATACGGTTTCAGCTTTTCTTCCTTGACCTTCTTAGCATTTTCAATAGTTTTACACAAATGATTAGGATTCACAAACATATTCTTTTCATGGGAAGTCATCCTTGTAACAACCCTGATTTTTGGTAAATAAAAATTTCGTTAAAAAATTTGAATATTATTTTATTACTTGGATTTTTATTTCCATAACCAAAAATCGGTCGTTACTAAATTCGTGGACAATCTTAATTAGGTTTTAATCGCCGTTAGACCGTCGTTTTTCCTGTCGTTTCTAGGATTAAATCTTGAATCCTTCGTCTTGGCTGGAAATCCTATCTAGCAACCCTAGCTAGATTTTAATCGACGTTTCGACTTAGCTATCGTTTAACCTAGCCACCGATCGTTCCTAAACCTCCGTGAATCTTATGAGCCTTGATTCACGAACCTTTTGAAACCCTTGAGTTCGGTAACCCTAGATTCACCCTTTGAACCGTTTGAACCTTTGAGCTATCGACCATTGGACAATAGCGTTAGAGTTTCCTTTATCCATTGGTCAATAGGTAAACCTTGGTTAATCTTCCTAAGTACGAGATTAAATTAGCTTAGTGCTTAATTGCAAGTATTAGACTTTCTAGCATTAACCGTTGGATAATAACCGCTAGAAGATTTATTAACCATTGGACGATAACCCTTGGATCTTACCAACCCTAACCATTGGTTATTAACGGCTAGGGAAACTATTATCCATTGGATAATAGCTTTGCTTGCCAACCAAGAACAGGTTGATTAGAATAATGGATTTGGCATGTGTTAAAATCTATTATAGTATAATTAGTACATTAGGTTAGTATTATTAAACTTTGAACTTTGAAAGTAGTATAATTGTTTATTACATATTGTATTAGGTCATATCTAGCCTAGATTTTAAAGTACAAGGCTTGTATTTTATATATATGTACTTGTATGTATATATATATGTATATATATATTATATTGTATTGTGCATGTGTGTATTAGATATATTTTATTTAGAAAATCTATATTACTTGAAAATATGGATTTTATGAATGACCCATAGTACTTATATATATATATTAGTATATATATACTTCTTCCTAGAGAGTACAAGTGGGAGAGAGAGGGAGAGAGAGAGAGATTTGCCGAGAGAGAGAGAGAGAGGAGAAAGATCCAAGAGAGAGAAAGAGAAGGAAAGAGAGGGAGAGATTGTACCTAGATCTTCCTTGTGCTTTCATTGACCTTTGCTTGATCTCTTGCTGATTTCTGCCTAGCAAATCTATGTACCAAAATGTCCTAAATGCATTTTCAATTAGGGTAAATCTTGTACAATCCTTACAAGCCTAAATCTTCACTCTTCCAATCCAACCACCTTTGTCCTTCCATATCTTATATATATATAGTTATATATAGTTATATATATATCTAGTGTACCATTGTACCAAGGAGAGAGAGAGAGAGAGGAGAGAGAGGCCGAGAGAGATTGAGAGAGGGAGAGAGAGAACGGATGGAGAGAGAGAGAGAGAGAGTGAGTGATGTGTTGCTTCCTTGATTGACCTTGCTTGGTCATCCTTGTCCTAGTTTGTGTATGCTTTCAAGTGAAAAAATAACCAATGCCATCCAATCTTGTCCTTCTTTGTACAAACCCCATTTCTTTACTTGATTCAAATCCCTTTACTTGATCAATCTTCCATGATCAAATCCATGGTACACACCATAGCCATGCAAGCCTAGGTTTTTAGGATGTTTCTTGCAAGGAAGCAAGATTTGCTTGGAATTAAAAATTGAGAATAAGAGAGAGAGAGGGCAGCCGGCCAAAGAGGGAGAGGGAGAGCCCATTTGCCTATAAATAGGATCTCACACTTCTCATTCAACTCACACCATTCCCATCTCAAAGTTCTCTCCTTGAAAGCATAAGAGTTCTTAGTGTTCTTGAGTAGTTTTAGCTTGTTCTTGAGCTTTCTTTCCATCTCCGCCACTAAACCACCATACGACCACCACCTCGATCCTAAAGTAGTAGTAGTAGTATAGGTTATGATCTAGTTTCGAGAGAAACCTTTCTCTTTCGAAGCTATCGGAAGCTTATCGTAAGCCGTTACGCCGTTCGAGTGCCAACTTTCTTTCCGTCGATCTTTTCGTAATCCTTTCCTACCGCCAAGAAGAACGGTAGAATACTCTGACCTCGCTATCTCTAAGTATATGTAGTACTTGAATGGTTGATTGCATGATCTCATTCTCTGAACCTATTTTCTCTAAAAGTAAAGTAGATGTGATATTAAGCTTGTAGATCTATTTTGCTAAGGAGTCCGTAGTTTACTTTGATCTTATGACTACTTGATTGTTTGATCTCGTGATAGTTGTTTGTGCCTTACTTGTGGTTATTAACGAGCATGATAGCATAGAGTTGGATGATCTTGCTAGCTTAGATTACTATGAATGAGTTGTACTTACTTGTGAAGTCCTACCGCGGAGTCTATGCGTGATACGAGACACGGAATCCGAAAAGTAGAAACATGACACTTAGGGTGTGATTAACATGGATAAAAATACTTTTAAAACTACATAATGATCAAGTGTGATAATCATTATGTGGGTGTGTGTTTGTCCAATGGGAACCCGGAGCGGCGGAACCATTGTGAGAGTGTGTGTGTGTGTGTCCAATGGGAACCCGGAGCGGCGGAACCATTGTGAGGGTGTGTGTGTACTCCAATGGGAACCCGGAGCGGCGGAACCATTGTGAGGTTGTGTGTACTCCCATGGGAACCCGGAGCGGCGGAACCATGGTGAGGTGTGGCTTGGTTATCCGTGGAGAGGAGCCAATGCAAATTGTGTGCCAATGGGAACTCGGAGCGGCGGAACCATTGTGCGGATACTCGGGAATGCGGAGCGGCAGAACCGAGGTCTTCGTGAAGAAGCTTTCTTATACTCTGTAACGCCCCGAATTTTGGGTACGTTAAATAAACATTTTTATTGAATAAACTAAAGAGAGTCTAGCTCATTATTACAACATAATTCTCACAAGAGTACTTTTATTCAACAAAAGAGGGGATAATCTAAGGTTAACTATTGCCCCGCCTCTTCCTCCATCCTTGCAAGCTCCTCGGCCCCAAGGCCTCCAAAGTGTACTGCTCATGCTGCTCATCTATAAAATCTGACACATTATACCAAAGATCGCCCCAAGATAATATGTCGTGGTCACCACAAAGGTAACACCGTGAGCTACAGAAGCTCAATAGAATAATCCAACCCGCTAAACCATAACTTATAACACGAAGGTACATAGGCAATTACACATGCTCATTCAACAACATAATTAACAATGACACATCCGCATTCATTATCTTGCCTACGTTGGTGTCGTGCCTTTCTTTGTTTCTCCTACGCGACTCATCATAAACCGTGTCACCATTTCCAAATCAACATTTTGAAAATCATTTCTCATTCTTTGTTACCAACGGGCTACCAAATCCAGCCACGTTATCAAATCTTGCTTTGGCTCCTCTCCGCGGATAACCAAGCCCAATTACCAATGAAGCTACCACGTCCGGCTCCGTTAGCAATCTACACAATGGACTACCAAGTTCGGCCTCATTGCGGTTTTCGCAAGTCTACACAAAGGGCTACCAAGTCCGGCCATTATGTAGTTTCGAAAATATTTTACCAAGTCCAATTATTTCCTTTATCCACACCCTAGGTGACATATTTCTACTTTCTCGATTTTCGTGTCTCGTAATCATGCATAGACTCCGCGGCGGAACAAATCACTTTAAAGTAATCTAGAAACCAAACTAGCAAGATCATCCAATTCTATATTACCTAATCGTACTCAAATTATTCCTTAAAGCATAACGCCACATGTACGGACGCCCTTGGAGTGGGAAGCCACTTATGCTTTATCAACAACAAGTAGTGCAAGCAAATATACATACATGCTCATAATCATCCTCAAGACAATAATATATTACCAAAATCCGTTCTTTCTTCCTTTGTGGAATTTTCGAAGCAACATATGTTTATTGACGAGTTCATACATGAACAAGCAATTATCACGAGATCGAGCAATCAAGTAGTCATAAGATCAAAGTAAACTACGTAAAACAAGTCATACTACACATATGGCTTCATGCTCATACAATACAATATGCTTGGAGGAAGTAATTAGGGATTAACTACATATAATTCAAACATGCATCCAACTATACTTAGGATAAGTAGGTTCGAAGAACTCTACCGTTCTTCTTGGCGGTAGCGTGGCTACGGGAATTTCGTCGGAGTAACGGCTTACGGTGGACTTTCGGTAGCTTCGAAAGAGAAAGGTTTCTCTCGAAACTAAATCTTGATTATACTACTAAACTCTTATGGATCGAAGGGTGGTGAAGTGGTGGTTTAGTGGCGGGTTAGGATGAGTTTCTTGAAGAACAAGAGAAGAACTTCAAGAACACTCAAGAACAAAGCAAGAACAAGCAAGAACACTAAGCTTTCTAGAGAGAGAAGTTGAATGGTGAAGGTGTGAGTTGAAAGGCATGGAATGGATGCTATTTATAGGCAAAATGGAGCTTCCCCCTCACTCCACTTGGCCGGCCACTAGCTCTCTCTCTCTCCCCCATGGATTTGCTCCATGGTCTTGTCTTGTCAAGCAATAGTACTCCAATAAGTGCAACTTGGTCAAATGGTGTCAAAGTACTTCAACTTGTCAAAGTACAACACACATACACCTCACTCTCCCTCTCCCTCTCATTCGGCCATGTCTCTCTCTTTCTTCCCCATGGATTTGCTCCATGGTCTTGTCTTGTCAAGCCAAAGTACAACAATAAGTGCAACTCGGTCAAATAGTGTCAAAGTACTTCAACTTGTCAAAGTACAACACACATACACCTCACTCTCCCTCTCCCTCTCATTCGGCCATGTCTCTCTCTTTCTTCCCCATGGATTTGCTCCATGGTCTTGTCTTGTCAAGCCAAAGTACAACAATAAGTGCAACTTGGTCAAATAGTGTCAAAGTACTTCAACTTGTCAAAGTACAACACACATTCCCCTCACTCTCCCTCTCCCTCTCATTCGGCCCTCTTTCTCTCTCTTGGTCAAAGTACTATCATGTACATATATATATATATATATATATATATATATATATATATATATATATATATATATATATATCGATATGCACATTTATGGAAAGAACAAGGATAGTAAGGACAAACTCACTTAAATGCACACATGGCTAAGATTGTTCTTTTTGTAGGAGAAAGGACACATGACTAATCTTGTCATGCTATAGTACTCCAACCAATTGCCAACTAGGTTAATAGTGTTCCAAGTACACCCACATGTCAAAATACAACTCACATACACCTCACTCTCCCTCTCCCTATTCGGCCACTCTCTCTCTCTCCTCTCCCATAGATTTGTTTCATAGTCTTGTCTTGTCAAGCCAAAGTACAACAAGTGCAACTTGTTCAATAGTTGTCAAAGTACAATGCATGCACCTCATTCTCTCCTCTCATCCGTCCCTCTCTCTCTCTCTTGGTCAAAGTACTTCTATGTATATATATATATATATATATATATATATATATATATATATATATATATATATATACACATTTATGGAAAGAACAAGGAAGGTAAGGACAAGACTACTTAAATGCACACATGGCTAATGATTATTCTTTTTGTAGGAGAAAGTACTATCATATCTTTCACCAAGAATCCCATGGGAATATTGGACAATGCTATTATCAAGGGATAATGATTTCCCTAATGGTTATTGTCCAAGGGTCTAACAATTACCCTAGCATGTAATAACCAATGGTCCAAAGAAGTAATGATGAAGGAACACATGACTTGTCTTGTCATCCTATTTGGCAATCCTAACATCTATTGTCCAATGGGTAAAGCTTTTCCTAGCATGTAATAACCAATGGTCCAAGGAAGTCATCATGAAGTACAATGCTAGACTATTCCAACTACTAGTCAAACTTGGTCTTTTCCCTAACAACTATTGTCCAATGGTCAAAGATCTTCCTAGCATGTAATAACCAATGGTCCAAGGAAAGTCATCATGAAGTACAATGCTAGACTATTCCAACTACTTGTCAAACTTGGTCTTTTCCCTAACAACTATTGTCCAATGGTCAAAGATCTTCCTAGCATGTAATAACCAATGGTCCAGGGAAAGTCATCATGAAGTACAATGCTAGATTATTCCAACTACTAGTCAAACTTGGTCTTTTCCCTAACAACTATTGTCCAATGGTCAAAGATCTTCCTAGCATGTAATAACCAATGGTCCAAGGAAAGTCATCATGAAGTACAATGCTAGATTATTCCAACTACTAGTCAAACTTGGACTTTTCCCTAACAACTATTGTCCAATGGTCAAAGATCTTCCTAGCATGTAATAACCAATGGTCCAAGGAAAGTCATCATGAAGTACAATGCTAGATTATTCCTACTACTAGTCAAACTTGGTCTTTTCCCTAACAACTATTATCCAATGGTCAAAGATCTTCCTAGCATGTAATAACCAATGGATAAGGATTTCCCTAGAACTTATCGTCCAATGGATAAAGATTACCCTAGCATCTATCGTCCAACGGATAAATATTACCCTAGCCTTTATCGTCCAATGGATAAAGACAAAAATGGTAAAATGGTCCATCTAGGGTTAGGGCAACCTAATTAGATTTGGAATCCAAGTGATTAGGTTAAATGGGCATTAGGCTATTCTAACTAATTGGTTAAAGACTAACGATACTTAATCTAGGCTTTCATTGCTCGAGTGGTATTTTGGTTTTATTTAGTAGGAAATTGCCCAATAACGGAATATTAAAGCCCGACGGTGCCAAACGTCAAGGCAATGCGTGAGCGTGGCCAAGGCAGCTTGGTGGCAAAGCGGTGGCCAAAGCAGTGGCCAAAGCAGCCCAGTGGCCAAACAGTGGTCATGACAGCCCGGTGGCCAAACAGTGGTCAAGGCAGCCCGGTGGCCAAGCAGTGGTCAAGGCAGCCCGGTGGCCAAGCAGTGGCCAAGCGGTGGCCAAACAGTGGCCAAGGCAGCCCGGCAACACCAAGGCAAAAGCAAGGCGCGACCCGACGCCAAGGCAGAACCCGATGGCAGCCAAGGCAGGGCAAGGCAGCCCAGCAACGCCAAGGCAAGGCAGGCGTGACAGCGAGCGGACGCCAAGGCAAGCCAGGCGCGACAGCGAGCGGACGCCAAGGCAAGGCAGGCCCGTCAGCGAGCCGACGCCGAGGCGAGGCAGGCGCGACAGCGAGCCGACGCCAAGGCAAGGCAGGCGCGACAGCGAGCCGACGCCAAGGCAAGGCAGGCCCATCAGCGAGCCGACGCCGAGGCGAGGCAGGCGCGACAGCGAGCCGACGCCGAGGCAAGGCAGGCGCGACAGCGAGCCGACGCCAAGGCAAGGCAGAGACCAAAAAAATTTTCTACTAACCACCCGGCATCGATGCATCACTAAGCCAAACGGTAGTTAGGGTTTGCTAACTAATCGGTTAAAAGCTAACTATGCTTGCTAAGTAGGATTTCCAGCCGAGAAATATAATTTAAAGATATCATTTACTTATTAGGAAAAATATACGAGTACGTTCACAAGTATACTAGTCATGGGAGAAAGACTAAATTGTCCGAAGTAAAATGATTCAATTTTACAAGTTTCAAATCTAATTATGACGGATTATTAATCGCTAAAAGGGATTTATAAAACAAATAAAGAATTTGCAAATAATAACAAAATTTTTTATAGGTCAATAATGACCGATTTTTGGATGTTAAAATGAAATCCAAGTATTAAAATAAAATTCAAATTTTTAGTGAAATTTTTATTGGCCAAAAATCAGGGTCGTTACACCTCCAGCTGGTATGAGGTCTACTCATCTTCGCACGTGACTACGGGTTAGGCTTAATTACTATACAGGTCTCGGAATCATCGTCTATCCCCCTTAAATTGGAGACGAGATGCCGTCACCATCGTCCGATGACAGTCTTATGACTGCTCGATGTGCTCATAGACAGTCCCTTTTCGGATTTTGTCGAAATCATCCACGTTGATCACTCTAAGGTTGCGGTTAGGCATAGGTTGGCTATTTCTAGTCCGCACTCACTACACATTTAGACTAATGGCTATACTCTCCCGAAATGGTGATGATACTGCCCTGCTCGACCTAAGGGGTTTTTGTTACTGGTGTTAGCATGCAATGAACAGGATAGATCAAGCAACTAATATATATATATATATATATATATATATATATATATATATATATATATATATATATATATATATATATTTTTATAGAACAAGATCATTATATTACACACCTATTTTACACGCCTAACGGCATTATCAGATACAAAAAAAAATAAATAAAAGTAAAAGCAGATAATAATGGCTAGGGTGCCATTGTTACGCCTCGAGCCGCCATCGATCGGCGAAAGCTTGGAGCGCACGACGTTCGTATTCTTTTCCGAACGCCGCGAGTGCGACGGCCATGACGGGAACCCAGTACCAGAAGGTGGTGAGGCGGTTTTTCCTGTCGAACCACTGCGGCATGGCTATTGTAATCACGGCACAAAAGAGGACGAAAGTGAAGGGCAGCAACTGTATTGCTCGGGTCATCGAGGTGAGCTCGATTCTCTCCATCTCTCGGAACTGGGCGTCCTCCGGGAATCCTCGTCGGTAGATCGCCATGGCTCGGTTTGATTGGATAGTGGTTTGGAGGGGTTAATATGGTGAAAGAGAGAAGAAGAAATGAAGAGATGGGGTGAAGAAAATGGGAAGAGGAGGGGGGGGTATTTATAGGGCTGGGTGAGGGGCGTAGAGGAGGGAAATTATTGAATTTAAATTTTGGGGGGAGGTTGAGGGTGGTTTACCGGGGCCCCCTTTTCAGGTATGGCCGACGCGCGATTACCGGGCCCCCCTTTTGGGTTATGGCCGACACTTGGCGCTCTCATCAAACTAAAATAAAATGTTTAATGGTAGTGTGCTATAGTACCCGTAACAAGGAAAAAAAAAATTTCTATCATTTAGCAACTTGCGTCAACTAAAATAATTGTCCTTTGTAATAAGGGTTTCATTTACTAAAGAATAGTACGCAGCAGTACTCTTTTGAAGGAAACAAGCTTTTTATAGATAAAAGAGAGATACAATCGTAAGCATAGAATTCTACTATAAAGCAAATGACACGATTTCTCCTAATACAAGTGGAATGATCCTACATACTCTTAATACATGGTCTAAGTTCGTACTCACACAACTGCGACTACAACTTTCGGGACCTTATTCTAAAATTACGACTCTACTACTGCGGTGGGATAAGTCCAAAATATACTCGTAACTCCTCCTTCCATTCCTTCTCCCTCTTCTCGAGCCAATACTCCCCTCGTTGTCGGGCATCCTCAACAGCGTCACTAACTGATAAATGTAGGGTCTCCACGTCCATGGTCTCAGCTAAAGGTGACACGAGAATAACCTCGAAGGTGTGCTCGCCAGTGGCAGGGTCAAATATACCCAAGTGGGGTATAGGGATGTAACTCTTGGGTGCAAGCAGAGCCTTGTACGTAAGCAGGTCCGCAAAGGTGAATGGTGTAGCAGGGGTACAGTTAGCCATATCTACAATAATAAGAAAATTATGTGTTAGACTTATCGGTGTGAAAGGGTAGTCTCGTAAAGACACATGTACATACATAAACAATGAACACGCATAAAAGAAACACATAATTCCATTACTTAGGGAAAACAAGTACATCATAGGCGGCTTATAGTAGCCTTAAGCTTGATACATCAAGAGTCCTACATTTTCCTAACATTTTCCTATTTTACATCAAAAGGCCCAACAACAGTGATCCTAGTTTAAAAGACCTTACATCCCAAAGGATTACAACTATTGCTAGGTTTATTTAGGGACTCCTAGCTAGTATTCTTGGCTTCAAGGTCAGGCTAGAACTTCGTCCTCCTCGGGCTCATCCTTACTCTCACTAGCTTCTCCTTCCTTAGTCACCTCATGAGCAACCTTCTCGTCTCCGGTTTCTTCTTCACCATACTAAAGTTTTCCATCGGGGGTAGGGCTCCAAAGAATACATGGAAGGCACACAGGATTGGGAACATTACAGGAAACCAAGGGTCATCTTCCACAGGGGTAGGGGTATGATGCTGTACTCTTTTGAAATCACGGATTTCTGCGAGTATCATGACAATGTAGTCAGGCTTCTCCATCAGTCGGATGGTCATAGTTTCTAGGGTGACCTCGAGTTGGTGAGCTCCAACTATCAGGTAGGTTAGGTGATCCATCTACAAGAAGAAGTTTTAACTTCAATTAGTAACATTTTAAAACAAGGTTTGCTAATGCTTATGGACACATTGAAAATTCTATGCTCCACATTCGATTCTTGATTCAAGTCATCATCCAATTGTTCGGGAATTCCCAGTTCGGCGGTACTGCCATTTTCCACCTTACTTCAATCCCAAGATTGTTTTGTCAGAATTCCACCCAATTTGGGACGGTAAACTTAAACTCAAGTCACGTTTGTGCAACGGTCAAGCTTATCTTAACACTAATCTTAAAGGCTACCCATTCTACCCATGGCCGAGGTTTTGAACCTAAAGCTCTGATACCAAGTTGTAACGCCCCGAATTTTGGGTACGTTAAATAAACATTTTTATTGAATAAACTAAAGAGAGTCTAGCTCATTATTACAACATAATTCTCACAAGAGTACTTTTATTCAACAAAAGAGGGGATAATCTAAGGTTAACTACTGCTCCGCCTCTTCCTCCATCCTTGCAAGCTCCTCGGCTCCGAAGGCCTCCAAAGTGTACTGTTCATGCTGCTCATCTATAAAATCTGACACATTATACCAGCGTCGCCCCCAGTATAATATGTCAGGGTCACCACAAAGGTAACACCGTGAGCTACAGAAGCTCAATAGAATAATCCAACCCGCTAAACCATAACTTATAACACGAAGGTACATAGGCAATTACACATGCTCATTCAACAACATAATTAACAATGACACATCCGCATTCATTATCTTGCCTACGTTGGTGTCGTGCCTTTCTTTGTTTCTCCTACGCGACTCATCGTAAACCGTGTCACCATTTCCAAATCAACATTTTGAAAATCATTTCTCATTCTTTGTTACCAACGGGCTACCAAGTCCAGCCACGTTATCAAATCTTGCTTTGGCTCCTCTCCGCGGATAACCAAGCCCAATTACCAATGAAGCTACCACGTCCGGCTCCGTTAGCAATCTACACAATGGACTACCAAGTCCGGCCTCATTGCGGTTTTCGCAAGTCTACACAAAGGGCTACCAAGTCCGGCCATTATGTAGTTTCGAAAATATTTTACCAAGTCCAATTATTTCCTTTATCCACACCCTAGGTGACATGTTTCTACTTTCTCGATTTTCGTGTCTCGTAATCATGCATAGACTCTGCGGCGGAACAAATCACTTTAAAGTAATCTAGAAACCAAACTAGCAAGATCATCCAATTCTATATTACCTAATCGTACTCAAATTATTCCTTAAAGCATAACGCCACATGTACGGACGCCCTTGGAGTGGGAAGCCACTTATGCTTTATCAACAACAAGTAGTGCAAGCAAATATACATACATGCTCATAATCATCCTCAAGACAATAATATATTACCAAAATCCGTTCTTTCTTCCTTTGTGGAATTTTCAAAGCAACATATGTTTATTGACGAGTTCATACATGAACAAGCAATTATCACGAGATCGAGCAATCAAGTAGTCATAAGATCAAAGTAAACTACGTAAAACAAGTCATACTACACATATGGCTTCATGCTCATACAATACAATATGCTTGGAGGAAGTAATTAGGGATTAACTACATATAATTCAAACATGCATCCAACTATACTTAGGATAAGTAGGTTCGAAGAACTCTACCGTTCTTCTTGGCGATAGGGTGGCTACGGGAATTTCGTCGGAGTAACGGCTTACAGTGGACTTCCGGTAGCTTCGAAAGAGAAAGGTTTCTCTCGAAACTAAATCTTGATTATACTACTAAACTCTTATGGATCGAAGGGTGGTGAAGTGGTGGTTTAGTGGCGGCTTAGGAAGAGTTTCTTGAAGAACAAGAGAAGAACTTCAAGAACACTCAAGAACAAAGCAAGAACAAGCAAGAACACTAAGCTTTCTAGAGAGAGAAGTTGAATGGTGAAGGTGTGAGTTGAAAGGCATGGAACGGATGCTATTTATAGGCAAAATGGAGCTTCCCCCTCACTCCACTTGGCCGGCCACTAGCTCTCTCTCTCTCCCCCATGGATTTGCTCCATGGTCTTGTCTTGTCAAGCAATAGTACTCCAATAAGTGCAACTTGGTCAAATAGTGTCAAAGTACTTCAATTTGTCAAAGTACAACACACATTCACCTCACTCTCCCTCTCCCTCTCATTCGGCCCTCTTTCTCTCTCTTGGTCAAAGTACTATCATGTACATATATATATATATATATATATATGCACATTTATGGAAAGAACAAGGATAGTAAGGACAAACTCACTTAAATGCACACATAGCTAAGATTGTTCTTTTTGTAGGAGAAAGGACACATGACTAATCTTGTCATGCTATAGTACTCCAACCAATTGCCAACTAGGTTAATAGTGTTCCAAGTACACCCACATGTCAAAATACAACTCACATACACCTCACTCTCCCTCTCCCTATTCGGCCACTCTCTCTCTCTCCTCTCCCATAGATTTGTTTCATAGTCTTGTCTTGTCAAGCCAAAGTACAACAACAAGTGCAACTTGTTCAATAGTTGTCAAAGTACAATGCATGCACCTCATTCTCTCCTCTCATCCGTCCCTCTCTCTCTCTCTTGGTCAAAGTACTTCTATGTATATATATATATATATATATATATATATATATACACATTTATGGAAAGAATAAGGAAGGTAAGGACAAGACTACTTAAATGGACACATGGCTTATGATTATTCTTTTTGTAGGAGAAAGTACTATCATATCTTTCACCAAGAATCCCATGGGAATATTGGACAATGCTATTATCAAGGGATAATGATTTCCCTAATGGTTATTGTCCAAGGGTCTAACAATTACCCTAGCATGTAATAACCAATGGTCCAAAGAAGTAATGATGAAGGAACACATGTCTTGTCTTGTCATCCTATTTGGCAATCCTAACATCTATTGTCCAATGGGTAAAGCTTTTCCTAGCATGTAATAACCAATGGTCCAAGGAAGTCATCATGAAGTACAATGCTAGACTATTCCAACTACTAGTCAAACTTGGTCTTTTCCCTAACAACTATTGTCCAATGGTCAAAGATCTTCCTAGCATGTAATAACCAATGGTCCAAGGAAAGTCATCATGAAGTACAATGCTAGACTATTCCAACTACTAGTCAAACTTGGTCTTTTCCCTAACAACTATTGTCCAATGGTCAAAGATCTTCCTAGCATGTAATAACCAATGGTCCAAGGAAAGTCATCATGAAGTACAATGCTAGATTATTCCAACTACTAGTCAAACTTGGTCTTTTCCCTAACAACTATTGTCCAATGGTCAAAGATCTTCCTAGCATGTAATAACCAATGGTCCAAGGAAAGTCATCATGAAGTACAATGCTAGATTATTCCTACTACTAGTCAAACTTGGTCTTTTCCCTAACAACTATTGTCCAATGGTCAAAGATCTTCCTAGCATGTAATAACCAATGGATAAGGATTTCCCTAGAACTTATCGTCCAATGGATAAAGATTACCCTAGCATCTATCGTCCAACGGATAAATATTACCCTAGCCTTTATCGTCCAATGGATAAAGACAAAAATGGTAAAATGGTCCATCTAGGGTTAGGGCAACGTAATTAGATTTGGAATCCAAGTGATTAGGTTAAATGGGCATTAGGCTATTCTAACTAATTGGTTAAAGACTAACGATACTTAATCTAGGCTTTCATTACTCGAGTGGTATTTTGGTTTTATTTAGTAGGAAATTGCCCAATAACGGAATATTAAAGCCCGACGGTGCCAAATGTCAAGGCAATGCGTGGCGTAAGGCAAATGGTGGCAAAGCGGTGGTACAAAGCGGTGGCAAAGCGATGGTACAACAGTGGTCATGACCGGTGGCCAAACAGATGGTCAAGGCACCCGGTGGCCAAGCGCTGCGGCGGCCAAAGCGCTTGATGGCACAACGGCCAAGGCACCAAGAACACTAAGGCAAAAGCAAGCGCGACCGACGCCAAGGCGTAACCCGATGGCAGCCAAGGCAGGCAAGCGGCACCAAAGAACGCCAAGGCAAGGCAGCGTGATAATGAAGCGACGCCAAGGCAAGCCAGCGCGATAATGAGCGGACGCCAAGGCAAGGCAGGCCCGTCAGCGAGCCGACGCCGAGGCGAGGCAGGCGCGACAGCGAGCCAACGCCAAGGCAAGGCAGGCGCGATAGCGAGCCGACGCCAAGGCAATACAGGCCCGTCAGCGAGCCGACGCCGAGGCGAGGCAGGCGCGACAGCGAGCCGACGCCAAGGCAAGGCAGGCGCGACAGCGAGCCGACGCCAAGGCAAGGCGAGACCAAAAAATTTTTCTACTAACCACCCGGCATCGATGCATCACTAAGCCAAACGGTAGTTAGGGTTTGCTAACTAATCGGTTAAAAGCTAACTATGCTTGCTAAGTAGGATTTCCAGCCGAGAAATATAATTTAAAGATATTATTTACTTATTAGGAAAAATATACGAGTACGTTCACAAGTATACTAGTCATGGGAGAAGGACTAAATTGTCTGAAGTAAAATGATTCAATTTTACAAGTTTCAAATCTAATTATGACGGATTATTAATCGCTAAAAGGGATTTATAAAATAAATAATGAATTTTCAAATAATAACAAAATTTTTTATAGGTCAATAACGACCGATTTTTGGATGTTAAAATGAAATCCAAGTATTAAAATAAAATTCAAATTTTTAGTGAAATTTTTATTGGCCAAAAATCAGGGTCGTTACATGAAATGTGCGCCAATGGGAACCCGGAGCTGCGGAACCATTGTGCGTATGAAAAACCTGTGATGTGGCCGGACTTGGTAGCCCATCCTGTGGATTGCAAAAACCGCGATGTGGCCGGACATGGTAGCCCATTGTGTGTAGTGTGCGTGTGTAAAAGAAACGACTTGTGAAATGTTAATTTTGGAATGAAAGGTAAAATGATGACACGGTCTAAGAAACGCTGCGAAGGAAAATCTCTGATGACACTGACACTTACGCTAGATGAGAAATGAATGTGCACGTGTTATTGTGTGCGAAGTTGTTGAATGCCCATGTGTTAGTCGGTTACTATTATGAATTTGTGACGTGCTATGTGTAAGTTAAGGGTTAGTGGGTTTGGGTTATTCTATTGGGCTTTATAAGCTCACGGTGTTACCTTGTGTGACCCTGACATATTATGCTGGTGGCGACGCTGGTATAATGTGTCAGACCTTATAGATAAGTTGGAAGAGCCGTACGCCTTGGGGGCATTTGGAGCTGAAGAGATTGCTAGGATGGAAGAAGAGACGAAGCTTTAGATAACCTTAGATGTCCTTCCCTTTTGTGTAACATAAGTACCCTCTGGGGGTTTGTGATGTAATATTGAGCCAGACTCGACCTAGTTTGATTAACAAAATGTCTATTTAACGTACCCGATTTTGGGGGCGTTACAACATGGTATCAGAGCTTTAGGTTCAAAACCTCGGCCATGGGTAGAATGGGTAGCCTTTTAAGATAAGTTTTGAGAGAAGTTTAAGATAAGTTGACCGTTGCACAAACGTGACTTGAGTTTAAGTTTACCGTCCCAAATTGGGTGGAATTCTGACAAAACAATCTTCGGATTGAAGTAAGGTGTGGAAATTGGCAGTACCACCGAACTGGGAATTCCTGAACAATTGGATGATGACTTAAATCAAGGATCGAATGTGGAACTTATCAATCCCGAGTTCCTTAAGTGCTAAATAAAACTCTGTCTTAAGACGTTACTCATTTGAGGTTTAAACTATTTCCTTATAGATAACCAACTGAATCCCTACCAAGTCAACCTACTGGCGGAAGCTCGCCAATTCAGAAACACCATAGAAACCATGACGGCCCAACTAGTGGAGGACCCCTATTTTCCCTATACCTTGCCCTACCTTCATGACTTCTATCAGAAGCATGGTGCCATTCCACACCCCGAAAATGAGGAGGAAGATGGTGATGAAGCAGTATCCGTCCTAGTCCAAATAGCACCCCCCGATGATGCTGAGTTTATAATTAAAGAAGTTGGAGAGGAACCCAAGGGAAATCCCGAGAAGGAACCAATGGAGGAAGAGGATCCCGAGGAATGGGAGATAGAGCCTGTAGGGGAAATAGAACCCGTGCAAGAACCAGAAGTTATGGATATACTCTTTTTTAACTCTGGTGATGTTCCACCACCACCATACGAAACCGACATAGGCGTGTAGGTGTTCTGTTACCTGGACATCTTCCGGGCTAGTTACAATAAGCTTCGTGATAGTTAGACTTCGATGTAGTAGGGGTATGTAAGATCATATCGTTTCAAATTAGGAAGAATCCTAGGTCTCTATTTGCTTTGTAGTAGAATTCTATGTTTATGTTTGTAACCTTGGTTTATCTATGAAAAGCCTATTCTGCCTTAAAAGAGTACTGTTGCTTACTATTTGATATTTTGCTTTAGTAGTTAAGACCCCAATTGCATTAGATAATCGTTTAAAGTAGACTAAACCTCCCCCTTACGATTCCAACTCATAGATGGTGAACCGACGAAGCGGATTACGTCACGAAATCGGAGAATCCTCTAACCCTAACCCCGACCTGACCCAAATCATGCAAGCGTTAGTGGCTGCTTTGAATGCCAACCACTGAAACCCTAATCGCGATGATGAACCTATGACCCGAACCCGTGCAATGAATGAATTCTATAAACGTTGACCCCCAACCTTTAATGGAGACCCTAACCCCACTGTAGCTGAAACCAGGCTGAAGGAAGTCAAGGTGATCGTGGACACCTTAGGAATTAACCTAGACGGAGATCGGGTAGCCCTAGTCACCTACCAACTGAAGGGAGAAGCCCGCTATTGGTGGGACCTGATGGAAGCAACCCATACCACAGCCACCATGACCTTTGCCGAATTTGAGACCCTGTTCCTTGATAAATACTTTCCCACACCCCTTCGCCTAGCTAAGGAGCAAGAATTTATGAACCTAAAACAAGGAACCATGACTGTTACCCAATATGCGGCTAAGTTCGAGGAACTATCCCGCTATGCCCCAGAGGCCGTGGCCACTGAGGACAAGAAAGCGAGGAGATTCGAGTGGGGACTAACTACCGCTCGTAGGGCCGTTGTAGCTCAAGCATTCACCACCTATGCTGGAGTGGTGCAATGTGCGCTCCGGCTAGAGAGCGAGGAGGCTGACTTTAAAACCCGCTGGAAGAGGGCAACCGGTAACACCGGTGGACCTATTCGAACCCAACCACCTAACAACCACCACGGACCCTACTTCACCAAACCATCTAACCCGCCTGAAAGCAACCAACCCTGGAGGACTGCTAACCTCGGAAGTGGTGAACCAAAAAGAGGTGGTCGGGACATAGCAACGGTTCAGTGCTACCACTGCCAAGCTATGGGTCACTATAAGTGTGACTGCCCTATACTTCAAAGAGAAAAGGATGCGAGCTTTGAAAATCAGAAAGCCCAACAACCTGGACAAGTTAGTTTTGTGAAGCAAAACTTTGGAGGTCCATGGCAACAGCAGAATGGGCAAAATGAGAGAAAACAGCCCATGGGGAACCAGCAAGGTGCTGGAGGGCATATCTTGGCACAGGAACAAGAGCGGGATCCCTATATGACCTGAGGTATGCCACTGTAATATCTGCGTGCAAGCTCTTATGTGACTTTGGAGCTTCGCACCTGCATAACCACGCTAGCCCTAGGAACAGAAACCCTAAGTACAAGTACGAAAGCATCATCACCATTAGGGGAAAAGAACAGCTATCAGTCTAGTGTGTAGAGAATACAACCTAGAAGTAGTCAACCTACGCCTGACCTGCAATCTTAGAGTGATCGACTGTAACGCCCCAAATTTTGGGTACGTTAAATAAACATTTTTATTGAATAAACTAAGGAGAGTCTAGTTCATTATTACAACATAAGTCTCACAAGAGTACTTTTATTCAAAAGAGGGGATAATCTAAGGTTAACTACTGCTCCGCCTCTTCCTCCATCCTTGCAAGCTCCTCGGCTCCAAAGGCCTCCAAGGTATACTGTTCCTGCTGCTCATCTATGAAATCTGACATATTATACCAAAGACGCCCCAGTATAATATGTCAGGGTCACCAAAAAGGTAACACTGTGAGCTACAGAAGCTCAATAGAATAATCCAACCCGCTAACCCATAACTTACAACAAAGAGTCATATAAATAATTACACATGCTCATTAAACAATATAATTAGCAATGATACATCCGCATTCCTTAACGTGCTTACGTTGGTGTCATGCCTTTCTTGGTTTCTCCTACGCGACTCATCGTATTGTGTCACCATTTCATTTCAGAAATCATTTCTCATTCAACAGGCTACCAAGTCCGGCCACGTTATAAAATCTTGCATTGGCTCCTCTCCGCGGATAACCAAGCCCAATTACCAGTGAAGCTACCACGTCCGGCTCCATTAGCAATCTACACAATGGGCTACCAAGTCCGGCCTCATTGCGATTTTCGCAAGTCCGCACAAAGGGCTACCAAGTCCGCCACCTTGCGGTTTTCACAACTCACATAAGGCTACCAAGTCCGGCCATTATGTAGTCTCAAAAATCCTTTTTATCCATATCAACCACTCCTTAAGTGTCATGTTTCTACTTTTCGGTTCTCGTGTCTCGTAATCATGCATAGACTCCGCGGCGGGACTATTCACATAACTCATGCGATATCATGCTCGTTAAGAGGTCAAAATACAAATACTTCGTTTCAAATGATACTTTATCTTTAAAATGCATTTCCTTCGAGCAACACATGTTTATTGACGAGTTCATACAATCACGTGGTAACTAGGCGATCAAGCAATCAAGTAGTCATAAGATCAAAGTAAACTACGTTCTTTTAAACAAGAAAGTTCTACAAGCTAAATATCACAACTACATTATCATGCTCATGTACTTTAAAGAATTTTACGTCAAACAACATCATGCGATCAACTAGCCGAGTACTACATATTTTTAATCACGCTCATATCATACGATATACGTAGGGTAGGGGTATAAGAAGATTCTACATAGAGTTAGAGGTATAAGAAGATTCTACGTAGAGTTAGAGGTATAAGAAGATTCTACGTAGAGTTAGAGGTATAAGAAGATTCTACGTAGAGTTAGAGGTATAAGAAGATTCTACCTTTCTTCTTGGCGGTAGGAAGACCACGAAAAGATCGATGGAAAGAAAGTTGGCAAACGAACGGAGTAACGGCTTATGTTAAGCTTCCGATAGCTTCGAAAGAGAAAGGTTTCTCTCGAAACTAGATCGTAACCTATACTACTACTACTTTAGGATCGAGGTGGTGGTCGTATGGTGGTTTAGTGGCGGAGATGGAAAGAAAGCTCAAGAACAAGCTAGAACTACTCAAGAACACTAAGAATTCTTATGCTTTCAAGGAGAGAACTTGGAGAATGAAGAGGTGTGAGTTGAATGAGAAGTGTGAGGTCCTATTTATAGGCAAATGGGCTCTCCTTCCCTCTCTTTGGCCGGCTGCCCTCTCTCCCTCTTTCCTCCAATTTTTTATTCAAGCAAATCAAGTTTGCTTGCAAGAAATCACCTACAAACCTAGGCATGCAAGGCTAGGATGTGTCCTTTGGATTGGATTTTGGAAGATTGGCCAAGCAAGTGGATTTGTTTCAAATATAGAATTGGGGTTTGTACAAGGAAGGACAAGATTGGATGGCATTGGTTATGCTTTCACTTGAAAGCTTACACAACTAGGACAAAGATGACCAAAGCATGTCATCCACTTGCACACACATCACTCTCTCCCTCTCTCTCCATCCGAACCTCTCTCTCTCAATCTCTCTCTCTCGGCCTCTCTCTCCTCCTCTCTCTCTCTCTCTCCTCTTGGTACATTGTACTATGTACATAGATATATATAACCATATATATATATAAGGACAAGAAGGGTTTGACTTTGTAGGAGATTTGTACTTCAAATCTCTCTCCCATTCTCTCCTTTCTACTTCTTTCACTTAGTACAAGTACTAACCTATACATGTATCTAGGGTTTGATAGACAAAAGTCAAGCAATACATCACATCTCTCTCTCTTTCCTTCTCTCTCTCTCTCTCGGCTTTTCTCCCTCTCTTTCCCTCTCTCTCTCTCTCTCTCTCTCTCTCCCACTTGTATGTACTATAAAAGACTACCTATATACTAGTATATATATATGTACTATGGGTCTTTAATAAAATCTAAGTTTTCAAGTGAATTTGATTTTCTAAATATAATATTTACTAACACACATGCTATATACAATATAGTATATATATACAACAAGTACATACATATATATATATATACATGTACTACACTACTAGATATGAACTAGGGCTAATATCTAATATAGGATTCTACTACTTTCAAAGTACTATGTATAATAATACTAACCTAATGTACCAATTGTATTTTAATCAATAACACACATGGCCAAGTCCAATATTTAAATCAAACAAGTACATGATTGTCAAGACTAACTATTATCCAATGGATAATAGTTTCTCTAATGGTTAATAACCAATGGGTAATAATGGCTAGGATTCTAGTCTATCGTCCAATGGTTAATAAAACTCCTAACGGTTAATATCCAACGGTTAATACCCAAAAGTATAATACTTTGCAATTAGGCACTAAACTAATCTAATCTCGTACTTAGGAAGATTAACCAAGGTTTACCTATAGACCAATGGGTAAAGATTACCCTAGCATCTATCGTCCAACGCATAAATATTACCCTAGGTCAAACACCAAGACAAGGCGTGAGCGTGGCCAAGGCAGCTTGGTGGCAAAGCGGTGGCCAAAGCAAATGGCCAAACAAAGGCTAAGGCGGCTCGAGCATGGCCAAGGCACTGGTAGCTGCAGGCTGCTGTGGCCAAAGCACCAAAGTGGCTGCAAGAGCTGTGGCGGCCAAAGCGGTGGTACAACAAAGGCTGTGGCCAAAGCAAATTTAGTGGCCAAACAAATGCCAAGGCAGCCCAGAGCTGGCAGTTGGTTAAACGGCGGCCACAGACTGGTGGCCAAATAGTGGCTAAGGCACTGGTGGCAATGGCGCCTAAAGGCCAAAACAAGGCTGCCGGTGGCCAAACAAAGGCTAAGGCAGCGCAGAGCTGCTGCAGAGGCTGGTAGCTAAGGCACCTGGCACAAACAAAGGCTGCGGTGGCAAAGCCTGGCCAAGGCGGCACCAGAGCTGCTGGCTGTCAGAGCTAAGGCGCGTGGCACAAACAAAGGCTGGCCAGCAATGGTACAAACAAAGGCTAAGGTAGCCCTTGTGGCGGGCCACGCAGCCGGCAAAGGCTAAGGCGGCCTGCAGCAAGGCGATGGCCAAGGCGGCGTGAGCATGGCTAAGGCAGCCCACAGACAGGGACCCGACGCTTAGGCGAGGCAAGCCCGACAGTGAGCCGACGCTAAGGCAAGGCAAGCCCGACACCAAGGGCGTGACACGAGCCGACGCCAAGGCAAGGCAGTCAAGTTAACGGTCAAGGCAAGGACTAAACATTAACCATTTGGCATCGATGCAACGTTCTAGGTTGGGGGAATGCAACTAAGCCATATGGTAGTTAGGGTTTGCTAACTAATCGGTTGCCATGCAGGATTTCCAACCGAGAAAATAAATTCTAGGATTTTCTACAATTACTAAGTGATTATACCAAGGTCTAAATAGGCATGCTCGTCTACTAGAAAATGACCTTAATGTCGGGCGATGAATTCCAATCTCCTAAGTCATAAACCTAATTATGACGGATTATTAATCGCAAAAAGGGATTTATAAAATAAATAAAGAATTTTCAAATAAAATGATAAAATTTTATAAGTCGATAACGACCGATTTTTGAATGTTAAAAAAAAATGAAATCCAAGTATTAAACTAAAATTCAAATTTTAGCGAAATTTTTATTGACCAAAAATCAGGGTCGTTACATCGCGAGTGTAGATTATGATCATTATTATATTGTATGTCGTATATATGTTGTCTTTTATGAGAAGACCATTACGGCCTTCACCCCAGAGGGAACTCGTTTCCGTTTTAAGGGGGATAGGAAGACCTCTAGTTCTTTGACTAATAGGTCAAGATGGCAGAATCAACTGGATTGGCTTGCTAGCCTCCACTTGGAAGAAGCCAATAGAATGGAAGTGGGATTTACCACACATCGTTGCGAATGCGCTGATGTGTTCCCTGAAGAACTTCTTGGCTTATCACCCCAAAAGAGAGATAGACTTCTCTATAGAACTCCAACCGGGAATGGCACCAATCTCGATGGCACCATAAGGCCCTGCCAAGCCAAAGGAGGGTCGTGTTAAGGAAACACCTATAGGGTGTGAGCCGCATGATGATTTGATAGAGGTTTTGCATTTGGCGTTGTTATTTACAAGGAAACGTTATCAAAGGACGATAACGAGGCAAGTGATTCAACAGCGGAAACCACCTCAACCCCATCTTGTTAAGCAAGTGATGAGGCCTATTACGATTAACAAAACCTGTAGAGAATCGCCTTAACCACCATCATACCCATAGGACCTGCCGAAGCCTTTAGACAGTGGCCATATATGCCGCATCATTTCGGGTGTCTTTTTCATCACCTTCGTAAGGGATTAAGAGTGGCGTGCTCCTGTTTTAAGGGGATGGACATCGGTTCCGAGACCAGTATCGTAACTAAGCCTAACCCATAGTCACGTGCGAATTTCGAGGACGAAATTGTTTTAAGGGGGATAGTCTGTAACGACCCTGATTTTTGGTAAATAAAAATTTCGTTAAAAAATTTGAATATTATTTTATTACTTGGATTTTTATTTCCATAACCAAAAATCGGTCGTTACTAAATTCGTGGACAATCTTAATTAGGTTTTAATCGCCGTTAGACCGTCGTTTTTCCCGTCGTTTCTAGGATTAAATCTTGAATCCTTCGTCTTGGCTAGAAATCCTATCTAGCAACCCTAGCTAGATTTTAATCGACGTTTCGACTTAGCTATCGTTTAACCTAGCCACCGATCGTTCCTAAACCTCCGTGAATCTTATGAGCCTCGATTCACGAACCTTTTGAAACCCTTGAGTTCGGTAACCCTAGATTCACCCTTTGAACCGTTTGAACCTTTGAGCTATCGACCATTGGACAATAGCGTTAGAGTTTCCTTTACCCATTGGTCAATAGGTAAACCTTGGTTAATCTTCCGAAGTACGAGATTAGATTAGCTTAGTGCTTAATTGCAAGTATTAGACTTTCTAGCATTAACCGTTGGATAATAACCGCTAGGAGATTTATTAACCATTGGACGATAACCCTTGGATCTTACCAACCCTAACCATTGGTTATTAACGGCTAGGGAAACTATTATCCATTGGATAATAGCTTTGCTTGCCAACCAAGAATAGGTTGATTAGAATAATGGATTTGGCATGTGTTAAAATCTATTATAGTATAATTAGTACATTAGGTTAGTATTATTAAACTTTGTACTTTGAAAGTAGAATAATTGTTTATTAGATATTATATTAGGTCATATCTAGCCTAGATTTTAAAGTACAAGACTTGTATTTTATATATATGTACTTGTATGTATATATATATGTATATATATATATTATATTGTATTGTGCATGTGTGTATTAGATATATTTTATTTAGAAAATCTATATTACTTGAAAATATGGATTTTATGAATGACCCATAGTACTTATATATATATATTAGTATATATATACTTCTTCCTAGAGAGTACAAGTGGGAGAGAGAGAGAGAGAGAGAGAGAGAGGGAGAGAGAGAGAGATTTGCCGAGAGAGAGAGAGGAGAGAGATCCGAGAGAGAGAGAAGGAGGGAGAGAGAGAAAGAGAAGGAAAGAGAGGGAGAGATTGTACCTAGATCTTCCTTGTGCTTTCATTGACCTTTGCTTGATCTCTTGGTGATTTCTTCCTAGCAAATCTATGTACCAAAATGTCCTAAATGCATTTTCAATTAGGGTAAATCTTGTACAATCCTTACAAGCCTAAATCTTCACTCTTCCAATCCAACCACCTTTGTCCTTCCATATCTTTTATATATATATATATATATATATATATATATATAGTTATATATATCTAGTGTACCATTGTACCAAGGAGAGAGAGAGAGGGGAGAGAGAGGCCGAGAGAGATTGAGAGAGGGAGAGAGAGAACGGATGGAGAGAGAGAGAGAGAGAGAGAGTGATGTGTTGCTTCCTTGATTGACCTTGCTTGGTCATCCTTGTCCTAGTTTGTGTATGCTTTCAAGTGAAAAAATAACCAATGCCATCCAATCTTGTCCTTCTTTGTACAAACCCCATTTCTTTACTTGATTCAAATCCCTTTACTTGATCAATCTTCCATGATCAAATCCATGGTACACACCATAGCCATGTAAGCCTAGGTTTTTAGGATGTTTCTTGCAAGGAAGCAAGATTTGCTTGGAATTAAAAATTGAGAATAAGAGAGAGAGAGGGCAGCCGGCCAAAGAGGGAGAGGGATAGCCCATTTGCCTATAAATAGGATCTCACACTTCTCATTCAACTCACACCATTCCCATCTCCAAGTTCTCTCCTTGAAAGCATAAGAGTTCTTAGTGTTCTTGAGTAGTTTTAGCTTGTTCTTGAGCTTTCTTTCCATCTCCGCCACTAAACCACCATACGACCACCACCTCCATCCTAAAGTAGTAGTAGTATAGGTTACGATCTAGTTTCGAGAGAAACCTTTCTCTCGAAGCTATCGGAAGCTTATCGTAAGCCGTTACGCCGTTCGAGTGCCGACTTTCTTTCCGTCGATCTTTTCGTAATCCTTTCCTACCGCCAAGAAGAACGGTAAAATACTCTGACCTCGCTATCTCTAAGTATATGTAGTACTTGAATAGTTGATTGCATGATCTCGTTCTCTGAACCTATTTTCTCTAAAAGTAAAGTAGATGTGATATTAAGCTTGTAGATCTATTTTGCTAAGGAGTCCGTAGTTTACTTTGATCTTATGACTACTTGATTGTTTGATCTCGTGATAGTTGTTTGTGCCTTACTTGTGGTCATTAACGAGCATGATAGCATAGAGTTGGATGATCTTGCTAGCTTAGATTACTATGAATGAGTTGTACTTACTTGTGAAGTCCTATCGCAGAGTCTATGTGTGATACGAGACACGGAATCCGAAAAGTAGAAACATGACACTTAGGGTGTGATTAACATGGATAAAAATACTTTTGAAACTACATAATGATCAAGTGTGATAATCATTATGTGGGTGTGTGTTTGTCCAATGGGAACCCGGAGCGGCGGAACCATTGTGAGAGTGTGTGTGTGTGTGTGTCCAATGGGAACCCGGAGCGGCGGAACCATTGTGAGGGTGTGTGTGTACTCCAATGGGAACCCGGAGCGGCGGAACCATTGTGAGGTTGTGTGTACTCCCATGGGAACCCGGAGCGGCGGAACCATGGTGAGGTGTGGCTTGGTTATCCGTGGAGAGGAGCCAATGCAAATTGTGTGCCAATGGGAACCCGGAGCGGCGGAACCATTGTGCAAGTACTCGGGAACCCGGAGCGACGGAACCGAGGTCGTGTGTGTTAAAGCTAATTTTTGAAATGTGCGCCAATGGGAACCCGGAGCGGCGGAACCATTGTACGTACACTCGGGAACCCGGAGCGGCGGAACCGAGGTTGTGTGTGTGTTTTAAAAACCGCGATGTGGCCGGACATGGTAGCCCATCGTGTGTAGTGTGCGTGTGTAAAAGAAACGACTTTTGAAATGTTAATTTGGGAATGACTGGTAAAATGATGACACGGTCTAAGAAACGCTGCGAAGGAAAAACTCTGATGACACTGACACTTACGCTAGATGAGAAATGAATGTGCATGTGTTATTGTGTGCGAAGTTGTTGAATGCCCATGTGTTAGTCGGTTACTATTATGAATTTGTGACGTGCTATGTGTAAGTTAAGGGTTAGTGGGTTTGGGTTATTCTATTGGGCTTTATAAGCTCACAGTGTTACCTTGTGTGACCCTGACATATTATGCTGGTGGCGACGCTGGTATAATGTGTCAGACCTTATAGATAAGCTGGAAGAGCCGTACGCCTTGGGGGCATTTGGAGCTGAAGAGCTTGCTAGGATGGAAAAAGAGACGAAGCTGTAGATAACCTTAGATGTCCTTCCCTTTTGTGTAACATAAGTACCCTCTGGGGGTTTGTGATGTAATATTGAGCCAGACTCGACCTAGTTTGATTAATAAAATGTCTATTTAACGTACCCGATTTTAGGGGCGTTACAGCTTCCATGCCCACGATGCAAGCCTCGTACTCTGCCTGATTATTGGTGACTTCAAAGTTACGCTTGAATGCCAACGGGATGTGCGATCCATCGGGCGAAATAAGCAATACACCAATTCCGAACCCTTTCTGGTTAGCTGCTCCATCAAAGTACAACTGCCAAACATCCTCGGCTACTGTCATTATGTCTTCGTCGGGGAAATTGAATTCGGCGTCCTCCCCTCCCTCAACTAGGTAATCGGCTAGGAATTCTGCAACGGCTCTTCCTTTCACTGATTTTCGGGTGACATACTTTAACTCAAATTCAGCCAACATCAGCAGCCATCGTGCCATCCTACCTGTGAAGGCCGGTTTCTCGAATAGATATTTTAGGGGATCCATCCGAGATATTAACCTCACCGGGTAGGCCAGCATATAATGCTTCAACTTCCTGGAAGCCCATACGAGTGCCCAGCATGTCTTCTCTAAAGGGGTATAATGTTCTTCGGGTCCAACCATCTTTTTGCTGAGGTAGTAAACTGCCCTTTCAACCCCATCGTCTCCTTCCTGTGCCAACATACACCCCATCGAAGACGGAGTGACTGACAGGTATAGGATCAAAGGCTTTCTTGTCACGGGCGGTGTTAATACTGGCGGCTTGTTCAGGTAGGCTTTGATGGCTTCGAAGGCTTTCTGGCACCGATCATCCCGGTGAATGGTACTCCCTTCTTGAGCAAGCGGAACAGGGGTTCGTAAGTCGAGGTCAGCTTTGCAATGAATCTACTAATGAATTGTACCTTGCCGAGGAAACTCCTTACATCCTTCTCAGATTGCGGCGGATCCATTTCTAGGATGGCTTTGATCTTTGATGGATCGACTTTGATGCCTCGGGTGGTGATCATGAACCCAAGCATCTTCCCTGCAGTGACCCCAAACGTGCATTTGGCGGGATTGAGGCGCATCTTGTACTTCCTGATTCTTTCGAAGAACTTCCTGAGTGCGGGCAGATGCCCTTCTCGCTCTTTGGCTTTAACAATCATATCATCAACGTAGACCTCCACCTCTTTGTGAATCATGTCGTGCAGTAATGCCGTGGTGGCCCGCTGGTAAGTAGATCCTGCGTTCTTCAGTCCAAAGGGCATGACTCGATAACAATATGTTTCCCATTCAGTGACAAACGTAGTCTTTTCCCGATCCTCCAGAGCCATGAGAATTTGGTTGTACCTTGAAAAACCATCCATGAAAGAGAGCAGGGCATGGCCGGCAGTATTGTCGACTAGCACATCGATGTGTGGTAGCGGGAAGTCATCTTTAGGGCTAGCTTTGTTAAGGTCCCTGAAATCGACATAGACCCTTATTTTACTGTCTTTCTTTGGCACGGGGACGATGTTTGCAACCCACTGAGGGTACTCGGTTACCATTAAAAACCCAGGGTTAATCTGTTTAGTGACTTCCTCTTTTATCTTAAGCACCCAGTCTAGTCTCATGCGTCTTAGTTTCTGTTTTACTGGTTTTGCGTCGGGATAAAGGGGAATCCGATGCTCCACGATTTCAGGATCGATTCTAGGCATATCTGCATGTGACCATGCAAACACATCTTCGAACTCCTTGAGCAAATTTACAAGGGCTTCGCTTTCCTCGACAGATAGGACCTGGGTCATCCGGGGATTCCCTACATCTCTCAAATTTATTAAAACGATTTCTTCTTTTACAGGTTGAGCATGCCTTTCATCTTCCCTGTCGATCAGGGATCGGATTTCTCTGAGGATGTCCCCGTCGAAATCAATCTCTTCATCATCAGGGTCAACGCAATTTATTTCAAAGTCAGGGAAGTAAGCAGAATCAGATTCATTCATTTCATTGCTAACGGAGGCCTCGGGGGCACCATACACACGGGTGGACTCGAACTCGAAATACAGACTCTGAGAGTTTGGGCCGAGAGGCACCAACTCGGACTCGATAGACTCAGAGGACTCAGCGGATTCAGACTCAGATCCACGGTAAGTTGCACTTGGTATGAAGGTCCAGTTCTTGTACTCCCCAGCAGCATCCATGATGAGCGAAGTCGGATCCTCAGGAGTATCTTGTTCCATCATCAGCACTTCTGCTTCCTTAGCTGTACCCTTTGGTTCATCCTCCTTGAACAAAGTTGCGAGACTACCCATGTCAAAAACCTCAATCCAGTCGGCTAGTTCCTTCTGTCCTTTCACAACTTCAACCTCTTCATCACTCTCCGGCCAGACGTCGTTTGCGAATATCTCAAACCCTGGCAGAAATGTGTTAGTTTCTTTATCCCAGAATGGTTCAGGCTACCCCTGGTAGATCTGTTTTGTTTCTTCTTTGACAAAATAATCTTCTAGCCTGTTCCCTTTTTTTACCTTGCTGTTACTCGAGGGTGAGTAACCAAGGCCAGTTGTGCGCGTCAGGGTGCCTTGGGTTTCAAACTTTGCAGGGCCTTGGAGGTTCTTTCCCAGTCCCAATCCTGGCATGTAAGACATCTTCTTCATCATTCTGATAGCGACATTGCTAACAACAAAGTCGTCATCAATTCTAACCGAGTAGACGGATTTGGAGGTGTCCAAAGAAAAACCTCCCAAGGCGATATCTTCTTCCCCGTGTTGAATTTCCAGGAGTGGGGCATTGTCCTCAACAGGGGCATGAATCCCAGAGTCCCCGTGGATGGTGAACATTCCCGTTTCCAGTCCCAACCGAATTTTCTGATGGAGTGTAGAGGGCACAGCCATGATGTCGGGCCGGTCCAGCCAGGGCCTTCCCAGCAGCAAGTTAAAAGATGCGGGAATATTCACCACGTGAAACTCTACTTCTGTCTGATATGGTCCAAAGGTCATAGGAATCATGGGAGTCCCAACCACATCTCTCCGAATGTTGTCGTATGCTCGGACCTTGACTTCTGATGGGGAGAAATCCTTATTTTTGTACCCCAAGTAGTAAGCAACGCGGAGTGGACAAACATTAATCGCTGAACCATTGTCAACCAGGATCACTGGAACCGATTTACCATGGCATTTCAGGGTGATGTGCAGCGGCCGGTAATGATCAGTTCCTTCGGCGGGTAAGTCTCGATCAGTAAAGGTGATAGCATGCTTGATCGGTATGGTCTTGATTAGTGCCATAAGCTCATTGGGGGTTATGGCAGAGGGAACCTTCAGTTGAGAGAGTGCTTGGATGAGCCCTTCACGATGGCGTGTGGAATGAACCGGCACATCCCAAACGGACATCTTGGCATGGGTTTGCTCGAGTTGACGCTTAATCATTCCCTCGGGGTTCTTTTCTAGTTGGGAAGGTTCCTTAGCTGGTGGGTCAAAGGGTCGGAAGGTGTTTTTAACTGGGGTGGTAAAGGGATCAGAGGGCCCTGGGGCTGCAGAGTTGGAAGATTCTCCGACTTGAAGGTTCGGAGGTTGGTAAGCACGACCGCTTCTGGTCAGGTGATCGATCTGACGATACTTCGATTCCTCGCTCCATAAGTCTGCAAGGGCCTTACGCTTGTTTTCGATAGTCGTATCCTGTAGATTGGCAGCCAGGTCGGCAATGACTAGATTGTCCCACAGATCCTCAGGTTTCCACTTTTCAGCCTCCATTACGGTTTTGTTGACGGTCCATTCCTTGTTTCCCACTTTTATGTTGACCACCTCGGTGTTTGCCCACAAGTTTGTTCCAACCCCTGGTTTATCTTCCCATAAGTTCATCATAGCAACATCAGCGTCTTTTCGAAAAGTAACCAATGGTTCGGATTCAGTTCCATCTACAAGGTAGTCCATTGGGTCAAACCTATTGCTAGCGACTTCCTCTTCGCACCCAGGGAGATTTGGGTACGGGGTGAAGTTCACATTGCTATACAAGTTATTGATGACAGAATCATTAAAATGAGAGAAATCTGGGCGGAGCGGAGCGAGCTCTGGCCAGTTGTACGTCATCATCTCAGGCGGATACCCTGGCTGGTATTCTCCACCGAACAGTGCTGGCAGGGAGAAGGTATCCAAAGGGTCATTCCAGGCCAAAAGCTGGTATTCGTCTGGGGTTGGGTCCCATCCCCACTCAGGCATCTCTTGGAAAACTTGGTATTCTTCCGCTTGATTTTAAAACAGCGCATGCAGAGAGAATCCATCAAGAGGATCTGCATGGATGTTTTGCCAGTCAACTTCCCATCCGGCCTCGAACAAAGGTTCATCATTTCTCTGGAAGTTGGCGGCTTCAAACTCTTCCCAATCGGCAATCAGTTCTCCCCACGTGTCTTCCCATCCCCATATAGAACGAAGGGCAGTTTCTTCGGGAATTTCACCAACATGCCTCGATTCGGTATCGGGGACAATGAACAGGATAGGGTCGAATTCTGGGAGGTTTTGATTTTCGGGTAGAGTGATTTGGTTAATGCGGAAGGGAGCGTTGTGTTGCGGTAGAGGGTTTGAGACGGTGTTTGGTTTATCTGCGGGTGGAGCATCGACAACCTTGTTGTCGATGAGGTTTTGGATTTCATGGCAGAGGCGGATGCAGTTGTCGGTGGTATGGCCAGGCATTTGGTGGAAGTCACAGTAGACATTTTGGTTTAGGTTTGGTGGAATGGTTTGTGGTGGCGGGAGAGGTTCTAACACTTCGATTTCTGTGAGTTTCTTAAGAAGAGTGGATCTGGGAGTGCTGAATTGGATGAAGGTTCGGTTCTGGGATTTTGCTTTTTCGGAGATTTGGTTGACTTTTACAGGTTTAGTGGATGAGGTTCCTGCCTGGTTGGTATTCTCGAAGAGAACGTTGCTATTTCCCGAATATGCCCTCTTGGATTTTGACCCAGATCCTGATTCTTTCTTCTCTAGAGTTCCATCCCGTAAAGCCTCTTCTACAGCCAGTCCAGAATCATAAAAGGTTTCGAAATTTGGGGCAGCCTGAGAAAGAACCATGTAAGGAGCAAAGGAGCTTGGCAAGTTCTTGGTTATTATCCGTATCTGTTCTTTCAAATAGGCTTGTTCTGCATCTGGACAGCCTTAGCCCTCCAACGCTTCACAAAGTCCACGAAACTTTCCTTCTCACTCATCTTAGTGCTTTCCAACTCCCTCGTGGTCATCTTCAGTTCAACATTAAAGTCGTACAGAGCCACGAAAGCTGTTCCGATGTCTTCCCAAGTCCTTTTCTTGGATGGTTCAAGAGTGAGGAACCATTGCAGGACTGGACCAGACAAGGACTCGTGGAAGAGTTGGGCCATAGCTTCTTTTTCAATGCCACGCATAGTGAGGGAACCAATGTATCCTTGGAGATGGGCCCTCAGATCGCCAGTGCCGTCAAACTTCGCAAAGACCACTCCTTTGAATTTTTCCGGTAACTTGGCATTCGGAAAGAGGCATAGCTTGCTCATGTCAATTTCTCCTTTTCCAAGTCGCTTAGTTTCTTGGACAGATTCCTCCAATTTGCCAATCTTATCCATGATAGCGGCCAGGTTGGGATCAGCGGCCGGTATTTCAACTTTGGGTTGTTCGAGCTGTGGGGGAGTCTTGGTCAGGAGCTTGTCAGTGATTTCCTGCATGCTTTCCATCATCATGTTCATGTCCATTTTCATGGAGACTATGGCGGCCTTAAGCTGTGCATTGACACCGGCGAGGGACTGCTTGAACTGAATATCCATGTTGGCCATGTTTTGCTTGAGTTCTTCTATTCCACCTCCTTGATCGGCCATGGGTAAAGGATCTTTGGGCAGAATTGAGACTATGGGTCCTTCTACTATGGGTTCTTCTAGCAACGGTTGTACCTCCTCCTCAACTTGGATCTCGAACAGTGGGATTTCTTCCAGGGTGTCTACGCGAACTAGTCTTTGAGACGAACGGAACCAGTTGGGTACAGCTTCTTTTCTTCGCAGGCGATCAATGTTGGCAGCACTGGCAACAAGTCAAAAGGGAGCAACTCATAGCCGATCCGAATGCTCGCCCTACTTCTACCCATCTCCTAGAAACAAGGCCTAGAACCTACCGTGGCTTGAATCTCACTTAAGACGTTTGTATAAAAAATTTCCCATAGTCCGGGTAGGTGCTGTCAGGCAGGTTAAATTCCGAACGGGTCGGAACCAGAGCCAATCTCCTTACCGTGACCATCCTAGACAGAGCAATGTGACTACCGAAATCCAGATACGTACACGCTTAAGGCTAGATTCAAACCAAGGGAGCTGTTCGGGCACGGCAAACACCAGAGGTATTGCAAACTCCATGGATTTAAGGTCTCCTAGACCGACCGGTAGGGCCCTAAAGAATTCTAAGGGAGCCTAATCCTCTAGCCCGCAATATGCAATGATGCATGAATGATGTGTGTGTACAAGAATAAAAAGCACGTAAGCAGGATATAACACATAAGTCCTAGCCACGGGTTCCTGCCCTAGTTGGGAAGGTTCTATGGCTATGTACAAGTGCAAAGGCTGGTTTTGGTCTCAGAAGGGTTCCCCGGACTAGAGCCAAGATGTACTACCCCATGTCAAGTGTATTGCAAAACAATGGTCGAACAGCACGATGGCTCATCATAGTCGAGGGTTGCTAGGCATCCCGGGAGAGCTTGTCACCGGTAAACCGGGCAAGATAGCCGAGACACGCTAGCGAGGCTTGTGCAGTGCAAAGTGTACAGGATAAAAGAGCTTAATCTTTCGAAAAACATTTGAAAATCCCCCTTTTGAAAACACCTATCAAGCTTGGCCCTCTTGATCATTCAATACTTTTGTACACTTAAAAAAAAAGTATTGAGTAAAGTTATTATCCCCAGCAGAGTCGCCATTTTGGGCTCCCGCGCCCTTTTTCGAAGAGTCGCCACCCGGATTTTGAGATGGATGATCCGAGAAACCGTGAACTCGCTTACAAAAGGCTTTTGGTCTAGCGAAAACGTTAAAATCTTGGGTTCGGCAGCCACGTTACGAATGGGGAAGGTTTTTCTTTAAAAAGCACCTCACTCGCTCGGTAAAACCAGTCTCTACTTAATGTTTTCAAAAGAGGAAATCTTCGAGTATCATTTAAAAGATTAAACTCTTTAATAAAAGCAAAAAGCAGGGAAGGGACATGTGAAATATATTACGTTGGCGTGCGTGTGGTGCTGTCTGTACAGTAGTGGTAAAAATGATGTATGCAGAAGGAATAAAAGCGTTCAGCAAACTGTCTGGACCTCAATCATACTGTACACGGCACCCTGAGATGCCGCGCGCGGCACCTCAACATGCCGTGCGGGGTACTTGCTCTGCTGTCAGACTGTTGCAGACTTTCAAAAACATCATCTAGCTCATTGCTATCTCTGTACGTCTTTTGGAAAACTCATCAGAGACTTCATGGAAGACAGATCATCCCAAACATCTTGTTATTTCCTTAAAACATGTCTTTAAAACGGTTTTTGATGTATTTGATCATTCGGGATGATCTAGAAAACCTTTTCCGAAGGGCCAAGACATGGCTTGTAGATATGGTCTTATTTTAAAAGAACTGAAACAGTAAACAGCAGATGCAGACAGCCACGGCAGATAACAACTCAGATCCAGACAGCCTGCCTGTGATAACACTAACATACATAGTTGTCGTGCGCTGATGGTCAGGGTGTCGTGCGTCTGGTCATCCAGCCGCGCGGTTCCCCAACCTCAGCACAGTACTGTTTTTATTTTATGAAAATGAGTTTTAAGTCAGGATCTAACCAAAAGGGATTAGACCTGCTGACAGAAAAGTCCCCTCAGGACCAGAACGGAGTCTAGTACAAGGAAACTAGCTTTTACCTTTGGTGTTGAGCTTGATCAAGGATCGTTGATGCAAGGAAGAGGATGGATCGTCACGGATGTAGATGGAAGAGGTTAAATAAGACAAAGGGAGTATGGGTGTGAGTGAAGATTAGGTGTTTTGGGGGATAGGACCTTAAAGTTAATGAGTGATCAACTTCAATGATGAGAAGGGGGTGAGTGAAGGTGCTTAAAGAATGTCTTTTGGGAATGACATTCTTTAAGACTTGGAAATGGAAGTGGTAATGGGAAAGTGGGTGTGGAAACTAGAGAGAGAAAGCTTATGGAGTAAGAATACCAAAAAGCAAAGAGAGCCAAAAGAAAGGCCAAAAGGGGACTCAAAGGAAGGGCCCTTTTTCCCTTGAGTGGAGGGGTTAATTTATAGGCAAAGGCCAAGGATTTTGAATTTCAAATGGTGGAGGTATTTTCTGCGCGGGCCAGAAGTGCATTTTCGGCTGAGCCAGTCATCAGCTGTGGCTCAAACTGGCGTGGCCGACAGCTTTCTGAGTCAGTCAGCCTTTTGGTCAAGGTGTCGTGCGGTGAAGTTTTGCCGCGCACGGCTCCTTGAATTTCAAGGTGCCGTGCGCTCTAGTGCCACTCCGCACGGTGCCTCCTTCTTCGGTTCAGGGTCTTTTGGGCTTTGTCTGGGATTTATCCGGGCTTTTTCAGGTTTTTTGGGTTTCTTGGTCTTTGGTTTATATGGGCTTAAGGAAATCCTTTTTCAAGCTCACAAAGGTATTATTTCCTTCATTTCATCATCGGGGCAGACAAAGACTCTCTGAGGTCCGAATTGGGGTGTCTACAATGGGTTGCCCTAAGCACAGGGCGAAGACCGATGTAGCACAATATCCGGTAAGACCGAAGTCGAATCCACAAAGACGGTGATGTGTGCTGACTTAAAAACTTGGATTGTTATAATTTAAACGGGCTCTTAGGTAGCCACCCCTGGTAATTTTGATTGAGATTAATTAAAACCTAAGAAATTTGATTGTTCATTTCAAATAATTAAAAGGAGGTATGGTCGTAGGATTTATAACACTCGCAATCAGTCCAGATTAACCTACTACATTTAGTATTTTTAAAAACATTCAACTTTAGATAGAAAAGATACCTCGCAAGATGCGAACCCTAATGGTCGCCGTTTACCCATGCGCAACAGAGAATGAGTTTTGGACCCCCGTTCACATGGGCTCCGACAATGCCGGGTTCATCTACGAGAAGTATTTTACCAATCTAAAATTATCTTATTCATTGTCTGAAAACAAGAGCAGTGCCCGGACTGGCCACGGTGCGCTAATCACCCCGTGACCCTACCTATACGACTACTCACTAATCATTGCGCAAAAACAGAAGAAACCTTGTTTTGAAACATGCTTCTATTATGCGAGATGAAAAATAAACAAGAAATATCAACTAATTGAATACCAACAAACAATTTTAATTAAGAACAGAAATTAAAACGAGTTACCAGAGTGCGAGTAATTAAATAAAGCGTCAAAACTTGAAAGGAAAAATAACTCTGAAAAAAACAACGAAAGTTAGAAACTGCTCAATAAATTGCGGCAAAATCCTCCTGATGGCAGCCCCTTATTTGTGCGTGAACCCCGTTCTTCGTCTTCTGCTTCGCGTGATGTCTTATGCGCGGCTCTTCTTTTTTCCTTTTGTAAGGTGGTGTAGCCGACTTCATAAAGCCCTATTTTTCTACTCTTGGAATTATAAGCCTAGCCCACTACGGAACAAGGCCAGTAATGTTTTTGCTGTGGGTTCCCACGTGCACATCTTTATTAAGGCCAAGAGTATTGTAATATCCAATTCAATGAATTTAATTGACTTTACGGTATTAAGCTTCCAAACACCTACAATACAAAAATCAAGCATTAAACTCCAAGTAATAATATAAATAGACTTAGCGAGAGTAAATTACGGGGTGCGTATGTGAACATTTATGCGCCTATCACTTCAACATAACAGACCTCTATACATCTCTCTAAAGTGTCTCACTAAGTGGATCCCGCTAGTTCTAATAGATAACGGGTCCGCTTTAAATGTCTGCCCTTGCAAGACCCTTAATAAGTTGAGAGTTAAGACTGCTGAGATACGCCCATCAAGCCAAGGGGTGAGAGGATATGATAATTCCAAGAGGAGTGTGGTTGGTTGTGTTACCCTACCATTGGAAGTGGAAAAGATCAAGAGAGATATGGAATCCCACGTAATGGATATACCGGCCACCTTCAATCTCTTGCTAGGAAGGCCTTGGCTACATGACACTAGGGCGGTATCGTCCACTTTACATCAAAAGGTTAAGTTTGTAGCAGATGGAAGGATCGTGACCATCATGGGGGACTCATCTATTGAGCTTATTCCGATATGTCTGTGCAAGAGGTGGGGACCGAAGCAGAGGAAACTTTTCTTACTGGGTTCAGTTTTGATGGAGCAACCGTCGTGCAAGCCTTGATGGCTGAAAAGAGTTTCTATGTAAGTGCCCTTACCATACGGATGATGAAGAAGCATAACTACTTTCCTGGATTGGGTTTAGGCAAAAGATCACAAGGCATCCCACAAATGATTGATTTCCCACATAATCAATATGCCTTTGGTCTTGACTACACCCCGACGGAGGCCGAAATAGAAAAGAAGAGGAAAGAAAGCATGGAAAAGGCCAGGGCAAAAGGAAGCATGGTCAAGGAAAAGGAATTTATGGTCCTAAAGACCCTTAACGATTGGTTTGTAAGAGAAGGTGAGGACCTCCCATTTTGTGATTTTGCGGAAACATGGGAGGATGAAGCCACCAAGGAGAGGCATCCTGAGATGCAAATTTTCTTCGATCAAGAATGGACTAACAGTGACATGGAAGAAGAACCAACAAACTCACCCCCCGTCCTCGAAGACTGGATTGAGATACTAGTTGGGTTTGATCTAAAGATTTTGTTTGGCAAAGAAGAGGGTGAAGAAGAGCATAAAACAACGAAAGGCAAGGAAAAAGGAGCGAGCCCCGATATGCTGCGATAGTTGTAAAGTTGTGGCATGGCAAAAACAATAAACATTACTTTTATTTTCTAAATCAAGCTAAGACATGTTTTGGGCCCCAGTTTGGGCATTTTACTATTGCTCAATGAATTCCCGTTTTATCTTCTGTATTATGCTTATTAAATGATTTGGTTCCTACATTGCAATTGTTGTACACGACAATCTCTTTGCCAAAGAAGGGAAGCTTTAAAGAATCAAGTTCATTTGTGTCACTGACAAAAGGGGAAGTAGGGACGAACTTTGGTTGCTTAAAACTACTCCCTCCGTCCCTTTTTTATTGTCCAGTATTTCATTTTGGGCTGTCCCTTTATAAGTGTCCATTTTGTAAAGTTAGTGGGTATAAGTTGGTGAATTGTCTATTTTGTCCCTAAAAGTAGATTTCTTTTTGAAAAGTAAGTGAGTAAAATAGTAATGATGATGGGTAAGTAGGGAAAGTGGAGGAAAAAATTGCTGTGAAAGGTATAATGATGATATCTTTTTAATAAGTTGGAGTTACGAAGTAGGACACTTAAAAAGGGACGGAGGGAGTAAGTTTTTGTCAAAACTAAGAAAGAAGGCGCTATCTTCGCAAGAGCACTTAGAGTTAGCTTGCCCATTATGAAAAAACAAACATTGGGGAGAAATATCTCCAATAAATTCCTCTCCAAAAATACAGAACCCTTCTTGTGAGAGATGCTCATTAGACAACCAAAAAATCCGAGCAGAAGTAAGAGCAAAGCCTGCTAGGACAAGAAATTGCGAAAACACAGCCTAGGCAAGAGTTAAGTCATTTGAAGAAAAACTCACTAGGGACTCAACCTCCATTAGGTAACTAAGACAAAATTTAGAGCTTGTGAGGAGAAAAACCATGAGTGGAAACCCAACCCCCAAGGTTGTGACTTTGGACTACGTGAAAGGTCTGATTCCCTGATTGGGATACGTAGGCAATCTCACATTGAGATGCCGCCCAAACATATGGAGAGAGGCATGCTCCTGGCAAACTCAGTTGCTTCTTTTTCACAACCTTCATGTATGTTTTCTAAGACAGTAATGCCTAGGGTTTTTGTTGCCCCTTCAGTTTATGGTGTCTTTGTAAGGTCTCAGTTGAAGTGAGATTGGAGATTTGCTATTCTTTGCGCAAACATGAATGTAATGCTATGCAAATACAATCCCTGATGTTTGCATTCTATTTCTAATGGGTGATGTTCCCTTGCAAAGGCATCATGATCAATTTCTGCATCGTGTAACTTCCCCTTTCCTCGTAGTAACTCATTCATTGCCTACCGACAATACAGAAAACAGAGTTGTATCTTACCTATTATTCAAATTGGGTTCCCCCTTCCAAATACAGAAATTTTCGAAAACCCCTAACATTTTTACCTTTTTGAGGGGCCGCCTAGAAGTTGAAAAATTAATTCAATAGCCATAAATACTTGGTCTCCATAAACCCGAGTGCATACTTAGCTCCATCGCTCCCAAAAGCCAAAATGGTATTTAGAAACGACTCAAGTCTTCTTGTTGTACAACGTTTGATATTGCACTTGCCCATCTAATTCTAGAGCTGCTACAGAAATTGCTTCCAACAAGAAGCGTGCTTTCAAGATGAGGCTCCAACAAAACATCAGGGCTCCAACAAAAGTTGTTGGATCGAGTTTTGCCATTATAAAACTAATTGGTGCAAAGAAAGAGCTTCACTTTTGGCTTTTTCCTATT
Source organism: Rhododendron molle (assembly GCA_025413875.1). Lineage (NCBI taxonomy): Eukaryota > Viridiplantae > Streptophyta > Magnoliopsida > Ericales > Ericaceae > Rhododendron > Rhododendron molle. Next base: position 28,096,584 of record CM046391.1, read on the forward strand.
CATTATTGCACCCACAAGTACTTTTGAAGCGGTTTGAGAGAGCAACTTGTGCACACTCACACTGGTTAGGAACGAAGACAGAGACACAAGAAACATGGAATTCGAACTGAGTAACACAGTTGGTGCATGGTGACATCAAAATGAGATGCATTCAGGGCAAGAAACAGAGAGAGAGAGAGAGAGAGAGAGAGAGAGAGAGAGAGAGAGTGTATGTACAATGTATATGGCATGAGTTGCGTAGTTTTGTACAATTGTATTCAAAACCAAACGAGTCTCATGCCAAAGCAAAGCAATTATAAGCCCCAACTGCACATGTACATTGAGAATACAAAAGTCAATGGACTAACCGCTGTGGGGCTTATTCATTAGAACATTTATAACCGGAGGTTCCATTCGAGAGAATCCACCCCCCAAGAAATATAAAATAGCAAATCATTGGATATGGGCTATGTCAAGTACAAGCCTAACCTTTTGAAACCAATGACTTGGTATTAATTAAGCATGTATGTACATCTGAAATTCTAACTACTAACCATCTCAAATTACTCAAGCATGTATGTACATCTAAAATTCTAACTACTAACCATCTCAAATTACTCCATTTTTTTAGACGCTACATATTAGCTACAAGACTCACCATACACATTACCGTAATATTGCAGAGGGATGCTTTCAATGAACATCCAAATTTTACCTGTTTCCAGAGAAATATTAGTAATCAAGCTTTACAGACAAATATTCAAGGCAAACAGATATGAGTTCGATGTTTGTTACAGTGTTTGGCATGGTTCTAGGTCCAAAACATACCTACTAGTCACATGGAATACGTCAAACAAGTAATCTCCACATTTTGTAGTTAAGTATTCACAAAATAACAGAAGAAAAACTAAAGCCTAACCTGAACGATATAATTAATTACATACCCTATAAAATTCACAGCATATAATTATCCATTACAAATAATAACAAAGTGCATTCTCATGATTGATGAAACAATTTCCATTAAGAAAAAACATACTGACAATTTACAAGGGAAAGTACAACAATTAATACAAAACTGAATTTCATATTTATATGGGTGAGAAATTGTACTAGTCATCTCTATAGTGTTTGGTAAATCAATGTTAAAAGACCACCCGACACCCTATACCCTCACAATGACCTAACATAAAAGAAAGAAAAAAGAGAAGGGCGTCACTAAAAAACAGCCCAGCATTCAAAAAGAGAGATCAAATCAAATTACAAGAAGATCATTCACCTGAGCAAGCAGACACCTCCAAGTTCACCCAAGGAGAAAGATGACTCTTACCTGAGGTAAACTTCACGTGGAGCTCATAATCTCAAAACCTTTAGTCAAATTCACCCTTTTCCCTTGATACTTGTCAAGATTCAACAGCATGCTCATTCTTTGGCTGCCGTGAGGATGATAAACCTTGTGAACCTTGCATTAGTTCTTCCTTCAACCGTTTACTTGGAATGGACACAGATGACCTGAAAATGCAGGATAAGCAAAATGAGAAACTATAACACATTCTGCAAGCACTCTCAAGGGGATATTTAATCAACTCCAACCTTCAGGGAGTTAAAAACATTAACATCAGACAAGAAGCAAAATGTTCTCTATGAAGTAGATATTAAAATTCAAAATTTTCTACAATGAAATAACAGTCAAACAAACACACAAACAACTGCAAAACTTGCATTCATAATGTGGAATAACATTTGCAAGGACGCCCATTGACAGAAAAAGGCATTCAAATTGGTTCTTTGCAAAGGACGTCAACTGTCTCGGGTGCATTTTGACAGTTGCTATGTTAAATCTGGCATAAATGCAATTTTTATGCGTGAAAATATATATCAGAATAAACCCAGTAGAAAAAATATATTTACAAGTTGTGAATATATAATGTTGTTTGGGTTCTTTTGTAACATTATTTTAGGTTAATGGTAGTTTAGTCATTATAGTGTTAGGGCTTTTTTCCCGGTGTATTTATCTAAGTTCTCCTTCATTGTAAAACTGTTGTTGTGGTATTTGAAATGTTTCATGGTATCAGAGCGATACATGTACCTCTTCCTACCGTACAACAACAGCCACACTGCCGCAATCTGCATCTCTCTCCCAAACGTGATCCCTCTCTCATTTCCTGCACCTCTTGTGTCGTTAGCAGCAGCAGCAACAAAGAGATTCATCTTCTCTCAACCTCTCATCGTTACATCAGCAGAAGTTCATCCAAAACTCCATTGGTCACCGTCGACCACTTCTATGCAATCGCTGACCACTGCTGACCGTTTTCCGACCTCTGGCAGCCCCTTTATGCACTCAAAATCTACTGGGTATCTTCCGTCTGCACTCGAACTTCTCTCTTGTTGAACGTTCAGGTATTTTGCATCAAGTCTATATTTTTTCAGCACTGATTGGGGGATTTCAATCTGTATCTTTGAGCTTTCAGTAGTGTTCAACTCTGTGTATGCATTGTTTCGTACTGTTCAGTACTGTTGGGTACTGTTTGGATATTATTCCGGATCATTCTGCACTGTTTGGTATTTTTCAACTATTTGAGATCTCTTCCTTTCATCTCTGGTGCATATCGTGTTCTAGTGCTCACTATGTCAAAAGATAAAGTAATTAATGTTCGGTTGAATGGTAGTAATTATTCGTATTGGGCAAGTGTGATGAAGAATTTTATTGTCGGTAAGGAAGTGTGGGGTCATGTGACAGGCCTTAGTGTGAAACCTCCTCCTGTGAATGTGAAAGATGATGATCCTACTTACGCGGCGAAACATGCAGAGTATGTTAAACACTTTGGCAAATGGGAAGTAGAAAATGCATGAATCCTTACATGGTTTCATAATTCTTCCGAACATAGCATCAGAATGAACTTTTCAAGGTATGAGACTGCCAAGTCTGGGATTACCTAAAAAGGATGTATCTTGAGTCCAACTTTGCAAAGCAATATGAACTTGAGGGCTCTATTCGATGGGCTACGCAGGGAGATAAATTCATTCAGGAATTCAACAATGAAATGACTCAATATTGGGATCAATTGATGCTAATGGAACCCGTAGAATTGCAATCCCTTGATTTCTATGTAGCATATCGTGAGAAACAGCGTCTTGTACAGTTTCTCATGGCCCTCTGTGATCAATTTGAGCCTCTTCGTGGGGCCATCCTTCATCATTCTCCCCAACCTGCAGTTGATGGTGCCGTTCATGAGCTCATAGCTGAGGAAACTAGGTTCAAGGTTGGGTCAGCTACAGCTCCCTCTCAGTCTGTATTTGTTGCACCATCAGTTCAGCCTACTTCGTATATGGCCCCTCTCTTGCCTACACCGTCTTCACACTTGATTCAGGTTACAGGCAAGCCTAAACCTCGTGTTGCTTTGGATGAGTGTAGCTTTTGTCACCAAAAAGGGCACCAGAAGCATGCATGTCTGAAATTGTAACAGATGATAGGTAGCACTCCTCGCTCAAAGCCCACCTTCTCTAGGCCCACACAGCCGCATTCTTGGCCCACACAGTAGTATGTTCGTCCTCCGGCTGCTTTCGTAGCTCCTGCAACTGATAGTATTCAGCAGTATCCATCTTTTGAGCAGTATCAAGAGTATCGTGCGTTTTTGGCTGCCACCCAAGGAGGTCCTTCTCAAGCTTCTACTATGACCACTACTTCTTCAGGTTTGCATGGTTCTTATACCACAGGTATCCTACCTACCTCATGGATTTTTGATTCTGGTTGCACCCACCATATGACTCCTGCATTGTCATTATTAAGCCATTGTATCTCTCCTGCTTCTCCCATTAGTATTGCCACTGCAAATGGCTCTCCTATACATGTCGTCTCTATAGGTTCTATTGTTCCGTCTCCATCTTCCTCCCTGTCTATACCAAATGTGTTTTATGTTCCTCATTTATCTCTTAGTCTCATTTCTATTAGTCAATTGTCTGATTCCGGCTTTCATGTCTTGTTCTCTTCTTCTGGCTGTGTTGTGCAGGATCAGATGTCGAAGAAGCAGATTGGGACCGGGCGTAGAGTTGGCGACCTATATGTTTTGGAGACTTTGCATGTTCCTATTGAGTCTACTACCACTGTTACGTCATCCTTTTGTTTAAATCAGGAGTCTTCCCCTTTTTATCTTTGGCATGCTTGCTTAGGGCATTTATCTAGTGAACGTTTGAAACTTGTACTTAAGTCTGGCTATTTGGGAAACATTTCTACAAGCGATATCTCTAAATGCAGTGGTTGTAAGTTTGCCAAAATGTCTGCTTTACCTTTTAATAGAAGTACTTCTGTTTCTACTTCTCTGTTTCAGCTTGTTCATACAGATTTGTGGGGTCCTTCTCCAATTGCTACTAAAGGTGGTTCTCAATATTATGTCTCCTTTGTTGATGATTATAGTAGGTTTACATGGGTATATTTGTTGACACGCAAGTCAGATTTTACCAAGTATATCGCAATTTTCACTCCATGGTTCAAACTCAGTTTTCATCAGAAATCAAAGTTCTTCGCTCTGACTTAGGCAGAGAATACTCTCTTGGTGAGTTCACACAATTCTTAACTTCTCCTGGCACCATTCATCAATCTTCTTGTACCGACACTCCCGCTCAAAACGGACGTGCTGAACGCAAGCATCGTCACATTCTAAATACTGCACGGTCTCTTCTTCTTTCCTCTTTTGTGCCTGCCGCCTTTTGGGGCGAGGCTGTGCTCACTGCAGCTTATCTTCTCAATCGGATGCCTACTCCGCTTCTCTCTGGTTCCTCCCCTTATGAACGACCCTTCGGTCAGGTTCCTAACTATTCTCTTCTTCGTGTGTTTGGCTCCACTTGCTTTGTCCTTCTCCCTAAAAAGGATCGCACTAAGCTTAGTGCTCGTAGTGTCTTATGTGTCTTCTTGGGGTATGGAATCCAACAAAAGGGTTACCGTTGTTATGATCCTGTGAACCGAAAGTTGTATGTGTCTCGACATGTTACTTTTCTCGAAGGTCTCCCCTTCTCTCTCCCATCCAAACCTGTTAAGTGTTGTCAAAGAGGATCTTGTGCATATTGATCCATTTCCCGCGGATGTTCCTACAGATGAGTATGTTCGTACCCTCGAAGTGTCTGATATTCCCATTGCCCCTCCTACTTCTTCTAGTTCCACCTGCATTCCTCCTCTTCCCAAGCATTATGTCCGTCACAATCGTACGACTCCTCGTCCTCCCTCTGCTTCGGAAGACTCCGATCCACCAGAACGCCGGTATCCCTCTCGTGATCGTCGTCCATCGGTAAAACTTCTTGGCTTTACTAATACTTGTTTTTCCTCCTCTTATCGCAATTTCTTATCTCGCATACATACTCATTTTGAACCTCGTTCTTACAAAGAAGCTTGTAATGATCCTAACTGGGTGAATGCCATGAATGACGAGCTCACTACTCTTGCTAATACTCAAACTTGGGACTTGGTTTCTCTCCCGGCTGGTAAGAATCTCATTGGATGCAAATGGGTTTACAAAGTAAAGACTCATCCTGATGGTTCTTTGGAGCGGTACAAAGCCCGCATAGTTGCCAAGGGGTTCTCTCAGGAATATGGTATTGATTACGAGGAGACTTTTGCTCCTGTTGCAAAAATGACATCTGTTCGTCTTTTGATTTCTGTGGCTGCTAGGCACCAATGGCCTCTATTTCAGCTGGATGTTAAAAATGCCTTCCTCAATGGTCATCTATCTGAGGAAGTTTATATGCGTCCTCCTCCGGGTCTCCCTCATGCCACTGGCCTTGTTTGTCGCCTCCGTCGTGCTCTGTATGGGCTCAAACAATCCCCTCGTGCTTGGTATGCACGTTTTCATGATGTGGTTTTACAGATTGGTTTTCAGCTTAGCACTCATGAATCTGCTCTCTTTATTCGTCGCTCTTCTTGTGGTTTGGTTCTCATCTTGCACTATGTTGATGACATGATCATCACTGGGTTTGACTCTGCTGCTATTGATGAAGTGAAACATCACTTATTTCACGAATTTGAAATAAAGGACTTGGGACTTCTTCGGTATTTTCTTGGCATTAAGGTTGCCTTCTCTCCAAAAGGTTATCTCTTGACTCAGACTAAGTATGTGACTGACATTCTTCATTGTGCTCAGCTTACTGATGACAAAAACGTTGATACTCCCATTGAGTTACATGCCAAGTTCTCTGATTCTGATGGGGTTCCTCTTGCTAACCCTACCGAGTATCGTGAGCTTGTTGGTTGTCTTGTTTATCTCGCCGTTACTCGGCCGGATATTACCTATGCTATGCATATTGTTAGTCAGTTTGTTTGTGCCCCTCGGTCTACTCATTGGGCTGCCTTGCATCGTATCCTTCGTTATGTTCGTGGCACCATGTTTCAGTGTTTATTTTTCTCTTCCTCTTCTTCCGATTTGACTCTCCGGGCCTATGATGATGCTGATTGGGCAGGTGATATCTCTGATCGAAAGTCCACCTCTAGCTTCTGTGTTTTCTTGGGTGATTCCCTTATTTCCTGGAAAAGTAAGAAGCAATCCGTTATTGCTCGTTCCACTGCAGAAGCTGAGTATCGTGCCATGGCCCATGCCACCTCTGAAGTTGTTTGGCTCCGCTGGCTTTTATCGGATATGGGTGTCACTATCTCCTTTCCCACACCTCTCTTTTTTGACAATAAAAGTGCCATTCAAATTGCCCATAATTCAGTTTTTCATGAGCGCACAAAGCATATTGAAATTGATTGTCACTGTGTTCGCCATCATCTCCAATCTGGTGCAATTGCTCTACCGTTTGTCTCCTCCTCTCTTCAGTCAGCCGATTTTTTCACCAAGACGCACACCACCGCTCGGTTTCACTTCCTTCTTGGCAAACTCTCGATGCTCTCCGGGCTTGCATCATGAGTTTGAGGGGGGGTGTGAATATATAATGTTTTTTTTTTTTTTTTGGTAACTTAACCATTTCATTGCACGCAAACAAACCCAAAACATAAGGCATAGCCTTTACAAGCAGTCAGGCCAAAAGGCCAAAGTAAAACATAGCAAAGTAAGAAAGCAAACAATGCTACAAGAAGCAACAATACTCAACTCCTATGCAAACTAACTCGAAGCCAGAATACTGGAATGCACACTCCAGCTCCTGACCAGTAGTCTATTCTCATCGTTGGGCTTTATCCTTTTCCAAGAACACATACAAGCTTTGACTTCATCTGCAATCTTGGACCACAAACTTTCAGCAAAAGTGCTAATTCCGTTGAATACCCTAGCATTCCTCTCCCTCCATATCCAATAGATGGATGCAGCTAAGGACAGTTTATAAGTCCTTTGGGTGTAAGAGTCCGCCCTCATATGAGTGCATAACCAATCAATTTCCCTAGCCAGTCCATAACAAGGTCGAACAATGGTGTTCTTACCAAGCATACGAGTCCACACATACCTAGAGTAATCGCATTCAAAAAATAAGTGCTCATGGGATTCATCTTCTTGGCAACATAGGACACAAGTTGCATTCACCCCTAGACCCCAACTTAGAAGTCTATCTTTAGTGAACAACCTGCCTAGGAAAGTTAGCCATTCAATAAAGGCCCACCTAGGGACATTGTGAGAGAACCAAACACCTTTAGCCCACGGAACCACAGGATACACAGTACGCAAGGCATTCCATGCAGATTTGAGTGTAAATTTACCACTACCATTCAGAGTACACCGCACAGAATCAGAGATAACAATATTTGGGGTCAAGTCGGGGGAAGTAACAGCCATGATCTCCTTGGTAATTGCATTTCTCGGGCGAGGCCATCTCCACATGCCATTCTGAATGATAGAATCCACTCTAGCCTGGAGGGATCTTCCCAAATTAAAAACAACAGATTCGCCAAATCGTTGGTATAAAGGCCCAAGCAAATGCCAATTGTCAAACCACAAAAAGGTAGCCTTGCCATCCCCAATTACACACTTTATCCAGGGCTGGACATTAGCTCTTAACTTAAAAATTTTCCGAATGGTCCAAGAAGCTTCATGTGGAATCTTAACCTGCCAAACACTTTGATCCTTTATGATATAGGTATGCACCCATTTGATCCACAACGTATCAGCTTTAGAACACACCGCCCACAGATGTCGAATCATTGAGGCCTTGTTCCAAGTCTTAAGTAATCTGAAACCTAAACCCCCTTCCTCCTTTGGTGCACATAAGGTCTGCCAAGCGACTTTGGCCCCCGAATGCTTGAGGTCCGGACCTGACCACAGGAAAGATCTCAAAATTTGCTCTATATCATGCAACACCTTCTGAGGTAGAATAAAAAGAGAGGACCAATAGACTTGCACACTGAAAAGCACAGATTGAATCAGTTGGTGTCTACCTCCATATGTCAAAGTATTGTTTGCCCAGGATTGAATCCTACTCAAAATTTTCTCCTTGAGCTGACTACAATCAGTTGCTTTCAGCCTTGTTGATATCAAAGGAACCCCTAAGTATTTGATAGGGAGGGATCCCTCGCCGATGGGGAGGATGTTGCCCAACGAGGTCTTCATTACCTCAGTAACACCAGAATAAAAAATGGAACTCTTGAGCAAATTAGGTTGAAGGCCAGAGAACAAGTGAAAATCCTTCAAAACCTCTGCTATTAGATGAAAAGATCCTTCATCAGCACCAGCAAGGATAAACAAATCATCCGCAAACGCCAAGTGAGAAATATTCAAACTTCTGCATTTGGGATGGAAGACAAAACCTCCATTCTGACTGATCTTATAATGTAGCAATGCTGTAAAGCCTTCCATTATCAAAAGGAATAGGTAAGGGGATAACGGGTCCCCTTGCCTAAGCCCTCTCTTACCTGGAAAGAATCCCTCCAATTCTCCATTAATCACCACTGAAAACATAGGAGAGGTAATGCACGTTTCCACCCATTGAATGAATTGGCTTGGGAAATCCATGACTTTCAGAATATTCAGCAAAAAACCCCATTCCACAGAATCATAAGCTTTCATAAGATCCAATTTAATAGCACATCTTGGTTTACCACCATCTCTATGATAATTCCGAACCAGTTCTTGCATAACTAAAATGTTGTCCATTATAGACCTACCCTTCACAAATGCAGACTGACATGGGCTGATAGCAAGAGGAAGCAAAGGTTGCAATCTATTGGCCAAAACTTTAGTCACACATTTGTACAACACGTTGCAGCAAGCAATAGGCCTAAAGTCTCTAATAGAATTAGGAGAAGAAACCTTAGGAATCAAAGTAAGGGCAGTACAATTCCATTGTCGAGGGAGATAAGATGTGTCAAAGAATAGTTTAATAGCTTGAACCACATCGGATCCAACAATGTCCCAATTTTTTTGAAAGAAGTCAGAGGAGAACCCATCAGACCCAGGGGCTTTATCACCCTTAATAGCCCACATGGCTGTCTTAATTTCTTCCGTTGTCACAGATTTAATAAGAGCAGCCCTATGATCACCAGAAATTCTATGGGTCACAGCAAATCGCAAAGCCTGGTAAGCATCCCTTTTCTGAGAAAAAGGAGACCCCAATAGCCCTACATAATAACCAAGGATCTCATCCTTTATGTCCTTAGGATCTGTCAGTCTGTCCCCAATATCATTTGTTAGACTTAAGATCTTATTCCTCAAGCAACGAATTTTCATTTTCCTGTGAAAAAACTTTGTATTTTGATCACCCAAAGCTAACCACTGTATCCTGGATTTCTGCCGTTTAAAAGATTCCTCAGCCAAACTAAGATCAACAAATTTCAAGTGTAAAGTCTTTTCCAGCTCAACCAAAGCACTATCATATGGATTTTGAAAACATTGTACCTGAACATGAGATAACTCCTCTCTAGCTTGCTGAACCTTTTCGCCAATCTGAGAGTAGAATTTCTTGTTGAAGGCCCTTAAAGTGGATTTGAGCCTAGCCAGCTTTCCATACAGTCTTGACCATCTAGGACCAACAATAGGCATGCACCATGACTTCTGTAATTCCTCTTTGAACTCTGCATGCTTCATCCAAAAACTGAAGAACTTAAAAGGCGTTTTCCTAGAGATCCTTGGTAGAACAGACACTAAAATGAAGCTATGATCAGAGATCCCTGGAGCCAGAAAAGTAGTTTCAGATTCGGGGAACACATCTAACCAGGAGGCATTAATGAGTACCCTATCAAGCTTGCTTTTAATATCCCCTCCACCTCCTCTTTTGTTCGACCATGTAAACCATAGACCCTTAAAAGGCATATCATCCATACCAATAGTATCCAAACAATCATTAAACTCCATGGCAGCATGAGCATCAAAACCGACCAACCTCTCAGTCATCTTCCGAACCACATTGAAATCACCAAGTTGAATCCAAGGAGCACCACCAATTATAGGCAACAGATCTATCATACAATCCCAGAGTCTCCGCCTTTGCAACATGTTATTCTGCCCATAGACATAGGAAACATAGAAAAGTTGCTGATCTTCAGGAAGAACTCTAACAACTATCAATTGGGGAGAAGAGAAAACCAAATCCACCTGGTAAACTTGAGGATTCCAGGCAACAAACATCCTAGCCACACTACCAGTGCTAGCATTATGAAAAGTAGACCACTGACTAGGAAAACAATGCTTAACAACGAAATCAACATTATCAAGGCGAACCTTAGCTTCAACAATACCTACCAAATTTAACTTGTGTAAACGAATCATAGCAAGGACTTCCTTCTGCTTCAGAGGATCATTCAGTCCTCTAATATTCCAGGCCCCTATATTCACTCTTTCGATGAATGTTAATGTTTTGAGCCACCACCACCCCCTTTCGATGGAATTAGGGTACCACCTTTACCTTTCCCTCTACCCCTAGTGTTTTTGGCAGGAGGAACAACAATATCAACAATAGGTGATGGAACAACAGTAACAGTAGTGTCAACTTCGTCATCCAGCACCAGTACATCATTTCCTAGCTCTACCTCATCATCCAAAGCCAACGCAGAAAAGGAATTCGAACTCCTAGCCACCAAGCCTTGGCTACTACTAGCTGTATGAGGTGCTACAGGAACAGGAGAGACCTTATCAGAAGAAAAAGGAACCTCACTATCATCAGGCACCACACCCGTCTGCTCCCGAGCAGCTTTCACAACCCATGCTTGTACACCTATCTCCTGCACATTCACAGAAGGAGAGCCCGCATCAGAAGGAAACCGAACCTTACTATCCTCAGACACCACAGCAGCTTTCACAACCCATTCCTGCTTAGGAATTTTCACCACGGCAGAACACTGAGTCTCAGAATGGCCAAACACATGACAATTTAAACACTTCACTGGTTTCCACTGGTACTTAACTCCCACAGTTACCTGACAACCATTCGCATATTCAACGTCAACAGTATCAGGAAGATCCACACCCACATCGACCTCAATACATAACCTAGCATAGCTAAGTCGCTGACAAGTCTCCGTAGGGCTATCAGCAAACAAAGGCACCCCCACAGCACTTGCAAGATAGCTTAAGCCTACTTCATTCCACATTTCCAAAGGAACCTGGTGGAATTGTACCCAAACGGGCACTTTGGTGAACTGCTCCTTTTCAAACTTCATTTGGGGAGACCATTGCTTAAGAACCAATAATTTTTCCCCAAAATGCCAAGGTCCAGCTTCCACAAGCTTCTGGTAAACATCCTCCTGAGAAAACTCAAAGAAGTAAAAGCCTTGCGCATTAGCCATGACCTTCGTAATACCAAACTTCTTCCAAATCCGAAAAGCAATATTCTGCACAGCAATGAACGGAAGTTTTTTGTCCAGAAAATATCCCACAACACTCTTACTCCATCTAGCAACACCAGCATCAATAACCTCAGGAGGGGGACAAACCACAACCCTGGCCTCTTTGATTAGAGGAGGATGGTAGGAAAAATGCATTCGTGAACTAACCCGCGGCTGAGTAACCACCTCTGTCCACAACGGTTGGGCATTCCTATCAGTCACAGCAGGGCCCCTAACCTTCCCACTCTGAGAGTCCAACTCCATCCGCAAGGAGTGGATCTCAGCCTTGAGAGCTTGAATCTGACTGGCCGAAGGGTCATCAGACTCCTCTATACCCAAAAGAGCATTATTCTCTACCGTAATTTGATCCAAATGATCAATTCCCTTACCTCGAACAAGTGGAACAACCTTATTCAACACATTTACTGACCGATTCAAACCAGACAAACTAGGGTTACGAATCAGCAAAGTAGGGCGCAAAGCAGGAAAATGACTCCCAAAATCCATGGACGGAAGACAAGAAAGGTTCACCAGAGGAAAGAAAGAGAAGAGAGAGAAGCAGATTTACCAAGATTAGGAGCCATGGAAATCGCCTCAAAATCGCCCCTTCCGCTCTCCGCCGAAAAGAAGTCCTGTTTGTTTGTTGTATTTAGTGGTGTTCTAGTTGTTCTGTTGAGATTCAGAATATGAATATATAATGTTGTTTGGTTCTTTTGTAACATTATTTTAGGTTAAGGGTAGTTTAGTCATTATAGTGTTAGGGCTTTTTTCCCGGTGTATTTATCTAAGTTCTCCTTCATTGTAAAACTATTGTTCTGGTATTTGAAATGTTTCACAAGTATCATAGATTCATAAGATAGTTCAAATATCTCTCATTTCAGATGTGACAAGTACACAAGTTCAAATCTCAAAATTTTGTTGTGATCCAATGCCTTAATGATACAATATGCCACTTGACATCCTTTATACAGGAGTACCCTCAATTCCTTCCCACTACGTTCTTTGAGTGGCTTACAAAGAGGCGCTTACATAGTTACATATTGAATTCCACTTTTTTGACTCCACCAGAAAGCAATTCCAGTAAATAATCAAAATTCGATGTAGATGTAACAAAAAAGGATGACAGCAATTGTCAATCACAAAACACCAAAGTTCTGCTCAATTATTAACCTTTGCAACAGTTTCCGGTCAAATATCAAGCTCTGCCTAGGAAAGATGTGAAGGCCAGAATGAACAGCGATATATAGAAATAGTTTGTTTGGGGGAGCGGCAGAGTCACACATACAGAGAGAGAGAGAGAGAGAGAGAGAGAGAGCATACATTGTGAGGCTGGTATGCCAGCTCCATGAAAAAATTAAATACACTAATATGAGGAGAAGTACAAAACTCAACTCACTCTCTCTCTCTCTCACTATCTATATCTGGTTTTCTGTTCTCTCTACACAACCCAAACGCATGGGCATGAGGCAACCAACCACACTTAGTTGGTGTGGACCCCAACATAGTTCATACAAGAAATACTATCAAGACTTCCAACAGAGCTACTCGTAAGGAGCTAAAGCATGAATTGACGAATTGGAACTGCCAATTACTGGTGATTAAGAAGTTTATACTGATAAGAAGATAACTTACAAGGAAAAAGAAGTTTATATTGCTTCATAGTTCAAGCACCATCTATTGACTTGAAGAGGGAAAACCAAAGTTTGTTTAAGGATGAAAATTTGGCAGTTAAGTAGGACTGGCAGGCAGGTGCAATAAGTAAATCAACTGGAGAATATATTATGGCTCTATTCATGTTATCTGTACAACAAACAAGAAACCACTATTTATAATTACCCTCCAACCGTCCCAGTTATAGTCCACCTTACCAATCCAATTTCCATATTTCCAACCACTAAAGAACCCACTCACAGCCCTTATAAGGGTAATGGTACCCAAAACATTTCTCTAAATGGTAAGTCAATCAACTCTTTCAATAATGTTGACTATTTCAACATCAACTATAAGAATAATACTATCTACCGTAGGAACACTTTACCTGGGAGAATTAGAATGCTTTCGCACTAGCTGGTTTCCCCCATTTGAAGCATTGCCAAGTGCCCCTTCAGCAACCTGGAAAGTTGATAAGAGGATTAAATCCAGTTCATCTGGGGAAACATCGAATGAAATCACATGCTGCGGACTGGACTATGGAGCTTTTTTGGTTCTCTATCCTTGAGAAACTGGCTGAGTGGGTAAAGTGGCTTTGGCCACGTTACTAACTCCCCTTAACAATATCAACGGCAATATAATAAAGTACAACAATACGAAGGAACTTAATACTTTTTTGAGACCCGGACATAACAAGGACAAGTACAGTTCAGATGACTAATTACCTCATGACACGGGCTAAATCAGCCCATAAGAGAGAAAAATATCGAGTTAACCACATAGCAATACTTGGATAATGGGTAGGAAATAGGACTAACCACCAAATCCTTACCTCAAAACAGGAACTGTGAGGCATGGTGAAGGCAGCAGAAGTGATCAAGCCAGCTCACTCTACCTTTCCTGTTTTGTGCTCACAACTTGGTGCAATGCAAAGTCCAAAAAAGGAGTGGTTTTTTTATAAACACAGTATCTCACTGAATTTCTTTCCCCCATACCCTTTATCCAAGCATCACCTATGTTCTCAAAGAACAAGAAATCAAATCAATTATGGGCAGAACCATCAGAAACCCCTACCTCGGATGTGCTTTCTTTGGACAACCCATCTTCCACCGGCAGTTCATCTGAACCAGGATTAATGGTATCCCAAATAAATCCGTTTTCAACTCCACGAGTTAGCTTATCAAAATCCCTGTCAACAGCTCCAGAACGAGGAGCAACATATGATATGTACTTTTCTGCATTCAAAGTAGGTAAAATACAATGTCAGGCAGATACTCTACATAAAGAGCAACAGAAGAAAAAGAAAAAGAAAAAAAAGAAGTTTTCATTTTTTCTATTTCTCCTCCTGGATGTGCAAGTTAACATGCAAGTTCCCCAACTCCACTGAATGGAAATACATACCATGCTCAATTGGCAAAAGAAATGATGCTTATGATGCATGTAGTGAAAAAGAACATTCACAGGACATCGAAATCTGGCTGCATGAATTTGCACATAACCAAAAATTTAAAAGACTAACAAGCACGGATATACGGGCACAGACATGTGGACGCAATATTTCTCCAAAGATTAGCACAAGGACATGTTGGGGATACATAGAATAACCTTTTTGTTTTCTTTTTTACATAAAATGCATTCCTTATAACCAAAATTACATTCCTTACACATCCCTTATTTTTTTTACCCTTCATCTATAGACACTCAATTAGATTGTTGGCCCAACACTTTTATTTTATTTGTTGGCTGATATTTCCTGATTACATAATACGCTAATACGTTGGCCAAGCTATGTACTAGTAATTAATTGGGCTGGATCACTTCACAACCTTATCCAGGGGTTGCCACTTTATATTATCTACATTTGGGCTATGTCACAACCAATGTTTTAAAAGTCGTTCAATGCTAATCGGGCGGAAAAGGGCCGCCTAGCTCTTCGGCACCAACTAGTTGGCCTCCTAAGCGCCCAAGCAGGGAGTAGGCGCCTACTAGTCGGCTGCCTAATCGAGGCATCAGACCACCGCCTAGGCCTAGGCGGGGAGTAGTTAGCCGAACACTGGTCACAACCCAAGGGAGGCAAGTAAGAAACCCTAGAGGTTCTTTACAGTTTCTACCACATGTTCAGGGGCACGATTTTGGTTCTTCATCTTCTTATTCTTGTTCGCCAATACATAAACACCAGTAGCACAAAAAGAATTATTCCTCTATAGACAACATGAGATCAGGAAAAAGAACAAAGCAACTACCAAAAGGCACAGTGCACCATGAAATCAAAGAGTACTTTGAGTCCCTTGAAACCTATTAGTAAATGAAACTAAGTGAACTACTAAAAAAGTAATTCACGACTTATTTACATATTATTGGCAGGATTTGTGAAGCAATTTTGGGATGTTACTTTAATAGCCTTCATTATAATGAAATAAAAATTCTTGATCCAATAACAAATCTGAGATCACATTCCTACACGCGGTAAAAGGCAAGCACCATTTCAAATGATATTTGAAGCGCAGTGAAGATTCAAAGAAGGAAGATGACGAAAATGACATTTACCAGATCAGTGACCGAAAACAATACACATCTATATCAATGGCATTATGAAAGTTCTCTGAAATATTCACAAATTCCATGAGAAGTTGCTTGTCTTAAAATGTGTCAACTAAAATTATCTTGCTCATATACTCAAAATTCAGTTAACCTAGAATATAAAATAGCGGAGAGAGTCCTTTTTTTTCTGGAAACAAAAACTAGCAGCCTTCAGCGAGGGGTAAGCTATGGGTAAAAATTAATCTCAACAGAAGTCAAGGTTTAACTAAGTCGGATTACATATTGCGGATCCAAACGATTTCAGGCAAGCTACTTTCATAGTAACAAATAGTGTCAAAGGAAAAAAACCATCTTACAGAGAACTAACTGTTTGCAGCAAAATAACAGTGACCAGAGATCCCTACCACATACGACCATGCAAGGTTCACATCACCCTTTGTCATAAAACAATTGACAGAGATGGTTCATAGCCCTTTCTTATCAACAGGAAAACTAAAAGATTAGTTTGGAAGGCAGACTGACCTGCCATTGGTTTACTCTTTTTTGTTTTGATAAGTACCTGCCATTGGTTTACTCAATAAATAAAATAAAGACTATCCCCATCACAATCTGTTTCACTCTTATCTAGTGCAAGATTACACCGTAAGGCTAACTAATCATGTATCCATCAAAAGTCAACCAACTCTTTAAGAGTTCCACAAGATGGCCTTCCCACCAAATAATCTAAATCCTAGTTCTTTTTCTCTTGGAGCAATCAGTGATCTTGCATTCAAAGAAACCACATTGAGATATCTCCGTGCAACGCAAATCGCAACGTAGGTTCATGTGTCCATCTTGGCAAAGAAAGGTCATTTATGACAACTCCATACGGGCCAACAACGATCTTCTACATGCTTCCCTTCTGGGTTAGGCCTCAAGATCAATAAAAACATCTCTCTTTGCTCGTACCTTTTGGGAGTTCAAACTCTTTGTGGTGACATGCATTATTGATCTTTCTACCTTCTTTTAAAGTAATCAGAGTCCATAACTATAAGGGATGGTTTTGTAAAACCAAGAGGTGTCCAAAGTGATCTTGCATATTGGAACATCCTAAATTGGAAAGATGACAAACAAAGAGGGAAGGGGGGAGTAAGTGCTAAGGAGAGCTTCAGACCCGCTCGGGATACCAGCCAAGCAATCTCAACTCGAGCAAAAATCAGCAACACATGGTCAATAGGACCGTCTGCTACCCAGCTCGATCTCAAACTAATCCACTGCAAGCAACCCGAGATCCATCAAGAGTGAATCCGCATCCTACACTTGGTTTCAGAACAAGTCAAACTAGGCTGGAAACATGCCCTAGGATTTCTGGTCTGCCCATCAGAGGAATGTGACTTTGAGGTTTACCATTAAGGTTGCTTGGCTCACCCCTTTTGGGAAGGGCCCACCTTAAACAATCTGGGAGAAGCAACCATAGTAGCATGAAGCGGGGTCGGGAGCGGGTGCGGGGGAGCGGAGGCACCTAGAAGCTCCTAAGGTTGGGAGTGCCTAAGGAACGTATATAGATATAGATTATATAAAAATATGTATATAAAATATCTTTAAATACTTAGCCATTAAAGGAAAAGTGATACTGAAAATTTTCCAGTTCTTAAAGTGTAGTTATTGGAAGTTATATATTCTCAATTTGCAAAACTTCTTGACTAATATGATTCTTATATTCTTATTTCCACAATGGCATAACTCCATTAAAAGTAAGAGAATAACTGCCTTAATGGCCCAATAAGCTCCCATCTTGGGAGCGCCGATTCGAGCTCCCGTCTAGGGAGCGCACCTATTTTAGACGGATCCTGCTACTATGGAAGCAACCAAGAATATGTGATGCCAAACAATATACCATACGAACCTATTGATTACTATAAGTGTACGACATCATTGATGTGATTTCAGAAGCATAACACCACCAATGCAGCTCCTATGTTGTAAAGTTTTTTGTCCTAACATCAGGACCAATCTGTAGGCGGGAAACTCCAAATCCGAGCAGGTTTCCAGCGCCACATGTGCTCCTCGCCTCGCTCTTCTAGTCTTCTTCTTCTCTTTTGTGGTCCAACACTGCCACGTAAGGCCCCCAGTGTTCAGTTTTTTCCTGCTAATGCCGTCCACAAAGTATTCCTTCCCTGTTAATACTTAGATCTAGCGACACATTGATATACCACCATAAAATACGTCGGAAAGTCAACAGACCCAATAACACACATATTGCTCCATAGCACCACTACACAGGACAGATACCCCGAACAAACTTAGCTGGAAATTCCATCAACAGTAAACATATAGCACCCGCTGCACCACTACATAAGCCAATCCGGCAACTAACAACATGACCTTTTCTCCATTATAAAACAGCATCTTTCCTGTCCCTATCTAACCAAAAACTTGATGTTACCTCTTTTCCACGACAACAACAAAAGGAAGACAACAAGAGCTGTTGTCATCGTTATTACCAAAGCGAAACACTAGTATGCAAGAACAGGGAAAACCAAAGCAAATCATGAGTATGCAAGAACAGGGAAAACCTAAGCTGGATTCTTCCAAGGAACATCCATCCCGAGAAGCCTTATTTCTTTTTTGTTACTTATTTTATAAGTAGAAGCTTTATTTCACTAATGATGCTGAACATTGGTCGGCTCATTAACTGGACTTGATTCCAGCACTTAGCTTACTTGGTGAATGATGTGATGGCCCACCCCACCCAAGAGCGCTTATCAAGCTAAAAACATTTAAATTTCATCGTAACAAGGACAAATAATACCGAGAATTTGAGAACCTGTATGCATGATGATTGTAGACTCCCCAATTTGGACCCTCTAGAATACCTTTAAGCCTCCCCGATGATGGAAAAAAGGGAAAACATCCTTGAAGGCTAGAAACACTGCTCCTTTTGCATTTCAAAACAAAGGAATGAGACTCTTCAAAACAACATTCACATACATTATCTTTTAGTACTTTAAAACCCCTTTTATCAATGCGGCCTCGGTCCAATTTTAGAAGAGGGAGATGCGTCCGTTTTATCAAAATAAGCTTCTTTCCCAACGCGCTGAGGGTAGAATGGACACATCTTTTAAAGTACAAATGATAATGAAAAGAAACCAATTGGGTCTGAAAGCCAACTCAACTAGCTTTCCGACGCTTCAAACCGCGCGCAAAACAGAGTTCAGGAGTGCCCGGGGTGGCCCTGCAAAGTTTGGTCTGTTGTGCAGTCAAACTTGAGCGCTCAGGTCAAACCTAAGCGTTGAACAGTCAAACTTTAGCGCTCGAGCATTGACCGGTCAAACTTGAATGCTCAGGTCAAAGATTCTCTGCAGATGTCAGGCATTCGTGACAAACATTTTTATGCAGAATGCTCCCATGCGCAGGCAGCTCGGCTGGCACGTTCTGTTGCATCCAGACCACGTTTTGGGTCTCCCAAACTTGACTAATGATGATTTCGACCTTCAAACACCCCTATAAATACATGTAATGTATTGAGAGAGGGGGAGGACCATTTTTGGGGATTGAAAGAGGTCATTAGAGAGCCATTTCTCTACAAGAGAGAGCTCTTTTTCTGTGGAAAAACACGATTTTAGAGAGAGAGTCAAAAATCAGTTCTCAAGTCAAGTTTTCAAGTAAAAAACACAACCAAAAGCCCATCAAAACTTCAAAAACCTTTCATCCACTCAAACACTCCAAGTTTCTCAAACAAAACAGTCATCAACCTCTGTTTTCAAGCATTCATCAACAAAGGAGCCTTGCTTCAAGCTAAGAAAAGGTAGAAAGCTTTCGAAGCTACCGTTTCAACACCCTACGGGGAGCCACTGGGCTCAAGTTAGTTCCTTGTACTGACTTTGAGCTCGGTTGGCCTATCATGCAGGTCAAAATAAGAGGACAACACCTCTGCATTCAGAGACACTCCTGAGCGCTCAAGAATCATTCTTGAGCACTCAAGAACACTTCTGAGTGCTCAAATCCTTATCCTTGGGCTTTCTGGTCAGATCAATACTGGACAAGTCTAGGGTGTATTCTGCCTAGTTTCATGAGTTTTAACATTCTGTTTAGCTTCTGAAAACATTCTAAAACATCGCTGCCTTGTTCATTTCCCTTTGTGAAAAAACAAAAATTCAACTCAAAAAATGCTCATTAACCCTATTTCCAATCATTACTCCTATCTCCAATCATTATTCTCCTTTCTCTCTCTATCTCTCTCCACTCATTACCCCTACTTCCAATCATTACTCTCAAAAATTTCTCAAAAACTCATCCGAACACAGCACGCATTTCCTTAAATCTCAGTAGTTATTTGCCTTTTTTTAACTTAAGGCATTAGTCCATTTCAGTACTAGTATCTTCTGATTATTTTTCAAAACTGTTCTGAGCCTCACACCTGAGCACTCAAGACCAGTTCTTGAGCGCTCAGGAGTGGTGATAAACGCTCAAAAGTGGTTGCAACACCAACTTCTATTTTGTTCACTGGAAATACTTGTTTAGAGTTTATCATAGTTTCTGGGTGTGCACTGGTCCTTCCAGAGCCCAGAGTAGTTGTTTCAAAGTCTGCAAGGAAGCAGGACCTAGGCCCTCAAGACCAGTTCTTGAGCGCTCAGGTCCACAGCTGCGCGCTCAACACTTAACAGTGTTGGCAGTTTTCTGATTTGTTGTACGTTCCATCATCTCATGCTTATTATCATGATTGTACACTGATCACAGGCATACACTCACCTATGACGTGTTTACTATCTTCTTCCCTACTTGTTTTAAAAGTTAAGAGACGAAATGATTTTGAAATCCCATAAGCACTAAGTAGAGACCGACCCTTGTGTCGGGCGAGAAGGGTGCCTTAAAACCCTTCCCCTCTCGTAACCTGGCTCCCGAGCCTACGTTGTCTTTGGTTATGACGGACCGGAAAAAAAGAAACAGCCTTTTCCAAATAAAAGCAACGGATGTCATTCAAGTTTAGTTCCTCGGGTGGCAAACCACTAAAACCCGGGTGACGACTCCAAATTGATTGCGCGCCGTCTGCAAGGCATTTTCGAAGAAAAAGAAAATCGGACAGCGCTCTCCACCCGGCGGGTAGGTAGCCCACAATGATACTTTGCAAATATTATAGCGATGCTAATCATAACAAGCAGGCTTAAAGGAAAAGATAGAAAAAACAACAGCGCACAAATGATTTGTTGACATAACAATGGGAGATTATAGTAAGAGAAGCAAATAACTAACAGGATATTACCAGCCAAGCAACGAAGAGCATTCTGTGCAGCCTGTTGCTGGGCATCCTTTCTTGTCCTGCCCATTCCAGCACCAATTTTCTCACCAGTGAACAGGACCTACACAATAAGTCAAATTAACCACAACAAAGCACATTATATGCAAACCACAACAACAAAAACTCAAATCCAGGAAGCAAGCCACAATAAGTCAAATTAACCTCTTCAAAAACCACAATTATAATGCTTACAAACTCAAATCCAAGAAGCGATAGAGACCACCACAACAAAGCACATTATAAGCAGTTATTTCAAATCAAGTACAAGTAATGAAGCAAGTACGATGATATTAGCTTCAATCCTCTACGAAAATAATTATAATGACAGATGTTTACAAGAGAACAACTTCTTCCTATATCATACACACCTCAAAAGAGAACTGGAAATCTTTACTGGTGCTTATAACAGACCTGAACTCAACCTGCAAGGCAGGAAACAAGGTGATACATCCATTAAAAAAGTAACCATGACGACCTGTTTTAACGAAACCAATTCGTCATACCTTTGAGCTGCATCTTCTTCCAATTTCTTGCAGCACTCCTACAGATAAAGATGGAACAAAGTTCACTCTCCCCCCATCGGTTTGAAACTCTCTACCATTAGACAATGAATTCTCACTCACGCCAATCTCTGCACCCATTGCATATGAAAGAGAAACTGCATCAAAACCGAAAACCAAGACAAGAAAGGGGAGATAAAGTCTTTAGGTCATGTATTCTGATTACAAGAGAGAAATGAATAATCTGGTGGGAATGGAGAGACAGATGGCAAATATATGATTTTCAGTCCCAAATTTGAAGAACCAGCTATTGTGGATAATGCACATTTGCATGTTCCACTAAGCAGTTCAGTTTTTCATATCCCACCAAGCATTTTTTCACACGATGCATTGCAAGAGACAAATGATTGAAGTGGCAGAATTGCCAAAGCATTTACCTTTTTATTGCAAAGTTGTTTGCGAACTAAGGGCTTTGGTGTTGGTGGGATGTACGACATTAACATTAGTAAACTAGGACCTAAGGCTAAAACAGGGTTGCAGTGGTTCATGCATCACAAAGAACAGAGGAAGGACAATGAAAAGAGGAAGCAATAGAGAAACAGAAGGGTGTAAGATACACTGATACAGTACAAGTATATATTGGTACACCACTACACATACACACCCATACAATACGTATCGGGAATCGTATGGTTTTGATAACAGAGCACAAAAAAGAACAAGCAAATCGTCCATGAAAGCAATTCGCAACATGCCACCATTGCACTAAATGACATATATGCATACCAGATAGAGGAATAGCCGAAGGAGGATTGTGCCTCTGTTGTTCACGATCTGGATATCCCTGCAGATCGTGTACGTTTTTTTATTGAAACTTAAAACTAGCAAGCTCATATCCCAATAAGCATTTAAAAGAAAAAGATATAGCACAAACCTCTTCGCCCCACACTTCAGATACCTGTGATGGTAATCGTCCAGAAGCAGAACCTAGTGTACCATGAAACCGTACATTCTGACGAGCTCGATGTTTATCAGTTTTCAATGCACCAGACTCTTGAACAGTCCCTGACTTCCGGTTATTTAACTGTACTCTATTCATATCTTCTTCAACTAGCCAGCCTCCCTGTGGCTCTATGGGGGATGCAAGTGATCTGGACAACAAAGGAGGCTCGCTGGAGCCTTGACAACACAAATCTTGGGAGGGGTTCACAATGAGAAATCTTCTTTTAACCTCATCAAATTCAGAAGAGCTGCTGTCTCGTCTAAAGGGAGCTCCAAGCAAACTCGGTTCTATAATGTCATACAAAAAAGAACAAGTGAAGTCATAGAGTGTACCTTGCATTGAAAGCCAAAACTTGAACAAGGATATGTATCATTTAAGGTTCATACTGTCTGAAGGTATGACTGCTCTGAAAGAGGTTGGACCAAAAACATTTGGCACGCTTGCCACATGTGGAACTTCAGGTCTAGGCTCTGGACTATTTGTTGCAGGATAAGTAGCCAAATCTGCTCCATACTTCTCATCCTAAACAATGTACAAACCTAAACTCAAGACACAACCTAATTTTCATCATCTCCCGAAGATAACAAATAAAGGAAAGAAAAACCAGAAATCAACCGAGCGAAAGCATTGTGCCAAGCTCAAGGCCACTCCACTGTTCTATGATTACTCGTCTGTACAAGTCATAATTCATAAAATAAAGGACAAGAATATCAAAAAACAACCTACCAATTGGCTCAATCTTGGGGCAACTTCAGGACCATTCATCCCCTCAGCAATGTGAGCATTATTCCCATTTGGCACAAAACTAGCATCCTGAAATCAAAGGGATCGACCAAAAACAAATTCTTACGTTCATCAACAAACTGGACTTCGAGAGGCTTTAGCCTTCAGTGGTCTACTGACATACCTCTGACATCAAGTAGTTGCTCACATCAGGTGGAGAAGGTAAATTTGAAACCTCATCTTCGTAAAATAGTTCACATATTCTTCTTAGTAAGTTCTCATCATACTCTCTGGTTCATATGCCACAATTAACTATCATAAGCCCTAAAGAATAAATACGACTCCACTCCAAATAAATGGAAGTCCACACAAACTTTTAACAAGTTAAATAAAGAAGAACTGCACTTACTTGAAAAAGCAACCTCTAACATTGCACGCAACGTTTCTAGCCACACAGAGGACTGGAACGGCATTTGCTGTCTATTTACAAGAATATTAGCTTTAGCACAAGTTGTTAGTAAACTAAAATACCACATGATTGAGCATGCGAGAACGTGATACCTCTGCCTGAGGAGCATAGTAAGGAGTGAATGCAGGTACTACATGAACTCGGGGTTGATCCTTGTCTTCCCAAACTTTCAGGCGGTCATCAATCACCATTGCCATCTTTGGATGGCAATTGCCATCTTGGAAGACATTAAGCAAGGATTTCCGTGCACCTATAACGCACAGAGAGTGAAAGGAGTTAAATTATAATAGCAAGAAGAATTCAGAGGTGACCTTAGAGATTGAGAAACCAAAAAACACATGGGAACCAGCCAACTTTAGGCCAAAATACATCATAGGTAGGGATGCCGAACGAGCAGAGTAGTTGGTTGTTCAAGCTTAGTTTGAAAACTTAAAGAGCTTCAAAACATGTTCAAGCTTAACTTGTTTATGAGACAAGCCGATCCTGAACGTGCTTTAATCTAGCCGAACACGAGCTAATCTCAAGTAGGTTGAAGATTTTATACATCATAAGCCAAACGAGCCGAGTAGTAGCAGCTTGTTCGAGCTTGGTTTGAAAGTTTAACAAGTTTCGAAAAAATGTTCAAGCTTGGTTATTAACAACCCGTCTTGAACGAACTTTTAACAAACAAACACGAACTGAAACTCGAGTAGCTTAGTTCGTTTATCAACCCTAACCACATGAGTTGGCAGGTGAAATCATATATGGTATCTGTCAAACACCTGGTGCCTTGGTAATGAATTATAAGGCCGTAAATAATACGCCAGACCCTTCCATCATTATTGGAGGGAGGGGATCCGACACTCGCATGACATACTCTCAGTATATAGTGCTTGCCTGATTTCACACATACGACTCGGTCCAATAACTGCTTTGAACTTATCAGGTGTGCTTCTGGGTCCAGCAATCTCCACATCTCTAGCGCATAATCTCTTTCAGCCATTGTACAAACATAAACTTCAAACCTCTTCCGCCCTTTTGCCGTTAAATAACTTCTCAAATCCTCCCAAGCAGGTCTTAATCTAACCAGCACACTAGTATCACGGATCTGTACATATAGATGATCAGTAATCACTGGCAGAAGTGCACGGCTTTATGTAGAACATAAGACACATTGGAAATCTATCTTATCAGCAATCTTTACTGTTCCAGAAAAATGAAACTCCCAAAGCATAAATGTGCAGGGAAACTACAAGCAAGGATATATGCAATTAAATTATCATATGAGAACATTTCAATAACCACCAACTGTCCGCCCAATCTATTATGCATATAACAGAAGAAATGACAAGACACTCAAAATACCCACATCAATGTAGTCAGGCGGAGGCCTAGAACTGGTGACAATTTGGCCAATTTCAACAAAACAACAGATGTCTTAACTCCGAAGTAAGGTGCAGAAACACCATCATACAGATTCATAAATAAACTCCACTGATGGAATTTATAGAAGCCTATCACTAGCATGATCTCATGCTAATATCTGAGCAAGCTCCTAATGCAAACTATAAATCCTAGTCGGCATCCTGGTTAACAACAATAGAGCTATAATGAAGCTACAGGCTGTGCACTAAAAAAGTGACAGAATATGGATTTGAAAAAAAAAAAACTTCGCATGAGACACTAGCATACCCTATTTGTTAACAAAAAAATCTTCTCCATCTCCCCATAACATCCACCTGCACCATTCTTTTTAACTTACTAGTTAAGGGATAATCATCTCATGATAACTGAGGAAAACAAGTAGCACCGAAATGTAAAATAATATGGACCAAATTTATAAACAGAAATAGCATCCCTAGTAAGTTCGATTGTGGGGGTAGGTATGTGAACAGGATGGCCTTTCTCCCATGCAACTTCTCAATTACAGACTTCTACGACACCTAACAGAGTAACAGACCATCCCATAACAAGTCAACAAGAAGTTTCATACACTCAAGGGATAGCAACTGCCTGTGTTAACCTGAAGGTACAGACATAACAAAACGATGGCAACAAAAATGTGAACAGGTTCAAGTAGCCTATACTGACAAGGACAATGGCCTGAGAGGCTGAGATAAAACTGATTGACAAGGTTATCCATGTAGCTTAAGCCAATCAGTTAGGAAATCAATACGTTAAGTTGAAATTGGACACAATCTATTTCCAGCTTACAGGAATGCACATAGTATTCAAACATCAAATCAAATCAAAGCAAACCAAACAAAGCCTCAAGTCCCAATCACCTGGGGTCGACAAGTATTCAAACATCAAATATGTAGAAAAGTTTAGTACCCAATACGACATTTCCAACTTCTAATGCTGTCAATAAGATAGTTCCCAACTTCTAACGCTACATATAAACTACTCACATTCGATCAGTGTAGGACTCTGGACAAACAAACTCACTCTAGAAATGGTGTATGTGCTAGGGTAGATTGCATAAGTAAAGGTTAAAACAGACAGCAGAATAGACTCTACAACAGCTTCAAACCTCAGGGTTAACGCGGGTAAGGACCGTATTCCTTTCTGGTAATCTTATAACTGGTCGAACAACTGGCTCATGACTATCTGACAAAAGAGGAACCTCCTCCAATTGAACCTTGAACATCTTGCCATTATCCACAACACAATCAGTTTCTATGTACTGCTTCAACAACGCTCGGTCATCCACGTAACGTTTCAGCTCCGCTGTCATACCGGAGACACGAATAGAATCTGCTTCCCGTTCAATCCAACTGCTCAAAGCCTCAATTCTATCCTCAAAGGACTTCATTGTATTGGCAACAATGAGCGTTTCATCAAGATCAAACACAATAGCAAGGCACCGTAAATTCAACATCCCCAGACAAGCAGTATACAAACCAGACGGAACCGCATAGCACCAAAAGCAGGGAAACTTCTTCTCCTTACTAGGCATCGCCACCAAGTGAAGCTCTTCCTCTCCAAGCAACACCACTGCCGTCTGCAAAACACCCAAGAACCATCAGTATATACACAATCATGATGGGAATTTGTGGAACCTGGCACATGTTCTAGAAGATGCAAAGGCAAAAAACAAAAAACTGAAAGCACAAACACATCCAAGGCAGTGGCGGAGCTAACGTAGACCATAGTGGGCACGTGTCCCCACAAATTTTTAATTTTTATTTGAACCTAACAATTATCATTATTTATTCAATTCAGTCACTCGCAATAATACATACATTGTTGACATAAATTTTGAACCATAGAATTTACCCACACTTCAAAATCTATATCTCAAATATCCACTGTTCAAGCGAACAATGTTGATTGTTTATATGTAGGCTCCTATTTCCGATTTGGATTTCAAATCGTTAATTACATACTATAGAAGTAAAACTTCCAATTAATGAAGAATAAAGAACAGGAAACAGACTAGAACAATTTAATTTTATTGATGATTGGGGTTTAAAACCCTTGTTTACATCAAAAAAGAGAGTATTTGATACATTTAGAGGGATTGGAACACTTTACCTATCACTTGGTATGCTTACTCTTACTGATCTTCGAAGTTTGATGAAGATTGTGGGTGGTAGCGAGTGAGTAGGTTGCTTGGTGGTTGTAGATTGTAGTGATTTTGCTTGAATGGAGTATATCTTCTCTCTCTGTATATTTTCTACGTTGAGGGAGAGGAGGAGTTTATAGCTTCTATGTTTGGGCAGAGAGTGTGACGGTGAAGAATTGAGAGTTCTAGCGAAAAGTTGAGAGATGAGGTTTGAGGTCTCTCCCTTTGATGATGGACCTCATATTTATAAGGGCTTCCTTCATCAGATCCTTGGCCGCCAAATAATTCCTTTGAATTTAAATATTTGTTGCCAGAGGATAGGATGATATCATATCTTCTCAGTCTCTTCAAATGATATGTAGTCCTGCTACTTCTTCTGCAGGCTCATATACTCGTTAGGCTTGTCGGACCAACATATGTTTGTTGATTCGCGGGCTCGTTAGGTCAACATGCTTTTAGGCTCTTTATATGCCTTTTAGTCCACAACCCCAACATATGATACATCGATGATATTCATCAATCTTTGGTTGAAATTTATGTGCCAACATACATACCCAAGGACATTTGTCCACTCACTCGGAAATAGGATGAACATGACCTACTTTGTTTGGGATCCATACCGGGTCCTACTTGAATGATTTGAGCTGTTTATTTTATAAGACTTAATCTTTCGATAACTACACTAAAAAGCTCATATCAATTGCATAATTCTAAGACACATGTTATTCGTTTGAATATCTACCTCTATAGGAATGAACTAATATTTTTCTTGAATACTTTAAAAATCAAGACCTACAAAATGAATGTTTCTGGTTATCTTGTAAAATCCTATAGCATGAACTCTAAGCAAAGTGAGTAATGTTCACCTACTTTTTAGACAGGTGAATAGAATAATACTCCACACAAGCCTCAAACTCCCCTTTGTTTCTCACACCACGACACGCAAGCCACCGTCGCATCGCCAACAACCATCAACTCGTGGGTGGGTGGGTCTTTGTCGGAGCTTGGCAATCATCGAAGATCTTGTTTTATAGCATTATCACTGATACATATTCCTAGCTAAGCCACTGATCCAAGGTGTTTCACCATGACGAAGAAAAATACAATAGGTATGGAGTAATTGCTGTAAGCAACGATACATAGCTAGTGTTACAATTCTGTAACAAATGCCCATGAACTGATATGCATTTCACCTGAAACATGCACAATAGCACCAAGAAATCCAGTACAACAAAAAAGCACGACATTCGGGTACAACTGGTTTGACAAGACTTGACTACGTCCATGCCTCGCACCATTTATCACTATAGTATCAAGCAAAGAAACAAAGGACAATGTCAGCTGTTAAGTGTATCTAGCATTACTGGAGCTAGGGTGTATATCTACCAATTATGACCTTTACAAGCAGTTGAGTTGGATCTGCAAAGTCGCGGTGACTCTCATCCAACAATTCAAGAGACAATAAATAATTTACTCCAGTTTGTGTGATAGGGGTAATGGTGGATGAATACATAATTTCATCGGACAAGTAATCACATCGGACTAAAAGCAAGGATATTTGCAAATGACCCATCCCCAAGATATCATACATGCCAGGTGGTGTGGAATTCCATATACAGTGGATATTTAATGGTGGCCGTAAAGTTCCAACCAAAAAGCAAGATATGTGGTCCTTTTGCGCTTACAAATCCGATCTAATACTTTAATCGGAACACCAAACGTATATGTAGAAATATGTCGCACATGGCAATACAAAAATGCATAACCCACAAATGAATTTAGTACACTATTTTGCAGACTACTTAGTATTTCAGCATTAGTCTGACTAAAACTAAGACCAAGCATAAATGTATACATCAGCAGAAATGTAAAAAAGTAGATATTAGAGTGATTGAGACCTTGAATTCATGGAAACAAGAGGCGTGAAGATTGATCAAGTGAGACTGTTCAACCGGGGACGTGGATTCGAGCTTGCATCGGACTGAAAATGAGGAAATTGTTTGGAGGATTGATAGAGGAGGGCAGCGTTCGCTGAGTGGGGATATGTGGTGGATTCGAATCTCATTATTCGGGAACTGGAAATCCTGGTTGTCCTTGACTGGGATAGCTTCCAACTCTCCCAAACAGGAATCCCCATGGTAGACCACCGATTTCAACCCTAAACGGCTCATCAGATGTCAATTCAAACCCCCCAACAAAATACAAGGAGACTACCACAAAAAATGCAGCGAAGAATTGGGGTGTTCTTTTTTTTCTGGCGGAATTGTATGAAGTGTATTTCTCATATCACTCTGGACCATCCCTAACTCTCTCTCTCTCTCTCTCTCTCTCTCTCTCGCTCTCTCTCTCTCTGCCTACGGTTTCAAACAACATAGGTCAGCTTTATATGGAGAGAAGCGGAGGGGTAGGCCGTCGGTTATATATAGCGTTGGATTTGGATGAATTTACGGTCATGCCCTCCTCTCATGTGCGTACGGATATTTGGCAAGCGGGGAGGTAAAGGAACAACAGCTAGAGCATCCGCAATAGTAATAATCAAACTGTATCCTATCAGTATTTAATTATTCATTTGGTCCGTAATTAAATTTAACAATTTCTATTTTCACATTGGTTATTTTCATATTTCTAACCAAAAAAATCCCCACAATATATAATGCACATTTGTCCAATCGCAAACGAGTTCCAATCACGCACTTGACCGCACCAAATTCGATTCCAAGGTGCGGTGTGATTGAATTTTAAGTTTAGTTATTGAGTTTTGGTTATTGGTAAAAGTTGTTATGTTTGGTTATGGAATGGGTGAAATTTGGTTATTTGCTAAAAGACTTGTAACTTTATTTATCCACATCCATTTGCTTATTACAATGGGATACTCTTATATAACCACACTTACACAAACACTTTACACACAAACTCGCATCTTTTGGTGCGTCCCACATACAATTGAGATATAGTGTGTGTGGGTCTCAATGTAAATGTAAGTAAGTTTGTGTAAATGTTTATAATTGTAGAATGATTGGGTAAGGGAATACTCGATGCCCTTTGCCCCGTGCCCATTTTCAATAGGATATTGGTTGGAGCTCAAAATTAAGGGGTATTTCCGCTAACCAATAAGTTATGAACAATTTCTTGTTATTTAAAAATAGACCTCGTTATAATAGGTGATTGAAAAGCACTTTTAAGTTCTATGTGACCGTGTGCACATCGGGCCGCCCATCCTCCCCAACCCAACCTGTTTTTTAATTGGGCCTAATTAAAACAGTCTGGGAAAAAAAATTAAAAGGGAAAATAATGATCCAAAACGTGATTTGATAATTAATGTCCGCCAAGAACATGCTGAAAATGTCCTTGACAGATATTAAATATCAAAATATGCCATTAGCCGTCATTTTCCCAAACTAAAACTCAAGTTAAAACCCCATTTAGAGGGGAAAAAAAAAAAAAGCAAGTTCTAACTTCTTCTTTTTCTTTGATGGTATTGTCACACACGAATATGTGGTCCCCTTATCGCAACTTGTGTGAGACATCGGAGAAAGTAACGCTCCCCTCATGTGCAACCCGGAGCTCCCCCTCATGTGCAATCCGAAGACACGATGAAGCTGAAGGTGAATAGCTCCCCTCACGTGGTCGAGTCTCCGGCGCCCAAGTCAAAGCTTCTGATCTCCTCAATTCATACCTCCGCGTGCATCTGAACTGCACGTGAGGGAGAGTATTAGACTTTATCCTACATCATTCATCTAAATCACTCAAACTTGGTTAATAAATTCTAAAGACTACTTCACTTGTTGCCAATTGATTTTAGACTGGAACTCTCCAAAAAATCTAACATGGTATCAAAGCTCAAATCTCCTGGTCTCATCTAAGCCACCTCAAGCTTGGTTCTAGAAACTATTCTACCCATAGCCAATTGGTACCCTCCAAGAAATTTAACATGGTATCAGAGTTACTATGATTATTAAGTTTAATCAACAATTAAGGGTAATGTATTGTGAGAGAATAACATGTCTCGTAAAGAGAAAAAATAAGTACTTTAAAAATAAGAATCTTAGCGGAACGAGACCTCAAACTTGCTCTTAAATACCCAGAACACGAAGAAAATATATAAAAAAAACACCAAAAACTAAAAAGGGAAAAAAATATAAAAAAAATTACGGCACACATACATGAGATGCTGGCAGCCATTTTCACCACTTTTATTTAGTTACGAAAAATTCAAATACAACTGTGCAGCCACGTTGAACCTACCAAAAATTTACAGATGATGGTGGAAAGAATACAAGCTGCTTCAAAACTGCATGCCATTTTCCAGGCGTCGATCAATGTAATTAAATGATCACAAGCAATCTTTTAAATATTAGGTAACATAGCGGCATTGAAACATTGTAATCTGTGAACCGGATGTCTATAATCCGATATGCAGGTATCTGCCGATAATTGAAACATTGTCACAAGTTGAAAGTTTGGCAAATTCTCACCTAGGAAGCATCTGTGTCTCACTTTGATCATATATTTCCGAATGAATTGAAGTTACAGAAGGATTTACCAATTGCTTGCCTTTGTTTCCGGAAGATGAGGACTCCGCCGAACTACCACCCGCTAGGGTCCGAGAGGTACGTGACCTATACACCCCTGGCTCAGTCAGCAACTTCTCATTTAGGTTGACCTCTTTCGAAAGCATCACCACCACTTGCTTCATGTCTGGTCTTTGGTGGGAAGCAGCTTGGGTGCAGAAAAGTGCAACTTTGATGAATCGCATTACCTCCTTTTCTGGGTATTCACTCAGTTCAGGATCAACAATGTCTAGAAGCCTCCCTTCTTCTGTCAACTTCCATGTCTGTCAAAACATTTTTTCCCTCAATCAAAATATGGAGTGAATGATGGGTAAATCATATCTGGATGCAACGTTGCAGTGACTTAATATTGCAGGCCTCGGGACCACTTTCTTAAGACTTTGGACAATATGTATATCATCATCCTTTCACTTTCAGTTCGAAAATTTTATGATACTCAACTATAAAAATATCCAGTCCCGGTTCAGACAGACGGATTACACCTATAGCCAGTGTGTGAAGCTACACATTTTAACCCCGCAAGGAGTTAATTTTGGACAAAATACAAATCTGTAGGTTAAACCTTGCCAGCCTCAGGAAAGGGCATAATTTTAACAAAGTGAGGTAATTTCTGCAGCTATATCGGATTCTACCATAAAAGTCTTGTGACGAGAACATAAAACTTTTGGATCTTTTAAATGCCACTCCAACTCAAACAATATCATTTTCCTCTCTTTTCCCTGTTTTCTACAAAATCAAATTATCAAAGAAACAAATCATAAATTTGCAGCAGCTCAAAAACCTACCCATTCAACCAGAACCAACAAATCCTCCCCGAATGCTGCCTTACTACTACTTCTGCCGCTTATTACTTCAAGTACGAGTACCCCAAAACTGTATACATCTGCCTTTTTCGTAAGCTGTCCTAACAAGGCATACTCGGGAGCTAGGTATCCCCTGCAGAACATAAAAGGTGAAAATTTATTTTCATAGTGGAAGCAACAAAAAGAAAAGGAGAAAGATGACAAGGCAACTCAGCACGCTCGCTCCTCTGGTACCTTCACCACCACCGTGTCCAAGAAACCAATACCCCATCGGTTATAGCAGGGAAGAGACCGGAAGATTGAGAAAAATTGGAATTTAAATTCTGGTTTTATGTGTTGGAACTCAAAATTAAGTTGTAAGAATTGGAAGAGAACTGTCATGAAATTTAAACTCTTTCTGATTAGTTGCTCATAAGGTTGTAAATATAAGCCATCTACCTACACCACTTATCTTTTATGAATAATTGTTTTGACCTTAGCTAAGCTATCCCACATTCTTGAACCTTCTTTGTACCAGATAAGTGTCATTTATAATTTGAATATACGTCCCTAATTTTTCCCATCTAAAAAGTGGAAGAATATGAATTGGTTCGCAGCCCAAAATGAGCCCCTTAAATGGCTTCTCCTTTGCAAAGAAGAGAGAAAATAGAATAAGAAGGTATTACACTTGCACTTTCCTCACTTCAGTTGTCTAATCTGTTCGTAACAACTTTCACTGGTATAGGTTATCCTTATTACATCTTGTTCCACCAAAATAGAGAGTGGCCAAATGCTTTTTCAATATGAAGTTAGCTCAATCAATCCTCAACAATATTCACTCTATATGAGTCACAAGCCCTGTATAGATAAGTAACTCAGGTGGCTTACACAGAAAACATTTAGAATAAATTGCAATGAAAAAGCAAGCTCACACTGTTCCTGCCACTCGAGTACTAATATGAGTGACGTTGTCGGGAAAAAGCTTTGCCAGTCCAAAATCTCCTATTTTTGGAAGGAAGCTTCCATCTAGGAGTATATTGCTGGCCTTTACATCGCGGTGGACAATGTGTGGTTCAGCCTCTTCATGAAGAAATGCAATACCAGAAGCTGTACCCAAACAAATAGCAGCCCTGATAGGCCAATCGAGAGCAACATGTTTACCTTTTGAACCTGAAATTAATGGGCTTAGAAAAACTTGATTATTCATTTGACATGCATGTCTGTGTGTGGCAACAAACTTAATGTGTAGAGACATACTCACAACAATAATCCAATTTTACGTACGCAGATGAATAATGATAGACGATTCATGGAAACAGGAAGTATATAAGGAAGCTGATTGCTTTCTTCCTCGTATGCCCCGAATCCTGATTGGCAGGCAGTCAATTTTAATTTATACATGTCATCTATGTAGCATGGATATGGACACGGATACAACGGAGACACAGACAGGGATATGGGACACAGCAATTCTCAAAAAATGGGGACACAGACATGGCAAATTTGTCTTAATACGGAGTATAATTTGTTCAGTTATGCAAACATATATTATAGGAAATTGATTTTAGCACTCCAAAAATTGATGGAGGGGCTCCAAAACGACGTCGTTTTGTATATCAACACAGTTCAATTTTGGAGCCCCTCCATCAATTTTTGGAGTGCCAAAATCACAATCCATATTATAACCACTAAATATTTAGGTTAGGATTCCTATAGAATGCAATATTGACCGATGGTGAATGTCTGTACTCAAACAAACACATACGGTTTAGATTACACTTTTGCCCTAATACTTTTTAAGTCATAATTTAGTTACCCTGAAGAAGCTTTTAAAAATAATAAAATATCACCCTGGCGTGTCACCCAGCATGTCCCACCATTAAAAATATTATAATTTAATGGACATGCCACGTGGTGTGTCCTATACGTGACCCCGGCGTGTTGCGTCCAACGCGGATGCGGCAATCTCTAAGAGTATCAGTGCTTCATAGCATGTCATTGACTTTTTTCTCATCTCATGTTTGGTACTTGTGCTATATTCTTAACAAACGATTTTATGCAAGCTCTATTTTTCCATTTTTGTCCTTTACTCAATTCAAACAAAGAAAAAAGTCACCTCTCAACTAATCTCAATACTCTGGGAATTACCTAGTAGAGCATTTGCAAGGCTGTTGTTCTCAAGATATTCGTAGACCAATATCCGAACACTTCCTTCCACACAACAGCCAATCAGTTCAACAAGGTTAGGATGTCGGATGGTTGAAATCATATTAATTTCAGTCAAAAATTCAGTGGTCCCTTGCTTCGATTCAGCGGAAAGACACTTGATGGCTGCATGAGTGCCATCCCTTAAAACTCCCTGAAGTTGTACATAATGATTTCCAATAAGTACCAAATTGCATTAGTAGATAGTACAGGCATCAGAAATCCACTTTTTTAGTGTACTAATATATTCATGTTATTGGCTTGCTTTGCTTCTCTTTTACATGTGCAAGGAACTATATAGCGATATGATACAATATAATTTCCTTTTACTTACCCTATAGACAACTCCAAAACCACCTCCGCCTATTCTGTTTGATGGATGGAAGTCTCTTGTCGCGGATCTGAGTGAATTATAGGAAAAAAGCCTCACATTGCTGGTGGCAATCTCTAACCATGAACAATCACATACAATACAGAAGCATGTCAGGGGATTGCGCAGTAAATTAAGGATAATCTTCAAAAAGATATTTCTGTGACAACAAAAGGGTGAAAGTTAATGCACAAACATGAACCTTACAGAACTTATGGTTAATAAACAGGTTAAGAGAAATCTTTGGCTCGAGAAAAGGTAGGTGACTTTCACGTATTATAGAAGCCTGATAGGTGAAGGAATGAAAAATTTGATGTTGGCTAATTACCTATTCAACCCAAAATAGTATTCCTAAACTAAATATAAAAATAATCCCAACCATCCCTGATGGTATCTGTAGACTCGAGCTCAATCCATACATAAAGAGGAAGTGTTGAACTCTAAAAATGCCATTAAGATACATGTTGCCCGAATAAGATTACTGAACTAATCCAACTATTTGAACGAGATTACAAGAGACATTAGGTAAGTGGGTTCTTTTAGTTCATAGTAATCACATTCCCATTCTCACTAATATTAACGGGTATTGAAAGACAGGCGCTCAGTTGGGATGGCGGAATCTTGAGTATGAATGTGAATCTGATGCCATTTTAGCATGATTCCTATGTAAGACCGGGATAGGAATGCGATTCTTGGTAACATATTCCATCAAGAATCATACAAAAAACAAAGGAATTGCCATTCCATTTCTTTGCCACACCAAAATTACTATCGCCACTCCAAAAATTACTATTGCCACTCCACAAACAATTATTGCCACACCATTCCATTGCGGATGAGAATGACTATTCCTAAGTACAACCAAATTAGGAATGGAAAGGATCCAATCTCATTTCTTCCAATTCCATTCCATTGTCAATTACATTCCATCGAACCAAACATACCCTAAGTGGGAATCTGAACCCTCATTTACCCCATGGTAATCTTAAATTCTTGGATATTGACTCCAACAAATTTGCAAAATAAATATATCCTGAATACTGAATTAAACCAAACAATGGTTTCAGGTTTGGATTATTAGGAGCCATTTTTTTTCCTTTGGTAAATGGAGTATTAGGTATTCGTTTCCTGGTAATTATATTTTCAGTTCTCCCCAAGATCCTAGTCATCCAAACAGAGCCTTAATGAAGTGCCTAGACAATAATAAATCCTGATATTATTAACTCATGTCAACGGCTGCTATAAATTAAAATTTCAGAGACAGCCGAAAAAACACACCATTAAACTTCAAATTAAGTAGTCAGAAAAATTCAGGTAATAGAAGTTTATAGAAACCCTCATTCCCGTCGAACAACTCTCGAATCCAGCTGATCAAACTGGCCCTTTGATTGCATGCTTACATTTTACAAACCAAAAAAATGAAAAAGAGAAAGAGAATCATCAATCATCTCCTGACCTTGTGTTTGCGTCTCAGTCTTCTGTTTACACAAACTGAATGCGCCAAAGCAACTGAAACTCATAGCTTTCGCTCACACCCACTTGGATAAGTCCTTCGCCACGAAAAAAAAATGAAAAAGAAAACTAAACCCCAAATCATATTTTCGCTCCATTTCAATCCCTACCCAAAAGCGAAACCCTAGGTGGAGCTGAAATGGTGAAGAATTAGATAGGGAATTGGGAAACACCCCCAGTTACCAAAAAAGACGTAATTGGATCTAAATATATGTGCATGTATACATACCCACGGCTGGAAACAGTAAGTAGTATTAGTAGATGGGAATTGCTTGATCGTGGTTTTGGGATTTTCACAATTGAGAAAAAGCGCGGCCATTAATGGGGCAGAGAGAGAAAGAGGAGGGAGGGAGGGAGGCTGGTGGGGATGATTTTGACCTGGGGGTTACTTTCTATTTCTCGTGTGAATGATAGAACAACAAAGCAAATCACTGTGTTTGGATGACAATTTTGGATTGAAAATTTTGAGTTAAAATGTAAAAATATGTGATTGGATGAGTTATTTCCAAAATAAGTGGGACCCTCCGGAATCAGACTGTCAGAAAAGAAAAAAGACAAAGGAACGAAAAAAGGTACTTTTCTCGATTTGCATTTTGCCATTTTATGTTAAATTACCAAATTACCCTGAGCATTCTTACCTTTTTACCAGCTTGCACTCCCATTTATTCCCCGAGTAATGCTATTGGGACCGACGGTCCACGGACCGAAATCGTACCGACGGCCTCAGTCGGCCGTCTCCGGCCACCGGATGACCGATCCAAGCCGTCCAAAAATTCTAAAACAAAAAATCCGAGGGGCCTACGCAAAAATCAATGGCATCCAAAGTGTGTAAAGTGTTTGATCAAGCAACCTTTTTTTCGTGTATATATGTCTATTCGTGTGTATATACATATATACACGAAAAAAGGTACTTGATCGAGCACCTTAAACACTTCGGATGCCATTGATTTTCGCGTGGTCCCCCTCGGTTTTTTTTTATAAAATTTTTGGACGGCTCGGATCGGCCGTCTGGTGGCCGGAGACGGCCGACCGAGGCCGTCGGTACGATTTCGGTCCGGGGACCGTCTGTCCTCATATCTTTATCTTTATTTCCCCTTTTTACCTTGGTTCGTACACCACACTGGCGTGTCAAAAAATAAAGTCAAAGAAGTAGTTCCCGGCCTTGGAAGGCCCCTCATCTTTTGGCCCCACAGCTTTGCCTTTCAAAAACAAGTTTTTGAAACAAACATTCAAAATGGCCTTCCGAACAAGGTGAATAGCTTTCTTCAACAATATTACAATCACACATAAATATTCATTTTTAACAAATACATAAATATTTACGCACATAAATTAAATTCACATAAGAAGTGGGTCTCATATATCTTGCACACACATTCACAAAGGAGTTGGCCCACTCCCTTTGTAAATGTGTGTAAATACTTGTATTTTTTATGTGATTATAACATTATCTGTTTCATAGGGAAACAATAACCATGACAAACCTTTCTCACAATTTTCTTCCCATTACGTACAGAGTATTTCCGAAGCAACAAAGAAAAGAGTATAATCAATTTCAATTATAATCACATACAAAAATACTTTCAGCAACCCAAAAAATAAATAAACAAAAATTATTATGGTCATCAAATATGTTCTTTTATTTTTTAAAATAAATAAATAAAAACTCATTTCTTGTTTTTCGTATGAAAAACAAAAAACTGACAACTTTACCAAACAGAGCCTTATTTTTATCCTTCCATTTTTTGCTCTCACCAAATTTTGACGACATGAAATGTTTTTTGAAAATTAATATTCACATTGTCTTTTTTGTTATTAACAC
Source organism: Rhododendron molle (assembly GCA_025413875.1). Lineage (NCBI taxonomy): Eukaryota > Viridiplantae > Streptophyta > Magnoliopsida > Ericales > Ericaceae > Rhododendron > Rhododendron molle. The sequence goes on from CM046391.1 coordinate 28,135,267, forward strand.
TTCTTTTTTTGTTTTCTAGCAAAAAAATATATACACTTTCAACACTAAAAAATAAAAAAGTGAGCTTGAATAACAAAAAAAGAAATGTGAATATCAATTTCCTATTTTTTTTAAGACGCTAATAAGTAATAATGTTCGCACCAAGTGAGATTCGCGATCACCTTTTTTTTTTTAAGTGAGAAGATTGTATTGATAAATGCCCAGTGGCACTTACAAAATAGAGATTATTACAAAGAACTGGGACAAAACCAAACTAATCGTCTAATAAATACAAAACAAGTAAATTACAAGGTAATCGATGTCTTTCATCCTAACTCAGACATGGTCTGAGGCAATAGACACTTTCAAATTGCCTAACATCTAATTAAGAGTCTCAAACGAGAAAAAGTGATAAGTTAAGGACAAAAGACACAAAATACTCAGACGATCAGACGCACTCCACCCAAATATCAACGCACCAATGAACTCCTAAGAACTACAGATCTGCCAAGCCACCACAAGTTGCCTCGCCAAGACATTGTGTAGAGATAGAATGCTGAATCACAGATATTGTTATGAAGCAACCTTGATTGAGAGAACCCAATTTGTGGACAAAATTCGTCTAAAGACGAAACTAATAACTCTCGTTTAACGAGAGACAAAAAACTCTCACAGATCAGACGACAAGACGTAAATCTGGAGTGACGGAAGGAAAAAAAACAAAAACAAAGAAAGAGAATCGGTAGTACCATGACCTTCCCCTCCCGCCGCCACACACTGGAATGGAACCCATGGGGGGAAGGGAAGGGGAAGGGGAAGGGAGAAGATCGATGAGTTACGGTGGCTAGGGTTATAAGAGAGGAAGAGAGAGATAGGGTTGAGAGAGAGAAAGCTTTCGCCTTTTTCAAATGAGAGAAGAATGGTTAAAAAAACATGCGTTATCACCTCACACTCTCGTTTTGTTTGATTTAGGACAAGATCATAAACTACATTCGCCAACCAAAAATGAAAAGTCCACCTTTTACTTACTACCACCTCCATCTGCCGGTTGTCTCATTTATTTCGCTTTTCACAGACTTCGGTTGAAACGATAGTCTCATTTTGGCAATGGCATCACTCATATTCTATTTTTTTGGGGAAATTGCCAAACAGTGGGAAGAGGGGCAAAAATTTCTCAATTCATGGACCACTTTTTCTCAAATCCATCTAGATATGAAGAGGAGAAAAGTAATTTCCAAAACATGGAGAGGGCCACCTAAAATGACTACTATGCCCCATCAATAAAACAAACCCTAAAATCAGTTCTCTTTTCCTCTTTTCCTCTTTTCCATTAGTACGTAGCCCACCCACCCACCCCTCTATATCTCTCTGTCTGTCTCTGAAAATCCAGTGGGTTCATCTTTCATTTGTGCCCTGACCATTTCTTGGGATTTTATCTGTTGCGTTTGACCTATCAAGAAGGGTCCATGATTCTTAACTTGCACTCTCGGCCATGGCTTCTTGAGATCCCCTTCTTCTCCGAAACCCATGTCTTCAAAGCCCATAAAGTTCAATATTTTCTATTCGCTGAGGAAATTGGATACTTGCTCTTCCAAATGCTCCGCATTTGTAAGATAATGCGTTGTAAAGCCCACCCACAAAATCTAGATTTGGGATTGGATCGTGGTGTTATCGATTTCCTTTTGCTTATTCGTATCTGGGTCGTTCTCAATTGATGACTTTTGTAGACCATAAGTGGTTTCTTGATCCCTGTGTAGACCGTAAGTGGGTCGGAGGATGGCCTACGGCGAATGAAAGGTGTTTGGTAGGGATGTAATGGTGTTTTGCTGAAAATGAATTTCTCTTTCTTGAATGGGAAAATGGATTTCTCTTTCTAGTTGCTCCTTGTATTAAAATATATTATTTAACAGAAGTTATTCCTTGTATCAAAATATGTTGCTTCTTATTTCACAAAAGTTACTCCTTGTATCAAAATACGTTACTTCTTATTTCACAGAAGTTGCCCTTGAATCTGGGTTTGCGAATGAGATTTTTAGAACTTTAAAGGGTATATTGCCCCCAGTAGAATTTGAGTGATAGTGGTGGGAGATGGATTTTTTGAAAAACGTTAAGTATTGAAGTCACATAATGTTGCACCTTGAGTGAATTGTTTTTGTAACGCCCCCAAAATCGGGTTCGTTAAGTTAAACATTTATTAGATAAACAAGGTCGAGTCTAGCTCATTATTACATCACAAACTCCCAAATGGTTCTTATATTACACAAAAGGGATGGACATCTAAGGTTATCTACAGCTCCTTCTCTTCTTCCATCCTAGTAAGCTCCTCAGCTCCAAAGGCCTCCAAGGTATACAGCTCTCCTTACTCATCTAATAAGTCTGACACATTATACCAGCGTCGCCACCAGTATAATATGTCAGGGTCACATAAAGCAACACCGTGAGCTTGAAAGCTCAATAGAATAACCCAAAACCCACTAGCCCTTAACATACAAGTCAAAGATAGTATAGATACGGTTTTCCAAACTTAACATGCTTAACAAGAACACATAACAATTACACATGCGCATTCACTAACGAGCGTTGGTGTCATGTTTTCCGTGTGTTTCTCCTACGCGACTCATCGTTTTGTGTCTCATCTTTTAACATCATTTCCAAAAACACACACACACACACCAATGAGCTACCAAGTCCGGCTCGTTGGCCACAATGGCTACCAAGTTCGGCACATTGTGTACACACACAACCAATAAGCTACCAAGTCCGGCTTATTGGCCACAATGGCTACCAAGTCCGGCACATTGTGTCACATCTTGGCTCCTCTCCACAGATAACCAAGTCACACACCTCCAATGAAGCTACCAAGTCCGGCTCCATTGGCAACGCACACCAACATAAGGCTACCAAGTCCGGCCATTATGTAGTTTCAAAAGTATTTTTATCCATATCAACCACATCTTACGTGTCATGTCTCTACTTTCCAATTTCATGTGTCTCGTATCATGCATAGACTCCGCGGCAGGACTTCACAAACAAATACAACACATTCATCGTAATCTTGAAACTAAGCTAGCAAGATCATTCAACTCTATGTAATCATGCTTGTTCATAACCACAAGTAAGGCAAGGAATCATGCGATCATGTTCACAATCCTTGAAAAGGTCAAAATATGAATACTTCGTTTAAAACAACACTTTATCTTTAGAACGAAAACGTTTATCCTTTCTTTTTGGAAGTTCAAAACAACACATGTTTATTGACGAATTCATAAAGTCATGCAATCAATCATTCTCATGCCTTCAAGCACTCATAAGATCAAAGTAAACTACGTAAAGCAATCATACTAACACATAGCTTGCTATACTTCGAAATCATGCAATCAACTAGTAAAGTATACTACATATACGTAGAGATAGCGGGGTCGGAGTAGTCTACCGTTCTTCTTGGCGGTAGTAGGCTATGGAAGGTACGACGAAAAGAAAGTTGGCGATCGAACGACATAACGGCTTACGGTAAGCTTCCGATAGCTTCGAAAGAGATTGGTTTCTCTCGAAACTAGATCCTAACTATAACTACTACTACTTTTGGATCGAGGTGGTGGTCGAGTGGTGGCGATGGAAATATATCTTGAAGAACTAGAAGAAAGACTTCAAGAACAAGCTAAAACTACTCAAGAACAACAAGAACAAGCTAAACTTTCTAGAGAGAAGTTGGAGCAAGAAGAGGTGTGAGCAAAATGGATGAGAATGGCATGGTATTTATAGGCAAAACTTGGCCTCTCTCCCTTTCTCTAGCCGGCCCTCTCTCTCCCTCTTTCTCTCATTTTTTTATTCCACCAAATCTTGGTTTCTTGCAAGAAAAACCCTAAAAACCTAGGCTTGCATGGCTATGATGTGTACCATGGATTGGATTTTGGAAGATTGATCAAGTAAACAATTGGGATTGTACAAGGAAGGACTAGATTTGATTGTCCTTAGATTGAAAGAGTAAGAAACCCTAGATTTAGTAGTACTAGGATTTTATACAAAAATGACCAAAAGAGGTAAGTACACTAGCACACACATCACTCTCTCTCCCTCTCTCAACCGGCCTCTCTCTCTCTCTCTCAATCTCTCTCGGCCTCTCTCTCTCTCTCTCTCTCTCTCTCCTTGGTACAAAGTACTATATAATTATATATATACATATATGAATATAGAAGGACAAGGTTGATGGATTGGAAGAGTGAAGATATTGGCTTGTAAGAGATTGACCAATTGAAAATGCATTTAGGACATTGAGTACATAGATTGCTAGGAAAGGAAATCACCAAGAGATCAAGCAAAGGTACAAAGAAAGCCCAAGGAAGATCAAAGGTACAATCTCTCCGTCTCTTTCCTTCGCTTTCTCTCTCTCTCTCTCCCTCCCTCTCTCGGATTCTCTCTCCTCTCTCTCTCTCTCTCTCTCCCACTTGTACTTACTTGAAAGTATATATATATATATATATATATATATATATATATATATATATATATATATATATATATATATATATACTATGGGTCTTGAAAGATCTAAGGGTTTACAAGTAATTTAGATTTTCTAAATATAATAATGCAATACACACATGCTATATACAATATAATATATATACCTATATATATATATATATATATATATACAAGTACACATATTATATATACAAGCAAGTACTACAATATAGACTAGATATGTCACATTCCAATATCAAATAAACTAATCTACTTCTTTCAAACTACTTAGTACTAACTTATTATCCTAATGAACTAATTCTTGTTTAATGGATTTTAACACATGGCAATCTAGTATTTTAATCCAATCTTGTACTTGATTGTCAAGACTAACTATTATCCAATGGATAATAGTTTCCCTAGCGAGTAATAACCAATGGATAAAGATGGCTAGGACTTTAACCTATTGTCCAATGGGTAAAGAATCTCCTAACGGTTATTAACCAATGGATAATACCAAAAAGTATAATACTTGATTAAATACTATACTTAAGTACTAATCTAATCTAATCTTGTACTTAGGTGGATTAACTAAGGTTCTCCTATTATCCAATGGGTAAAGATAACCCTAACGTTATCGTCCAACGGTTAATAGTTCAAAGGTTCGAAAGGTTCATTCTAGGTTTACGAAGCTCAAGGGTTTCCAAAGGTTCACGGCTAAAGGTTCACAAGGTTCACCAAAGGATTAGGAAACAAGGGTAATTATGTCAACGATCAATAGGTGAACGAGTTGGTTAAAAGTTAGATAGGGTTGCTAGATAGGATTTCCAGTAAAGATGGAAGGCTTAAGACTTAACCCTAGGAACGACGGAAAATCTAGCGGTTAAAAGACGATTAAAACCTTAATTAAGATTTTCAAATACTAACAACAAGATTTTTATTTAGTAAAAATCAGGGTTGTTACAACCTATCCCCCTTAAACAATTTCGTCCTCGAAATTCGCCGTGTGCTCGGATTCGAATAGGTGGGGGTAGTTAGCTCTCATGGTTTCCTCTCTTTCCCAAGTGGTTTCACCAGCTCCGCGGTTTTTCCATAAAACTCACACTAACTTAATCGTTTTATTCCGAGTGATCTTCTCACTTCGGTCTTGGATCTCGATCGGTTCTTCTTCATACGTCGCATCTTCTTCGATGATGATGTCCTCCCAGTTGAGTACGTGCGTTGGCAACGCAAGGTACTTGCGAAGCATCGAAACGTGAAACACGTTATGTACTCGATCTAGCTGTGGCGGCAGGGCTAAGCGATATGCTACTTTCCCGATCTTTTCCACGATGTCGAAAGGTCCAATGTAGCGCGGGGATAGTTTTCCTTTCTTTCCAAACCTAATTACTCCTTTCTTAGGTCGGATCTTTAGGAAAACGTGGTCTCCTACTTCAAAGCTTAGGGGTCGGTTCCTCTTATCCGCGTAACTCTTCTGTCGGCTTTGAGCAGTTTGGATTCTTTGCCTAATGGTTTTGACCTTTTCTATGGTATCTCGTACTAAATCAGGTCCAATCAATTCTGCTTCTCCAACGTCGGTCCAGCAGACGGGAGATCGACAGGGTCGATCGTATAAGGCTTCGTATGGTGCCATTTCGATACTAGCCTGATAACTATTGTTATAGGCAAACTCCACCATGGGTAGGTGTTGTTCCTAGTTACCAGAAAAATCTAAGGCACACGCTCTCAACATGTCCTCCAATGTCTGGATTGTCCTCTCCGTTTGAGGGTGGAAGGCGGTACTAAGTCTTACATCTGTTCCCAAAGCCTTCTGCAATCCCTTCCAGAAATGTGAGACAAAACGTGGATCTCTATCAGACACTATTGAGACAGGGACTCCATGAAGTCGTACGATCTCTTTAATGTACAACAGACTCAGCTGTTCCACATTCTCTGTCATCTTGACAGGCAGGAAATGCGCAGATTTGGTGAGTCGGTCCACGATCACCCAAATAGCGGTATTGGACTTGGCTGATCTTGGTAAGCCAGTCACGAAATCCATCGAGATGTGTTCCCACTTCCAAGTAGGAATCGGTAGAGGTTGAAGGTCTCCTCCAGGTTTCTGATGTTCCGCCTTGACTTGTTGACACACCAGGCAGGTAGATGCGAACCGTGCTACGTCCTTCTTCATTCCCTCCCACCAATACATCCTTCGCAGGTCATGGTACATCTTCGTACAGCCAGGGTGTACCGCGAAGTTCGAATGGTGAGCTTCTTGAAGTACAGCTTCTCGGAGGGTTCCAATATTAGGTACGAATACCTTTCCTTGGAATCTCAGACTATTATCCTCCTCGATTGTCCATCCCGGTAAAGCCTTTCCTTCTCGGATTCGATACCGGATGAATTCGCAATCTTGCTCGGAGGTCTGAGCTAGTAAAATCTCCCGGTGAAGTGCCGGTTCTGCAACTAAGGCATACAGACACGCATTACCATTTTCTGAGGAGGGTCATAGGTTGAACTCGTTAAGAGTATCTACCATCTCCCATTCCTTAATGGCATTCTTGGCCTCATGCGTCCTATCCTTCCAGCTCAACGCATCGGCGACCACGTTGGCCTTGCCGGGGTGATATTGGAGAGTAAGCTTGTAATCCTCCAAATACTCCATCCATTGACGCTGCCTCAGGTTCAACTCCTTCTGAGTGAACAGATACTTGAGGCTCTTATGGTCGGTGAAAACCTCGAATTGTTCTCCCCACAAATAGTAACGCCAGGACTTGAGGGCGAATACTACCGCGGCCAATTCTAGGTCATGGGTGGGGTAATTCCTCTCGTGCGGTCGGAGTTATCGAGATCCATAAGCTGCGACCTTTCCATTCTTCATCAGCATGCATCCCAATCCATCCCTCGAGGCATCGCAATAGACCGTATAGTCTACGCCGCGCTCAGGTATGATGAGTATTGGTGCGCTGCTCAGTCTCTTCTTCAACTCCTGAAAAGACTTCTCGCAAGCTTCATCCCAATCCAGCTTCATTCCTTTCTGGGTTAGTCTCGTCATCGGCTTGGTGAGGGTTGAGAAATCAGGTATGAACCTACAGTAATAACCAGCTAATCCTAGGAAACTCTTTATCTCGAATACAGAGGTTGGCTGTTTCCATTTCAGCACTGCCTCGACCTTCTCTTCGTCCACAACGATTCCGTCTTTGGATACTAAATGACCCAAGAACTTAACCACTTCTAGCCAAAATTCGCATTTACTTGCCTCATCATAGAGTTGGCTATCTCGGAGTACTTGTAGCGCTATCCGCAGATGTCCTTCGTGCTCCTCCTTACTGGCGGAGTATATCAAAATGTCATCAATGAACACCACTACAAACTTGTCTAAGTAGGGTTGAAAGATCTTGTTCATGAGACACATGAATACTGCCGGAGCATTCGTTAGCCCAAATGGCATCACTACAAACTCGTAGTGTCCATATCGGGTACGGAAGGCTGTCTTGGCGATGTCTTCCTCCCGGATTCTAAGTTGGTGATAACCTGATCGGAGATCGATTTTCGAGAAATAGGTTGCTCCTCTCAATTGATCAAACAGGTCATCGATCCTAGGCAAGGGGTAACAGTTCTTAATGGTAACTTGGTTAAGCTTCCTATAGTCGATGCAAAGACGAAGCATCCCTTCTTTCTTCTTCATGAACAACGTAGGTGCTCCCCATGGCGAAGTACTAGGTAGGATAAATCCTTTGTCCAACAGCTCTTGCAATTGGGTCTTGAGCTCCTTTAGTTCCGCGGGGGCCATTTGATACGGGGCCATCGAAATCGGCGCTGTCCCCAGTTGGAGTTCTATAGAGAAGTCTATCTCTCTTTGAGGTGGTAGACCAGGAAGTTCCTCGGGAAATACATCGGCGTACTCGCACACGATGTGTGGTAATCCCAGGTCCATCCGGTCAGTCTTTTCCATTTGGAGACTAGCTAGCCATCTAAATAGTTGATTCTGCCACCTTGACCTCTTTGTCAAAGAACTCACGATCTGTCTATCCCCCTTAAAACGGAAACGAGTTCCCTCAGGGGTGAAAGCCGTTACGATTTTCTGGTGACAGTCTATGACCGCTCGGTGTGCTGATAGCCAGTCCATTTCCACGATCACGTCGAAATCCGTCATGTCGATTACTCTAAGGTCACAGGTTAGTCGCAGGTTGTCTACTTCTAGCTCGCACGCTCTACACACTAGACTAACAGTTATACTTCCCCCCAATGGTGATGCTACTTTCATACTCGAACCTAGGGGTTCTATTTTTAGTGCTAGGGTTTCTACGCAAGCAGTAGATATGAACGAATGAGATGCACCAGAGTCAAACAAGGCTTGTACGCACGTATTATACAATAGCAGTATACCTTGGATCACAAAGGGATCCGGCTCTTGTTCCTCAGTCTGCAGTGCAAAGATGCGCCCTCCAGTGCCTTGTTGGGTTCCAATGGGCTGCTTCCCCTTATTCTACCCATTCTGTTGGGACAGAGGTCCTCCGGGGTTCTGCTTTCCGAATCCAGTCTGCTCGGGTTGAGCTCTCTGGGTTTCAAAGCTTCCATTCCTCTCCTTTTGAGGTTGTGGGCATTGACGACTGTAATGGCCCAGATTTTGACGGTTGTAACACTTAACTGTCGCCAGGTCTCGGGTGACATTTTGAGGTTTGTCACGCCCAGATACTGCAGTCTTCCACGCTTGGTTGGGTTGAGACGCGGTAAAGGGTTTCGCAGGGTAGGGTCCATAATGGTTATTGGGTGATTGGGTACGGATCAGTCCACCGGTATGGCCCGTTGCTTTCCTCTAGCGGGTCTTAAAGTCAGCTTCCTCGCTCTTTAGCCGGAGCGCACATTTCACTATACCAGAGTAGGTAGTGAATGCTTGAGCTACGAAGGCCCTTCGAGCAGTGGTTAGTCCCCACTCGAATCTTCTTGCTTTCTTGTCCTCGGTAGCTACGGCGTCGGGGGCATAATGAGATAGTTCTTCGAACTTAGCCGCGTATTGGGTAACGGTCATGGTTCCTTGCTTAAGGTTAATAAATTTGTGCTCTTTAGCTAGGCGAAGGGGTGTGGGAAAGTATTTATCGAGAAATAGGGGTTCGAATTCGGTAAAGGTCATCGTGGCTACAGCATGGGTTGCTTCTATCAACTCCCACCAATAGCAGGCTTTTCCCTTAAGTTGGTAAGTAGCGAGGGCTACACGATCTCCATCACGAGTGATTTCTAAGGTGTCCAGGATCACCTTGACTTCCTTTAGCCAGGTTTCGGCGACAGTCGGGTTAGGGTCTCCGTTAAAGGTAGGGGGTCGACGCTTGTAGAACTCGTTCATCGCGCGGGTTCGGGTCATAGGTTCATCGTCGTGATTAGGGTTTCGGCGGTTGGCATTTAAAGCAGCCACGAACGCTTGCATGATTTGGGTTAGGTTGGGGTTAGCGTTAGAGTTTTCTCCAGTTTCGAATCCCAATTCGCTACGTCGGTTTACCATTTACACGTTTGAAATCGAAAGGGGAAGGTTTAGTCTAAGTTAATCTACCGTTATTCGCAATCAGGGTTTCAACTATATACGCAAAATATTACGCAACAGTATTCCTTAAAGCAAAGTAGATTTTTATAGATAAACGAAGGATTACAACGATAAGCATAGAGTTCTACTACAAAAGGACATCAAGAATGAAATCCTCCTAATGCAAGTCGGGATGTTCCTACATACTCCTAATACATGGTCTAAGTTTGTAACGCACAACAAGTGCAACTACAACTCTCGGGACCTTATTCTAATACTACGACTCTACTACTGAGGAGGAATAAGTCCAAAGTACACTCGCAATTCCTCCTTCCACTCCTTCTCCCTTTTCTCGAGCCAATACTCTCCTTTTTGACGTGCTTCCTCGATTGCATCTCTAAGTGATAAGTATAAGGTTTCCACGTCCATGGTCTCAGCTAGGGGTGACACGAGAATGACCTTTCCTAGGTGCTCGCCAGAGGCAGGGTCACATATACCCAATTGGGGTATGGGGGTATAACTCTCGGGTGCAAGTATGGCCTTGTAAACAAGCAGGTCCGCAAAAGTGAATGGTGCAGCAGGGGTACGGCTATCCATATCTACAAAAAGAAAAGTTATATGTTAGACTTATCGGTGTGGAAAGGGTAGTCTCGTAAAGACACAAATACACACATAACACACAGACAATGCTCATACAAGTAAGAAACACGTAGTTTTCATTACTTAATAAAGCAAGTACATCATAGGCGGCTTATATTAGCCTTAACATCAAGAGTCCTACCACATCCTATTTTACAACCAAAAGCTTACATCCTAGGAACAGTGATCCTAGTTTAACACTCCTACATCCAAAAGGATTACAACTATTGCTAGGTTTACTTAGGTACACCCTAACAGCATCCTTGGCTTCACAGGTTTGCCAGAACTTCATCTCCCTCGGGTTCATCCTTACTTCCACTAGCTTCTCCTTCCTTAGTCACCCTATTGGCAACCTTTTCATCTCCGGTTTCCTCCTCTTCACCATATAAGAAGTTTTCCATCAGGGGTAGGGCTCCGAAGAATCCATAAAAGGAACATAGGATGGGAAACATCACAGGGAACCAAGGGTCATCCTCCACGGGAGTTGAGGTATGGTGTTGTACTCTTTTGAAATCACGGATTTCAGCGAGTATCATGTCCACATAGTCAGACTTTCCCATTAGTTGGGCAATCATGGCCTCAATGGTGATCTTGAGTTGGTGAGCTCCAGCTACTCGGTTGAGGATGTGATTCATCTACAAGGACAGGTTTAAACCTCAATTAGTCACGGTTAGAGACAGAGTTTTTAACTATTACTAAGGAACTTCGAGATTTTCTACGTTCCACATTCGATCCTTGATTTAAGTCATCATCCAATTGTTCGGGAATTCTCAGTTCGGCAGTACTGCCAATTTCCACCTTACTTCAATCCGAAGATTGTTTTGTTAGAATTCCACCCAATTTGGGACGGTAAACTTAAAAATCAATTCACGTTTGTGCAACGGTCAAACTTATCTTAAAGGCTACCCATTCTACCCATGGCCGAGGTTTTGAACCTAAAGCTTTGATACCAAGTTGTAACGCCCCCAAAATCGGGTTCGTTAAGTTAAACATTTATTAGATAAACAAGGTTGAGTCTAGCTCATTATTACATCACAAACTCCCAAAGGGTTCTTATATTACGCAAAAGGGATGGACATCTAAGGTTATCTACAGCTCCTTCTCTTCTTCCATCCTAGCAAGCTCCTCAGCTCCAAAGGCCTCCAAGGTATACAGCTCTCCTTGCTCATCTAATAAGTCTGACACATTATACCAGCGTCGCCACCAGTATAATATGTCAGGGTCACATAAAGCAACACCGTGAGCTTGAAAGCTCAATAGAATAACCCAAAACCCACTAGCTCTTAACATACAAGTCAAAGATAGTATAGATACAGTTTTCCAAACTTAACATGCTTAACAAGAACACATAACAATTACACATGCGCATTCACTAACGAGCGTTGGTGTCATGTTTTCCGTGTGCTTCTCCTATGCGACTCATTGTTTTGTGTTTCATCTTTTAACATCATTTCCAAAAACACACACACACACACCAATGAGCTACCAAGTCCGGCTCATTGGCTACAATGGCTACCAAGTCTGGCACATTGTGAACACACACAACCAATAAGCTACCAAGTCCGGCACATTGTGTACACACACAACCAATAAGCTACCAAGTCCGGCACATTGTGTCACATCTTGGCTCCTCTCCGCGGATAACCAAGTCACACACCTCCAATGAAGCTACCAAGTCTGGCTCCATTGGCAACGCACACCAACATAAGGCTACCAAATCCGGCCATTATGTAGTTTCAAAAGTATTTTTATCCATATCAACCACATCTTACGTGTCATGTCTCTACTTTCCAATTTCATGTGTCTCGTATCATGCATAGACTCCGCGGCGGGACTTCGCAAACAAATACAACACATTCATCATAATCTTGAAACTAAGCTAGCAAGATCATCAACTCTATGTAATCATGCTTGTTCATAACCACAAATAAGGCAAGCAATCATGCGATCATGTTCACAATCCTTGAAAAGGTCAAAATACGAATACTTCGTTTAAAACAACACTTTATCTTTAGAATGAAAACATTTATCCTTTCTTTTTGGAAGTTTAAAACAACACATGTTTATTTACGAGTTCATAAAGTCATGCAATCAATCATTCTCATGCCTTCAAGCACTCATAAGATCAAAGTAAACTACGTAAAGCAATCATACTAACACATAGCTTGCTATACTTCGAAATCATGCAATCAACTAGTAAAGTATACTACATATACGTAGAGATAGCGGGGTCGGAGTAGTCTACCGTTCTTCTTGGTGGTAGTAGGCTATGGAAGGTACGACGAAAAGAAAGTTGGCGATCGAACGACATAACGGCTTACGGTAAGCTTCCGATAGCTTCGAAAGAGATTGGTTTCTCTCGAAACTAGATCCTAACTATAACTACTACTACTTTTGGATCGAGGTGGTGGTCGAGTGGTGGCGATGGAAATATATCTTGAAGAACTAGAAGAAAGACTTCAAGAACAAGCTAAAACTACTCAAGAACAACAAGAACAAGCTAAACTTTCTAGAGAGAAGTTGGAGCAAGAAGAGGTGTGAGCAAAATGGATGAGAATGGCATGGTATTTATAGGCAAAACTTGGCCTCTCTCCCTTTCTCTAGCCGGCCCTCTCTCTCCCTCTTTCTCTCATTTTTTTATTCCACCAAATCTTGGTTTCTTGCAAGAAAAACCCTAAAAACCTAGGCTTGCATGGCTATGATGTGTACCATGGATTGGATTTTGGAAGATTGATCAAGTAAACAATTGGGATTGTACAAGGAAGGACTAGATTTGATTGTCCTTAGATTGAAAGAGTAAGAAACCCTAGATTTAGTAGTACTAGGATTTTATACAAAAATGACCAAAAGAGGTAAGTACACTAGCACACACATCACTCTCTCTCCCTCTCTCAACCGGCCTCTCTCTCTCTCTCTCAATCTCTCTCGGCCTCTCTCTCTCTCTCTCTCTCTCTCTCTCTCTCTCTCTCTCCTTGGTACAAAGTACTATATAATTATATATATACATATATGAATATAGAAGGACAAGGTTGATGGATTGGAAGAGTGAAGACATTGGCTTGTAAGAGATTGACCAATTGAAAATGCATTTAGGACATTGAGTACATAGATTGCTAGGAAAGGAAATCACCAAGAGATCAAGCAAAGGTACAAAGAAAGCCCAAGGAAGATCAAAGGTACAATCTCTCCCTCTCTTTCCTTCGCTTTCTCTCTCTTTCTCTCTCCCTCCCTCTCTCGGATTCTCTCTCCTCTCTCCCTCTCTCTCTCTCTCTCTCTCTCTCTCTCTCTTTCTCTCCCACTTGTACTTACTTGAAAGTATATATATATATACTAATATATATATAAGTACTATGGGTCTTGAAAGATCTAAGGGTTTACAAGTAATTTAGATTTTCTAAATATAATAATGCAATACACACATGCTATATACAATATAATATATATATATATATATATATATATATATATATATATATATATATATATATATACAAGTACACATATTATATATACAAGCAAGTGCTACAATATCTAGACTAGATATGTCACATTCCAATATCTAATAAACTAATCTACTTTTTTCAAAGTACTAAGTACTAACTTATTATCCTAATGAACTAATTCTTGTTTAATGGATTTTAACACATGGCAATCTAGTATTTTAATCCAATCATGTACTTGATTGTCAAAACTAACTATTATCCAATGGATAATAGTTTCCCTAGCGGGTAATAACCAATGGATAAAGATGGCTAGGACTTTAACCTATCGTCCAATGGGTAAAGAATCTCCTAATGGTTATTAACCAATGGATAATACCAAAAAGTATAATACTTGATTAAATACTATACTTAAGTACTAAACTAATCTAATCTTGTACTTAGGTGGATTAACTAAGGTTCTCCTATTATCCAATGGGTAAAGATAACCCTAACGTTATCGTCCAACGGTTAATAGCTCAAAGGTTCAAAAGGTTCATTCTAGGTTTACGAAGCTCAAGGGTTTCAAAAGGTTCACGGCTAAAGGTTCACAAGGTTCACCAAAGGATTAGGAAACAAGGGTAATTAGGTCAACGATCGATAGGTGAACGAGTTGGTTAAAAGTTAGCTAGGGTTGCTGGATAGGATTTCCAGTCAAGATGGAAGGCTTAAGACTTAAACCTAGGAACGACGGAAAATCTAGCTGTTAAAAGACGATTAAAACCTTAATTAAGATTTTCAAATACTAACAACAAGATTTTATTTAGTAAAAATCAGGGTTGTTACAGTTTTGGCACCATCAGTTGCATAATGTTGCTCCATCATGAGGTGTTTTCTGTAAAATTTAAAGTTAAAGGGTATTTTTACCTTCAACACCATGTCTTGGGAATTATTCTTCTCCTTTCCTTGACTAGGTAATTCCGAAAATAAGTTGCTCGTTGTATGACAATAAGTTGCTCGTTGTATGAAAATAAGTTGCTCGTTGTATGAAAATAACTTGCTCCTTCAATCCAAATAAATTGGTACCCGGGGGCTCTGCTACCTCCATGGCACAGCAGCCCCTACCCACACGACTAAAACGACAATGTTTTGGTTAAAAAAAAAAAAATCCTTACCATCCATTTGCAATCCTATAGAGCTAAAACATGATTATGAGAGACTTAGAGACAGAATTTGATTATGTCTCTTTAGAAAAATATGATCAAAATAATAAGATCTTCACACCCGTTCAAACGGATTAAAAATTGAAGCACTTAATTTTTAAATCATATTTTTTAATATATAAACAGTCTCAAAAAAATTAAATGCTCAAACTTTCATTCCGTTTGAATCAGTGCAAAGATCTTCTTATTCTGATCATATTACTTTAAAGGGTCGTAATTCATTTTATCTCTAGGGCTCTTATATTAAGTATATGTTCTTTATTTAGGACTGTGGAGTAGAAATGTGATTATGAGAGCCGTATAAACAAAAATTAATTATGACCCTTTAGAATAATATGATAAAAATAATAAGATCTTTGCATTGATTCAAACGGATTGAAAATTTGAGTACTTAATTTTTTGAGACCGTTTATATATTAAAAAATATGGTTAAAAAATTAAGTGCTCCAATTTTTAATCCGTTTGAACGGGTGTGAAGATCTTAGTATTCTAATCATATTATTCTAAAGAGACATAATCAAATTTTGTCTCTAGAACTTTCATAATCATGTTTTTGCTCCATAAGATTGCAAAATGATGATAAGAATTTTTTTTAAACCAAAACGTTGCCGTTTCTAGTTGTGGGTAGGGGCTGCTGTGTGTCGAGGTAGCAGAGCCCCCGGGTCCAAAAAATTGCAGTAGGGCCAATCAGATAGGTACGGAGTATTTTTGTCCGGAGAAAATTTCTTTTATATCCCTTCGACTTTGATCAAAAATTCATTTTGGTCCTTCACCTTTCAATTTCGGCATAAAAATACTTCGACCTTTCAATTGTTTTCAATGTCGTCCTTTAATAGAAATCAGTTGTCTTTTTGGACGGAAAAAATGACGTTGACTCCTTTTGAGGGGCATTATTGCCCTTTCCCCTCCTCCCTCTCCCCTCCCTTACCCTAGGTCGTCAAAATAAAAACCCACCTGTATACAAAACGCAAAACACCAAAAATCTCAAAACCCAACAAACCCAATCCGAGAAGTCAAAAACACAACCCTAGGTGAGACAATTGCGCCGGATACGAAGCATTTCGGGTTGAAGAATGTCGCAGGATGGAAGAACCGTAGGTGAGATTACTTTTTGGGTTTCGATTTTGGTCTTGAAATCTAAAAAAAAATGATTTTTTTGGTCTTGATGTACGATTTCTGGTTGAAGAATGTCAACGCAACATTTTTGGTCTTCATAGACGATTTTTGGTCAAAGAATGTGAATGCAACATTTTTGGTCTTAATATACCGAAAAAAAAATGATTTTTCTGTCTATTTAGTGTTTTGATTCTGGTCATTTTTCACTAAAATAGAAGCACAATAGTTGAATGATTCGTTTATTCACTTCGCATAAGTGCTTTATGCCATTTGTATGTGTTCTATGCATGATGGGTTGTTTTATATTATTTCTACTGATTAGGCTTTTAAATCTGGTATTTTAAAATTGTAGGAGGCAGTGAGTTGTTTACGATGCAGAATATCATGGGGGTAAGTTCTTTAATGTGCCTAGAATCAAGTATGAGGGTGGTTCTATTGCATACGTAGATAATTGCAACTGTGATACCGTGTCTTTACTCGAAGTTGGTGACCTGGTCGAGCAATTGGGGTACACAGGTATGATAAACTATTATTATGTGATGACTGGGAGAACCATAAACAATGGGTTGAAAATGTTGTTGAGTGATAAGGATGTATTGGATATGATTGACCAACTTCCTCCAAGTAGGATAGTGGACATATACATAGAACCTGTTAGTCCCCTCGTAATGATTCAAACTCAAGACAGTTCAACTAATAAGGCTGGGCCAAGTGATAAGGTTGGACCAAGTGGGCCAAGTGATAAGGTTGGACCACCTGATATAGGACTTGGCCCTAATCTTAACTATGAGGATCTTCTCTTTGATGATGGTGACTTAAAAGATGTAGACATTGGTGATGTAGACATAGGAGGAGTGGTTACCACCAGTAGTGAATCTGATGTCTCGTTTTTTGAAGATAGTGACTATGCGCAATCAAATGATGATGAATTATATGAGGCTTTTGTTGATGATGGAATTGAATGGGAAGGGTTAGGAAAGAACAAAGGGAAAGAAAGAGAAGTCAATGAGGAGGTGAATATGGAGGTAGATGATGGGGAGGATTATGGAGATGTTTCATCAGAAGACCTCCACAGTGTTTATTCAAATTCTGATGATGAGGTGAAGGACAAAAATCCTGAGTTTAGAGCAGAAACTGATATGGGAAAGGTCAAGTTCTGTCCAGGGATGAAGTTTTCAAATGCAAAAGAGTTTAGGGAAGCAGTTAGAGAGTATGCAATAAAGAAAGGGAAAGACATAAAGTTTGTGAAGAACGAGACAACAAGAATAAAAGCAATCTGTGCTGCTGAGAATTGTCCATGGAGTATTATGGGGTCACTTGCACAGAAAGGTGAATCTTTTCAGGTGAAAACCTACAAAAAGAAACACAAATGTTTAAGATCATTCAGAGTGAGGCATGTAACTTCAATGTACCTTGCCAATAAGTATGTTGATAGTATTAGATCTAACCCTAATATGCCATTGGAGCACCTACAAGAGAGAGTGAGGAAGGATATTGTGGTTAATGTGTCTACTACTCAAGCATACAGAGCAAAGAGGAAAACACTTGACCTTATTGAGGGAACACACTTGGAACAATATGCATTGTTGAGGGACTATTGTGAAGAGGTTAGAAGGACAAATCCCAACACCACAATCATCATCAATACTATACCTCCTCCAACTGAAGATGGTCAGCCAACATTTGAGAGACTTTATATTTGTTTGGGGGCATTGAAACAAGGAATGCTATCTGGTTGTAGAAGGTTGGTATGTATGGATGCCTGCAATTTGTAAGGATCACATGGGGGTCAGTTGTTAGTGGGTAACCAATCTTTCCCATTTGCATATGCTGTTGTTGAAAGTGAAACCAAGGATTCATGGATTTGGTTCTTGGAGTTGGTGACTGAAGACCTACAAATACAGAATAGTAGTGCATGGACATTCATAACGGACAAACAAAAGGTCAGCAATTCTTACATTCATATTAAGTATTCTATTGCATATGTTGTTGTTCATTCTTATTAATCCATTCCATTGGTATTTGTAGGGACTAGTTCCAGCATTACAACAAGTTGTTCCAAATGCAGAGATGAGATTTTGTACCAGGCACTTGTACACCAACTTCAGGGATTTGCACAAGGGGATGGAGTTGAGGAAGCAACTATGGTCAGCTACTAGAGCCACAACTGTTGAAGATTTTCACAAAGCAATGGAGACAATGAAGGCCACTGATGTTGAGGCTTACAAATGGCTAGCAGAAAAACCACCCATGCAATGGTCCAGGTCTCACTACTCTACTTTAAACAAATGTGACCTTCTTGTTAACAACCTGTGTGAGGGTTTTAACAAAGACATAAAGTTGGCTAGGGATAAACCCATTATAACAATGTTGGAAGGAATTAGGTGTTACTTAATGAAGAGAATGACCAAAAGGAGGGAGCAAATAACCACATGGGAACACAACATCTGCCCAAACATTATAGATAAAGTGGAGAAATATAAAAAAAGATGTGGTGGTTGTAATGCAATTTGGTGTGGTGAGGGACATTACCAAATACATGGCCCTCCACTTGAACAATATAGTCTGAATTTGGAAGACAGAACTTGTAGCTGCAGGAAATGGGATTTGAAAGGTATCCCATGTACACATGCAATAACTGCCATTACCCACAAGCATGCCAATATACAAGATTACATTGACCCTTGTTATAAGAAGGAGACAAATGCTAATATCTATAGGGGTATCATTTACCCCATTAATGGAAGGAACATGTGGCATGCAAGAGGGTGTGTGCCAATTCTCCCTCCCAACTATGGCAGGTCTTCTGGAAGGCCTAAGAAATGTAGGAGGAAAGAAACAGCTGAGTTAGAGAATCCTAACCCAGATAAGTTGAGGAGACAAAATACTTCATTGAGATGTGGGAAATGTGGGCAGTGGGGGCATAATATGAGGACCTGCAAAAATGAAGCAAATCCAGAAATTCGAAGGAGGCCTACTGGAGGGTTAGTGTTCACTAGGCCAAGTGGCAGGCCAAGAGGTAGGCCAAGGAGAGGGGGTGTTCAATCAACCTTTGGTAGGGGCAGGGGTGCAGTAGGTGATGGTGCAGCACCTCAATCAAGCCAAGTTTCAGTGGGAACTGATGGTGCAGCACCTCAAGCAACTCAAGCAAGCCAAGTGTCAGTGGGAACTGTTGGTATTGATGGTGGTGGAACTAGAGGTGGAAGGGGAAGGGGTACTGATGGTGGTGGAACTAGAGGTGGAAGGGGAAAGGGTAGAAGCATAGGAGGGAGCAGTGGTGGAGGCAAAGGAGGGAGAACTGGTGGTGGAAGGAGCAGGGCTGGAAGGGGGAGTGGTGTTGGAACCAGAGGAGGGAGCACTGATGGTGGAAGGGGTCGTCCAGAGTGAGTACAGCAGGAAATTAAAAGCCAACATGGTCCCAATACTGACCATGGGTCATTGCATTGCATTATGAGGATCACTTTTGTTTTTGTCCAGATCCACTTTTGCTCTGTCGTAACTTGCTTTATTGTTCTGATTAAAAAAAAACTTGCTTTATTGTAATGCATTTTGATTCCTTGCCAGTTGTAGATATGACAGACTTGGGTCATGGTGCTTTGTTTGTTTTGGCAAGTAGGTATTATGTATTGAATGGGTTTGAATGGTTCCAGTTGAACTAACTTTTGTTTTTTGAATATTATGGTCAATGACAAGTAGGCCAATGGGTTCGAATGGTGCCACTGTTTTTGGATTGATTTGTGAGACAATGGGAAGCAGGTATATGAATTGAATATTGTGTGTTGAAACTGTGTTGAAGCAGGTATATGCAAGTAGGCCAATGTGTAGACTATTTTTTTTTGTTTTTTATTTTGGCCAAAAACGTGAAACTGTTTTTTTTTTTTTTTTTTTGTTTGGCAAAAAACTGACCAAGATTTTGGGGGAAGGAGGTGGGTTTGGATTAAAAAGTTATGTAACTTTGTATTTTATTGTCCTTATTCAGAAAAATTTTGCATTTGTTAATTTTATGTGAAACTTTTGTGACTTATTGATTCGTTTCGACAAGAAGTATCGAAAAAGAAAAAATTCGGATTGAAACTCATAATTTTTTGAATAAAAACAAAAATAAGTCAATAGGATGTTTATTTTTACTTATTTGTCTTTTTTCAAAAAATTATGAGTTTCGATCCAAATTTTTTACTTTTTCGATTCCTCTCGTCGAGACAAATCAATAAGTCACAAAAGTTTCACACAAAATTAACAAATGTGAAAAAAATTGAATAAAAAAAAGAAGAAGACAAAATGACTTTTAATTTGAAGAGGGGACCATTTTTATAAACAGGGGGACCATTATATAGGGGGAACCATTTTTGGCGGGCAAATGTTCCCTTCAATTGAGCTAGGGCTAGGGAGGGGAGAGGGAGGAGGGGAAAGGGCAATAATGCCCCTCAAAAGGAGTCAACGTCATTTTTTCCGTCCAAAAAGACAACTGATTTCTGCTAAAGGACGACATTGAAAACAATTGAAAAGTAGAAGTATTTTTATGCCGAAATTAAAAGGTGAAGGACCAAAATGAATTTTGGTCAAAGTCAAAGGGATATAAAAGAAATTTATGTCCGTGTATGTTAGAAAGACCATGTATTGGCAATTAATTGGCCCCTTTCCATAACTTAAGAATTTCAAAAATGTACACCATGGGTTACGAAATAGTTGTCCCTCCGGCCACTGAAACCGAATTCTCCCTTTTTTTTTTTTGAATCTATAAAACCAACCCCCTCTCTCTACAAGTCCTCAAGTTCTCCTCAATTGTTATAATTCTTATGTCTCTATAACTCAATTTGTTTTTTTTTTTTATCATATAATTTAAGATGTTTGAATCAACTTATGCGCAACTTAAATAATTATAGAGGGATCAATTGCATCGTCTATTAGTAAGAAGCTCGATTTAAGTGAAAGTGTAATTCAACATTAACTAACCCCGTTAGAATTTCACCATCTACTAGCAAACTTATGAGAAAGCAAACCCTTTAGTTATAGGTTTGAATTGAGTAAATTTTTTGACTTGATTTGATTAAAAACTTAGTTTAAAAGATTCCATTCAATATGAACCAACCCATTGACCAATTCAAATCTATTCATAAATCGTGTGTGATTTATTAATTACACAGTTTATACATAACTATAGCATTTATTAGGCAAAGTCGACTGAGTGCATTCTGATTTGAGTCAAAATGAATGTGACATGCATTTGAGACAATATTGAGAAATTGAGTTTAAATTGAATAATTACTCATATTGGACTTTGAATAAGAATTTGAGTAAAGACCTGAAATCTACTCACAAAGAAGGGTATTTGGAAAGTCTTTTTTTTTTTTGAGATTCTAAATTGCGGAAATCTACTCATAAAAAAGGGTGTTTGGAAAACGATAGATTTGTAGAATATATTGAGATTGTAAAAGTATTTGAATGATGTCTATAATAAATTTTGCAGAAGAATTTTGTGAATTAAAGTATAATTTGAATTCAAAAAGCCCCTTTTAAATGTCGTATGTTTCAATTCTACTTTCTCAAACTTATGCCGTGTTTGGATGAGCTTTTGAGAATTTTTTTGAGATTATGAGTGGAGAGAGAAATAAAGTAATGATTGGAAGTAGGGATAACGAGTGGAGAGAAATAAAAATAATGATTGAAAATATGGGAAATGAGTAGAGAATAATGATTGGAAGTATGGGTAATGAGTATTTTTTGAGTTGAATTTTTTTTTTCAAAAACCAAACCGAACAAGGCATTATTTTTTTAAAATGCATTTGGACCGAATACATTATAGAATTGACTCTCAAATACATAAGATGCAAAATTTCACAATGCGAAATGCAAAATAAGGCAGCCAAAACCCCAAAATATGAGCTTTTTGGCCAAGTCTAGAACCATAGTTGATGGTACTTTAAGAGTCAGCTAGCTAGTGGACTCAGGGGCCTGCGTAGGTATTGTGCCTTTGAGTTCGGGTCGTTCTCGAGCTTGAAAGTATAATATACAAATTGTTTACCATTTAGAGCTAGACGCAAATTAAAAAAAAAAAAAATCCCGTAAAAATATCAAGTTAATCGGACTTCATTTACCTTGTAAACAAACTGCATTACTCAGGAGCCCTGCTGGCTGCTATACCTTAGAGCGCAGCCGGCTATTGTGCCTTGAGTTCGGGTCGTTGCTTGAGCTCAAAAACACAATCCAAATTGTTCACTGTTTAGAACTGTAAGCGATCAACAACCTTGTAAAAAATCAAGTGTCAATTGGACATTGTTAACCGTGTAACCAAATCACGTTTTTATTATGTAGAATCACAACAACTCCAATTTAGAAAAACACATTAACGACTATTGGGAAATCGAATCCCATAATTCAGTAATGACGCGTATAGATTAGATAACAAAAAAATGCAAAACTATAAGATGGAACTAGGGTTTCATGAACTGAGTGTGGATTCTATTTCTTATTCTAATAATTATAATTCACCTCACTTCAAAATTATAATTGCACTCCCGTTCTTATCTCAATTATATTACAAGCTCCATGATATTAAATACTTAAATATCTCTCCATGTTAAGATTACACATACTCGTTGATTAAATCAAATTACTGAAAATTATATTTAATCAATATCTATAATTTCTTGAGACTGTCTACTTAGCTTATTCGATATATCGGATACAAATATCCTCTTGTAGGGTTTGACATAATCGAAATTTATAAGCTTACTCAAAATTAATATCTATCATACATATAATGTTATGACCCAACTCATCGAGACTATTGACCTTGTAAGGATCTCACTCTCTAATAAATTAAAGTTAGCAACATTAGATATATATATATATACACTCCGGATCCCTTCCGGGATCCCGGATGAAGCTGTGGTGCGGGATGAAGCTGTGAGCCGTTGGATTTAATCCAACGGCCAAGAAAAGAGATGCCAATAAAGTCTCGGGAAATTACAGTTTACCCCCTCAACCTTCACACTTGCCCCCTTCGGATTTTCATTCCACGCAGACAAACGTAGAGAGAACAGCAGAGCAGAAAACCCACGCGATATCTTCCGATTGACCCAAAAAAAAAATAGAAAACCCACGCGACGATCGAAGACGAACGAAGCAGAAAACCCAACGCGACGAACGAAAACTCAACGGCTGAAGGGTTCTCTCTCTGGTTCGATTATCTAATCTCTCTCTCTCGATTTGTTCCCATTCGATTTAGGGTATCATTTCTCTCAAAAAATTGGGGAAACTACTGATTTTTTTTGTTAGGGTTTCGATTTCGAAGAACGAACGAAGAGGAGAAGAAGAATGAAGACGAACGACGAAGATTGAATCCAGCATCCACCAAGGTATCTGTCTCTCAATCGGAAAAAAAAAAATCTGGTTAGGGTTTTTTTTGCCCATTCAAATTGGCAAACAATTAGGGCTTTTTTTTTGGGATTCGAAATCAGCAAACTATTTTGAGGAGTGTTTCAATTTCATTGACATTGATGTAGCTAAAAGAACAGGTGGTGGTGTATTGGTTCACTGTTTTGTCGGAAAATCCAGAAGGTGATTGTTCTTACACTATTTACATTGTTTTTTGGATCTCATGTATAGTGAAGGGAAATATCATAAAAAGTTCAGTACCCATTGTCTCTGTTGAACCCCCGGACTGTACTGTGGTTGGTAGTGGGTGATTCCTCTCAGTGGAGGTGGGGATCGTAAACAAGAACTTACGAATTTTGAGTCTTGACGCATCTATGTTGACATATAGAATGGTAATCTATGATTTGATGCTTTTAATTTTCATACGTGGTGTCATAGGCAGACTAGTCACTAGTGGGATGCTTGAGCTTTTCCTTTATCCTCTTGTTTGCCAATTTGGCTTTTGTATTATCAAGAATTGTGATGCAAATCTGCAAAAGGTGCTACAGAGACATAGTTGGGACTTAAAATATGACCACCATTGACAGTTTGCTTCTCCTAATTGTTGTCATGAGTCGTGAATTAGACTTGTTTTTCCTTTTGTCATTGTTTTCCCATGTTTATTTGACACTACAGACGAATGCATTTCAATAACTATGTTTATGAACACAAAGTTAAGATCATGTAGAGTTACAATAGGTTAGTAACTTCCAATCAATTCATTGATGTCCTCTCTCTTTAATTTGTGGAATTATTGTTGAAACTTGAAAAAGGTGCTTTTCTGAAAGTGAAGCTCTTTCAGTCAGTATCCTATGTTCCATTGTTTGATTGGAAACTGAACTCTTTGTTATGCAACGTATGGGCTAACCACATGTCTTTACAAGAAAGTCTTGGGGACTAGCTTAGAGAATCAGGTTTGGTAGTGACTGCTTGAAAGGAGCATAGGCTCTAAAAAGTAGCTTCAAGTCATTCATTTTTTTGTCTCCACCAGACTCTCCACCTAAGCCAAAAGCAACTTGTTAGGTCAAAGCTAAAAGCATTTTATTAAGGTTTTAACTTGTGCTGAGGTCAAGTTTCTATACACCGATATGCTGCACACACTTGAAGAACTCTTTCCTAACTAGGACACGCATCACAAAAAACACAAGTTAACTTGAAATCCAACAATGAAAGTAGAGCAGTGCAAATTTATGTGTATTATCCTCCTTTAGACTTGACAATAGTAGTGTTACTGTGTTGCATTTCAGTTTCTATCTTTTATCCAAATATTCATGAGATATAGACATATAATGATTTCCCTTGTAGATTCAAAGTACCAAACGGTGAGTACATACATAGATGTTTGGTGCATCTCCCACGTATCGTGTTCTACACTTATTTAAGACATTGTCTCATTTATCTGTTTTCACCACCACTAGAACTGCACTTAACTTCAAGTTCCAAACATTTTTGCAGATATTTGCAAGCCCAATATATGAGTACTTGGACACAAGATACGGCATCAAGGGAAGTGCACTGGCTTTCCTCTTCAACAAAAGATTGTGTGCTAAGTAGCAATTCTTTTGCTGGTTGAAGGAACATCACCCCCTCTCATGACAATATTAGGCTACTTAATGCTTGGGATTTGCCCAAGGGCTGACTGTTCTTTTTAGCTTCCCCTTGCCCTGGCTTCTTCTTGGTTTTTCATGTACCAAAAAAAGAAAGAAAAAGAAACCGCTCTGCTCATTATATTGAACCATGCAATTGTGTGTTTTGGTTCATTTGACTGTTGTTGCAATAAAATGGGAGTTATGTAGCTTTTTGAAGTTGATGTAGCTTCGTTTAGTCATTAAGGCAGTTTTTGATTCTTCAGAACAAAGCTGGAATGGACTGGTAGTTATGTGCGAGCAATGCCATGCTTGGTGCCACAAATAATCAAAGAAAAAAAATGATACGGAACAGAAGCTGTATCATTACATTTGTTCTGCTGGGAACCTGGGTTACTTTCAACTGCTATGGAAAAAGTTCGATTAATGTATGGCTGTACAATTTTGTCCAAGTTTGAGTATTTTTCACATTACCAGTCTACGTATGGCTCAATTCATTAGGGCACGACACGACACGGATTACTTGCCAAAAATTCCTCAACTTTTATTACTTGCCAAGTATCTCAAACAAAGAAATCAAATTGTGACCAACTCAGTGTTTGAAACAATAAATCAAAAGGTAACGTAAACAAGCTGAGGAGAAGCTACAGCTACATGTCATTAAGCAAAACACCACCACAAAATAGGTCACTAAACAAGGTCATGGTTCAACTAAATTTAGATACAAATTAGCCATCCATTCTTTTATAAAGAATCACATATAAAAAATGGCCAAGGGTATAACCTTAAGAGCCAGCCAAATCCCAACAGTAAGCAAACTACTACAATCACCACTTATACAAAACTAATTACGGGTAATACATCCAAGTTCTCCAACCATCCAATCAAGAATCACAAAAGTACATAGAAAATGCAGAATTTTTTTTGGCAATTTACGATCCATGCTACATTTGCATTCTGATCTATCAGCTCAATGGGCAAAACCAAGAATGACTCATAATAATCAACGAAAAGTTATGATTAAACAGATCTATAGAACCCAGAGGAGTACTTTCTCGATACTAGGACCTTGATATTAATATGAATGGCAAATTCTTGGGTGATTAGTCATTCTTTCCCGTTTACGATCCAATTTCTTGCAAGTAATGTTCCGCGTCCAATGCAGCCATGCACCCTGCAACAACACGAAACCAAAAAAGGAATAAAAATAATTCCAATTCAAAGAGGGATTAGTCCCCCCCAATCAGTTGGTGGGATTAGTCCCACCATGCTACTAGAATCAACTAACCATAACCAACTTGCCATGCTAAGGTACTGGATAGTGGGATTAGTCCCACCCAATCAGTCGGTTCAGAGGACAAGATACTTAGTCATATAAAGTCCCACTAAATCAGTCGGTTCAGAGGACAAGATACTTAGTCATATAAAAGACAAAAAAAGGCAGACTTGCAAGATTTTCCCGAACTTATGCAAACAAGCTTCTGGTCCTTCAAGTAAAAACAAGCCATACGTTTCTATGAAACCAAGACCTATATCAAAAACAGCGGGAGGAACACCAGCTGTGTTCAGAATTGGTTGAGTCTAGTCTCCGAGGCCATATTGATTTTACATGGCCATCCTCCACTCGTATCTGTGAATACTATATCCATGTCAAACAAAATTATCTCTACAGCATATTAAATATGAACATAGGCATGTAATACTACACATAAAAGGTTCCAGTTTTGTGAAAAGAGAAAGGAATAAATTTTCATCGACACACCAATATATGCCGTGACTCCATTTTGAGAACAGCCAGTAACAGAAAGAAGTTTTGTAAGGAATGTTTAAAATGAATGTAAGTAATGCATTTGAAAAAACATAGAACAGAGACTAAAGAACAGCGCCAGCACTAGCAACAACAGCACTAGTATGGAAAAAGGATAGGAAAATACAAAAATTGACATATGCTAACATGAAGATTCACAAGAAATCAAGAAATAGACATGGCAAAAATACTTCATTCATACACATCGGTATACAGGAAAGTGATAACAAGCAACTCATTTATTTTGTGAAAACTAATTTAGATATATCAGCTGAACACATTCAATAACATGTAGCAAGCCTATATGATTTACTTATGCTACATCCAATTTCCTCCAACAGCCTAAAGTGGGTGGACAATGTTACAAGTGTATACAGTATCTTTAAGTCATGGCAGAACTGTGCTCAGCTAGCACAAACGCACGGATTGGGTGGCAATATGGAAGATTCAATGCCCCCACCTCTTCCCCGACCAATTGATATGTTGTAGTGGGCCGAAATATCCGAAATCCAAAGGGTTCAGAAGGATCAACCCATCTTGGCCATCGTTCAGCTGTCTCAGTTCGTCTACGTTCAAAAAGTATTATTGTCCGAACAAACGTGTATTTCTGGGTTGTTTGTCCGAAGAATACAAGCCCTATTGGAAGAATTGTGACCCGTTTATTCGGATCATCTTCCTCTTCACAACTACTGTTGCTCGGACAGACGATTCGGTTCGGTTGGACGTGTATTGTTCGGATAACTGCCTCTGTGGGAACATTCTAGATCCTTTCCACTTATGGCCGATTCTAGAAGTCTTCGATGATACGCAAGATGTCTTCTCTGATATACGAAGTGACATCTCTGGCCAATAGCGACAGGCCTGACATTAGTCACTGTGACACGGCAAGATCTTCTGAAGGCGGCCCTCATTAATGTCCCTGACATGTGACGTCAGCCGAGCGTAGAAGTGCGCGTGTAGCCTACGCTCGGCTAACTCACCGCTTCCATCCCACGCCTATAAATAGAGGAGTACTTCACCTAAGACGGGAATCTGTTTACACACACGAAAAACTACTCTCTCTCTACATATGTTTTCTTACCAAACTTCTTCCTCCATATACTAACTTAATCGTCGGAGCTTCTTCCCGGAGGAACACCCCCCTCCGGTTTGCAGGTACAAGGCGTTACACGTCATCGCTCCACGATTCAACAGCAAGCGAGAAGGGTTCAAGAGGTTCGAGGTTAAAACAGCCCCCCACAATTGGCGACTCTGCTGGGGAGTCGAAACACATTTTTTGTTCTTCCTAGCGAAGTGTGGGCCTGTTTTTAACTCCAGTCTCTTCTCCACCCAAAGATGACCCAACGCCTACCACCACCTGGTCCGGAAAATTTCACCCTCAGTTTGACTGGGTTCGGCTCAATAAATAACGATCCCGGCCAAACTGCTAGGACCGTGGTGCCAGTTGCTCGTCAACTTTCATTCCCACAAACCGAGCTTGACATCGCTCTGGCGGAACAAAAACGCCAAGCAGCAGTCATAGCACTCCTACAGCAACGTCTAGAAGAGCGGGATGGAGGCACAATCGTCACACCAACACCTGGCCATGTTGCCGAACCAAGTCGGCCAAAGAAAGCGCACAAGCGGAGCCGAAAATCAAGAAAGGCAGTAACTTCCGAGCTAGCCGTATCCGAACGAAGGACCGTCTTTGATAGGTTGGAACACCCGCCACGAATTCAGCCGAACTCATCTCGGCACCGCGTGGCGAGCATCGTTCGGACCGAGAGTTCACGTTCCTCGGCAACAAATTCTACGGCACATTCTCACCGAACAAACGTCTCGGGAAAAACACAGCGCGTCTCCAGACGGTATCACGAGCGCGCAGACGGCAAGAGGCCAATGGATTTAAACGTCCTCCCAGAGCGTCAACCAGCTGGTCACACCGAGCGAACCGAATAGTCTAGATCCACGACCGAGCTTCAACACAACAAACAACATTCAGCGGGAGCGCGTGGCACTCGCCGGACGATGAGCAGGGGAGAACGCTCGGATAATGGAAATACAATTATTTTATATGATCAATTTACTGGGGCACCTATTGTGTATCAACCAGTTGGAGAATTGGATCCGCGGTTAGCTCGGCGGGGTGATTCAAGAAGAGAACGGCCGGAGCGGTCAGAAGGGGGCAGACCTCACCACAATGAGGCGAACGACCAGCCAAGACGCCGTCACCGAGAGCCAAGAGAAAATCCTGAAGTGCCCGCTCCGCAGTCAATAATCCTACAGGCTCCGGTGACAATGGACAACTCAAAGCTCGGAAAAGCTAAAGCATCCCCGTTCGTTGACGCCATTCAGCAAGAACGACCGCCGGAGCGTTTTACCATGCCGAAGCTCAAACGTTATGAAGCCAAAGAAGATGCTGTGGCGTTCGTTTGTCGGTTTCGGTAGACTATGAGCCTCCACAACTTCTCTGACGCACTCATGTGTAAGATCTTCCCCCTTACACTTGGTGAGCCAATAATGTTGTGGTATAACCAGCTCAAACCAAAATCCATCAAAAGCTTCAACGAACTGGAATTGGAGTTCACAAAGAGGTTCGTAACAAGCAACATTCAACCCAAGACGCTTTCGATGTTGGTAAACATGAGAAGAGCAGCCGGGGAAACGCTTCGATACACTGAACGTTACTGGGAAGTCTACAACCTCATCCCCGACTGTGACCAAGGCGTGGCTGCGGAGTCATTCATGAATGGGTTGGATCCAACTTCGGCAATGTTCAGAGATTTATCTAGAAACCCGCCAAAGACAATGGGGGACCTGATGGTTATTATCGAAAAGGATTGCGTACACGAAGAAGCAGTGGCCGAGCGTAACGCTCCGAAGACAGCCGAGGCAAAGACCCAGGCTTCAGCGAAAAAACAGGTGGCCAACGTTCGGCAAGGGCAAAACGGACAAGGCAGCGGAGGAACCGGGTCAGGAAAACCGAGCAACAAGTCTAAACCGCCCCAAACCCCGTACCAACAGCCGTGGCAACAGGAGAAGAGGGAACCCAGGCCGGATGAGTATGTGGCCGAGCAAACAGCTTTCACGGAACCAATTTACAAGTTATTACATACCATCGGCAAGATGCCATTCTTCGTCTGGCCTACAGGATTCCTCGGAACGGCGGGCACCGGGGCTGGATTGTGTTCGTTTCACAAAGAGCGAGGGCATTACACCACCCAATGCCAACCGTACAAAAGATACCTGGAAGAGCTTGCAGCAGCTGGGCATCTCAACCAATGGATCGACCTTCGGCGCAATCCACTCCCTCCTCCTCCACCTCTTCCAGCGGGCAACGTTGGGGTAATACAAGGACTCGTCACCGAAGGAAAGGCTGCAGAACTGCGCTTGGAAATCGACAAAGCCGAGGTTGCTTTATCAGTATGCAACGTGGGTGCCTCATCCAAGAGAAAGTGGACGGATCCGAGCCTGGATGGAACAATCACCTTCACGGCCGAAGATTTGCGAGGATTACAGACACCACATGCCGATGCCCTTGTCGTGACCATAATCGTTGACAAATCTACAGTTCAACGGGTATTGATTGACCAAGGAAGTTCGGCAGAGGTTATGTTCTACTCCACATTCAAAAGCCTTGGGCTATCTCTTGATCGGCTTCGGACGGCAACCACCCCGCTCGTCAGCTTCACCGGAGCTCCCGTATGGCCCCTTGGGCTGACAACCCTACCCGTGCGAGCCGGCTCGCGAGTGATTGATGTTGATTTTGTAGTGGTTAATTCACCTAGCCCTTACAACATCATTCTCGGTCGAACCTGGCTACATGGGATGAAGGCAGTCGCTTCAACCCTTCATCAGGTTCTGAAGTTCACAGGATGGAATGGAAGGCAAGAGAGCCTTCGGGGAGATCAAGTCCAATCCAAGAAGTGCTACATTAGCACCGTGACGAACAAACAGTGCTTGCAAGAGGTACAGTGCATCGACACAGCGGATGTACCCGTCCTTGAAGATGTGGGTCTACCAGCCGAGCAACGGTCGGCCGAGGAATTGATTCGAATGCCAATAACTTCGGATGGAAGCCGGTACTTTCTCCTTGGCAGCTCGATGGTCGAATCCGAGCGTATGGAGATGTTCAATTTCCTTAAAGAGAACATCAAAGTATTTGCTTGGACTCCCAACGAGATGCCAGGCGTGGATCCAACCTTTGCTGCTCATCACCTGAATGTTGATCCGAACAGACGCCCTGTTGTACAAAAGGTTCGTTGTTCAGCAGCACAACATGTGGACGCAGTGATGGCCGAAGTAGACCAGTTGTTAAACGCTGGGGCTATAAGAGAGATCCTATATCCAACCTGGCTAGCAAACCCGGTCGTTGTACCGAAGAAAAATGGCAAGCTCCGAGTCTGCGTTGATTACACCAATCTTAACGATGCTTGTCCGATGGATCGTTTTCCCCTTCCTCGGATTGAGCAGATGGTGGATGCAACGGCAGGGCATGAGCGACTAAGCTTCATGGATGCTTACCGAGGGTATCATCAAATTGCTTTAGCAGTCGAAGATCAGGAGAAAACGGCGTTCATCTCTCCTCGGGGGATTTACTGCTACAATGTCGTTCCCTTCGGACTAAAGAACGCCGGAGCAACGTTTCAACGAGCAATAACTAAAATGTTTCTCCTAAAGCTCGGCAAGACGTTGGAAGCTTACATCGACGATTTGGTATGTAAAAGTAAATTCGGTAACGATCACCTTCGGGATCTTGGCGAGATCTTCGCCATACTCAAGGAATATAAGCTTCGTCTGAACGCTGAGAAGTGTGCGTTTGGAGTTGGATCGGGTAAGTTCCTCGGATATATGGTCAGTCAACGAGGAATTGAAGCCGATCCGACTCAACTGACCGCCGTTCGGAATCTCCGAGCTCCAACAACCATTAAGGAAGTGCAACGGCTAACCGGAATGGTAGCGGCACTGAGTCGCTTTATTCGGCGATCCGGAGATCTTTGCAGACCCTTTTTCCAAGCAATAAAGACCAGTCGGCGCAGGTTTGTGTGGACTGAGGAATGTGATGTGGCTTTGCAATCATTGAAAACATACCTGGCGCAAGCTCCACTCCTCGTCACACCCTTGCCCGAAGAGGATCTTTATTTGTATTTGGCGGTCTCGGATCACGCTACCAGCTCTGTTCTTGTTCGGAAGGAAGGAACGGATCACTTGCCCATCTTCTTTTCCAGCAAATCGATGACGGATTCTCAAACGAGGTATCTGCCTATGGAGAAGTTGGCCTTAGCGCTCGTGTCAGCCAAAACGAGCCTATTGCCGTACTTTCAATGCCATAGGATTGTGGTCCTCACCGAGTTCCCTCTCAAGGCTGTGCTTCGGAAGACTGACTCTTCTAGTCGCATCCTCAAGTTTTCACAGGACCTGGCCAACTACGACATTCAATTCGAGCCAAGGACCGCCATTAAGGGACAGGCATTGGCAGACTTCTTTGCCGAGCTAACACCTGGTTTGCGCGACGAGGAAAACGAGTTGACAATAGCGTTCGAGGTAGCGAAACGCTCCGAGGCCGAGAAGCTCGTTGAGTGGAATTCCCCTCCCCCTGAATCTCGTCGTGCTCGGTTCACTTTGGGAACAAAGAAACCGAAACGCGAGTGGAAGCTCTTTTCGAGTGATGCTTGGAGAATGACGGTGGACGGAGCCTCCAACATTCATGGAGCTGGGGCTGGCATTGTCATCACCTCTCCGGCTGGCACCGTTCATGAAAGTGTTGTATCACTCGGCTACCCTGCGACGAACAACGAGGCCGAATACGAAGCTCTCATTGCGGGGCTGCGACTCGCTCTTCGGTTGGGGGCAGATTCTGTTCACGTCTTTTGTGACTCACGATTGATCGTAGGGCATCTCAACAATGACTACCAAGCCAAAGACGAGCGTATGAATGCCTACGTCAGCTACGTCCTTACCCTCCTTAAACAATTTGGTCGAGTGGAAATAGAATGGATTGCTCGGGAATACAATGCTCATGCTGACGCCCTCGCGGGTCTTGCTTCAGCATACAAGACCTCAGGCGGTCGCACCATTGTATTTGATGAAGTGGAATCGCCGAGCTTCGAATCAGCCCTGTGCATGGTTAACACTATCACCCTTGGTCCTAGTCTGATGGACCCCGTCATTGCCTTCCTCAAGGATCAGGTTTTGCCAGCGGATAAACGGGAAGCGCACAAAATCAGGTGCCGAGCAGCCAACTATTTTTTAGATCCGAGCAATAATTTATATCGCCGAACATTCACCGGACCGGATTTGAAAGTAGTACATGAGGATCAGGTGGAAAGCATCTTGGAGGAGCTGCACTCGGGTAGTTGTGGGGCTCACTCGGGTGGCCGAACAATGGCCCAACGTGCTTTAACGCAAGGGTACTGGTGGGTGAAAATGGTCAAGCAGTCCGAAGAACATGTAAAGCGTTGTGTTCGGTGCTAGTTGCAAGCTTCGCTCATCCATCAATCTGCTTTTCCCCTCAAGATGATTACGAGCCCATGGCCATTTGCTGTTTGGGCCTTTGATATCGTTGGTAAACTTCCGAAGGCCACTGGCGGATTTGAGTACTTGCTCACGGCTACTGATCTATTCACTAAATGGGTGGAAGCCGCCCCATTGGTCAAGACGACCGCGGGGGACGTAGAACGTTTCATTTGGAAGCACATCATTTCCAGGTTCGGCGTGCCTTATGCAATTATTTCAGACAATGGTTCCCAATTTGTTGCCGCCGCAATCAAACACTTCTACACCGAGAAACATATCAAGATTCATAATTCCTCGGTCGCTTACCCACAAGGCAACGGCCAAGCCGAAGCGTCCAACAAATCTATCACTCGGGGGCTAAAGCGACGCTTGACCAGGAAGCTCGGTAAATGGGTTGAGGAGCTTCCACAAGTTCTATGGAGCTATCGTACAACTCCTCGGCGGTCCACCGGCCGAACCCCATTCTCGTTGGCTTACGGAATGGAGGCTGTTCTTCCCTTAGCAGCATTAGTGCCCACGGCTCGGTCCGAAAATTTCAATCCAGTGGATAATAACGCTTTGGTGGGCGCAGAGCTGGACTTCGCCGAAGAACTTCGGGACACTGCCAACCTGCATCATGAAGCTTACCAGCGAGAGGTTGCTCGGGGCTACAATAAAAATGTCCGAGCAAGACCATTTCAGGTTGGCGATCTGGTTCTTCGGATGGTCGTCGAGGCCAGCAAACTGACCAAGTTCAAGGATCCCTATGAAGGCCCTTACAGGGTAGTCCAAAAGATTGGTCATGGCGTCTACAAGCTAGCTGAGATGGATGGAACACCAATTGCTAACCCTTGGAACGCTCAAAAACTTCGAAAGTTCCATGGGTAGATTTGGAGTTCTCCAGTTCTCGCTTTTGCTTTTTGTTTCTTATTTTTGTGTTACTCGGTTTGTAAGCCCTCATGCGTTTTGGTAATCGGATGGTATTTTTTCAATCGTTTTCTTACTCGGTACGTTTGGTTTCATGGGTATTTCACCTAGCCCGGATTCTACTCGGTCTTTTGGCACTTCCACCCTTTTCCCTTACGTTCGGCGTATTGGATCCGCCTTCGGGCTTCGGTAAAACGTCAATAACTCGTTCGGTTGGTGTGGCAAAATTCTCGTAGCCTGATTCCTCATTCCCATGTGCTGGGGCTCGGTGTTCTCTCTTTGTGTTTACCCACTCTTTCTGCCTTAGTGCCGCCTTGTACTTTACTCACGCCATTCACTAAGGCAGGGGGCTATCTACGTGTATAAACGTGTGAATTTTTACATGTGTAAATTCATAGTACAACACCCAACGTATAATACATAGTCCGAGCGTATGCTATCCAAACATTGAAACTATAATTCGATCCGAGCTAAAACACTTGACAGTTCAATCAGATAGCTTTGTGGGCAAATTGCTGACTACTTATGTTCATACACGTTTGTTCGGTGGAAAATATTCTGGGCTTTTAACAATGTTCGTATTCAAGTGAAGCCGCCTTGATTCTGTACAAAATGACGAAACATAAAGTAACTGCAATAGATGTTGGCTATCCGAATAAAAAGACTTGGAAATTTCTTAAAACAAACTTTGCAACCCAAATCAAACGAGTACAGAGGCATGGCTGTGGTAGATCGTTCTGTGCCATCCTCACCTGTATTAGTTACAAACTACGGTTCGACAAAAGCCTATTGTTCGGCGTCGATCGTTCCAAAATATTGTTCTTAAAAAAAAAAAAAAAAACATAAAGGAAATGTCTCATGCTTCGGGAGTGGGGATGTTGGACTCGGGGATTGAAGCCTCAACGTTCTCAGCATCAGCCTCTTTGCTCACAGGCTGCTCGTCCTCGTCAGCAGGTAGGGGTGGTGCTTCGATCATGCCCCTCCTGATGTCGTCCGAGTCGAGGCCAGCTTCATCAAAACCTTTGTGCACGCCGAGTGTGAAGCTCTTCACGTGCTGCTCTTCTTTGATCTCATTCATAATCGCAAGCACCTCCTCGGCGGCGTTCTCCTCGGCCAGCTTGTATCCTCGGTCAAACTCCTCCTGGAGTAGCTTCTTCATTTCCTCCTCCATCTGCTTCTTGGCTTCAGCAAAGCCCTCATCCCTTCCCTCGGCCCTGGTGCGCTCGGCAGCATCTTGCAGACCCTTAATCAAATCATTTTGATTAGCAATCTGCAGCTCCTGCGACTGGCGCACGGCCTCGGACTGATCGAAGCTCTTTTTCAAAGCTTCGGCAACATTTTGGTAATGCACGGCCTTTTGCCTCAGCAGCTTCATTTGCTTTTCGTTGTCAAGCAAATGGAATTGAGCAGACATAATGGACTGCGTAGCCTGCAAAAGCCGAACACACATTCATGTAGCACAGAACGTACGAGTAACACAAAGGAATTTAAAGCCGAAGAAAAATACTTACCCTGCCTGCATGATAGAAATAATCAGCGAGAGCAGTTTTCAACGTCGGTGCACAGGGGATGTCCTTCGGCAGTGCAAGGCCAGCATGGAGGGCAAAGGCAATTGAGGAGTCCTCTTGGAGACTGTCGGTCTCAAGGACCTGCTTCTTCGATTGGGTAATGAAGCTCGGGGCCCAGGCAGGACCGACCTCCCGAGCGCCCTCACCTTCTTCGGCCTCTTCAGCACCCTCAGCGCCGTCCTTCGGTAAGCCCTTAGCCGCCGACGGGTCCCTCCGAGCGGTGACCTTGAATTTCTTGGCCGGAGCTTCCTGTGAAGACGTGGGGGCTGTAGGCGGACGTTTCTGGGAGAGAGAGGGTGGGATATCTTTTGGTGGGGATTTGGGGCTCGGTGCCGAGCTGGATCCACCAGCAGCTGCGGCAGCCTTCCTCTTCTCTGCTTCTTCCCTCTTCTTCTTCTCCTGCTTCTCCTGCAGAACCGCTCTTACTCCACGAGCACCAGCCATTTCTCCTTGTTCTCCTAAAGTTTCTTCGGAGTCACCTTCTGGCTCTTCGGATGCTGGCTGGCGGATAGTTCCTCTCAGTGGCTTCTCGACGCTCGGAAGACGTTCCGCGGGAAGCTCCTCGGTGTCAGATTCAGGTAAGCCCCCTCGGATTCGGCCGCCATATGTTGGATCGTAGCCCAGGATTGTGGGGGCGTCTCTTTCGGATCTTGGGATCGTAAGGAGTGAAGCTGCAAGCCCACAACCCTGTGCTGCTCGGAGGAGTTGTTTATTGAGTCTTGGAACGTCTGCCGAACAAAAGAAGATCAGTAAAAAGAAGATACTTACAGAAATAGGTCTACCGAGCAATAAACCTTGAAACAAAAAAAAAAAAAAAAAACGCACAAGAATACTTACTCGGTTCTCCTCTTTGCGTACGAATGCCGTGCACGCCATACTCACCGGCAGGAAATTCGAAGTTGCCCCGGACTACGACATAGTCCGAAGCCCACTTCTCGGAGTCATACATTCCCTCCGGTATAATTTTTACCATGTTCCTTCGGGAACACAAGAAATATCGAGAATACCTAACGTTCCTGGACATCAGGTAATTCTCAAAAATGTGATGGGCCTCGAGGGGGAACATTTTTACCTCGGCCAATTTGATGATGGAGTGTATGATGCGGTAAGAGTTCACTCTCAGTTGGCAGGGGGCAAGGTCAAACCGAAATAGGATTTCCCGAGTAATTCTGTGAATGGGAAACCTAAGTCCACCCTCGGCAATGGCCATCAGGGGAACGGTAATAAAATCATCACCGTATAAGATGCGGTTGCCTTCAAGGGGCATTATCTCGACGTTGTCCGGAACGTCGTAGGTCTCTCGGAACAGAGCAATGCCCTGGGCATCTTTGAAGCAGTCCCAGTACGGACAGGGGTCCTTCCATCTTCGTTCGGGAATCTCGTCAGGGTCTAACTGGACGATTTTCCTTTTCATCTTCGGTGGCTGCGTGGAAGAATCACCGAAGGCCCCCGTCTCGTCTATCCCCTCAACCTGACCCGAGGATTCTGCAACTGCGTCCTCGTGAGTGGAGCGACGCTCGGATTCAGCTTCCATGCCTTCCTCTCCCTCGTTGCATAAATCCTCGACTTCTTTCTCCGTGGACTCCTCAATGTCAATCACGGGAGGTGGACTCGCCGTTCGGACGGTAGGTGGGCTCATTGTTCGGAGTGGGGTCGCTTGAACGGGGAAATCAACCCCAGGGACCCCCTGTGGCATTTGCTCCCCTTCCCGAACGCGATAGCCGCGGGCAGAAGATCTGATGATCTCAGCTATCATGGGGTCGATTGTCCTTCGGCCGAAGGCTCCAGGCGGCGAATCCATACCTAAAAGACAAGTGCACGGGAGAAGACCGTTAGCGAAGAGCGAGGTCTGGATCCTAAGGTGCCTACGTACGGTGATTCTAGGCTACCGAACGGATCTTCGGATCGTATACGGCTTAACTATACCGAGCGATGATTTGTCGGGAATTCTTATGGGTCTAAGTTGTTGAACCTTTGTTCGGAGTTGTCATTCGGTTACTGTCCCTATAAGCTTATTCCGAAGGAAAGCGTGGGTTAAATTCCTTATTTGTTGTTCGGAAGGACAAGGGTTGAAGATGCACATGCGTTCGGAAGAACACAAGAACATCTTCAACCATTTCTGGGCCGAAATATCCGAAATCCAAAGGGTTCAGAAGGATCAACCCATCTTGGCCATCGTTCAGCTGTCTCAGTTCGTCTACGTTCAAAAAGTATTATTGTCCGAACAAACGTGTATTTCTGGGTTGTTTGTCCGAAGAATACAAGCCCTATTGGAAGAATTGTGACCCGTTTATTCGGATCATCTTCCTCTTCATAACTATTGTTGCTCGGACAGACGATTCGGTTCGGTTGGACATGTATTGTTCGGATAACTGCCTCTGTGGGAACATTCTAGATCCTTTCCACTTATGGCCGATTCTAGAAGTCTTCGATGATACGCAAGATGTCTTCTCTGATATACGAAGTGACATCTCTGGCCAATAGCGACAGGCCTGACATTAGTCACTGTGACACGGCAAGATCTTCTGAAGGCGGCCCTCATTAATGTCCCTGACATGTGACGTCAGCCGAGCGTAGAAGTGCGCGTGTAGCCTACGCTCGGCTAACTCACCGCTTCCATCCCACGCCTATAAATAGAGGAGTACTTCACCTAAGACGGGGATCTGTTCTGGGTAATCACACACGAAAAACTACTCTCTCTCTACATATGTTTTCTTACCAAACTTCTTCCTCCATATACTAACTTAATCGTCGGAGCTTCTTCCCGGAGGAACACCCCCCTCCGGTTTGCAGGTACAAGGCGTTACACGTCATCGCTCCACGATTCAACAGCAAGCGAGAAGGGTTCAAGAGGTTCGAGGTTAAAACAGCCCCCCACATATGTCCTATGGTAAAATCATACCAGCACTTAAAGAGAAAGGCATAAGAAGAGTAATATCACGAATTTCGAACACTAACCCTAAAATCAAAATCATCGTTCAAAAAAAGCCCTCTTTTTGGTTCGAGTTCCAAAAACCCTAAAACCCGTTCTATTTTTTTCTGAAAATGCAGAGATCGAGAGAGAGAGAGCGCTAGGTTCGAATCCCAAAAAAAGCCCTAACCAGATTTTTCGAGAGAGAGAGAGAGATACCTTGGTGGATGCAGAATCGCGTAAGATTTCTGGTTCGCGTTCTTCTCTTCGTTCTCTGGTTCGCGTATGATTTAGTGTCCCTTCTCTGGTTCGCGTTCTTCGTCTTTCTCCCTCTCTCTCTCTCTTGCGTGAACTGTGAAGCCGTGGAAGTGGAATGAAACGAATGGTGGGTCAGTGTGAGTCTAAGGGGGTAAAGTGTAATTACTCATAAGTTTATTGGCATCTCTTTTCCTGGCCGTTGGATTAAATCCAACGGCTCACGCATTGATCCCGCACCACAGCTTCCTCCGGGATCCCTTAGGGGATTCGGAGTGTGTATATATATATATATAGAGTCTGGATCCAGTGAGGGATCCCGCACCAGCTTACGGTGCAGGACTCCCCTTTTCGGATCGAATTTCGATGATCTGAGCCGTTCAATGTGTTCAGAACGTGATTTTAAGGGTACCCGTGTGAAATCAGCAAAAAAAAAGACCGAAGGGCTTCATCCGGCGCTTTTTACGAACGGTTCGTAAAAATCGCTCGGATGAAGCCCTTCCCGGCCATTTTTTTGCTAATTTCTCGGGGACCCTTAAAATCACGTTCTGCACACATTGAACGGTTCGGATTTTCAAAATTTGATCGGGAAATGAGAGTCCCGCATTTTAGTCCCTCATTTTAATCCCTCACTTGATCCGTCACCTATATATATATATATATAAATTATCTTTGGATTAAGAGCATGAGCATTCATAATAATCATGAGGTTCTAATTGTTTTGTAAAGTTAGTACAAAGACAATTACCTCAATGCGGTCTCGTTCAATACACACAGTGTACTAGTACAATGAGTTGCAACTATACCGTTTTCTGTGGTCGAAACAGACATACTAAAATATTGTACTACAGTCCTACCAATGGTGTGTCCAGTTCCATCCATGACTATGAAATAAATTTTATATTTCATAAGAATCGATGATCCGATCTTTTGTGTGTAAACCGAGCTCTACACACCGAATCATTCTACTTTGCAAAACAAAAGAAACACATACACAACATATAATATTATGCAAACATTGTCCATAAAATATTCTCATGAAAAAGGGATAAAACTGATTAATAAATAACAATAAAATATTAATCAATTACAAAAGCATGACTTTTAGCATAATTTTCTAACAATGACAACATGTGTAATGGTAAATTACATAAAATGCCCTTGCATTAAACGAAGAAAGCTAACGGCGTCTTGATTGCGGACCTATTAATCACAAATTCCGAATGTCAAGGACATGTGTACAATTGGTACATAATTAGTACTTCCTTCGTCCCTTTTTAAGTGTTCAGTTTTGTAACTCCAATTTATTGAGTAGACTTCATCATTACTACACTTTTACGTTAACTTTTACCTCTATTTTTTCTACTTACTCTGTATAGAGACATCATTATTATTACACTTTACTTACTAATTTTTCAAAATAGAATATACTTTTAGGGACAAAATAAAGAATATACTAACTTTTACCTACTAGTTTTACAAAATAGACACTTATTAAGGAACAACCAAAAATAAAATACTGAATTCTAAAAACTGGACGGAGGGAGTAATTAAAATGATACTCACCCAACACATTGAGAACCGAAAAGGTAAATAAGCGAGAACCGAAAAGGTAAATAAGCTAGTTAAATTCATTTATACTCCATACTATTAAGAAATGTCATGTTATAGGCTAACGGGCATAGACTCGCAGCCCTAACACTGGTGAGACTCTAACCCTTCAATATTGTTTTGATAATTTAGGGTGTCTAGATAAACTTATGTACAGTTCGACTAATTTGAGGAACAAATTTCACAATCCACTAACGAGCTCCCGATGGAAGTCAGGATAAAACTCTATATGAATTGGCATTACAAAAGTTAATTGCACCTAGAAAATGTTGAACCTGAGACCTAGATTTTTATGAGTCCCCAAGTCCCAACTATCACAACGTGTTCATTATAAATTCTCAACCAACACAACGTGTTGTGTGTGATTATTCA
This sequence comes from Rhododendron molle, assembly GCA_025413875.1. Taxonomy (NCBI): domain Eukaryota; kingdom Viridiplantae; phylum Streptophyta; class Magnoliopsida; order Ericales; family Ericaceae; genus Rhododendron; species Rhododendron molle. The sequence goes on from CM046391.1 coordinate 28,176,531, forward strand.
GTTTTTTTAAGGTGTTAATATTGATTCGTATTTTTCGCCTTAAACGAGGAGGGCAACCAATTCCTAGACTTTTTTTGTAACTCATGGCCCTCGTACCAAACAAAATGACGTTTACGTCTTTATTAGCCACACAACACTTGCAAGAGCACTTTTGGATTTGGGAGATTTGAGTTGATTACCAAGCTACAGAGAAAAAAGGAAACGATATGGTAAGGAAAATAGCTACTCCTCTTTCTGTCAATGACCTCTATTACTTTACCTTAGGCATTGAGTTCAAAAGAATTTACCGATTAATCCGAAAGACCAATTACACCCTCCACTAGTCGGGACCTAGTTTAATAATTCGTGAGTTTGATTTTCGATCTTTGTATATCGAGAGATTCTTTTACAGTCCTTATCTTATTATTCCATCTGTTCCAAATTTTTGGTCCTTATTTTATTATTCCCCCGTCCCAAATTTTTGGTCATTTTGGGAAAACTGTGCAAGTACGCAAAAAATAATGGGTAAGCAATTTTAAACCAATTTTCCTTTTTTGAAAAGGAATTGCATATAAAAGATAGGGAGAATTAGTGATAGGTCCACTATAGATATTTCATAAGTCCACAAGTCCACCTATAGTTTTGTAAAACCACAAGTCCACATAACCTAAACCCTAGGGTACCTTATGAAAGTGTCTAAAACCCTAAGTCTTAAGAAAGTGCCTAAACCACTAAACCCTATGATAGGCAAGTGTACCCCAAGGTTCTGAATACCGTACCAGCCAGGGTACCGATTTTTCTACTGGTACGGTATGTACTGGTGCTAATCAAATACTGGGTACCGTTTCGAATTTACCGCAACTACAATATGTATAATAATTATATATAATTATAATTTCAAAAAATCTCCCATACTATGCAATTCGTCATAAAATACCGATATTAAGGCAACAAATAGGAGCCGTTGAATTGCATCCAGTTTACTGTTGGAATGAGAAAAGCACTGGGTAATAAAAGCACTAGATAATTTGTAAGCCTTGATAATACCGATCTCTTTCATCGCTATCTCTTCTGGGGTCACAGCCAAGCAACAGAATCTCTCTCTCTCGTTCTTGCAAGATCCATTGATAACCAGAAGAAAAAGAAAAAAGAAAGATGAAAAATGGACAAAGTTGATTCCGACGATCTTTGCATGTTCTCTATGTCAAACATCTATCACACCGATTAATTGTGCTCCGGCGACTTCGATTGTCATACAATCCGGTGACTAAGGTTCAAAATTTTTGATTTGGTAGGAATTCCATTTTTTAGGGTTTTTTAAATGGAGGAGTGAAAAATGGCAGGGGGTGCCATTTTTGCGTTGGAGATGAGGTCATTTATGTCTTTCTTGTTCCAACGACAGAGTTGCCGGAGAAATGATGACAGGGTTGCCGGAGAAACAATTCCTCTCTTTTCTCTTCGATCAATCTTCTCTCTCTCGTTCTCTAAGGTTCCGATCGGCCGATATGTGTTTGGTATACAGATGGTCGCTTGGATCTTCTTCTGGGTTCTGTTTGCAAAATACAGGCTTTTTAACCTTTTTGGTCCCCAATGTATCAAATTCGGACCATTTTGGTCCCCAATAAACGAATTGGAGAAATTTAGTCCCCCATGTTTCTAAAAGTGTACCAATTTAGTCCCCACCAGTCACACCGTTACCTCTAACGTTAAAATGAGGGGCACTCTTGTCTTTTCCCCACCCCAACCCTATTATCCCGCCAAAACCATGCACCATCCCACCTGGCAACCCTTTTACCCCGCCAAAATCCATACACCCAATATATATACATAACCTGTGAAAAAAAACAGAGTACACCAGTTTCTTTTCTCTCTCTCTCTCTCTCTCTCTCTCTCTCCCATGGCTTCTTCTTCCTCTGCAACTACCCAATATGAGTACCCCACTTACCCCATTTGCTTTTGTGGGAATCCAGCCCCCCTTCGAAGGTCGAAGACCATTGCTAATCCAGGAAGACGATTCTTAGGGTGCGCCAATTATGAGGTATGAAATAAACTCACAAACTATATACTGAAAATAAAAACTGCAGGTTCACACAATTTGTTGTTAATATTGCAGATAAAAGAGAAAAGATGCAAATACTTTTATTGGGTTGATCCGCCGACAAGGGAGAACGAATTGGAGGCAAAGAATGTTGAGCTAGAGCACCGACTAGAGGACATGGAAAAAAAGAACCAACAACTAAACAAAGAGAACAAGAAGCTGAAGAAGAAATTGATGGCAGAGGAGGCTAAAATGAACTTCTACAAATTATGGTGTATTATTCTAATGGTTGTATGCATCATGTATTGGTTCACAATCAAAAACGGTCATGTTGGAAGTGTCAAGTATCTGCCATGAAATATAAAGGCAGATATGTAATGACTTTGAATGCTTTGAAAGAATGAAATTATGGTACTCAATGCCTTTAAGTTTATGCCAAAATGATTGAACTGAAATGTAATGCTTTCATTTTGTGGTTCCATTTTGTGAAGAGAGCATGCAGCAAGTGTCCATAAGTTCTTCCAAATTTTAACTAAAACATAACCACAGTGTACTGAAACAGAACAAAGTGCACTGAAAATGTATACCTGCACCAAAGTGTACTAAAACAGAAAAAATTATACAGCAAAGTGGACAAAAAAATGCAGCAAAGTAGATAAAAAAATTGCAGCAAAGTAGATAAAAAAAAATGCAGCAAAACAGTGCTTTATTATTCCCAAAGTGCAGGTATACAATCAAAGTGCAGGTAGCAGCAGTAGCATGCAGAATGTTGAATGCCAATAGCAGCAAAAGCATATTGAATCTAGGTGTTCTTCTACCTAAAACAACAACAACATACATATTGACCATAACAAAGCCATAACATAAGCTTGGTACCAAAATATAAGGTGTTCTTCTGCCTGAAACATTGGCTTACTGTAAAACATTCAAATTAAATCAAACTCCCTATGACATACATATTGAGCATAACAACATAAGCTTTAAGAGCTAGCTTCCTACTAAATCCAAAAGCAAGTTCATAAGCATGGTACCATATCCAAAAACAAGTTCATAAGCATGGTACCATATCCAAAAACCAGGTCATAAGCATGGTACCATTATGCCTAATCCACTAGGGCCTAATCCCATGCAAACCTGACACATTAGCATACTTGTTGGTAGCTCCCCTTCGAACTTGCTTAACTTGTATCACAGTTGAGATTTGGGATTCTTGTGTTGCTTGGTCATAGTTTGTTGGAGTATTGACCTGTACAAAATGAGATGAAGTGTATAATATAACGTGTGACTAAATTATGAGCAAACAGAGATGAAGTGTGTGAGATGAAGTGTATAATACTAAATAATGAGCAAACAGAGGTAAAATGGTGGATTTTCACCTGAGTTGCAAGCCCCCCCCTAATAGCTGGCCCTGTTCTTCCTCCTCTACCTCTGACAGTTGTTCCTCCTCTTCCTCCACCCCTTCCTTGCACAACAACTGCACCTCCCCTCACAAGACTGCCTCTACCTCTTGCTTGCACAACATTGCCTTTGCCCCTTGCTTGAATAGTATGTCCTCTTCCCCTTGCTTGTATAGTAGTGCCTCTGCCCCTTGCTTGCACAGCTTCACCTCTGCCCCTTGCTTGTATGACACTACCTCTACCTCTCATAGCCCTACCTTTGCCCCTCACAGGTATACCTTGCACATCTGCTCCACCTCTGCCTCCTTGCACATCAGTTGCAACTCTGCCCCTCCCAACATTACCTCCTGCTGTTTCACCTTCCTTTTGTTCTGCCAATGGTACACTGCAAGTCCTCCTATTGTGTCCATGTTGCCCACATCTCCTACAAAACACTGAATTCTGCCCAACTTTCAACATCTTGTGTGGGTACAATGGATTAAGGTACTCCTCCGGTCCTCTTATTCTCTTCATTCTAGGCCTTCCAACCTTCCTTCTAGTAGATGGGGGAAGCACTGGAATAAATCCAGTCTTTGGCCATAACTTGTACCCATTGATGGGGTTAATCAATGGTTGATATGCTTTCATGTACGTTGCCTTGGAATAACAAGCATGTATGTAGACCTCTGTTTTTTGGTGTCTTTCTTGCATTGCTGCCATGGCATGAGGGCATGGCAGTCCACTCAAATTCCATCTCCTACAAGTGCATGACCTTTGGTTCAGGTCCACTGTGTATTGTTCACCATCCTGTCCCCCCACTTTGACTTGAAACTGCAAATCACCAAACCATGTTGCATAGCATAGGCCAGACTCATTACTCAAGGCCTCAATCTTGTCATAAATATTTGGTAGGAGGGGATTGGGGTACTTCTTGATCCACTCTCTCCTAGCTAGCATACGTTTGCTTAAATAGCATCTTATCCACTCAAGCATCTCTATGATTGGCTTATCTCTTGCCTCTAGGATTCCTCTATTAAATGCTTCACACAAGTTGTTGCATACCATATCACATTTAATTGTTTCCCTAAAATGTGACCTACTCCAATATCTAGGGGGGATATTTGCCAGCCAATCATATGCCTTTTCATCCTCCTCCTTAACCCTTTTCATTGCTTCTTCGAATTTGGATACATGTGATGCTTTGGCACATGCCCAAAACTTGTCCTCAAATGAAATGCCCCTGAATAATTTCTGAAAATTACTTAATATGTGCTTGCAACAATACCTGTGCTCTGCCCTTGGAAGCATTTCATTTAGTGTTGGGATTAAACCCTGCAACATAAAAAACAAATTTAGTGTATAAGAAAATTGAAAAGACAAAAAAATACAGGTTAAATATGAATTTTTTATAGTAAGAAAAGAACATACACTACCTTCTGTCTGTCATTGATGAAAGTCCACTCATGTTCATTGTTGTCATTAATGTTGCAATCCATTTTGATTAATGTAAGAAACCATCCCCATGTATCCTTGTCTTCTTTCTCTACCACAGCCCATGCCATTGGATACATAGCGTTGTTTGGATCAACTCCAACTGCAGTTAAAATCTGTCCACTGTACTCTCCCTTCAAATGGCAACCATCAACCCCAATGATCTTTCTACACCCATTAGCAAAAGCAGACTTCACAGCCCCTAGAAATATGTAAATTCTGTTAAATCTTGGTTGCCCAAATTCTTCATCCACTGGTGCATCCATTACAACTGTGGATCCAGGGTTGGACCTCCTCAACTCCTCACAGTAATCCCACAATCTCCCATATTGGTCAAGATCACTTCCATAAATTAAGGCTGCGGCCTTCCTCTTTGCTCTATACAACTGGTTTCTTGTTACATCTACTTTGAATTCTTTCCTCACTCTCTCTTTGAATGCTGGAATAGGTAGTCTTGGATTGGTCCTCAAATCATCCTGGTACTTCCTTGCAATCATGGTTGAAGTTACATTCCTATTTGAATAAGTTTTAATGCAGTTATGCTTGCTAGTATAAGTTCTCACCTGGTATGTATTCTCTGCCAATACCTTACATGCATACACCTCCCAGTTGCAGTCCTCACCCTGACACCTAGCCCTCACCCTTCTTTTGTCATTTTTAACAAGCTTTAAAGGCCTTTGGTGCTTGATTGCATGCTGCTTCACAGCTGCCTTGAAGTCTTGTGTTGTGCTAAATAGCTGGCCAACCTTGAATCTAGGATCTTCCATGTCTGTCTCAGGCCTGAAAGTCTTGAAGTCGTACTCTCTTCTATTGTGCCCATTTTCCTCATCAGATGAGTTGGAAAAATTGTAGTCTGAATCATACTTGGAATCCCCATCACTTAAGATCTCATCTTCACATACCTTTGGCCCTTTGAAGTTATCTTTAAGTACACCAACAAATTCTTCTTCCTTATCAATGTAGGCCTCATACAATTCATCATCATCAGTCTCTCTATATGAGTGGTCACTATAGTACACACCATCAGATGAGTCATTGTCTGACGAAATAACCCTGTTGCCCTCAAACTCCAATATATCTGTGGTATCAAACCCTAAATCCCCATTGCCAATGTCCTCATTTAAGTTTACATAATCTGATCCAATCCCAAAGTCAATGTCAAACCCAACACTAGGGTCCATAAACAACATGTCCTGAAACCCAAGGTCAGTCTCTACATCAAGCCCAGTCCCTCCATCAGTAGGCCCAAGCCCAGTCCCTCCATTAGTAGGCCCAAGCCAAGTCTCAACATCAATAGCCCTAACATTATGCTCTGTTTCTAAGGTTAGGTCACAAACTTCAACTTCAGACAGCTTCTTCGAATGTGGGTCACTCTGATGGGCTGTAATTACATTGGAACTACCCACTTGGCTCTCAAGTAAAGTCTCTCCTCCTACCTTTTCATGGTCCAAATAAACTTTAGCGACCCTATCTTTATGCAGAAAATCCAACATTTTGACTACCTCTTTATCATTACTAAAAGGCACAAGCCCTTTGTCCAAACTAAAACCAGGTTTTTTAAAGTAAAAGGCCACATGGCCAGAATACCCAAGATCCTGGACCATGGCCTCCATTTCCAACATCGATATATAATCTGGATTTAGGTCATGGAATGTGTCAATCTTACCCCCAGTGTAAAGTTTCATGGGCCTAACACTAAATCGACCCCCATGATGCACTTCCAGTGAATGCAGAGAAGGGTCTGAATTACCCCCTGCAAAAAGGCCAAATATATGCATAGTCAAAAGACACAACTTTTGGGACCACACCCAGTGGCAAAAGGAACGAAAAATGGCCACAAAGCAACAAAAAAAAAAAAAAAACCGTCCACTACATAGATTCTCTGAAAGCAAATCATTAAAAGACTCACATGATTTTATACACATTACCCATACACATTCATATATATATTATATACAAAGGGAGGACTTCGTTTCTTCACATGCAAAAAAAATACTCTTGTATACTGCCGTAGGAGATACTCCTACCAACAGTTGCCGTCACTTGCATGTTCGATCTCCGGCGCAAGCAACGCCGCTAACTCACACGAAATCAATACAAGCGCGAGCCAAAATCCATGCAAACGAACCAAACCTTTCCAAATACGAGAGCAAGGAGCAATTTTCGTACCTTTACCACCAGCATTGTCCATGATCCAATCTCAGATTCTTGTATTTTCAATCCATACAAACACGATTTTGGGTCGAGAGTAATAGGGTTGAGATTTGGTAAAGCTCCCCTCCGTCTGAGTTTTTATTTTTTAATTCGTCGACTGAGGATAATAGGGTTGGGGTAGGAAAAGACAAGAATGCCCCTGCTTTTAACGTTAGAGGCAACGGTGTGACTGGTGGGGACTAAATTGGTACACTTTTAGAAACATGGGGGACTAAATTTCTCCAATTCGTTTATTGGGGACCAAAATGGTCCGAATTTGATACATTGGGGACCAAAAAGGTTAAAATGCCCAAAATACATAACGAAATCTCTGGTAAGCCCATCTCGGCCGAGATCGTCCGGATTAGCCGGTACCGACCGGTAAAAGCCAGTATTGAGAGCGGAATGGAATATGAGGTTCAAGGTACCGGATTTTGTCTAAGACGGTACGTACTGGCCGGTACAGAATGGTATTGATAAACTTGGTGTACTCTAAAACCCTATAAAAATGCCTAAACCCCAGGGTATCCTATTCTAGGGTAATCTACCATTCCTTAGGATACCCTATCCTATAATAAAAAAGTGAACTCTAAAATCTTTTGAAAGTACTTAAATCCTAGAATACCCTAAAATGGACTTGAGACCTTACAAAATTAATAGGTGGACTTGTGGGGTTATGAAGTTCACATTATGAATTTAAGACTATTTTTCTATAAAAGATAATAATTCATTTTTTCTAAAATTGATGCATGCTTTTGGAATTTTGGAAAAAAAAAATCAAAAACCCGTTATTTTTTGCGTGCAAAATGCACGATCGCTAAAAGGGACAAGTAATTTGCAACGAAACTGAGTATTATTGAAGGATCCTCAACAAATGATCTTTGTGGTTTCAGAGCATGTACACCAATTATTAGCAAAAATGGTTACGAACAGTACATTTTTAAAAAAAATTTCCTATTCAAATTTCTTTCAAACTCCACACCAATTCTCTCTAAATTCTCTATATCCTTACAAAATATTATTTTAATTGACACACACATCAGTCAGACACCCCCCACTCATCCGACTCATCCGGTATAATTGGGTCTCAAATCAATGGGCCAGATCCTTCGGGAACCCAAACTACCCCTTCAATCCACAATCCACTTGCTCCTGGTTTTCAACCGATCAAACCAAACCCATTGAGGAGAAGTTGGATGAAGCTCTCTTGAAGCTTTGAGACATCTAATTTCCTCCAAAATCATCACAAGTCTCTCAAACCCAACAAGGACAAGTTAGATGAAGCTCTTCTCATTACGGATGGTAGAGAGAAGATAAGAGAAGTCAGTGGTTGTGCCTGGTCTTCTGGGTTGGGTAACGTCCATAGTATCAGCGATTTAGTGCCATTGGAGAGAGAGAAAGAGAGAATTAAATACTATAATCAAAAAATGGTATTTCGCATGAACACTACCTCGGTATTAATACCGAGGTTTGAGAGCAGATGTATTTTGCCAACTCTGCTGCAGCTTCTACTTTTGGTTTTGGTGAAGGTAAAATAAAGTGGGGTTTGCCGAATCTGTTGTACATGCTCTCATATAAATTGGAATTTGAGGATGAAATTTGTAGCGCAGAAAGCTATCCTTTCACTGACTCCCCGTGGATCACAAGAATATGAGATCAGGGACGCAATTAGAATTAGGTATGGCAACGGGGTGAGGCGGGTTTTTGCTACCCAACCCGACTCTAATCGGGTATTTCTTTGGGTACCACATTTCTGTCCCGATCGGGGAATGGATTTACCTGCCCGCCCTGCTTGTAAAAAAATTAAAAAATTGCTAATCTAAAAATAAAATAAAAGAAAATAAGTATAAATAAAGTGTTAGTTTAGTATAATGGTGAAAATATTAGAGTAAAAATATAAAAGTATAATTTTGAAGTATAAATGATAATTAATACTATGATAACAGTATAATTTTATAAATAAATACATTACGGGGCGGGTTTAGGAGCGAGGTACTGTCACCCCGAATCCGGTCGAGTTTTAGTATTTTTACTCCGACCCAGACCCGATACCCTCCGATTGCCATCTCTAATTAGAACACATTAGATCACATCCATCTAATCATTTCTCCATGGCAAATATACTTTAGCTAGACTGTGGGAGAGATCAACCCCTAAGTCATAAAAGGGTTGGGAGTCTGATCTGCCTAAGATTTTTCTTAGTGCGTGCAGGCCCAATCCGCTAGGGAGTATCCACGGAGTCCGCATCACATCACATGGATCCAATGTACAATGAATGACCAATATCCATTTAAAAAGCTAAGCCTTGTGAGTGGTAAGCCATTCAATTATATTTAAGGTCCAACTCTTTTTCTATGTATCCGATGTGGGATTCAACATTTCACATATGTTCCTAACAAAAGAAAGTCCAAGTGTGAGTGCGGGAGTGCGAGCGTAAAAACGTCTCTTAAGAACCTCCAAAATAACTAAAATTCGTGAGTTCAAAAATTGAGAACGCAAAAATTAAGAGCACTAAAACAGAACAAAAATTGAAAGCGCAAAGCATATTTCATCCTGAAAAGATTATGTGACTAGGTCAACCCCTTTGGCTTGCGGCCATCAAAAACTGGAAAAGCATGATAGAGTTGACTCCTGTAGCTTTGTAGACATCTCAATTTGGCCTAACGATTATTTCAAGTCCCACCTTGGGGACCATCCCGATGATGAAATGGATACAGTGATTGCTGATTGACTTCTTGTGAATCTTAGGACTTTCGGTAAGAACTTTTAGCCACTTAGAGGACCCAATCTAGAGCAAAATAACCTTTCAGACAGAAATACAGTATCCCAGGAGAATTCATCTGTCGGCCGTAACATTGATTTCACGGCCTTAACATCATTTCTTCACCCGAGCAACCTGTTGCTTGAAAATCTCTCTGAGAGATCAATCCCTCGGCCGCAAGATCTATCCTTCGGCGGCAACATCTATTCCTAGGCAGCCAGATCCTTTCTACGGCCGCCAGATCATCTATTTTCCAAATTCTGGAACGTTCTGTCAATCGTTTGATCCAACTACGATACCTCCCAGATGCGTTCGGGCTACGTTCAGAGATCACCATAAAGAGTTTGTATTGCATTGCAATTCCAATTCCTACCGTGCATTTTGATTGGACGGAGTGAGTCACCAATTGCCTATACAAAGGGCCTTAGGGTTCCAAAATAAAGACCATGAAATTCATATACAACACACCCTCTCAAGCCATGAAATTCTGCACACATACTCTCTCTAATCCCCTCTATAAAAGCCCCAACCTCCCGAAGGCAGCCATTAATCCGACGATTAAACGCCGAAGTTCAAACCCTAACCCTAGGGTTTTTGAGAAGCAATCAGTCAAATCACCCACAATCCGAAGCAATCAAGCCACTGAGGGATCAAGGTGGCGAGGCCCAAGGGCCTCTGGTTTGATTTATTTATCGTTTTTATGCTTAATCATAACATTTGATTATCTGCCAACTTTTCTGTCTGGTGTGAGGAAGAACATCGACTAGGGCTTCGATCCCTCAGCTGATACATAAAACCAGGAAGATCTCTCGGCTGTGAGTTCCATTCACCGGCCGCGAGATCTATCTTCCTGGGACATGTTTGTTTTATTCTGCTTTCTGATGCATGATTTCAATTACAGTCTTGGCTCACCCTTAACTACTTAAAGGCTAAAAACAGACTACGTGTTAGAATTAAATACAGCATGTATAGGTCTTATGTTGAACAACTATGGGCCAGTCTCACGGCTGAGCAGAGAGGGGTGCCTAACACCTTCCCCTTACTGTACTTTTGGTTCCCGTACGCAGAATCTCTGTCTATTTTTCTAGTTTTATTAAACTAGGTGGCGACTCTATTTTGATGATGACCTCTATCGTGTGGCGATGTTCCTAGCCATGGGAATATCCACGATTTTGGTTTACGAAGCAAACAACCAACAAGCAGCAACAATTAATCTGTATGGCGATGCCCCACTCCAGGGAGGTGTCTACAATTTTTTGGCGACTCTGCTGGGGACTTGAGAGCCATAACCAGAAAGTTCGACGTAAGACTAACACATGCTTTATTTAATTCATTTATCATATGCATCGAGCGGGTAGTCTCGTTGAGTTCACCTAATACCTCGGCATGTCACGGGCTATGTTAGGGGTTCCAGCAAACTCCATAGTCACTTGTACCTAGTGGTATATCAAAAAGGACATCACTTGATTGTTGCCTATGATGGGCTGGCAAAAGGAATGGTGCCTTTTTGACAACGGAGCACCCTTGAGACTAACTAAGCCTTTAATGTATTAGAAAGCCATAGAACTTATTAAAATAAGCCACCCCTTGCAACTTTTCTAGAAGTTCTTCCTCACACCTTGTATATGTTGTTGTAACATCGCTTTTTATGCAGAAGGGTTGGGGCTTAAACTAAGAGCCCTAACTCTAAGTCTTTATAGTTAAGCACTGCGGCATAGCATTGCTTGCAAGGTATATTTTTCTTAAGTTGAAAGCACCACTGCTTACTTCCTACTCCTACTTCGTTTGAAGCATCATGAGGCACATATTTCTAAATCAACATCAGACAATGGCAGTAGCATAAGCCGCCCCGTCGGCAGTTGAACTAGGGATTGCTTTAGCAATCTTTGCCTTGCAAGGCTAAAGGCAAGAGGGAGTGTAAGGTAGTAGAGCAGGTTATGGATGATTGTATGCAAAGTCAAGAATATTATGGATAGAACTTGCAATACTTATTTCTCCATGGATGATTCAGCATGACAAGTGTAGGACTTTGGTTCCTATTTCCAAATTGGCCTGGCAACCCATCTTTCAAAATTCAAAATTTTGAACATGCTTACCGCAACGAGCCGATAAGATTTAGGAGTTTGTCAATGTGCTGGCAGGTAATCACGTGGATCCCAATTACCTCAATCATGTTTTGAGAAAAGGAAAAAAAAACTTGTTGAATGAGTTTCTGATAGATCAACTCCGATGTGCTTTGGTAAAAATAAGTTTTGGTAAACACTTGCTGAAAGAATAACCTGAAGCTGGCAGACTCATGTTAGCATTGTTTGGAATGAAAAAAATCTTCCCTAACCAAGAATTGAAAGAGATAAAATTTTCGAAACTGGTTAATGATGATCAAATCCTCATTTTCTTAAACCAAAAAGTGTAACATCCAAGTAGCCGCTAGCACAGCGATGGACTCTGAGTCTACTCTCCATTGTGGTCATTTGCTTAGTTTTTTTGGTCTGCCTCATAATGTGGATTGGCTTGGAAGTAGGATCTTAAGTGGCATGTGTATTTGTAAACAACGTGTCTTAAGAATCATCCATATCAAAAATTGCTAGCTATCTATGGTATCCGATAAACTCATGCATACAAAACGAATTGCCATACATGACTCATCCATAATCTGTGCAAATAGCTGTGGTGCTATCATTTTGTTTGCCTTTCTCTAACCATGCAGGGGACTAAACCAAAAGAGGAGTGCATCACCCTCATTTCTTCTTATTAACACATTGCATGATCACATGTCAAACATCTTCGTATTAAAGGCAATAAGTGTGTGCATTGCATAGACCATTGATTTTGGACATCTCAAACTTGAGCATGATCAGGTTTCTACTTCTCCTAGATTTGGGGTTTGATCTTAGACGTGATGGTACTAGCTGACGAGAAAATTGAAGTTTTAATCCAACCGAGTATTGAGCAACGGTAGCCATGTCCACCATGTCTTGGCTTAAATTTTAAAACAATATTTTCATGAAAATCCTGCCTAGCTAGCTTTCGCCGCCATTTTGGCTATATTTTGTTGCTCTTGAAAAATTGCTTGTTGAATTAAATGTCATTTTGCTTATCATGGTTTCTGGCTAATTATCGCACTCAGCATGAAATGTGGATCTTAAATTCGAGTCTCCTTTGATATGAACTACGAATGGCCTGATTCTCTATTGGGATACGTAGGCACCTTTTGGTCGGCCACAAATTTGAAAATGTTCCCTCCTGTGCTAGTTCGCTGCAATAGAATGCTCATGATAACATTGAGTATTGAAAACAATCCTTAGGGATTTCAAAGTAATCTTATGGCATCTTTTGGAACACATCATAATCACTTGAATTGTCAAAAGTGCAAAACGAGTTTTTCAAAGCTATGACCCGCGTTATTTCTGTTGAGCTAAGGAGTTGACACATCTCTGCACCCTCATAGAGATCACTTGTAAGCAAAACATGCTGTTGAAGATGAAGAAGGAGAAAGAGGAAAAGAGAGGAAAAATACAGAGAAAGCAAAAATGATAAGCTCGCTAGATTGAAAACTCGTAAGGGCGGTCTAGGCAAAAGTTAGAGCATGAACAAAGTACGAAATCAGCCATGTCTACATGCATCTACTATGTGTCTCAAAGGATTGTCCTCAATCTTAGAAAATTCACTTGGTTAAACATCGAAGCCCTTAATTTCTTGGTAAGGATCCTTGACACTTTGTCGTGTGTTTCAAGATGAAGAAATGCATTCATTTTTCTATCCCAAACACTTATCCCTTGCTAGCCACGTCAAGCCTCTGGATAATTTCTTTGAAAAGCCTTCTAGGCAGCCATCCCTACACTGGGGTAAATACAAAAAATACAAGGAGAGATGAAATAAAAATCAATGAAAGAATGAGCACCCCGTCATACAAGGGGCATTTTGAAGGAAACATTTCTTCCAATACATCCAAAGGACTTTTTTGAAGAAACCAACTCTTTCACACAAAGTGAGGCAAGGACAACAAGAGTTCATAAAAATGTTGAAGATGACTGCTAGCTTTTAAAACCCAAGCGTGAGTAGAAATTAGGTTTGAGCCTTTACATCCGCTTTTTTCTCAAGCCAAAACCCCAAGCCTACATTATGGTCCATAACAAAGTCCTCTCAGATTGGGGAACACGACTTAGTAGCAAGGTCCTAAACACCAGGGGCATCACCAATGTGGAACTTAACACGAAGGGCAAGAATCCTTAAATTTGCATCATCTTAGCAAATCACACAACATGGAGAGTTACGTGAGACAAGGGGCATGTCTATGTTCCCCTTTATGCATTTCTCTGAAAAGCATCCAACCTTTTATGTGGGTCTCAGTAGGCGCTTATCAATCCAACTCAAGTCAACCAAATCAAGCTCGAAGCAACAAACTCACCTAATTGACTAGGAGCATGGTTTGCAAAATAGTTCTATGTCCTTTGATGATTGAATGACGTGAGTGTGAAACATGGATGGAGTGATATGACCTTGAAATCCTCGAGGAAAAACTTTCAAGGATGGTTTTATCCTAAGCATTCTTAACACAGCAAATACAAGCGTAGTCACTTTTTGCAAATTTCTGAGGAAATAACATGGGTCTCTCATTTCATGAATAGTGCAGCAATATGGTTTCTTAACGAAACAATGTTTTCAGTGGTGCCGCTAGGTCATTGCGGTCTTTCAAAACACCTGGCTAGTATAAACAATAAGTCTATCAATCTCCCTAGGGCAAGGGGAAGCATTTGATCAAATAAACGAAAATTGAAATGTCCAGAATGCATTACGGGTTCACATGCATATCATTATCACCCTGTCTTTTACATTGATCATTTGACCCTAGTATTCCATTTGTACATCCTTATGTTTGCTTAGCAAAAGTAGTTGTCTTGGTTGCACAAGCTAATCCCAAGTATGAGGTGTTCTTATGCTCAAGCAAGGCAGGTTCATCAAGGCATCATGGCAATCATCTCTATACAAGGAATAAAGGGCAATAAAGGGATGCACTGTAAAGTCTACCTCCCTGCCAACACACTTGAAGAAAGCTCAGCCTGAGAAGCATCATATCCTGTGGGAACACCTCAACTCTTTTGTGGAATGCTGTCACACAACACAGTCAAGGGCATGCCTAGATCTCTGCCGAACAGAAACATTGCACTCACATTCATTGTTATTTACATCGCATGTTTCTATGCTAGGGGCAATTAGATCATCGTCATCATGCACAGTTAAGCTAGGGTCAAGCATCCATTGCCTAAACAGGGGGCTTCTATTTCTTCCTGAATGTTCAGTTCAATACGCATATATGTCACGTTGCAAACCATGTCACCCAAATTCGTTCAAGCTTTTGAACTAGGGTTCTTTAAGTGTGGTGGTCCTGCCCCTAGCAGTCAGCATAAAAGGACTTCAACCCGTGGGATTCCAAGCCTGTTGCATGTTGTTTTCCTATCCATTGCTATTTTCTAAACTATTCAAATGTGGATTGCAGGATTCTCCTGGATTTCGGTCCTTGAACCGACCATACCAAGCTTGGTATCTATAACCGATAAAGCCAAGTCAAAGAGGCTGAAAGATAGCCTCGTAACTAGTCCTAAGCAAACTCTACAATTGGCACCATGTCAACAACATTAAAGTGGCTTCGCACTTCACATCTCCATAGCTTCTTGCTTTGTGCTATCATCAAGCAAATCCAGCAGCTCTACGCCAACCAACTCAACGGTTCTATGTCCACAATCATTTAACGGCCTCACTCACCTAGCAGCCTCAAGCTCATCACTCCAATAGTCAGGCTCATTCGGTAGCTCCAAGTAGCCACCTGGCAACACCATGTCCTCCTTGCTCTCCATCTTAGACAACATCATAACTCAGCAACTCTCTAGTACTCAACTCAGCGGCTCAAACGCCCATGAAAACACTGTCTCTGCAAGCATCATACCTTTTGCACTATCAGGTCACTCAGCAACACCATGTGCTCACTTTTTAAGCCGTTCAACAGTTCTACGCTCATCCCCATGCTCAAAAGCTCTATGCCCAAGTCACTCAGCAAGCTCCATCGTCATTATCCCAACATCTCCATATCCAGCAGCTTCAAGAACTCCGAGCAACTTTACACTCAGGCCTTGCCATATGCATAGCCTCGCGCTCAGCAGGTCCCATCTCAACAGTGCAGTGCGTACTTTAGCTGTCCCGAGCTCACATCTTGAAGCTAATCAGCCTCGCCACGTCCAGGCCAACAAAACAATCCTGCGGTTTCCACTTAATACGTTGAGTGAACAGCCAACAAGAAAAAGCACCTGTATAAAGCTTGCAATACCCTAGTGCACACTTCAGCCCTTCAGAAGGCATCTATGTGGCTAAAATCCTCCAAAAAGGGCATCCGTGTTGCAAAAGCCCTTCAGAAGGCGTTTATGTTGCTAGCTTCCAGAAAGCGTTTGTATGGCCAGCTTCCAAAAAGCGTTCAGCCTCCGGAAGGCACCCCGTTAATGGAGGCGATGGAAATCTCCCAAACAAGGTGAATCACCCCATCAGTCGAGGCGATGGAAATCTCCGAAGACATTAATAGCCGAAGCATTTAACAAATCTTATGGCACTTTGGGTCAACAAGTCAACCGAGTCAAAATGGAATATGGTCAAGAGCTAGCCTTGGGGACAATCCCGAGCATACTCAAAACTAGCCTTGGGGCTAATCTCGAGCATACTCAAAACTAGCCTTGGGGACAATCTCGAGCATGTGAAATCTAGCCTTGGGGGACAATCCCGAGCATACTCAGAACTAGCCTTGGGGACAATCCTGAGCATACTCGAAACTAGCCTTGGAAGTATCCCAAGCATGAGGAACAAATCAAACCCCGTGGAAGATGGAAGATGAAATACTCAATAGCTCAGCTGTTCTACAAACTCACTACTCAGCAGCTCCATACAACGAGATATCATCTATTCTCAAGCTCCATGTTTGAATGTTTAAAGTTCTACACTTTGAATGCTCGAAGCCCTTCGAATGCCCAACCACTGTGTACTGGATACTCAAGTTCTACACTTGAATGCTCAAACTCTACGTTTGAATGCCCAACCACTGCGTACTGGATGTTTGAACTCTAAGTTCGAATGCTTAAAGTTTATGCCTTGAATGCTCAAGCTCTATGTTTGGATGCCCAACCACTGTGTATTGGATGCTCAAGTTCTACACTTGAATGCTCAAACTCTACGTTTGAATGCCCAACCACTGCGTACTGGATGCTCGAACTCTAAGTTCGAATGCTTAAGGTTTATGCCTTGAATGCTCAAGCTCTACGTTTGGATGCCCAACCACTGTGTACTGGATGCTTAAAGCCTGTACTTTGAATGCTCAGACTTTACCCTCCGAATGCTCGAGCTCTATGTTCCGAATGCTCAAGTCCAGAACTTGAAAGAAGCTTTATGCTTAAATCAAACACACACGCACGGGCTCGTGCACATTAGCATCAATTGCATCACCATTGTTATCATCGAGTCTGCATCATCATATCTGCTCATATCTAACCATTATCATCATATACACACTCTGCATCTCCTCTTATTCATGAAATAGGTCAATCCTATAAATCAATCGGCTCTACACCTCGGTTTTACTGATCGGCCTGGCGCCTCGATCCTTTGGCTCCTAGCCAAAATTTATGATGAGAAAGCTCCGTGCACAGACCATCAGAATGCAACCGGTTCTACACCTCGGTTCAAATCACGTCAAGCTCTAAGCTATAACACCTCAAGCTCTCACCTCATGACTGCAACCGGCTCTGCGCCTTGGTTCCCTCATTCCAACGCTCCATGCTCCAGTTACAGGCCTCGAGCCCCTTACATCTCAAAATTGGCATCCAACTTGTCTCCAGAAGATGGCTTGGGTTCTAAGCCATATCTCAAAACCGGCGTCCAAATCATCCCCAGCAGATGGTTTGGATTCCACCCGAATTACATCAATTCCATCAAGCTGATTCGCAAGGATAGGCAATTCTACTGAGTTCCCCTCAGTCAAAGTAAGGATGATCAAAAAAAGCAAACGCACCTGCCGTGTACGGAATCTACCCCAGAATACTAAGGAAGCTCTCCGCAAAAATTTCCCCGGTAGCCCCGCGCTCCTTCAACTACTCTCCGCCAAAATCCTGGCAATGCCCAGGTACGCTGCACTACGGCTTTTAAAGCCCGAAGGTACGTCTTCTATTTTGAACCCTCCAAACTTTTTATTTTCTTTATTGCCCTCCGAACTACGGTTGGTCTGAATTTCCCCTGTGGAATACGTAGGCAGCCTCTCGGCCCGACCATAACGAAAACCTTTTTCAAAAACCCCTTGGAATAGTGGTTGGACCAAATTGAGTTGCTTTTACAGTTTTGACTCTTACTCAAACATGTCTCGCGATCCGTCTGAGCTCAATCAAAGAGAGGCATCTGTAGACATCCTAATTTGGCCTAACGATTATTCAAGTCCCACCTTGGGGACTATCCCGATGATGAAATGGATATAGTGATTGATGATTGACTTCTTGTGAATCTTAGGACTTTCGGTAAGAACTTTTAGCCACTTAGAGGACCCAATCTAGAGCAAAATAACCTTTCAGACAGAAATACAGTATCCCAGGAGAATCCATCTTTCGGCCGTAACATTGATCTCATGGCCTCAACATCATTTCTTCACCCGAGCAACCTATTGCTTGAAAATCTCCTTGAGAGATCAATCCCTCGGTCGCAAGATCTATCCTTTGGCCGCAACATCTATTCCTCGGCAACCAGATCCTTTCTACGACTGCTAGATCATCTATTTTCCAGATTTTGGAACTTCTGTCAATCGTTTAATCCAACTACGATACCTCCCCGATGCATTCGGGCTACGTTCAGAGATCACCATAAAGAGTTTGTATTGCATTGCAATTCCGATTCCTACAGTGCATTTTGATTGGACGGAGTGCGTCACCAATTGCCTATACAAAGGGCCTTAGGGTTCTGAAATAAAGACCACGAAATTCATATACAACACACCCTCTCAAGCCACGAAACTCTGCACACATACTCTCTCTAATCCCCTCTACAAAAGCCCCAACCTCCCGAAGGCAACCATCAATCTGACGATCAAACCCCGAAGTTCAAACCCTAACCCTAGGGTTTTCGAGAAGCAATCAGTCAAATCACCCACAATCCGAAGTAATCAAGCCACTGAGGGATCAAGGTGGTGAGGCCCAAGGGCCTCTGGTTTGATTTATTTATCGTTTTATGCTTAATTGTAGCATTTGTTTATCTGCCAACTTTTCTGTCTGGTGTGAGGAAGAACATCGACCGGGGCTTCGATCCCTCGGCCGATACATAAAACCAGGAAGATCTCTCGGCCGTGACTTCCATTTACCGGCCGCGAGATCTATCTCCCTGGGACATGTTTGTTTTATTCTGCTTTCTGATGCATGATTTCAATTATAGTCTTGGCTCACCCTTAACTGCTTAAAGGCTAAAAACAGACTACGTGTTAGAATTAAATAAAGCATGTATAGGTCTTATGTTGAACAACTATGGGCGAGTCTCACGGCTAGGCAGAGAGGGGTGCCTAACACCTTCCCCTTACTGTACTTTTGGCTCCTGTACCCAGAATCTCGGTCTATTTTCCTAGTTTTAATAAACTAAGTAGCGACTCTGTTTTGATGATGATCGCTATCATGTGGCGATGTTCCTAGCCATGGGAATATCCATGATTTTGGTTTACGAAGCAAACAACCAACAAACAGCAACGATTAATTTGTATGGCGATGCCCTGCTCCAGGGAGGTGTCTACAAGCTTCAAGACCTTTTCTTTGTCATCAAATTCCATGAAATTGCTACGGGGAGTATCAAATTACTGTATATATTCGGACACTACGAGTCTACGACTAGCAATTATGTCAACGGTCTACATTCCAGGAATGAATTGAAGTCAATATTAGTGTTCCATAATGATCAAATGCAGCGAAAATTCAATTTACAAACGCATCGCGTGTGCCTCGGCCTCTAGTATTAACCTATTGTGACAGATAAACAATAATTAAATTCTCAAAAAATCAATCGAATGATTATATACTGTTGTAACAATTAACATGTATATACATATCTATACATTACCATGCTAATCGCCACTGTTTTGCTAACGCCGCTGCCACTATTGCCACCGATTCTCAGTTTTCTTCTTGCTTGAATTGGACTCCTACATGTTGGTTGGATCAGTCGTCAGCTTTTGGCAGCCATAACAGTTCCTCTCAAGACGAAAACAGTACTTTGTGAAGTGTAGTTTGCAAAGTTGTGTAACTGCTTGTGCTTTTACGTGGGGTTGTGTGGCTGTGGTTTTATCCTTTGACCTTTACGGTTGTTTGTGTAGCGGTTATTTGATTTGTGCCTTTTTTTTTGTTGGAAGGGCAATTTGGGAAGTGTAAAAGGTGAGTCAACTTCAAAAAGTTGTCCATGCCAAAAGATGCTCCCTTTAATATATTATATTACTACAAATTTCCCCCTTGTTCTACCATTCATATACACACACGGCATGTAACCACTAAAATAACGAAGAGTTAGAGCATAGCAACAAATACAATAAAACGATGGGTACACCATTTGTTGTATGCCAAATGTATACCGAGTTGTCTATGATTTGTTTCGGAGTCCTAGATAAATGATCGGAGATACTCAATTTTTTTTTATAACATTTTTATGTAGGGATTCCTGTTAAAAATCAGCTCAATCGAATATTGGTAAGGGCATGTTCGATTCTTCTCTCAATTGGCTAATAAAAAATTAAGCACAGAATTGATCAAGCCCTTACTGATATTCGGCTGAGCTAATTTTATAGGAATGCCTAACATGACCTGCCTTGATATTTTAGAGGCTTAAAGTGAATTTTAAAATGTGGCCAAAATTCAAATATAAGTGGCTAATATAAGGTACAAAGTTTTTTCTTTTTGCTACTGCCTGCTAAGGTAAAAAGTTTAAATATGATATTTTACACTCGTAATTTTAGTGAGAAATTTTTTTTAAAAAAATTATAGTATTAGAAAAGTATGAATCAAACAGAATGAAGTGCTGGTCATATATACACTGTGTTTTCTCTACTAGTTATTTAAACATTTTTTTTTATCAATGTTCGTTGAGTGAAGATAAATTATTTTGATTTATTTTTAGTAAATTGCATTTTATTTGTGAATTTGATGTTCAAAGTTAAAAATAAAGTTTGAACAAACAAAAAGAACTTATCAAAACATTTATGATGCGGAAAAGATTTGAACCTCGGTCTTGAGTAGCATCTACAATCACTAAAGCTTAAGTATTTCATTATATAAGAGGTGCAAGAGTTGTATATTAATGTCTACCCCATGATCCAACGGGGAAATAAGAAGGGGAAAAAGCTAGTGCCAAAACAAAGCTATTGGGTTTCGAATAAAAAACACCTAGCTTTTATTAGATTACACACCATTTGGCCAGAACTACTCTTATTTTGTAAGATGGAAAAAATTCTGAGGCTTAAAATTCGGTGGAAAAAAATTTGGAGGCTTAAAGCTGTCGCACCTCTCGCTTCACCTCAAGACCGGCCTTGATTCCTAACATAATATTCTAAACAAATTGAGTGGCTCTAGTCATTTTGCTGGGATTCCTGCAGGGCGCTAGAATCAATTGATCCATTCAAGTCCACTGAGCATGAAAATGAAGAAGTGTCGTAATACGTAGGTTTAATTAGAAAAATTGTAATTAGGAAAAAATAGTTCATTTTTTAATCGCCTAGATCTATATCTCTCTTTCGCGGTTAGAGTCTCTTTAATGAACACAAGACAAGGTCAAACGAAAGAAGGAAAGCTAATAAAAAAAGCAAGTTTTCACCAAGCCATGGTTCTTTTCCTAGCTAACGAAATAAAAAACCCGAGCATTTTAAGCAAGGGGCTATGGAATATGGTCCAGCCGAGCAAATAGTTTCCGTTGATCTTTTTTCAAAGTAATTTGTCTCAATCAACTTTCCATTAGGATAATATAGCTCCTTTTTTTTTAGAGGAAAATGGGGCTAGGCCAATTTCAGAGTCCCTTAATTGGGTTTGAAAGGATTGGCATTGCTGCTTACCTTGGATAGGGTTAGAGGGCCATTGACCAATCCTGTTCAAGATAGTTCTATGGAGTTTGTTTGCCTCAACAATAGGAGTGACATAATACAAGTTGAAGGCTAAGCCATAGGCCTTATCCCTAGGGTTCCTCCATCCATATTTCGAGTTTACAGGGTGTCTAAAGGATGATTGAATGGCATAAAAAGCACCTTTAGGTTCAGTGTGGAATGGATTGGAATGGACTACTTCCCAATCTGAAGTTCTCTATCTATACCCTTTGTTTTTGTTCTTCTCGCTTTGCGTCCAATGTCAGTATTTCTATGGATTGCTTTTTCTGATTCTAAGAGCACAATTACAAGTCATTGTTATTTGAGTCGGCCTGGATTTTCAAATAGCTATCTATTGTAGCTAGCTGGCTTTTTGAACGCCGTCAGTCTTACAACCTGATGTTAGGATCAAAAGGAAATAAAAGGAGGGTTTATTTTGTTTCCTATTTTTTGTTGGTACATGTCATCTACAAATTTTGAATAAGTCCTTATGATATCCGATTGAGTTAATTTTTTTTGCTGAAACTCATATATAACATTTGAAGATTATTGAGCAGTTTGAATTATCTTTGTGGAATCTGAAATGAGCTCTATGAAAAATCAAGAAATCATTATCACGATCACTGTTTAGTTCCCTCACATGGCTCTAGGGGTCCCTCCTCTAGATAGTGTTATCCCAAACTATCATACATCAATTTACCTGTTTACTACTAACCCCCTTTTTCACTTCAATCTCTAGTTTACTGCCCCATCCCACATGAGTACCATAATCGAATCAAGAAACCCCAAAAACTTTCCATAAAATTACAATCTGGGGAAATAAATTGTGGTATGTCAATTACTGTCTGTTAGTAACTTCACACTACCAAAGTAATATATCAGAGTAAAGACATAGAACTTCTCTACTCCTGGAAATTGCTAGCCGTTGACATTGGCGATGCAAAACAGTATACTGTTATTTCCCCCTTTCCACTAAAATAATAGGAGGGGGCAAACAACTTTAGGCTCTGTTTGGAATTTGGGATGAAAGTGAAAAAAGAAAGACAATAATTAAGAAGAAAATGAGAGGGAAAGTTAAAGAGAAATTGGAGGAAAAACTAAGTTTGCCTTCGGAATTTTGTCCTCTCTTTCCTTAAGAACCAAACGAAGGAAAATAAATTTTTTAAAATTTTCCTTCCTTTTTTCTTTCCATCCCCAAGTTCCAAACAAAGCATAGTCTCCTCAGAGTGGTCATAAGCGGCTAGGAGCCCCATATCTGTTGGCAACTCAAAACCGAAGGGCAGGACCCTGCCAGACGGAATGAGTCATAACCTGACCTTAGCCTAGCTGGCCCCCACTAAGACAGGAGGCACGCGCACATGAATATTAGATTTGTGTAGTAGACTCCAACCTAAAGTAACCACCAAAGAGCAAGTGGTTATACCTGAGTGAAACAAATCCTTGAAACAACCAAGTAGTCTATGCAGATTGCCAAGAGGCAATAAATCTATGTTTAAAATCTTTGGATCATGGTTGTGGGGGGATTTATGGGGGCAAAGTAGAGAATAAAAAAGATAAAGAAGTAAAGAAGCAACACATATTTCTTTGCTTCCTTGTCATTTTCCTTTCCCTTGGTACATCGCTCCAAAAATCCACGATCCAAACACAGCCTAAGCAAATGCAAACAAAGAAGTGCCTGTAACTAGGAAATAAGACCCGCTGGTTTTACTTCACCCAAGATGCATGTCCTACCTCTCTTTAAGAAGGAGCACTTTCGCTTGCCACTTTTGGCCCAGTGTGGACGATTCTAACCCTCAGTGCATGCATGGCCACGTGTTTCCGCTGTGGGGTGATGGGTGTAGCTAATGCACTGGGCTTCCGTAGACTATGTAAAGGGCTTGCATGTGCTCTGGTCTGAGCTGTTACCTGTTTGTGGTGGGATTTTTGGTGTGGGATTTAGCTTCATTCTTCCGATCGTTGCTGCTCTGCTTCTTGCTGTTAGTGACAGGTATGGCTGTGCAGTACTCTGTTTTTTAGAGCTCGTGAGCTTCTAATTTGTTGGTCTGAGTTTTGGGTGTCCATTTGTACATGATTTCAAGTTTGGTTTTGTTGCTTTGTTCGTTAATTCTCCTTCTTTCTCGCTTATGGTTTTGCATGTTTGTCTTTGTCGTGGGATTTCGGAATTTTTTTGTTTGATTTCAAGTTTGGTTTTTTGCATCTCCTTCTTTCTCCCTTGTGGTTTTTGCCAAAAGCTCCATTCCACTACATGTCAAGGGCTTTTCTGCTTTCAATTCTAACTGAAGTTTGGTTTTTTGCATCTCCTTCTTTCTCCCTTGTGGTTTTAGGCAAAAGCTCAATTTGTTGTTTCCCCTTTTAGTTCTAACCGAGAACTGATGCTACTGATGCTTCTTCCTACTGCATGTTTAAGGACACTCATTCAACGCAAAGCTGAATTTTTGATTTCCCCTTTCAGCATTTCAAGTTTGGTTTTGTTGCTTTGTTCGTTAATTCTCCTTCTTTCTCGCTTATGGTTTTGCATGTTTGTCTTTGTCGTGGGATTTTTCGAAATTTTTTTGTCTGATTTCAAGTTTGGTTTTTTGTATCTCTTTCTTTCTCCCTTGTGGTTTTAGGCAAAAGCTCAATTTTTTGTTTCCCCTTTTAGTTCTAACCGAGAACTGATGCTACTGATGCTTCTTCCCACTGCATGTTTAAGGACACTCATTCAACGCAAAGCTGAATTTTTGATTTCCCCTTTCAGCTCTAACTGAGAACTGATGCTACTGATGCTTTTTCGCACTGCATGTTTAGAGACACTCTTTCAACGCATATGTTTCACTGCATGTGGTGTATCTTTTGCCAAAAGCTCCATTGCACTACATGTCAAGGGCTTTTCTGCTTTCAATTCTAACTGAAGTTTGGTTTTTTCCAACTGATGCTTTTTCCCACTGCATGTTTAGAGACACTCATTCAACGCATATGTTTCACTGCATGTGGTGTATCTTTTGCCAAAAGCTCCATTCCACTACATGTCAAGGGCTTTTCTGCTTTCAATTCTAACTGAATAAGGTTCTTTGATCTCTGTGGGAATTTCTGCCCTCATCCTCTGGTTGAGGGGAATAGGACTTAGAATAGGTATGTACTCAAGACTACTGCTGTCCAGCTGAAAACTGATGCTTGCATGTTTGGTTTCCCCTTGAATTCTGACTGAAAGCTTATGGCAGTGGACTATTCCTTCATGCTACAGCACATTTGCGAGCATGCAGGATGTCATTCATTAATTTTTACCCTCGCACTCCAGTTTGCTGGTTAACGAACAAATACTCATTCAACGCATATGTTTAAAGTTGCCTTTACAGTGCATTTTGTCTGTTTGGTTTTGACATTCAGTAGATCTTGAGCTTTAGCCAAAAGCTTAATTTTTGGTTTCCCCTTTCAGTTCTAACTAAGAACTGATGCTCTTTTGCCAAAAGCTCCGTTCCACTACATGTTTAAGGACACTCATTCGACGGATATGTTTCACTGCATGTTGAAGGATGCTTTTGAAATGAATGCAGTGATATCGCCATTCCTTATCTTCTTAAGGTCGATTCTTTATCTGATTTGATCGACCTATTTCCTGCTACATGTTTGGTTTTGTCATTAATATACCCTCAGACTCCACTTCATTCCACTTTGCTGATTAACTAACAAATAGCCATTCACCGCATTAAAGATGTCTTTATAATCAATGCAGTGACATGGTTCTGCATGTTCCATTTCGCCGGTGGGTGCATGTGAAGTACCGAAATCCTCAGCCTCTCCATGGAGGGTTTTACTGCCTTCTTCCAGTTCAAGGCCAAAGAGTGATTGCTGCTGTCGCACGGTACCGCCATCCTGGACAGTTAGAGTATAAAGCGTTCAGTATTTTTGTGCGCGAATATGCAGACATATTGGGTTTGGGTGAGAATTTGATATGGGCTGCACGCGATGATTTAGTGAAGTGGTTGGATGCTCTTGTGCATAACTCATTTGTGCGCCATAGCACTCCAGGTATTGATTTACTTCAGTGTATAGGAAGCATTAGGTTAGAGTATACAGATACATGACTAAAATTTTGCTTCTTCGTTTTGTAGGTGTGGAGAGGTGTTGGTATATCAAGCACATGTTTCAGCTCTATGTGTTTGCACCAACCATGGTGTGTCTGTTTAGTTCATATTTACTGTTATTATTAGAATTAGCTCCTTCGATTCACATGTTCTTACTGCTATGCTATGACTTCTTCAAAATGTATTCTTGTCTCTTCTGTAGTTATTCCTATTGCTATGCTATGAGTTCTTCAAAATGTATTCTTCTTTGTTTTGTAGTTATTGCCTCAAGGTTTGCGCCCTTCTTTCGAAGGCATTGGTAGGACTACTTGGATTATGATAAAACATGGATGTAAAGCTTGGCCTATTCGGGTTGTGGATGGTGTGATGCAGAATGGTTGGCGTGAGTTTCGTACAGCTCATGCCATCACAACTAACTATAGGCTTATTCTCGCATGCCAGCGGAGGTGGATTTTCAATGCAATAATTCTTGATGAAAATGGTGTTGAAGTTTCGTATGATTGGACAATGTTAGTAAATGAACATTGGCGTCGGTTCCATGATCTTCAGGGTAAGCAATTTAAAGTATGCAAGTGCCATTTGCTAATTTCCCCCAATAGATATTAATGTTACTATTATTTATAAAATCAGGGCATTTTGTGACTGCTTGTGTACCATCAACAATACAACAAAATCTCCCGCTCCTCAAGTCTGGATATTGGTGCATGCCACAAACGAATCATCTTCAGGTATGCTTCTACTTTTTAAGGTTATTGGAAACATCTACTACATCTATTACAAACTTAGCCGTTCTGTGATAGAATGATTCCATTGTGCAGGACTTTCAGCGTAGACTTGAGAGTATCCTTGATGATCTAAATCTGGAGGTTATTTCAGTCCGAATGGGAAATAGAACTTGGTCTATATCTATTAACAATGGACATCTGAATGGTGCTATGTTCAATCAGCTCTTGGATGCTCTGCAACTTCAACTTTATGATTATGTGTTCATTGCTATGTTACCAAATCTTGATGTTAGGGTTGTCATCCTTGACCATGCAAATGATAGGGAGAGGATTTATGACTGGCTTTAGTTTTCAGTTTATTTTGGCAGCTTTTGGGATGTTGTGCAAGCAAGGGTGAAGAATGCTTACATGATCATGCTTTTGCTGGAAGACATAGCAGTACTATCTGATCCACAATTTATTTTGTTTGCTTTTGGGCTGCTACTCAAGCAATACTGGAGAATGGTTACATGATCACCCCTTTTGTCATTTTGATTCGATTCTGACCAAGCAATCCTGTTCTCCTTTTGATTCCATTTTGTGCTATCATGAATCTGTGCTCACAGATTCTGATACATTGTGTAAGCTATGTCTTCACTTTTCCAATGTAATCACTAAAGACAAGTCATGAGCCTCAACTCTATGATTATGTAATCATTACTATGTCAGCACGTTTTCAGCTTACAGTTATCATTGTTGGTGCTCCCACTGATAAGGAAAGCATGTGCGATTGGTTTTGGCATACACTCAATGCATTTTCTAGATTTGGTTTGTGCAATATTTGTTGCTAGCTAATTCCTATACACTGAATGTATTTTTTAGATTTGGCTTGTGCAATATTTGCTGCTACTTGATTGACTGACAGATTTTGAATAATCTGCCTTATTTAAGTTACCTAATTTACTGACAGATTATAAAGAATACATTACCTAATTCTTCTTTGTGCAATTATCAATGGTTTCTTCTGCCACTTAAGCATAGGCTAGGTTTTCTGTAGCTGCAAATTTAAATGCACTGATTTGTAATCTAGCACAAGCAAGGTTATCTGCATGAATTATATGCCATGTTTAACTTAACTTAATTCAGCAAATGGTCTGGCTGCTCTTAACTAATTGTTGTGTTTAAAAAACCAGGCACAAACTGGACACGACTGTTTTTCTTCTGTTACTTAGACATCAATCAATCATACCTTCCATACTAGCCATTCTGCTGCTTTAGACTTAGATCCATTAAGCTTGACCACTTTTACCTCTGCGACTTAAACCTCTACTTTATAATCTCACTGCTAAATATTAACAATGATAGCACAGGCACATTATTATGTGGACAAACGTTGATCAAAGATATTACTCTATCTCACTCCTTTTTACTAAGAACTAATTTTAATATAGAACTCTATACTAGATTATATTATTTTCCTCTAAACCAAAGAAAGCAGAGAAAGAATAGTTGTCGAACAAAGTTTTGCTGGAGGGCTTGGTTTTCAGTTGCTGCTGTTGGAGACGACACAAAGGAATAAATGAGGGAGATCAGAAAACAGCATGGAAGCTTACTGAGTAATACCATCTTTACACTCTACCGATTATCCCTTTCTTACTCTACCTACACCATGCATTCCCAACTTAGACTCCTTATTCATTGCCACGTTTTTAACTTCTTAGTTAGTGGCATGATTTTTCATTCCACCACTTCATCTTTTTATTAAACAGAGGTAGGAAATAGGAGACAGACAAGACAGTATATCTCTGAATTAAATCTCTAAGCCTACTGCTTTACTCCAACTTAAGCATGCATTTTGTACTTACACTCTTGCACTTTGCCACGTGCACTCCTCATTATACACAGGGCTTCTTCCACATGCTTTCTTTTACTTCTTCACCTTTACAATTGTTCTCTGTTCTTTCCACAGGAAAACAGTTACTCTGAAATCCAATTCCTCATGCAACTGAGAGAAGAAAGGTTCCACCAGTTCTTTGCTAATCCAGTTTTTTGCATTTGCTGGTACACGTATTCTCTCCTTCTTCTCTTTTCCTTATCTAAACTACCTTAGAAGTTGGTATGTGCTTAATCAACTATCTGGCTTGACTATATTTTTCTCCCTTCATCTAATTCAAAATTTCCCTCTCCATATTCCTCTTACTAATGAAGTAAAGTCCACTCTTATTCTATGCAGTCAAATCAATCATGCATGTTCATATATATTTTGCATATGTAGGAAAACTTTGTATAGAGAAAGAGGATTCCAAAGACAAAATACATTTCTAGCAGTTCATGTGTCGAAATTCATTTATATATTTTCCACTCACATCATGCATGCATATATGTATATATGTACATACAAAAGCAAACAGATTCTGCTGAACTTCAATAGTATACTGATCCAATGGATGTCTTAATATTTTCATAGTACTTAAACAGAAATATTTGAAAATAAAAGTCGAAGAGAAAGACAAGATAAACTCCTCATTCATCTATTCTATTGATAAAGCTATTTTTTATTGCATGTTTGCCTTTGTCATAATATACTTCACTCTCCTGCAAATTTGTAGATCCAGATGGCTCCAACCATTATACCACTTAGCAATGTCAACCTCACAACCTCAAACTATGCAGTTGAGGTCATGGTCACTGAAAAGAACGTTCCAAGGATGTCAACCTCGAGCAATTCGCAATATCAAAGGATAATTTTGCAGGATAAACAGGTAACACATGAAAGAATTCAATAATCACTGATACAAGTTTTCCATTGATTAAACATCACTGCAAAGCAATGCAGTGTAGCTTATTAAATGATTCCCTCTTGCTATAATATCAAAACTTTCTCCTCATGATCAATGACATGCTCCCTAGATCAACTCATGTATTATCAGATTCAGCTGCAGAAACCAGTAGTGCAATCTTCTTCCCAGCTTGTACATACCACTGCCATGTATTCCTTCAGTCCTATATAGCTGAGCTTATCTACCTTTGTGGAATAGCTACGCAAATTTCTGATTCTTAAGCATTAGAACAACGAAATAGATTGAATACTAGCTAAGCAGCAAAATCCATCTCTCCAGAGTTTAGCCCACCATTAATCTAACAGTCAAATCTTATGCCATAGCACTTATTATCGTTATGCTCAACTTCTATGTCTAACCATGCACATGCTTCTGTATTCTTTGCCTCTCTCTCTCTCTCTGTGTCTCTCTCTCTCCCCGCTATGACAGTTGTTTTCTCATATTACTACATTAACTTTCACCTTAACTTCATATATCTGTAATGACTTTTATGATGCTGTAATTCTTTACATTTACTATAACACAGCCACACTTTATTTACATGACACTTTTATACAGCATGCATGTTTAAATCATCCATTTTGAAGATTTGAAGATCCTATAAACTTAATTTTAGAATGCTTTAGACTTAATTCATACATATAACGTTAATTTATATCATGCATGTTTATTTTCACTACTATTAAAACATCTCTATATGTCTCTGTACAAATCAAATGTGCACGAAAAAACTGCTTTGCATACCTGATAGGAAAAGGCTTCAGACTGTAATTTTTTTACCTTTACTACTTAAATTTTGACTTGCTACTGTATTTTTATTGGTCAGGCTTTAGAATAATAGAGTGATACCATCGTCTAAACCACCACTTTCAATGTGTAGTTTTAAATTCCATCCCATTCAGATCACACAATCCAAATTCATAAAATTTCAAAGCACAGTTTTATGATTCATGCACTTTCAATGCATAGTTTGTTCATCAACCACAAATTCATGATACTACTTGTACTCTTGCACAGGGCAACAAGATGCAGGCAACCATCTTTGGATACAACATCAGAATTCTGCAAAATACGCTCAAGATGTATCATACGTATCGCATAACCAATGCTGCTGTCGGCCAGACTCCAGAAAAATTCCGTTTTCTGGAAAACAACTACCAATTGACTATCAATGCTCGCACGCCAGTTGAAGAGATACAAATTGATGGCCTGACACTCAGAACAATGAGATACAACTTCACTCCAATCACTGCTATTTCTCAAGTTCGAGTCTCTGATCCAAAGATAGTTCAGTCACTAAACCAGAAAAACTCCTTCAAGCAAAAAGTAAGAACTAATTAATATTACAATTGCTTTCCAGATGTGCTATTTGCTATTTTAGAAGTTGGACCACTGAAACTTATCAATGATTCATATGTCGTGGATGTTCGAGTAGTTGATCAAGGGTAAGCCATCCATAAGATCCCTATTCAAAATTCCTATTCATAATCTGAACAATGCTAACCAAACCATTTCGAAATACCATCAGCATGCAGCCAACAATCATATCACTATGGGATCAGTTTAGTGACTATGAAGCTCGGGCAATGGCAGCTTTACCAGGATCTTTCCCAGTGGCAATTGGATTGCGTTTGAAAACTTCCACGTATTACGGTAGCATAATATTTACTCACAACAATGCATACCACATGTACACACAAAAAAACTCATATATTTATATTCATGCAGGTTTGACACTTGCCACGCGCAAGACATCAAGCTTCATCTTCAACCCGCCAATACCAGAGGCAAGTACGCTACAATCATGGTAATGATTCTATTACCTAAGCAATTGAATACAAACTCTGCCATAACCATCACTTCCTTGCTTGCTAAGTCTGCTGCACATGACTTGATTTCTTAAAGAATTGTCTGTGAGCTTCGAGGCATGCAATTAAAGAATAGCAAAATAGTGACTAGCGACAACTACTACTCCTCCACTTTTATTCTCATGCCCTTACTGTGCATATGGTACACATGCTAATCCGACTGTGCCCAATTATCACTTGTGTTGTACTCAAGTGCATACAGTATTCTGCACAATCAAAATATTTTCCGAGTGAAAGCTGAGTCCTATTTTGTATCTGATTTCTATTCTGTATCTGATTTCAGGAGCAACTTTAAGGTACGAGGACATCTTAGTTACTATGCAGATTCATACCTAATTAATAGTAATTTTGGTGCCTGCAGCTATGAATGCTTTGCTGCACTTATTTAGTAAGAAAAAATAAA
Organism: Rhododendron molle; assembly: GCA_025413875.1. NCBI lineage: Eukaryota > Viridiplantae > Streptophyta > Magnoliopsida > Ericales > Ericaceae > Rhododendron > Rhododendron molle. The sequence continues at coordinate 28,208,369 of CM046391.1, forward strand.
ACAAAAAGTATATTAGTTGGTGGCACAGATTAAAAGACTTCTCCCCTGAACTGCTCTACCAAATGCCATACTAATTCTGGTGTCTCTTCCCATGCAAGCTTTACTCGACTGATTTATAAGCACAAGACATTACTTGCACAAATAACATAACAGAATTAATAAATCCTTGATAAGAGATATTACTCTATGTTACCACCATTGCAGGTGTGTGGTGAATGCTAGCAAGATCAGAGAATTGCCAACAACACCAGCACAACTCCTTCTGCCAAATCCAACTGAAGAATCACAGGATAACATCACAAAGATTGCCAACCTGCCGGTGATTGTGCACAAGGTACCGCCTATGCTAGATCTCATCCTCAAAGCAAATAGTATCCTTCACATAACACTAAATGGAAAGCTATACATTGCAGGCAGAATTTTTAACTGTCAAAGGCATCGTAAGGGTCATGGATTTCGGACAAAAATTCTATTACCTAGCTTGCTCGCTCTGCAGCAAAGCAACAAATGCATATGAAGACGATAGCTTCTGGTGCAACTATTGTCTCCAAAAAGTCCCAGCTCTCACAGAGTAAGAAACTCCTTCCAAGCTATATCAAATCTTCCAACCAAAACAAAATTATATTAGCTAAGCAAACAACTAACAGAACTGGGAAAAAACTTCTTTACTTGCAGGATCAAATTCAATGTGCAAGTCACAGATTCAACTGGAAATATTGAAGCAGCAGTGTTCTCTGAAGTTGCATCACAAGTGTACAACCTCACAGCAGCAGATTTAATTGACGTAAGACAACCATACTTCCTCTTTGATATCTAATGTCTACAATATGATACATTAGAAGAAAAAAACATACATCCTGTTAAATTGCAAGACAATCTGAGAGATTACTCAACACAGGGACAGGTACTCCTCCCAGTCCTTCACAAACTGAGTGAGCCAAAAGAAGCTACCATCACATTGAAAGCTCACATGTATAATTATGCCGGAGTAAACCAGATCAAATTTAAAGTCCATTCCATCTCCACCAAAGACATGACAGAATCCGAAAACCGTTCAGAGCAACTCCTTCTTCTGGCTTCAGATGCTCCAAATAAAAAAACCAAGACCGCAGAACACAATGCAAGCTCCTCCTCCTTTGAAACTGTGGATGCTCCACCAGTGAACAGCCCAACAGAAAAGTCCGTGGGAACAGCTGAAGAAACATCCAAAAGCGAGAACAACAACAAATAACCAGCACACTTCAACATCTACAGGCCTATCCACCCTTTTGGCATGAACAGCTTCTAAGCCACCAACTTTTGCAGAGTTCAAGAAATGCAGAATCTACTTTAGTGCTAGCCCTCTTGCAATCTACTTTGCTGCTAGCCCCTTTGCAGATACTAATGTTAATGTACCAAACTTATGTACTCTACTTTGGATAACTCTTTTGCATGCATAAATATAACGTACTGATATGCAGTTATATCACAGGAAAATTCAAAACCGCTGAATTCAACGGACAGCACACACATGCATTGCACATGGCAACGTACCATACACCTTACAATTATCAATCTTCGTGCTTCCACTGATAAGGAAAGCATGGGAAGAGCTACATCAGTATATTAACTTTAGTGATTAACCTTCACTATGCGCTTAGATCCATTAAACTTTATCACTTTTAGCTCGACCAGTTAAACCTCTACTTTCTGATCTCAGTGCTTAAGATTAACAATGATAGCACAAGCACATTATGAAGACAAACTTTAGTTTTCTCAATGAATGCTTGACCAGAGAAATTACTGTATACCTCTCCTTTTTACTATGAACCAATTTTAATATAGAACTCTATACTACATTATATTGTTTTCTTCTAAAGCAGCTTAATTTAGCCTCTTTTCTTATCTATCTATGTACAGTAAAAAGCGATTTTATCTTAGGGCGATTTTATCTTAGGAACGCAAAATCTATGCTAGGCAAACAAAAACATTCTTAAAAACGGACAATATATATCTAATCTTTCGATAAGAGAAAAATCAGGTAGTGATCTATTTTTTACGCCAGCTTACTGAGTAACAACATTTTTGCACTCTATCAGTTATCCATTTCTTACTCAACCTACACCAGCCATTCCCTACTTACGCTTCTTGTTCATTGCCACGTTTTTAACCTTTTACTTAATGCTATGATTTTCCACTCCACCACTTCATCTTTTTAAGTCTCTAAGCCTACTGCTCAGAGAGATAGAATACAGACAAAACGATATATCTCTCAATTAAATCTCTAAGCCTACTGCTTTACTCCAACTTAACCATGCATTTTGTACTTAGACCGTTGCAGTTTGCCACGTGCCCTTCTAATTCCATACACGACTTCTTCCACAGGTATTCTTTCACTTCTTCCCCTTTGCAATTCTTCTCTCTTTTTTCCACAGAAAAACACTTCCTCTGAAATCCATTTCCTCATGCAACTGACGGAAGAGAGCTTACAGCAGCTCTTTAGTAATCCAGTTCCTTCTTGCTAATTCCCAGTTCTTTGCATTTGCTGGTACACGTATTCTCTCCTTCATCCCTTTTCCTCATCTGAACTACCTTACAAATTGCTGTGTGCTTGGTCAAACATCTAGCTTCACTATACTTTTTTCCCTTCATATAATTCAAAATTTTGCTCTCTATATCCCTCTTACTAATAAAGTAAAGTTGGTTTTTATTCTATGCAGTCAAATCAATCATGCATGTTCATATGTATTTTGCATATATAGCAGAGCTTTGTATGCAGAAAGAGGATTCTAAAGACAAAATACACTTCTACCAGTTCATATATTGAAATTTGTTTATATATTTTTTATTAACATCATGCATGCATATATCTAGATATCTACATACAAAAGCAAACAGATTCTGCTGTACTCCAATAGTATACTAATCCAATGAATGTCTTGATATTTTCAGAGTACTTAAACAGAGATGTCTGAAAACAAGCGTCGAAGAGTTCCATATTCCCAGTTATCACAAGAAGAAAAGGACAGAATAAATGCCCGAAGGAGAGCGTCATATGCCCAAAAAAAAACCCAAAGAGAGAATAGGCTATTTCCAGTTCAAATACAAAAACAAGTTAGTGCAGAAGAAAATATTGAATCAAGCTTAGATTATGGCTCCATACCACAATTCTCCTATGATGAGCAAGAAATTGCTAATACAGGTATATTACACTTCCTGCTTAGTTACAAATTTCTCCAGAGGTTTCTGAAAGAAATCTCAAATCTATTTTATCATTGATTAAAAAATTTTGACAAGTAATATTGAAAGTAACTGATAATGCTCAATAGGTTCTTGTACAATACCATCAACTTGAAGGGACCATGATGAATGTACACTATCTAACAATTTCCCTCATTTTATTTTACTTACAATATATTCACAAAACAAAATCTAATATTTTATCTTTGAATTGTATATAGGTATGCTCTATAACATCTCCATATGCATAACCCCAAACGCTGACTACATTTGTGTATAAGATGCTATGACTAATACATGAAATTTGAATATACGTGTAGGAATGGACACTTTGACTACAGCACCAATTGTACCGCAGCGAGCTATACCAATGGAAGCATATAAACTTCCCTCTATGCAAAATTGTAAATATTGTGATGCCAAAAGATTTGCATATGAAACACCTAAGTTTTGTTGCTCAGGAGGCGAAGTTCGCCTTTACTCAATTACTATTCCAAACAACCTTCAGCAGTTATATTCTGGGCTAGGTGCAAATTCAGCCCATTTCCTCCAATATGTGAAGCCCTATAATGAAATTTTCGCATTTACATCCATGGGTGTGCATCTGGACCCTGTATATGCGAAACAAACTAATGGGATTTACACGTTCAGAGCACAAGGACAGATCTATCACTTCATCGATAGTATTTATCACTCTGACCAAACACCATCCTATCTCCAACTATATTTTTATGACACGCAAAAAGAAATAGAGCTTAGACAAGGAGATAAAGATAAATTGGAGCCACATATTATCTCAAGTCTCATTGATACATTAAGCATTAATCCATATTCTCAGTTCTTCCGTAGTCTTTCTGATTTGCCAAATATCGATGACTGTCAAATTATATTAAGAGCAAATCCAAGAGCAGAAGACTCCACTGCTTTACCACCAACTGTATCGCAAGTAGCTGCAATCTGGATAGAGGACGAAGATGCCACAGAATTACAAGAACGTGACATAATTGTTCACAAACAAGAAGACGGTCATAGTCAGAAAATCAGTTATTACTACGGCTGTTACGATCCTCTCCAGTATCCACTACTGTTCCCATCTGGTGAACCTGGATGGCATCAAGGAATCAAGAAGGTTAAGCCATCAAATACAATGGAATTTTGCTCAGGACAAGGCAAAGTACTGCCAAACCAATCAGCAACAGCAGAGGATTTAATAACAACAGAAACAGCTGGTAAATCTCATAACTTGCTATATTATTTCCGTTTAACATGCTATAAAAACGCAGATATACTAAACTTGTACATGGACTAACTTCATGCTCTTTCTTAAGTTCGGCAGGAAAATGCTCGCAAGGCGAACATGGTTTCAGCTTGAGAGTTCTATGCTTACAGACTTCAAATCAGACCAAACACTAACTCAATTTTGTTAGAATCTGCACGCCTTCTGCAACAGTTCACAGTTGATATGTATGTCAAAATTGAGACATCAAGGTTAGATTATTTCAGAAATAAACAAGATGAGATTCGAGCCGATTTATATCAAGGAATTGTTGATAGCGTTGGTCAAGGCGAATCTGATCCTTCTAAGATAGGCAAACGAATTGTGCTTCCAGGTTCTTTCATAGGTGGACCAAGGGACATGCGTAAGCGGTACCTAGATGCAATGACATTAGTAGAGAGGTACGGCAAACCTGATCTCTTTCTTACAATGACTTGCAATCCAAATTGGCAAGAGATTAAGAATGAGATGAAACCACACGAAGAAGCTCAAAACAGACCTGACCTACTATCAAGAGTGTTCAGGAGTAAACTAGAACATTTGCAAAAAGAAATAGTAAAGAATCAGCTCTTTGGTCCTATTGCTGCATATACATTTGTAGTTGAATTTCAAAAGAGGGGTCTGCCACATGTTCATATGCTGATGATACTTAAGAAGCCATTCAACCTCAACACAGTTGCAAAGATCGATGCATTCATCTCAGCTGAAATACCAGACAAAGAAAAGCACCCGCATTTGTATGCGATGGTTCTAAAGCACATGATGCATGGACCGTGTGGGCAGCTAGATATAACTAAGGTCTGCATGCAGAAAGGGAAATGCAAGAACAACTATCCAAAAAGCTTCTGTGCAGAAACCACTATTGATGCAGATGGTTATCCAATATATAGGAGGCAGGCAACTGGTGAACAAGTTCAAATCAGAGGCCATATGCTTGACAACAGGTGGGTTGTTCCATACAATCCTTATTTATTGGCTACCTTTGACTGTCATATTAACGTTGAGGTTTGCTCTACTGTTAAAGCGGTCAAATACCTATACAAATACATATATAAAGGGCATGACAAGATTATTTACCGCCTAGCTACTTCAAAATTCCCCGAGAACATTGATGAGATCCAGCAATTTCAAACCGCAAGATGGATATCACCACCTGAAGCAGTTTGGCGAATTTTCCGATTTTCACTCCATGAAATGCGGCCAGCTGTTATCAGTTTGCAGTTACACTTGGAGGGCTGTCAGTTGATACCACTCAAGAAAGACTCAAATCTACAGAACATTGTAGACAATGAGTTCTTATCCAGAACAATGCTTACTCAATTTTTCTGGATGAATACTCACAACGACAAAGCAAAAGCATTGAAGTTACTATACAAAGATTTCCCACAGCACTTCGTGTGGCACAGCTCATCAAGATCATGGACAGAGCGAAAACAATAAGAAGTTGTTGGCCGAATCATCACGGCAAATCCTAGCGAAGGCGAAAGATATTATCTTCGGCTGCTGCTTACTTATATTCCAGCACCTACGTCATATGCATATCTCAGAACAGTAAATGGTGTTACCTTTGAATCATATAGAGAGGCAGCAATCAGCCATGGTCTGCTAGAAGATGACAAGAGTAACGAAAAATGCATGGAAGAAGCATGTAGATATCGAATGCCATTTTCATTGAGGCAACTGTTCTCCACCATTCTTGTTTATTGTGCTCCAGTGAATCCATTGGAGTTATTCTTCAAGTTTGAAGACGATATGGTTGAAGACTATGTCTCTATCCAGAAGATCAGCAGAGATGTTGCAAGACAAATTCTACTCCAAACATTAAATGCAGAGCTTGAGTCCATGGGCAAAAATCTCAATCATTTTCAGTTATCTCAGCTTGTTACTACAGATTCAACAAAGAAACCAACACCAAGGGAAGTAGAAGACGAAATGGACATTCCTATATCAGACGATGATCTGAAAAGCCCAGACTTATTAAATGATGAGCAGCTAATTGCCTACAATCAAATATTGGATGCTGTTTTCCAGAAGAAGCCCAAATGTTTCTTCATTGATGGACCTGGAGGTACTGGCAAAACATTTCTTTATCGAGCTCTCCTTGCAACAGTTCATTCACAACATCAAATTGCACTAGCAACGGCTAGCTCTGGAGTTGCCGCATCAATTCTACCGAATGGAAGAACCGCACATTCCCGCTTCAAAATTCCAGTTAATTCTGAAGGCAAACTCTGCTGTAGCATATCAAAGCAATCTGGCCTAGCTACACTCATCAAGGAAACCGCACTTATTATTTGGGATGAAGCATCAATGGCCAAAAAAGAATCAATTGAAGCATTAGATTACCTCTTGCGAGATCTTACAGATAACAACACATTATTTGGAGGAAAAGTTGTGGTGCTGGGAGGCGATTTTAGACAAGTACTACCCGTCATTGCAAAAGGAACCAGGCAAGATTGTATTAATGCCAGTATAGTGAGATCATACATATGGCAATCACTGATCAAGTTCAAGCTCACACAAAATATGCGTGCAAGGATTGATCCAGCATTTAGTGCATATATTCTGCGAGTTGGAAATGGCCTAGAAAAGGAAAATGAAGCCGGACAAATCAAATTGCCCACATCCTTGGTCCTGCAACCAACCTCAACAATCCCATCGTTAGATCAGTTGATCCAATTTGTCTTCCCATCCTTCCATATTGACACATTCAACCCACTCTCTTTGACTGAGTCAGCTCTAACACCCAAAAACGAAGCCGTGGATGAAATCAATGAGATAATGCTTTCGAAATTCCCAGGCAAAGAGCACACCTACTTAAGTTTTGATGAAACAACTGATCCAACTCAACAAGGACTCTACATTGATTTCTTAAATTCCATCACACCACCAGGAATGCCATGCCACTGTCTCCGGCTAAAAAAGAACAGCCCAATTCTATTACTGAGGAACATAAATCCATCCCAAGGGCTATGCAACGGCACAAGATTGATATGCAAAGAATTTACAAGCCATTTAATTGCAGCTCAGATAGCAGTAGGAGAAAGAAAAGGTACTACGGTATTCATACCAAGAATCCCTCTGCGACCAAATGATATTCAGCATTACCCAGTGGCATTCACACGTCGCCAATTCCCGGTGAGAACATGTTTTGCCATGACAATAAACAAAGCTCAAGGTCAAACTTTAAATACAGTAGGTGTATATTTGCCTGAACCTGTTTTCTCTCATGGCCAACTCTACGTTGCTTTGTCCCGAGCAACAACAGCAGCAAAAATAAAAGTCCACCTTAAGCACTCAGAAAATGATCCATTGCCATGCTTTCAAACTAAAAATATTGTATTCAAAGAGCTCCTAGAAGAAGCTAACTGTTGATGCTTACAATACCTAAGTTCCAATTATGAATATAGTTAGCTAAACAATACAAAGCAAAAAAAAAAAGGTATGTCCTATAACATTTACTCGTATAACATTTACTCACATATTTCATTCATTAATAGATAGCTGCATATATATATATCTGTTCATAACTGCATTCATTGTCCATACTATTGATTCACACCTACATTTTCTTCACTTCAGTAAAGCTGGAGTGAATGCAATAAGCAGACTGAGGAAAACAGATAACAATAGAGTTGCAGACCCTAAAGCATGTACAGTTCTTTTACGAGATGCTAACAGGGATCTCTTGAATGGAGTTGAGCGAAATTTGCAGGTATTTTCTTCTTTCACTCGAGAGTACCTTTAAGATTGGAAATTTGAGATTCTGAAGCATTTTATTTTTCTCAGAACACTTTGTCTGTAGCGAGGAATATCTTAAAGAATCCAAAAAATCTTCCTCATGGTGCTGCGACACAGTTAACTATCTCTACTACGCTAAAGCACAAGGTCCAGATGCCTCACAGCTTTTGAAAGTACCATGCGCTTCTTCGTTTTGTAGGTGTGGAGAGGTGTTGGTATATCAAGCACATGTTTCAGCTCTATGTGTTTGCACCAACCATGGTGTGTCTGTTTAGTTCATATTTACTGTTATTATTAGAATTAGCTCCTTCGATTCACATGTTCTTACTGCTATGCTATGACTTCTTCAAAATGTATTCTTGTCTCTTCTGTAGTTATTCCTATTGCTATGCTATGAGTTCTTCAAAATGTATTCTTCTTTGTTAAGGTGAAACTTAATGTAGTAATATGAGAAAACAACTGCGATAGCGGTGGGAGAGAGAGAGAGAGAGAGAGAGAGAGAGAGAGAGAGAAGAATACATGTACCAGCAAGTGAAAGTACTGAGGATTAGTTCAAAGAAATTGAATTAGTCAAAGACTGGATTGGCAGCAAATCGAAGCAAAGGCCTTGTTCAATCAGTTGAATGAGGAACTGAATCTTCAGAGAAGTTCTTTTCGTGGAAATGGTGAAAAATAATAAAGCTAGAGAGGAAGAGTTTGAAAGTAGGGGGTAAGCAGTAGAAAAAACACGTGGCAAATGTTATTTTTTGGTGCAAATGGTGAAAAATTGTAAAGCTATACACAACAAGAGGTTCAAAGTAGAGGATTAACTGGTTGGCAAAGCACGTGGCCTCTATTGAGAATATGAGTACTAAGTGCATGCTTAAGGTAACGTAAAGCAGTAGTATTGCAGATTTGATTCAGAAATCTGTTGGATCTTAGTTAGAAAGATGAAGAGGTAGAGTTAACAGGTGGGGTACTAAGTAATATATAGAATAATCACGTGGCAAAGGTTGAGGGGTATAAGTAAGAAATGCATGATTAAGGTGGAGTAAAAAAGTAGTATTACTCAAGAGCTAGAGTTAGAAAGTAGAGGCAAGCAGAGGCTTAAGTTATATAAGTGGTAGATAAGAGTATAAATAAGCCGAGCCGAATTGTACCGTATCAAACTTGGTTCGTTTACTAAATGAGCCTAAAATTCAACCGTGAGCCTAATAAACTAAGTTCTTAATAGGGTAAGTTTAGTCATTTATGAAATATGCCTTTCTAATCGAGTTGAGCCTTCCTTGACAAACTAAGCATTTATCGACTGAACCGAGCTCCATTTGGTTTATTTAGTAAATCAGCTGGACACTCAATTTCGATGAATACCACTCTCTCTATTCCTATTTAACTATCGACTACAATTTTACATGTAACTAAAAAATTAATAAATCAGAGGATTAAGGCTTAAGTACTACAATGAATAACTAACAAATAGAAGGTTTTTTAAGTAGAAAAACAATCTGTTTGATGTCAAATTAGAAGGGACTAACCATGAATGACGTGCTTGTTTGAAAATATCAAGCTGATGGAGGGCCATAGCATAACCATTTCCATTGCTTTCATTGATTATTTTCAACCAGTTTTTTACACAATCTTGTCTCTGTGATCTTCAATATTGAAGGATATTAGAAAAAGTTCAGAAAATGTCTGTCATCTTCTTCGTTCTCTATGTATCTCCATCGCCAATCATGGAGTATCTTTGCTGATTTGCTGCATTTGTTCCTCTGTTTTTTTTTTTTTTTTGTCCAAATATCCAATTTGCACGCTTTGGATCCAGTGGTATGGGTGAATTGTATGAGTTGGTTGGTCGTAGAGTGGGGGTCAACAAGGGTGCAATCTTGCTTGATCAAACACATTCACCTCCTCTTAGTCGATAGAACGCGAAACCAAATCTGTGGTTTTCCAGACTACAAGTTCATGTCTATTGTGCACTTTCTTGGTGAAATAGTGAACTTGTGATTATGGTGATACCAGTTGTATGGTGCAAAAGCTAGCACAATTTTAATTGGCGAGCTTTTTCCCTGGATTTGTGAACTTATAAGCCATAGCATGTTAGTTTTTATACTTCCATTTTCTACCTTTTGTAGTTGAACATTCCCTATGAATTGAGGAGATGTTGCTTTCCAACTCAAACTTCGATGGTACCCAAAGCAACCATGTATATTGTGATTTTGAGAGTTGGTTTTGTTCTTCAATGGGCAGTTGCCACTTGCTAGAGTTCATGGTATGTAATAGGTACATATGGATGTGCTAATTTGTTTCTGGATACATCACTTCATATTTAAACTTCCCCCCTGCTCTTCTTCTCTTAATGCAGGTATGTGGGCTGCCAGGCAAAGCCTAGCTTGAAGTTGAATCCGCCTGAATAGCACCTGCCCAACAAGGACATAGCAATCGAACCATTGCAAATGAAGAAAAATGGCATCATTAGGTATGCTACTGTTTGACAAATTAAACTATAGTCTCAAAGTAGCGAAAGTTTCTTGGCTTGTGCATAGCTTTTTCAATCTAACGACTCTTTGGTGTAGACATAAGGAAGCACTCTTTGGTTTACAATTCTTTTGTACATGCACACCTTTCAGACACAAACAAGGACACAATTCTCTTACAAAACATGAGTCTTGCAGTTTGTAGACCGTGTGTGGATCAGACCCCTCATGAGAATATGTGAAATTGTAATGCACTTATAAGAAAACTAAAACAAATGCAAGTGTTTGTGGGTATTTGTTGCAGATATTTGGGTTTTGAGTAGGTCGAGAGCCCCAAGTTTGAATTTAATGTCATCTGGTGAACCTCCATCATTCTTTCTTCACCTCATCGAGAGAGATCTGGAGACGAAGCTTTCAAAAGGACCATGGATAGCTACAGCAGCCATTGCAGACCCTAAAAATCTGCCTTGAGTTCATCACATCTGCTTCTCTATATCCAATTTTGAATCATCTGCTTCTCCTTGGCCATCGAAAGTGGAATTTTTACGTTCATTATATTCTTTTGATTTTTGGCTTATGGAGTCTTGAAGTAAGATATGCGAGTAATGGAATTCAATGCTTTAGGCGTAGGACATCCAATTAGAAACAAGGGCAAGTCTTGAAGTAAGCTAACCCAGTAACAGACCAAGGACTTGTGCTTTGTTTGACTAGAATAAACTCTACCTTTTGCTATGTTTAATGCTTTGGCAATTGTATAAAAAACCTTGTAGCCAAAGTCATCCAAGTAGCTGGATAACTTGAAACCTTTTGTTCAAGGCAAAAACTTATCCAGACCATAACTTCTACAACTAGCAACTTCTGATGATGCACTTGATCAAACTTATCCATATAACCTTTGCTATGATCAACAACAGTCATGATCACCATTCTGTGCAGATTCTACAGCTTCAAAAGAGACTCCAAGATCAACCTGCAGATACTTCAGCCATCAACAGCCCACCAGAAAACTCTACTGCAACAACTGAACAGATATTCAACAGCCCCAACGACAGCAAATAGTCAGCCAACTCCAACATCTACAGACCTACTCAAACTTTTGCCATGAACAACTGCTAAGCCAAAGACTTCTGCTCTGTCGAAAAAACACAAAATCAATTTTATTGCTAGCCCCTTTCCAAGTAGTAATCTGAATGTACAAAATTTATGTAATCTACTCTACCTAAGCCTTTTGCAAGCATAAATAAAACTGACGTATATACAGCTATATCATACGAGAATTTCAAGCCGAACTAATTCAACGGGTAGGTACACGTGCCTTGCACGTGCTACCGTACCTAGTTACAGTAAAATCCCTCTTTAGGTTTCCACTAGAATGTGGGATATAGGATTTGTACATTTAAAACTGTGGGATAGGTCCGATTCTGAATGGACAAATACTCCCAAGGAATAGATGTGCCGGAGAGGTTAGAATAGCTTATGAAAAGGGATGGAGGGAGTGATCTAGAAGGGTGAAGAAGAGAGCAGGGGTGAACAGGAAGGGACTAGGCAGTGGAGACCTAGATCCAAAGATCCCAAGGAGGAAAGACAATAGAGCCCCTGAAAGAGGATAAGACCTCCTTTGATGTGGGTGCTCACCAACTTTCTCTCTCTAGGAACTGTTCACAAGGCTCAATCCCCTGGGATCTGATGAAGAGACGTTCATATTTATAGACCACACGAGCTAATGCTCGGGCACCAAGTGGCGCGCTAATAAAATGACACGTGTCCCCCCTGTACCCCCTGATCGCGGAGGCGTCGCTACCCTCGCGATGACCGCGAGTATGACGGTAAGCGCGTCCTCTCATCCGCGGAGAACCTCTTCTTCTTTTACAGCCACCAAGCCACTAGATCCCCTTCATTCCCGTAAGGGCAAGGTCGTGACCTTAATCGATCGCGCCTGTACCGCTGCCAAGCCTCAAAGGGCCCCTCGGGTCCTGCCTAAAGGCCGGAGCAGACATAAAAGTCTGGGCAAATCATTGGTGTGACTTGGTTACCACGTTATCGTCTCCATTAAATTGGGACCGTGCCAAGCTTCCACCCGAATAAATATAATTCTCTCCTTAAGGGAGGAATTTGAGCTTGCGACCTTTACATAGTCACTGCAAAGCGATGGGTAGCGCGAGGCTCCCTCGCGCAAGGCCAGGTGTCGCGCGACTGAGGCGCCACATGGCGAGCTAGGGTTCGTTGGTCAACTCGTCAACCCCGCGAGGATGAGTACACGTGTCACATGCTCATTGGATGGTCAAACGGTCAACCGCTGCGCCCTTTGACCTTTCCTACAATTGCCCCCACGCGCGTGTGACCCACGTGCTGTCGCGCGCGCGTGTAACCGTCGGGACGGTTCGGATCTGTGCAACCAACACCCCCTTCACTTAATGCATCCCTTTCTCGAGATTTGGGGGACCCTTTACTGAATATAAATACCCAGCCTTAGTCAAAATCCCAATTACTTTCCAAAGATCACAACTTTTCCATCCTCTCTCCTTTATCTCTTCCCCAAAACCTCCATCTCCTCTCTTCTTCTTCTTCTTCTCCAGCCGCCGACTGTAACTCTCTCTCTTCTTCCACAAGTGCGTTTCTCGGTCCACAATGGTGAGAGACGACATGAAGCAAGGGAGCAAGGCAATTTTGCAAACCTCCATCCGTGTTCTTCCCGCGGACGAGTGGCGCCGGGCGCCGTACCTTGGCGGCACGAGTGACTCGTTTTGGCGGAAGGCGGAGGCTTTCGTTCCAGAGATGAACATCTCCGAGGAACCCCTTTCCTTGGTTCCCGAGGCGTCGCTCGAGGAGGCCGATCTGATTCCTCCCTCTTCAGTGCTGCGGTTCCGAGTGGAGAGAGGAGATATCCCCTGTTGTTTCATCAACTACGAGGCCGTTTCTCAGGCGCCGGCCCATTGGGGTGCTTGGGTGGACTCTGGGCAACCCCGACTCGGTGCACATTCTCAGGGCCTCTCGGGCTCTCGAACCCATTCGGCTTTCGACGGAGTTGAGCATTCGGAGGAACAACGCCAACGTTGATCTTATGGTCTCTCGCTGGAGCAAGGACACTCATACCTTTGTGTTTCCGTGGGGGGATTGCGGCCCCACTCTTCAAGACACGACAGTATTGATGCGCTTGAGTACGAGAGGTGTCATGGCCTTTGACCCCTCGACTCTTCCTCCGGAGGATGCAAGACTGGTGGATCGGCTGAGGCGAGCTTTCACGGAGGCGGGCAAGCACGGGTCCCGTTTTGACAAAGAGGGACGCGTGCGGGCCCCTCGGAAATGTGGCAAGACATCCTGGGGCTGCTGGTTGAGGTACTTCTTCAAGGATCTCCCCCTTCCGGGCACCACTCCTCCTGCTGGGCAAGCGACAGAGTTTCATGGGGTAATGTACGATTCTGATCTCCATCTCGCGGGCTTTTTGGTATATTGGCTGTCTTTCTTTGTGATTCCTGATTTCCCTTATGAAGGTCCGAACCACACAGTTTTCCCTCGTGCGGTAAGTCTCGCGAGAGGAAATTTTGTTCCCCTTGGTCCCCTCTTCCTGGGCTCCTTGTTCCACCGTCTGGATCAAGTTCATGATGACACTGAGAGGTCTATGGGGCGGTATGACATGGTGTCGGTGGTGCACACGCAATTCCTGATGGCCTTCTTCTTTGAGCACTTCCCGGGCCTCGCGCCTTCCCCTGTGGACCTTAGTTGGAGTGAGGAATCCCGCCCTCAGATCATAAGGTGGAGCGGGGTTAGTTCAACCAAGTCGTGGGGTAGACGGATTGATGATGTCAACCGGTTCTCTCCGCGTCCCTACGCGAAAATAGTTGAAGGTACCCTTCTGACTTGCTTCTTTTCGGAAGACGATCGCACTATGGATTTTCAGACTGAGGGTGTTGTTGTTTCTGCTTCCGCCCTTGCGGCATTTGCTACTGCCTGTCCGTGTTCCCTTCCTGCGTTGTGCGCGGAGGGGGCACGCTCTATATTGTATCGTCCTGACAGAGTGGCGCGGCAGTTCGGTTACGACCAGGGCGCGTCAGGTCCAGCGCCGCCGCTGAAGAGTTATATTGAGAGCATTCGCCGTTTTACCAGGGCACATGTGGAGGAGCTGACCGAGGGTTACACTGTTGTTGTGCTCCCAAGGAATGACAGGAGGACCTTCTTTACGGCCAACAGCCGCCTGGCTTGGCGCCGCAATCTTGATTCCTTCGTCAACTATGTTCGCGGCACTCCTGAGGTCCCTCCTTTGCCGGAGGTCTATCACCGTGACGTGTCCTTGAGGTCCCCGAAGGCGAGGCGAGCCGGGTGGCATGACAAGAAGAGCTATTGGGCACCGCCAAGTGCTACCCCTGCGGCTAGCCGCGGTGTTGTCATTGCAGAACCTATTTCGACCATAGTTCCGACAAGGATGACCCGCGCGAAGGCAAAAGAGCAAGCCTCCTTTCAAGAGCAAGGCCTTCAACTAAAGCGACTATGGAAGGTACGACTTCAACACAGCATCCTTTCATTTCATTCTTAATAGTACCCCTGTATGGATCCGCCTCCCCTGAACTTATTCCATCTTTCAGGGTGCCTCAACTCGAGCAGCAAGGACCCCTCGCTCCGAAGAGGTTTCTGTGAGCGTCGCGTCTGTTGGTAAGTCTTGCTTCCTTGCTTTGGGCTTGTTCTGTTAATTTTGCCATTCGCCTCGCTACTGCCTCCTTACATGTCTCCTTTTGCTCCGTAGGCTCCTCGCCTAGAGATGGAGGGGAAGAGCAGGTCCCTGCGAGCGAGCTCAATAGGAAGAGGGGAGGCAAGGATGACCGCGGGGGAGGCTCTGACAGCAGCATTGATGACAACGCCCCGATCGGCCAGTCCTTCAAGATATCTCGCACTGCTCAACCCAGTCCAGGTGGCCCGCCCGCGGTTAAAGGCAAGCAAATTATCGAGTTGGATGAGGAGGGCTCTGGCACGGATGACAGTGGAGTTGAGGGTAGCGACAGTCATAACAGTGAGGAAGCCGAAGACAGTGATAGCGCTGGCAGTGAGGAGGACCAGAGTGATGGGGATGACAGCGGTGGAGGCTGTGATGATGGCGACGGTGTTGATGAGGGCGAGAATAACAATGGTGGTGAGGGTGATAAAAGCGGTGGTGGAGGAAACCAAGGCATTGCTGACAATGTGGGTGGCGACGAGGGTCGCGATGATGGTGGAGCAGTCAGTGGGAATTCGGGCTCAGACACGGTGCCCCCCGGGTTTGAGAAGGATGAAGAGGGCGATGACAACTCCGGCCTGGTACTCCGCCGCAGGTTGCCAACAGAGGGGCTTCTTTCAGTCCCAGACATCAATCAGTTAGCGCCGGAGCCCGCTACTCAGCAGCCGTCTCCGCGCGAGTCGGTGGAAACTGCCCTGAACTTGTTCACTAGGCGTGCCAACGTTTTGCCTACTGGTGACTTGTCTGTGCACTTCCAAGCGCATGACGCGGCAGTGGAACTTACGAATCTGACTTCCGAGGAGGTCTTCGCGGACCTGCAAGATGATACCCTGATAACTCTTGGGACCCCGCAAACGGTATACGTTGTTGGCGACGTTCGCGAGGATAGCACTTTGCTGATCGGGGGGCCTGTTGCACAACGACGAACCGGGGCTGGTTCTAGTCGCGGGCATGTGGCGGCTGATGATGATTCTGATATACAAGTGGTAGACGCACCTGTGGCTGACGAGGTGGAGGAGGTCTCAAACGAGGCCTTCTTCGGGCACTATGGCTTTACTCCCGAGGCAACCTCCTTCCTCTCTTCTGTCTGGAACCTCTTTCCCTACTCGTTCTCCAAGGTTCGCGAGCTCTACAGCCGGACCATGGGCCGGATGCAACTTAAGTGCCTGTACACCTTTTTGCAGAGCATCAAGGGCATGAGGGTGTGCGACCTGGGTCCTAATCAGATCGAGGAGATTGGGCTCACCGTCCAAAATTTTGACAAGTTGGGGTTTGACATTTGGTGGGTGTACAAAGAGCTTGACGCGGCAAAGGTCATGCGTGATAATGAGCAACTGCGACGGAACCGTGATATGGCTAAGGCAACCTTAGAGGAGGCTCGCGCGGCCCTTGCCGAGGCGCAGAGGGTGGCAGCCGCGGCTGAGGTGACGGCAGCGGGATACATGCTGGTTTACGAGCGCCTGGCCGAGGAGGTTCGCATGGGCGAGAGCCTTGTTGATGGCCCACTCCATGATACCGACCCCTTCCTGAAAAAGATCTTCGGTTGAGCATTTCTTTTGTTTGTCTTGAAGTTGTAATGACTTTCGCTGGATATTTCGGATATTTGTGGTAGCTTTTGTGATGACTTTGGGCGATGTAATGACTAACTTTTGGATATTAGCAGTAGTTTTAAGTGTAATATGCCTATGTTTTAAGAACATAGTTAAGTGATATTACAACTGCCTGCTTTACTTTCCATTGATAGTCCCTTACACGCTGTTTGTCATAAATGAACTAAGGATAGCATGGCATGATGCCTTCTTTAAAACTGAAAACATAGGAAATACCCTTACATCATGGGTAGTACATCTTAATGAACTTAGCATTAATAGGACCAATTTTGAAACCATCACTGACCCTCGCTAACTCATAATGGCCGCTGCTACTGGCCTTGATTACCTCGTATGGGCCTTCCCACCTTGGAGTGAACTTCGGCTGCTCCAGGTCCCTCATGACTGCGGTGGTGGACTTCCACACTAAGTCCCTGACTTGGAATGTTCGCGGCACCACACCCTTGTTGTAGTACTTGGCAACTGATTGCCAATACCTTTCTTGGTTCCTTGCCGCGGTATTCCTCCTTTCCTCCATGGCCTCTAGATCTGCCCTTCTTTCTTCTCGCGTTACTTCCTCCGCGAGGGCCAGCCTCGCGGATGGTACACTCAGCTCCGCGGGGAGAACAGTCTCTGCCCCGTAAACCAGGCTAAAGGGGCTGGCACGCGTAGCTTTGCGATGAGAGGTCCTATATGCCCACAATGCCACCGCAAGATGATCGGCCCACGTCCCACCTTTTTCATCCAGCAACTTACTGATGATGCGGATGAGAGTCTTGTTAGTCGCCTCAGCTTGACCATTGCCTTGAGGATAGTATGGAGTCGACGTGAGGTGACTCACTGAATAAGATTTGAGCAGCTTCTTCACATCTTTGTTGATGAAGGGGGTGCCATTGTCCGAAAGGATGACCTTCGGGATGCCGAAACGACAAATGACGTTTTCCTTGATGAAGTTCGCGACTGCCGCGCCGGTCGCCTTACTCAGGCTAACAGCTTCAACCCACTTCGTGCTTATCTCTGTAGCGACTAGGATCCACTGATTTCCCCTGGATGTCGGATGTATGGGCCCGATCAAGTCCATCACCCAGGTATGGAACGGAAAGGGGGCGCGAATAGAGTGTAACTCCACTGATGGCGCGTGGACCAAGTTTCCAAACTTTTGACAAGCCGCGCACCTGCGCACATGTCACTTCGAGTCTGCTTCCATCGTGGGCCAGAAGTACCCAAGATGAATCAAGTGCTCATACAGTTTTCTCCAACCCTGATGCTCTACTTCGTGGACCTTTTGTAGGACTTCTTCGGCTTTATCACGAGATAGGCATCGCAGGGGTATCCCGTCCAAGGCACGTCGGTAAAGTTGCCCCCCTTCTAAGAAGTAGCGTTGGGAATAGCGTTGAACTCTTCGAGCCTCCTTCGAATCTAGAGGCATCGCTCCTTCACGAAGGAAATCAATGTACTCCTGTCTCCAATCTAGCTCTTCCATGAGACAACACTCCGGCTCCACATCATAGAGCATGCAGTTTTGACAAGCACGGAGCACCTTCGCGGCATCCTCTTTCATGTTGGGCCAATAATAGCCCTGCCTCTGGACTCTCCAGTATAGAGAGATCTCATTCTCGCCACAAGTTTTGTCATGGATCTGATGCAACTTGGTCTTCGCTTCGCTTGGGCCTACGCACCTTGCTAGCCAACCCTGAGGTCCGTGGTAGTACAGCTCACCGTGAAGGACAGTAAACTGGGCTAACTCCGCGATGGGCAAGGTTCCTTCTCCAGAAACCGACTGCTTCAAGATGGGGTCGCGCCAGTCTTCCTCGCGGCGTGCCCCGAGCTCATCTATGATTGACGGTTCCGTCCTTTTAATGATCTCAATCGTCACTTTGTCTTCATCGAACTCTGTCTTTGCCCCCAGCGTCGCGAGGGCGTCTGGAAATCTGTTGTTCGATCTTGGCCTATGAATTATGTCCACTGCCTCGAATCTTCCCATTAACTTTTGAACAGTCGTCCTATAAGGCGCGAGGGTGGGCTCTTTCAGCGCATATTCTCCGGATGCCTGAAGAATGATAAGTTTTGAATCCCCCACATTTTTAAGCCACGAGATTCCTCTGAAAACTGCTGCTAAAAGCCCTAGGATTAGAGCCTCATATTCTGCTTCGTTGTTGGAACATGCGAAGCCCAGCTTGTAAGACAAGTATTCCCTTTCTCCTCCATCACTTTGAAGGACGATTCCTGCGCCGCCATGTGCTCCTCCTGCTGCCCCGTCGAAGCTTAGCGTCTAGGACGCCTCGCTTGGACTGGCCGCGAGAGCTTCGAAACCATCTCCGGGCAACGCTTCTTCCAACGGCTCACACTGTCCACTCGGAAATTGCGCAAGGAGATCTGCTAGGGCCTGACATTTGATAGCCCGCGGGGTAACACATGTAATCTCAAATTCCGCCAAGGCTAAGAGCCACCTCGCGATTCTCCCGGATAGGGCTGGCCGTGACAGTAAGTACCTCACTGGATCACTTCTGGTGACGAGCTGTACTGGGAATAACAGGAAGTAGTGCCTCAACTTTTGAGCAGTAAACACAAGGGCCAAGCAATGCCGCTCTACTAGGGTGTACCTCTCTTCCGCTCCTTGGATCTTCCTGCTTATGTAGTACACCGGTCGCTCTACCCCCTCTATTTCTTGAGCAAGGAGTGCCTCAATGGACTTCGGCGTTGACGTTAGGTGATGAGGGGCTTTCCCGCTTGTGGCGCGATCATGGTTTAAGGCGAGGCTAAGGCAGCCTTGACACTGTCGAAGGCCTTTTGATGCTCGCCACCCCATCTGAACTCTGCCTTCCCCTTCAGCAGATCACTAAATGGTGCTGTCATCTCTGCCAGTGCTGGAATGAACCTTCGCAAGTAAGAGACCTTTCCAAGGAAACGTTTGAGTGACCGCTGCGAGTGTGGCGCGGGTATCTCCGCGATGGACCTTATCTTCGTTTCATCCGCGTCGATGCCGTGCCTGTGCACTAAGAAGCCCAAAAACTTCCCTGCCGTGACACCAAAGGCACACTTTAGTGGGTTCATCTTCATGTTGAACTTTCTGCTTCTTTCGAACACCTCTTCTAAGTGCTTCAAATGATCGCAGCTTTCTCTTGACTTGACCACCAAATCATCCACGTAATCTTCCACTATGTGATGCATTAGGTCGTGAAAAATTGCAGTCATGACGCGTTGATAAGTGGCGCCTGCATTTTTCAGACGAAAGGGCATCACCACATAGTAGAAATTACCGAGTGGCGTGCGGAACGCCGTCTTCTCTACATCCTCGGGGGCCATCTTTATCTGGTTATATCCGCTGAAGCCATCCATGAATGAGAACATTTGGTGACCTGAAGTAGCGTCGACCAATGTGTCCACGTGCGGCAGTGGGAACTCGTCTTTAGGGCACGCCTTGTTAAGGTCGCGAAAGTCTACGTAAACCCTAATCTGCCCATTCTTCTTCTTGACTGGTACTATGTTGGCCAACCACGAGGGGTATTGAATTGGCCGAATGAAACCGGCCTTCCTTAACTTCTCGACTTCTTCCTTGATTTTCTCTTCCAACTCAGGGTTGTACTTCCGCTGCCCTTGCTTCACAGCCTTGGAGTTGGGGAACACATCCAAGTGGTGCGAAACTAGGCTTTCATCCAGCCTGGGCATCTCTTCGTAGTGCCACGCGGAGACATCCGCGTACTTCCGCAACAATTCTATCAGCTTTTCTCGCGTATCTCCCCTTAACGCCTTGCTTATGAACACAGGCCGCGGGGTTCCTTCACCTATCCTCAAGTTTATTTCCTCTAAGGCCTCCTGCTGGGGCCTAGGACCGTCTTGCATGCATTCCGGAGCTGGCTCCGGCTTATCCACCAAGTCTGGCTCGACTTCTGCTACATCCACGGTGTGGGGGTTAGCGACCCTGCGAGGGACCGGTACCCCCGCGCACCGTCATAAGCAGTACACCGTCTTGCCGCCCTCTTGAATCTTAGTAACTTTTCTTGGGACTTCCGACGCCACCTTCGCGGTAGGCCGCTTGCTCGCGGCCGCCTCTTCTCTCTTCATGATGTTCTCCCACCTTGGGACTTTGATGCCTATGGGCTTGGCTGACACTGCTTCCACTTCTTCCTCCATCTCGGAGAAGTAAATAGCATCGGGCAGGTGGGCCTCATCCGTGTCGAAGGGCTTCTCCGACGCGGCTACCGTGACTTTCTTTCCTGCCCAGATTCCCTTCATGCACTGATGATAACTTGATGGAACCACAGCATACTTGTGCATCCAACTCCTTCCCAAGATAATGTGGTAGTTCGTCTCTGCTTCGATGATGTGGAACTTCGTCGCAGCGCGGATGGCGCCTATCGCGAGGTCCACCACCACGTAGCCCAAGGACCTTTTCTTGTCTCCTCCGAATCCCGTGATCGCGACAGAGGACTTTATGATTCGGTTTTCTGGTATTCCAAGCTTCTTGAAGGTAGCGAGCGGCATGATGTTGATAGATGCTCCCCCATCCAAGAAAGCTCGCTTCAGCTCAACCCCCTTAATGTGGGCTGTTACATAGAGTGGCCTGTTGTGGGAGAACGTGACGCGACGGTTAGCGTCGGAGAAGGTGATAGAGTTAGCTCCTTCTCGGATGGTTTGCGGCACTGAGCCATCCATAGCCATGCACGCCTGCTGGTGTGCCTCCGCGATGTTCACGATAGACTTGGTGATTTCTGTTCTAGCCGCGGCTGTGAAGCCCAGCGCGTCATAGAACGCCTTGAACTTAGTACTCCCTTGCAGCACCTTGACTGCAGCGTCAGGGTCAGGAATAACCCTTGGCTGCTCATGAGAAGCGATTTCATCCAAGTGATCATAGTAGGAAGTCATGCAGACCTCCTCATCAGTATACTCGTCTTCTTCAGCAAAGTAGTTGTAACAGGCAGCCATATGGACGGTGCGCTCATGCTCAGGATAAGGATGTTCGTGCACGTCATTAGGGCGGCCGGTCCCAACCCTTAGCTGATTGGTTTCTTGCTTTCTCTTAAAGATCCTCCTCAAGGTCCAACAATTGCTTGTTGGATGCTTCACGTGCCTGTGGTACATGCAGTACCTCGGGCTCTCGTGATCCTGCCGCGAGGGCTCACGTTCAACCTCAGGCAGCCTGAGTACACCATCAGCGACCCATTGTTCCACCAACGCCTTGACTTCTTCCACACTGCATGGATATTCTGGGACCTCGGCTGGTTCCTTATCCCTTCGTTTCTTGTGACCGCCACCGTCGCTACTACCCCCCTGCCTCTTGTGCGACTGTTGAGCAGAAGAGGCAGCAGCGACTGTGATGGAACGGTTGGACTTCCAGTTGTCCTTGGTGGGGGGTTTGACAGTATGCCGCAGGTTGTAAGCAGCCTCAAGGAGAGCTGAGAAGGTTGGAATCTTAATGTTCACCAGGAATGCGCGATAGTCACGCAGGATTCCGTCAATGCATATTTCGACTAGGTGTGACTCACCCACTGGCTCGTGGCAGTCCACAGCCTTGTCCTGAAAGCGCTTGATGTATTCGATGATATCTTCACTGCTACGCTGGGTTTCCTTCACGAGGGACAAGGTAGTGACCTTCTCGCGGACTTGGAAGAACTTAGTGTAAAACTTGTTTACCATTTCTTCCCAAGTTTCGATCGAATAAGGTTTAAGATTCACATATCAGGTGTACGCTCGCGAGGTAAGGGATTTTGAGAACTCGCGAAGGCGAAGGTTATGGTCACCAGAATGAGCCCCAAGGGTCTCAATAAATCGAACCACATGCTCTTGGGCATTGCCCTCTTTTCCGTCAAATTTAATGAACTTGGGTGGGGTGTAGACCTCTGGATAAGGTAGGGAGAGAATGGTTACGGGATATGGTGGCTGTATATCTGGGTTGGGTAGGGAGGGGAGTGTGGCTTTGGTTTTTTCTTTGAGGAGGAGGGCTTGAACATCAGCTATAGTGAGAAACAGATTCTGAGATTGGCCGTTGTTCTCGGCCGGGAGAGGCTGTTGGTGGACTGAACCGGTACCCGTAACAGGGGCTGGTCCACCTGCTTGGGGGTTTAGGGGGTTTTGAACAGGGTTTGCAAGGGGGTTTGCTGCGGCAGCTGCAGCAGCAATGGGAGGCGGCTGGGCTACGACGGGCGGCGCTGCTGCTGCTACCGCCGGTGCTGTAGGCAAAGCCGCTGTGATGGCCTCTGTGAGAGCAGTCATGGCAGCAATCATCTGATTCTGGCCATCTCGGACAGCTTGAAGGACTTCCATGGTGGCGTCTCCTCCCTGAGTAGAGGATCCGTCACCCTCGGCCAAAATCGGCTCGGTATTGAGTAGATTTTCCGCCATGGTCGCTACTGTGCGAGATGGAGGTTAAAGAACAGCTGGAGTTTCTAGACCACTTCTTAGGCTAACCATAAACTAAACAACCTCCCCAGCAGAGTCGCAAATGTAGGATAGGTCCGATTTCTGAATGGACAAATACTCTCAAGGAATAGATGTGCCGGAGAGGTTAGAATAGCTTATGGAAAGGGATGGAGGGAGTGATCTAGAAGGGTGAAGAAGAGAGCAGGGGCGAACAAGAAGGGACTAGGCAGTGGAGACCTAGATCCAAAGATCCCTAGGAGGAAAGACAATAGAGCCCCTGAAAGAGGATAAGACCTCCTTTGATGTGGGTGCTCACCAACTTTCTCTCTCTAGGAACTGTTCACAAGGCTCAATCCCCTGGGATCTGATGAAGGGACGTTCATATTTATAGACCACACGAGCTAATGCTCGAGCACCAAGTGGCGCGCTAATAAAATGACACGTGTCCCCCCTGTACCCCCCTGATCGCGGAGGCATCGCTACCCTCGCGATGACCGCGAGTATGACGGTAAGCGCGTCCTCTCATCGGCGGAGAACCTCTTCTTCTTTTACAGCCACCAAGCCACTAGATCCCCTTCATTCCCGTAAGGGCAAGGTCGTGACCTTAATCGATCGTGCCTGTACCGCTGCCAAGCCTCAAGGGGCCCCTCGGGTCCTGCCTAAAGGCTGGAGTAGACATAAAAGTCTGGGCAAATCATTGGTGTGACTTGGTTGCCACGTTATCGTCTCCATTAAATTGGGACCGTGCCAAGCTTCCACCCGAATAAATATAATTCTCTCCTTAAGGGAGGAGTTTGAGCTTGCGACCTTTACATAGTCACTGCAAAGCGATGGGTAGCGCGAGGCTCCCTCGCGCAAGGCCAGGTGTCGCGCGATTGAGGCGCCACGTGGCGAGCTAGGGTTCGTTGGTCAACTCGTCAACCCCGCGAGGATGAGTACACGTGTCACATGCTCATTGGATGGTCAAACGGTCAACCACCGCGCCCTTTGACCTTTCCTACAAAAACAGTTAGCAAAACTTGTTCTAGCAGGAATTGTACCAAAATAAGTGAGGAAAAGATCAATCTTTGTAATCAAAACTCAGTTTCAATCAAGATTCAATCAAGAACAAGAGAGAGAAAGTTGAACATGAGAAAATAGAGAGAGAAAGTAAAGGTGAGTTTTTATTCCATTCTGTCCCCAAAATACAGATCTCAGCCATCACTTTATATCATTCCACTTACTTGCTAATACCAAAGCTAATCCCACTCAGATTAACTAACAAATAAACCACCACACTTAACAAACTAACAACCCACTTAAGTCTCTAAAGATGACGTGGCAAAAGGGCCATGATCAGGTGCTTCAGCAGTTGAACTCTTATTCCTTTACACTCCCCCGCAAACAAATGGGAGGTTCACTAACCATGAGTTTGGTCTTGAGCAGTTGAAAATGAGATACAGACAAAGCTTTAGTAAATATATTAGCTATTTGCGCTTTAGAAGAGACATGATGAAGAACAATCTGTTTGGCCAAGACTTGATCTCTAATAAAATGATAATCAAGTTCAATATTTTTTGTTCTTGCATGAAACACAGGGTTTGAGGCAAGAGCAATGGCAGAGGTGTTGTCACACCAGAGCACATGAGGTATAGAAGTAGAAACATGCAATTTTGTAAGTAATTGTTGCAACCAAACTAAGTCACTCGCTGTTTGAGCCATAGCCCTATATTTGGCCTCAGTTGAGGACTGAGCCACGGTGTGCTACTTTTTGGCACACCAAGAAACTAAATTTGAACCCATAAAGATGGCGAATCCAATAGTAGAACGCCTATCTATGGGATCTCTTACCCAATCTTCATCTGCATATGCAGTCAAAGACAAAGCACTGGGAACACAATTAAGCCCTTGAGTAAGAGACCCTTTAATGTATCTGGGTATCCTTTTCACAGCTATGAACTCACTTGACATGCATCCAAGCCTAAAAACAATAGCCTTGAACCTGATTACCCTCTAAGATTACTTTCCTAGATTTTTCTAGGTGTATATATATATATATATATATATATATATATGTATGTGCTAGCCTACCATAATCATATCTATATACATATATAGACTTTCTAGGAAAGTCTTAACCATTGGTCAATGTGATATCACTTGAAGCCTTACCACTCATCATTACCCTTTTCCTAGACTTAGTAAGACTACTTAGACCTAAGTATACATAGTCATGTATATATATATACTCATAGTACTAGAGCGAGAGAGAGAGAGAAAGCCGAGAGAGTGTGTGTGTGTGTGTGTGCGCGCATGTATTTTGGTACATTCTAACAAGCTACCTCACTTACACCTTTCCCACTCAAACCTAGCCCCACTTTACAACCCTTCTTTAGGCCACTTTAAACATAAAATCTAGCCTTTAACCATCCTAGAGTATACATACAACTAGCCCTAGGATTGACTCAACATGGAAGACTACTTCTTTTAGCCTAACCATTATCATCATTAGACTTGTAAGCCTTGCAACCTAGGTTATAATCACCTAGGATTTACTTAAAAGCCTTAGGAAATCCCCATGATCACATAGTCTTACACCTAGGATGGATTGACAAGGCTTTGGCATGCTTAAAGACAAGATTTGACAACACAATGGAGCAAACAAATGAGAGAAAAGAGAGAGAGAGAGAGAGAGAGAGAGAGAGAGGGCCGGCCAAGAGAGCGAGCCCAATTTTTCCTATAAATAGCACCCCACTCTTGCCATTCAACTCACACCTTCAAACCCTTTGTGGGCTCCTGAGCCCTCCGCCTTCTTGAAAGAGTCGCCACCCAGATTTTTGAGATGGATCATCCGAGAAACCGAAGAGTCGTTTGGAAAAGGCTTTTGGTCTAGCGAAAACGTTGAGATTTCGGGTTCGGGAGCCACATTACGATTGGGGAAGGTTTTTCTTTAAAAAGCACCCCACTCGCCCGGTAAAACCGGTCTCTACTTAATATTTTCAAAAGGGAGAATCTTCAATATCGTTCAGAATATCAAGCTCTTTAATAAAAGCACATAACGGGGAAGGGACATGGGAAATATATCACATTGGCGTGCATGTGGTGCTGTCTGTACAGTAGTGGTAAAATGATGTGAGCGGATGAAATGAACAACACTCAGCAAATTGTCTGGATCCAGTTATACTATTCATGGCATCTTAAGCTGCCGTGCGCGGCAACTCAACATGCCGTGCGGGGAAGCTGCACTGCTGTCAAACTGTTACAGACTTTCAAAATACTATCTAGCTCATTGTTCCTTCTGTGCATCTTTTTGGAAAACTTGTCAGAAGCATCATGACAGTCAAATCATCCCAAAACGTGGTTGTTTTCTCAAAACGAGGTTTTAAGACAGTTTTTGACATATTTGATCATTTGGGATGATCTACAAAGACTTTTTAAAGAGCCGAAACATGGCTTGTAGATATGGTCTTATTTTAAAAGTAACAGAAACAGTAAACAGCAGATACAAGCAACCACAACAGAGGAAAACTCAGATCCAGACAGCCTGCTTACTATAGCATCAATATGTTCCATGCCGTGCGCAGAGGGTCAGGGTGCCGCGTGTCTGATCAACAGACCGCGCGGTTCCCCAACCTCTGCACAGTGTTGGTTTTATTTTCTGAAAATGAGTTTTTGGTGAGGATCTAACCAAAAGGGGTTAGACCTGCTGACAGGAAAGTCCCCTCAGGACCAGAACAGGGTCTAGTCCGAGGAAACTAGTTTTTACCTTTGGTTTCGAGCTTGATCAAGGATCGTAGGTGCAAGGATGTGGATGGATCATCACGGATGTGTTTGGAGGAGGTTGAATGAGACAAGGGGAGTATGAGTATGAGTGAAGGTTAGGTATTTTGAGAAATGGGGCTTTGAAGTTAATGAATGATCAACTTCAATGATGAGAAAGGAGTGAGTGAAGGTGCCTAAAGAATGTCTTTAGGGAATGACATCCTTTAAGACTTGGAAATGGAAGTGGTGAGGAGAAAGTGGGTGTGGGAACTAGAGAGAGAAAGTAAGGAGAACCAAAAGGAAATACCAAGAGGGGACTCCAAAGAAAAGGGCCCTTTCTCCTTGAGTGGAGGGGTCAATTTATAGGCAAAGGCTAATGATTTTGAATTTCAAATGGTGGAGGTATTTTTTGGGCGGGCCAGAAGTGCATTTTCGGCTGAGCCAGTCATCAGCTGTGGCTCAAACTGGCGTGGCCGACAGCTTTCTGAGCCAGTCAGCCTTTTTGCTCAAGGTGCCGTGCTGTGAAGGTTTGCTGCGCATGGTCCCTTGGATTTCAAGGTGCCGTGCGCTCCAGAGCCACTCCGCACGGTTCCTCTTTCCTCGATCCAGGGTCTTTTGGGCTTTGTCTGGGCTTTATCTGGGCCTTTCAGGTTTTTTTGGTTTTTTTGGGGTTTTCTTTGGGCTTAGGGAGATCCTTTTTCAAGCTCGCAAAGGTATCGTTTCCTCTATTTCATCATCGGGGCGGACAAAGACTCTCCGAGGTTCGGATTGGGGTGTCTACACCCTTCAACTTCTCTCTTTAGAAATCTTGTGTTCGTTCTTTGTTCTTTTTTGTGCTTAGTGTTCTTGAGTTTCTTCTTGAGTTCTTCAAGAAACTCATCCAAGGCTGCCACTAAACCACAATTCGGCCACTCTCTTGATCCAAAAACTTTAGTAGTTTAGTCAAGAATTAGTTTCAAGAGAAAAAGAAAATCTTATATTTTCTCTTTCGAAGCTACCGTAAGCTTACCGTAGGAGGTTACTTCGTTCGATAGCTGACATGCTTACTTTTTCCATAGCCGTACCAACCGCTAAGAAGAACGGTAAAATTTCCCGCACTCACTATCTCTAAGTATAAAAGAAAATTTGTATTTTGCTTGTATGTTGAATGCATGAAAGAAAATGGCTAGTAAACTTGATTTACTAAAATTTCAAAAAGACATATGATTATGTTGAATAACTCGACTTTTATTCTGAAAAAACATATGTTATTTTGAATTTCCGAAAAGGAAGAAAGAATGGATTTCGAAACATAAGAAATAATAGTTTGATTGAAAGTTTTCGTATTTTGATCTTTGGGATGGTTATGAGCATGTATACATGGTTATTAGGATTACTTGTCTTGATGTGTATTAAAGCATAAGTGGTTTCCACTCCAAAGGTGTCCGTCCATGTGACACTATGCTTTATGTTGTGTGATAGTTGTTGAATATGATTTCATGAACTTAGGGATAAAATAAGCATGATAAAGTAATATAAAGTTGGATGATCTTGCTGTATGATTACTCTAGTTTAGTTCAAGTTTACGATCAATGATGCATGTTTACGTGACACCGTATAGAGAGTCCAGCCACGGAGTCATTGCATGAAAACGAGATACAAAAATCAAGAAAATTAGAAATATGACACGTAGGGTGTTGTTAATGAAAAGACGTGTTTTGAAAAGGCAAATGTTTTGAAACCACAATGTGGACGGACATAGTAGCTGTCACGCCCTCGATTTTAAACATAAATATATATATCATTTCGATATAAGATCCTCGCATAAAATAGATAATACCCAAAATGAGTTTCCCACCTGCTTAGTTACAAACAAAGTTCCAAAGTCTACATCAATTACATGTTTGGCACCACGGCCCAAATTAAGCTAAATACAAGTACAAAGGAGTTTCAAATATTACAAACTTTAGTCAAAAGATCAAACGAATTAAATTAGTTACAATACCATCTCTATCAAAAAAAAAAAAAGACTAATACAAAGATGGTTGAGTAACTAAGTCATGTTAGCTTCCAAAAGTCCCTGTTCCAAATATACCATGTCATACAACCTATTGCCCTGCGTTCGAACCTGAAAAGAAGGATTTTGTTGAGCTACTAGAGCCCAGTAGGAAATTCTCTACAAATCTACATGCAGAGAGATGATAAGCATGAAAATGAAAGTGGATCAAATTAAACGACAAATCGTAACAATGCACACCAACACCCATTTTCAAATATCATAGTAATTCCCAATCACAAACCCACACGTACACACACACACGCACACTTCTGCCAACGAATTTTCACCCCTTGCGAGATCATGTTTCCACCCCTTGCGTCACAATAGACTCCACCCTTTGCGAATCGTGTGTTTCCACCCCTTGCGTCACACTAACCCCCATCCACTTCATAACAACAACAACCATACAATCATCACAATGAATACCATTGCCATAGGCTCATTCCACACACACCGACATTATCAAATACAACACATTTCGTTCATAGACCATGGCACTCGTCACTACAATACCACTATATAAAAAAAATGCAATATTTAGACCATTAGACATTCTATTGAACTACGTCTCACAAATGCACACCAAAATCACACATAATCACCTCAAAACATGTAGAGGAAGAGAGGAATCCCTACCAAAGTGGGTTTTGAGCAAAACCCTAGGTCTAACAAGTGGATTGAACTTGAATCCTCCAAAAATAAGCCTCACCCGAGCTTGGATGCAAGATCTAGAGTAAATAAAGTCCAAAAACATGAATAACGAGCAAAGATCAACCAATAATCGAGAGGAGAGAGAGAAAAACATGGGTAGGCCTCAAAGTGTGAGAACAAGAACATAAAA
Organism: Rhododendron molle; assembly: GCA_025413875.1. Classification (NCBI taxonomy): domain Eukaryota; kingdom Viridiplantae; phylum Streptophyta; class Magnoliopsida; order Ericales; family Ericaceae; genus Rhododendron; species Rhododendron molle. The sequence continues at coordinate 28,238,332 of CM046391.1, forward strand.
CTCACCCTTGGGTCACCAAATGCAAGAATCTTGTGAATTTGAGGAAGAAAACCTTTTGATCTTGGAGATTCGAGCTTGAAATCGCGAGTTTTGGGTGAGATTGGAGTTGGGTGGGTGAGAGAGGGTGTTGAGATCTGATTTCGTGGCCTTTGGGTGTGAGAAATGACATAAAAAGGTATTTATAGTGTCCCAAAAAGTATGCTGAAAAAGTGCATAAAACACAGCATGTACCGGTACGGGAAAAAAGCTGTACCGGTTCATGAACCTTCAAAATGTCAAAAACACTACTTCTGGACACTATGTACCGGTACGGGAAAAAAGCTGTACCGGTTCAAGCTGGGCAGAAAATGAATTTTTTGGCAACGGTCATCGAATCAAACCCCACTTGCTACCAACATTTTCAAACATCATTACAACCTCAAACTAACATTTTACCATCCTCCAAGAGTCCGATACACACCTGAATACGTATCTCCGTACACCCCACAACATACGAGTGATTTTACTAACAATACAACTACTTTACGCAATAAATGATTTCTGAAATTAAAATAAATTCGCAAGTCTCCACAGTAGCCCATTGTGTGGTGTGTGTGTGTGCGCGCATCAATGGGAACCCGGGACAGCGGAACCATTATGAGGATACTCGGGAGACCGGAACGGCGGAACCGAGGTTGGGTGTGTGGCTTGGTTATCCATGAAGAGGAGCCAACGCAAAATTTTGTGTGCCAATGGCGGCCCGGAACAGCGGAACCATTGTAAGAATACTCGGGAGCCTGGGACAGTGGAACCGAGGTTGGGTGTATAAAAATGCTTTTCGAAATGTTGATTTAGTAAATGAAAAGTGAAAATGTGACACGAGCTACGAAACGTCGTGTAGAAGAAACTCAGATCTCACGAACACTAAAGTTAGTTGAATAGGGAATGTTGATGTGTCATTGTTATTGCCTTGTTGAATATGCATGTGCTAATTAGAATTCATTGGAGTTACATGAGATAGTATACTACTTCTACGACCTGTTGTTTGTAATTTATGGGTTAGCGGGTATGAGATTTTTCTACTGAGCTTTCGGAGCTCATGGTGTTACTGTTGTAATCCTGACATATTATACTGGGGGGCGACGCCGGTATAATGTGTCAGACCTTTTAGATGAGCAGTAGTTAGGAACCTTAGTTTCCCCTCCCTTTGTGTAATAAAAATACTCTTATGGGAGTTATGCTGTAATAATGAACCTGACTCTATTTAAGTTTTCAATAAAAATATTTATTTAACGTTCCCAAAATTTGGGGCGTTACAAGACCCATCGTCCTTTTTATAGTTTGGAGGGATTTTGTACTCCAAATTTACTTTTGGAGGGTCAAACTCTAAAAAAGACGACGGGCCCCTCAAATATTCTTCCAAAAAGTTCAAACAGTGAGGAAAAAAAAAGGAATAAATTACAAAATTTTCCCTCAATGTGTCACATCCATCCTCTATTTTGGAGGAATAGAGGTGGATTGGAGATGCCCTAAGACCTCATTTGGCTTCAAAAGTCAAACATTAAGTTTTTTTTGTCTCTATTCAATTTTTTTTCGCATTTGTTAGTTTTCTGTCAAACTTTTGTGACTTATTGATTCGTCTCAACGAGAGGAATCGGAAAAATACAAAATTTTGATCGAAACTCATGATTTAAAAAAAAAACAAGAATAAGTAAAAAAAAAAGTTGTCTTATTGACTTATTTTTGTCTTTATTCAAAAAATTATGAGTTCCCATCAAAATTTTTTACTTTTCTGATTCCTTTAATCGAGACGAATCAGTAAATCACAAAAATTTAACGCAAAACAAATAATGCAAAAATGATTTAAATAAAGACAAAAAAATAAGTCATCCTACTTTTAAATCAAACCCACCCTAAATAATCCACGCGCCTCTCTCTCTATTGCGCAACATTTAATCCCCTCCCCTCTCTTATGTAGCTTTCACACACACACTCTCTCCAGGTGTTGCTTTCTATTTCCGTCCCTCTCCTCAAATTACCTGTGTTGGTTTTGTTTGTGTGCACATATTTAAGAAATTGATTTTGCCACTCTCTTTTTAGTTAATGTCACTCCCATTTTCTCACAAAACAAATTATCTATTATACACCCAAAGGGAAGTGACATTAACAAAAAGGGGAGTGTCAAAATCACTCCCCTATATTTATGCTTGAAAGTACCAAAAGAAAAAAGTATATCTATGGCCTATGCTTGTATAGCTTTCACAAATCTCTTTTTGGTATCTCTCTCTCCCATCATTCTCTCTCTCCCATCATTCTCTCTCTCTTCTCTCTTTTATTTTCTTAAAATCTTAGTAATACTTAAAAGTTTTTGTGTGTGTACATATTCGATTTTTATAAACATTATATACTACTTAACACTGTTAATTTTTTGTTTAACACTATTAAACATTGTAAAATTTTAAGTTTTAAAATGAAAAGGAGGGTGAAAAGTGATGGAAGAGAGAGGAAAAGAAATACTCTAGTAAAAGAGAGAGGAGAGAGGAATTGGAGAGATAGTAGAACGGAAAGAAAGAGGGTAGCCAGTGTGCGCGTGTGAGTGCGCTGGAGAGAGAGTATATAGAAGAAAGAGAAAGAGACTGACGCGTGGGGGACACATAGAGGAGAGAGACAGAGAAAGCAATAGTGCATGCGTGCAATGGGACTTTGTGGGAAGATACTTGTATGCATTTGTGCGCAAGAACTTGACGGGTTATAATCCAATCATATAGAACCGGCCGGAAGGACCCCATGACTTATTTGGTCATTTTAATTGACTTAATTTATGCTCAATTGAGACCTAATTAGTAGATGGGTTGAGATTTATTCTAACCCAACTAATGAATGGGTTGGACCTATTTTTTAGTGGATGAGTTTGGGTTTAGTAATGGGCTTGGGTCCAACTTGCCACCCCTAATAATACCCTACGATTACACCACCTTATATAATACCCAACCAAAATACCAAAAAGTACTCATAAAACAATCAACAACAAAACAGACCTACATCTACCTCCATCACTTTTTTTTTTTTGACAATAAAGAAGAACTTCCTAGAAAAAAGAGTCATTACATCCCATAGTTCATCGCAACCCAAAGCACAAGGCTCAAACAAAAAAATACAAGCAGCGAAACAAAAGGTACAATCTTCCAAAGCAAAAGAACGATAGATAACTCATCCAACGTCAAAAGGATAAGAAATGTCCTGGAAGATGCCGCAAACTTAGCCAAAAAATATGCTTGATGTAATATGCTATGGTCACATAGCAGAAATGAACAGACTGCACAAGGAAGCAGAAATCAAAAAACAAGGGAGCTACAATGGCTGGAAACTCCTTAATGCTTCTCAACTGGTAAAAAAGTGAAGAATCATTAGTATGGATGTGAATATACAACATATTTCTATTTAAAGACCAACTAACTGCCTCAATTAAAGGGAGAATAGAGGTGCAATCTTTTGGAGAGGAAGAGCTTTTGAAAATAGAGCCCATAGTCCTGGACTGAACCTTAAAGGTTATACCCACACCAGATTTGTTGAGCTGCATAGTATAAGCATGGGCACAAAAATATCCAAAACTGGATCATAACAATTGCATAAACATGGAGTAACATGAAAAGCATGTAGTTCAGAATGGGAAGGATTAAAAGTCCTAGGGAAAGCTCTCTAAAGAAGGGGAGTTGAGATAGATATATGGAAGGTTTCAGAGATGCAAAAGCTTGGTTGATGGATTGAGTGAGGTGGTTTGCATGAGTGAGAACTTGAGGGAAGGGGGGGGGGGGGGGTTGGAAAAATAGACTAAAAAATAGTCTTGTTCCTTGCCAGCTAGATAGACCAAAGCATACACAAAATTTTTGAGCAAAAACTCCTACAGTGAAGTGACAATGTGGCCCATATGGTGTAACCAGCCTAACCAGAAGGAAATAGAGTGATTTGGAGTTGAAGGAATAAGGATTCCCAAATCTGATCCAAACCAAATAGGTCTTACAAAGTCACATTGGAGGAACAGATGGACAAGGCTCTCTGAGTGATGTTTGCAAAGAGTGCAAACAGAAGCCCCTTGCTAACCTCTTCTGATTAAGAGGTCCCCGACTGGCAAACATTCATGAGTTAATAGCCATAGGAAAAATTGGATCTTGTGGGGGATAAGAAGTGACCAAATGTAGTTTCAGGTGAGATTAGGCCAAAAACTATGTACTAGATGTGGTAAGATGGAGTGGTTATGGTGGGATTTAATTGCTAGGAGTAGGGAGTAAGTAGAATTAATAGAAAAGCCTCATTTTTTGTGAATCCCCAGATGAATCTGTCTTCAAAGCCAAATTGGGATAGAGGTATGGACAAGATAAGAGATGCAATATCAAAGGGAAAGAGCGATGACATAAGTTGACCATTCCACTCTTTTTTCTCTAGAAGGAGCAATTTGTCAACGGTGGCATTTTTAAGTGAAAGGAAATAACTGAGAGGAGCATTGTCTGAAAGATATTCCTTCAAAGCGAAGGGAATGGGAGATGGCAACCAAAAATCATTCCAAATGGAGATTTTGTCTCCATTACCAACTTGCCACCCTTAATAAGGGCATCTTTACCATATAAAATACTTTTCCAAGTCCAAGAGCAAGAAGAAGGAGCTTTAGACTCAATAAAAGAGGTAGAATGACAATACTTTGAGAGGAAAAAAGAAGAGAAGAGACAAGTTGGTTGGTCAAGAATTCTCTAACTCTGTTTAGCTAGAAGAGCTTGATTGAAGAGCTGTAAATCCTTGACTCCTAGACATCCATCAAATTTGGATAAGCAAAGAGAATCCCATTTTTTCCAGTGGTAGAATTTTTTATTGGAAGCCCCAAACCAAAGGAAATTTGAAAGGATGGAGGAGATTTTCTTCGTGACATAGATGGGGAATTTAAGGCTAGACATATGAAAAACTAGCATTGAGGTGAGGATATATTTAAGCAAAGAAAGTCTCCCAGCTTTCTTGAGGAGTAAAGAAACCCAACCCTGACACTTATCATCAATTTTATTAATAATATCCTGAAAGATCTCTTTCCTTTTCGAGGTCAAGTCTAAGTTAACCCCAAGGAACTTCCCAAAGGATGGGGAGAAAGGAATGTGGAGGGAAGAGGAGATGGAGGAGTAGAGGGAGGGAGGAGAGTTAGGACTGATGAAAATGCTTGATTTTTGAAAATTTACCAGCTGACCTGAAAGCTGATAGTAAGAATTCAAGATAGAATGAATGGTTGAAATTCCAGAATTAGTCACTTTGAGGAAAAGGAAACTATCATCAGCAAATAAGAGCTGAGTGATTGAGGGACCCAATCTAGAGGCCCTGATGCCATCAATCAAACCTTGAGCTTTTGCTGAACCAATCATAGAAGAAAGAATGTCAACACAGAGGACAAACAGATAGGGAGAGAGGGGATCTCGTTAATGTAAGCCTTGAGAAGGGTGAAAGAAAGAGGTATATAAACCATTGACTAGAGATGGAAAATCATAAAGATGAATAACATGCTCCAAAAAATCCCACCTTATTCTATCAAAAGTAGGGGTGAGCAAAAAATCCATCAAACCGCGAATCTAGATGAAACCAAAAGATTTGGTCCGGTTTTTTAGGAGTATGGTTAGGTCATGGTTTAAAAAATTAGAAACCGTGTTATATGGTTTGGTTTGTGGATTCACGTTCACGTTATGATTCCAAACCGATCTGAATCGTATAATACATAAAACATATATATATATATATATATGTATGTATGTATATACAATTATATATAATTTAATTATCATTCACCTTAGTCAACTACTTTCCTAACTTATTGATCCTATTTGTAGGGAGGTAATCCCGAACAGGTACAAAAGATGGCCCGAACACGTGGTGCGTGGGGCCCTGGATAAATATAATCGGAGCATCCGCCGTGCAGAACATTGAACGGCAATTAGGACCGGAGACGCGAGAGGTCCCGGGTCTAAGATACCCGAGCATGGGTATGGTCCAAAGAGCAAGGGAAGATGTTGGACCAGTCTCATGGTAAGGGGACCAATGATACGAATGATCACTGGTCCAGATAGTCTGTTCGGCAACGAGATAGCCGAACAGGAACAGCATTCTGGAGGAGATACCTAACGAGAATGGGAAGAACGGCTAGTTATGGGAAGAATTCCTATAATGGTCTATAAGGTAACGTGCAGTTAAGGGAATGAGAATCCCTGATATTCTGGGTTCCCTTTACGAGAAATGAAACTTAGGGCAATGAGATAGCTTAGACAGCAAGCATATGTGGATCTATAAATATGAGGTAAACCTAGAGGTAAAGGTACGCAATTCTTGGTTATTTGCTCATTACCTACTGAGAATTAAGTCTTTTACTAGTACGAGATACTAACTTTGGCATCGGAGGGCCTTTGCCATGAGAAGGCAAAGGTGCGCTCACCCTTTGTCTGTTTTACAGGTTCAACTCCGGCAGTGTGCTAGGGCTCCGGCGTGGGGTTCAAGGTAGCCGTTACGATTTGGTGCGGTTCAAAGTCTCTTTCGTTTTCTTGCACTTAGAATTGGCGCCGTCTGTGGGAAATGAAAGAGATCCTATTGAAAAAGCGACCATGGTGGATGAGGATCCAAAGACCCCAGTTGACCCGAATAGTCAACTGGGTGGGGGAGGTGACAAGTCCCTGCCGGATCCTCCAAGAAAACCCGACGGCGGGCGTGCGGGGAGAACCGCGAGCAAGGACTGCCCCCCAACAATCTGTGGCGATTCCAGAAACAAGGACGGAAGGACGGCCATAGGATCCACGAGAAGGAGTAAGTCCCGCCGTGGGAGGGAGTCAGTGGCACATTCGAAAAGCGTGCACAGCAGGGAAGATATCCTGGACAAGAAGAGACAGGAAATAGAGGAATACGCTCGTCTGATTAAGAGGCGAGAATATGAGATTCAACAACTGCAGCGGATACGAAAACATCCGGAGGATTTTGGACTTTCACGAAGAATGTCCAGGAAGGAAAGCTGGATATGGCAGAATACAAAAGAGCTTCTTCACGAAAAAGAAGGAGCAGGAGTCTCACTCCGAAACGACAAAGAGCTTCTTCATGAAAGAGGAGAAGCAGAAGCAAGAGTTCCACCTCCGAGGAAGGGGGGAGCAGGAAGCACCACAGGGATAGGTACGAGAGACCTGATTCCGACTGGGACAGAAATAATGCCAGAGCTGCGAAGGTGTTAGATTAGGGGACCGTGTGTGCACGAGAGGCGGCACGGAGAGCCCTTAGCAACTTCTCCTTTTGCAAAGAGATTGCAGGAGGTAAGGTTGCCGAGCAGGGTTAAGCACAGGACGTTTATCCTGTACGAGACCAATGCAGACCCGGTGGCACACATACAGCATTACCAGTAGGCGATGTTTATGCACGATGGTGATGACGCGATCATGTGCAAGATGTTCCCATCTAGTTTGGGAAAAGTGGCCCTATCCTGGTTCCACAAGTTAGGGCCGAACACCATACGAGGGTGGAGGCAGCTGGCCGAGGAGTTCACTGCTCAGTTTCTGACGAGCAGGAAACCACCCAAGACTTTTGAGAGTCTCTCAGTTATGAAGCAAGGAGAGAATGAGCCGACCAGGGACTATGCCAAGAAGTATTGGGAGACTTTCAACGAGATTGAAAGTTGCAGTGAGGAGTATGCAATAGCAATGTTCAAGACTGGGCTGCCTGTTCGGGGGGAGCTACGAAAGTCCCTAAACATGAGTCCAGTGAGCACGCTGGCAAAGCTGATGGAACGAATTAAGCAGCATGCCAGGAACGAAGATGACATATTACGGGAGGATGGCAAGTTGAGTGCCGAGCAAGTCAAGGGCCCCGCGAAGAAGGCGGATAAACCCGAGCCCAAGACTTACAAAGAGAGGAAGGAGCACGGGCAGACTAAGAAAGAGTCGTACCGGGAGAAGCATGCCCCTGACCCAAAGTCGTTCTTCTCAGTAACGACGGTTTGGAAAGAACCGATTTATCGGGTTCTTTATCGAATAAAGAACCGTCCATACTTTAAGTGGCCTCCACGGCTGGAGGGTGATAAAGATGCAAGAAGGGCTACGAGTCAGCATTGCAGTTACCACAAGGACTGGGGTCACATGACGGAAGACTGCGAGATGTTCAAGCAGCACCTTGATGACTTGGTCTCACGTGGGTATTTGAAGGAATTCATCCAAGAGGAGCACAAGGGTGCCGAGAGAGCAATGGAGCTGGATTACGAGCAGAATCCGAAGGAGGTGATCCATATGATACATGGATTAGCCACACCTTATACGAGAAATGAGGTGAGGTTGCTCCAAAGGCAGGTAAAACACGACCAGCACGTGATGCGGTTGGGAAAGAAACGAGGACGTGAAGCGGAAGGATGCAACGAGGGCATAGTCTTCACGGATGAGGACTTGGGAGGAGTCCAGGTGCCGCACAATGATGCTCTTGTGATAACCCTACGAATTGGGGAGTATGACATGGAGAGGATCCTGGTGGATTCAAGAAGCTGCACCGAGGTGCTTTATTACGACGCGTTCAAGAAGCTGGGATTGGCACAAGCAGACTTGGTACAGTCAGTAACTCCATTGGTTGGGTTCAGTACAGGGGCAGTTTGGCCATTGGGCAAGGTGACCCTTCCTGTTCGGGCAGGAACAGTGGTGCTGAGAACCGACTTTTTGGTGGTGGACGTGCCATCTTCCTATAACGCGATTATAGGAAGGACTTGGTTGCATAAGATGAGGGCAGTTTCATCCACCTACCATCAGATGGTGAAGTTTCCAGGGTCCAATGGGATCGAGAGAATAAGGGGGAACCAGAAGACAGCCCAACAGTGCTTAGTTTCCATAATCAAAAAAGCACCCAAGGCACAGTTGGTGCAAACAGTTGAGGTTACCAACCAACTGACCATCGAGGATGTCGGAGGGAATCCAGCCGAGAAAGTGGTGGAAGGATTGAAGAAAGTCCAGATCAACGAGAATGATCCTGAAAGGTATTTCCTGATTGGAAAAAACCTGTGCAAAGAAGAGGACGAAGAGTTGGTGGAGTTTCTCAAAGAGCACATTGATGTGTTTGCTTGGGTGCCTGAGGAGATGCCTGGGGTGGATGCAAACGTGATTTGCCACCGCCTGAATGTGGACCCACAACACAAACCTGTGATGCAGAAGAAAAGAAGATCTGCCGTACAGCATGTGGACGCTGTTATCGAGGAGGTCGACCGTTTGCTCGAGGCAAAGGCGATCCGAGAGGTATACTACCCCGAATGGTTATCCAACACAGTGGTGGTGAAAAAAAAGAATGGGAAATGACGGGCATGCGTCGATTTCACAGATCTAAACAAGGCTTGTCCAAAGGACAGTTTTCCCCTGCCCAGGATAGATCAGTTGGTGGATGTAACAGCTGGGTATGGGCGTATGAGTTTCCTCGACGCTAATCGAGGATATCACCAGATAGCCATGTACGGCCCCGATCAAGAGAAGACGTCCTTTATCACACCACGAGGGTTGTACTGTTACAGTGTTATGCCCTTTGGTCTGAGGAATGCTGGAGCAACTTACCAGAGACTAGCAACGATTATGCTAAAGAAGTTGCTCGGCAGGACCATGGAGGTATACATAGACGACATGGTGGTCAAAAGCAAGGAGAAACGGGACCATATCGCTGATCTGAAAGAAGCTTTCGAGATACTAAGGGAGTACAAGCTGAAACTCAACGCCTCGAAGTGTGCGTTTGGAGTAAGTTCTGGGAAGTTCCTGGGTCACCTGGTGACCATTAGAGGGATAGAGGCGAATCCCGATCAAATAATAGCTTTGCAGAAGCTACAGAGTCCAAGGACCACGAAGGAGGTCCAGCGGTTGACGGGGATGGCGGCAGCCCTTAACAGGTTCATTAGTCGTTCGAGCGACAAGTGTAGACCTTTCTTTCAGTTGTTGAAGAAAAGAGAAGGTTATGAGTGGGGAGCAGAGTGTGAGCAAGCGTTCTAAGACCTGAAGAAATACTTGGCGGCAGCCCCGCTACTGTCCACTCCTGAGCCTAGTGAGATCTTGACTTTGTACTTAGCAGTATCTGAGCATGCTGTAAGTGCAGTCTTACTGAGGAACACGGGATCCGAACAAATCCCTGTCTATTATGTGAGCAAGATGCTACTGGACGCAGAGACGAGATATCTGCCCCTTGAGAAATTGGTCCTGGCACTGAGGACAGCGGCTAGGAAGTTACCCCATTACTTCCAAAGTCACAAAATTGTCGTCTACACAGAGTTCCCGTTGAAGTCGTTGCTTTGAAACGCTGATTTCTTGAGATGAATATCAACGTGGTCGGTGGAATTGAGCCAGTATGATATTGATTATCAGCCGCGCACGGCAGTCAAAGGGCAAGTCTTGGCAGACTTCGTGGCAGAGTTCTCTCCCACAATGGCTACACTGCCTCCTACGAGAAAGGAGTAGTTGGTTGAGCCAGCAGCCGAGAAACGAAGGGCACCCGCCGAGCAGGACCCTTTGGAATGGAAGCTTTTTGTTGAGGATCTGGAATTGGGGTAGTGCTTTTCCCTCCTGAAGGAGTTATGATCGAGTTGTCCCTGCGCCTGGGTTTCAGCGCGTCAAACAACGTGGCGGAGTACGTGGCACTCTTGGCAAGATTACGAAGCGCAAAGACTCTGAAAGTTAAGAGAATTCAAGTATTCTGTGATTCACAACTCGTGGTGAATCAACTGTCCGGGGAGTATGAGGCCCGGGATGGAAAAATGGCAGCCTACGTGGAGGCAGCTAAGGATTTACTTGACACCTTCGAAAAGGTACACATTGAGCAGATAAGCTCTGGGCAGAATGCCCACGCTGACTCATTGGCTTGGTTAGCAGCGGCCGTGCCAACAGAGTTCAAGAGGAAGGTGGCAGTGGATTGTCTTGCTGAGCCGAGCATTGGGAAAAGAGTGGAATTGGTCCTGGACATGAACCAAGGACCAAGTTGGATGGATCCAATAGTGGAGTTCCTACGAGATGGGACACTCCCCACAGATAAAAAAGAAGCTCACAAGATAAAGACAAAATCTGCAAGGTTTTGGCTATCGCCAGAAGGGAAATTGTATAGGAAGTCCTTCACTGGACCATACCTGCTTTGCGTGCATCCCGAGATGGTGCAGAAATTCCTCCACGAGATACACGAGGGAACATGCGGAAGTCATGCAGGTGGGAGATCCATTGCACACCGTGCAATTACCCAGGGTTACTGGTGGCCGCACATGCAAGAAGATGCAAAAGTGTATGTGAAAATCTGTGAGAAGTGTCAGAAATTCTCACCCATGATCCGGACACCAGCCGAAGATCTGGTGCCCTTGACAAGTCCTTGGCCGTTTGCGCAGTGGGGAATGGACATCGTGGGTCCGTTCCACAAGGCTACTCGGAACAGGAAGTTTCTGTTGGTAGCAACGGACTACTTTCCCAAGTGGATTGAAGCAGAACCACTGGCAAAAATCACAGATGCTATGATAGAAAGATTCGTGTGGAAGAACATCATCACTAGATTTGGGGTTCCTTACTCTCTGATCACTGATAATGGGTCGCAGTTCCAGAAAAAGTTCAAGGCCTTTTGTGCCCAGTATGGAATAAGGAACTACTATTCCACCCCAGCCTACCCTCAGAGCAATGGGCAGGCAGAGGCGTCCAACAAGACTATACTTGACGGGATCAAGAAGAGGTTGGACAAAGCAAAAGGCAAGTGGCCCGACGAATTGCCACTGGTCCTGTGGGCACACCGAACAACCCCTAGGAGGTCTACGGGAGAGACCCCCTATTTGCTAGCATATGGAACAAAGGCTGTGATTCCATTGGAGGTTGGAATGCCGACCAACAGGACCACATTGGTGGAAAGTGGGGGCAATGACAGAGCCCTGGAAATTGAGCTGGACCTTGCCGAGGAGAGGAGAGAACGAGCTCTGGTGCACCTGGCATCGTACCAGAAGCAGCTGATGAAAAGCTACAACAAGAACGTCCACCCCACGAGAGTTCGGTGTTGGAGACCTTGTGCTACGAAAGGTGCTCGGCAACACCAAGGTGGCCAACGAGGGCAAGTTGGGGGCCAATTGGGAGGGCCCATATCGAGTCACAGAGGTTGTGGGCATTGGGGCATATCGATTGGCAGACCTGGACGGGAATCCGGTACCAAGGCCCTGGAATGTTCACAACTTGAGAAAGTTCTACGTGTAAAGAACTTCGATTTCGTTTTTACTTCTGTTTTAGATGCACATCGTGATTGTGTGGGAATTACGAATAAAATTCCCTTGTGTTTGCTTTTATTAGTTGCAAAGGGTACGCGTAACACCCCCTTGAGTTTTCGAATTATGAATATAATTCACGGATTTTGATAACACAGTCGCTACGCTTAAAATACGAAGTCAAACTATCTCCTTAGTCCTCACTTCGTATTGGGGAGCAGAGGTATAGGGTGACTAAATGAAATTTCGAACGTTTCAAATTCTGCCAAGTACGAGTATACTTGACTGCTTGCTCGGGTACAAATACACCCAAAAATTTTACCAAGTACGAATATACTTGACTGCTTGCTTGGGTACGAATACACCCAAAATTTTTACCAAGCACGAATATACTTGACTGCTTGCTCGGGTACGAATACACCCAAAAATTTTACCAAGTACGAATATACTTGACTGCTTGCTCGGGTACGAATACACCCAAAATTTTACCAAGTACGAATATACTTGACTGTCTGCTCGGGTACGAATACACCCAAAAATTTTACCAAGTACGAATATACTTGATCGCTTGCTGCAGTAATACACCCAAAATTTTACTAAGTACGAATATACTTGACTGTCTGCTCGGGTACAAATACACCCGAAATTTTACCAAGTACGAATACACTTGACTGATTGCTCAGGTACGAATACGCCCAGAGTGCATACGAGATTATGCACACTATTCTCAAACACGAATATGTTTAGGATAATTTCAAGTACAAATAGATTTGTTTACTTGTGCGGGTGCATGCCCACATGAACTTGTAACATAATCTGGGTATGAATAAACTCAAGATTACCTAATCCAAATACGAAGCACATTTGGGTAACCTAAGTACAAATATACTGGGGAAAGTTTCCAAGCACAAAGCATATGGGCTGCATACATAAACATACAGCAATATCTAAAGTACGGAAAAACTTGAGTGTTGCTCAGTTACGAACAAACCTTGAGCACCTACACATTAAACGAATGTGTTTAAAAGCCTGCTCGGGCACGAACAGACCCTGAGCACAAACAAGTGTACATGATAAGCTACGAATGCGACTAGCACTATCCTAAGGTACGAGAAACCTACAAATGAGAATAATAGGCGCAATGAAACCTGGGGAGCACATGAGCGTGTGCAGATACAAGGCTAAAGTACGAAGACTCTCAGCATATAACAAATTGGCCAAGAGATGGCCACATGCATTGATAGAGGCCACGAACGGCCAGGCAAAACAAAAGTTTAGGCCAAACAAGGCCACCAAAAAACATAAAAGGCCACGAAGGGCCAGAACCAGCAGAGTTAAAATGTGTGGAAATGTATCAGTGCCACGCAGGGCAATACCAATGGCCACGCAGGGCCAGTCAAAACTGATTAAAAGTTCCAGTTGTTATCACTACAAAGAGCAGAACTTACTCTTCGTTCGTCAGGTCTTGGATGATAGGCGGAGAGGCTGGAGCAGTTGGAGAGGCTGGAGCAGTCGTGGAGGTTGGAGCAGCAGCAGAGGCCGGAGCAGTTGAGTTGTTTGCAGCAGTGCTTGGCTCAGGTGGACCACCATTGGCTTCCTTTTGGCCAAGGCTGGTCACTTCTCCAGTCTGTTCAACACTAGCACTCTGCTGTTCGGGGACGTTGGCGTTGAGCTCCCTGTCCAGGCTGTCTTCTTCCTCTACAACTTCTTTCTGTTCGTCAGCAGCCACCTGGGTGCTAGGAAGGTCGATCTCTGTCCATAGAGGAGAAGACTCCGCTGCGCCAATCTTTTTAAGGCAGGCCAACCAGCCAGCCTCAAAGACCTGGTCCTGGATCTCGGGCATTTGGTCCGTGTAGCTCTTAGTGGCCACACAGATTCCCTCGTTGTAGCCCTGTTGATAGGAGGTCTTGGCCTCGTTCTTGCTCGTCTCTAGCTCCATGAGGGTCTGGTTTAGGCTGTCTTCAGCTCCCTCCAACTTGCTTTTCAGCTCGTCCACGGCCCCACAAGCTTGATTCCTCACTCTCTCCAGCCTAACAATGGTGTTCTGCAGCTTGGCATTTTCACTTGCCAATCTGGCACGCTGGGGCTCAGATTGACCGAATCTCTGGGCCATGGCCACCATTTTTTACATCGCCTGGATAAGCACATGGTTAGACAGACAACAGGGACAGCAGTTTAAAGCCATTGGCACATGAAAGTTAATACGATGGTTTTACCTGAGCACTATGGCTCATGAAGAAGCCAAGAAGATTGTCTGGGGAGCTGGCAATTTCTTTCTGCATGTCCCTAGGAAGCATGAACGCTTGGGATAGTGCAAGTGCAGTGCCTTCAGACTCCACACTGTCGCAGATAGTGACTGGCCGTCCGCCATGAGTAAATTGAGGAGCCTAGAGGGGGGTTGGAGGTGCTGTGAGTTGAGAAGGAGGTTGTTCGACTGAAGAGGCTTCCAGCCGTTGGCGTTTGTCCCTGTGGCTGGCCTCAATCTCCTCGGGGGAGAAGCCTGGAGGAATGTCCAGTTGAGTTGGGCTGCGGCGGCCATGAGACGGCGCCGGGCTCTGAGAGCGTCCGCGGCCACGAGATGTGCCACGGCCTCTTCCACGGCCAGCTCCGGAGATGGTGAGCAGGTTGCTGAGATTAATCGGCTTGTCCATTTCTTGAGGAGGGGGAGATGGAGAGTATCCACTCGAAGATGTGGAAGTTTCTTCTACGAGTTGAATGGGCTCGTTGGGCAATGGAGGAGTCCGAGAACGCCTCTCTTCTTGTTGCTCGGGTTGTTGAGCAGGAGGATCTGGGTTAATAGGGGCATCGGCTACTCGGATGCGCCGATCAATAAACCCCCCGTATGAAGCCCGGTAGCTTAGAAGAACCGGTGCTGCTCTTGCGCGGCCAGTCAGGCACGTACCCTGCCCGTTGAAAGCAAGTGCACGGTTGATATTAGTGACGTGAACCTGGGGGGTGATGATGGTGTGCCCCTGGTTGACGTTTGTGGCTGCACAGTGCGAGAAAATTTAGTAGTCAATAAAGCAAAAAAAAAGGTAATGCAATACGAAATATTGCTCGGAAAAGAGTTCTATGAGAAAAAGGACTAATGTGGTGTGCCAAATCTGTGCGGCGCGTGAAAGCCGATGACTCTACCATCCTCGTCACTGGGCTCGAAATTCCCTGTGACGATGAGGAAGTCATCGTCGTCTCCTCGGGCAGAGTCAGGCAATTCAAGCACAAGCCTTTTTCTGGAATCCCTACTCTTGAGATAGTAGGTCAGGGCATCTTTGGTTCGAGAGATGCTGTACAGATGGTGAATATCGTGCAAACCTAGGGACGTGCCTAGCATTTGGTTCAGGGCATTGATGCCCATGACAACCCTAAAGAAGTTGGCTGAAACCTGCATAGGGGATAGTCTGTAATGGGACAGGACCTGGCGGAGCAGTGGCACCAGGGGAAACCTGACGCCGCCCTCGACGATGGCGACAACAGGGATATGCAGAGTGTCATTGTCAAAACACTCGCGGATGGCGTTTTCAGGAGCCAATACAGCGGCTACGTTGTCAGGGATCTCGTATCGAGATCTGAACTCGGCCATCCTTTGGGGTGTGTCACAGTGTCTACGAAACCTACCCATGATGAAAACTGTGGGTTTGGGTTTTCTAAGAGAGAGGTGGGTACGAAAAAGCCTTAAGGTGACTGTGGGAGTCCTGAATCGATGAAGAAGACGGAATAGAAAGGGGGAGTAAGAACTTACGAATTAAGTCGATGAGGAACCCTAAAATTGGAAAGAGAGGAGACCTTGAGATGGTGAAGTGATGCTTTAATGGCGGGAGCGCTCGAGCGTTTTTCTGCAGGGGGAGTTTCAGAAAGAGAGAGCAGGTTTGAAATTGGGACGAAAACCCAAGTATACCCCAGCAAGGGGGGTGACGTATGAGAAACGTCGCCCCAGACGCCGTTTGGGCGATCCGTTCCCCGAAACGTCTGCTCGCATTTAATATGGGCAGTGCACAGCATGCCGCGTGTAAAGATGATAGCTGGAAAAGCCTGCCCAGACCAAACGATGAGACGTTTGGCCTGGACTAATGATGAAGTTTGCACCAAGTACGAGAAACAGGGTGCAGGAGCAAAGGACGAGAACCTTGCTTGGTGTTCAGAAGTTTTGCTCGTCATATTAAGAGAAAATAACGAGTAAAGCTGGGGAGCCATTGTAGGGAGGTAATCCCGAACAGGTACAAAAGATGGCCCGAACACGTGGTGCGTGGGGCCCTAGATAAATATAATCGGAGCATCCGCCGTGCAGAACGTTGAACGGCAATTAGGACCGGAGACGCGAGAGGTCCCGGGTCCAAGATACCCGAGCAGGGGTATGGTCCAAAGAGCAAGGGAAGATGTTGGACCAGTCTCATGGTAAGGGGACCAATGATACGAGAGATCACTGGTCCAGATAGTCTGTTCGGCAACAAGACAGCCGAACAGGAACAACATTCTGGAGGCGATACCCAACGAGAATGGGAAGAACGGCTAGTTATGGGAAGAATTCCTATAATGGTCTATAAGGTAACATGTAGTTAAGGGAATGAGAATCCCTGATATTCTGGGTTCCCTTTACGAGAAATGAAACTTAGGGCAACGAGATAGCTTGGACAGCAAGCATATGTGGATCTATAAATATGAGGTAAACCTAGAGGTAAAGGTACGCAATTCTTGGTTATTTGCTCATTACCTACTGAGAATTAAGTCTTTTACTAGTACGAGATACTATCTTTGGCATCGGAGGGCCTTTGCCATGAGAAGGCAAAGGTGCGCTCACCCTTTGTCTGTTTTACAGGTTCAACTCCGGCAGTGTGCTAGGGCTCCGACGAGGGGTTCAAGGTAGCCGTTACGATTTGGTGCGGTTCAAAGTCTCTTTCGTTTTCTTGCACTTACACTATTAAAATTCACCGCAATATTTAGTTTTTCTTCCCTGACAAGATAATTTAAACTAAATTTCTATATGACATAACTCATTCCTAATTTCCTATGATTAATAATCTTGTTGTGGAGTGACCATCACAAGTTGACCATGCTGCTGCTACTGCCTTTTTGCTACCTCATTTCAATTCAGTAGTCTTAGAAATTATCTTTGATCTTTTATTTGGTTAAACTATCTTAAGATGTTTAGTAGTTGGTATTCTTGTTGGGCAAATTTTCGTAGTCTTCCCTGTAGTTTTACGGTTGTCTCACTTTCGTCCCTCTGGTTTCAAAGTGCTCCAATTTCGTCCCTGTAGTTTGTTTTACGCTCCAAATTGGTAAAATCGTTAACACCGTTAACGAAACTAACGAAAAAATATGATTAAAAAATTAAGTGCTCTAATTTTCAATCCGGTTGAACCGATGCGAAGATCTTATTTTTTTGATCATTTTCTCCGAAATGGTCGTAATGAATTTTTGGCTATAAGGCCTTTCAACGAGCACCCGAAACTCCTTATTTAGTTTCAGAGCTCTCTTAGGGTGCTCATTGAAAGACCTTAGAGCCAAAAATCCATTATGACCATTTAAGATAAAATGATCAGAAAAATAATATATTCGCACCGGTTCAAACGGATTAAAAATTAGAACACTTAATTTTTTAATATATAAACGGTGTAAAAAAAATAAGTGTTCCAATTTTTAATCCGTTTGAACCGGTGCAAATATCTTATTTTTCTGATCAATTTATCTTAAATGGTCATAATGGATTTTTTGCTCTAAAGCCTTTCAATGAACACCCTAAGAGAGTCCTGAAACTAAATAAGGAGTTTTCGGGTGCTCGTTTAAAGGCCTTAGAGCCAAAAATTCATTACGACCATTTAGGATAAAATAATCAAAAAAATAAGATCTTCGCACCGGTTCAATAAGATTGAAAATTGGAGCACTTAATTTTTTAATCATATTTTTCTGTTAGTTTCGTTAACGGTGTTAACGATTTTACCAATTTGGAGCGTAAAACAAACTACAGAGATGAAATTGTAGCACTTTGAAACTAGAGGGACGAAAGTGAGACAACCGTAAAATTACAGGGACGACTATAAAAATTTTTCCATTCTTATTTGGTTTATTTTAGTAGCTTACCAGTATCCATTTTCTTAGTTTAAAACTTGAGGTAATTGTTGGTATTCTACTCTTAATTAGTTGGTTGATATTAGTATATTTTGGTAATTTGAATGGAATTAGTTTTAACATAAGTTTACTTTTAATTTATCTTCATAATTTTACGTACTTTAAATATTTTTTTGAAGAGGATAGCTTAGTTCAAAGCAAATTGTGGTTTAAAACCGAAACCAAATCGTATTTTAATGGTTTCGATTGGTTTAGTTCTATGTCTTTTGTGGGTTGGTTTGGTTCTCTAAATTCATAATCCATAGGTATTGGTTTGGTTTTTGGTTTACACTAAAACCGAACCAATCTGAACTATACTCACCCCTAGTCAAAAGCTTTACTCATATCCAGTTTGATAGCAGCAAAATAGTCAAAGCCTTATTTTTTGTTGCTAACAAAATGAGTAAGCTCCTGAGCAATGGAGATGTTATCAAAGATTATTCTGCCAGGGAGAAATCCATTTCGAAAGGGAGAAACCAGAGAACTAATAACCAATTTAATTCTGTTAGCTAAGACCTTGGAAATGAGTTTATACAGAACATTACAGAGACTTATAGGTCTAAAATGATCAACAGAAGAAGGGATATTTCTTTTTAGGATGAGGGCAATAAAGGTCTTGTTGATTTCTCTAAGAATCCTTCTAGGATTAAGAAAAGATAGAACGGCAGAGGTGATCTTAATAGAAAACTCAGGCCAACATTTTTGGTAGAAAATAGGAGGAATACCATTAGAGCCTGGGGCCTTCAAAGGAGCCATTTGGAAGAGGGCTTGCTTAACCTCCAAAGCTTGAAAGGGGATGTCACGCCCTTAATTTTCAACATAGTTATAAAGGATTTTCATAAATAAAATCTCACAATAATCTGTACGATACCCCAAAATAATATAGCATTCCCATTGTCACGCCCCGCCCTGCAAATGGCACCCAAAGTGGGCCCGAGTCGGCTCGACCATGTGACATTCCACACAAAAGACCAAACCACACTCCACAACAATCAGAATAAAACTCAGCGGAAGACTTCACATAAAATACAACAAAGTCAACGCTAAAACCTCAACTACACAACAATCTAACCCAAGGCGTCACCCGACGCTAGTCTCAGCACTCCCCAAAGCGTTGACTAGTAGTGGACCCACTCCAAGCCACCTGCTACCTGGCAACAAAAAGAAAAGCCAGAGTGTGTGAGATATAGAAACGCTTGATAAAATATCACAATACCCAAAGGAATATCATCATGAATGGATTCACCAACCTAATAGAATAATCCAATTGAATACAATAGATACAACCACCACATCCTCCAAACCATAACAGTATTACCCAATGAACAACCACACGATTATAACTGAAACAATAACAGCATGAATGTAAATCACACAAGCATGTAGTGATATGTCTACCACATTCCCATGTACCCAAGGCATTGTGTCCCGCAAAACCATGCTCCTAACCTCCTTTAATGAGACGGAATGGCATACGACATGGCGTGACTCTCTCCACAATCCTTTTGTGAGTACAATCAATATACAACAAGCATGCATACCATTACCTAAAACAACATATAGCATGATATACAATCTCCACCACATATATCCATATCAACAGCTAAATCTCGATTAACATGATATTATTGATATACAATCACCTCCACCGCATTATCTATTTAACGATAACTATATCGAAAGCTAAAATACCAATAGCAAGATATACACTCACCACCACAGCAATATCTTATTGAGAAGAACCATATCAGACACACTCACCTTTGATTCGATTGGAGTACGCCAAACTTACCGTTCCGACACCTCCTAAAAGACCTGCTCATTACCTAGCCACAATCTAACCCATATTAGCATATGAGCGTCTTGGGATATTAAACCAAATGCTAGAATAGCAAGTCATAACATGCCTTTTACACTAGCTCCTGCGGCAAACATTACATAAAGTCACCAAAATCTCTAGAGGTGTCTGTGTAGACACCCCAATTTGGCCTAACGATTATTTCAGGTCCCACCTTGGGGACCATCTCGATGATGAAATGGATACAGTGATTGCTGATTAACTTCTTGAGAACTTTAGGACTTTCGGTAAGAACTTTGAGCCACTCAGAGGACCCAATCCAGAGCCAAATAGCCTTTTAGATAGAAGTACAGAATCCTAGGAGAATCCATCTGCCGGCCATAACATTGATCTCACAGCCTTAACATCATTTCCTCACCCGAGCAACCTGTTGCCTAATAATCTCCCTGAGAGATCAATCCCACAGCTGCAAGATCCATCCTTCGGCCGCAACATCCATTCCTCGGCCGCAAATCCTTTCTTCGGCCGCCAGATTGTCCATTTTCTAGACTTTGGAACGTTCTGTCGATTGTTTGATCCAACTACACTAATTCTCCGATGCGTTCGGGCCACATTTAGAGATCACAACGAAGAATTTGCATTGCATTTCAATTGCAATTGCAACCGTGCGTTTTGATTAGACGGAGTGAGTCACCAATTGCCTATATAAATGGGCCTTTGGACTCCAAAAATATACTCATGAAATACATCAAGTTCACACACTCTCATCAACGACGAAATTCTACCAATATACACTCTCAAATCCCCTCTACAAAAGCTCCAACCTCCTGAAGGCAACTGCTAATCCGACGATCAAACCCCGAAGTTTAAACCCTAACCCTAGGGTTTTTGAAGAAGCAATCAGTCAATTCCATTCAATCCGAAGCAATTGAGTCACTGAGGGATCAAGGTGGTGAGGCCCAGGGCCTTCGGTTCGTTTTACTTTCAGTATATGCATGCTAATCGTAGGATTTTGATTATCAGTTAATCGTATTGTTTGGTGCGAGGAAGAACATCGGCTGGAGGATCAATCTTTCGGCCGGTACATTAATCCAGGAGGATTCCTCGGCCATGAAATCCATTCACCGGCCGCGGAATCCATCTCCCCGGAACATATCTGTTTTATTCTGCTTTTCTGATGCATGCTTTTAATTACCGTACTGGCTCACCTTATTCACTGTTAAAGGCTAATAATCAGATTACGTGTCTAGGGTTAAATAAAGCAAGTATATGTCTTATGTCGAACGATTATGGACCAGTTTCACGACTGGGCAAAGAGGGGTGCCTAACACCTTCCCCTTATTGTACTTTTGGCTCCCGTACCCGGAATCTTTATCTGTTTTCCTAGTTTTAATAAACTAGGTGGCGACTCTGTTTTGATGATAACCGCTATCGTGTGGCGATGTTTCTAGCCATGGGAATATCCACGATTTTGGTTTACGAAGCAAGCAACCAAACAAACAAGTAATGATCAATCTGTATGGTGATGCCCCATTTGGGAGGTGTCTACGGTTTTTGGCGACTCTGCTGGGGAATTGAGAGCCATAACCAAAAAGTTCAACATAGGATTAATATTTTCTTTATCTAATTCTTGTATCATATGCATCGAGCGGGCAACCTCGTTGAGTTCACCTAATATCCCGGCATGTCACGGGCTATGTTAGGGGTTCCAGTAAACTCCACAGTCACTTGTACCTAGTGGTATATCAAAAAGGGAATCACCCAATCACTGCCTATGATGGGCTGGTGAAAGGATTAGTGCCCTTTGACACCGGAGCACCTTTAAGACTACCCAAACCTTAGATGTGTTAGAAAGCCATAGAACTTATCAAAATAAGATAGGATCCTGCAGGTTAGGAATCTACTTGCATCTTTTTTAGAAGTTCTTCCTCACACCCTGTGTATGTTGTTGTAATATCGCTTTCTGTGCAGAAGGTTTGGGGCGTGAACTAAGAGCCCTAACTCTAAGTCTTTATAGCTAAGCACTAAGGCATGGCATTGCCTGCAAGGTATGTTTTTGGTAAGATGAAAACATCATTGCTTACTTAACACTCCCGCCTTACTTAAAGCACCGCAAAGCATGGATTTTTAGAACAAAATCAAACATCGAAAAAAAAAAAAAGCCGCCCCGTCGGCAATTGAACTAGGGGTTGTTCTAGCAATCTTTGCCTTGCGAGGCTAAAGGAAAGAGGGAGTGAAAGGTAGTAGAGCAGGTTATGGATGATTGTATGCAAAGTCGAGGATATTATGAATAGAACTTGTAACACTTATTTTCTCCATGGATGATTCAGCATGACAAGTGTAGGACTTCGATTCCTATTTCCGAATCGGTCTAGCAGCCCATCTTTCAAAAATTCAAAATTTTGAGCATGCTTACCGCAACAAGACGGTAAGATTTATGAGTTTATCAATATGCTGACAGGTAATCATTTGGACCCCAATTACCTCAATCATGTCTTGAGAAAGAGAAAAGGGAAAAACTTGTTGAATGAATTTCTGACCAAGAATTGAAAGAGATTTTTGAAATTTTTCTTAAGTGAAAATGGCTAATTATGATCAAATCCTCAAACAACAAGTTTTTCTTAAAACCAAAAAGTGGAACATCCAAATAGCCGCTAACACAGCGATGGACTCCGAGTCTGCTCTCTGTTGTGGTCATCTACTCAGCTTTTTCAGTCTGTCTCATAACTTAGAAGTAGGATCTTAAATGACAGCAGTATTTGTAAACAACGAGTCTTAAGAATCATCCATATCAAAAATTGCTGGCTATCTATGGTATCCAATAAACTCATGTGTACAAAACGAATTGCTATACATGCCTCATCCATAATCTGTGAAAGTAGCTATGGTGCTTTGTATATCATTTTGTTTGCCTTTCTCTAACCATGCAGGGGACTAAACCCAAAGAGGAGTCCATCACCCTTATTTCTTCTTATAGCTCACATTGCATGATCACGTGTCAACATCGATTATCATTTGGTTAAGCTCCCCATCATGCTAGATTTGCATTTTAAGGGCAATACGTGTGTGCATTGCATAGACACTTAATTTTGGACATCTCAACCTGAGCGTAACTAAGTTCTTGCTTTTCCTAAATTTTGGGTTTGATCTTAGACGTGACAGTGATGGCTGACAAGAAGATTGAAGCTCTGGCTACTAAAGTTAATATATTGGCTGAATTAGTGGCTGCCCTAGCCACCATTGCTCACAGCTTGCAAGGAAGTCCTCCACAAGCTCCACCTCCACCTCCCCTTACTAGATGGATGAAAAGGGCAGCTCAGAGAGAAACTTGCCCCGCTAAGGACAACCAAATTGAAATGGTGATGGATGATCTGCAGAAACAACATGAGAAACAACTTCTTCTCGACACCGTCGGTCTAAACCAGGAATCTCTCAATAAGAAAAATAGCTGTAAGATGAACATAAGCAACAGTAATGATAAACTGGTGGGATCTCATCTCAACCGTAGGCAAAAGAGAAACTTTGTTCCTCTTGGAGTGAACTTGGGAAAGGTGTTCTGTATCTTGGAAGCAAAAGAGGTGTTGAAGCCGTTGCAGCCAAAATTTCCAAACTTTATACAAAAAGGCGGAGGGTATTGCAAGTATCACTGAGTAAATGGTCAGCGTAAAATATTGACATATTTGAGCCATAATAGCATATATTTTCTAGTTCTTTATTGTGCCTAATTAAATATAGTTATCATCTTTTTGATCATTTACTTCATTATGCAGGAAAGGTGATAATTGCATTCAAAGCAAACGAGGGTCCAATTTAGTTGTGATTTGGAATCAAGAATAGGCCGCAACGGATTTGGTTCTGATATACGAAAAGATTTGCAAACAAGAAAAGATTTGCAACACATGTCATCATGTTCTGCGCGTGATTAGGACTCGGCTAAGGCAAGTTATTGACTCATGATTTGGGAGCATGTACTGGTAATTGGAAATCTACACGCAGCCAAGAGTTTATTCTTAGAAATAAAATGTTATCATAAAAGGCAGAATTGGGTTTGAGAATCAAGGAAAAAAGGAAAGACAATTTTTAAGAGAAATCTTTGAGTGGACCAAATAACAAGGATTATCCTTATTAAGGAAATAAATCTCGGCAGTGTGTATTTATAAAGGGCACGAGGCTTTGCACAAAGGGATCTATCAGAGAATACGGCTTGGAAAAGACCGAAGCCACTGGACCACACAACAACTTCATCTTAGAACAAGAGCAGAAGAAGGAACAAGGCTTTGGGTGAAATTCTTTATTATTTTGTAAGCCGTGTGTTCGCCCATGGAATTTTGTTATAACTTAAGCATATATTTTACCTCCATGAGTGGCTAAACTTCCTACTAGGGTAGAGGATGAAACCCCATAAATTTTATTGAATGGTTTTATGCATATGATTTTTCCTACGTGCGTTCATAGTTTATTGTTCTGATCTCATTAATTAATTTGGTAGAGACTCGGATATGGATTCAATCAGAATGGGTTTTTTCCATGATTTGATATCACCTTATTAATTGAATTGCTTGGCTTATCAAAGTTTATATTTATGTTCGGGATATCTACTGTGATTTGTTCATACGGATACAGTTGATGATTTTGGCTTAAACTTTTGAAGCAGAGGAGGAACATATCTTCGATATAAATAAAAAGGACTTAACGATATATTATCCGCGGTGATTAAAATTAGCTTTTAAATCATTGTGTAGTAATTAAAGGAAAAATCAATGCGTAGAATTGATTGATAAATATTTGTGGGTGTGGATTCTAATACCTTAGTTTCTTTTCTCAACCGTAATCTCCAACTACCTTGTCATGTTCGTTTAATTGTTTTCTTTTGTCATTATTTACTTAATCTTTAATTTAAAAAACCAATCACACTTTTGTCAACTAGGTTAGGGTATAATTGATTTAAGTTGATTTAGTTTTCCTACAAAAAAATCACAAGTCCCTGTGAGTTCGACCTCACTCTTGCATTACTATACTTCAATACGATTCGTGCGCTTGCGAGTACATTTAAATTTCACAACAAGTTTTTGGCGCCGTTGCCGGGGACTTAATTTTTTTTAAGGAAAATTAAAAAACTCTGAATTGATTTTACTCTTCTACTAGTTTAGTTAACAGGAAAAAAAAAAAACTTAGCATTTAACTTAATCCATGTCCAATCTGATTCTATATTATTCTCTTGTTTCGTCTTTGTTTCTTTTCTAGTTGAAGTCTTGTCTGGCATTATATTTTAGTGAGCTCTACTTAGGCTACAGGGCTTTGTCGCAACAACTTTGGGAACCACCGCAATTTCTGCTTGTGCACTCACAGTGGTTGGAGTTAAAAGCAATGCATTAAAGGTTAGTTAGTAGCTAGAACTTAATTTACTGTCACTATTTATTCATTTTTTTGTTTTTTTATTTACGTGTTAGTGAGTCAGTTTTTGAAAGGAAAGAAAAACATTTATCATTGTGCTCACAGTTATCTACTGATAATTTACCTCGTGTTATGTTAGTGCATGCTTTTGACAAGTAGGCTGCCTAGTTTTTCATTTTGATAAGTAGATTAACATTCTGTCTTCTTAAGCCTTGAACTGTTTTTCCAAAAAAATAAAAAATAATAATAATAGTTAGTTTCAGGCGTTTTTGTTAGTTTGTTTGTTTTCGTTGTTCTCTTATTTGCATTCATTCGTAAGTTTATGTTTGGTTGTCGTTCAAAAAATTTAGAATTAATACTTCTTGATCCCGAAATTGAGAGAACCTTTAGATACAACTTAAAAATTCAAAGAGTAGAACATAGTCAATTAAAAATGGGAGAACTTGTTGAAGATACAAAACCTTTAAGAGAATTGTTCTCACCCGTGACCACAAATCCTCCTTCTTGTATTGTGTTACGCACGGCAAATGCGACACATTTTGAGCTGAAACATCACATAATACAACTTCTTCCTCAATTTCATGGGGTTGAACGAGAGGATCCTTACATGCATGTTAAAGACTTTCTTGAAATTTGTGCTACCTTTAGGTTTCAAAATTTTTCTGACGAGTCTGTTAAATTGCGTCTTTTTCCCTTTTCACTGAAAGATAAAGCAAAGGCATGGTTAAATTCTCTACCCTCTGGTTCAATCACTTTGTGGGACACCCTCGTTAAAAAGTTTCTTTCAAAATTCTTTTCAATGTCTAGAACAACTATTTTAAGGAGGGCGATTACTGATTTTTGTCAAGAAGAACATGAAAAATTTTATGAGAGTTGGGAGAGATTTAAAGATCTTATTTTAAAGTGCCCCCCTCATGATTTTGAAACATGGAGACTAGTTCAATTTTTCTATAATGGTTTAACTCAGTTTAATCACAATATGATTGAATCAATGAACGGTGGTGATTTTTTAAATCTTACGGGTACGGTGGCTTATGAGTTTCTTGAAAATTTGTCTGAGAGATCTCAGCAGTGGGATTTTACTTCTCATCGAGACAAACCAACTTCCACACCTAAGAGAGGGGGATTATATGAGGTGAAAGAAGATTCAGATATGAGAATAAAGTTAGATAATCTTACTCGAAAGGTTGAGGTGTTAGTTTTAAGTAGAACTATGGAGTCAGTCAATCAAGTCCAAAGTGAGGCGTGTTCTCTTTGTGGTAGTCACATGCACACAATGCAAACATGCCCTTCCATTATTGGATATTCTGAAAGCTATGTTGAACAAGCAAATGCACTCAATAATTATGGCAAATCATTTGCTAGTCCTTTTTCGGAAACATACAACCAAAATTGGTCAAAACATGCAAACTTTTATGGCGATAGAACCAACCTCTAACAAATGTAGGCGGGCAACCTTTCCATTCACAAAACCAATCTCCCCCAGGTTTTCGTCCTCCTACATAATCATATCCTGCTCAATCTCAGCCTTTTTATGCTCCAACTCCTGTGTCCCAACCGAATTTCCAATCTGTTGCACCACAACAACAGTCATCCTTAGAGGACACTCTTAAAGCATTCATGGCTGAAATGAAAAGTACTACTCACTTGAATACTCAAGCCATCACAGAGATTAAAAATTCCACTCACATAGCCATCGCTAAACTGGAAAATCAAATAGGTCAATTGGCTAGTCAAATGGCAGAGAGAGAGAATGGAAAGTTTCCTAGTCAACCGATACCTAACCCAAAAGGACAATTTGCTCTTAGCAACCCATCTAACTCTACCTATAAGCATGAGCAGGTTCAATCCATTGTAACCCTTAGGTCAGGAAAACAGGTTGACAATCAAGTAAGTATGCCAATAGAGAAGAGTTTAGGGGAGTCAGAGATAGAAGAAAGACAAAGTGGTCCCACCAAAGTTCAGAAATCTAATTCACGTCAACCTCCTAAAGAACCCGAACTTAGGAGTTTCATCCCTAAAGCTCCATATCCTGAGCAACTAGTAGCCCCTAAGAAAGGTGTAGACCATGGAGATATTCTAGAGGTATTTAAGCAAGTGACGATCAATGTTCCCTTCCTAAATGCTATTCGACAGGTGCCTTCATATGCCAAATTTTTAAAAGACTTGGTCTCCATAAAGAGAAAGACAAGCGTCCCTAAGGAAGTTTTGTTGACTGAACATGTTAGCTCTATTATTCAGCACAAAATCCCTGTCAAGTATAAAGACCCTGGGTGTCCTGCAATTTCGTGCACGATAGGTAATCATCACATTGAGCGAGCTTTGTTAGATTTGGGAGTGAGTGTCAACTTACTACCATATTCAGTTTACTTGCAACTACATTTGGGGGAGCTAAAACCCACTTCTGTAAGAATTCAATTGGCTGATGGATCTATTAAAACTCCAAAAGGTGTTATTAAGGATATTCTAATGAAAGTTGACAAATTTTATTTTCCAGCAGACTTGATAGTCTTAGACATCAACCCGTTCAAAACTCAAAGGGGCATATTCTTGTCAAATTAGGTCGTCCTTTCTTGGCCACGTGTAATGCTCAAATTAACTGTAGGAATGGTGTGATGAAAATATCATTTGGTAACATGACTGTTGATCTTAATATTTTTGACATTGACAAACAGTTATCATGTGAGGATGAGGTGAGTGTAGTTTACATGATAGATAGCCATGTTAAAGAACAATCTCCATCACGTTATGAGGATCCTTTTGAAGCTTGTCTATCTCATTTTAACAACATTGATGAAGACTCTAAGATTGAATCTGTCAACATGTTTTTAGAGTTTTTCATAGATATTAGTAGGCGGAACTCGTGCTTCGTAGAGCCACAATCTAAAGAGATTATCCCAAGTTTGTGGAATGAACAAGAATCCAATTTTGAGTTAAAACCTTTGCCACCCGATCCTAGTGTTGAAATTGTGGGACCAACAGAAATTATGTTAGCAGATGTCGTTACCCCAAATAATGATCAAATTGAAGAGGAAAGGATAGTTGACGAAAGTGACCAGTAGTAAAGAATTTGAGTCTGATTTTGTCATTAGAGGAGAGCCCGTACTTTCTAGTCATAAAATTTTGTTAAAGGCACTTTTCTGCAAGCAAACATTTCCTTGGTACGATGAATCTTTCTATCATGTGAGTAAAATTACACTTTCGACTAAATTGGTTTCACAATTAAGTAAGCAATTATTAATAGGGTCACAAAATTTTGTTGGGCAAATCCATGTATTGTTAATTATAAAAAGCGAATAAGAGAAAGTGACTTGGTGGTGATCTTTCACTTGGCGTATATTTTTCATTAGAATAACCCTCAACTATTTCATCTCTTGCTCTATGACCATGGTGGGCGACTCTTTGGTCTATCTAGATTCATGCATGAATCAAATTTGGGGAATGCAGTGAAAAAAGAAGTTATTTTCTTGAACTTACTTTTGTGTAGTGCAATTTTTTTTCCTCTTCTTGTGTTCCCATAATTTCTTTTGCAGGTGTCACACAGTTCAGTCTTATCGTGCTTACCAGGTGTATCTTACCCTTTATTACTTTTATGTCTTAGTCTATCTCTTTTTAAGCTTTTGCATTTACGACATTGAGGACACTGTCATATTTAGGTTTGGGGGAGGGTTCACCTATTATTTATGTCTGTTCTATGCATTGACTCCATAGTTTATCATTTTTTTTAAGTAAAGTAAAGTTGAAATTTTTTCAAAAAAATAATATCAAATTGGATACTTGATTTTGACTTCCGACGTGGTTGTTGGTTTTTCAATTAGTGCTAGTTTGATTGTTGCCCAAGTTGGAGTCTTCATATTATTTCATTGATAGAGTTAAACTTGTGAACATAGGCATTGATGAAAGACACTTAGTTGGTTCAAATCACCTATGTTTGAATAGCGATTAATCACTTGTGTGCATGCCTTTTGCATGAGCACCGTCACACTTAGAGTTGGATTTGATCTCGAGTATCGTACATATATTTTTGATGCCTCAGTAGGAGTCAAATATCTTAGTAGAATGTTTAATGCCATTTTCCCACCAAAAAAAAAAGAAAAAAAAGAAAATAATAAAGTGCATGCTTTTCGGGCTTTTCACTTAGTAACCGGGCCTCTTGCCTAGGTAAGCAATGAGTGTTCGCGTCAAACGGTGTAGAGTTCCGCGATTGTCATGTGTGGTTAGCTTGGGTTCGTAGCCTTTTTGACTCGAGTGATTAAGTCCGTTGGGGTGTTATCTACATCTAGTGCCTTAAAGCCGTCTGGTTTGGGTGTCACTGGCCTAAAACTCGCTGCAAGGGTCGATTAGGAAGCTTAAGGGACCAAGGCATTGCACGACCACAAGAAAAAATATACAGCAAAAAAAAAAAGAAAGAAAAAAAGAAAACAATATGAATCAAGGGAGGGGCTACAATTTGATATAAGCATTTTGATGAATATTGAGGCATTGAAGGTGTGTGTATTGTTTTCGAGGTTAATGAACATCTTTGTGTGATTTTCACTTACACATATGCCTAGTGATTTTTCCCTATTCAGATATATGTGGGAGGAACCATTTTTGAGCCAATTCAGATTAGAATGTTCACTTGTTTAACTTCGTTAATGAATGAAATATCTTGCCTCTAAATTGTTTTATACTTACACTAGCTAATTTGAGAGGCCAATGAGTACTTTGGGATTCTAATTAATCAAGTATCCATCACCTTTAGAATTTTGTGGGGATATTCACGGCAAACCCTCACGAGACTATAACTCGTCCACTAGGGTGGCCTAGGGGTTTAAAGGCTTGTTGCATAGGCTAAATACAATCGGACTCCTCCGAAAAAGGATTAGTTAATGTTTTTGTTTTTCATTTGTTTATTTTTATTTCTTTTGCTCGAGGACTAGCAAAATATAGGTTTGGGAGTATTTGATGAGCGTAAAATATTGACATATTCGAGCCCTAATATCATATATTTTCTAGTTCTTTATTGTGCCTAATTAAATATAGTTATCATCTTTTTGATCATTTACTTCATTATGCAAGAAAGATGATAATTGCATTCAAAGCAAATGAGGGTCCAATTTAGTTGTGATTTGGAATCAAGAATAGGCCGCAATGGATTTGGTTTTGATACAAGAAAAAATTTGCAACACATGTCATCATGTTCTGCGCGTGATTAGGACTCGGCTAAGGCAAGTTATTGACTCATGATTTGGGAGCATGTACTGGTAATTGGAAATCTACACGCAGCCAAGAGTTTATTCTTAGAGCATCCGCAATGGGAATAATCAAAATCAATAATTAAAATGTGCCACATCAGCTTTTGATTGTTCATTTAGTTCATAATCAAACTTAACAATTTCTACCTCCACATTGGTTATTTTTGTATCCCTAACCAAAGAAATCCCCACAATACACAACACACATATGTCCAATCGCAAACGAGTTTCAATCACGCACCCGACCACACCAAATTATTCATCTCGATGAGACGATTCTAATGTGGGGTGTTTTTTAGTTATTGAGTTTTGAGTTTGGTTACTGAGTTTGGTTATTGAGTTTTGGTTATTGGTAAAAGTTGTTAAGTTTGGTTATGGAATGAGTGAAATTTGGTTATTTTCTAAAAGACTTGTAACTTTGTTTATTACAATGTGGGGTGTTTTTTGAGTATTGTTAAGTTTGCTTATCCACGCTCATTTGCTTATTACAATGTGGATGCTCTTAGAAATCAAATGTTATCATAAAAGGCAGAATTGGGTTTGAGAATCAAGGAAAAAAGGAAAGACAATTTTTAAGAGAAATCTTTGAGTGGACCAAATAACAAGGATTATCCTTATTAAGGAAATAAATCTCGGCAGTGTGTATTTATAAAGGGCACGAGACTTTGCACAAAGGGATCTATCAGAGAATACGGCTTGGAAAAGACCGAGGCCACTGGACCACACAACAGCTTCATCTCGGAACAAGAGCAGAAGAAGGAACAAGGCTTTGGGTGAAATTCTTTATTATTTTGTAAGTCGTGTGTTCGCTCATGGAATTTTGTTATAACTTAAGCATATATTTTACCTCCATGAGCGGCTAAACTTCCTACTAGGGTAGAGGATGAAACCCCATAAATTTTATTGAATGGTTTTATGCATATGATTTTTCCTACGTGCGTTCATAGTTTATTGTTCTGATCTCATTAATTAATTTGGTAGAGACTCGGATATGGATTCAATCGGAATGGGTTTTTTCCATGATTTGATATCACCTTATTAATCGAATTGCTTGGCTTATCAAAGTTTATATTTATGTTCGGGATATCTACTGTGATTTGTTCATACGGATAAAGTTGATGATTTTGGCTTAAACTTTGAAGCAGAGGAGGAACATATCTTCGATATAAATAAAAAGGGCTTAACGATATATTATCCGCGGTGATTAAGATTAGCTCTTAAATCATTGTGTAGTAATTAACGGAAAAATCAATGCGTAGAATTGATTGATAAATATTTGTGGGTGTGGATTCTAATACCTTAGTTTCTTTTCTCAACCGTAATCTCCAACTACCTTGTCGTGTTCGTTTAATTGTTTTCT
The DNA here is from genome assembly GCA_025413875.1 of Rhododendron molle. Classification (NCBI taxonomy): domain Eukaryota; kingdom Viridiplantae; phylum Streptophyta; class Magnoliopsida; order Ericales; family Ericaceae; genus Rhododendron; species Rhododendron molle. The sequence continues at coordinate 28,270,431 of CM046391.1, forward strand.
TTTGTCATTATTTACTTAATCTTTAATTTAAAAAACCAATCACACTTTTGTCAACTAGGTTAGGGTATAATCGATTTAATTTTATTTAGTTTTCCTACAAAAAAATCACATGTCCCTGTGGGTTCGACCTCGCTCTTGCATTACTATACTTCAATACGATTCGTGCGCTTGCAAGTACATTAAAATTTCACAACAGTCACTCTATCAGAGGATGCGGGGCTCTCAAGAATGCAATCCAAGACCTCATCGATCAAAAGAAGATTGATCCAACTAAGTTTGATCACTGGGCAGCGGCGGCATCCATGCCTGTCACGTCTTAGGCTAAGAGTCAATCTTTTGAGGAGTCTTATCTAGCTATTTTTGGCTACTATTTTGGTCCATATTTGTTTCCTTTTTAAAAAGGTCTATGTCTTGAGTTTATTTTGGTCATAAGTCCGCTTGTTGCACCTAGCATGAAATGTGAATCTCTTCCAGAATGTGAATCTCCTTAAACTTGAACTACGAATGGCCTGATTCTCTGTTGGGATACTGTAGACACCCCAATCTGAATCTCCTGATCGTTTTACGGCTTCCTATTTCCCCGATGATGAACCAGATCATAAAGCAGGCTTGAGAAAGAAAAGGTTTGAATTTGGTGTGTGTGGAACCCCACTTTGGACCTCTTGAACCTCTTAAACCAAAGTTAAAACCCTAGCCAGAGGTTTGACCATTGCGCGATGATGTCACTACCTCGCGCGAGGGTATGCCTTGCCAGGAGTGGTCAAAGTCAAAGTGGTGACTGTTGACCCACGTGCGACAGCTGTCACACTCGCGCGATGGTCCCACTCCATCACGCGATGGTCCTAACCTGTCACTTTCACCTTTTTCCAGCTGGGCAGTTACTTGCCTGGGAGGCTACAGGGCTACAGGACCCCGTTTTTTCTCCACAAGACACTATGCTGTGCAGGTTTTGGGACTCCGCCCTTACACAACCCTTCCCATCACCTTTTGCAAGCCTTCACCACCAAGTTCGGTCCTAAGGGTGTGTTTGCACCATCCTTTGGCCTTCCATCCTCCTATAAATACCCCCATTGGTCTTCTCTCCAAAGGGTGACTAATTCTCAAGTTTGAAAGGTTAAGAGCTCTTGCAAGCACAAAGGTTTTACCAAGCCCTAGCACTTGCTCATCCACTAATCAATCCATTTTCCATCACAAGCTTAATCATCTTGTTCAAACCACTTCCAAAACCTTTCAAGCAAAGGTATAAACACCTTGTTCTGCTTACTGTTTTTATCCCTGAGGGGGGCTGTCAGGGCCAAGATTGGTAATCAATACCAGTTTTTGGTCCTAAAGTCAGCAGAGTTACAAGAAACTGGGATCTGGCATACCCTCGCGCGATGGACTCACTATCACGCGCGACAGTCCTCTGTCTCACGCGACAGTCCATGTGGGGTTTGGGGATGCTAGTTTTTCCTTGTTTTATCATGTTATTATTTGTTTTGAAGCATGATAGGTCTTTTAGCTCACTGTTTAGCATGATAAAACCCATGGACTAGTTTATTTAGTTATTTTCCTTGTTGGAATGCTTTTGGGTTACTTCTGGACCTGTACCAGAGCCCAGAACTTGTAAAGCAATTCCCGGAAGTCCAGTCAGGACCCTCGCGCGATGGAGTCACTATCTCGCGCGATGGTCAGTCTGATTCCAGTGATTGCCCTTGCATGAGCAGCTTGGCCTTTAGCCTCTGTTTTATTTCCCCCACTGTTTAGGGGTTGAATTTCAATTTATTTGGCTCCTGTTTGCTTTAAATTGTAATAATTAGTTATCTTTCAGTACATTTAAACTGCTTGATTTGCCTCCTAGGTGTGCACTAGTCCTTCCATAGCCCAGAAGAGAATAAAATCTGACCTGTGGTTGAACATCACCCTCGCGCGAGTATGTGGGTATGTCGCGCGATAGTTGGCTTGCATGCACGTAGATCCATGAATGCAAGCTGGCTGCTGTGCACTTCATACTCATTCTCTGTGCAGTTTTGATGTTCTAATCAGAGGGTGGGGTTTTATCCTATTTTATTTTCCATTGTTTCATCCATCCATGCTCAATTCAAATCACATCTTGCAATCGTGTTACAGTTTTTAATCCCCAATTAATTGTTCCCCGCCCTAACTGGCTAAAAATTGACTAATAAAAGAAGAATTGCAATATTTTCACAAAATGCCTTGTAGACACCCCAATTTGGCCTAACGATTATTTCAAGTCCCACCTTGGGACCATCCCGATGATAAAATGGATTCGATGATTGCTGATTGCCTTCTTGTGAAACCCATGGACTTATGGTAATAACTTTGAGCCACTTAGAGGACCCAATCCAGAGCCAAATAGCCTTTCAGACAGAAACACAGTGTTCTAGGAAAATCCATCTGTCGGCTGTAACATCGATCTCACGGCCTTAACATCCATCCTTCACCCGAGCAACCTGTTGCTAGCAAAATCTCCCTGAGAGATCAAAACCTCGGCCACCAGATCAATGGCTCGGCCGCTCAATCCATACCTCGTCCGCCAGATCCTTCGCTCGGCCGCCAGATCGGCCTTTTTTTTCCAGACTCTCGAATGTTCTGTCAGTTGTTTGATCCAATCACGATACCTTTCCGATGGGTTCGAGCCACGTTAAGAGATCACGATGAGGAGTTCGAATTTCATTGCAATTGCAATTGCAATCGCGTGCTTTGATTGGCCGGAGTGAGTCATCCCATTGCCTATATAAAGAGGCCTTTGCACCACGAAATTTTCACAGATTCACACCTTCATCAGCCACGATACTCTGCAAAAATACTCACACAAACCCTCTCTACAGAAGCCCTAACCTCCCGAAGGCAGCCACCAATTCGAAGATCGAACCCCGAAGTTCAAACCCTAACCCTAGGGTTTCGTCCAAGAAGTAATCAATCAGTCAATCTTGATCAATCCGAAGCAATCAAGCAACTGAGGGATCAAGGTGGTGAGGCCCAACGGCCTCTGGTTTGGTTTATTTATTGCTTATTTTACTAATCGTAACGTTTTAGTCACCTGTTAAACTTTCTGTCTGGTGTGAGGAAGAACACCAGCCGGGGCTTCGATCTCTCGGCTGGTACATAAAATCAGCATGATTACTCGGCCGTGACATCCATTCACCGGCCGAGTAATCGATCTGCTGGCACATGTTTTGTTTTGCTTTCCGCTTTTCTGACGCATGTTCATTTATTGTTTCGGCTCACCATATTTACTGTTTAAAGGCATAAAGAAAACAAATTATGTGTTAGGGTTAAATAAAGCATCTATATGTCTTATGTTGAATGATTATGGGCTAGCCTCACGGCTAGGCAGAGAGGGGTGCCTAACACCTTCCGCTTACTGTACCTTTGGCTTCCGTATCCAGAATCTCTTTATGTTTTCCTAGCTTTAATAAACTAGGTGGCGTCTCTGTTTTGATGATAACCGCTATCATGTGGCGATGTTCCTAGCCATGGGAACATCCGTGATCTTGGTTTATGAAGCAAGAAACCAAACGAGCAAACAAGCAATATCAAACTGTATGGCGATGCCCCGCTCGGGAGGTGTCTACAGTTTTCTGGCGACTCCGCTGGGGAGGTGTCTACAGTTTTCTGGCGACTCTGCTGGGGACATGAGAGCCATAACCAAAAAGTTCAACATAAGACTAATACATGCCTTGTTTAATTCATTTATCATATACATCGAGCAGGCAAGCCTCGTTGAGTTCACCTAATATCCCGACATGACACGGGCTTTGTTAGGGGTTCCAGCAAACTCCACAGTCACTTGTACCTATTGGTATATCAAAAAGGGAATCGCCTAATCGCCGCCTATGATGGGCTGGCGAAAAGGCTGGTGCCCTTTGACAACGGAGCATCCTGAGACTACCTAAACCTTACATGTGTTAGAAAGCCATAGAATCTATCAAACTAAGACAGGAACCTGCTGGTTAAGGAAATTTCCTGCATTTCGTTTCCAAGTTCTTCCTCACACCCTGTATCATTCATTGTTGTAACATCTCTTTCTGTGCAGAAGGGTTGGGATTTTCAGCCCAAATCCTAACCCTATACAGCCAAATGCTGACTTGCAGGTATTTTTACTTTTAAAGCAGGCATAATAGGTAGATCAAAGAAGCAACTTCAGTCAGTTTTATACTCTTACAACACCCGAAGCTCCGCCAAACAGAAATCTTTATAGCCATCTCGCTTGTCATCGCCATCTATCAAAACACCTTCACCGCAACGGTCCCAGTCGCTTCCTGGGACTTCGCGGTTATCTTCTCAGCAAATCCAATCATCTACTCGATCCCAAGCTTCACCAAGCAACCCCGCTGTTTCTGTCCCAAGGATGGCAGACAATGACACTACTATCGCCGAGCTCCGAGCCCAAATTGCCTATTTGGTGGCCGAAAAAGCAGCAAGGGATGCTGAAGACAAGAAAGGCGAGGAAGAAGTAGAAAACCCCCGTGAAGTGGTATTCATAGGAAATTCAGAGTTAACCGAGCAAGTTAAGGAGATTAAACATGCTTTGGCCCGTTCACAGGGAGATCAAATTCTGGATTTTGAAGGACTATGCCTCTTTCCAGACTCTCAACTGCCTAAGAAGTTCAAAATGCCAAACATTGAGAAGTTCAATGGAACTGGCAATCCTACCAGTCATGTCCGCCATGTCATCAACACCCTGAAGCCGATGGGCTTGAACGATGAGCTCATCGCTCAACTATTCCAAAGAACTCTCACTGGAAGTGCTCTCGACTGGTTCCTCACTTTGGAGTTTGAACACTATCACACTTGGCCTGAAATCGCTAATGCTTTCATTAAGCAATATGCATACAACGTCCAAGTTGAGTTGACTACTCGAGATTTGGAAATGACCAAGCAAGAGTTAAACGAAGACTTTGTTACTTTCGTGGCTAGATGGAGGGAGAAGGCTGCCAAGATGAAGAATCGCCCCTCTGAGGAAGATCAAGTGAGAATAGTTGTCAAAAATATGCAATCCAAGTATCTCAAGCATATCTACACGTAGGCTATCACTGACTTCAAACGCTTGCATGCTATTGGGCTGCAGATTGAAGAAGGGCTTAAGCTGGGACTCATTGGGAAAGAAGAAACTCCTCTACCCAAGAAAATCTACTCAACTCGTACATCTAATGTATCCGTCAACACTCTTAACTCAGCCTTACCACAAGACCCTTTCCAAACTAGCTCCTCCTAAGCTCAAACCGGCCTCGCCGTTACTTTAACCCCCTCTACATGACCCCATCTCAAGCCTTAGCAATTCTAAGCCGTCAAGGGCATCTCAAGCCCCCGAATAACCCACCTCCTCAGCCACCTTATGGTCCGAGCTACGACGCCAGTAAACAATGCACTTACCACCAACACCCTGGACATGAGACAGACCGCTGTATGCGTCTTCGTCATGACATCCAAGATCTCATCGACAATCAAACCATAAAGCCACCCAAACCCAATGTACGAACCAATCCACTCCCTACTCACAATGCTGAACCACCGCCTCAAAGCATCAATCTTATAAACCTCTCCAGTAACTCCACATATAATCCTACCCAGTACATCACCCAAACCAAACCATCCCTCACCTTTCCCAAAGATGATTATCCTTGTATCTATGCAATTGACGATGGAGATTGGTGGTTGGAAATGGACCAAGCTCTGCCAAGTGATTGGGAAGTTGGGAAGATCGAACCTGCTGATCCCTGGGGCATTCAAGAAGAGGAGATAGGTCATCTCACCAGAAGTGGAAGGGTATACAAACCTCCAAAACTAAGTGGAGAGGGCTCAACCTCAACACGAGTAATGGAAGAAGAAGAAGAGGACAATCAAAGGATCGAACCCGAGGAAGATAGAGTGCTAAGACAATTGAAGAAAATCCAAGCCGACATCTCTATCTGGGGATTGCTTATGTCTTCCTACGAACATCGCAATTCCTTCTTCAAAACCCTGGGGAAAGCTAAAGTTCCCATCGATATCACCCCTGAAAATTTGGTGAGCTTCATAACAGCGTCCAAAGCCCTGAAGCCAACAATAGCCTTCACTGACAAGGACCTACCTCCTGAAGGTCTTGCACACAACAAGCCCCTCTATATTTCTCTCAAGTGCCTCACTAAATGGATCCCATTAGTCCTAGTGGATAACGGATCCGCTTTAAATGTGTGCCCTCAAAGGACTCTCGATAAGCTAGGAGTTGATACTGCTGATATACGCCCTTCCACCCAAGGTGTAAGGGGATATGATAATTCAAAGAGGACAATGGTTGGGTGTGTTACCCTACCGCTAGAAGTGGAGAAGATTAAGAGAGATGTGGAATTCCACGTAATGGGCATACCAGCCACCTTCAACCTCTTGCTAGGAAGGCCATGGCTACATGACACTGGGGCAGTGCGTTCCACCTTGCATCAAAAGGTCAAGTTTGCAGCAGGTGGAAAGGTCATCACCATCCTAGGGGATTCATCAATCCGAACCCATGCCGACACACCTGTGCAAGAGGTAGGAACCGAAGAAACTTTCCTTACTGGATTCAGCCTTGAAGAAGCAACTGCTGTGCAAGCTCTAATGGCCAAAAGAAGCTTCTACGTAAGCGCCCCTGCCATACGAATGATGAAGAAGCATAACTACTGTCCTGGGCTGGGTTTAGGCAAAAGATCACAAGGCATCCCACAAATGATTGATCCTCCCCACAATCAATACGCCTTTGGTCTTGGCTACACCCCGACCGAAGCCGCGATAGAGAAGAAGAGACGCATGGAAAAAGCTAAGGCAAGAGGAAGCAGGGTCAAAGAAGAGAAACTCATGATCCCAAAAACACTCAACGGCTGGTTTGTAAAAGAAGGAGAAGACTTCCCATTTTGTGGTTTCGCAGAAACATGGGAAGATGAAACTACTAAACAAAGGTATCCTGGAATGCAAATTTTCTTTGATCAAGAATGGACTGATAGTGATATGGAAGAAGAACCAACAAGTCCTTCTCCCGCTACTCCTAAAGATTGGATTGAGGTGCTAGCTAAGTTTGACCTAAAGATTCTGTTTGGCAAAGAAGAGGCTGAAGAAGAGTATAAAACTGTGAAAGGCAAAGGAGCAACTCCCGAGATGCTACAGTAATTGCATGGCATGGCAAAAACATTACTTTTACTTCCTGAACTAAGCTAGGACAAGTTTTGGGCCCCTGTTTGGGCATCTTCTATAACTAAACTCCCCTTTTATCCTTTCGCTTTATGCTTGATAAATGATTCATTTTTCGAAATGCAATAACTACACACTGCGATCTCTTTGCCAAGGAAAAGGGAATTGTAAGAATCAAAATCTGTATGCCGCTAACAAAAGGAAAGAAGGGACGAACTTTGATTACTTAAAACTAGGTTTTTGTCAAAACTTTGAAAGATGAAGCTATCTTCGTGAGAACACTTAGAGTTAGCTTACCCATTACGAAGGTACAAATACAAAAGGGAGATTTAGAAAAATATCTCCATCAAATTCCTTTCCAAAGCAAGAAAATATCCCCATCAAATTCTTCTCCAAAGATGCAGCAAAACTTCTTGAGAGAATATGCTCGTTGGGTGACCAAGTAGCCGAAGCAAAAGTAAGAGCAAAGACTGCTAGGGCAAGAAAACGCGAAATTGCAGCCTAGGCAAAAGTTAAGGCATTTAAAAGCTCGCTAGGGACTCAACCTCCATCAGGTAACCTATGCAAAATCAAGAGCATGTGAGGAGAAAAACCAAGAGTGGAAACCCAACCTCAAAGGTAGTAATTTTGGAACTACGGTCATGGCCTGATTCCCTGATTGGGATACGTAGGCAATCTCACATTGAGATGCGGCCCAAACATTTGGAAAGAAAGAAAAACATCAACAAGTTTGTACTCAATGATAGGCATAGCTAACTTTACGTATTGAGCTCACAAAAGATGAGTTAGTCATTTTCAAAAGATTGGCAAAAACAAAGGTCACAAGAATCATTGCTCGTCCTCTCTGACCCAAAAGTCATCAACATAAGGGACGAGATATCCTAAAAAATCCCATAACATGGAAAAGAGATTGTGGAAGTAGCAAAAGCAAATCAAGGATATGAATTTGGTTTAAGCACAAAAGGGAAGAAATGCCACTTGGCTAAAAGCAAAAGTCCAGCTTCTTTAGGAGTTAAGAAGTAGCGGCCGAAGAATGAAATCATCGGCCGAGTAATCCATTCCTCAGCCCATGTTTCAATCTGCTACTGAAAAGCTTTCAAAACCATGACATACAAAATCGGAGTATCTCTGGATAAAATATAAAACAGGCTGAAGTTGCCTCATAAAAATACAATACCATCATTTGTCTTGGGACTAACAAATACAGGTACAAAGAAAGGGGACACACTACTATCCGCGACCCCTCTTGGGTGCGTGACGAGAAGAAGGACGAAAGCGCTCAGGAACTTGAACACTGATCCTCTGTCCTTCATCAGCATCTCCATCACCAGCTCTGGCACCAGCTCCAGCGCCCCCATCACCAGCATCTCCATCACCAGCCCTAGTGCTCCCGCCTTCACTAACTCCAGCACTCTGGGTAACCGATACCGTCGGCACCTGCACCGCTTCAAGCTGCAACGAACAAAATGCGGACATTCAGGTTCATATAGAATATGGGATGGAAATGGAAGAAATCAAAGGATACATACCGCAACTATCCGACTCCGCTGCTGTCGAACCAAGGCCTCTACGCTCTGAAACACACGCAGCCACTCCTGAACAATGTCAGCAGGCACCTGTGGAAGAAATAATCATATATATAGCAAAACATGGAAGCTATTGATACCAAAGTAAAAGCTCACAATGGTTACCTGCGAAGGCAGGAAGCACGTAAAGCTGAGTAGCGCATGGGGTCAGCGTCAAACGCTCCTCTTCCCCGTTGGCATTATGGAAAGAAACGAAACTAGGAGCCCGTGGCCAAACAGGAGTGGCAGCAGCAGCAGCAGTAGCAGTAGCAGCAGTGGCGGGCTGGGCCAATAAAGCCAGACGGAAGGCTGAATAATCTCCTGCCTGAAGAAAATCTACAGCCAACTGTCTCTCAAGAGCAAGAAGCAGGTCCTCTCCTGTCAAAAGATGAGTAGACCTCATACTAGCTAGAGGAGGAAGAGGGACAAGCTACAACGCCTCAGAGCGTGGGAAGTACTGGCTCGCTACTCTCTCCCCAAGATACCAAGCTCTCGAGAAGGGCCCCTCCAAGAGGAAGTGCTGGCTGTCCAAAGCCCGAGCAGAGGTCAACTCTGAGGGAGCATCATCAAGTAGGGTCCTCCATGGATCAAAGCATACCGGCAATAAGGACAAATAACATTGAAGATAAAAAAATAGAGGAATCACATGGAAATCAAAGAGCAGGTACGACATACCTGACCCACTGTCAGACGATCCAAAACTCGCCTCCAAGCCAACAGATCCATAGCAGGCGACCTCTTCTTTCAGATCCCTTTAACCAACGGGCCGCCCGTGGAACAAATCTAGGCTCTCTATGCTCAGTGGGAGGAGGGAACTGCAACAGGTGCTCAAAAGCCCAGAGCTGCAAGCAAAGATAAAGATGAGCATGAGGTATCAAAAAAACAAAACAGATAAAGGAATAACCAAGAATACTAAACACATACCTCAAGAACACGGTGGTGCCCACCCAGTGATAGGCTAATGCCTCGCGAGCAAGCACTCAAATGACCATACAGTGTGGCCAAAGCAGGGGTCCTCCAGTCAAACTCTGCTATGGTCTCCAAGTCTACCAAAGCAGCCAAGAACTGGACGTGCACCGAGTTCTCCTTATTGCAAAACAAGGTCTGTCTGAGGAGGTAAAGCAGGAAAGCTCGTACCAGCTGAGAAAGAGACACCTCCGTTAGAATCCCCGCATGATCAAACTGCTCCCGAAGCCAGGTATAGGTGATATGACTGCTCTCTGATACGATAGGAGTCTTCCCCAAAAGGTAGTCAAAAGCACCTCTCCGCTCATGAATCCGCGGGTCAATCGGAAGAGGGTCACCGCCAACCCTCAAACCTGTAAGCAAAGCAAAATCACCAGGAGTGATGGTCATCTCTCCAGCCTCAGGAAGGTGAAAGGTGTTGGTGGTATCCAACCACCTCTCCACAAGTGCTGTGGTCAAGCCTAGCTCCGCTTTCGGAAGATGGAAGCCCAGTATCAACAGCTCAAAACCAGCCAAAGCAACTGCATCCTTGGCCCCCTGAGGAAGTCTCTCATACCACTCAAACACCTATGGACCACTTCCCCACACGCGCAATTTCTCATTTGCCTGCAAGATTTGAGAAGAAATCAATACAAATAACAAACAACGCCTAAACAGGGGGCAATTATTGAGAACTTATTTTCAATTTCAAAAATCAATTACAACTACGCAAATTCTAATGCAAACAAAAATATTTGCAGGAAAAATTTACCTTCCGGTTGGTGGAACCGAAGTGCTGCTCCTGCTCCCTGCATAAAACCTCAGGAGAAATATCACTGAGGGGAGGACGGTATTGCAACGAACCACCACCCCCAATAATGTGAACCAAAGGGGCATACGTGGCAGCGTCAAATGGCGGCAAAGCATCGCTGCCCAGATCGAAAGCAGTCTCAAACTCGGCATTGGGGGGATTCTGCTGTGAAGAACCCCCTCCAACAGTCGGCGTACGCCGACTAGAGCGAAGCACACGGGTGCTCAAGACTCCGCCCAGAACCGTGGCCTCGACGGCCGGTGCCTTGCCCGTATCCCTTGGAACGGCGGTGGAAGATGAAGGAGCATCGGTGGTGGTATCAACCGGAGGTGGAGGCGACGAGGAAGCCATGACAGCCAAGGAAAATGGCGGTCGGAACCGTGGTGGTCGGAAAAATGACGGCGGCAGGAGGATGGCGGTGACCGGAGAAAAAAGGACGGAGCAGATCGCTCAGGAGAGAGGGAGAGGAGGAAAGAAATGATGTATGAAATAAGCCGCGAGATCGATTAAACCGAACTTAACTTGATTTTCTGACTTTTAGCGTTCCCACGACCGAGACATCGATTCGTCGGCCACGACATCCATTACACGACCGAAGGATCGATCCACTGGCCCCCCAATCTATTCTTCTCAGCAGCATTAGGTCTTGCTCATTGCATTAATTCAAAGCCATTATGAATTCTGGGTCCTTGACCAACAGAATAACCTTGGGGGCATCCCCCGAGCAAATACAGTATGTTCAAAATTAGCCTTGGAAACATATCCAAGCAACAAGCTCACTAGATGCTGGTCACCTGACCACTAAGGATTATCAAATCGCAGACTCTTGCCCCGTGCTCGCCATTGCCATATCACTCAAGCTCAGCAGCCCTACAACAGCTTCAGATGCTCAAACTCCTCGCTGTCACTTACAATAGCTCAAGCTCACTATCTATTCAGCAGTTCTAAGCTTGCCACCATCAACGGCTCAACGCCAAATACCATCCAAAAATCCAGCGGCTCCACGCCCATACCAATCATGTCTCCGCAGCTCCAAGCTTGCAAACCATTCAGTGGCTCTGCGCCCATATCTATCAACTCCACAGACCCCATGTCTACCATCTCAGCGGCTCAAAGCCTATATTCGCCATTTCAGCAACTCTAAGCCTATTATCTCAATGGCTCCAAGCCAATCATTTCAATGGCTTTAAGCCCATTATCTTAGTAGCTCCAGGCTCGCCATTATCTCAGCAGCTCCAAGCTCGCCAACAGGCTCAAACCAATCATTTCAGCGGCTCCAAGCCCACTGTTCCAATTGGCCCCACGCCATAACAATAAACTCGCAACAGGCTCCATGCCGTCCCAATCAAGATATCATCAATTCTTAGGCTCTACGCTCAAAATTTGACATTTTGAATGCTCAAAGCTCTTCGAATGCCCAACCACTGTGTACTGGATGCTCAAGTTCTACACTTGAATGCGCAAGCTCTATGCTTGGATGCCCAACCATTGCGTACTGGATGCTCAAAGCCTGTACTTTGAATGCTCAGATTCTGCCGTCCGAATGCTCAAGTGCTACGCTCTGAATGCTCAAGTCCGGAACTTGAAAGAAGCTCTAAGCTTACATCAAACACACACGCACGGGCCCGTGCACATATTGCATCAAACACATCGAGTCTGCATAACCATCACTATCACCATATCTGCTCACATCTAACAAACATTATCATACACCCATGCTATGTTTTGCATCTATCACTTATTCACAGGTCTATCCTGTAATCAACCGGCTCCGCGCCTCGGTTTTATTGATCGGTCTAGAACCTCGATCCCTTGGCTCTACGCCAAATTTTATGATGAGAAAGCTCCGTGCACAGACCATCAGAATACAACCAGCTCCATGCTTCGGTTCTATCTCCCCAAGCTCTCGCCTTATGATCAACACCAGTTCCACGCTTCGGTTCTATCTCCCCCAGGCTCTCGCCTTGTGATCAAAACCAGCTCCGCGCTTGGGTCCGATCAAAAGCTCAAAGCTCCAACACCTCAGGCTCTCGCCTCATGATTACAACCGGCTCCGTGCCTCGGTTCCTTCATTCAAACGCCCCGTGCTCCAGTTACTGGCCCTGCGGCATCCAACTCGTCTCCGGAAGATGACTTGGGTTCCACCCCTATCTCAAAACTGGCATCCAATTCATCTCCAACAGATGGCTTGGATTCCACCCCAATTACATCAATTCCTTCCAGTTCATTTGCAAGGATAGGCTATTCTACCGAGCTCCCCTCAGTCAAAGTAAGGATGATCAAGAAAAGCAAACACACTTGCCGTGTACTGATCTACCCCAAAATACTAAGGTAACTCTCCGCAAAAACTTCCCCGGCAGCCCCGCGCTCCTTCAACTACTCTCCGCCAAAAATCCTGGCTCCGCCTAGGTACGTCACACTACGGCTTTTAAAGCCCAAAAGTACGTCTTCTGTCTCTAACCCTCCAAGCTTTTTACTTTTCTTTATTGCCTTCGAACTACGAATGGTCTGAATTTCCCCTGTGGAATACGTAGGCAGCCTCCCGGCCCGACCATAACAAAACCTTTTTTCAAAAAACCCTTGGAATAGTGGTTGGACCAAATTGAGTTGCTTTTACAGCTTTGACTTTTACTCAAACATGTCTCGCGATCCGTCTGAGCTCAGTCAAAGAGGGGCATCTGTAGACACCCCAATTTGGCCTAACGATTATTTCAAGTCCCACCTTGGGACCATCCCGATGATGAAATGGATTTGATGATTGCTGATTGCCTTCTTGTGAAACCCGTGGACTTATGGTAAGAACTTTGAGCCGCTTAGGGGACACAATCTAAAGCCAAATAGCCTTTCAGACAAAACACAGTGTTCTAGGAAAATCCATCGGTCGGCCGTAACATCGATCTCACGGCCTTAACATCCATCCTTCACCCGAGCAACCTATTGCTAGCAAAATCTCCTTGAGAGATCAAAACCTCAGCCGCCAGATCAATGGCTCGGCCGCTCAATCCATACCTCGACTGCCAGATCGGCCTTTTTTTTCCAGACTCTCGAATGTTCCGTCGGTTGTTTGATCCAATCACGATACCTTTCCGATGCGTTCGGGCCACGTTCAGAGATCACGATGAGGAGTTCGAATTGCATTGCAATCGCGTGCTTTGATTGGCCAGAGTGAGTCATCCCATTGCCTATATAAAGAGGCCTTTGCACCACGAAATTAACATAGATTCACTCCCTCATCAGCCACGATACTCTACAAAAATACTCACACAAACCCTCTCTACAGAAGCCCTAACCTCCCGAAGGCAGCCACCAATTCGAAGATCAAACCCCGGAGTTCAAACCCTAACCCTACGGTTTCGTCCAAGAAGTAAGCAATCAGTCAATCCCGATCAATCCGAAGCAATCAAGCAACTAAGGGATCAAGGTGGTAAGGCCCAACGGCCTATGGTTTGGTTTATTTATTGCTTATTTTACTAATTGTAAGTGCAGGAAAACAAAAGAGCCCTTGAATAGCACAAGATCGTAACGGCTACTTCAGTCTCCTCGCCGGAACTCTAGCACGCTGTCGGAATTGATCTTGTAAAACAAACAAAGGGTGAGCGCACCTTTGCCTCTCGTTGCAAAGGCCCTTCGATGCCAAAGTTAGTATCTCGTACTAGTTGTAAACCCTAATTCTCAGTAGGTATAAAGCGAATGGCCAAGAATTGCGTACCTCAACCTCTCGATTTAGCTTTGCATTTATAGATCCTCGTATGCTTGCTGTCCAAGCTACCTCGTTACCCTAAGTTTCCTTTCTCCTATTGGAAACTCGGAATATCATGGATTCTCGTTCCCTTTACTGTAAATTACCTTACAGACCATTCAGGAATCCCTCCCTTAATTGGCTGTTCATCCCATTCTCGTTGGGTATCTTCACCAGATCTTGTTTCCTTACTAAATATTTCCATTTCTGGACTTTTCTAGAGCATGCTCTGCTGCCTCCTCTAGACCGCTGCTCCTGTTCGGCCTTCTCATTGCCGAACAGACTGCCTGGACCAGTGACTTCTCATGTCACTGGATCATTTACCAGGCGTCTGGTCCAATAGCTCCTCTTACTTATTGGACCATACTCCTGCTCGGGTATCCTGGACCTGGGACTTCTTATGCCTCTGGTCCTTATCGCTGTTCACCGTATTGCACGGTGGACGCTCTGATTATATTTACTTTTGGGCTCCACGTACCATGTGTTTGGGCCACTTTTGTACCTGTTCGGAATTACCTCCCTACACTAGTCGTAGCATTTGTCACCTGTTAAACTTTTTGTCTGGTCTGAGGAAGAATACCAGCCGGGGCTTCGATCTCTCGGCCGGTACATAAAATCAGCATGATTACTCGACCGTGACATCCATTCACCGGCCGAGTAATCGATCTGCTGGCACACGTTTTGTTCTATTTTTTGCTTTTCTGACGCATGTTCATTTATTGTTTCGGCTCACCTTATTTATTGTTTAAAGGCATAAAGAAAATAGATTATGTGTTAGGGTTAAATAAAGCATCTATATGTCTTATGTTGAATGATTATGGGCTAGCATCAAGGCTAGGCAGAGAGGGGTGCCTAACACCTTCCCCTTACTATACCTTTGGCTTTCGTATCCAGAATCTCTATCTGTTTTCCTAGCTTTAACAAACTAGGTGGTGACTCTGTTTTGATGATAACCGCTATCATGTGCCGATGTTCCTAGCCATGGGAACATCCATGATCTTGGTTTATGAAGCAAGAAACCAAATGAGCAAACAAGCAATATCAAACTGTATGGCGATGCCCCGCTCAGGAGGTGTCTACATGCCTAAGTAGAGACCGATCTCTGGATTGGGCGAGAGGGGTGCCTTAAAACCCTTCCCCGCTCGTAACCTGGCTCCTGAACCCAGATATGTTTATGACGGACTGGTTCCTTCACTTTTTCAAATCAAAAAGCGCAGCAGGGGCTTCGAAATACGGTTCCTTG
This sequence comes from Rhododendron molle, assembly GCA_025413875.1. NCBI lineage: Eukaryota > Viridiplantae > Streptophyta > Magnoliopsida > Ericales > Ericaceae > Rhododendron > Rhododendron molle. Next base: position 28,285,880 of record CM046391.1, read on the forward strand.
GGTGTCGGACCTCAAACCCGAGTGGCGACTCTATATTTATGAGCGCTTGCTTCTCCGCTCGTGCTCCCTCGATTTCCGGGCCACTTTGGCAAAACAAGGAACGAAATCCTCTCTTTCCAAGGGTATGCTGCCCACAGTGGCGACTCTGCTAGGGATAATCGAACCAACATTAATTCATACTAAGAGTTTAATACATTTGTGAACAATTCCTCAAAAGTCTGTCAAAACGGTGAGCTTCGCGCTGTCGAAGGTTGAAATGGTGATTTAACATGACCTCGTGTCCGGCCAATCTGATCTGGGACTTTTTCAATTGTTCACTTGCGTAGTTTCCTCTAAAGATGGACTAAATAAAGTGAGCCAAGCTTGAAAAAGGCATCTTGCGATTTTGTGACTCTTCTTCTTCTTTATCAATTTCTAGCATCTCATTTGCATCGATGTGGGATAAGTCTCGTTGGATCGTTTTGGCAATCCGGCACGGTTTACCAGAGCCCGGGGACCCCGAATGACTAACAACCTTCGACAATGATGGGTCATGTTACCGTTTGACTGTTGCTCAGCGATATCACGGGCAATGGGAGGTATTTCTGTGGCCCTAGTCCAAGGAACCTATTACAAGCCAAAACCAGCCTTTGCATATACAAAGCACTAGCACTATTCAAGCTAAGACAGGTACCTACAGGGTAAGATTTATTTGTATCTAACCCCCATATACTATTGTGGGCTACCACAGCCCCGGGTAGAAACGGCGTGGCGCCTCTTTTTCGGGCCGCCCCGATTCCACCCGGGGCTATGGTAGCCCACAGTGGTGACTCTACTGGGGATAATGGTTTAATTAATACTTGAGAAAAGTTGGTACGTTGATAAAATGTCCCGATTTCCTTAAGCATTAATTAAATTAGTGAGCCAAGCTTGAAAAACATTTGTGGGATTTTCAAAGGATTTTATTTAATCTTTTATTTCTTATCTATATATATCTTGTGCAGCCCCGCTGTTGTGTTTCGGCAATCTTGCCCGGCTTGCCGGTGACAAGGAATCCCGGAATGCTCAGCAACCCTCAACCGTGATGAGTCATATCTACCGTTTGTACTGTTATTGAGTGTACGCTCGATAACGGGAGGTATACTTTGGCTCTAGTCCGGGGAACCCTCTTCAAACCAAAACCCGGCCTTTGTACATGTTTAGCAAGCCGTAGAACCTTCCAAATTAAGACAGGAACCTGCAGGGTAGAACTATGTGTTATAATCTGTTTAAGTGCTGCATTGCATCATCATCATGCTGTCAGCCACGGTTCTCGAGACTCGCTCGCGCGGTCCTCGGAAGGTTGCCAAGACCCGATGAAGAGTCACGCACCCTAATGCGTGTTGATGAATCTCATTAGTCCTCGAACCCGAACCTAGAGGAAACTAAGACTTTGCTAAATCCTTGACTAAGTATTCAATTGGGATTTAACCAAAAGAAAGGAATGATAGGGGAGCAGAACATTGTGATGCCAACACCATCCAGGCTAAAAGCAAGTGTATCGCTTACGCCACATCGGTTATCGCATCACATTGTTCACCTCAAGTCATTCCGAACCAATGGTCAAATTGTTGATGGAATATTTGCCAAATATTTAGCTTATCTTAGCATCTTTTGGGCATCGACCGTTCCTAAAAGAGGATACGCCCCAAAAATCCGAGGATCGAGGCAACCTCCCGTCAGTCAATCGTTTTTAAAAGAATCGGAGTTGATGACAATGACGAGGTGTCACTTATTTTCTAAAAATCATGCATCAATTTCATAAAAATGCAAGCAGGAACCGCGTCTGAGCATAAGCTTTTGCTTTGCTGTCAGTTCTGAGCAATTGGGCCAAAAAAGAAGAACATCATACCCTCCTGGACCAGACCCTTGGGACAGAGATTGGAATGGCTCCAACTGCAAGCAGACTCCGTCAGTGCATCAGATTTGGGGGCGGAAATGGATCTAATGATCGGGAATCTAAACCCAAACCCCAATCCAAATCCGAGCGGAGGCATCCTGAACCCGAATACTGGCAATCCGAATCCTAACCTGAGTGTCAACCCAAATGGAGGCAATCTAAACCCTAACCCAAACGGAGGCGAACCCAATCCCGTTCCCAATCCCCATCCAAACCCTAACCCAAACCCGAGAAATCCGAACGGAGAAATGGCTCAGATCAGAGAAGATATTCAGCGCCTGGGCGAGCGTACTGATAACCAAATTGCCCAACTCATGATGATGATTACTGGAGTCGCACGATGCCTTCCACCGCAAACCCAGAATCCGGTGCCTAACCCAATTCCTATCCCTAACCCAAATCAAATTCCTAACCCAATTCCTATCCCAAACCCAAATCCAAATCCCAACCTAAACTTCAACCCTAACCCCAACCCGAATACGAACCAAGAACAGCAGCTCTTCGATTTGGAAACTCCACAAAACCCCGAGATGGCAGCGGTATTGGCGAAACTCACCCAACTAGAGGAATCCGTTGCAAGAAATGAGAAGATAGCGTCGACTGGCTTTGACATGAATAAGCTTTGCCTGTTTCCTAACGCGAAGCTTCCAGAAAAGTTCAGGCCAATTGATTTTGCTAAGTTTGACGGAACAGGAGATCCAAAAGCACACCTGACGGGATACATTGGAGCACTTTCCATGTGGGGAGTCGAGAAGGATGCTATGGCACAGATGTTTTTGCAGACTTTGGTGGGACATGCTTTGCACTGGTTCACTTCACTGGATGAGAGAGAAGCGTTCTAGGGAGGATATATGCGCGGCTTTCGTGGCGCAATACGATTACAACATTCAGTTGGAGGTAACTACTCGTGAATTGGAGTCAACCAAGATGGAAGCAAAAGAAGCCTTCGCCAATTTTGTGAAAAGATGGAGGGCTAAGGCAGCGCAGATGAAAGATAGACCGAGTGACAGGGACCAAATCCGGATGATTGTCCGTAACCTTCAACCCACTCTGGCTAGGCACATGGTTATGGCCCCAGCATGCTCAGACTTTAAAACATTTTTCGACACAGGCTTAGCCGTCGAAGAAGCAGTTCAGTTGGGGATCCTTGGTAAGCCCGAGCCCGCTCCTAAGCCCAAGAAAGTTTACTCCGAAAACAGCAACGCCCTGTTTGGCAACTCGAACTATACCAACCTGCCCAACACCTCCACAAATACAACTCAAGCCGAGCCAGTTAACCAAATAGCCACCCAAACCAGTCAACTGCGTACCCAGCCTCGCACTTTTGCTTAGTTCTCAGCACCACTCTCTGCCGTGCTCAAGAAATTGGTCCAAAGCGGCACCCTCAAGCCACTTACTCCTACTCCCCTACCTCAAAAACTACCCGCATCCCACAACCCTAATGCGTACTGTGCCTATCACCAGAATGTGGGCCACCTAACCGACAACTGCTTTCGTCTCCGCCATGCAATCCAAGACCTGATAGACAACAAAACCCTCCCCATGCCACCACAAAAACCAAACACCGTCTCAAACCCACTCCCAAAGCATTCCAATGCCCGCACCAACCTTATCTCCATAAGCCAGCCTTTTAACCCCAACCTTTACATCATTCCTAATACCCAACCCAAGCCAGCCGTTGAGTTGCCAGTTGAGAATACGGTCTGCGCGCTTGAGACCGTGGAATGGGACTTTCAGGTAAGGTGGGAAGACTTGGTGCATGATTTTTTTGGCAGTGGAAGACAGGGCTCTTATTACTGGAGTATGGCCCGTGGCACTTAACCCCAGCCAAATCGAGGAATTTGAACATGGAGAATGGAGACAGGACTGGGAAGAAATGATGGTCGATCCCTTAGATGGGTATTCCCTATTTGCACTGTTCACTGAACCTGAACCTGTTGAGAACGAAGAAGAATGGGAATGGGAGCCCGAACCCGATGGATGGCACTGGATGGATGATTCCGACCCCCTAGATGAAACATCATTGGCATACCTCTTCCGGGAAGAAGAAGTGGTGGAAGAAATGGATCTGATGAACCCCCGTATGTTCTCAGGACTCAATGCCAGGACCATTGTCAACCTTACTCGAGACTCTGATGCTCTGGAACGCTCCATGGACTATCTTTTCCTCCCGCAGGAATACATCGTCGAGGAGTTCTTTTCCAAACCCGTAGTACAAATCCCTGATGAGCCCAGCATCTGTGTATTGGATCCGGAAGATCTGTGGGGTAAATCTGAATTCGTAAATGTATGGATGAACGGTGAGGAACTGACTGTCAATAAGGCCATGCTAGACGAAGGATCTCTGCAGATTAGCAATGACAACAGCAGCAACAATGCCGACTTCTGGAATTCTCTGGAGGAAGACAGCATCTGGCACGCCTTGGAAATGGAAACTCTCAACGAAACTTTGGAGAAGACAGCACTTGACAAAGGGAAGCGTAAGGTGGACGACTGTGAATTTGACTTCTCCGATTTCTGGGAAGGTACTTGGTGGGAACCCATTCCTAAAACAGTTAGCAACCTTACCCGAAGTGGAAGAGTCTATCAGCCTACCAACCTCCAGCAGGGTAGCTCATCTCGAGCCCCTCCGCCGTAGCAGAATGCCCCTGTCAACCCCACAAACCTAAACACTCCCGTCCCGCAAGCTCCACAAAACAACTCTCCAAGCTCTGCTAAACCTAACCCGCCTACCCAGCCCAAATTGTCCATCGACCTCAACTCACTCCCTGAATCTGACCCGGAAGCCTCCGCTGATCCCATTATTCGTCAACTCCAGGAAACCCCTACTCTCATGTCTATGTGGGGAGTGTTAGCTGTCTCCCGCGAGCACCGTCGTAGGTTGGTCAACACCCTTTCCAGGCTCGAAGTCCCCTCTGATATTGCCCCGGAAGCTCTCATTGCCCTTATAACCCCGAACCTCACCCAGCATACCTTGTCCTTCACCGAGAAAGACCTGCCGTCCAAGGGAACCGATCATAACAAACCCTTTCACATCACCATGAAGTGCCTGGGAAAGTGGGTCCCAACAATCCTTGTTGATAATGGCTCCGCCATTAACGTGTGTCCACTCCACACTGCTTATTGCTTGAGCCTTAAGAACAAGGACTTCACGCCGTCGAATTTGGGCGTCCGTGCTTATGATAATACGCGTCGGGATGTTTGGGGGACAATCAACTTGGAATTGGCAACTGGCAAGTTCAAAACCACCGTCGAATTCTGTGTGCTGGAAATACCTGCATCTTTCAATCTCCTGTTGGGAAGGCCTTGGCTACACCGCCCGGATGTTATGGGTGTGCCCTCAACATTGCACCAGAAACTCGTCTTGGGCTTAGACTCTGGAACCCGTATCATCTATGGAGACTCAGGCATCCTCCCCACGCTGAGGACAATTCCCCATTATTGGAAATTATGCATGGAGAGGAAGATATTGCCATGGGAGGCTTTGCAGTTATGACCTCGAAAGTCTGTACCATTCGGGCCGAGGACGGTTTCTTGGTGAGCTCTGCAGCGTTGGAAATTATGAAACGGATGAAGTATTTGCCGAGCATGGGCTTGGGACTTTATGCTCAAGGAGTCCCTGAGTTCCCTGATTTCCTTGGAAGTAACGAGGGTTTTGGTCTGGGATATGAGGCCAAGAAGGGTGATCCAGCAAAGAAATGGCGTAATCGCGCCCGGGCCCGTGCAATGGAGATGAAATTGAAAGAGAAGGAGCCACTGTACCAAGGGGAACCTGAGCCCTTTGTAGACCTTGAGACAAAGATGAAATATCCTGGCTTCGAAATCTTTGCCACTGATACATGGGAGAGTGCCGAAGAGGTTGCAAAGGTGGAAGAACTATCTGAGGCACTCGATTGGTTGGAAGCTTTTGGTTTGGGCAGTCTCCAACTCCTGTTTGAGGACGAGGATCCAGAGGGTATGATGCAAGATCCTGCTGTGCTGATGCTTGGAGATGAAGGAGAAATTGAAGACCCTTCCAAACTCATTGTGGAGGCTGTAGGCGTTTATGATAATTGCACTTTCATTCCACATGTAACTCGCACTCACAATACTTGCACTGAGTCTGAGTCTGAGCCTAACACTGACTCGTCGTCTAGCACAGAGTCCGAGTTTGTGCCCATTGGCCCTCCGCTTCGTAGCTTTTACTTTGAATTCGAGTCAACCGCTGTATTCCCCCCGTCTGATGAACTGGTTAATGAAATGAATGACATTTTCGCTTACTTGCAGATTTTTGAAATTAATTGTTTGGATCCCGACGATGAAGGAATAGATCTCGATGGAGACATTCCCAAGGAGATCCGTTCCCTCATCGATCGCGAAAATGAAAGGCATGCTCAGCCTTTAAAAGAAGAAATAATCTCAATAAACTTGGGTGATGAGGACGACCCTCGATTGGTTCAGGTAGGTTCAGGGCTGTCTCCCACTGAGCTTCAAGAGCTCATGTAACGCCCCGAATTTTGGGTACGTTAAATGCAGACATGCCCGGAATCGACCCAGAGATAGTCGAGCACAGAATCCCTCTCTACCCTGACGCGAAGCCCGTTAAGCAAAAATTAAGGAAAATGCGGCCTGATTGGGTATTAAAGATAAAAGAAGAGCTCACAAAACAAATCGACACTGGTTTTCTAATTGTAACAGAGTACCCCACTTGGGTAGCTAACATTGTTCCTGTCCCCAAAAAGGACGGAAAGATCAGAGTGTGCGTCGATTTCAGAGATCTGAACAAAGCAAGCCCTAAGGATGATTTTCCATTACCACATATAGATGTACTCATGGATAACACTGCAGGGCACGCTCTACTTTCTTTCATGGATGGCTTCTCGGGGTACAATCAGATTCTCCTAGCTCCGGAAGACAGGGAAAAGACCACATTCATCACCGAATGGGGGACATATTGTTATCGGGTTATGCCATTTGGGTTGAAGAATGCCGGTCCAATGTATCAGAGGGGTGCCACCACACTGTTGCACGACATGATTCACAAGGAGGTCGAGGTTTACGTTGATGACATGATAGTGAAGGGAAAGGAAAGGAAGGACCATCTCCCGGCATTGAGAAAGTTCTTTGAGAGGATTCGAAAGTACAGAATGCGACTCAATCCGCAGAAGTGCAAGTTCGGGGTCACGGCTGGAAAGATGCTTGGATTCATGATCACGACCAGGGGGATTGAGGTGGAACCTTCTAAGATTAAAGCCATTCTTGAGATGGAGCCACCTCAGTCCGAGAAGGAAGTCCGGTGTTTCTTGGGAAAGATTTAGTTTATCAGTCGGTTCATCGCCAAGTTGACTTTGACCTGTGAGCCGTTGTTTCGTCTGCTCAAGAAGGACGTAAAGTTTGAATGGAACGACAAATGCCAAAAGGCCTTCGAAGCAGTGCGAACTTATCTTCAGAATCCGCCGATCTTGATGCCACCCATTCCCGAAAAACTTTTGATCCTATACTTGTCCGTCACGCCCTTGTCAATGGGGTGCATGCTCGCACAAGAGGGAGATGATGGGGTTGAAAGGGCGATCTACTACCTGAGCAAGAAAATGGTGGGAAGCGAGGAGCGATACACTTCATTGGAAAAGACATGTTGGGCGCTCGTTTGGGCCACAAAGAAATTGAGACACTACATGCTGTCTTACTCGGTGTTACTGATTTCTCATATGGACCCCCTCAAATATCTATTCGAGAAGCCAGCACTTACCGGTAAGCTAGCACGTTGGTTGCTCTTATTGGCCGAGTTTGAAATCAAGTATGTTACCCGCAAATCATTAAAAGGAAGGGCAGTAGCAGAGTTTTTGGCAGATCGCCCAATCGAGGGGCCCGAACACATGGAGTTTCCATTTCTCGATGAAGACGTAATGACTGCAGTCGATGAGACATGGACGTTGTACTTCGACGGAGCTGCTAACCAGAAGGGCTTCGGGATCGGCATACTACTGGTCTCACCCGAGGGGTCACATATTCCCTTGGCTTTCAAGTTTAACTTTGAAGTCACGAATAATGAGGCAGAGTACGAGGCATGTATTGTGGGAATGGAAGCTACATTGGAAATTGGGGTCAAGGTGCTGGAAGTTGTCGGGGATTCCAACTTGGTTGTGTCACAGGCAAACGGGGAATGGAAGGTCAAAGACGAGAAGATGAAGCCGTATCATCAGCAGCTCGACAAGCTTATTCCGAATTTTCAAAAGGTGACTTTCACGCACGTCTTGAGGATGAAGAATCGCTTCGCCGACGCGCTCACTACCTTAGCATCCATGTTGGAACTTCCGATCGGAGTGAAGCTAAGGCCTGTCATGATTGAGCAAAGAGGCAAGCACGTGTACGACTATGTCATGAACATCGACGAGCCTGATGATGGACTCCCTTGGTTTCACGACATTTGGAATTTCGTCGAAAAGGGAGAGTTCCCTACAGATTCTACCAAGAAGGATCGGATCGCGTTACAGCGATTGGCGTCTCAATACATTATCTGTGGTGGAAAATTGTACCGGCGATCCCCGTGCGGAGTTCACAAGTTGTGTATTCACGGTGATGACACAAGAGCTGTAATGGAAGAGGTGCATGAAGGAGTTTGTGGGCCGCACATGAACGGAATGATGCTAGCAAAGAAAGTTCTGAGGTTGGGTTACTATTGGTCAACCATGGAGACAGATTGCATCGAGTATGTGCGCCGATGTCATAAGTGCCAAACTCATGCTAATCTTATCCACGTCCCGCCCTTGGAATTACACTCGATGGCGACGCCATGGCCATTCTCCGCCTGGGGCATTGACGTCATCAGAAGGATCACACCCGCGGCTTTTAACGGTCATAGGTTTATCTTGGTAGCGGTTGATTATTTCACCAAGTGGGTTGAAGCAGCTTCGTACAAGACTCTGACGGCAGTTCAAGTGGCTCACTTTATCAGGCAAAACATCATCTATCGGTATGGGGTACCTCAAGCCTTCGTATCTGATAATGGTGTTCACTTCAAAGGGAAAGTTCTAGAACTTTTTGACGAATTCAAGATTCAAGTGCATCGCTCGACCACTTATCGACCGCAAACGAATGGGGCAGTCGAAGCAGCCAACAAGACCATCAAGTCGATCCTCGAAAGGACTGTCGAATCAGCTAGGGATTGGCACGAACAGCTACCGCTAGCTTTGTGGGGATACCGGACATCTATCCGCACGCCGACAGGGGCAACACCCTATTCTTTGGTGTACGGTATGGAAGCCGTTCTCCCCATTGAGCTAGAAGTTCCATCACTCAGAGTCATAGCAGAACAAGGGATAGCGAAGCCGAATGGATTAGCGGGAGGTTCGAGGAACTCATGTTGTTTGACGAAAGGAGACTCCGAGCATTGTACCATATCCAGGGTTATCAGCGGAGAATCGCCCGGGCATTCAACAAGAAAGTGAAGGCGAGGGATCTGCAAGAGGGGGATATGGTAGTCAAGGAAATCCGTGCGCCAGTTTTTGACCTGCGAGGGAAGTTCCGACCAAAATGGGCCGGGCCGTACATCATCAAGTCGATCCTTTCCGGAGGAGCAGCATCGATCATCGATCTCGACGGCAACGAATTCTCGAATCTTGTCAATTTGGATCAACTCAAACGATATTACCCCTGAGAGAGCTCGCTGGGCCGAAAACCGCAAGGGCGAGAGGTGCCAGGCAAGAATTAGAGCAAGCCTGCTAGGTCGAAAACCCGAAAGGGCGGCCTAGGAAAAAGTTAAGGCAAAAAGTCGAAAAAGAGCTCGCTCGGCCGAAAACCCGAAAGGGCGGTTCTAGGCAAAATTTAGAGCATAAAAAGGAGAGTGTTAATACCCGAGCGAACCCTAGCCTGAACTACGTATGGGCCTGATTCCCCTTCCTTAAGGGATACATAGGCAATCTCACTCTGAGATTCGGTCCTAAATCACAAAAAATCCAAATCCAAATTGACGAGTCAAAATGCTTTCTTTCGAGGTGCACGCGATCAATGAACCGAAAAGGGGGAAACCCTCAATCAGTCAATTTTATTTCGATGATTTCTTTATTACAAGCTGAGCATGAAAACAGAAAACGCACAATGAGACCTAACTTTTATTTCAAAAAACGGCAAAGTAAGCAATCAACCCATTCTCGCTTCCACATCTCTCCTTAGCCATTTGCGGTACCTTCCGGTCGAAGCAATTGAGAAGAGTGGGTCATTCGGCTCAGTCCTACGAGCCTCCCATGTTCGAACATAACTCCGAAGGCCCGGAATGGTGAAGGGAGGGAGACGAAGCACTTCAGCTCCTTGCGGCGGCACCTCCTGGCTGAGCCCAAGCTGACGAAGGATGCGGAAAGGTAAATAGATGGTAAAGCCTGTCAAGCCAGCCACAAACACGTGCATCGAGCCCATGTTGCTCACAGTCATTGCAGGAAGCCTCAGCCAGTGGCACCGCTAAACGATGTCGTCTTCCTCAGCAGATGCGAGGAAATCAGCCCAGTCATCTTCACTTCTATACATCACCTGGAAAGGACGGTTCCATCCGCTTGCTCGATACCACCAATCATTTGCTGGCGGTATCAGCAAACCCAGCTTGTCGCAAAACCACATCTAGCCAAAAAGAGAGAAAACAAGTAAGGAGCCAGATAAAGCCTAAGCCGAGCATCGAGGTAAAATGAATGTGAGAAATAGAAAAAGGAGAGCTGAGTGAGGTCCCTAACCTGCAGCAACAGTGGGCTACCACCAAAAACCCTCGTGCGTCCAGCACGAACAACATCCAACCCCATCAAGGTTTCTGCAAGGACCAAAGGCGCAACATCCTTGCGAGCCTCAATCTGAGCAGCAACTCCTACCAGCAAAGGGCTAGGTTGACCGACAGAGGGAACCAGCAGGAAGGCCGCCAAGAGGCAGATGCAACAAGCCATCATTCGACTACCTTGATACTCGAAATCCGTTAAGTCTCCTGGTGGGCTGAATCTCTCGTACAACTGCACGATATTGATGGCATTGCCCCGGGTCAAGAACTCAACAACGTTCCCGCTGACCCCCAGCTTGGTTTTTAGTATATTCTTCATGCTCTCCCTAAGCATTGGAACAATTGGCTCGGCAGAGTCATGGCTCCCCAGGTAGGCATGGAATTCCTCGACGGTGGGGCATAGCTCTTGAGAACCAAAGCGAAAGACATGCACTTCAGGATCCCAAAAGCATGCCGCCGCGCGCAGCAACACAGGACGAATTGTGACCTCGCGAAGGTATTTCAAGGCATGAAGGCGATGCCCTCGGAAGTTCAGCCAGTCGATGAGGGCGAAATAAGGCTTGGTTCAACAAGGCCATAAGAAATGAAGTTTTGAAAGAAAAATGATGGTTTGAAGTGTCAATGGTTTGCCAAAGCTGAGTTCTGTATTTATAGAGGGCTGGAGGAGGGGAATTCTTTACTCACCAACCTTGAAACTCAGCAAGCTTGCCTTTTTCAAAACCAATTGCTGGCATTGTCAAAGTTTTCAAACTTTGGAAACTTGAAAAAGCTTTGGAAAAACACTAGTCCTGCTTTGGGAAGCCACTGACCGTTGGAAAGCAGCTTAAGGAGAGTTACAAAACTTCTTGGAATTGTACACGTAGAGCAAGAGGACACAAAGGAACTGAGAAATAATCTTGGAAAGGAACAGTGGTCTGCAGATCACAGCAGTCCCGAGCGCACGGGAATGAATTCCCAAGCGCTCGACAACACTCTCGAGCGCTCGAGAGTTCTACAGTTTTCAGCAGATTTTGGTTCCTGGTTTTTCACATCAACGCAGCATTGTGGCCTCAAGGCACTTAGCTCAACAAATCCCAATCTGTTCTTGGGGGAATACAGTGTGTTCAGATTACCCGTTCGTCTAAATATTCGTGTATATTCCTTGGAAAACCTCAAAATCTCAATGATTTCCTCCCCGTCGAAGTGTCAAAATTCGTGTCGAGAGCATTTGGTCAAGTTGAAAGGTGTACGCAAGTCTTAACGTGTGTTGGTGACTATGTGAAGCGGTCAAACGCGCACCAAAGCTTACGGAATCAATTCTCACCTTCAAACGCCCCAATTTCATTGTTCACGGTCACGTTGGAGGCATATACCTCAATCAAATACTCTTGTGTCCCATTTGTTGTCCAATCATGGTCAAGTTTAGTCGTTACTCTCCTTAATAATCACAAATTCCACATTAAGGGTGTTCCTGTCATTTCAAGTCAAATTTTGTGAATCAATTCAGTTACGTTAAGCTTTATTCTGTCTTAAGAGTAGCGGTTGAAATTCACGTGCTCTTTGCCTTTCTTTGAAGCTAGACGAACATATTTCATAAGATACAATTCTTAGAGGAAGTGCGAACGAACACGAAATAGCGAGAAGTCCGAATGTTCATAAATAAATACGGTATCTACAATGAGTAAGGAAGAAAGTACATAAGCTGGGGCAAATACACACCCGATCCTACCTACCAGGGCACGCAGGCCCAAACCAAAAACCAAGGCACGCAGGCCTGGAAGCTACAACCGTGCTGGCACGCAGGCCCATGCAAAAGAAAAGACTAACAAAGCAAAACAAAAAACAAAAGCTCAGCCCAGGCGGATCCTCTTCTGCTGGTGTCCCTCAGACTCGCTGCTCTCAACCTCATCGTCATCGTCATCATCGGAAGGACCTGACGCAGAACTCGAGTCCGTAGACCCTAGGGCTCGTGACTCGAGTGACTCCTCGGTCTCCTCCTCTGACTCCTTGCGAGCGGGTCTCCGCCGTGACACTACTCTAGGAACCACCTCGAACTGCCCAGCCCCTGTTCTCTGTCTACCCCGGCCTCTTGTGCTAGCAGAAGCTGGCAGGCTCGTGGTGTCCTGCGGCTGTGTCCTGACCGAGCGTCGTGGCTGCACCTGCATGTCATGAACATTCATTCCATACATGTTTTAGATCCAATAAAATATATATGCATGCATTTGCATTTTCATACTTGAGAAGCAACAGGTGGAGCAGGCTTAGGAACAGGTTTGGTCTGGAGGGTCCTCCCCTTAGCACAGTCCTTCAGCAATTGCCGCATCCCCACCATCAGCATGATAGCCTGCTCTGCCCATTCTCGCGGCACCTGCACGATGGTTCAAAAGTCAAAGCAGTGTATGCATGAACAAGAAACATTTGAAGCATGGAAAGAAACAAAGTTGTGTTAAACCTGTGCGGGAAGTTGCATCCGTGGCTGTGGAAGGCGTGGAATGTCTAGCATCGCCCGTGCTCCGTAAGGTCCTCACCCTCTCGACCACCCAAATGTCGATAACCCGGGTCAGCGTAAGTCGAGCCGCTCTCGAACTCGTGGAGCTGCCTCACCTCGGCCCAAAGAGCTAGCTCCTCTCCCGCCAGCAGGAGGCCTAGCACCTCGTCCTCTACCACTTGAAGAGCGACCCCTGCGGCCCCGTGCTCCGGTCTCCTCTCCACCAGCAGCCTCACCCCTGGCCCTCCTGGCCTCAGCCTCTGCTACCCGTCTCTCTAGCTCTCGCTCCACACCCAAGCTGGTGGCCAGGTACCTGTCTCTGTATGTAGCATAATCTAGCGTGCGCCGCATGTATCTCTCCAGATCAGTATCAGGCACCGTATACCGCTCCAGCTCAGCGCGTGTATAGGTCCCGGTCCGCTGCACCAGTGGAGGGAGTGGCCCCCATACGACGAACTCTAGAAGACCGAGTGACTGTCGCGTCACCCGATCCCCCAGGTACCACTGCCAACCCAAAGGACACTCCAGTACGACTCGGCTCCGGGTCACCTTTCGGCTCCTCGGTAGGAAGTCAGCCTCCAGCCTCGCCCATCGATCCCAGTAAACCTGCATCCAGTTGATGTACATTAATGATCGTATTTCCTAAAGGAAAGCACAAGGCAGGAAAAGAAAGGAACATCAATGTTTATACCGTGACTCCAGTGATGTTATCCAGCCAGCGCCGGAAAGTCATCACCTGTCCTCGTCGCTCCTTTGCTCTCCGGTATTCCGTACTCCATGCTAGTGCACGTGGAAGCAAGCTCGGATTTGTGCAGGTGTTCTCGGGCGGGAACATGCCCAAGACCTCGTAAGCCCAAAGCTGCATATTTTGGAAGTCGATTCAAGTCAGATATATGTTCAATTCAATTGAATTCATTCAATTAAAACAATTCGAAGCAGTAGTGTTGAATCATACCTCAATCACCCTCCAGTAACCGCCTATGGTGTCCCCCACTCCATGTGAGGCAGCTCCTAGAAAGCAGTAGAGCGTGCACAGAGCAGCAAAGACCGCCTCGCCGAATCGTCTCTACTGCCTCAGATCCACCAAGCCCGCCAAATAGCTCAAGTGTACCCGGGATTGCTCGAAAGGGAACAGAGAAGCCTCAACAGGCATGCAGGTAAGCCCCGCCATCCGGGCCACCTGTCGTCATGGCGGCTCGTGGGTCCCAGACGTCAGAATCGCTCAGACTGCTACTCCTCCGCTTGTGGCGCTGACCCGGCCCAAGAAACCACCTCGAGCCGCTGCTGCCCAAGTCTATGCTTGGCGAATGGAATCGGGTCACCACTAACTCAGAGCCCCGTGATCGCCGCGAAGTTGAGTGGAGTCACCGTCATCTCCCCGAAAGTGAAATGTGTTGGTGGTGTCCCACCACCGCCCCGCCAGCGCCGTCGTCACCGCACGGTCTACCCTCACCGCTGTCAGCAACTGGATGAACGGCCCAAAACCTGTCTCCTCCACCAACTCCCGCACCCTCCGGGGCAGCTCTTGGAAGTGCTTCAACGAGTGGCCCGAGCCTCCGCGGGCGTAGATGTCCCTGGTGCGCTGTTTCAACAGAGTAAAGAAATAGCATCAATAAGCAACACAATAATTCAAGGAAGCAAGTTTAATACAGAAGCAAAACATTGAAATCATACCGTGGTCCATCCGTAAGAGATGTGTGTGGCCCGATCTCAAAGAAGCAAGTCCTCAGGATAGTATCCCGGGCTGGAACGTAGCCGGCCATCCCCGTCGGCTCAAAGAAGTGCAACCGTGGAGTGTAAGTCCTCGACTCAAACCCAGGACGTGCGCTGGCCAAGTTCGCCTCGTCGGCCGCCGTAACGCGCTCCTCCATCACCACCTCCTCCTCCTCCCGCCTAAATCGGGCCATCTCTAGCGACTTCAGACTGCTGCCGTCTCGCACCGCCGAGCATCGCCTCCAAGCAAAGAAGCGGGTCCGATCCTCGTGGGTCCTTGCACCCTCAAAGATCTCTCTAATCCCGGCCGAGACCGAGGGCTGCCTAGTATGTCCCGCGCCTCGCTGTCCAAGAAGTCCCCTCCATGAATGGGACCGGATGTGAAGCACCGATCCCGCTTGCCCCCGACTCCTCGGCCAAGCTGCTACTCAAGATCAAGCGCGTCGAACGACGTGACCACCGTCACTACCTCGCCCCCGCCACCTTCCTCGCCATCGCCCGCCCCGCGCCACAAGCAGATCTCATCAGAGGAGTATGAGGAGTGCCCATAGCACCTCCCCCACTACTCATATCGCCTCCCCCGCTACTCGTCCCATCTCCTCCACCGCCCAACGCACCTCTGCTGCTCGTGGCCACACCTCCCTCTCCTCGTACGGTCCCACTATCACAAATGTCCTCGCCGCTAAACTCCCGCTGGTACATTTCCACGCCTCGCACTGCCGGCCTCGACCAGTGAACTGCACTCACCAACACCCTCCTGGTGGCGTGGCAGCCACGCCGCTTAGTCTCCTCGGTCACCGCCGCAGCCGCCACAACCGCTGCCTCCTCGCGGCTGATCACCTCCGCCAGCGTCATCCCTTATCTCCTCCATCCTCGCCACACCCTCTACTGCCACCACGTCTCCGCCATTCCCCCCCTCGCCTCCTGGACCTCACCAGCCGCGACTACCGGAACCAAACCCTCACCAACGTGCTCCTCCTCAGCTGGTGTGACAGCACTGCCGCTGTCCACCTCCATCGCCGCCGCGGTCTCCACAACCGCCGCCTCCTCGCGGCTGAGCATTCCCCCGTCGCCACCACTGGTCATCCTCAGTTCCTCCACTCCCCAAGCCTTCTTCTTCCTTTTGATTCGCACTTCCTGGCAAGCGATGGCCCACTGGAAGATCGAGGAGATCTCGAGATCTCGAGCTCGTTCCGTGTTGAGAGAGTGAAAGAACTTGAGATGGAGAGAGTGGAGAGAGATCAGTCAAATGAGAGAGAGAGAGATCGCCCGAGGGAGAGTGTGGGAACGATCGAGATTTAGAGTGTACGGTTCGCTCTGGTTCTCAAGCGTTGAGGAGTGGGTTTAAAACCCCAAATCAGTCGAAGAAGATGAATAGGACCGTAGGCCCCAGTCGCGGTCTCGAGCGCTCGAGACCACTCCCGAGCGCTTGAGAGTGGTTCTGAGCGCTAAGGTTTGTCCTCAGCCCTCGTGCCAGCCCTTCGTTGTCCCGTGAGTTTCCTACTTTCGAGGCTAGCTTAGCTTCTTCTTCTTCTTCCTTTTTACAAAATCAATCTCAGTCCTGGCTTCGGCAGCCTCGAACGGGACTTTGGGACACAAACCTCCGTCGGTGACGTGTCTTTCGTCCCGCACTTTGCAATTTGGCGCTTCACTTGATAGTCGATCGAGATTTGGATCTTTATGCTAATTTCAACAGGTTTGCAGGTATTTCTACACTACAGGTGCTATTTTATCCTTTCTTTTTTTCCATCCGCCGAACAAAGCAACAGGTGGACTTTTCTTAAATTCGTGTCGATCTTTTCTTTTGCATGCATCACACGTGCTTGCATTTTCTGTCCACCAAACAGAGCAACAAGTGGACCACCTTTTATGCATTTATATTATCCAACCCGTGTCGATCATTTTTCATGCATGCATCACACGTGCTTGCATTTGCTGTCCGCCAAACAGAGTAACAGGTGGACCCATTGCATATTTATCTTATCAAGGTATCGTCAATCTTTCTCGTGCATGCCTCACACATGCGTGCATTTGCCCCACAGAACTACGCTGGTCTGATCCCCCACAGAAAAGGGTACGTAGGCAGTCTGAAAGGACGCGACCACATGCATCAAACACCTTTACTCGTATTCATGTTTTGAATTGAGGATTTTGACTTAGCTCGAATTGGGCTGTCTCAATCTTTGGACATCACTCATATCCAGACATGATATCGAGCGACGCCCAAAGAGGGGCCGTTTCTTGAATTTTGAAAATTTTTGAAGAGTCGCCACCCGGATTTGTGGTTCGCCACCCGAGAAACCATTTCATTTGGAAAATGATTGATTTGAATTGAAAACCAGAGATTTTGAAAAGGGTTCGGAAGCCACGTTACGAGGGGGAAGGGTTTTACGGCACCCCCCTCGCCCGATTCGAAATCGGTCTCTACTAGACATTTGTGGGATCTTTCGAAAAAAACATTTTATTTCATTAAGTCACTTAGCAGGTATCCACAGGTATATCAAATACAGAGGGGTGCATGCATGTGCATGTGTACGAGAAATGATGAAGATGATGACAAAATGCAAAATAACAGAAACTGAAACCCTGTCACAGAATCCACTCTCGAGCGCTCGGGAGCACTCCCGAGCGCTTGGGAGTATTGCATGTCCAACCTGCCCATCATGTTAGTCCAAGAAAATACAATAGAATACACTACTGGAAACATAAACTGGAATGTTATTAAATACACTACAGGCCTGACGGATGATTCAATAGACTGAGAATAGATCTCATCCTTTCGGGCCATACAATCCTGCCTTTCTGGAAAATGGTTTAACAGTTATAAAGGGGCAACAAGGGACACATGCATGGCCATGCAAAGGCAGTACAAGAACTAAGATGAAGAGAGACTTGGATAAGATGACATGCAGAACACTCCCGAGCGCTCTGGAATGGACTCGAGCGCTCGAGAGTGACATACACTATCAAACTGATCTCAACTAACTGACACCTTGCTTTGATATTCTGATGTGGTAGATCTACTTCTTTCTTTTGAATGTGGGAAATTTCTCTTTTTTTATATAAAAAAAAACATGCTTTTGCACTTCCTTTTTATGAAAAATAATTCTTGCCCTTTTGAAAATCAGATCAACCACGTCAAAAATATTTCAAGAAAGCTGTTTTGGTTGGGATTGGTCTGCATTCCCCCTGCATGTTAGTTTAGACGCCAAAAAAATGGAAAATGGGACTGGCCTCACTCTCGAGCGCTCCAGAGTAGTCCCAAGCGCTCGGGAGTGTTTCCAGTGATGCATGCATGGAAAATACACTCGTACGCCTTTGCTCTTGTTTGAACACTAAGGTCCTCCCATTACACCCTCAGTATTGAAGACTGGGATGAGCTGAGAGGCCTCCCTCAGAAAGGAAAACAGCCTTGTGGTTGGAAATTAGTACAAGAATTTCTACCTTTGAAATAGAACTCTTGCTCCTGGGATGGCTTTGAGGAAATGAGTGAAGGATGAGGCACTCAAGAGATCAGATATGGAAGGTAATCTGAACCCTCTTCATGCTCTTGCATCTCACACTTGATTGTTTTGGTTTTTTTTTTTTTGAAAATCAAAGTTTTTCTTCACCAAGAAAAGGGAGTGGGGGTGTTTTTTGTTTTTGAACAGTCAAAAGAGTGGTTTTGAGAGAGAGAGCTCGTGCCTCTTCTGAGCTGAGAAGAGGCCTTATATAGGCAAAAATATAGTATATGGTCTCACATTGGAAAATATCATTTGAAATCAAAATAAAATCTCAGCTCTGACTCATCTCTGACTGAGGTTGAGTGAGGTCCAAGGCTAAGACCCGTTCAAACGGCTGCAATGATGGCTGCATGGATAGTGGGGAAGCTTCAACCTCCATTGGGCAGTACAAAAGTCTCGGGCACTTGAGAGTGGTCTCGAGCGCTTGGGACTTGACTCTCGAGTGCTCGAGAATTGGCTGACCCATGGTTTTGGAAAATAGTCTGGAGTGCTTGGGATTGGTCCAAAGCGCTTGAAAGCGATTTTTGACATTTTATTTCTCTTTTTAAAGTCCTTCAAGGAGCATTGTTCTATCGGTCCAAGGCTTGTTTAACCAATTTTCATCATCGGGGAGCCTCCGGGCCACGAATCAAGGAAATTCGAGTTGTCCAAATTGGAGTGTCTACAACTGTCTATGTGTTACTGCTTTCCCTATCGCATGCACTGTACATCATACCATCTTGCGTAGGAGCATGTTTAGGGCGGCTTCTAGGTTCTTGTTCTTGCAAGTATGTCTTGAGCTATTTGGGGCATTGTTGTTGCCCAATGACGAGTCGTGCATCTCGATGATGCACGTTTTCAGCTTTTTCAAGTCCTTACAACAGTAGGGACTTTGGGAAATCAAAAACTTTCTACACCTTAGTCTTTTATACCGGATTAGGGTTCCAACAGATAACAAGGAACAACGGAGAATATGCCATGGTGCTTACACCAGTCAGGAAACAAGTGCCTCATCACTTACACCGCCCGACTAATAGCGCAGTGCCGCTCACACCATTCTTGTTATAGCATTATGACATGCATTCCGAGTTATTCCAACTTTAAAGTTTGAAATTCCGATCAGCGGAATAGCCAAAGGTTTAGGGTTCTTTTGACATCCTTTAGTCTCATTTGTTACAAACAAGGATACACCTCTGAAAAGAATTCTGAGGACTTTGGCAGTGACCAAACAGCTTGAGAAAAACTTGTTTTCTAGTCTTAGAGTCTAGGGCGACACTGACGGCGCTGGCTGCCTTACTTTAGTCTTTTATTTAGATTAAAGTTACTGCAGGATTCCTACTGAGCCTTCTTTTTGTTGTCAAGCAAAGTTCTGAGCCATTGCACCGCCAAGGAAAGTATCGAGGCAAGTTGGCAAACCCGTTTGGGAACGTCTGCAATGGAATCCGAGTCAAAGGCTAGTCAGGTTACAATTCCAGTCAGTCGCAACGGAAGACTCTCCGCTTTCTTCACTAGCCGCCCTACGGACAAGCTCACCACGAGTCTTAGAAGAGGTCTTACAGCCAGCATCTCCGAATCTTTCTTCAGCATCAAACACTTCAAAAGCTCCCAACATGACAGAACAACTAGGTCTGCAGCCGCTGACCGTGGAACAAATGCTCATGAACCTTAAAAACAGCATCACTGCAATGTAGCAGAGGGCTGCCCAAACCGATGCTAATATCACCCGTTTGAACGAACTCTTCGACACTCGCATTCCACCACCACTTGAGGAGGAAAGTGAGGCCGAAGACGATGTGCACGCCCAGTGTAGACACCCCAATCCGGATCTCGGAGAGTTTTTGTTCGCCCCGATGATGAAATAAAGGAAACGGTACCTTTGTGAGCTTGAATGAAGGATTTCCCTAAAGCCCATGTAAACCAAACAAACCAAAAAGCCCAGATAAGCCCAAAAAGCCCCCTAGACTGAACTTGAGGCACCGCGCGGGATGATTCTGTAGCGCACGGCACATCGAAATTCGATACACCATGCGCGACCTTGACTTATACCGCACGACATCTTAGGTAAAGTTTTGACTGGCTCAGAAAGCAGTCAGCCACACCAATTTGAGCCACAGCTGATGAGTGGCGTAGCCGAAAATGCACTTCTGGCCTGCTCAGAAAATACCTCCACTATTTGAAATTCAAAATCCTTGGCTTTTTGCCTATAAATTAACCTCTCCACTCAAGGGAAAGGGGCTATCCTTTTGGCTCTTCTTTTAGCTTTTATGCATTCTTACTCCATAAACTTTCTCTTTCTAGCTTTTATATCCATCTTCCATTTCCAAGTCTTGAAGAATGCCATTCCCAAAAGACATTCTTTGAGCACTTTCACTCACCTTCCTCCTCATTATTGAAGTTAGTCTCTTACTAACTTCAAGGTCTCACCCCCTAAAATGCCAAACTCTCTTTCATACCCATACTTCCTTTGTCTCATTCAAGCTCTCCATCCACATCCTTCACCATCCATCTTCATTTGGCATCAACCATCCTTGATCAAGCTTAACAACAAAGGTAAAAACAAGTTTCCTTGGGCTAGACTCAGTTTTGGTCCTGAGGGGACTTTTCTATCGTCAAATCTAATCCCTTTTGGTTGGATTCTGACTTAAAATCCATTTTCATAAAAAGAAGCTAGTACTGTGCTGAGGTCAAGGTACCACGCGGCTGTTCGATCAGTCGCGCGGCACGTTGATCTTCAGCGCGCGATATGTTAACTACTGGTATCATCGTAGGCAAGTTATTGGATCTGAGTTATTCTTTATTGGGGCTGTCTGTATCTACTGTTTACTATTTTTGTCTCTTTCAAAGCAAGACCATATCTAGAAACCATGTTTTGGCTTCTAAACAAGGTTTTCTAGATCATCCCGAATGATCAAACGCGTTAAAAACTATTTTGGGGCCATGTTTTGAGAAAATAATGACATTTTTGGGATGATCTGATCATCACATGGTTTCTAATGAGTCTTTTAAAAAGATGCATGATGAAAACAATGAGCCAAGGATATGTTGGTTCCCTCACCATGCGCGGCATCGAGAAGGAAGCTATGACCCAATTATTCCACGAGTCCTTGTCTGGTCGAGCTCTACAATGGTTCCTCACTCTTGAACCATCTAAGAAAAGAAGTTGGGAAGACATTGGGACAAGGGAATTATAAAGCACCAAGATGAGTGAAAAGGAAAGCTTTGCCGACTTTGTGAAACGTTGGAGGGCTAAGGCTGCTCAGATGCAGAATAAGCCCGATTTAAAGGAACAGATACGATCATAACCAAAAACATACCAAGCTCCTTCACTCCATACATGGTTCTTTCCCAGGCTGCCCCGAATTTCGAAACCTTTTACGATTTCGGACTGGCCGTGGAAGAGGCCTTACGGGATGGAACTTTGGAAGAGAAAGAATCAGGGTCAGGATCAAAATCCAAAAGGGCATATTTAGGAAATAGCAATGTCCTCTTCGGGAATACCAATCAGGCAGGAACCTCATCCACCAAACCCGTAGAAGTCAACCAGATCTCTGAAAAACCAAAATCCCAAAGCCGAACCTTTACCCAATTTAGCAGCCCTAGGTCCACTATTCTCAAGAAACTCACAGAAATCGAAGTATTGAAACCTCTTCTGCCACCACAAACCATCCCACCAAACCTAAACCAAAGTGTCTACTGTGATTTCCACCAGATGCCTGGCCATACCACTGACAATTGCATTCACCTTCGTCTTGAGATTCAAAACCTCATTGACAGCAAAATTGTCGATGCTCCACCCCTAGATAAGCCGAACACTATTTCAAATCCTTTACCACAACATAACGCTCCCTTCCGCATTAACCAAATCACCCTAGCCAAAAACCAGAACCTCCAAGAGTTTAATCCTACCCTTTTCATTGTCCCTGATACCGAGCCAAAGCCAGTTGTCGAAATTCTCGAAGAGACTGCCCTTTGTTTCCTGTGGGAATGGGAAGACACATGGGGAGAACTGATCGCCAATTGGGAGGAGCTTGAAGCCGCTAACTTTCAAAGAAATGCCGAACCTTTATTTGAGCCTGGATGGGAAGTCGACAGGCAGAACATCCACGCTGATCCTCTCGATGGATTCTCTTTGTATGCGCTGTTTGAAAATCAAGAGGAAAATTACCAAGTCTTTCAAGAGATGCCTGAGTGGGGATGGGACCCAACCCCAGATGAGTACCAGCTTCTAGCTTGGAATGACCCCTTGGACGCCTTCTCCCTGCCAGCACTGATCGTTGAAGAATATCAGCCAGGGTACCAACCTGAGATGATGACGTACAATTGGCCAGAGCTTGCCCCGCTTCGCCCGGATTTCTCTCATTTCAATGATTTTGTCATCAATAACTTGTATAGCAATGTGGGCCTCACCCCGTACCCAAATTTTCCTGAACTCGAAGAAGAAGTCTCCAGTAATGGGTGTGATCCAATGGACTACCTTGTCGATGAGGCTGAATCCGAACCATCAGACGCTGATGTCGCAATGATGAACCTATGGGAGAACGAACCAGGGGCTGGAACGAACCTATGGGCAAGCACTAAGGTTGTCAATATAAAAGTAGGGAATGAGGAATGGACCGTGAATAAGGCAGCAATGGAGACTGAAAGATGGAAACCCGAAGACCTGTGGGATGATTTGGTCATTGCTGACTTGGCTGCCAACCTTCGGGATACGACCATTGGAAGTAAGCGTAAAGCCCTTGCTAACTTATGGAGTGAGGAATCAAAGTATCGCCAAATTGATCATTTGACCAGGAGTGGCCACGTTTACCAACCTCCGAACCTCCAGATCGGAGAGTTGTCCAACCCTGTAGCCCCAGAGCCTTCTGATCCCTTTACTACCCCGATCAAAAACACCTTCCAACCCTTTGCTCCATCAGCCAAAGAGCCTTCCCGACCAGAGAAAAACCCTGAAGGAATGATCAAGTGTCAACTTGAGCAGACCTAGGCCAAGATGTCTATTTGGGATGTGCTTGTTCATTCCACACGCCATCATGAAGGACTCATTCAAGCACTCTCTCGACTGAAAGTTCCCTCCGCCATAACCCCTGACGAGCTTGTGGCACTGATCAAGACCATACCTATCAAGCATGCCATCACCTTTACTGATCGAGACTTACCTACCGAAGGGACTGATCATAATCGGCCATTGCATATCACCCTGAAATGCCATGGCAAATGGGTTCCAGTGATCCTGGTTGATAATGGTTCAGCAATTAATGTCTGCTCACTCCTTGCCTATTGCTTGGAGTACAAAAATAAGGACTTCTCTCCATCAAAAGTCAAGGTCCGAGCGTATGACAACAATCGACGAGACGTAGTTGGGACTCTTATGCTTCCCATGACTTTTGGACCATATCAAACGAAGGTGGAATTTCATGTGGGGAACATTCCCGCCTCTTTCAACCTGCTATTGGGGAGACCCTGGCTGCACCGACCAGATATCATGGCTGTGCATTCTACACTGCATCAGAAAATCCGACTGGGACTTGAAACGGGAATGCTTACCATCCACGGGGACTCTGGAATTCATGCCCCTGTCGAAGACAATGCCCCACTTTTGGAGATTCAACACGGGAAAGAAGATATCGCCTTAGGAAGTTTCTCTCTGGATACTTCCAGATCTGTCTATTCGGTCAGAATTGATGACGACTTTGTCGTCAATAATGTCACCATCAAGATAATGAAGAAGATGTCTTACATGCCGGGACTAGGACTGGGAAAGAATCTCCAAGGGCCTACAAAGTTTGAGGCCCAAGGCACTCTGGTGCGTACGACTGGCCTTGGTTACTCACCCTCAATTGGCAGCAAGATGAAAAAGGGAAACAGGCTAGAGGAATACTTTGTCAAAGAGGAAGCGAAGCAGATTTACCAGGGGCAGCCAGAGACATTTTGGGATAAGGAAACCAATACTCTCTTACCAGGGTTTGAGATATTCGCAAACGATGTCTGGCTAGAGAGTGAGGAGGAGGACGAACGAAAGGAACCAGCCAACTGGATTGAGGTCTTTGCTATGGGTAGTCTCGCGACTTTGTTCAGGGAGGACGAACCAATGGGTACGGCTATGGAAGCAGAAGTGCTAATGATGGGACATGATGCTCCTGAAGATCCAACTGTGCTCATCACGGATGTCGCTGGGGATTACAAGAACTGGACTTTCATACTGAGCGCAACCTGCCGTGGATCTGATTTTGAGTCCGAGTTCCGAGTCTTCTGAGTTTGTTGAGTCTGAGTTGGTGCCTCTTAGCCCAAACCCTCAGAGTCTGTACTTTGAGTTTGAGTCCACTCGTGTGTATGGTGCCCCCGAGGCCTCTGTTAGTGATGAAATAAATGAATCTGGTTCTGCTTCCTTCCCTGACTTTGAAATAAATTGTGTCGACCCTGATGATGAAGAGATTGATTTCGATGGGGACATCCCCAAAGAAATTCGATCCCTAATCGAAAGGGAAGATGAAAGGCATGCTTAACCTATAAAAGAAGAAATTTGAGAGATGAAGGGAATCCCGAGATGACCCAGATCGGTTCTGCGCTATCTGCTGAAGAACGCTAAGCCCTTATAAACTTACTCAAGGAGTTCGAAGATGTGTTTGCATGGTCACACGCAGAAATGCCCGGAATCGATCCTGAAATCGTAGAACACCGGATTTCCCTTTATCTTGATGCAAAACCAGTAAAATAGAAACTAAGACGCATGAGGCCTGATTGGGTGCTTAGGATAAAGGAGGAGGTCACCAAACAGATCGACGCTGGATTCTTAATGGTAACCGAGTACCCTCAGTGGGTCGAAAACATCGTCCCGTGCCGAAGAAGGATGGCAAAATAAGGGTCTTTGTTGATTTCAGGGATCTTAACAAAGCAAGCCCTAAAGATGACTTCCCGCTACCACACATCGACGTGCTGGTTGATAATACCGCCGGCCATGCCTTGCTTTCTTTCATGGATGGTTTTTCAGGGTACAATCAAATCCTCATGGCTCCGGAAGATCGGGAAAAGACTACGTTCGTCACCGAATGGAGTACATATTGTTATCGTGTCATGCCTTTTGGACTAAAGAATGCAGGATCTACTTATCAGCTGTAGACACCTCCCAAACGGGGCATCGCCATATAGATTGATCGCGTTTGTTTGCTTTCCACTTCATAAACCAGGATCGTGGATATTCGCATGGCTAGGAACATCGCCACATGATAACGGTTATCATCAAAATAGAGTCGCCACCTAGTTTATAAAAACTAGGAAAAGAGATAGAGATTCCGGGTATGGGAGCCAAAAGTACAATAAGGGGAAGGTGTTAGGCACCCCTTTCTGCCCAGTTGTGAAACTGGCCCATAATCATTCGACATATGATTAATACATGCCTTATTTAATTCTAAACACGTAATCTGCTTTGTTCGCCTTTAAACAGTTAATGGTGAACCAGTACGTTAATTTAATCATGCATCAGAAATAAAGAAAACAGATAAGCTGTTCCAGGAAAATCGATCTCTCGGCCGGTGAATGGATTTCACGGCCGAGGAATCTCACTGGATTGATATATCAGCCGAAGGATTGATCCCCCAGCCGATGTTCTTCCTCACACCAGAACAAATATTTAACAGATAATCAAAACACTATGACTAATGCATAAAAACGTAAAAAAGATCAAACCATAGGCCCTTGGGCCTCACCACCTTGATCCCTCAGTTGCTTGATTTCTTCGGATTAGAGGGGATTGACTAATTTACTTCTCGAAAACCCTAGGGTTAGGGTTTGTACTTTGGGGTTTGATCGTTCGGGATGAGCCTTCGGAGGGTTAGGGCTTCTATAGAGGGAATGTGTGGGATGATTTCGGCAGAGTTTGGAGGTATGAGATGGAGGAATTGAATGATAATTTCAGAACCCTAAGGCCTCTTTATATAGGCATGGGATGACTCACTCTGGCCAATCAAATGGCGTGAATCAATAAGGTAGTTTAGGGTAACAAGATCTCTGCTCAAATCTGCTATCGTAGCCCTAAAGAATCAGAGTTTGGCTGTTAGGGTTTTGGTGCGTCGATCAAACGACTGACAGAACATTCCAAAATTTTGGAAAAAGACAATCTGGCAGCCGAGGAATGGATCTGGCGGCCGAGGAATGGATCTGGTGGCCGAGGAATCGATCTTACAGCTGAGGAATGTATTTGGTGGCTGAGAAAAAGATTTGGCGGCCGAGGAATAGATCTGGCGGCCAAGGAATTGATTTGGTGGCCGAGGAATCGATCTTACGGCTGATAGATTTATTTTCCTAGGATGCTATATTTCTGTCTGAAAGGCTATATGGCTCTGAATTAAGTGGCTCAAAGTTCTTACCATAAGTCCATGGGTTCACAAGAAGTCAATCAACAATCACTGTATCCATTTCATCATCGAGATGGTCCCCAAGGTGGGACTTGAAATAATCGTTAGGCCAAATTGGGGTGTCTACAGATGCCCCTCTTTGACTGAGCTCAGACGGATTGCGAGACATGTTTGAGTAAAAGTCAAAGCCGTAAAAGCAACTCAATTTGGTCCAACCACTATTCCAAGGGTTTTCGAAAAAAGGTTTTTTTTTTTTGTTATGGTTGGGCCGGGAGGCTGCCTAAGTATTCTATAGGGGAAATTCAGACCAACCGTAGTTCGGGGGGGCAATAAAGAAAAATAAAAAGTTTGGAGGGTTAGAAACAGAAGACGTACCTTCAGGCTTTAAAAGCCGCAGTGCAACATACTTGAGGAATGCCAGGATTTTGGCAGAGAGTAGTTGAAGGAGCGCGGGGCTGCTGGGGAAGTTTTGCGGAGAGTTACCTTAGTATTTTGGGGTAGATCATTACACGGCAGGTGCGTTTGCTTTTCTTGATCATCCTTACTTTGACTGAAGGGAGCTCGGTAGAGTAGCCTATCCTTACGAATGAGTTTGGTGGAACTGAAATAATTGGGTGGAATCCAAACCATCAGTTGGGGATGAATTGGACACCGATTTTTGAGATATGGTGGTGCGAGGCCTGGGACTGGAGTGCGGAGCTTGAAGTGATAAAATCGAGGTGTAGAATCGGTTGTATTCTGATGGTCTGTGCACGGAGCTTTCTCATCATAAGGGATCGAGGCGCCGGGCCGATCAATAAAACCAAGGCGTAGAACCGGTTGATTGCAGGATTGACCTGTTTCGTGAGTAAGAGATAGATGCAAAGCATAGTATGTGTGTATGATGATGGTTAGATGTGAGCAGATATGGTGATGCAGACTCGATGTGATTGATTCAATATACGCACGGGCCCGTGCGTGTGTGTTTGATATAAGCATAAAGCTTCTTTCAAGTTCTGGACTTGAGCACTCGGAGCATTGAGCTCGAGCATTCGGAGGGTAAAATCCGAGCATTCAAAGTACAGGCTTTGAGCATCCAGTACGCAGTGGTTGGGCATCCAAATGTAGAGCTTGTGCATTCAAGGTATAAACCTTAAGCATTCGAACATCGAGTTCGAGCGTCCAGTACACAGTGGTTGGGCATCCAAACGTAGAGCTTGTGTGTAGACACCCCAATCTGGGCTTCCAGATTACTTTATTTACGGTATTTGATTCCCCGATGATGAAACGGATCAAGAACACCCCGGGAATGTAAAGTGTTTGAGCTTTGAGTGTTTGAAAAATCCTTAAACCCAACCTAACCTAAGCCACTTCCAAAAGCCAAAAACCCTATTGACCCGCGCCAAGGCGCAATCGTCTCGCGCCAGGGTGCAACCGTTGCGCACCAGGGCGCACCGTCGCGCGACGGTTTGACTCCCTCGCGCGATGGTTGACCATCGCGCGCCAGACCCACTCCATCGCGCGCCAGGGCGCACCATCGCGCGATGCACTGACTCTCTCGCGCGAGAGTCTGCCTGGGTCAAAGTCAAAGATTTGACTGTTGACCCATGCGCGACAGCTGGAACACGCGCGCGATGGTCCCATTCCATCGCGCGATGGTCCTAACCAGTCACTTTCACCTTTTGCCAGCCAGTTGGTTGCTTGCCTGGGAGTCTACAGGGCTATTTGAACCCCGTTTTTCTCCACAGGACAGTGGCAGTGCAGGTTAACCTCTCCCATCACCTTTTGGCAAGCCTTCTCCACTAAGTTTTGGCCTTGGGCCTTGTTTGCCACTCTCTTACACCTTCCAAGCCTCCTATAAATACCCCCCTTTGTTCACCTTTCAAAGGGTTCAAGATTTTCATTCACTTTGGGTTAGGAAAGGAAGGGCACAACATTTTACTCACCATTTTCACCACTCAAACAACCTCAACTCAATTCAAAGTTCAAACACTTTCAAACCTCAAAGCCAAAGGTATAGCTTACCTTTGTTCTGCTATCTGTTCTGATCTCTGAGGGGGGCTGGCAGGGCCAAGGCTGGTAATCAATACCAGTCCTGGTCCTAAAGCTAGCAAGGTTTCAAAAACCGTCATGGCAAGAACCAACGCGCGACGGACCCATACACTCGCGCGACACTCTGCTGTTGTGCGCGATGGTCCGCGTGGGGATTGGTGTCTTGCCGTTTTATGTCTTCATTATGTATAGATCACTTGCAAGCATGAAAATAACCAGTTTATTGCTTTTCCTTTGTTAGAAATGTTAGTTTTACACTTCAATACTTCGTTCTATTCTGTTGGAATACCCTTGGGACCTTTCTGAATATGTCTCAGAACCCAGAAACATGAAAACCAAGCACTGGTCTGGTCTATTCTCGCGACAGATCGACACCATTGCGCGATGTCGCGCCAAAGGCGCATCGTCGCGCGCTACCGAGGCGCATCCTCGAAGCGCCAGAGCACCCTCGCGAGAGAGTGACTGCCTCGCGCGATGGTTTGGTTCTTACCAAGTGGTTGGCCTTGCATGGATAACTATGGGTAACTAGGCCTTTGGTCTCTGCTTTTATCCCCACACTTATGGATTGTTTTGTTTATTTGTAGGGCTTTTCAGCCTTTAAACTGTATATTATAACTGCTTATCAACTGCTTGGTTTGTCCTGGGTGTGCACTGGTCCTTCCAGAGCCCAGAGGGTTTGAGAATAAGAGTTGTGGGGTTAGGCTTAGTGGCGCGCGCAGGTCTTGTAGTAGCGCACGCAGGTGTGACTAGCATGCATTGACTTGATCAGTGCATACTGGTTTCCTGCGCACGATACTCCAAGACAGGGGCTTTTCAGTCTGTCTAATTCCCACAGCAGTCTGTTTTCATCCTATACTAACTGTTTCAAATAGAGCAAACATGCCATCTATCACATCTTGCAAACATGTTACAGCTTAATCCCCGATTAACTGTTCCCCCGCCCTAATTGGCTTCAAATTGGTTAAAGAAGAAAACGAATCACAAATACTCTCACAAAATGACTAAGTAAAGACCGATCTTCGGATTGGGCGAGAGTGGTGCCTTAAAACCCTTCCCCTCTCGTAACCTGGCTCTCGAACCCAGATATGGTTATGACGGACTGGTTCCTTCACTTTTTCAAATCAAATAGCGCGGCAGGTGCTTCGAAATACGGTTCCTTGGGTGTCAGACCTTCAAACCCAGGTGGCGACTCTGTATTTTGCGAGCGCCTGCTTCTTCGCTCGCGCTCCCTCGATTTCAGGGCCCTTGCACTTTGGAATCCAAAAATTCCAGGGCATGCTGCCCACAGTGGCGACTCTGCTGGGGATAATCGAACCGATATTAATCCGTACTTAGAGTTTAATACGTTTGTGAACAATCCCTTAAAAGTCTGTCAAAACGGTGAGCGAAGGTTGGAATGGTGATTTAATAGGACCCCGTGTCCGGCCAATCTGATCTGGGACTTTTTCGATTGTTCACTTGCGTAGTTTCCTCTAAAGATGGACTAAATAAAGTGAGCCGAGCTTGAAAAGGCATTTTGCGATTTTGTGATTCTTCTTCTTCTTAATCAATTTCTAGCATCTCATTTGCATCGATGTGGGATAAGCCTCGTTGGATCGTTTTGGCAATCCGGCACGGTTTACCGGAGCCCGGGGACCCCGAATGACCAACAACCTTCGACGATGATGGGTCATGCTACCGTTTGAGTGTTGCTCAGCGATATCGCGGGCAACGGGAGGTATATCTGTGGCCCTAGTCCGAGGAACCTGTTACGAACCAAAACCGGCCTTTGCATATACAAAGCATTAGAACTCTCCAAACTAGGACAGGTACCTACAGGGTAGGATCTACTTGCATCTAACCCCATATACTGTTTATGTGTTACTGCTTTCCCTATCACATGCACTGTACATACACTGTTTTGCATAGGAGCATGCTTAGAACAGTTCTTTCTTTCGAGTTTGTCTTACGCTGTCTAAGACGTTGTTGGACCCGATGAGGAGTCGTTCATTCTGTCGAATGTTCGTTATCAATCGCAAAGTCCTTAGTTCAATGAGACTTTGAGAAATCAAAATTTGCTAAATCCTCCGCTCATGCCTGATTGAGGATTCAACCGACAATAAGGAACAACAAAGTATTGATGCCGTGTCACTGGCGCCACCCAGGTTGAAGTGCGTTGTCACTATACACCACGTTGTTCGAGGTAAAG
Source organism: Rhododendron molle (assembly GCA_025413875.1). Lineage (NCBI taxonomy): Eukaryota > Viridiplantae > Streptophyta > Magnoliopsida > Ericales > Ericaceae > Rhododendron > Rhododendron molle. The sequence continues at coordinate 28,316,764 of CM046391.1, forward strand.
GTGCCATGTCATCAATGCGAAGTTGTTTCTAATTCAAAGTTGAATCTTTAAAAGGGACTAGACGAAGATTTAATCTATTTTGACATCTTTTAGGATCTGTCGATCTACTCAAGGACACATCGCCGAAAAGAATTCTGAGGATTCTGACAATGTCTGAAATTCATGAGGCAAACTCGTCTCTGGAACTGTAAATACATACATGTCGTTTTGCATAGGAGCATGTTTAGGGTGGCTTCTAAGTTGTCTTTCACTTTCGAATTTGTCCTATGCTAATTTGGACACTGCTAGACCCGATGAAGAGTTGTGCATCTCGATGGTGCATGTTGTAAGTTTTCAAAGTCCTTAGATCAGCGAGACTTTGGGAAATCAAACCTTATTAAATCCTTGGCTCATGCCCGGTTGAAGATTCAACCAAAAATAAGGAACCACAAAGTGTTGATGTCGTGATATTGATGTCATTTTGGTTATCGTGCTAAGCACGTACACTGCCCGGCTAACGCGCGTTGTCGCTGAAGCCACCTCGGTAAAGGTGTCACGCCATCAATACCGAGTTGTTCCAAGTTCAAAGTTGAATCTTCAAAAGGGACTAGTCGAAGACTTAGTCTGTTTTGACATCTCTTAGGATCAGTTTGATCCTTTCAAAGGATACACCCTCGAAAAGAAATCTGAGGATTTTGGCAGCGTCCGAACATCATGAGACAGATTTGTCTCTAGTCTAGAGTCTAGGGTTGATACCGACAACGACGTGTACATTGCATTCTATTTGCTGCAGGAACACCACTAAGCTTTCACTTATTTTACTGTCTAGTTCTGAGCCATTGCACCGAGAAAGAGAGTACCGAAAGGAAAAACCAAACCTGCTTGGGAACGTTTGCTGAGGCTGTTACACCTTTGCTTCCAAAGTCATATCTCCTTCCTCGTTCATCAATCCAGAATGGCAGCACAAATGGAGCTGGTTGAGCTCAGGAAAGCTGTAGAGGAATTGGGTCACAAGATGGACAAGCAAATGATTATGGTCCAGGGACTGGTCGGCCTCTTTACCTCTACAACCCTACAACCAGATATGGGACAAGTCAAGGAACCCTCTCAAGCCTGCCACGCTTCTGCGGTTGGGATCAAGCTGTGCTCGAAGGACATGTTCAAAGCCCTGGCTGAGTTTCATAAGGCCAAGACCTACCCAAATGAGGATGCTGGGTCCTTATTCACAACCATTGCCAAAGGGGAAGACATGCTTAGTGATGATTTCAACCCCGAAGGCGAAAGAATGCATCCTGTTGATGAGGCAATGTGGTACGATTGCAAAGCAAAAAGGGGTTCCACTTTGAATTCTCAATCTGTTCACCGGAACCCACCAAGGACTTTCTCATACTTCTCTGCACCTTTGGCCTCAGTTTATGAGAAGCTCCTTGATACTGGTGCCATCAAACCCCTCAATCCAACTCCTTTACCCAAAAATCCATCACCCAATTTCAAGCATAACCTCTATTGCACCTACCATCAAATGCCTGGTCATTCCACCAATGCCTGCTTCCGGCTTCGACATGCCATTCAAGATCTCATCGATTGTGGCATCATCGCAACCCCACCCCCATCAAAAGCCGATGTCAATCAGGTTCAAAACGCCCAAAGCTTCCGAGCCCGAACTCAACCCCGGAGTTTCTCTGTGTTTGAGGCATTTTTATCTGCAGTAATGGAGAAACTCGTCAAGTCTGGGCACCTCAAACCGTTGACCCCAACTTCCCCACCTAAAGTTCTTCCAGCCAGCTACAATGCCAACCATTTCTGTGCCTTCCACCAAATGCCTGGCCATCTCACTGATAATTGCTATCGTCTCCGACATGAGATACAAGATCTTATTGACGATGGCACGGTTCAAGTTTCCCCAAAACCCAACGTCATTTCTGACTCCTTGCCTCAACACGGGTCTGACCCTCTGGTTGGTCAGATAACTATCAACTCTACTCAAATCAACCTGAACTCCAAGCCGGCTACATCCATTCCGTCCGAGTCTGAGGATAGCCTGCTGGCAGCTGTTTGTGCGAATGAGGTTTTCACTGCTAGCATCTAGATTGACAATGATGAGGGGCTTGCAAATGAGAGGACCGACGGACTGAGGTCCATTGATCAAAGGAGCATCGAGTAGGTTTGGTTGAAGAAGCTGAAGAAGCCGAAGTGCTGTTGCTTGGGCCTGACATCCTCTGTATTCTACCTCTTTTTGTGGAAGCTACAGGTAGCTTTTTAAATATTGCATTTTCAAAACCACGTATAGTTTGCATTGGTAATATGTCTGAGTCTAACACAGAGTCTTTTGCGTTTGTCTAAAGTCTAGCTCTGGGTCGGAGTTCGTGCCTCTTGGCCCTCCACGTCGTAGCTTGTATTTCAAGTTTTGAGTTTGCTGTACTTGGTAAACCCCGTGGGTTTTTATGATATGCATTTTTGCTTACTTCGCTCGCTTTTGAATAAACTGTGTCGACCCTGACGACGAAGGGATAGATTTCGATGGGATCATCCCCAAGGAAATGTGTTCCCTCGCCGAAAGGGAAGATAAAAGGCATGCTCAGCCTATTAAAAGAAGAAGTAATTTTCAATAAACTTGAAAGACAAGTATAACCTCCTGAAAGGTTCAAAGTTGGTCCAAGCACTGTTCCCAGAGGAGCATTAGACCTGATCAGACAAGCGTCAACGTCTTGGCGTGGTCTCATCAAGTCACGCCTTGCGTTGATCCTGAGATAAAGAAGCAACAAACCCCCTGCTACCGGGTACCAATCCAAAAAACAGAAGCTCAAGAAGGCTCCGGGCCTCATATCATGTTCAAAAAGCAGGAACAGTGGCGTTCCGCCAAGTACAAATGAGAAAGTGTACAAAACGGCCTGGAGCAAGGCATTTCCAACTGAAGCACTTTTGACTCTGCATCATCAAAGCCATAGTATCTGGGACTGCGGCCAAAGATTGTCGACCTCGACAGCAACAAATTCAATACCTTGGTCAACCTGGGTCAATTCAAAAGTTACTTTTCCCTGAAAGAAGCTCGTTGGGCTGAAAACCCCAAGGGTGGGCAGTTCCAAGTAAAAGTTAGAGCAGCCTGCTAGACCGAAAACCTATGAATGCGGTTTAGGCAAAGTAATAGGCAATATTCAAAGCTCGCTAGACCGAAAACCCGAATGGGCGGTACTAGGCAAAAGTTAGAGCACAAAAGGAGAGGTAAACACACGAGTAAACCTAAGCCTGAACTACGTTTTGACCTGATTCCCTAGATTGGGATACGTAGGCAGTCTCTCTTCGAGACTCGGTCACAATCTATCAAATTGGATCCATGGTTGACGTCATGGTACACATCAAAAGTCGGAGAGGATCAAAGATCAAGCTGCATTGGAGGAATCAGAAGGGGAAAAACCTTTGTCTTTCAATTTTATTGCGAAACTGCTATTTCTATTTACAGGCTGAGCATAAAGTCTTAAAAATATTTGAAGCATCAAAAACAGAACGAAATGCTAGAAACCTAATGGCTCACAGTTTATTCTAAGCTCAGCGAGGTCTGGTTCGCGTGCTAACTTATAGTCACGGGCGTTTGTTCAAAGTGGTTCGCGTTGGTTTCAGTCCTATGCGTCCTCTTTCAATTCCAGCGGTAGCCTGTTGCTGCCCTCGAATGTTGTTCCAGGGGCTTTTGCCAAGTCTTGTCATACCATGCAAGTCATATGGACTTAATGTGACTACACGGGGGTGTCGGTTTCAGTCCGGGCTTATACGAATCATCATCTGCGTCTTATGTCCGTCTTTGTGGCATTTTTTTCCAGTTTTTCAATCAATTGTCATGTCGAGATGCTTTTCTCGATTCTGTTTGTACAGGTCTTTGTGCCTTTTTGCGTCTCTTGCAAGTGTCAGTTTCACCCGTCTAAGGAATGTTGTGAGTTTTGGCTACTTAATGCCCAAAACTTCATTGTATTCTGTGTGCCTAAAGGTTCGCATTGTATCCTGGGGCTCTTCCTCCCTTTTCCATTCAAGCTAGGCGAGTCTGTACATGTGCGCGTATCTGTGTGTCGATTCAGGTTACTTGTCAATGCAAATTAGATATTAGTGGTTAGTTTTTGTATTCTCTTCAATACTTGCAAAAGAGAGTCAACAAACTGCGAAAATGCAACTTTTACATTGCTACCCCGGCTCCTGTAATCCACAAGCTATGGAACCTCGTGAACAGCAAGGGCTTGTTAGCCCAAGGCCAAGCAGAGCATCTCTAGGGCTCATCTGCCCAAGCATCGAAGAAAGGGGGCATGCAGGCCCAATCTCATTACTAAACATCAACTGGGGCACGCTTGCCCGCTCAATGTCTCTCTATCTGGGTGCACATCTCAAAAGTGTCAAACAGTACAGTAATGAGGCTCAGTGGTAGTCCTTAGGTGTCGTTGTCCTTCTAGGAGCCGCCCTACGCTTGCATCTGCGTTTTCAATTATATTATACATGTCATTGCATATTGTGTGTATATTAAATGTTGAAAGCGGGAAGATGGCCAGCATGGTTGCTGTCATATGATTTGTTTACCAGTAAACAGGATTTTTGGGATCATGCATGTTGCCTGGTCACTTTTGTAACTGCGGCCCGAACCGCTTCTTTGGGATAATGCAGCAGTGAGAGGGGTGTCACATGACGCTTTCCTTATCTCGTTTTCCATGGCAACCGTCAAGCCTGCGACCTATACTAGCGTGCGCAGGTAAATTCAGGCCTGAGGCCCAATCAGCAGTTATCACCAATTTCTCCCCAGCTGCAGTCCGCCTTGTCTCTATCCATGTTATTATCAAGGATAACCACTGCTTGTGCTACTTGGATCAACACAACGACAGCTGGTTCTGTCCATCTTCAACGGCTTGATCACTTTGTAGAGCGATCTGCCCATTTCAAATCAACGACAGCCGGTCCTGTCCATCTTCAACGGCTTGATCACTTGGTATAGCGATCTGCCCGTTTCAAATCAACGACAGCCGGTCCTGTCCATCTTCAACGGCTTGATCACTTGGTATAGCGATCTGCCCGTTTCAAATCAACGACAGCCGGTCCTGTCCAACCTCAACGGCTTGATCACTTTGTATAGCGATCTGCCTGTTTCAACTCAACGACAGCCGGTCCTGTCCAACCTCAACGGCCTGATCACTTTGTATAGCGATCTGCCTGTTTCAACTCAACGACAGCCGGTCCTGTCCAACCTCAACGGCCTGATCACTTTGTATAGTGATCTGCCTGTTTCAACTCAACGGCAGCCGGTCCTGTCCATCTTCAACGGCTTGATCACTTTGTACAGTGCTCGCCTGCTTTCAAATCAACGACGAGTTCTGTCAAAAGTCTTCAACGGTTTGATCATTTATACCGATGATCCTTCCACCCTCCGCAACGGTTTGATCATTTATACCGATGATCATTTATACCCATCCGTCTTCAACGGTTTGATCATTTATACCGATGATCCTTCCACCCTCCGCAACGGTTTGATCATTTATACCGATGATCATTTATGCCCATCCGGTCTTCAACGGTTTGATCATTTATACCGATGATCCTTCCACCCTCCGCAACGGTTTGATCATTTATACCGATGATCATTTATACCCATCCGGTCTTCAACGGTTTGATCATTTATACCGATGATCCTTCCACCCTGACCGCAACGCGGTTTGATCATTTATACTGATGATCATTTATACCCATCCAGTCTTCAACGGTTTGATCATTTATACAGATGATCCTTCCACCCTGACTGCAACGGTTTGATCGTTTATACTGATGATCATTTATACCCATCCAGTCTTCAACGGTTTGATCATTTATACTGATGATCCTTCCACCCTGACTGCAACGGTTTGATCGTTTATACTGATGATCATTTATACCCATCCAGTCTTCAACGGTTTGATCATTTATACTGATGATCCTTCCACCCTGATTGCAACGGTTTGATCGTTTATACTGATGATCATTTATACCCATCCAGTCTTCAACGGTTTGATCATTTATACTGATGATCCTTCCACCCTGACTGTAACGGTTTGATCATTTATATTGATGATCATTTATACCCATCCAGTCTTCAACGCTGTGATCATTTATACTGATGATCCTTCCACCATGACTGCAACGGTTTGATCATTTATACTGATGATCATTTATACCCATCCAGTCTTCAACGATTCGATCATTTTTACTGATGATCTTCCCGCCCCGGCTTCAACGGTTCGATCATTTATACTGATGATCCTTCCATCAAGATTGCGAAGTTCCCCAACGGTTTGATCATTCGGCACATTGATCTCCCCATCTGCCTTCACGGCAGCCAGTCCTGTCAAATTCATCAAACGGCAATCAACACATCGTCCATCTAGTCCACAATGACGATCAAATATCGTCCAATGGTGTGTTCATCCGCAACTGATTGTTCCCCAGGAGAGTCCGTCTTGGCCTGTCCCGAACGACAATCACCCTCAGTCTAGCCGCAAGTGCATCTTCCAGCAGGCTTATTGCTCTGTCTCGGATGGTCTTTGATAAGGAGATTGGCTCTGATTCCCAACAGATGGAATTCAACCTGCCTGACACGACCTACCCGTGTTTGTTGGAATACTTTGTGCCGAGGATAGCTTGATCCCCAGCAACGACGGCCTGTCCCGTCCAAATCTGCAGCGACAGCCTGTCCTGTCCAAATTCGATCAACAAGCGGTGATGCAATCGTCCACTTCTACTTCCATCCTTGGCAATGGATCACACGTCCATTCCACCAATCAGGTTCTGTAAGTATGTTTGTCTACTTTACTATGTTCTGCTCTGGATGACCTTGAGGGGTGTCTAGAATTCTTTGACGTTACTTGTACCAAGTCAATGGTGCTTCAAGTGCCGTCAAAGAGGGGCTACTGTAGACACCCCAATCTGGGCTTCCAGATTACTTTATTTACGGCATTTGATTCCCCGATGATGAATCGGATCAAGAACACCCCGGGAATGTAAAGTGTTTGAGCTTTGAGTGTTTGAAAAATCCTTAAACCCAAGCTAACCTAAGCCACTTCCAAAAGCCAAAAACCCTACTGACCTGCGCCAGGGCGCAACCGTTGCGCGCCAGGGCGCACCGTCGCGCGACGGTTTGACTTTCTCGCGCGATGGTTGACCATCGCGTGCCAGACCCACTCCATCGCGCGCCAGGGCGCACCATCGCGCGATGCACTGACTCTCGCCGAGTGCGCTCGGGTCAAAGTCAAAGATTTATTTGTTGACCCATGCGCGACAATTTGAACACGCGTGATGGTCCCATTCCATCGCGCGATGGTCCTAACGATCACTTTCACCTTTGCCCGGCCGGTTGGTTGCTTGCCTGGGAGTCTACAAGGTTATTTGAACCCCGTTTTTCTCCACAGGGTAGTGTGGTGCAAGTTAACCTCTCCCATCACCTTTTGGCAAGCCTTCTCCACTAAGTTTTGGCCTTGGGCCTTGTTTGCCACTCTCTTACACCTTCAAAGCCTCCTATAAATACCCCCCTTTGTTCACCTTTCAAAGGGTTCAAGATTTTCATTCACTTTGGGTTAGGAAAGGAAGGGCACAACATTTTACTCACCATTTTCACCACTCAAACAACCTCAACTCAATTCAAAGTTCAAACACTTTTCAAACCTCAAAGCCAAAGGTATAGCTTACCTTTGTTCTGCTCTCTGTTCTGATCTCTGAGGGCGGGGCCAAGGCTGGTAATCAATACCAGTCCTGGTCCTAAAGCTAGCAAGGTTTCAAAAACCGTCATGGCAAGAACCAACGCGCGACGGACCCATACACTCGCGCGACACTCTGCTGTTGTGCGCGATGGTCCGCGTGGGGATTGGTGTCTTGCCGTTTTATGTCTTCATTATGTATAGATCACTTGCAAGCATGAAAATAACCAGTTTATTGCTTTTCCTTTGTTAGAAATGTTAGTTTTACACTTCAATACTTCGTTCTATTCTGTTGGAATACCCCTGGGACCTTTCTGAATATGTCTCAGAACCCAGAAACATGTAAACCAAGCACTGGTCTGGTCTATTCCCTCGCGCGACAGACTGACACCATCGCGCGATGCTGCGCCAGGGCGCACCGTCGCGCGCCTGAGGCGCATCCTCGCGCGCCAGGGCGCACCCTCGCGCGAGAGAGTGACTGTCTCGCGCGATGGTTTGGTTCTGACCAGTGGTTGGCCTTGCATGGATAACTATGGGTAACTAGGCCTTTGGTCTCTGTTTTGTCCACACTGTTTATGGACTGTTTTGTTTATTTGTAGGGCTTTTCAGCCTTTAAACTGTATATTATAACTGCTTATCAACTGCTTGGTTTGTCCTGGGTGTGCACTGGTCCTTCCAGAGCCCAGAGGGTTTGAGAATAAGAGTTGTGGGCTTAGGCTTACTGGCGCGCGCAGGTCTTGTAGTAGCGCACGCAGGTGTGACTAGCATGCATTGACTTGATCAGTGCATACTGGTTTCCTGCGCACGATACTCCAAGACAGGGGCTTTTCAGTCTGTCTAATTCCCACAGCAGTCTGTTTTCATCCTATACTAACTGTTTCAAATAGAGCAAACATGCCATCTATCACATCTTGCAAACATGTTACAGCTTAATCCCCGATTAACTGTTCCCCCGCCCTAATTGGCTTCAAATTGGTTAAAGAAGAAAACGAATCACAAATACTCTCACAAAATGCCTAAGTAGAGACCGATCTTCGGATTGGGCGAGAGGGGTGCCTTAAAACCCTTCCCCTCTCGTAACCTGGCTCCCGAACCCAGATATGGTTATGACGGACTGGTTCCTTCACTTTTTCAAATCAAATAGCGCGGCAGGTGCTTCGAAATACGGTTCCTTGGGTGTCAGACCTTCAAACCCAGGTGGCAACTCTGTATTTTGCGAGCGCCTGCTTCTCCGCTCGCGCTCCCTCGATTTCTGGGCCCTTGCACTTTGGAATCCAAAAATTCCAGGGCATGCTGCCCACATTGTGCATTTAGTACAGGCTTGAGCATTCAAAGTACAGGCTTTGAGAGCAGATGATATCTCGTTGTATGGATTTGTTGAGTAGTGAGTTTGTAGAACTGCTGAACTCTTGAGTATTCCATCTTCCATAGGGTTTGATTTGTTCTTCTTGCTTGGGATGCTTCCAAGGCTAATTCTGAGTATGCTCGGGACTCCCCCCAAGGCTAGTTCTGAGTATGCTCGGGACTCCCCCCAAGGCTAGTTTTTTACCCTATTCCACTTCGATTCTGTCGACTTGTTGACCCAAAATGCCATAAGGCTTGTAAAACACTATGGCCTTCAGAGATTTCCATCACCTCGACTGATGGGGTGATCCACACATACGCTCTAGAAGATTTCTATTGCCTCCTTTTGGTAAATTCAACTTGTTTTGGGAGATTTCCATCGCCTCCATTAACGGGGTGCCTTTCGGAGGCTGAAGTGTGCACTAGGTTATTGTAAGCTTTATACAGGTGCTTTTTCTTGTTGACTGTTGATTCAAAACTATTGAGTGCGAGGTTGCCTAAGTGTAGAGTTGCTCGAAGTTCATGAAACCCGACATGGTCATGAATACGACAAGGCATGTGCATGGTGCTACTGAAGAGTAAATGCGACGCTTCTGAGTTATGAAGGCAGAGCTGTTGACATGGAGATGAAAGCGTAAAGCAAGGAGCTTTGGAGATGTAAAGTGCGAAGCCACTTCAATGTTGCTGATATGGTGCCAATTGTAGAGTTGGCTCAGGACTAGTTACGAGGCTATTTTCCAGCTTCTTTGACTTGGCTTTGTCAGTCATAGACACAAAGCTTGATGTGGTTGTTCCTGATAGCTTCAAGGACCAAAATCCAAAAGAATCCTTCAATCCACATTTGAATAGTTTAGAAAATAGCAAGAGATAGGAAAACAACATGCAAGAGGCTTGAAGTCGACCACGGGCCGAAGTTCTTTTATGCTGACTGCTAGGGGCAGGACCACCACACTTGAAGAACCCTAGTTCAAGAGCTTGAACGATTCTGGGTGACATAGATTGCAATGCAACACATATGCATGTTAATTTGAGTATTTAAAAAGAAACGCAAGCCCCCTGTTTAGGCAATGGATGCTTGATTCTAGCTTAACTATGCGTGATGACAATGAACTAATTGCCCCTAGCATAGAAACATGCAATGTAAATAACAATGAATGTGAGTGCAATGTTTCTATTCGGCAGAGATCTTGGCATGCCCTTGACTGTGTTGTGTGACAGCATTCAACAAAAGAGTTGAGGTGTTCCCCCAGGATATGACGCTTCTCAGGCTGAGCTTTTTTCAAATGTGTTGACAGGGAGGTAGACTTTACAGTGCATCCTTTGTTTGCCCTTCATTCCTTGTATAGAGGTGACGGCCATGATGCCTTAATGAACCTGCCTTACTTGATCATAAGAACACTTCATACTTGGGGTTAGCTCGTGCAACCAAGACAACTACTTTTGCTAAGCAAACATAAGGATGTACACGTGGAATACTAGGGTCAAAAGTGTAACAACTCGGATTTTTACTGAATAAAAATTTCGTTGTTATATAAGAAATTCTTTATCGTATTAATGCTTTTCTTTTTAATTCTAATAATCAGTCATAAATAGATTCTATCACCTCGGTCGATAAGATCATTTTCTAAAGACGAGTATGCCTATTAAGACCTTGGTATAATTACTTGGTAATTGTAGTAAAATCCTAAGAATTATATTTCTCGGCTGGAAATCCTACTTGGCGATCGATTAGTTAGCAACCCCATCTACCATTTGGCTTAGTTACACTTTCCTGACCTAGAGCGTTGCATCGATGCCAAAGTGGATAATTTTTAGTCTTACCTTGACAGTTGACTTAACTACCTTGCTTTGGCTTGGCTGGGCTGCCTTGACATCGGGTCACTGACGGGCCTGCCTCGCCTAGGCGTCGGGTTGATCTGCCTTGGCTGCCTTCAGGTTTTGCCTTGGCGTCGGGTCGCGCCTTGCTTTTGCCTTGGCATTGCCAGGCTGCCTTGGCCACTGCTGGGCCACCGGGCTGCCTTAGCCACTGTTTGGCCACTGCTTGGCCACCAGGCTGCCTTGGCCACTGTTTGGCCACCGGGCTGCCTTGGCCACCGCTTGGCCACTGCTTGGCAACCGGGCTGCCTTGGCCACCGCTTGGCCACTGCTTGGCAACCGGGCTGCCTTGGCCACCGCTTTGCTAGCGGGCTGCCTTGGCCACGCTCACACCTTGCCTTGGCGTTTGGCACCGTCGGGCTTTAATATTCCATTATTAGGCAATTTCCTACTAAATAAAACCCAAAATACCACTCGATCAATGAAAGCCTAGATTAAGTATTGTTAGTCTTTAATCAATAGCCTAATGCCCATTTAGGCTAATCACTTCTCCCTAACCCTAGATGGACCATTTTACCCTTTTTGTCTTTATCCATTGGACGATAAAGGCTAGGGTAATATTTATCCGTTGGACGATAGATGCTAGGGTAATCTTTATCCATTGGACGATAAGATCTAGGGAAATCCTTATCCATTGGTTAATACATGCTAGGAAGATCTTTGACCATTGGACAATAGTTGTTTGGAAGAAGACCAAGTTTGACTAGTAGTTGGAATAGTCTAGTCAAAAGTGAATATTGTACTTCATGATGACTTTCCTTGGACCATTGGTTATTACATGCTGGGGGAAGCTTTACCCCTTGGACAATAGATGTTAGGATTGCCAAATAGGATGACAAGACTAGTCATGTGTACTTTATCCTACAAAAAGAATAATCATAAGCCATGTGTGCATTTAAGTAGTCTTGTCCTTACCTTCCTTGTTCTTTCCATAAATGTGCATATATATATATACATATATATATGTACATGATAGTACTTTGACCAAGAGAGAGAGAGAGGGCCGAATGAGGGGGAGAGGGAGAGTGAGTGCATGTGTGTTGTACTTAGACATGTGCATTGTACTTTGATACTATTTGACCAAGTTGCACTTGTATTGTACCTTGGCTTGACAAGACAAGACCATGGAGCAAATCCATGGGGAAGAGAGAGAGAGACATGGCCGAATGAGAGGGAGGGGGAAAGTGAGGTGTATGTGTGCTATACTTTGACAAGTTGAAGTACTTTGACACTATTTGACCAAGTGGCACTTGTTGGAGTACTATTGCTTGACAAGACAAGTCCATGGAGCAAATCCATGGGGGGGAGAGAGAGAGAGATGGCCGGCCAAGTGGAGTGAGGGGGGAAGCTTCATTTTGCCTATAAATAGCATCCATTCCATGCCTTTCAACTCACACCTTCACCATTCAACTTCTCTCTCTAGAAAGCTTAGTGTTCTTGCTTGTTCTTGCTTTGTTCTTGAGTGTTCTTGAAGTTCTTCTCTTGTTCTTCAAGAAAGTCATCCTAAGCCGCCACTAAACCACCACTTCACCACCCTTCGATCCATAAGAGTTTAGTAGCATAGTCAAGATTTAGTTTCGAGAGAAACCTTTCTCTTTCGAAGCTACCGGAAGTCCACCGTAAGCCGTTACTCCGACGAAATTCCCGTAGCCACCCTACCGCCAAGAAGAACGGTAGAGTTCTTCGAACCTACTTATCCTAAGTATAGTTGTATGCATGTTCGAATTAAATGTAGACTTTTCTTAACTACTTCCTCTAAGTATATTGTATTGTATGAACATAAAGCCATATGTGTAGCATGATTTGTTTTACGTAGTTTACTTTGATCTTATGACTACTTGATTGCTCGATCTCGTGTTAGTTGCTTGTATGAACTTGTCAATAAACATGTGTTGTTTTGAACTTCCAAAAAGATGGCTATACGTTTTCGTTTTAAAAGATAAAGTGTTGTTTTAAACGAAGTATTCGTATTTTGACCTTTTAAACGATTGTAAGCATGATAGCATGTTGCTTGCCTTACTTGTGGTTGTAAACAAGCATGATTAAATAGAGTTGGATGATCTTGCTAGTTTAGTTTCAAGATTTCTTTAAAGTGATTTGTCCCGCCGCGGAGTCTATGCATGATTACGAGACACGAGAACCGAAAAGTAGAAACATGACACCTAGGGTGTGGATAAAGGAAATAATTGAACTTGGTAAAAAACTTTTGAAACTACATAATGGCCGGACTTGGTAGCCCTTTGTGTAGACTTGCGAAAACCGCAATGAGACCGGACTTGGTAGTCCATTGTGTAGATTGCTAACGGAGCCGGACGTGGTAGCTTCATTGGTAATTGGGCTTGGTTATCCGCGGAGAGGAGCCAAAGCAAGATTTGATAACGTGGCTGGACTTGGTAGCCCGTTGGTAACAAAGAATGAGAAATGATTTTCAAAATGTTGATTTGGAAATGGTGAAACGGTTTACGATGAGTCGCGTAGGAGAAACAAAGAAAGGCATGACACCAACGTAGGCAAGATAATGAATGCGGATGTGTCATTGTTAATTATGTTGTTGAATGAGCATGTGTAATTGCCTATGTACCTTCGTGTTAGAAGTTATGGTTTAGCGGGTTGGATTATTCTATTGAGCTTCCGTAGCTCACGGTGTTACCTTTGTGGTGACCCTGACATATTATCTTGGGGCGTATTTGGTATAATGTGTCAGATTTTATAGATGAGCAGCATGAACAGTACACTTTGGAGGCCTTCGGAGCTGAGGAGCTTGCAAGGATGGAGGAAGAGGCGGAGCAGTAGTTAACCTTAGATTATCCCCTCTTTTGTTGAATAAAAGTACTCTTGTGAGAATTATGTTGTAATAATGAGCTAGACTCTCTTTAGTTTATTCAATAAAAATGTTTATTTAACGTACCCAAAATTCGGGGCGTTACAAAAAGACCAATGCAAAAGACAGGGTGATAATGATATGCATGTGAATCCGCAATGCATTCTGGACATCTTAACTTTTGCGTATTTAAGCTAATGCTCCTCTTTGATTTAGGGAGACCAAGAATGACTTTAAACTAGTTAAGTGACTATGACAAGACAGACTACAATATTCTAGCGACCCTACTAAAAATATTGTTTGACCCAGGGCCCATCTAGCTGCACCTCTCATGAAATGAGAAACTCATTTTATCTTTTGTAAAAGCAATTGTGCTTGTATTACTGTGTCAGGAATGTTTAGGATAAAATTAACATTGAAAACTTTTCCTCGAGGATTTCAAAGCCATATCACTCCATCCATGTTCCACACTCACGTCATTCAATCATCAAACCCATGCCTCTAGTCACATAAGAGGTTGGATACTTTTGAGAGAGGTGTATAAAGGGAAACATAGGCATACCCCTTGTCTCACGTAACTCTCCATGTTGTTTGATTTGCCAAGATGATGCAAATTTTAGGATTCTTGCCCTTCGTGTTAAGTTCCACATTGGTGATGCCCTCTAGTGTCTAGGACCTTGCTACTAAGTCGTATTTCTCAATCTGAAAGGACTTTGTTATGGACCATAATGTAGGCTTGGGTTTTGGCTTGAGAAAGAAGCGGATGTAAAGGCTCAAACCTAATTTCTACTCATGCTTGGGTTTTAAAAGCTAGCAGCCATCTTCAACATTTTTATCAACTCTTGCTATCTCTTGCCTTACTTTGTGTGAAAGAATTGATTTCTTCAAAAATGGCCTTTGTATGCATTGGAAGAAATGTTTCCTTCAAAATGCCCCTTGTATGACAGGGTGCTCATTCTTCCATTGATTTTTCTTTCATCTCCCCTTGTATTTTTTTGTATTTACGCCAGTGTAGGGGATGGCTGCCTAGCAGGCTTTTCAAAGAAATTATCTAGAGGCTCGACGTGGCTAGCAAGGGATAAGTGTTTGGGATAGGGAAATGAATGCCTTTCTTCATCTTGAAACATACGACAAAGTGACAGGAATCCTAGCCAAGAGATTAAGAGCTTTGATGTTTAACCAAGTGAATTATTGAAGACAATCCTTCGAGACACATTGTAGATGTATGGAGACATGGTTGATTCCTCACTTTGTTCGTGCTCTAACTTTTGCCTCGACCGCCGTTACGGGTTTTCAATCTAGCGAGCTCATCATTTTTTTTTATTCTCTCTTCATTTTTTCTCTCTTTTCATCTTCAACAACCTATTTCGCTTACAAGTGATCTTTGTGAGGGTGCAGAGATGTGTCAACTCCTTCCTAGCTCAACAGAAATGACACGGGTCATAGCTTTGAAAAACTCGTTTTGCGCTTTTGACAATTCAAGTGATTATGATGTGTTCCAAAAGATGTCATAAGATTACTTTGAAACCCTTGTGGATTGTTTTCATCATTTGATGTTATCATGAGTATTCTATGGCAGCGAACTAGCACAGGAGAAAACATTTTCAAAATTGTGGCCGACCAAAAGGTGCCTACATATCCCAATAGAGAATCAGGTCGTTTGTAGTTCAAGTCTAAGGAGATTCACATTTTGGAAGAGATTCACATTTCATGCTAGGTGCAACAAGCGGACTTATGACCAAAATAAACTCAAGACATAGACCTTTTAAAAAGGAAACAAATATGGACCAAAATAGTAGCCAAAAATAGCTAGATAAGACTCCTTAAAAGATTGACTCTTAGCCTAAGACGTGACAGGCATGGATGCCGCTGCTGCCCAGTGATCTAACTCAGCTGGATCAATCTTCTTTTGATCGATGAGGTCTTGGATTGCATTCTTGAGAGCCTCGCATCCTCTGATAGAGTGACCATTTACTTGGTGGTACTTGCAATACCCTCCGCCTTTTTGTATAGAGTTTGGAAATTTTGGTTGCAACGGCTTCAATACCCCTTTTGCTTCCAAGATACAGAACACCTTTCCCAAGTTCACTCCAAAAGGAACAAAGTTTCTCTTTTCCCTACGGTCAAGATGAGATCCCACCGGTTTATCATTACTATTGCTTATGTTCATCTTACAGTTGTCTTTCTCTTTGGGAGATTCCTGGTTTAGATCGACGATATCAAGAAAAAGTTGTTTCTCATGTTGCTGCTGCACATCGTCCACCACCATTTCAATTTGGTTGTCCTTAATGGGATAAGTTTCTTTCTGAGTTGCCCTTTTCATCCATCTAGTAGGGGGAGGTGGAGGTGGAGCTTGTGGAAGACTTCTTTGCAAACTGTGAACAATGATGGCTAGGGCAGCCACTGATTCAGCCAGAGCTTCAATCTTCTCGTCAACCATTGCTGTCACGTCTAAGACCAAACCCAAAATTTAGAGAAAGCAAGAACTGAGCTACGCTCAAGTTGAGATGTCCAAAATCAAGTGTCTATGTAATGCACACATCAAACACACTTATTGCCTTTAAAATGAAAATCTAGAATGATGGGGGGCTTAACCAAATGATAATAGATGTTGACACGTGATCATGCAATGTGCTATAAGAAGAAATGAGGGTGATGGACTCCTCTTTTGGTTTAGTCCCCTACATGGTTAGAGAAAAGCAAACAAAATGATATACAAAGCACCATAGCCACTTTCACAAATCATGGATGAGTCATGTATAGCAATTCATTTTTATGCATGAGTTTATTGGATACCATAGATAGCCAGCAATTTTTGATATGGATGATCCTTAAGACTCGTTGTTTACAAATACTGCACGTCACTTAAGATCCTACGTCCATGCCAATCCACATTATGAGGCAGACCGAAAAAGCTGAGCAGATGACCACAACGAAGAGTAGACTCGGAGTTCATCACTGTGCTAACGGCTATTTGAATATTCCACTTTTTGGTTTTAAGAAAAACTTGTTTTTTGAGGATTTGATCATCATTAGCCATTTTCAATTAAAAAAAGTTTCGAAAAGTTTTTATCTCTTTCAATTCTTTGTTAGGGAAGATTCTTTCACTCCAGACAATGCTAACGTGATTCTACTAGCTTCAGGTTATTCTTTCAGCAAGTGTTTATCAAAACTTATTTTACTCAGGAAGCACATCGAAGTTGATCTATCAAAAACTTATTCAACAAGTTTTTTTCTTTCTTTTCTCTTTCTTAAAACATTGATTGAGGTAATTGGGATCCACATGATTACCTGCCAACATATTGACAAACTCCTAAATCTTACCGGCTCGTTGCGGTAAGCATGCTCAAAATTTTGAATTTTGAAAGATGGGTTGCTAGGTCGATTTGAAATAGGAATCAAAGTCCTTCATTTGTCATGCTGAATCATCCATGGAGAAATAATTATTGCAAGTTCTATCCATAATATCCTTTACTTTGCATACAATCATCCATTACCTGCTCTACTACCTTACACTCCCTCTTTCCTTTAGCCTCGCAAGGCAAAGATTGCTAGAGCCACCCCTAGTTCAATTGTCGATGGAGCGGCCAGTGTTTGATTTCGTTTTAGAAATCCATGCTTTGCGGTGCTTTAAGTAAAGCGGGAGTGTTAAGTAAGCAATGATGCCTTCATCTTACCATAAACATACCTTGCAGGCAATGCCATGCCTCAGTGCTAGACTATAAAGACTTAGAGTTAGGGCTCTTAGTTCAAGCCCCAACCCATCTGCACAGAAAGCGATGTTATAAAAACATATACAAGGTGTGAGGAAGAACTTATAGAAAAGATGCAAGTAGATTCCTAACATGCGGGATCCTGTCTTATTCTGATAGGTTCTATGGATCTCTAACACTTGTAAGGTTTGGGTAGTCTCAAGGGTGCTCTATTGTCAAAGGGCACCAGTCCATTCACCAGCCCATCATAGGCGATGATTGGGTGATTTCCCTTTTGATATACCACTAGGTACAAGTGACTGTGGAGTTTGCTGGAACCCCTAACATAGCCCGTGTCATGCTGGGGTATTAGGTGAACTCAACAAGGTTGCCCGCTCAATGCATATAATAAATGAATTGAATAAAGCATGTATTAGTCCTATGTCGAACTTCTGGTTATGGCTTTCAAGTCCCCAGCAGAGTCGCCAAAAACTGTAGACACCTCCCAAACGGGGCATCGCCATACAGATTGATCGCGTTTGTTTGCTTTCCACTTCATAAACCAGGATCGTGGATATTCCCATGGCTAGGAACATCGCCACATGATAACGGTTATCATCAAAATAGAGTCGCCACCTAGTTTATAAAAACTAGAAAAAGAGATAGAGATTCTGGGTACAGGAGCCAAAAGTACAATAGGGAAAGGTGTTAGGCACCCCTTTCTGCCCAGTCGTGAAACTGGCCCATAATCATTCGACATACGATTAATACATTCCTTATTTAATTCTAAACACATAATCTGCTTTGTTAGCCTTTAAACTGTTAATGATGAGCCAGTATGTTAATTAAATCATGCATCAGAAATAAACAAAAACAGATAAGTTGTTCCAGGAAAATCGATCTCTCGGCCGGTGAATGGATTTCACGGCCGAGGAATCCTACTGGATTGATATATCGGCTGAAGGATTGATCCCCCAGCCGATGTTGTTCCTCACACCAGAACAGATATTTAACAGATAATCAAAACACTATGACTAATGCATAAAAACGTAAAAGAGATCAAACCATAGGCCCTTAGGCCTCACCACCTTGATCCCTCAGTTGCTTGATTGCTTCGGATTACAGGGGATTGACTGATTTACTTCTCGAAAACCCTAGGGTTAGGGTTTGTACTTCGGGGTTTAATTGTTCAGGATGCGGCAGCCTTCGGAGGGTTAGGGCTTCTAAAGAGGGAGTGTGTGGGATGATTTCTGCAGAGTTTGGAGGTATGAGATGGAGGAATTGAATGATAATTTCGAAACCCTAAGTCCTCTTTATATAGGCATGGGATGACTCACTCCGGCCAATCAAATGGCGTGAATCAATAAGGTAGTTTAGGGTAACAAGATCTCTGCTCAAATCTACTTTCGTAGCCCTGAAGAATCGGAGTTTGGCTGCTAGGGTTTTGGTGCGTTGATCAAACGACTGATAGAACATTCCAGAATTCTGGAAAAAGACAATCTGGCGGCCGAGGAATGGATCTGGTGGCCGAGGAATCGATCTTACGGCTGAGAAATGTATTTGGTGGCTGAGAAATAGATTTGGCGGTCGAGGAATAGATCGGCGGCCGAAGAATTGTTTTGGTGGCCGAGGAATCGATCTTACGGCTGATAGATGCATTTTCCTAGGATGTTGTATTTCTATCTGAAAGGCTATATGGCTCTGAATTGGGTCCTCTAAGCGGCTCAAAGTTCTTACCATAAGTCCATGGGTTCACAAGAAATCAATCAGCAATCATTGTATCCATTTCATCATCGGGATGGTCCCCAATGTTGGACTTGAAATAATCGTTAGGCCAAATTGGGGTGTCTACATTAGCGAGCCGCTACAACATTGCTGCATGATATGATTCACAAGGAGGTGGAAGTTTACGTTGATGATATGATCGTTAAGGCCAAAGAGCGAGAAGGACATTTGCCAGCACTCAAGAAATTCTTCGAGAGAATCAGAAAGTACAAGATGCGCCTCAATCCAGCCAAGTGTACATTCGGGGTCACTGCAGGGAAAATGATTGGATTTATGATCACTACCCGTGGCATCGAAGTCGATCCATCAAAGATCAAAGCCATCCTAGAAATGGAGCCACCACGGTCCGAAAAGGATGTGAGGAGTTTTCTTGGCAAAGTGCAGTTCATCAGTAGATTCATAGCAAAGCTGACTTCAACTTGCGAACCCCTATTCCGCTTACTCAAGAAAGTAGTACCGTTCGCTTGGGACGATCGGTGCCAAAAAGCTTTCGAAGCCATTAAGGCCTACCTGCATGAGCCACCAGTATTGACGCCCCCGTAATAGGAAAACATTTGATCCTATACCTGTCAGTCACCCCGTCTTCGATGAGGTGTATGTTAGTGCATGAAGGAGACGATGGGGTTGAAAGGGCTGTTTACTACCTCAGTGAAAAGATCGTTGGACCCGAAGAACGTTATACTCCTTTAGAAAAGACATGCTGGGCACTCGTATGGGCTTCTAAGAAGTTGAGACATTACATGCTGGCCTACCCGGTGAGGTTAATATCTCGAATGGATCCCCTAAAATATTTGTTCGAGAAACCGGCTCTCACAGGCAGGATGTCGTGGTGGTTGCTGATGTTGGCCAAATTTGAGTTAAAGTATGTTACCCGAAAGTCAGTAAAGGGAAGAGCTGTCGCTGAATTCCTAGCCGATTGCCCAGTCAAGGGAGGGGAAGATGCAGAATTTGAACTCCCTGACGAAGACATAATGATAGTGGCCGAGGATGTTTGGTAGTTGTACTTCGATGGAGCAGCCAACCAGAAAGGGTTCGGAATCGGTGTATTGCTCATTTCGCCCGATGGATTGCACATCCCGTTGGCGTTCAAGCTTAATTTCGAAGTCACCAATAATTAGGCGGAATACGAAGCTTGCATTGTAGGCATGGAGGCAGCCATCGAAATTGGCATAGAAAGGCTAGAAGTTGTGGGAGACTCGAACTTGGTTGTATCCCAAGCAAATGGTGATTGGAAGGTCAAGGTAGAAAACTGAAGCCATATCATCAGGATCTCGAAGACCTTATTCCCCACTTCAACAAGGTGACATTCACTCATGTCCCGAAGCTCAAAAATCAATTTGCAGACGCTTTGGCAACACTAGCATCTATGGTCGAGATCCCTGTTGGCATAAAGTTAAGGCCAATTGTAATAGAACAAAGGGATACACCGGTATACCAGTATGTCATGGTGGTTGACGAGCCCGACGATGGCCACCCATGGTACTATGACATTTGGAGATATGTGGAAAGAGGAGAGTACCCCATGGGAGCAAGCAACAAGGACCGAATCGCTCTTCAAAGGATGGCGCCTCAGTACATTATCTGTGGAGGAAACTTATACCGAAGATCGCACTGTGGCACGCACAAATTATGCATCCATGGAGAAGATGCAAAAAGGGTAATGGAAGAAGTCCACGAAGGTGTATGTGGCCCCCACATGAATGGCATAATGGTCGCCCAGAAAATCCTCAGGCAGGGATACTTCTGGTCCACCATGGAAATGGAATGTGTGGAATACGTACGAAGGTGTCGAAAATGTCAAATTCATGCCAACCTTACGCATGTCCCGCCACACGAGCTACAACAAATGACCTCGCCATGGCCTTTCTCGACATGGGGCATTGATGTCATCGGAAGGATAGTGCCGGCAGCTTCTAACGGTCATAAGTTCATTTTAGTAGCCATCGATTACTTCACGAAATGGGTAGAAGCTGCTTGTTACACCACTTTGACCGCAGTTCAAGTTACGCACTTTATTAAGCAAAATGTCATTTACCGGTATGGGGTTCCTCAGGCTTTTGTATCTGATAATGGGGTTCACTTCAAAGGGCGAGCTCGGGAAGTATTGGATGAGTTCCAAATCCAAGTGCACAAGTCAACAACTTACTGACCTCAAACCAATGGGGTTGTGGAAGCAGCTAACAAGACGATCAAAGCCATTCTGGAGAAGACTACTCAATCTGCGAGGGACTGGCATGAACAACTACCCCTAGCTTTGTGGGGGTATCGCACGTCTGTGCGAACACCAACTGGGGCAACCCCCTACTCTTTGGTTTACGGAATGGAAGCGGTTCTCCCCATCGAGTTGGAGGTCCCATCCCTTCGGACTATGATTGAGTGTGAAGTCCAAGAGGCAGAATGGTTGAGCAATCAATTCGAGGAACTTATACTGTTTGATGAACGCCGATTAAGGGCTCTTTACCATATTCAAGGGTATCAACGGAGGATTGCACGTGCATTTAACAAGAAAGTGAAACCCAGGGATTTGGCAGAAGATGATATGGTTTTAAAGGAAATTCGGGCTCCGGTCTACGACCCACGAGGAAAGTTTTGACCAAAGTGGTCTAGGCCATACATCATTAAAACTGTAGGGTGATATTCCCGAACAGGGATAATCATGAGCCGAACACGTGATGAAAGTTGTGCAATGAGAAAAGTGATGAAAGCCACCATAATGATAGTGACCGATGATCAAAGATATATGCCGAACAGAATGATTACCCTGGGACATGAGATGTCCCAGAATCATACCACCTGTTCGGCGATATAAGCTTTTACTTAAAAGCAGCAGTAGTTAAGATGCAGTCTGTTCGGCAAAGAGCATGCCGGACAGATAGAGTCGTCTTAAAGATAGTCTTAAGAGATAGGGCGCAAGCAGTATTCCAGAAGGAGTGTTCAAATATCCAGTTAGGATAAGCGACAAAACAGTCCTATTATGGAACGAATTCCATATAGGAAAGAGGACCTACGAGTAAGGAGTCTCTGATCATTGGGCAAGAAGATCCCTTCAGAGGCCAGGATTCCTATACGAGATAGGAATCCTAGAGCAATAAGGATGCTTGGACAACAAGCAAACATTTGACTATATATACGAGGTAAACCTCGAGGTAAAAGGTATGCAATACATTGCAAACATATTGTGTTTTCCTACTGATAATTAGGGTTTCGCACCAGTACGAGATACTAACTTAGGCATTGGAGGGCCTTTGCCACGAGAGGCAAAGGTGCGCTCACCCCTTGTCTGTTTTGCAGATTAGGGTTCCGGCGGGGCACAAGGGTATCAACCGAGGATCATGTGAATCTGTTGCGAATCAACAGTGTTCCAGGTACTCTCTGTTTTTCTGCACCTACAAAAACTATCCTGTCCGGAGGAGCTATGCAACTCATAGATTTGGACGGAAATGAATTCTCAACTTTGGTCAACCTGTATCAAAGTAAGCGCTACTACCCCTGAGAGAAGCTCGCTGGGCTGAAAACCGCAAGGGCGGGCAGTCCCAGGCAAAAATTAGAGCAAAAGCCTACTAGGATGAAAACCCGTTGGGGCATCCTAGGCAAAAGTTAAGGCATATAATAAAATGAGCTTGCTAGGTCGAAAACCCGAAAGGGCGATTTTAGGCAAAAGTTAGAGCGCAAAAGGAGAGTGTCAAAACCAGAGCGAACCCTGCCTTGAACTACGTTATGACCTGATTCCTTCACCAGGAGGATACGTAGGCAGTCTCACATCGAGACCCGGTCACAATCTATCAAAATAAAAATCCAGGTTGGGAAGATTCGAAGAATGGAATCAAGGAGAGGGAAATCCTCCACAACTTATTTTTATTAATACGATTACTTCTACTACATAAGATTGAACAGGACTTTTAAAAATAAAAAGGAGTACGACATAATAAAAGTGGGTCCACAATTTATTCAACGGTCAGGGTGGTAGGATTGAGTCAGTTTCCTTGAGCCCCAGCTCTTGCAGCAATGTCCCTCTTGAGCCACTTTCGATAGCTCCCGCATACCGCCACAGAAGGGTAAGGATGCACGTCGGTTACCTCGCACGTCCTCCAGAAGCGTTGGTAATGGCAAAGAACAGAATGGCAGAAGAGAGGCAGAACCACATCCACAAGAACCTCTGCAGGAGCCTCTTGTCTCAGGCCTAGCTGACGCTGGATCCAGTAAGGGATGTAGAAGGTGAAGGCCCCCAGACCAGCAAGAACAACCCACTGAGGGCCCATGTAATGCACTGTCATAGGTGGGAGGTCCAGCCATCGGCACCTCCAAGAAATAGTCTCGGCTCGCTAACGCTTGAAGAAAGTCAACCCACTCGGCCATACTCTTGTCAGCAAACTCGAAACATCGCTAAGAAAGCAACCTAGCCTTATATGACTGGTTGCTAGGAGGGATGGTCAGCACATTCACCTTATCGCAGAGCCAAATCTGTGAGAAGAGAGAAAACAAGTAAGAAATCGTAGAAAACCAAGCCGAGTGTTGAGGTAAAATGAGAACGTGAGAAAAACCCGAAAAAGGAGAGTTGAGTGAGAAGCCTACCTGTAAGAGGAGAGGACTACCTCTAAAAGCCTCGGTCTCCCCGAAACGAACCTTGTCCAAACCTATCAGCGTCTCGGCCAAAACCATCGGGATCACATCCTTTCGGGCCTCAACCTGAACGGTAACGCTGACCAATGCCGAGCTAGCAAGACCGATAGAAGGGACCAAGAGGTAGGCCGCAAGCAGGCACATGTAGAGAGCAGTCATGCATCGAGTCTGATAAGTCATGTCCGCAAGGTCGCCAGGAGGAGAAAACAGCTCAATAAGGCACATCACGTTGAGATGGCCATCCCTAACCAAGTAGCGAGCGGCGCCGTCACCCAATCCAAGGGCCGCAGCCAGAACCCTGTAAATGCTCTCACGCACAGGAGGAATAATGACCTCCCCCGAGACGAAAGGCCCGAGGTATGCACGGGACTTCTCAACAGTAGGACAAAGCTCCTGATCACCAAAATGGAACACATGGACTTCTGGATCCCAGAAGCTCACGGCTGCCCTCAAAAGTTCGGGACGGAGACAGATGTTGCGGAGGTACCGCATAGAATAGAGACCATGGGCCCGAAAGTTGAGCCAATCAACGCCTTCTATGGAAGCCAACCACGAACGGAGCGAACCGGTGAGAGAAAGAGCCATTGCAAGGAGTAAGGAGGAAGATAGGAGTTGTATGAGGTGAGGAGAATGTGGTATGAGGAAGCTTGAATTTATAGGAAGGGTGGAGAAGACAACTTCAACTTTCAAAAAGCCTCGGGCTTCCAAAAGTGCATGTTTTCCATGAGTCCTACATGGGAAAAAGCTTGGTCATACTCTAAAAGGCTCAAAATAGACATGCACTGGTTCAGAAATACCATTGCATGGGTCAAACCTCAGTCACCGTGCAATCTGCCTTGGGAAACAGCAAAACCGAAATCTGTCAGAAAAAGAGCCACGCGCGGCACGTCATGGTATCGCGCCGCATGTTGAAACCGGAGAAACCCCGCGGCACAATGGTTGATACGCCGTGGACTAAATCAAGCCCCGCGCGGCATGTTGGGAATTGTGCGTAGCATGTTAAGTCTGCATTTTTGCAGTTTTTGACAGCAGGGTACCAAAGTGAAATTGAGACATTACGAGGCACCATCAACCACCAAAACACACTCTAACGGGTATTTGGGACTTCAGGGATGTTTTGTTCCAAGACGAC
Organism: Rhododendron molle; assembly: GCA_025413875.1. Taxonomy (NCBI): domain Eukaryota; kingdom Viridiplantae; phylum Streptophyta; class Magnoliopsida; order Ericales; family Ericaceae; genus Rhododendron; species Rhododendron molle. The sequence continues at coordinate 28,341,703 of CM046391.1, forward strand.
TCTCGATATTCGTGATTGAGACACGAAAAGTTGATAGAAGTTCATTTCTTAAGCCATGTTGAAGTGTCAAAGTCCGTTTCGAGTCATTCCAAGCTGCTTTTCCGAGTCACACAGGTCATAATAGTCAAAAGTGACTTAGTCCAAGTCCCGGTTTGTGTTCAAAGTCAAAACTTGGGAATATCACGTGTTAAAGTCAACATTTTCTTACTTTTTGATTATATTTGAAATGCAAAGTTGAGTTTCCAAGTCCCGTATCAGAATTTGAAGGTCATTATTGTCACATGGCTGTGTCCGAAGTTGGTTACAAAGGTGTTTGTGTAAAACATTGTATACAGAGTCAATCTTTCAAAGGTATACCTAATTACTTTCCTTGATTTCTATTCCATTGTCAATATGTTTTGCTTGTTAACGCATCACTCATCGCAAACCTCTCATCCAACGCAATTTTGTTGATCGACGTCTAGTTGTATGTTCCGGTTAATGTTTTAGTTATTCGGTTCTCTTTATACCAACAAAAAGAAGATTGAATGGCATAAACATCGAAAGAACAGATCTCTGTATATAAATCAAAAAGCATCCGTGAGTCGAAGTACAAAAGAAGCATGATGGCCCGATGATCAAAATCCTGTCTACCAAGGGCAAACAGGCGCCCTACAAAAAGAAGCACGCAGCCTCCACAAAAGACAAAAGCCAAAAGGCAAAAGAAGGAGCTCAGCTCTCATCATCATCCCTATCCTCGCCCGCCTCCTCATCCTCCTCAGAAACCTCGTCGGCTGCCTGGGAGCTGCTCACCTCTTGAGTGCCAGTCGCCCTGGGCATGGTGCTCCCTGAGGTGGCCTCCAGGTCAACATCTGTAGGCTCATCGATCTTATCCTCGGAGATGTCAATAGGCTCACCCTCAGCCCTTACTGAGTGTCATGCCCTCTTTGATGGCGGCTCTTCCCGAGAGCCAACAGAGGAGACCTGTGGCATTGGAAAACGGACGGACTTTCACCGTAACCCTCGTGAAGCCCCTCCTCTAGCCTGTGTAGACACCGCAATCTGGGCTTCCAGATTACTTTACTTACGGTTCTTGAATCCCCGATGATGAATCGGATCAAGAACACCTCGGGAATGTCGAGTGTTTGAGCTTTGAGTGTTTGCAAAACCCTTGAACCTAACCTAGCCTAAGCCACTTCGAAAATCCAAAAACCTTACTAACCCATGGTAGGGCGCAACCGTCGCACGCTAGGGCGCACTTTCACGCGATGGTCTGACTCCATCACGCGATGGTCAAACTGCCAGGTGGTCAAAGTTTGACCGTTGGCCCTCGCGCGCCAAAGCACACCATCACGCGACAGACCCATTCCATCGCGCGACGGTCAACAACCTGTCCCCATCACGTTTATCAGCTGGGAAAACTTAGCCACGAAGTAATCCTCAGCCAACACGTCTCTTTGCACCAGATCTACCTCCCCCTCTCCTCCTATAAATACCCCCCCTTTGTTCTCTTTCAAAGGGTTACAATTTTTTATATTGAAAGGCTTACACCCTAAGCACCCCAAGAACATAGCTTGTTCTTCTTCTTCCACTCACACACCTCAATCAATCTCAACCTTAACTCAAAGTTCAAACACTTTTCAAACCTCAAAAGATCAAAGGTATAGCTTACCTTTGTTTTGCTCTCTGTTCTGATCCCTGAGGGGGGCTGGCAGGGCCAAGGTTGGTAATTAATACCATTTCTGGTCTTAAAGTCAGCAGAGTTACAAGAAACTGGGATCTAGCATTCCCTCGCGCAATGGACTCACTCTCTCGCGTGACCCTCCTAGGTTGCACGCGACAGTCCACGTGGGGTTTAGGAGGCTAGTTACTTGTTTGTATTTAATATTTTTAAGCTTATTTTGAACATGTTTATGCTTAACTCACTATTTTGCAAGTTAAAAAAAAACATAGACTAGCTTTTCTTTCTGTTTTATTTAAGCTGGAATGTTTCTGGGTTGCTTCTGGACATGTACCAGAGCCCAGGACATGCGAAGCAATTCCTGGAAGTCCAGTTAGAACACTCGCGTGAGAGAGTCACTCCGTCGCGCGATGGTCTACCTAATTCCAGTAACTGCCCTTGCATGAGCAGCTTGGCCCTTAGCCTCTGTTTTTCTACCCCCACTGTTTAGGGGTTGTATTTCAATTTATTTAGCTCCTGTTTGCTTTAAATTGTAATAATTAGTTAACTTTCAGTACATATAAACTGCTTGGTTTGCCTCCTGGGTGTGCACTGGTCCTTCCAGAGCCCAGAAGGGGATAAAATCTAACCTGTGGTTGAGCATCACCCTCGCGCGAGTATGTGGGTATGTCGCGCTATGGTTGGCTTGCATGCGCGTAGATCCATGCATGCAAGCTGGCTGTTGTGCACTTCATATTCAGTCTCTGTGCAGTTTTGATGTTCTGATCAGAGGGTGGGGTTTTATCCCATTTTATTTTTCATTATTTCATCCATCCATGCTCAATTCAAATCACATCTTGCAATATGTTACAGTCTAATCCCCGATTAACTGTTCCCTCGCCCTAATTGGCTTAAAATTGATTAAAGAAGAAAACGAATCACAATATTTTCACAAAATGTCTAAGTAGAGACCAATCTTCGGATTAGGCAAAAGGGGTGCCTTAAAAACCTTCCCCTTTCGTAACCTGGCTCCCGAACCCAGATGTGATTATGACAGACTGGTTCCTTCACTTTTTCAAATCAAATAGCACGGCAGGTGCTTCAAAATACGGTTCCTTAAGTGTCGTACCTTCAAACCCGAGTGGCGACTCTATATTTACGAGCACCTGCTTGTCCGCTCGCGCTCCCTCAATTTCCAGGCCGCTTTGGCAAACGAGGAATGAAATCCTCTTTTCCAAGGGCATGCTGCCCACAGTGGCGACTCTACTGGGGATAATCGAACCAATATTAATTCATACTTAGAGTTTAATACGTTTGCGAACAATTCCTTAAAAGTCTATCAAAACGGTGGGCTTCGCACTGCCGAATGTTGGAATGGTGATTTAACAGGACCTCGTGTCCGGCCAATTTGATATGGTACTTTTTCGATTGATCACTTGCGTAGTACCCTCTAAAGATGAACTAAATAAAGTGAGCCAAATTTGAAAAGGCATTTTGCGGTTTTGTGATTCTTCTTCTTCTTAATCAACTTATAGCATCTTATTTGCATCGATGTGTGATAAGCCTCGTTGGATTGTTTTGGCAATCCGGCATGGTTTACCGAAGCCCAGGGACTTCGAATGACTAACAACCTTCGACGATGATGGGTCATGCTGCCGTTTGACTGTTGCTCAGTGATATCGCGTGCAACGAGAGGTATATCAGTGGCCCTAGTCCGAGGAACCCGTTACGAACCAAAACCGGCCTTTGCATATACAAAGCATTAGAACTCTTCAAACTAGGACAGGTATCTACAGGGTAGGATCTACTTGCATCTAACCCCATATACTGTCTACGTGTTACTGCTTTTCCTATTGCATGCACTGTACATACACTGTTTTGCATAGGAGCATGCTTAAGGCAGTTGTTTATTTCGAGTTTGTCTTACGTTGTCTAAGACGTTGTTGAACCCGATGAGGAGTCGTTCATTCTGTCGAATGTTTGTTATCAATCGCAAAGTCCTTAGTTCAATGAGACTTTAAGAAATCAAAATTTGCTAAATCCTCATCTCATGCCCGATTGAGGATTCAACCGAAAATAAGGAACCACATAGTGTTGATGTCGTGATATGGATATCGTTTTGGTTATCATGCTAAGCATGTACACCGCCTCGGCTAAAGCACTAAGTTGCCCACGCCACCCTAGTAAAGGTGTCACGCCATCAATACCGAGTTGTTCCACGTTCAAAGTTGAATCTTCAAAAGGGACTAGTCGAAGATTTAGTCTATTTTGACATCTGTTAGGATCTGTCGATCTACTCAAGGACATATCGCCGAAAAGAATTCTGAGGATTCTGATAACGTCTGAAATTCATGAGGCAAACTTGTCTGTGGAACTGTACATACATACATGTCGTTTTGCGTAGGAGCATGTTTAGGGCGGCTTCTAGGTTCTCTCGCTTTCGAGTCTGTCTTATGCTAATTTGGACGCTGCTAGACCCGATGAAGAGTCATGCATCTTGATAGTGCACGTTGTTAATTTTTCAAGTCCTTAGATCAACGAGACTTTGGGAAATCAAAGCTTTCTAGACCCTTGTCTACCCAATTGGGGTTTCAAACAGAAGACGAGGAACAACGGAGAGAATGCCGTGATGCTTGTACCACCCGGTTATCATGCTAAGCATGTACACCGTTTAGGCTATGGCACTGTGTTGCTTACGCCGCCCTTGTTCTGGTATCACGTCATCTACACCGAGTTGTTCTGACTCCAAAGTTGAAACTTCGAGAATGGAGTAGTCAAAGGCTTAGACTGTTTTGACATCCCTTAGTGTTAGTGATTCTAACAAAGGATATGTAACAACCCTAATTTTTACTAAATAAAAATTTCGTTGTTACTGTTTGAAAAATCTTAATTAGGTTTTAATTGCCGATTTACCGTCGTTTTCCCGTCGTTTCTAGGATTTGGTCTTGAACCTTTTAACTCGGCTGGAAATCCTATCTAGCAACCCTAGCTAGCTTTTAACCGACGAGTTGACCTAGCCATCGTTTAACCTAATCACCAGTCATTCCTAAAGCTCCGCGAACCTTATGAACCCTTGACTCGTGAACCATTTGAAACCCTTGAGTATGGTAACCCTAGATTAAACCCTTTGAACCGTTGAACCTTGTAGCTGTCGACCATTGGACGATAACGTTTTCTTATCCATTGGTTAATAGGATAACCTTAGTTAACCTTCCTAATTATGAGGTTAGATTAGTTTAGTGCTTAATTGCAAAGTGTTATACTTTCTAGCTTTACCCATTGGATAATCACCGCTAGGAGATTTATTACCCATTGGACGATAGACCAAAGTACTTGCCACCCTTAACCATTGGATATTAACCGCTAGGGAAACTATTATCCATTGGATAATAGCTTTACTTGCCAACCAAGAGTAGGTTGATTAAAATATTAGATTACCATGTGTGTTAAATCCATTAAAGTATAATATGTATATTAGGTTATTAATTTAGTACCTAGTTGTAACGACACTGATTTTTGGTAAATAAAATTTTCGTTAAATATTTGAATTTTATATTTAATACTTGGATTGCTTTAAAAATTTCTTTTAAATTCTAATAATCCGTCATAATTAGATTTGAAACTTGTAAAATTGAATTCTTTCACTCCGGACAATTTAGTCCTTCTCCCATGACTAGTATACTTGTAAACGTACTCGTATATTTTTCCTAGTAAGTAAATAATACCTTTAAATTATATTTCTTGGCTGAAAATCCTACTTGGCAAGTATAATTAGTTTTAACCGATTAGTTAGCAAACCCTAACTACCGTTTGGCTTAGTGATGCATCGATGCCGGAGTGGTTAGTAGAAAAATTTTGGTCTTTGCCTTGACCGTTGACTTGACTGCTTTTGCTTTGGCTTAGCTAGGCTGCCTTGGCGTCGGGTCGCCGCCGAGCCTGCCTTGCCTTGGCATCGGGTCGCTGTCGCGCCTTGCTTTCGCCTTGGTGTCGGGCTTGCCTTGCCTTGGCATCAGGTCGTTGTCGCGCCTTGCTTTCGCCTTGGCGTCGGGCCTGCCTCACCTTAGCGTCGGGTCGCTGACGGGCCTGCCTTGCCTTGGCGTCGGGTCGCTATTGGGCCTGCCTCGCCTGGGCGTCAAGTCGTCGTTGTGCCTGCCTCGCCTAGGCGTCGGGTCACTATCGGGTGGCTCTGCCTTGGCTGCCACCGGGTTCTGCCTTGGCATTGGGTCGCGCCTTGCTTTTGCCTTGGCGTTGCTGGGCTGCCTTGCTCTGGCCTTGCCTAGGCTACGCCTTGGCCACTGCTTTGCTAGCGGGCTGCCTTGGCCATGCTCACGCCTCGCCTTGGCTACGCCTTGGCCACCGCTTTGCTAAGCGGGCTGCCTTGGCCACGCTCACGCCTCGCCTTGGCTACGCCTTGGCCACCACTTTGCTAGCGGGCTGCCTTGGCCACGTTCATGCCTTGCCTTGGCGTTTGGCACCGTCAGGCTTTAATATTCCGTTGTTAGGCGATTTCCTACTAAATAAAACCAAAATACCACTCGAGCAATGAAAGCCTAGATTAAGTATCGTTAGTCTTTAACCAATTAGTTCGAATAGCCTAACGCACATTTAGCCTAATCACTTCTTGCTAACTCTAGTTGGACCACTTGAACCTTTTTGTCTTTATCCATTGGTCAATAAGTACTAGGGTAATCTTTATCCATTGGACAATAAGTGCTAGGGTAATCTTTATCCATTGGACAATAGATGCTAGGGAAATCTTTATCCCTTGGTCAATAAAAGTTAGGAAAACTTTTATCCATTGGACAATAACCGCTAAAGGGGGGGGGGGGCGGGGGCGACCATGAGAGAGTGACACATGGAGCAAGAAGGAGAGAGGAAGGGGGGCCGACCATGGGAAAGAGAAGGAGAGCGACACATGGAGCAAGAAGGGGAGAGGAAGGGGGGCCGACCATGAGAGAGGGAGGGAGACCAACACATGGAGCAAATCCATGGGAGATAGAGAGAGGGGGGCCGGCCATATGAGGGAAGGAGAGGGCTCAAGGTTTGCTATAAATAGCCTCTCACACTTGCCACTTAACTCACACCTCACTCCTTTACTCCCACTTCTCTCTAGAAACCATATTCATTTCCTGACAGCCTACTGCCCTTCACAAATCTCCATTTTTCTCCTGCTTAAAGTAGTTCTTTGAACAAACTTCCTTCGGGAAAGTCGTAGAGCACTTCAAAGCCTTCAAGTTAGACCCAAGACCCACCCCAAACGGTCAAGAAATGACCAAGATATCGACCTCCGAAGTTCAGTGAAATTCTCGGATTTCCAGCCCAGACAGCTTACTGTCACCCCTTTATCACCTTTTTTCTCCGGGCGAAAGTCGTTTCTAGGAACAACGTCCTCCATGAAAGTTGTAGAAAACTTTGAGATCTTCGTTTTAGACTCAAGAACGATCCTATTCGGCCAAGTATTGACCGAGGTACTGCCATCTGAAGTTTGGTCCAGATTTGGAAGTTTTACCACCCGTAGAATTTTTCAACTAGCTTATTCGGCCCCGACTAGTTTCGGATCAAGGTAGATTTTTCCTATGTTTCCTAACCTTAAGTATATGTAGATTTTCCTATCTACTTTCCCTAGTATAACTCTAGTTATGTTGCTTATGTTCTTGAAATGAAAGCATGATCTTGTAGATTATTCGTAACCGTTAACTCTAAGTATATTGTACGATGTTTGTTTGAGATGCATGAGGTAGAATTTTCCATCCCCACTATCTCTAAGTATATGTAGAAAGTTCCAAATCTCTATCTCTATGTATAGTTATGTTAAAACATAGATTGTCTTGAACTTTAAAAATATGGTACGAAGCTTGACGTCGAATGAATGTTAAAAATAAACCTATCTTGCTTTTGAAAGTATGACATGTTGAACAAATGATTTCTACGTCAATAAACATATGTGGTCTTTTTGAACTTTCCACAAAGAAAGAAAGAACGGATTTCAAAACAAGAGGAATCAGAAGCTTTATTCGAAGTATTCGTATTTTGATTTTTTAGAAAGTTAAGAGTTTGTTTGCATGTTGTTGTATTACTTGTGGTTGTATAAGGATGGTGATTAACTTGTTTATAAGATTACTTGCATGATCTTGCTAGTTTAGATTACAATGAATGATTTAAATGGTTTATGATGAGAAAGTCCTACCGCGGAGTCTATGCATGATAACGAGACACAACAATCGAGAAAGTAGAAACATGACACCTAGGGTGTGGTTATTGAAAAGGAGAAAAAGTTTTGAAATCACAATGTGGTCGGACGTGGTAGCTCATTGTGTAAAGAGATGTTAAAAACCGCAATGTGGCCGGACTTCGTAGCCCCTTGTGCGGTGTGTGTTGCCAATGGGACCGGACGTGGTAGTCTCATTGGAGGTGATTTAAATGTTGTGAAAACCACGATGTGGCCGGACGTGGTAGCTCATCGTGAAGATTGCCAATGTGGCCAGACGTGGTAGCCTCATTGGTAATGTGGCTTGGTTATCCGCGGAGAGGAGCCAATGCAAGGTTTTGTGTGCCAATGGGAACCCGGCGCGGCGGAACCATTGTGAGGATACTCGGGAACCCGGCGTGGCGGAACCGAGGTTGGGTGTGTTAAACGTGATTTTTAAAATGTTGATTTGGATAATGAAAAGGATTTCGGAAACATTGATGAATATGGTGACACAGTCTACGACGAGTCGCGTAGGAGAAACTCAGATAATACCAACACCAACGATAGAATAGTGTATGTGGATGTATCATTGTTAATGCCTTGCTAAATATGTATGTGTTATTCCGCTGCTTGTGCCAGAGTTGGTATGCTACTCTTTTACTCTGATATTGGTAATGTATGGGTTAGCGGGTATAGGATTATTCTACTGAGCTCTTGTAGCTCACGGTGTTACCTTTGGTGACCCTGACATATTATATCGGTGGCGACGCTGGTATAATGTGTCAGATTTTGTAGATGATCAAGATAAACAGTATACCTTGGAGGCTTTTGGAGCTGAGGAGCTGGCTAGGATGAAGCCGCAGGCGGAGCTGTAGTTAGGAACCCTAGAACCCTTCATTTGTATAAATATTGGGCTCCATTGGGAGTTATGATGTAATAAAGAGCCAGACTCTCTTTGATGTTCAATAAATGTTTATTTAACGTACCCAAAAATCAGGGGCGTTACAGAATGGTATCAGAGCTTTAGGTTCAACACTCGGCCATGGGTAGAATGGGTAGCCTATAAGATAAGTTTGACCGTTGCACAAACGAGACTTGAGTATAAGTTTATCGTCCCAAATTGGGTGGAATTCTGACAAAACAATTTTCGGATTGAAGCAAGGTGTGGAAATTGGCAGTACCACCGAGCTGGGAATTCCCGAACAATTGGCTGATGAATTAAATCAAGAATCGAATATGGAACCTAGAAATTCCAAAGTTTCCTTAGCGCTAGAAAAACTTTGTCTTAAACCATTACTAATTGAGGTTTTAAAAATCTTTCCTTGTAGAAGCTAGTCAACTTGTTAATTAGAACTGCATGAAGTGATTGAGAGAGATTTATAGGAATTGTTTTACCCTAGAGTAGAGTACTAGCAGTGTTGGTTAGAACCTGATAACCTATAGAACCTCGTAGTAGGAGTACATAGGATCGTTTCAACTTGTATTAGAAAGAACCTTAGGTCGCTTTTTGCCATTATAGTAGAATTCTCTGCCTATGATTGTATCTCTCTTTTATCTATGAAAAACTTGCTTTATTTCAAAAAGAGTACTGTTGCATATTATGTGATAAAACTGCTTTTGACCTTGAGAAAGAAACACCATTTGCAAAAGGAAAATTGATTTAATAGACTAAAACCTCCCCCTTTCGATTTCGATTCGTAGATGGTGAATCGACACAACGGATTAGGACACGAAACTGGAGAGTCCTCGAATGCGAACCCCAACCTAACCCAGATCATGCAAGCGTTTGTGGCCGCTTTGAACGCCTACCGTCGAAACCAAAACCGCGATGATGAACCCATGAACCGAACCCGAGCGATGAACGAGTTCTGCAAGCGTCGACCCCCGACTTTCCACGGAGATACCAACCCCACCGTGGCTGAGACATGGCTAAAGGAAATCAAGGTAATCCTTGACACCCTAGGAATTACCCAAGACGGAGATCGTGTGGCCTTAACCACTTACCAACTAAATGGAGAAGCTCGCTATTGGTGGGACCTAATGGAAGCAACCCATACCGTGGCCACAATGACCTTTGCCGAGTTTAAAACCCTGTTTCTTGACAAATACTTCCCTACGCCTCTTCGCCTAGCCAAGGAACAAGAGTTCATGAATCTGAAACAAGGAATAATGACCGTAACCCAGTATGCGGCCAAGTTTGAGGAGCTATCCCGCTACGCCCTAAACACGGTAGCAACTTAGGATAAGAAGGCAAGAAGATTTGAGTGGGGGCTGACAACCACTCGAAGGGCTGTGGTGGCACAAGACTTTACCACTTATACCGGCGTCGTAAAATGTGCTCTTCGACTGGAGAGTGAGGAGGCGGACTTCAAGACCCGCTGGAGGAAGGCAACTGGCAACACCGGTGGACCAATCCGAACCCAACACCCCAACAACAATCGTGGACCTTACCCTTCTAAACCGCCTCAAGACAACCAACTTTGGGAGACTGCTACACTAGGATGTGACGAACCACAGAGAGGTGGACGGGACTTAGTGACAGTTCAGTGCTACAACTATCAGGCTATGGGCCACTACAGGCACCAATGCCCGCAATCTCAAAAGGAGGAGAATGGGAGCCTTGGACCAACTGGTTTTGGAAAACAAAGCGGTCGAGACCTAGGAACCGTTAAGTGTTACAACTGTCAGGCCATGGGCCACTATAGCCGCCAATGCCCACAACCTCAAAGGAAGGGGAACAGGAGCTTTAGACTAATCAATTTTGGGAAACAAAACCCTGGAGCCCCATCACAGCAGCAAAATGGGCAAAAGCAGCCCATGGGAAACCAGCAAAGCACTGGAGGGCGTATTTTCTTACTACAGACAGAGGAACAGGAGCAAGATCCCTCTGGGATCCAAGGTACGCCACTATAATACCTGCGTACAAGCTTTGTTTGACTATGGAGCATCGTATTTATATCTATTGCTTGCGTAACTGCTCTAGCACTAGAAACAGAACCCCTAATTACGAGTACGAAAGTAACATCGCCGTTGGAGGGAAGCATGCTGATTCAATAAGGACGTTGCGAGACATGGGCCGCATGATGATGGAAGTTATGCATTTGGCGTTGGTGTTTATAGTGGAAACTTTATCGAAGGCGTACAATGAGGCAAATTGTTCGACGGCTGAAGCAACTTCAACCCCGTTTTGTTAAGCAAGTGATGAGGCTTAATTCGATTAACAAAACGTGTATAGAATTATGGGGGGTGCCTTAAACACCGTCATACCTATATAGGACTAGAAGGCTGAACCCTGAAGATCGATCTTAACCCTACCGTCACCCTAGGAGAGAGTATAGCCGGGGCTGCGACATCTGACAAATGGCAAGGATAGCAAGAGATTGATGGTGACATGTTTCTATTTTAAGGGGGATAGACGACGATTCCGAGGCCAATATAGCGACTAAGCATAATCCGTAGCCACGCACCAATTTCGGGGACGAAATTATTTTTAAGGGGGATAGGTTGCAACGATCCTGATTTTTAGTAAATAAAATTTTCGTTACATATTTGAATTTTATATTTAATACTTGGATTGCTTTAAAAATTTCTTTTAAATTCTAATAATCCGTCATAATTAGATTTAAAACTTGTAAAATTGAATTCTTTCACTCCGGACAATTTAGTCCTTCTCCCATGACTAGTATACTTGTAAACGTACTCGTATATTTTTTCTAGTAATTAAATGATACCTTTAAATTATATTTCTTGGCTGGAAATCCTACTTGGCAAGTACAGTTAGTGTTAACCGATTAGTTAGCAAACCCTAACTACCGTTTGGCTTAGTGATGCATCGATGCCGGAGTGGTTAGTAGAAAAATTTTGGTCTTTGCCTTGACCGTTGACTTGATTGCTTTTGCTTTGGCTTAGCTAGGCTGCCTTGGCGTCGGGCGCTGCCATTGGGCTTTGCCTTGGCATCGGGTCGCTATCTCGCCTTGCTTTCGCCTTGGCGTCGGGCCTGCCTTGCCTTGGCATCGGGTCGCTGTCGCGCCTTGCTTTCGCCTTGGCGTCGGGCCAGCCTCACCTTAGCGTCGGGTCGTTGACGGGCCTGCCTTGCCTTGGCGCCGGGTCGCTACTAGGCCTGCCTCGCCTGGAAGTCGGGTCGCCGTCGAGCCTTCCTCGCCTAGGCGTCGGGTCACTGTCGGGTGGCTCTGCCTTGGCTGCCATCGGGTTCTACCTTGGCGTCGGGTCGCGCCTTGCTTTTGCCTTGGCGTTGCTGGGCTGCCTTGCTTTGGCCTTGCCTTGGCAATGCCTTGGCCACTGCTTTGCTAGCGGGCTGCCTTGGCCATGCTCACGCCTTGCCTTGGCTACATCTTGGCCACCGCTTGGCCACCGCTTTGCTAAGCGGGCTGCCTTGGCCACGTTCACGCCTCGCCTTGGCTACGCCTTGGCCACCGCTTTGCTAGCGGGCTGCCTTGGCCACGCTCATGCCTTGCCATGGCGTTTGGCACCATCAGGCTTTAATATTCCGTTGTTAGGCGATTTCCTTCTAAATAAAACCAAAATACAACTCGAGCAATGAAAGCCTAGATTAAGTATCGTTAGTCTTTAACCAATCAGTTCGAATAGCCTAATGCCCATTTAGCCTAATCACTTCTTCCTAACCCTAGTTGGACCACTTGAACTTTTTTGTCTTTATCCATTGGACAATAAGTGCTAGGTGTAGACACCCCAATTTGGACCTATTAATTATCCTTAATTTGTGGCCTTGAGGCTCCCCGATGATGAAATGAATCAAAACAGGCCTTGGAAAACATGGACGATGCTTCTTGGACTTTTTTCAAAACCGTAACCATCTTTTTTCCCGACACCCTGAGGGCAAAATGGGCACACACTTTAGCACATAAAATATATTTGAATGAAACCAATTGGGTTAGAAAGAGGACTTAATGAGCTTTCCAACACTTCAAAAAACACCCAAAACCGAGTTCGGGAGTGTCTGTGGCGCCCTTCTGAAGTTGGGCTGCCACTCTAGAGCGCTCGGGAGTGCCACTCTAGAGCGCTTGGGAGTGCTGACAGACCAATGCATGTTGAGCTTGGCCTTTGACCATGGCTTTTCAGGCTTTTCAACTCATTCAACGTTCAAACCTGCATATCCCAGGCCTGCCTCAGCCAGCAGAGCATCTCATGATGCCTTTTTTGCCCTCCCAAAGCCATTTTCTCCTTGTTTTTGATTTATTTTCCAAGCTTCAAACCTATTTTCTTCACCCCTATATATACCCCTTCATTACCAGCTGAAATAGACCACGAAATATCACTCCCTCCCTCTGCTCTTCTCTGAAATTTTCAGTCTTCAAACCTCTCTCAAATATTTTCCAAAACTTGTGTTTTCTAAGAAATTTCAAACAATTTTCAAGTACTTCAAAGCCTCAAATTTCTAGCCCATCCATTACTCCATCTTCCTACTGTTTTCTAAGCATTTTCAAGCATCCAAATCAGTCCAAGAAGCATAGTCCAAGCAACAAGAAAAAGGTATAATACAAGGCTTTTCAAGCCTTTCTTATTTTTGAGGGGGATCAAGGGCTCATACCAGTTCTTCATACTGGTCGTGAGTTCCTTTGATCTTAAGTTTGACTACAAGAGCAAAGGGGCATAAACGTGTTTTCTATACTTGGGTTACTGGAAGCACTCCCAAGCTCTCGGGACTACTCCCAAGCGCTCGAGAGTGACTCCAGTCCTGCTTTCCCTCTTTCAAGCGTTTGAATAGACATGCAAGAGTAGTAAACATGTTTTCAAGCAGATCAGTTCCCTTGAGATGTGTTGGTCCAAAAGATCTTTATTTTTCAAAGAGAAGAAGGAAATGACTTTACTTAAGGACATGCATAAGAGTAGGTCAGCCCTTGTAGAGGCAAGGATGCATGACTTGGATGATTGGGGTTTGATCCCAGTCCACTAAGTCCTCTGTTGAGCCTATAATGTCCTTACGTTTATTCCAGTTTGCATTTCCAGTATTGTATTTTGTCATACTAACAAAAGCTTGCAGGCTGGACAACAACACTTCCAAGCACTCGGGAATGCTCCCGAGCGCTCGAGAGTGAAGCCAGTAACAGGATTCCAGTTTTCTGTTATTTTGCATTTCTTCATCAATTCTATCATTTCTTGTACACATGCACATGCATGCACCCCTCTTTACTTGATACACTCCTGGCTATCTGCTACTTGTTTAATGAAACAAAATGTTTTCGAAAAATCCCACAAATGTTTAGTAGAGACCGATCTCGTATCGGGCGAGGGGGGTGCCGTAAAACCCTTCCCCCCTCGTAACATGGCTTCCGAACCCGTTTTCAAATCTCTGGTTTTCAATTCAAATCAATCATTTTCCAGATAAAACGGTTTCTCCGGTGGCAAACCATAAATTCGGGTGGCGACTCTTCAAAAATTTTCAAATCGATTCTAAAACGTGGCGTTTCTTTTCGGGCCGCCCCGAAACCACCCGGGGCTATGGTAGCCCACAATGGCGACTCTGCTGGGGACGTGATTTGATTAATACTAGAGAAAAATCAATACGTTGATAAAATGGCCCGATTTTCTTAAGCATTAATTAAATTAGTGAGCCAAGCTTGAAAAACATTTGTGGGATTTTCAAAGTTATTTTATTTCATTGTCTATTTCTTGTGTATATATCTTGTGCAGCCCCGCTGTTGTGTTTCGGCAATCCTACCCGGCTTGCCGGCGATGGGGAATCCCGAAATGCTCCGCAACCCTCGACCGTGATGAGTCATCTCTACCATTTGTACCATTACTGGGTGTACGCTCAATAATGGGAGGTAGACTTTGACTCTAGTCCGAGGAACCCGCTTCAAGCCAAAACCGGCCTTTATACATGTGTAGAAAGCAATAGAACCTTCCAAACTTGGACAGGGACCCGCGAGGTAGGACTATGTGCTATATCCTGCCTACATGTTACTGCTTTCTGCATCTCACCATGCATCTCATCCAAGTCATGCCATCATGCTGTCGATCTATTCAATTTCAAGTCATGTGCTCTTAAGACTCGCTTGCACGGTCTAGAGAAGGTTGTTGAGACCCGATGAAGAGTCGTGCACCCCAGTGTACGTTGTCTATACTACATAAGTCCTTAGAACAATGAGACTTTGGGAAATCAAAATATGCTAAGTCCTTGACTAATGCCTAATCGAAAATTCAACGGAGAATAAGGAATAGCAAGGAAATGACGCCGTGATGTCACTTTACTTACACCACTTTGGCTAATGGCACCATGCCACTGACACCACTCTGGTTGTGGTTTCACGTCGCCTATACTAGTCTATTCCAAGTTCAAAATTGAAATTTCGAATGAGGACTAGTTGAATACTTAGTTCATTTTGACATCTCTTAGAATTTGTTGTTCTAAACAAAGGATACACCTTAAAAGAAATTTTGAGGAATGAGGCAACCTTCGAAAGACCGTAATCTTATCCCGCTTGCACATCGCACCTTGCATCTCATCCTATCCATTTTCTTTCGGGTAGAACTCTTAGACTTGCTCACGCGGCTTGTTTAGGATTGCTTGGACCGATGAAGAGTCGTGCTTTTTAAAGGCACGTTGTTGAAATTAATTAGTCCTTGGAACGATGAGGTTTTAGGGATATCGAAATTCATTGAGTCTTCAATACATTTTTCAATCATGGATTCAATGAAGATTAACGAAACAATTAGGCTACAACGTCGTGATACCCATACCACCCAGGTTATAGTGCGAAGTCACTTACACTGCTTAGGCTAATGGCGCCATGCCACCTACGCCACCCCGGTCACGGTATCATTTACGCCAAACGGTTTTTGAAACCAAAACATAAATTTCTGGTGAAAAATGTTGAAGACTTAATTTGTCTTGATATCTCCCAAGTCTTGTTATTCCTAATCAAAGGATACACATTCAAAAGAATCTCTGAGGACTACGGCAATCCTTCATAGGTTGTCATTTCTTAGGTCTAGGAGACCATAAATCCGTGGAGTTTGGGATAACTCCGGTGTTCGCCGTGCCCGAACGGCTCCCTCTAATTCAGTGCATTTTCCAGCAGTCGTATTGCTTTGTCTCGGATGGTCTTAGATAAGGAGATTGGTTCTGATTCCCAATGTATGGAATTTAACCTGCCTGACATCGACCTACCCGTGATTGTTGGAACTATCTGTAAAGTTTCATCCCTTGAGTCTTTTATGGATTTTGTCCGAAGATGGAGAGCAAAGGCTGTTCAGATGAAGGACAAACTCTCTGAGAAAGATCAAATTCGGATGATTGTCCGAAATCTCCAGCCCGCACTTGCCAAGCACATGATCCTAGCTCAAGCCTCTTCCGACTTCAAGACGTTCTTCGAAACAGGCCTGGCAGTCGAAGAAGCCGTTCAGTTGGGGATCCTCAAAAATACTGACAACCCCAAGGCCTTCCGCGCCTTCCACCAAATGCCCGGTCATGCTACCAATGACTGTCACCGTCTAATTGATGACGAAAGCATCCCAATGCCGAACCTTAGGTCTGAAGGAGAATTTTGAGTGCAGCAAAGTCAATCCATGAATGGAATCTGTCACAAGTTGGGTAAGTTTCCGAGTTTCAAGTCGAGTCTTCTTCAAGTCGATTTCGAGTCAGTTTGTACTTCAAGTCTTTCATGCTTTTGTGTCTGTGTGTTTTCAAATTCAAGATTGTGGTCAAAGAAGAAAAACCAAAAAGAAAGTCAGTTTCGTATCCTCGAACTACGTTATGACCTGATTCCTTCGTAAGAAGGATACGTAGGCAGCCTCATCTTGTGGCCCGGTCATGTTCATTCGAGTCGATCCCAAAATTCAGTCACGATCTTTCGAGTCAATCCGTTGTCGGTCCGTTCCGTCTTTCGAAATCAATCTCAAGCTTCTTGTGTCGAATTTGTCATAATAAACTCGTGTTTTGTGATAATCCCTTAACTTGGAATTGTTTTGCACCATCAATTGATAAATCAAAACACGAGATACTTTGCCCTTGCAAGAAGAAGAATTTCATGGGACCACTCCCTGGCGCCGTCAAGAAGGAACGTCATGGCCCGAGAAAAAGTGAAACGACCCTAATTTTTGGGTCAATAAAAATTTCGTTAAAAATTTGAATTTGATTTTAATACTTGGATTTCATTTTTAACATCCAAAAATCGGTCGTTATTGACTTATGAAAATTTTGATAAATATTTAAATTTTATTTTAATTGCTTGGATTGCTTTAAAATTTTCTTTTAAATTCTAATAATCCGTCATAATTAGATTTGAAACTTGTAAAATTGAATCATTTTACTCCGGACAATTTAGTCCTTCTCCCATGACTAGTATACTTGTAAACGTACTCGTATATTTTTCCTAATAAGTAAATAATATCTTTAAATTATATTTCTCGGCTGGAAATCCTACTTAGCAAGCATAGTTAGCTTTTAACCGATTAGTTAGCAAACCCTAACTACCGTTTGGCTTAGTGATGCATCGATGCCGGAGTGGTTAGTAGAAAAATTTTGGTCTTTGCCTTGACCGTCGGCTTGACCGCCTTGCTTTGGCTTGGCTAGGCTACCTAGGCATCGGGTCGCTGTTAGGCCTGCCTCGCCCAGGCATCGGGCCTCTGTCAGGCCTGCCTCGCCTCGCCTCGGCGTCGGCTCGCTGTCGCGCCTGCCTTGCCTTGGCGTCGGCTCGCTGTCGCGCCTGCCTTGCCTTGGCGTCGGCTCGCTACGCCTTGGCCACCGCTTGGCCACTGCTTGGCTATAGGGCCGCCTTGGCCACCGCCTGGCCACTGCTTGGCCAAAACAGCCATCGCAGCCTGGCCACCGCACTAGTAGCGGGCTGCCTTGGCCACGTTTACGCCTTGCCTTGGCGTTTGGCACCGTCGGGCTTTAATATTCCGTTATTAGGTGAGTTCCTAAATAAAACCAAAATACCACTCGAGCAATGGAAGCCTAGATTAAGTATCGTTAGCCTAATGCCCATTTAGCCTAATTACTTTTCCCTAACCCTAGAAGGACTATTTTACCCTTTCCTTTTAATCTTTATCCATTGGACAATAGATACTAGGGTAGTCTTTATCCATTGGTTATTACATGCTAGGAAGACCTTTGACCATTGGACAATAGCTTTTTGGTAGAAGACCAAGTTTGACTAGTAGTTGGAATAGTCTAGTCAAAAGCAAATAGTGTACTTCATGATGACTAGTCTTTACCCATTGGTTATTACATGCTAGAAAGATCTTTTGACCATTGGACAATAGTTGTTAGGAGAAGACCAAGTTTGACTAGTAGTTGGAATAGTCTAGTCAAAAGCAAATAGTGTACTCCATGATGACTTTCCTTGGACCATTGGTTAATAACCGCTAGGGAAAACTTTACCCATTGGATAATAGATGTTAGGATTTGCCAAATAGGATGACAAGACAAGTCATGTGCTTCCTCATCATTACTTCTTTCGCCCATTGGTTAATAACCGCTAGGGAAATGTTAGACCCTTGGACAATAACCATTAAGGAAATTATTATCCCTTGGATAATAGCATTGTCCAATATTCCCATGGGATTCTTGGTGAAAGATATGATAGTACTTTCTCCTACAAAAGAATAATCATAAGCCATGTGAGCATTTAAGTGGTCTTGTCCTTTTCTTCCTAGTTCTTTCCATAAATGTGCATATATGTATATACATAGATGTACTTTGACCAAGAGAGAGAGATGGCCGAATGAGAGGGAGAGGGAAGGTAAGATGTATGTGTGTCATACTTTGACAAGTTGTAGTACTTGAACACTATTTGACCAAGTTGCACTTGTTGTTGGGATTTGGCTTGACAAGACTAGACAATGGAGCAAATCCATGGAAGAGAGAGAGAGATATGGCCGAATGAGAGAGAAGGGGAGAGTGAGGTGTATGTGCATTGAACCTTGGCATGTGGGTGTACTTTGAACACTATTTACCAAGTGGCACTTAGTTGGCATACTATTGCATGACAAGACTAGACAATAGGAGCAAATCTATAGGAGAGAGAGAGAGAGAGATATGGCCGGCCAAGTGGAGTGAGGGGGGAGCTTCATTTTGCCTATAAATAGCATCCATTCCATGCCTTTCAACTCACACCTTCACCATTCAACTTCTCTCTCTAGAAAGCTTAGTGTTCTTGCTTGTTCTTGCTTTGTTCTTGAGTGTTCTTGAAGTTCTTCTCTTGTTCTTCAAGAAACTCATCCTAAGCCGCCACTAAACCGCCACTCCACCACCCTTCGATCCATAAAAGTTTGGTAGTTTAGTCAAGATTTAGTTTCGAGAGAAACGTTTCTCTTTCGAAGCTACCGGAGGTCCACCGTAAGCCGTTACTCCGCCAAACTTTCCGTAGCTACCCTACCGCCAAGAAGAACGGTAGATTAGTCCTTACCCCCTTCCTAAGTATATGTAATGCTTGAATGGTTGTTGGCATGATATTATTCTCGAACTATTTTCTTTAAATAAAGTTAGTAGTATGATTTAGCTTGTACAACTTTCTTGTTAAAAGTACGTAGTCTACTTTGATCTTGTGGTTACTTGATTTCTTGCTCGCCTAATTGCTACGTGATTGTATGAACTCGTCAATAAACATGTGTTGCTTTATTGAACCTCTCGAAGAAAATGCGTCTTAAAGATAAAGTGTTGTTTTGAAACAAAGTATTTGTATTTTGACCTTTTAACGAGCATGATAGTATAGAGTTGGATGATCTTGCTATTCGATATCGCATGAGTTATGTGAATAGTCCCACCGTGGAGTCGATGCATGTTACGAGACACATGGAATTGAAAAAGTAGAGATATGACACCTAAGATGTGGTTGATATGGATAAAAAGTGTTTTGGAAATGCATAATGGCCGGATTTGGTAGCCATTATGGCCATGAGTCAGATTTGGTAGCCTTTGTGGCAATAAGCCGGACTTGGTAGCTCATTGTTGTGCGACACAGGGTGCCAGTCTTGGATGCTCATGGTTGTGTGTGTGTGACGCAATGTTCCGGACTTGGTAGCCATTGTGGCCATGCGTTGGTAACCTTGTGGCAATGAGCCGGACTTGGTAGCTCATTGTTGTGCGACACAAGGTACTTGTAACCCATGATTGTGTGCATGCGTGTTTTCGGAATTGATGATAAAAGATGAGACACAAAACGATGAGTCGTGTATGAGAAACCCGGAAAACATGACACCAACGCTCGTTAGTGAATGCGCATGTGTAATTGTATGAGTTTATTTGAAAGCATGTTAAGTTTGGAAAATCATATACTATCTTTGACGTGTATGTTAAGGGTTAGTGGCTTTGGATTACTCTATTGAGCTTTCAAGCTCACGGTGTTGCTTTATGTGACCCTGACATATTATACTGGTAGCGACGCTGGTATAATGTGTCAGACTTTCTAGATGAACAAGGAGAGCTGTATACCTTGGAGGCTTTCGGAGCTGAGGAACTCGCTAGGATGGAAGAAGAGAAGGAGCAGTAGTTAACCTTAGATTACCCCCTCTTTTGTTGAATAAAAGTACTCTTGTGAGAATTATGTTGTAATAATGAGCTAGACTCTCTTTAGTTTATTCAATAAAAATGTTATTTAATGTACCCAAAAATTTGGGGCGTTACAAAAAGCTGGCTAGATCACAAGTCTCTTAACTTGCATCTAGGATCCAGTTATCAAGTTGTGCAATTCAAAATGAAGAAAGGCATTCTTTTCTTTTATCAAACGCTTAAAGATATATATCCGTTGATACCCCCTTTGAGCCTAAATCAATTTCTTTGAAAGAACCCAGCTAGGCAGCTATCCCCCACACCGGGGTGAAATGAGGAGGACAAATGTGCCAAACACATGGTTATCATCGGCGCATCAGAATTCAAAGAAAGTGCCAAATACAGGGGCACAATGAGATGCAAAACTTCGAAGAAAAATCAGAGATAACTCAAAATTCAAAGCATCTCAAGAATGAAAGTGCCAAATACATCGGCACAACAAAGTGCGAAGGAAATCAAGTGAAAGAAGGCGCCCATCAAAAGCAAAAAGGCTACAAAAATATTCAAGATGGCTGCTAGCTCTCGAAACCCAAAGAAAATGCAAAATTTTTGAGCCTTTTATCCTTTCTTTGTTAAGCCAAACCTTGGCCACATTATAACACGAATAAAGTCCTTTTAGATTGGAAAACACAACTTGATAACAAAAATCCTAGACAATAGGAGAACAAGAAGGAGCAACAAGGCATTTCGTGAATCCTTCAAAATTCAAGCTGGGGCATTTTTGAAATTCATGGATTGTCATCAGCAATCTGGGGTATGGTTTGTGGTAAAAATCCTCGTGTTTTGACAAAACAAGATCAAAGAAAATCCCGAATGAGCATCAATTGATGGAGCTAAAACAATTTCAAAGCCCCGAATAGGAAAATCACAAAAACTTGATTTTTATCATGACAATTTTAAACATCAATTGTGGGGCATACTCCACCTCCAGTCAAATCAAACTCCTCGTCCAGTCAAGATCATCATTGAGAGTCAGTCGTCTCATAAATGGTCTTTCTTGTCTTTTGAGTCATCTAGGCCTTGCCCAAATTCATGCAAGGTCATTCCCGGTCATTATCTAGTCAAGTCACTTTGACGTTGAGGTCCCAACTCGTAAGAGAAATTCCAATACATGGAAGAACCCGCACTTGCACTCATCATAAAACTGGTTGCCGAAACTATCAATGGAATCAAGGAAAAGAATTAGAACTAATGTCCGTCACTCACTGGGGCACATCAGGCCAATGTCATCGATCATAGCAAGCATATCAAGACTAGGGCATGAATGCTCAAAACTCAAGCCTTGATCAAAGTCAAAACTTAAACCAACTCCGGCTCAAGCCCTGGATCCTGCCCAAACCCAATTTTCATCCAAAGACAAACTCCATGCCAAATCCAAATGTCCTAAAAATACCAGCCCGCTGGCCAAAAAAAAAAAAAAGGGGTACTCGGACATGTCCTTTGTTTTTCAAATAAAAATAAAAAAATCATCGTTGTTGTCAAATGTTGAAACGCGGGTCTCACTTTCCAGCCTTGACCTCTTATGGTTGCATTCATCTATCATATTTGTCAACATGAATGCTCGACTTCCACCATAGATTTGGCATTGTCCTGAGGGACACCTTTTCAATTATTTTCTGCCACAGATTTGGCACCGTCCTAAGGGACACCTTTCAATCAACTTCTGCCATAGATTTGGCATCGTCCTGAGGGACACCTTTCAATCAACTTCTGCCATAGATTTGGCATCGTCCTGAGGGACACCTTTCATTTGACTTCTGCCAAGATTTGGCATCGTCCTGAGGGACACCTTTCAATCATCTTCTGCCATAGATTTGGCATTGTCCTCTTGGACATCATTCAATCATCTTCGGCCATAGATTTGGCATTGTCCTCTTGGACATCATTCGATCATCTTTTGCCATAGATTTGGCATTGTCCTGAGGGACATCTTTCGATCATCTTTTGCCATAGATTTGGCATTGCCCTGAGGGACATCTTTCGATCATCTTTTGCCATAGATTTGGCATTGTCCTCTTGGACATCTTTCCATCATCTTTTGCCATAGATTTGGCATTGTCCTCTTGGACATCTTTCCATCGTCTTCTGCCATAGATTTGGCATCATCCTCTGTGACATCTTTCAATCGTCTTCTGCCATAGATTTGGCATCATCCTCTGTGACGCCTTTCAATTAACTGCTGCCATAGATTTGGCATTGTCCTGAGGGACGCCTTTTCAATCATCTTCTGCCATAGATTTGGCATGGTCCTCTTGGACATCTTTCAATCATCTTCTGCCATAGATTTGGCATGGTCCTCTTGGACATCAATCAATCATCTCCCACCATAGATTTGGCTTTGTCCTGAGGGACATCATTTCAATCAACTTTTGCCATAGATTTGGCATCCTTCAATCGAATGCTGCCATAGATTTCGCATTGTCTTGAGGGACATCTTTCAATCACCTTCCACCGTAGATTTGGTTTTTATCCATTCGAGACAAACTAACTTGTCTCATTGGATGGCACCCTTCGCGGTGTATTTGCCTTTTTATCCCTTCGAGACAAACTAACTTGTCTCATGGGATTGCACCCCTCACAGTGTATTTGCCTTTTTATCCCTTTGAGACAAACTAATTTGTCTCATGGGATTGCACCCCTCGCGGTGTATTTGCCTTTTTATCCTTCGAGACAAACGAACTTGTCTCGTTGGATAGCACCCCTCGCGGTGTATTTTATAACCTTTTCCACCCACTGAGACTGAGCAATCGGTGGGCGCTCCTCAATCAATCTATCTTGTCGATCATTTGCTTGCATGTCTGCATGTTTGCATTTGCCCCAAAGAACTACGCTGGTCTGATCCCTACAAATGGGGTACGTAGGCAGCTCGAAAGAGCACGACCTCATGTTTCGAATGCTTGTGATATTTACTTGCATTTGATTTTGAATTAAGGATTTAGTAGGGCTCGAATTGGGCTGTCTCAATCTTTGGATGTCACTCGTATCCAGACATGATGCCGAGCGCCATCCAAAGTGGGGCAACTGTAGACACCCCAATTTGGACCTATTAATTATCCTTAATTTGTGGCCTTTAGGCTCCCTGATGATGAAATGAATCAAAACAGGCCTTGGAAAACTTGGACGATGCTTCTTGGACTTTTTTCAAAACCGAAACCATCTTTTTTCCCGACACCCTGAGGGCAAAATGGGCACACATTTCAGCACATAAAATATATTTGAATGAAACCAATTGGGTTAGAAAGAGGACTTAACGAGCTTTCTAATACTTCGAAAAACACCCAAAATCGAGTTCGGGAGTGTCCGTGGCGCCCTTCTGAAGTTGGGCTGCCACTCTAGAGCGCTCGGGAACACTCTAGAGCGCTCGGGAGTACCACTCTAGAGCGCTTGGGAGTGCTGACAGACCATTGCATGTTGAGCTTGGCCTTTGACCATGGCTTTTCAGGCTTTTCAACTCATTCAATGTTCAAACCTGCATATCCCAGACCTGCCTGAGCCAGCAGAGCATCTCAAGATGCCTTTTTTGCCCTCCCAAAGCCATTTTCTCCTTGTTTTTGATTTATTTTCCTAGCTTCAAACCTATTTTCTTCACCCCTATATATACCCCTTCATTACCAGCTGAAATAGACCACGAAATATCACTCCCTCCCTTTGCTCTTCTCTGAAATTTTCAGTCTTCAAACCTCTCTCAAATATTTTCCAAAACTTGTGTTTTCTAAGAAATTTCAAACAATTTTCAAGTACTTCAAAGCCTCAAATTTCTAGCCCATCCATTACTCCATCTTCCTACTGTTTTCTAAGCATTTTCAAGTATCCAAATCAGTCCAAGAAGCACAGACCAAGAAGCATAGTCCAAGCAACAAGAAAAAGGTATAATACAAGGCTTTTCAAGCCTTTCTGTTTTTTGAGGGGGATCAAGGGCTCATACCAGTTCTTCATACTGGTCGTGAGTTCCTTTGATCTTAATTTTAACTACAAGAGCAAAGGGGCATAAACGTGTTTTCTATACTTGGGTTACTGGAAGCACTCCCAAGCGCTCGGGACTACTCCCAAGCGCTCGAGAGTGACTCCAGTCCTGCTTTCCCTCTTTCAAGCGTTTGAATAGACATGCAAGAGTAGTAAAACTTGTTTTCAAGCAGATCAGTTCCCTTGAGATGTGTTGGTGCAAAAGATCTTTATTTTTTAAAAAGAGAAGAAGGAAATGACTTTACTTAAGGACATGCAGAAGAGTTTTGATTGAGAATTCAAAAAGAGAAGCTTTCACACTTCAAAAATGCAAGATTTGGTGTACCAGGACATTACAATGAGTGTACTAGTTGGTTGAAATCAGTTCTGGGTTGCGGAATATTCTCGAGCGCTCGGGACTACTTCCAAGCGCTCGAGAGTATTTGCATGCAACCTCAGTCCATTTCCCTCAAGTTTGAGTTTTGTGCTGTCTTTGCATGTCCATGCATGTGCTTGTTTATCCATTTGAACTGTAGGTCAGCCCTTGTAGAGGCAAGGATGCATGACCTGGATGATTGGGGTTTGATCCCAGTCCACTAAGTCCTCTGTTGAGCCTATAATGTCCTTACGTTTATTCCAGTTTGCATTTCCAGTATTGTATTTTGTCGTACTAACAAAAGCTTGCAGGCTGGACAACAACACTTCCAAGCGCTCGGGAATGCTCCCGAGCGCTCGAGAGTGTAGCCAGTAACAGGATTCCAGTTTTCTGTTATTTTGCATTTCTTCATCAATTCTATCATTTCCTGTACACATGCACATGCATGCACCCCTCTTTACTTGATACACTCCTGGCTATCTGCTACTTGTTTAATGAAACAAAATGTTTTCGAAAAATCCCACAAATGTTTTGTAGAGACCGATTTTGTATCGGGCGAGGGGGGTGCCGTAAAACCCTTCCCCCCTCGTAACGTGGCTTCCGAACCCGTTTTCAAATCTCTGGTTTTCAATTCAAATCAATCATTTTCCAAATAAAACGGTTTCTCGGGTGGCAAACCATAAATCCGGGTGGCGACTCTTCAAAAATTTTCAAATCGAATCCAAAACTTGGCGTTTCTTTTCGAGCCGCCCCGAAACCACCCGGGGCTGTGGTAGCCCACAGTCCCTGAAACCACCCGGGGCTGTGGTAGCCCACACTAGGGTAATCTTTATCCATTGGACAATAAGTGCTAGGGTAAACTTTATCCATTGGACGATAGATGCTAGGGAAATCTTTACCCCTTGGTCAATAAAAGTTAGGAAAATTTTTATCCATTAGACAATAACCGCTGGGGGGGGGGGGCAACCATGAGAGAGTGACACTTGGAGCAAGAAAGAGAGAGGAAGGGGGGCCGACCATGGGAGAGAGAGGGAGAGCGACACATGGAGGAAGAAGGGGAGAAGAAGGGGGGCCGACAATGAGAGAGGGAGGGAGACCAACACAAGGAGCAAATCCATGGGAGATAGAGAGAGGGGGGCCGACCATATGAGGGAAGGAGAGGGCTCAAGGTTTGCTATAAATAGCCTCTCACACTTGCCACTTAACTCACACCTCACTCCTTTACTCCCACTTCTCTCTAGAAACCATATTCATTTCCAGACAGCCAACTGCCCTTCACAAATCTCTATTTTTCTCCTGCTTAAAGTAGCTCTTAGAACAAACTTCCTTCGAGAAAGTCGTAGAGCACTTCGAAACCTTCAAGTTAGACCCAAGAACCACCCCAAACGGTTAAGAAATGACCAAGATATCGACCTCCGAAGTTCAGTGAAATTCTCGGATTTCCAGTCCAGACAGCTTACTGTCATCCCTTTATCACCTTTTTTCTCCGGGCGACAGTCGTTTCTAGAAACAACTTCCTCCGCGAAAGTTGTAGAAAACTTTGAGATCTTCGTTTTAGACTCAAGAATGATCCTATTCGGCCAGGTATTGACCGAGTTACTGCCATCCGAAGTTTGGTCCAGATTTGGAAGTTTTACTGCCCGTAGAATTTTTCAACTAGCTTATTCGGCCCCGACTAGTTTCGGATCAAGGTAGATTTTTCCTATACTTCCTAACCTTAAGTATACGTAGATTTTCCTATCTATTTTCCCTAGTATAACTCTAGTTATGTTGCTTATGTTCTTGAAATGAAAGCATGATCTTGTAGATTATTCGTAACCGTTAACTCTAAGTATATTGTACGATGTTTGTTTGAGATGCATGAGGTGGAATTTTCCGTCCCCACTATCTATAAGTATATGTAGAAAGTTCCAAATCTCTATCTCTATGTATAGTTATGTTAAAACATAGATTGTCTTGAACTTTAAAAATATGGTACGAAGTTTGACGTCGAATGAATGTTAAAAATAAACCTATCTTGCTTTGGAAATTATGACATGTTGAACAAATGATTTCTATGTTAATAAACATATGTGGTCTTTTTGAACTTTCCACAAAGAAAGAAAGAACGGATTTCAAAACAAGAGGAATCAGAAGCTTTATTCGAAGTATTCGTATTTTGATCTTTTAGAAAGTTAAGAGTTTGTTTACATGTTGTTGCATTACTTGTGGTTGTATAAAGAATGGTGATGAACTTTTTTATAAGATTGCTTGCATGATCTTGCTAGTTTAGATTACAATGAATGATTTAAATGGTTTATGATGAGAAAGTCCTACTGCGGAGTCTATGCATGATAACGAGACACAACAATCGAGAAAGTAGAAACATGACACCTAGGGTGTGGTTATTGAAAAGGAGAAAAAGTTTTGAAATCACAATGTGGCCGGACGTGGTAGCTCATTGTGTAAAGAGATGTTAAAAACCGCAATGTGGCCGGACTTGGTAGCCCATTGTGCGGTGTGTGCTGCCAATGGGACCGAACGTGGTAGTCTCATTGGAGGTGATTTAAATGTTGTGAAAACCACGATGTGGCCAGACGTGGTAGCTCATCGTGAAGATTGCCAATGTGGCCGGACGTGGTAGCCTCATTGGTAATGTGGCTTGGTTATCCGCGGAGAGGAGCCAATGCAAGGTTTTGTGTGCCAATGGGAACTCGGCGCGGCGGAACCGTTGTGAGGATATTGGGGAACCCGGCGCGGCGGAACCGAGGTTGGGTGTGTTAAACGTGATTTTTAAAATGTTGATTTGGATAATGAAAAGGATTTCGGAAACATTGATGAATATGGTGACACAGTCTACGACGAGTCACGTAGCAGAAACTCAGATAATATCGACACCAACGATAGAATAGTGTATGTGGATGTATCATTGTTAATGCCTTGCTAAATATGTATGTGTTATTCCGCTGCTTGTGCCAGAGTTGGTATGTTACTCTTTTACTCTGATATTGGTAATGTATGGGTTAGCGGGTATAGGATTATTCTGCTGAGCTCTTGTAGCTCACGGTGTTACCTTTGGTGACCCTGACATATTATATCGGTGGCGACGCTGGTATAATGTGTCAGATTTTGTAGATGATCAAGATGAACAGTATACCTTGGAGGCTTTTGGAGCTGAGGAGCTGGCTAGGATGAAGCCGCAGGCGGAGCTGTAGTTAGGAACCCTAGAACCCTTCATTTGTATAAATATTGGGCTCCATTGGGAGTTATGATGTAATAAAGAGCCAGACTCTCTTTGATGTTCAATAAATGTTTATTTAACGTATCCAAAAATCAGGGGCGTTACACTAGTACTTTGAAAGTATTAGATCAGTATATTAGATATTGGATTTGGCAATTTCTAGCCTAGATTGTAATGTACATGCTTATATAAATATATGTGTACTTGTGTGTATATATATATTATATGCAACATGTGTGTATATAGATTATTATATTAAGAAAATCTATATTTTGTTTTAAATACAAGATTTTAAAAGACCCAAAGTACTTATATATATATATATATATATACACTATTATATATGTATACTTCCATGAAAGTACAAGGGGAGGGGGAGAGAGAGACCCGATAGAGAGAGAGAGAGAGAGAAAGAGAAGGAAAGAGAGAGAGAGAGATTTGATGTTTTGCTTGGATTTCTTTCTACCAAACCCTAGATATATGTATATATTAGTACTTGTACTAGGTGAAAGAAGAAGAAAGGAGAAGATAGGAGAGAGATTTGATGTACAAAATCTCTTACAAACCAATTCCATACTCCTCCCTTGTCATCCACCAAACCATTGTCCTTATATATATATATATAGTTATATATATATTGTACCATTGTACCAAGGAGAGAGAGAGAAAGAGAGAGAGAGAGAGAGAGGCCGAGAGAGATTGAGAGAGAGAGAGAGAGGTCGGATGAGAGAGGGAGGGAGAGAGTGATGTATGCTTTCTTTGATTGACCATGCTTTGGTCATCCTTGTCCTATTTTTGATATGCTTTCAAGTGAAAGCACAACCATTGCAAGCAAGATCTTGTCCTCTTTGTACGAACCCCATTTGTTTACTTGAATCAAATCCCCTTCCTTGATCAATCTTCCAAAATCCAATCCAAAGGACACATCCATAGCCATGCAAGCCTAGGTTTTAGGTTGTTTTTTCCAAGCAAGCAAGATTTGCTTGAATTAAAAAGTGAGATATAGGAGAGAGAGAGAGTGACCGGCTAGGGAGAGAGAGAGGGAGTGCTTGCCTATAAATACTCACCTCACTTGTGCTTTGAACTCACACCTCAATCCATTCTCCAACTTCTCTCTAGAAAGTATAGCTTGTTCTTGTTGTTCTTGCCTTGTTCTTGAGGTTTTCTTGCTAGTTCTTCAAGAAGCTTTCCATCTCCGCCACTAAACCACCTCTCGACCACCACCTCGATCCAAAAGTAGCAGTAGTAGTAGTTAGGATCTAGTTTCGAGAGAAACCATTCTCTTTCGAAGCTACCGGAAGCTTATCGTAAGCCGTTACGCCGTTCGAGTGCCGACTTTCTTTCCGTCGTATTTCCGTAGTCTTTTCTACCGCCAAGAAGAACGGTAGTGTACCCTTACACTCTAATCCTAAGTATAGATAAGAATTGTGTTGAGTTTTCGAACTATTTTCTCTAAAAATAAAGTTAGTTGTGGTATTTAGCTTGCAGAACTTTCTTGTTAAAAGTACGTAGTTTACTTTGATCTTATGGTTACTTGATTGCTTGATCTCGTGATTGCTACTTGTTTGTATGAACTCGTCAATAAACATATGTTCTTTTATTGAACTTCTCAAAAGGAAATGTTTTTAAAGATAAAGCGTTGTTTTAAAACGAAGTTTTCGTATTTTGACCTTTTAACGAGCATGATAGAGTTGGATGATCTTGCCATTTGTTATCGCATGAGTTATGTGAAAAAGTCCCGCCGCGGAGTCTATGCATGATACGAGACACATGAAATTGGAAAGTAGAGACATGACATTTAGCCAAGGTTGCCATCGAGCCTGGTACATGCAAACCGGAGGGGGGTTTCTCCGGGTAGAGCCTCTGATATAGTTAGTAGGGGAAGGAAGAGCAAGAGAAATATTTGTTAGGAGAAGAAGAACTGCTTATCTGAGAAAGAGGAGTGTATATCAATCCCTTTGGAGTAAGAAGTACCACTGTATTTATAGGCAGAGGAGTCTTCCGTGCTAAGCAAGCCGAGCGTAGGACACACGCGCGTTCCTACGCTCGGATGACGTCACCTGTCAGAGGCATTTAATGAAGGCCGCCTTCCCAGGTTTGCAGAGGCACATGGGTTCATGTCAGGCACGTCACATCACGAAGAGGCGTCACGGCGGTGAGAAGAGAAGACAACTCACGTATCACGCGAAAGGTTCTAGAATGTTCTGTACCAGCGGTTTCCGAGCAAACCGGTCCTGAAGGAGATATTACAGGCCGAACAAACGGAGATCAAAATGGGGAAGTGTTCTGCCGAACAGAAGATCACTCCGCCGAACAAACCAGTGAATACCGTTGTTCGGCGAGCTGCACCTGATCCTCCATACATTCGGTGAAGGGTAGATGACATATCTCCGGTCCAATTCAGCCCTCAACAGACTGAGACAACTGAATGATGGATCCCAGGTGTGATGTAACGCCCCGAATTTTGGGTACGTTAAATAAACATTTTTATTGAATAATTTAAGGAGAGTCTAGCTCATTATTACAACATACGTCTCACAAGAGTACTTTTATTCAACAAAAGAGGGAATAATCTAAGGTTAACTACTGCTCCGCCTCTTCCTCCATCCTTGCAAGTTCCTCGGCTCCAAAGGCCCCCAAGGTGTACTGTTCCTGCTGCTCATCTATAAAATCTGACACATTATACCAGCGTCGCCCCCAGTATAATATGTCAGGGTCACCAAAAAGGTAACACCGTGAGCTACAGAAGCTCAATAGAATAATCTAACCCGCTAACCCATAACTTACAATGAAGTGTCATATAAATAATTACGCATGCTCATTTAACAACATAATTAACAATGATACATCCGCATTCACTATCTTGCTTACGTTGGTGTCATGCCTTTCTTTGTTTCTCCTACGCGACTCATCGTAAACTGTGTCACCATTTCATTTCAAAAATCATTTCTCATTCAACGGGCTACCAAGTCCGGCCACGTTATAAAAGCTTGCATTGGCTCCTCTCCGCGGATAACCAAGCCCAATTACCAATGAAGCTACCACTTCCGGCTCCATTAGCAATCTACACAACGGGCTACCAAGTCCGGCCTCATTGCGGTTTTCGCAAGTCCACACAAAGGGCTACCAAGTCCGGCCACCTTGCGGGTTTTCACAACTCACATAAGGCTACC
Organism: Rhododendron molle; assembly: GCA_025413875.1. Classification (NCBI taxonomy): domain Eukaryota; kingdom Viridiplantae; phylum Streptophyta; class Magnoliopsida; order Ericales; family Ericaceae; genus Rhododendron; species Rhododendron molle. Next base: position 28,372,778 of record CM046391.1, read on the forward strand.
AAGTCCGGCCATTATGTAGTTTCAAAAATCCTTTTTATCCATATCAACCACTCCCTAAGTGTCATGTTTCTACTTTTTGCTTCTCGTGTCTCGTAATCATGCATAGACTCTGCGGTGGGACGAATCACTTTAAAGTAATCTACCAAGATCATCCAACTCTATTTAATCATGCTTGTTTACAACCACAAGTAAGGTAAGCAATCATGCGATCAAGTTCACAATCCTTGAAAAGGTCAAAATACGAATACTTCGTTTTGAAACAACATTTTGTTTTGAAACGAAATCGTAACAACATATGTTTATTGACGAGTTAATCAAGTTGGGAAGATTCTATAAGCCATGCATTCAATTATTCTCAAGATCAAATTAAACTATGTACTTTTAGTAAGAACGTTCTACAAGCTAATTATCACAACTACATTATCATGCTCATATATTTCAAAGAATTCTACGTCAAACAACATCATGCGATCAACTGGCCAAGTATTACATATTCTTACTCACGCTCATATCGTACGATATACATAGGGTAGGGGTATAAGAAGATTCTACCTTTCTTCTTGGCGGTAGGAAGACTACGAAAAGATCAACGGAAAGAAAGTTGTCAAACGAACGGAGTAACGGCTTATGATAAGCTTCCGATAGCTTCAAAAGAGAAAGGTTTCTCTCGAAACTAGATCGTAACCTATACTACTACTACTTTAGGATCGAGGTGGTGGTCGTATGGTGGTTTAGTGGCGGAGATGGAAAGAAAGCTCAAGAACAAGCTAGAACTACTCAAGAACACTAAGAATTCTTATGCTTTCTAGGAGAGAACTTGGAGAATGAAGAGGTGTGAGTTGAATGAGAAGTGTGAGGTCCTATTATAGGCAAATGGGCTCTCCCTCCCTCTCTTTGGCCGGCTGCCCTCTCTCCCTCTTTCCTCCAATTTTTTTATTCAAGCAAATCAAGTTTGCTTGCAGGAAATAACCTAAAAACCTAGGCATGCAAGGCTAGGATGTGTCCTTTGGATTGGATTTTGGAAGATTGGCCAAGCAACTAGATTTGTTTCAAGTATAAAATTAGGGTTTGTACAAAGAAGGACAAGATTGGATGGCATTGGTTATGCTTTCACTTGAAAGCATACACAACTAGGACAAGGATGACCAAAGCATGTCAATCACTTGCACACACATCACTCTCTCCCTCTCTCTCTCCATCCGAATCTCTCTCTCTCTCAATCTCTCTCTCTCGGCCTCTCTCTCCTCCGCTCTCTCTCTCTCTCTCTCCTCTTGGTACATTGTACTATGTACATATATATATATATATATATATATATATATATAACCATATATATATATATATAAAGAGAAGAAGGGTTTGACTTTGTAAGAGATTTGTACCTCAAATCTCTCTCCCATCTTCTCCTTTCTACTTCTTTCACCTAGTACAAGTACTAACATATACATATATCTAGAATTTGGTAGACAAAAATCAAGCAATACATCACATCTCTCCCTCTCTTTTCCTTCTCTTTCTCACTCTCTCTCTCGGGTTCTCTCTCTCTCCCACTCTCCCTCTCTCTCTCTCTCTCTCCCACTTGTATGTACTATGAAAGACTACATATATACTAATATATATATATGTACTATGGGTCTTTAATAAAATCTAAGTTTTCAAGTAAATTAGATTTTCTAAATAAAATATTTAATAACACACATGCTATATACAATATAATATATATATATATACAACAAGTACATACATATATTTATATATATATACATGTACTACACAATATTTATACTAGATATGACCTAGGGCTAATATCTAATATAGTATTCTACTACTTTCAAAGTACTATGTATAATAATACTATCCTAATGTACTAATTGTATTTTAATCAAATAACACACATGGCCAAGTCTAATATTTAAATCAAACAAGTACATGATTGTCAAGACTAACTATTCTCTAATGGTTAATAACCAATGGGTAATAATGGCTAGGATTCTAGTCTATCGTCCAATGGTTAATAAAACTCCTAACGGTTATTATCCAACGGTTAATGGTAGAAAGTCTAATACTTGAAATTAAGTACTAAGCTAATCTAATCTCGTACTTAGGAATATTAACTAAGGTTTACCTATTGACCAATGGGTAAAGGAAACTCTAACGCTATTGTCCAATGGATAAAGACAAAAAGGGTAAAATGGTCCATCTAGGGTTAGGGAGAAGTGAAATGGGCATTAGGCTATTCTAACTAATTAATTAAAGACTAATGATACTTAATCTAGGCTTTCATTGCTCGAGTGGTATTTTGGTTTTATTTAGTAGGAAATCGCCTAATAACGGGATATTAAAGCCCGATGGTGCCAAACGCCAAGGCAAGGCATGAGCGTGGCCAAGGCTGCCTGGTGGCAAGCGGTGGCCAAAGCAGCCCGGTGGTCAAACAGTGGCCAAGGCTGGTAATAGCGGTGGCCAAACAAAGGCTTGGCGTGGCAAACAAGGCTAAGGCACTGCAGAGCTAAGCTGGCCAAGTGGTGGCTAAAGCACCGGTGGCTGGCAAGTAAGGCACTGGTGGCAAAGGCTGTGGCCAGCAACCGGTACAACAAGGCTAAGGCACTGGTGGCAACAATGGCGGTGGCCAAAGCAAATGGTACAAACAAAGGGCCAAGGCAATGGCGATGAATTCCAATCTCCTATGTCATAAACCTAATTATGACGGATTATTAAAATTAACAGAGAATTATTAAGACAACAAGATTAATTAAAGAATTTCCAATATAACAACGAAATTTTTATTTAGTAAAAATCCGAGTTGTTACAACCTATCCCCCTTAAACAATTTCGTCCTCGAAATTAGGCGAATGCTCAGATTCGAATATGTGAGGGTAGTTGGCCTTCATGGTTTCTTCTCTCTCCCAGGTGGTCTCTCCAGTTCCACGGTTTTTCCACAAGACTCGAACTAGCTTGATGGTCTTGTTCTGGATTGTCTTCTCACTTCGATCTTGTATCTCTATCGGTTCTTCTTCATACGTCGCGTCTTCCTCGATGTTGATGTCTTCCCAGTTGAGAATATGTGTGGGTAATGCGAGATACTTGCGGAGCATTGAAATGTGAAATACGTTATGCACTCTGTCTAACTGCGGTGGCAGTGTTAGGCGATACGCAACCTTCCCAATCTTTTCCACAAAGTCGAATGGTCCAATGTAGCGTGGGGATAACTTTCCCTTCTTCCCAAATCTGATAACTCATTTCTTTGGTCTGATCTTTAGGAACACGTGGTCTCCTACTGCAAAGGTTAACGGTCGGCTTCTCTTATCTGCATAACTCTTCTGTCGGCTTTGTGCGGTTTGAATTCTTTGCCTGATGAGCTTGACCTTTTCTGTGGTATCCTGTACTATGTCAGGTCCAATCAATCCAGTTTCCCCAGCACCTGTCCAACAGAGCTTCATACGGTGCCATCCCAATACTTGCTTGATAGCTATTGTTGTAGGCAAACTCTACCAATGGCAAGTGCTGCTTCCAATTTCCAGAAAAATCCAAGGCACCGGCCCTTAGCATGTCTTCCAGTGTTTGTATCGTCCGCTCAGTTTGTCCATTCGTTTATGGGTGAAAGGCCGTACTAAGCCTTATGTCAGTCCCTATTGCCTTCTGTAATCCTTTCCAAAAGTGTGATACGAAGCGTGGGTCTCTATCAGATACTATCGAGACAGGTACTCCATGCAGGCGTACAATCTCTCGAATATACAGCAAACTTAGCTGTTCTACATTCTCGGTCATCTTGACAGGCAAGAAATGTGCAGATTTGGTGAGTCGGTCCACGATCACCCAGATAGCGGTGTTAGACTTAGCAGATCTCAGTAGTCCGGTCACATAATCCATAGAGATATGCTCCCACTTCCATGTCGGAATCGGCAAGGGTTGAAGATCTCCTCTAGGTCTCTGATGTTCGGCTTTGACTTGTTGACATACCAGGCACGTAGATATAAATTGAGCTACGTCCTTCTTCATTCCTTCCCACCAGTACGTCCTTCGCAGGTCATGGTACATCTTTGTACCACCAGGGTGTACCGCGAAGTTCGAATGGTGAGCCTCTCGGAGCACTGCTTCTCGCAGGGTTCCAATGTTAGGCACAAACACCTTCCCCTTGAATCTCAGGCTGTTGTCCTTCTCGATCATCCATCCAGGTAATGCCTTACCTTCTCGGATTCGATACCGGATGAATTCGCAGTTTTGCTCGGAGGTTTGGGCGAGCAAAATTTCTCTGTGAAGTGTTGGTTCTGCAACGAGAGCGTACAAACGTGTGTTCCCATCTTTTGAGGATGGTCGCAGATTGAACTCGTTGAGAGTGTCCACCATCTCCCATTCCTTGAGGGCGGTCTTGACCTTCTGTGCTCTGTCCTTCCGACTAAGAGCGTCAGCCACCACATTGGCCTTACCGGGGTGGTACTGAAGTGTAAACTTGTAATCCTCTAGATATTCCATCCAGCGGCGCTGTCTCAGATTCAACTCTTTCTGAGTGAAAAGATACTTGAGGCTTTTATGGTCGGTAAAGACTTCGAATTGTTCTCCCCACAGATAGTAACGCCAGGTTTTAAGGGCGAATACTACAGCAGCCAATTCTAAGTCATGGGTAGGGTAGTTCTTCTCATGCTGTCGTAGTTGTCGGGATCCGTAAGCTACAACTTTCCCATTCTGCATCAGCACGCATCCTAGACCGTCTCTTGACGCATCACAAGAATCAGATAATCTACACCCCGCCAGGGATGATGAGTATCGAGGGCCTTTGAGTCGACCTTTTCTTCAATTCACGAAAGGATTTCATAACCCTCATTCCAATCCAGTTTTACCCCTTTCTGAGTCAGTCTCGTCATTGGTTTAGCCAGTGTTGAGAAGTCGGGTATGAATCTTCGGTAATACCCAGCCAATCCTAGAAAACTTCGGATTTCGAATACGGAGGTTGGCTATTTCCAGTTCAATACGGCCTCCACCTTGCCTTCATCCACCGCGATTCCGTCTTTAGATACTACATGTCCCAAAAACTTAACCACCTCTAGCCAAAATTCGCATTTACTTGCCTTGGCATAGAGTTGGTTATCTCGGAGTACTTGTAGTACTATTCGGAGATGTTCTTCGTGCTCCTCCTTATTAGCAGAGTATATCAAGATGTCATCAATGAACACCACTACAAACCTGTCCAAGTAGGGTTGGAAAACTTTGTTCATGAGACACATGAATACTGCCGGAGCGTTGGTCAGTCCGAATGGCATCACCACAAACTCGTAGTGTCCGTATCTGGTGCGGAAGGCTGTTTTGTCAATATCCTCATTTTGGATTCTCAGTTGATGGTAACTTGATCTGAGATCGATTTTAGAGAAGCAAGTTGCTCCTCTTAATTGGTCGAACAGGTCATCGATCCTGGGCAAGGGGTATCGGTTCTTAATTGTGACCAGATTCAGCTTCCTATAGTCGATACATAAACGAAGCGTTCCCTCTTTCTTCTTCACAAATAATGCAGGTGCTCCCCATGGTGACGTACTTGGCCTGATATACCCTTTATCCAATAGCTCTTGCAATTGGGTCTTCAGTTCCTTTAGCTCTGCTGGGGCCATACGGTATGGTGCCATCGAGATTGGTGTTGTTCCTGGTTGGAGCTCTATAGAGAAGTCTATCTCTCTCTGAGGAGGTAAGCCAGGAAGTTCCTCCGGAAACACATCGGCGTATTCGCAAACGATGTGGGGCAATCCCAGTTCCTCCCTATCGGTTTCTCCCATTTGGAGACTAGCTAGCCATCCAAGTAGTTGATTCTGCCACCTAGATCTTTTCATCGTCGAACTTGTCGTCTGCCTATCCCCCTTAAAACAGAAACGAGTTCCCTCTGGGGTGTAAGCTGTTACTGTTTTCTGATGACAGTCTATGACTGCTCTGTGTGCAGATAACCAATCCATTCCTAGGATTATATCGAAATCCGTCATTTCGATCACCCGGGGGTCGCAGGTTAGTCGTAAGTTGGCTACTTCTAGCTCGCACCCTCTACACATTAGACTAACAGTTATACTTCCCCCTAAGGGTGATGCTACCCTCGCACTCATGCTTAGGGGTTCTGTTTCTAGTGCTAAAGCAGTTACGCAGGCAGTAGATATGAATGAATGTGATGCACCAGAATCAAACAAGGCTTGTACACAGGTACTATATAATAGTAGCGTACCTTGGATCACAGAGGGATCCGGCTCCTGTTCCTCAGTCTGTAGTGCAAAGATTCGCCCTCCAGTGTTCTGTTGAGTGTTCATGGCCTGCTTCCCTTTGTTTAGCCCATTTGGTTGCGAGGGTGGTCCTCCATGGTTCTGCTTCCCAAATCCAGCTTGCCCATTCTGTAGCACCCTCTGATTTCTGAAGTTCCCATTCCTCTCCTTCTGAGGTTGCGGGCATTAATGACTGTAGTGGCCCATCTGCTGACAGTTGTAGCACTTTATTGTTGACAGATCTCGAGTGCCTCCCTGTGGTTGGTTGTGTCCTGGGGTAGCAGTTTTCCACGCTTGGTTATTTTGGGTCGGGGTAAAGGTCTTAGCGGGGTAGGGTACTCGATTGTTATTGGGTGTTTGGGTACGGATTGGTCCCCCGGTATTGCCCGTTGCCTTCCTCCAGCGGGTTTTGAAGTCTGCTTCTTCACTCTCCAATCGAAGAGCACACTGGACGATGCCGGAATAGGTGGGAAAGGCCTGTGCTACCACGACCCTCCGAGCAGTTGTCAGTCCCCACTCGAATCTTCTTGCTTTCTTATCCTCAGTTGCTACAGCATCTGGGGCGTAGCGCGACAGCTCCTCGAACTTTGCCGCATATTGAGTGACAGTCATGCTTCCTTGCTTCAGGTTCATGAATTCTTGCTCCTTGGCCAGGCGAATGGGTGTGGGAAAGTACTTGTCAAGGAACAGGGTTTCAAACTCGTCGAATGTCATGGTGGCTACGGTATGAGTTGTTTCCATCAACTCCTACCAATAACGGGCTTCTCCCTTTAGTTGGTACGTGGCCAGGGCCACGCGATCCCCATTCCGGGTGATCTCCAAGGTGTCCAGGATCACCTTGGTTTCCTTCAGCCATGATTCGGCCACAGTGGGGTTAGGGTCTCCACCGAAGGTTGGGGGTCGACGTTTGCAGAATTCGTTCATTGCTCGGGTTCGGGTCATAGGTTCATCATCGCGGTTTTGGTTTCGGCGGTTGGCATTCAAAGCGGTCACGAAAGCTTGCATGATCTGGGCTATGCAAGGGTTAGTGTTAGAGGTTTCTCCATTCTCAAATCCTAGTCCATTGCGTCGGTTCACCATCTACGAGTAGAAATTTTAAGGGAGGTTTAGTTACTAGAATAAGCACGCAATGAACAGGACAGCTAGATTTTTGATTAGGAATATCATTAGATTACATGCCTAACGGCATCATCAGATACAATAAAATGAAAGTAAAAAAGATAATAACGGCTATGGTGCCGTTGCTACGCCTCGAGCCACCATCGATCGTTGAAGGCTTGGAGGGTACGACGTTCGTATTCTTTTCCGAACGCCGCGAGTGCGACGGCCACCGCGGGAATCCAGTACCAGAAGGTAGTAAGGCGGTCGTTCCTGTCGAACCACCGTGGCATGGCTATGGTGATCACGGCACAGAAGAGGACGAAGGTGAAGGGCAGCAACTGTATTGCTCGGATCATCGAGGTGAGCTCGATTCGCTCCATCTCTCGGAACTGGGCATCCTCCAGGAATCCTCGTCGGTAGATCGCCATGGCTTGGTTTGATAGTAGTTTGGAGGGGTTAGGATGGTGAGAGGGATGAAGAGATGGGGTGAAGAAATGGGGAGAGGAATGGAGTATATATAGGGCCGGGTGAGGGGTGTGGAGGAGGGAAATGTTTGAATTTGAATTTTGGGGGAGGTTGAGGGTGGTTTACCGGGGCCCCCCTTTTCTTTTTCTTTTGGGTATGGCCGACGCCCGATTACCGGGCCCCCCCCCTCCCCCTTTTTGGGTTATGGCCGACACTCGGCGCTCTCATCAAATTAAAATAAAATGTCTAATGGTAGTGTGCTACAGTACCCATAACAAAGAAGATTTTATGGATAAGCAAGACGATTACTCTCATTTAGCAACTTGCGTCAACTAAAATAATTGTCCTTTGTAATAAGGGTCTCATTTACTAAAGTGAAATAGTACACGAAATAAGTTTTCCATAGGGTTACAAATAGAAGCATCGAGTTCTATTACAAAATAGAAGATAGACTATTCTTATTACAAAAATATAGGATAGGGTTTCCTAATACAACTGCAGCGATCTCACACATGATCCTAACAGGTTTATTCTACAATACTAATCCTCCCTAAGGCATGTTGATTCCGAACTTCTCCCTTAGACACATCTTGTGGTTCTTTTCAGCCTCAGTTTCATTTACCTGAAATAGCTCCTGCTCCTGTTTAAGTATTTCCTCCTGCGTTAGCACGGGCGGTTCTTCTAACGGTTCGGGGTAGCATGGAAAGAGTTTCATCATGACAGTCTCCCAATCGATGCCGGTCTCTATGTCAGACACCGGAAAGCTAAATGGTTGCTCGAAGTCCTGCACAGGTGGTGCAGGGGCTTGGATGGGAGGTAGGTACTCGGGGTTTTGAGCTAGTAAGGGTACCTCCCAAATGATGGGGACTTCGTAGAGTTCCATGTCATCCATATGTGGCAGTGTTGGTCCGGTGTACTCAGGTGACAGTAGTGATCGGTAGATGGCCCTAGTTTTCGGGGCGAAAGGTGGGCAACCTCTTTGTGGTACTCTTGACATCTATACAATTGGAAGAGTCCTATATTAGACTTAACGGTACGAAGGGTAACTATAAGCATGCACATAAATAGTGATTTCACATAGGAAAGAAATACATATTTACTTAATCGGATCAAGTACAACATAAATGGCTAATATTAGCCTAGGCTTACTACTACCTTACAAGTTCAACTACTACCAACCTTCTTATTACATTTGCATCACAAGCTTCTTAATGAGTCTAAAAGGTGTTCGGGAATTGGGCCTTATATGGGCCTATGTCAGTCTCAACGGGTGGCGGAGGTCCATCGCCGGTGTCAGAGGCTACGTCCATGATGTCGGGCACAACCCCTAGCCATCCAGGCTCTTCTTCGTCATCAGATTCACTCTCTCCGTCAGATCCCTCATTTCCCCAAATCTCCATTGGTTCTTCCTCCTCGGGATCTTCTTCGGGATCTTCTTCGAGATCCTCATTCTCGGGAGGTGCTATTGGAACTGGAGCGGGAATGGCTTCAGCTTCGTTCCCCACAACTATAAGTTCTTCATGGAAAAGGGGTGCTATTTGGACGAGGACAGGTATTGCTTCTTCGTCTCCCACCTCCTCCTCATCAGGGAGTGGCAAGGCACCATGCTCTTGATAGAAGTCATAAATGTAGGGAATAGCGTAAGGAAAGTAGGGGTCTCCTGCTAGTAGATTGGTCATCGTCCTCAGGGTACCTCTAAGTTGACGGGTTCGGCTAGTAGGTTGTCTCGATAGTTACTCATCTACAAGGAGAAGTTTTAACCTCGATTAGAAGTGTTTTAAGACAAGTATTGATAAAGAAACATCAAAATTTCTATGTTCCACATTCGATTCTTGATTTAAGTCATCATCCAATTGTTCGGGAATTCCCAGTTCGGCGGTACTGCTAGTTTCCACCTTACTTCAATCCGAAGATTGTTTTGTCAGAATTCCACCCAATTTGGGACGGTAAACTTAAAAATCAAGTCACGTTTATGCAACGGTCAACTTATCTTAAAGGCTACCCATTTTATCCATGGCCGAGGTTTTGAACCTAAAGCTCTGATACCAAGTTGTAACGCCCCGAATTTTGGGTACGTTAAATAAACATTTTTATTGAATAAATTAAGAAGAGTCTAGCTCATTATTACAACATACGTCTCACAAGAGTACTTTTATTCAACAAAAGAGGGAATAATCTAAGGTTAACTACTGCTCCGCCTCTTCCTCCATCCTTGCAAGTTCCTCGGCTCCAAAGGCCACCAAGGTGTACTGTTCCTGCTGCTCATCTATAAAATCTGACACATTATACCAGCGTCGCCCCCAGTATAATATGTCAGGGTCACCAAAAAGGTAACACCGTGAGCTACAGAAGCTCAATAGAATAATCCAACTCGCTAACCCATAACTTACAATGAAGAGTCATATAAATAATTACACATGCTCATTTAACAACATAATTAACAATGATACATCCGCATTCACTATCTTGCTTACGTTGGTGTCATGCCTTTATTTGTTTCTCCTACGCGACCCATCGTAAACTGTGTCACCATTTCATTTCAAAAATCATTTCTCATTCAACGGGCTACCAAGTCCGGCCACGTTATAAAAGCTTGCATTGGCTCCTCTCCGGGGAGAACCAAGCCCAATTACCAATGAAGCTACCACGTCCGGCTCCATTAGCAATCTACACAATGGGCTACCAAGTCCGGCCTCATTGCGGTTTTCGTAAGTCCACACAAAGGGCTACCAAGTCCGGCCACTTTGCGGGTTTTCATAACTCACATAAGGCTACCAAGTCCGGCCATTATGTAGTTTCAAAAATCCTTTTTATCCATATCAACCACTCCCTAAGTGTCATGTTTCTACTTTTTGCTTCTCGTGTCTCGTAATCATGCATAGACTCCGCGGCGGGACGAATCACTTTAAAGTAATCTAGCAAGATCATCCAACTCTATTTAATCATGCTTGTTTACAACCACAAGTAAGGTAAGCAATCATGCGATGAAGTTCACAACCCTTGAAAAGGTCAAAATACGAATACTTCGTTTTGAAACAACATTTTGTTTTTAAACGAAATCGTAACAACATATGTTTATTGACGAGTTAATCAAGTTGCGGAGATTCTATAAGCCATGCATTCAATTATTCTCAAGATCAAATTAAACTACATACTTTTAGTAAGAAAGTTCTACAAGCTAATTATCACAACTACATTATCATGCTCATATATTTCAAAGAATTCTACGTCAAACAACATCATGCGATCAACTAGCCAAGTATTACATATTCTTACTCACGCTCATATCATACGATATACGTAGGGTAGGGGTATAAGAAGATTCTACATTTCTTCTTGGCGGTAGGAAGACTACGAAAAGATCAACGGAAAGAAAGTTGGCAAACGAACGGAGTAACGGCTTAGGATAAGCTTCCGATAGCTTCAAAAGAGAAAGGTTTCTCTCGAAACTAGATCGTAACCTACACTACTACTACTTTAGGATCGAGGTGGTGGTCGTATGGTGGTTTAGTGGCGGAGATGGAAAGAAAGCTCAAGAACAAGCTAGAACTACTCAAGAACACTAAGAATTCTTATGCTTTCTAGGAGAGAACTTGGAGAATGAAGAGGTGTGAGTTGAATGAGAAGTGTGAGGTCCTATTTATAGGCAAATGGGCTCTCCCTCCCTCTCTTTGGCCGGCTGCCCTCTCTCCCTCTTTCCTCCAATTTTTTTATTCAAGCAAATCAAGTTTGCTTGCAAGAAATAACCTAAAAACCTAGGCATGCAAGGCTAGGATGTGTCCTTTGGATTGGATTTTGGAAGATTGGCCAAGCAAGTGGATTTGTTTCAAGTATAAAATTAGGGTTTGTACAAAGAAGGACAAGATTGGATGGCATTGGTTATGCTTTCACTTGAAAGCATACACAACTAGGACAAGGATGACCAAAGCATGTCAATCACTTGCACACACATCACTCTCTCCCTCTCTCTCTCCATCCGAATCTCTCTCTCTCTCAATCTCTCTCTCTCGGCCTCTCTCTCCTCCGCTCTCTCTCTCTCTCTCTCTCCTCTTGGTACATTGTACTATGTACATATATATATATATATATATAACCATATATATATATATATATAAAGAGAAGAAGGGTTTGACTTTGTAAGAGATTTGTACCTCAAATCTCTCTCCCATCTTCTCCTTTCTACTTCTTTCACCTAGTACAAGTACTAACATATACATATATCTAGAATTTGGTAGACAAAAATCAAGCAATACATCACATCTCTCCCTCTCTTTTCCTTCTCTTTCTCTCTCTCTCTCTCTCTCTCTCTCGGGTTCTCTCTCTCTCTCCCACTCTCCCTCTCTCTCTCTCTCTCTCTCTCCCACTTGTATGTACTATGAAAGACTACATATATACTAATATATATATATATGTACTATGGGTCTTTAATAAAATCTAAGTTTTCAAGTAAATTAGATTTTCTAAATAAAATATTTAATAACACACATGCTATATACAATATAATATATATATATATATATATACACAACAAGTACATACATATATTTATATATATATACATGTACTACACAATATTTATACTAGATATGACCTAGGGCTAATATCTAATATAGTATTCTACTACTTTCAAAGTACTATGTATAATAATACTATCCTAATGTACTAATTGTATTTTAATCAAATAACACACATGGCCAAGTCTAATATTTAAATCAAACAAGTACATGATTGTCAAGACTAACTATTATCCAACGGATAATAGGTTCTCTAATGGTTAATAACCAATGGGTAATAATGGCTAAGATTCTAGTCTATCGTCCAATGGTTAATAAAACTCCTAACGGTTATTATCCAACGGTTAATTGTAGAAAGTCTAATACTTGAAATTAAGTACTAAACTAATCTAATCTCATACTTAGGAATATTAACTAAGGTTTACCTATTGACCAATGGGTAAAGAAAACTCTAACGCTATTGTCCAATGGATAAAGACAAAAAGGGTAAAATGGTCCATCTAGGGTTAGGGAGAAGTGAAATGGGCATTAGGCTATTCTAACTAATTAATTAAAGACTAATGATACTAAATCTAGGCTTTCATTGCTCGAGTGGTATTTTGGTTTTATTTAGTAGGAAATCGCCTAATAACGGGATATTAAAGCCCGATGGTGCCAAACGCCAAGGCAAGGCATGAGCATTGCCAAGGCAGCCTGGTGGCAAGCGGTGGCTAAAGCAGCCAGGTGGTCAAACAGTGGCCAAGGCAGCCTGGTGGCAAAGCGGTGGCTAAAGCAACCGGGTGGCAAGCGGTGGCCAAAGCAGCCCGGTGGTCAAACAGTGGCCAAGGCAGCCTGGTGGCAAAGCGGTGGCCAAAGCAGCCTGGTGGCCAAACAGTGGCCAAGGCAGCCCGGTAGCCAAGCAGTGGCCAAGTGGTGGCCAAAGCAGCCCGGTGGCCAAGGCAGCCTGGTGGCCAAGCAGTGGCCAAGCGGTGGCCAAAGCAGCCCGGTGGCCAAACAGTGGCCAAGGCAGCCCGGGCGATGAATTCCAATCTCCTAAGTCATAAACCTAATTATGACGGATTATTAAAATTAATAGAGAATTATTAAGACAACAAGATTAATTAAAGAATTTCCAATATTACAACGAAATTTTTATTTAGTAAAAATCCGAGTTGTTACATGTGACCCCTTTGAATCTTGTGAACCCTTCGGATATTTCGGCCCACTACAATAGCCCCTCAACTTCTTCTTCTTTTGCTCGGAAAAGAGGGAGGAGTTGATCCTGTGTGGCCGAACAAATGTAGCATATTTGAAAAAGTAAGACTTCCGAACATAGACGCTTCCGAACAGAGTGAACCGCCGAGGAAAAGGTATGCCTCAGGCTTCGAGGTGCAAAACCTGGGACTGCATTTAATGCTCCTTCAACCGCCAACTTCAAATCTGCCACGCGTCCTTAAGTCAATGGAGGAAGACAATACGCATGCAGGAGCTGCCACGCGTCGAGCATCCAACGACACATCAGTCTCCCGCCCAGATCGAACGGCTGGGGGCTCGGCACCGTTTCAAATGCCGCCCTAGGTATAAAAGGTGGAGCAGGGAGAGAGAAAATCACTTTTTCTCTCTCCAATCGATTGCGTTCTCTGGCCCAGACGCCGTTCAACGCCAAAACTCATCAAAAACCCAGATTTTGCTGCAGTTTGATCGCAAATCACCCTCGATTCTCAGGTATTTCTTGTTTCTCCACTGTTTTCTATTGTGTTTTGATCGTTTTTGCATGCATTTTGACCAAAAAATGGGTTTTTCCGCCATATTCGCCTGAAATGCTTTCTGGGTAATGAAGAATAGGTTGAAGATGTTCTTGTGTTCTTCCGAGTGCACGTTCATCTTCAACCAATGTTCTTCCGAACATAACCTCATGTTCATCCGAACAAAAGACTCATTTTGAAGCTCGTTCACGCTCGGACAAACAGTCCCGTTCTGCATCGTTCGGAACATCTACACGAGAAAGTGTTGCTCGAAATTCTGAGACACACTTGGCGAGATTAGCTCGTTACACTGAACATAGGCACCTCTAGGAAGACTTGACCTTGCGCATTTCGCTAACGGTCTTATCCCTACACTTGTGTGTTTAGGTATGGAGTCATCATCAGCATCTTTGGCGGAGTCGTACGCTTCCGTTGACCCAAATGCTCCGGGCCTCGGCGAAATTGATCCACGAATAGCCGAAGTAATCAGAAACGCGGCTCGCGAATACAGGGTAGGCGGTAAACCTCTCCCTGAATCATTCGAGGGAGTTTTCATCCCTGCCAACGTGACCCCACTTCGGTCAATTGGCCCCGACCATGCCGTGATAAACCTCGACGAGGAGCCTTCGGAAAAAGAGGCCGATGACCCCGAAGAGGAAGCTGACGCCGAGGAAGAGGACGAAGAAGCAACTGAGGAAGAGGTTAAGGACGAGGGGACTCCTGTTGCTTCTACTAGCCAAGCTGAAGAAGCTGGGGTCGCAGGTGCGTCTTCCCAGCCGCCGAAGAAGAAGAAGAGGAAGATTGTCGCACTCGACCCCGATGAAATACCTCCCCGAACAGGAAGGGACCCATGTCCCTACTGGGATTGCTTCACTGATCAAGAAGGGATAGATCTCTTCCGAACAACATATCATGTCCCTGACGACATAGTAATCTCAACAATCCCTGGGCCTCGGATACGATTCTCCGATGAGCACATCACAGTGCCCCTGATGGCCATCACCGAAGGTGGCCTCAGGTTTCCAATGCACAGGATCTTGAGGCAGATCCTCCAATTTTTTGACCTCACTCTGTGCCAGCTGAGTGTGAATTCCTATCGAATCATCCACTCGATCATAAAGCTGGCCGAGGTAAAGATGTTCGACCTCCAAGCCCATCACATTTTCGAGAACTACATGATGTCTCAGAATGTGAGATATTCACGCTTCTACTTGTGCTCCCGAAGGAATATGGTGAAGATCATTCCCGAGGGTATGTACGATTTAGAGAAGTGGGCTTCGGACTACGTCGAGGTTCGGGGAAATTATGAGTTTCCCCCTAGTCAAGATGATCAATTTTACGTCGCCAAGGCAAGGGGCAATCCAAGTAAGCAAAACTGACTTCATTGCATTTGATGTTAATACGCATTGCTCGGTTCAATTTTAACTTAAATGCTCATTCCCTATTGCACTGAATATTTTTTCTTTTCCCGTGTTGTGTTCGGCAGATACAACAAAGATCAACAAGAATTTGCTAGGGCTCGCCAAAGGTTGCGGACTTGCAGACTCCCTGTTGACTATTCCGAGCAAAGAGAGGGACGCTCCAACCATCTTACAATACGACGCCACTTACGGAGGAAGAATCCGAGGAAAGGGTGCCGAAGGAAGCTCAAAGAAGAAGAGCACTGTAGTTGACCTCACCGAGGATCAACTTCCTGACTTGGAGAAGCCCCTCCGAGGAACCTTGCGTCTACCCACAGAAGGAACACCATTTGCTGAAGAAGACATGCCTCCACGAAGCATGAGAGCTGTCCTCCAGGGGAAGCTGGAGGAGAAGAACGCCAAGGAACAGGCCGAAAAGCAAGCATCTGGGGTGACTGGTGCTTCGGGTTCAGTACCGAAGCCCAGTGCTCCAGGCAAGAAGACAGCTCCCGATGCTGTCGCCCAAAAGCGTCCAGCATCTCCCCCTGCCCCGGCTGATAAGCCATCCAAGAGATTCAAGGTCACGGCCAAGAAGGCTTCGGCCTCGGCCCTTGCAGGCAAGTCTCCTAGCGCCGAAGGACAGGAATGGGGAGAAAAACAAAAGGGGAAGGGCAACGAAGAAGAAGCTCTGAGCGCCGAGGCTATCTGGGCGCCGAGCTTCATCACCCCTCGAGGCAAACAAATCCTACGTACCGACAGCCTCATTGATGACCCCTCCTTGGCCTTTACCCTACACGCTGGGCTCAGGTTGCCGAGGGATCTCAACGCTCAGGTGTCCCTGAAGTCGGCACTGAGCGACTACTACTACTTCACTGGCAGGGTAGGTTGCTTGGTTTGTTGTAAAAAGCATAAATAATTTTCCAACTGTTTGCCTTCAGATTGTCATAGTTTGTTCCACTTGTAGGCCACCCAATCTATCATGTGTGCCCAACGCCACCTCGTTGAGCACGACAAACAGGCAAAGCTCCTCCATCAGAAGGTGGAGTTAAGCCAGAGTACTGCCGAGGATCACAAGAAGTGTCTGGAGCAGTTAGAAGAAGTCCGCCGAAGCCAAGAGATCACCATCGCCAATTTGAACGATGTGATCAAGGGGCTTGAAGATGGAGCCGAGCAGGCCAGGGCCGAAGGAAAAGACGAGGGGCTGGCTGAGGGAAGAGCTCTTGGCAGAAAGGAAATAGAGGAGGAGATGAGGAAGGAGCTGAAGGTCTCTTTTGACAAGGGCTATTACCAGGCAGAGGAAGATGCTGCCGAGGAACTGATGTCTTTGCAAGCCGAGCTTCAGGAGGCCCAGCACCAAAAGAGCTTTCTGCTTGGCTTCAACTTCGGTTTCGATCAGGCTGGAATCGAAGCTGACGACGAGAGAAGGTCCCTCGTTGAGGTACCTCCTTTTGAGGTAGCAGAAATTCAAGGGGAGCCTCCAGTTCCTGAAGAGGCTGCCAAGGATGCGGCCCAGCCAGACAACACCGAAGCCCCTCCAGCTAATCAACCAGTCACTCCCTCGGCCACAATTACTCCCGAGGCCCAGACTTAGGATTGTTTTGTTTTGCTAGTTTGCTTTTGTTTGTTTTTGAACATTGAATTGGGACGTTCGGTTCCGTACATGTTGGAGGTTTCCGAACGTAGTTTGTATGTAATAGATTCAACTGTGGATGCTCGTTTGTGCTCGAATAATATGTGATATTTCCTCGTTTTCCACGTTATATCTTCTCTTCGATATATCTGTTTGGATACTGCATCTGTGTTTGACCGAATGCCACAACTTTTGCTCGGTTTAATTGGTTTGGATAACATTATATGTCCGAGGACCCACAGTTAAAAGTACCATATGATACTTGCTTATCTGTACCCACATAGTAGCCCCCTGCCGTCGGGCTGTTTTTAGGAAGAAAAACAACACGAAGGCAGAAAGATGGGTACACAAACACTCGGAGGTAAAAGTGCCAGAGAACCGAAAGCGATATTACGGGCGAGATGGTATACCCAACGAACGAGTGAGGAATCCGAAGAGACCATGGGCGAGATGTTATACCCAACAAACGAGTGAGGAATCCGAAGAAACCATGGGCGAGATGTTATACCCAACAAACGAGTGTAAAAACGGAACAAGTGAATATACCGAACGTATAATACCACCAAAACGCCCGTAGGCTTACAACCGAACAAAAGTAGAAACAAAAAACGAGCATAGCGCGAAACAGAGGTGGCTGAGGCTAACCATGGAACTTCCTAAGTCTTTGGGCGTTCCAAGGGTTAGCAATCGGCGTACCATCCATTTCAGCAAGCTTATAAACTCCGTGGCCAATCTTCTGGATCACCCTATAGGGGCCTTCGTAGGGATCTTTAAGCTTGGTCAACTTCTTGGCTTCCACAACCATCCGAAGAACAAGGTCACCAACTTGGAACGGCCGAGCACGGACGTTCTTATTACAACCCCGAGCAACTTCCTATTGATAAGCAGCATGGTGTAAATTGGCGTTGTCGTGGAGTTCTTCGATAAAATCCAGCTTAGCACCAACCAAAGCATTGTTGTCCACAGGACTGAAGTTTTCGGAACGAACAGTTGGAACGAGCGCAGAAAGGGGAAGGACAGCTTCCATGCCATACGCCAAGGAGAATGGGGTGCGACCAGTGGAACATCGCGGGGTCGTTCGATAGCTCCACAGTACGTGAGGAAGCTCGTCTACCCATTTGCCGAGCTTGCGATCCAAACGGCGCTTAAGCCCCTGAGTGATGGCTTTGTTAGATGCTTCGGCCTGTCCATTGCCCTGGGGGTAGGCCACCGAAGAAGTGTGAATCATGATATGATGGCGCTTATAGAAGGATTGGATTGCCGCTGCCACAAACTAGGTGCCATTGTCCGAAAGAATGGCATATGGAACGCCGAACCTGGAAATGATGTGCTTCCAAATAAAGCGCTCCACGTCCAAAGCTATTGTCTTGACCAATGGCACGGCTTCCACCCATTTGGTGAACAAATCCGTAGCAGTTAGTAGATACTCGAACCCGCCTGGGGCCTTCAGCAGCTTCCCCACGATGTCCAAGCCCCATACAACAAACGGCCAAGGACTGGTGATCATCTTAAGGGGAAAGGCTGGTTGGTGCGGTATGTAGGCGTGCTTCTGGCACCGAACACAGCGCTTAACATATTCCTCGGATTGCTTGACCATCTTCGGCCACCAATACCCCTGTGTTAACGCTCGGTGTGCCATCGTCCGGCCACCTGAATGCCCACCGCAGCTTCCCAGGTGTAGCTCGTCCAAAACGGTTTGAACTTGATCCTCATGCACCACCCGAAGATCTGGACCAGTGAACGTGCGTCGGTACAGCTGTCCGTGGGGGTCCAACCAGTAGTTAGCTGCTCGGCAACGAACCTTGTGGGCTTCCCTCTTATCCTGTGGAAGGGTCTGGTCCTTCAGGAAGGCAATAACAGGGTCCAGCTGACTTGGGCCAAGGGGAACGGTGCTGATCGAGCAAACTGCGAGCTCGAAGCTCGGATTGACAACTTCATCAAAAATGATGGTGCGAGTGCCAGCAGCCTTGTACATCGAAGCAAGACCCGCTAAGGCGTCGGCATGAGCATTATGCTCCCGTGCAATCCATTCCACTTCCACTCGGCCAAATTGCTTCAGCAGGGCCAACACATGGCTTACGTAAGCATTCATCCGAGCATCCTTCGCTTGGTAATCATCATTAAGATGACCCACGACCAGCCGAGAGTCACAAAAGACATGAACCGAACCTGCCCCCAGCCGAAGAGCAAGCTGCAGCCCCGCAATGAGAGCTTCATACTCGGCTTCGTTGTTGGTGGCAGGGTAGCCAATTGACACTACATGCTCATGTACAGTACCAGCTGGAGAAACGAGCACAATTCCAGCTCCAGCCCCGTTGACGTTGGAAGCACCATCCACCGTCATTCTCCACGCATCACCGAAGAAAAGCTTCCACTCCTTCTTCGGCTTTCGTGTGCCCAAAGTGAACTTCGTCCGAAGAGACGCGCGAGGAGGTTCAATCCACTCAAAAAGTTCTTCTGCCTCGGCTAGCCGTGTTTCTTCGGCAGCCGTTGCCAGTGCATTCTCTTAGTCTTTGAGCCCAGGAGTAAGCTCGGCAAAGAAATCTGCCAAAGCCTGTCCTTTGATAGCTGTCCGCGGCTCGAACTAGACGTCATAGTTGGCCAAGTCTTGAGAGAATTTCAGAATCCGGCTGGACGAACATGTTCTCCAAAGAACCGCCTTGAGAGGAAACTCAGTGAGGACCACAATCCTATGGCATTGAAAGCATGGCAATAGGCTCGTTTTAGCTGAAACGAGTGCTAAAGCCAACTTTTCCATAGGCAGATACCTCGTCTGAGAGTCCGTCATTGTTTTACTGGAAAAGAATATGGGTAAATGCTCCATCCCTTCTTTCCGAACAAGAACAAAACTCGTGGCATGATCCGAGACCGCCAGGTATAGATAAAGATCCTCTTCGGGCAGGGGTGTGACGAGAAGTGGAGCTTGTGCAAGATATTCTTCTAAAGATTGCAAAGCCACATCACATTCCTCAGTCCCCAAAAACCTGCGCCGACTGGTCTTTATTACCTGGAAGAAAGGTCTGCAACGATCTCCCGAACGACGGATAAAACGACTCAACGCAGCTACCATACCCGTGAGTCGTTGAACCTCTTTAATGGTAGTTAGAGCTCGGAGATTCTGCACGGCCGTGAGCTGGGTGGGATCAGCTTCTATGCCTCGGAAACTCACCATGTAGCCGGGGAACTTTCCCGAGCCAACTCCAAATGCACACTTCTCAGTGTTCAAACGGAGCTTATATTCCTTGAGGAAAGCGAAGATCTCACCTAGATCCTGAAGGTGATCGCAACTGAGCTTGCTTTTACACACCAGATCATCAATGTACGCTTCCAATGTTTTGCCGAGCTTTAAATGGAACATCTTGGTGATTGCTCGTTGAAAACTAGCTCCGGCGTTCTTCAACCCGAACGGCACGACATTGTAACAGTAAATCCCCCGAGGGGATATGAACGCCGTCTTTTCTTGATCCTCTTCTGCCAAGGCAATTTGATGATACCCTCGGTAGGCGTCCATGAAGCTAAGGCGCTCGTGTCCTGCCGTTGCATCCACCATCTGTTCGATCCGAGGAAGGGGGAAGCGATCCATCGGACAAGCATCGTTGAGACTGGTGTAATCAACGCAGACTCGGAGCTTTCCATTCTTCTTCGGAACAACGACCGAATTTGCTAGCCACGTCGGGTACAGGATCTCTCGTATAGCCCCAGCCTTTAGCAGCTGGTCTACCTTGGACATTACTGCGTCCACATGCGACGGGGCCGAACGACGGACCTTCTGAATAACATGACGTCTGTTCGGATCAATGTTAAGATGGTGGGCGGCGAAGGCTGGATCTACTCCAGGAATTTCTTCGGGACTCCAAGCAAATACCTCGATGTTCTCTTTGAGAAAATTGAACATCTCCATACGCTCGATCTCGACCATAGAACTGCCGAGTAGAAAGTATCGGCTTCCATCCTCCGTTATTGGCATCCTTATGAGTTCCTCGGCTGACCTTTGCTCGGCGGGTAATCCCACGTCTTCGAGTTCGAGTACGGGTATGTCCATCGTGTCGACGCACTGTACCTCCAAATAGCTTGGTTTATTAGTCACCGTGCTAATGTAGCATTTCTTTGACTGGACCTGGTCTCCCCGAAGGCTCTCCTGTCGTCCATTCCACCCAACGAACTTCATCACCTGGTGCAGGGTTGATGGGACTGCCTTCATCTCGTGTAGCCATGCTCGATCGAGGATAACGTTGTAGGGGCTCGGAGAGCTAACCACTACGAATTCGACGTTAACCACTCGGGAACCGGCACGCACGAGAAGGGTTATCAGCCCGAGGGGCCAAACTGGAGCCCCTATGAAACTGACGAGCGGGGTGGTTGCTAGCCGTAGCCTATTTGGTGAAAGCCCTAGACTCTTGTATGTTGACTAGAACATAACTTCGGCTGAGCTTCCTTGGTCGATCAGCACCCGTTGGACTTTGAAGGAATCTACCGTGACTGCAACAACCAGAGCGTCGGTATGTGGCATTTGTACTCCCTGCATGTCTTCGGCTGAGAAGGTTATGATTCCTCCGAGGCTCGGATCTTCCCATTTGCGTTTTTGTGTCGCTCCAACATTGCAAACGGACAGAGCAGCAACGGCTTTATCAATTTCCGTACGAAGCTCGGCGGCCTTTCCCTCGGACACTAATCCCTGGATCACGCCAACAAGATTCCCAACTACGGGAGGGGGAGGTGGAAGTGGATTCCTTCGAAGGTCGATCCATTGATTGAGATGCCCTGCTGCAGCTAGTTCCTCTAGGTAACGTTTGAATGGCTGACATTGGGTGGTGTAATGGCCACGCTCCTTGTGGAAGGAACACATTCCTGGTCCGTTGCCCGCCGTACCGAGGATCCCCGTTGGCCAAACGAAGAACGGTAGTTGGCCAATTATACTCAAAAGCTTGTAGATTGGCTCGGTGAAGGCAGTACGCTCGGCGACATACTCCTCAGGCCTCGGCTCGCGCTGCGTCTGCTGCCAAGGCTGTTGTGGAACCTCGGGCGATTTGTGCTTGTTGTTCGGCTTATTCGCTCCCGACCCAGAACTGGCTTGGCCATTTTGTCCTTGCCGAACGTTTGCGACATGTTTCTTCGCTGCAGTGGATTTTGGTGCATCTGCGTTCTTTGGGGCGTTTCGTTCGGCAACGGCCTCCTCATGGACGCAATCCTTCTCTATAATGACCATAAGATCCCCCATGGTTTTTGGGGGATTTCTGGATAAGTCTCGAAACATCGCCAAGGCTGGGTCCAACCCGTTCATAAAGGATTCCGCCGCAACACCTTGATCACAGTCTGGAATTAAGTTGTATACCTCCCAGTAACGTTCGGTATACGCCCGAAGAGTTTCCCCTGATGTTCTCCGCATGTTCACTAGCATCGAGAGTGTCTTCGGCTGGATGTTACTTGTCACGAACCGTTTTGTGAATTCCAATTCCAGCTCGTTGAAACTTTTGATGGACTTCGGCTTGAGCTGATTGTACCACAACATAATTGGTTCACTTAATGTAAGAGGAAAGATCTTACACATGAGTGCGTCGGAGAAGTTATGGAGGCTCATTGTCTGACGAAATCGACAAACGAACGCAACAGCATCCTCTTTGGCTTCGTAGCGCTTAAGCTTCGGCATGACAAAACGGTCCGGGGGCCGCTCTTGTTGAATGGCATCGATGAAGGGAGATGCCTTGGCCTTTCCGAGCTTCGAATCATCCACAGGTGCAGGTGGAATAACGGGTGCTGGGTCTCCTTGCCGAGCCTCATGATTGGCCCTTGGCTCTCTGCGATGATGCCCATGTTCTCGCCGAACGTGATGGTTGAGCCAAACTTCATTTGCAGGTTCCGAATGTTCTACCCTCGGGCCTCCGTGCAGAGCAAGTGGCATGTCTATGCCGTCATCCACCGCTTGGTATATCACCGGCTTTCCCGTGTATTGATCATACAGAACAATAGTGTTTGCACGTTCTGAGCGTGTCCCCCTACTTGTTCGCTCGCCTCGCGAACCTGCAGCTCGTCTCCCGTCGGGGTTATGTTCGGTGTGTGACCTGGATTGTTCGGACCGCTCGGGTAGTTCTCCTGTTCATTGACGTGCTGGTTGCTCGTTGAGATTTAAAGGCATTTTTCCATCCGCCCGCTCCTGTTGTCGTCGGCTAAGGCGATGTGTCTGTCCCGAGACTCCCACCTAAGAGTTCCAGCCGTCGAATGTGTTGCCGAAGAACGTGAACTCTCTTCCCTGATGATGCTTGCCACACGGGGTCGAGAAGACGTTGGAGGATCCCTGGGAGTGCGTTCGAGCCTGTCAAACACATTGCGATGCTCGGAAGGCGCCCCTCCGGATGTTTGAGCTTGGTGTGTCTTTCGTCTTCGTTTTTTAGGCTTCTTCGGTTGGCTTGCTTCGGCTTGATGGCCAAGAAGAGGAGTTACGCCTGCGCCTCCGTCCCGTGCTTCGAGACGTTGTTGTAGGAAGGCTATGATAGCTGCCTGACGCTTCTGCTCTGCCAAGGCAATGTCAAGTTCGGTTGGTGGATAGCTCAGTGTACGAGCAACTGGCTGCGTAGTCCCAGCAGTGTTGCTAGGCTCAACGTTCAGAGTACCGTACCCAGCTAGACCGAGGGTAAAGTTTTCTGGGCTAGGTGGAGGAAGGTGTTGTGCCATTTCCGACGGTGGTAAAGGAAGGAGTGAGGGAGATCGAAGGTTGAATACAGGTCCACGTCCTGCTAGGATACGTCTTCCCCAGCAGAGTCGCCAATTGTGGGGGGCTGTTTTACACATGGACCTCTTGAACCCTCTTCTCCTTCGCTGTTTGCGCCGGGGAAGGCTGACGTGGCCCGCCGGGTTCCTGCAAACCGGAGGGGGGGTGTTCCTCCGGGTAGAAGCTCCGACGATCTAGTTAGTAGGGGAAGGAAGAGCAAGAGAAATATTTGTTAGGAGAAGAAGAACTGCTTATCTGAGAAAGAGGAGTGTATATCATTCCCTTTGGACTAAGAAGTACCACTGTATTTATAGGCAGAGGAGTATTCCGTGCTAAGCAAGCCGAGCGTAGGACACATGCGCGTTCCTACGCTCGGATGACGTCACCTGTCAGAGGCATTTAATGAAGGCCGCCTTCCCAGGTTTGCAGAGGCACATGGGTTCATGTCAGGCACATCACATCACGAAGAGGCGTCACGGCGGTGAGAAGAGAAGACAACTCACGTATCACGCGTAAGGTTCTAGAATGTTCTGTACCAGCGGTTTCTGAGCAAACCGGTCCCGAAGGAGATATTACAGGCCGAACAAACGGAGATCAGAATGGGGAAGTGTTCTGCCGAACAGAAGATCACTCCGCCGAACAAACCAGTGAATATCGTTGTTCGGCGAGCTGCACCTGATCCTCCATACGTTCGGTGAAGGGTAGATGGCGTATCTCCGGTCCAATTCAGCCCTCAACGGACTGAGACAACTGAACGATGGATCCCAGGTGTGACCCCTTTGAATCTTGTGAACCCTTCGGATATTTCGGCCCACTACACTATGCATGATACGAGACACATGAAATTGGAAAGTAGAGACATGACACGTAAGATGTGGTTGATATGGATAAAAATATTTTTGAAACTACGTAATGGCCGGACTTGGTAGCCTTACGTTGGTGTGCGTTGCCAATGGAGCCGGACTTGGTAGCTTCATTGGGGGTGTGTGACTTGGTTATCCGCGGAGAGGAGCCAAGATGTGACACAATGTGCCGGACTTGGTAGCCATTGTGGCCATGAGTCAGACTTGGTAGCCTTTGTGGCAATGAGCCGGACTTGGTAGCTCATTGTTGTGCAACACAAGGTGCCGGTCTTGGAAGCTCATGGTTGTGTGCATTCACAATGTGCCGGACTTGGTAGCTCATTGGTGTGTGTGTGTGTGTGTGTGTTTCTGGAAATGATAAAAAAAGATGAGACACAAAACGATGAGTCGCGTAGGAGAAACACACGGAAATCATGACACCAACACTCGATTAGTGAATGCGCATGTGTAATTGCTATCGGTTCTTGTTTAAGCACATTAAGTTTGGAAAATCGTATACTATCTTTGACTTGTATGTTATGGGTTAGAGGGTTTTGGGTTACTCTATTGAGCTTTCAAGCTCACGGTGTTGCTTTATGTGACCCTGACATATTATACTGGTGGCGACGCTGGTATAATGTGTCAGACTTTTTAGATGAACAAGGAGAGCTGTACACCTTGGAAGCCTTCGGAGCTGAGGAGCTTGCTAGGATGGAGGAAGAGAAGGAGCTTTAGTTAACCTTAGATAACCATCCCTTTTGTGTAATATAAGACTCTCTGAGGAGATTGGATGTAATAATGAGCTAGACTCTGCCTTGTCTGTTTAATAAAATGAATATTTAACGAACCCGATTTTGGGGGCGTTACAACTTGGTATCAGAGCTTTAGGTTCAAAACCTCGACCATGGGTAGAATGGGTAGCCTTTAAGATAAGTTTGAGTAGCCTTTAAGATAAGTTAACCGTTGCCGAAACGTGAATTGAGTTTAAGTTTTCCGTCCCAAATTGGGTGGAATTCTGACAAAACAATCTTCGGATTGAAGTAAGGTGGAAACTAGCAGTATCACTGAACTGGGAATTCCCGAACAATTGGATGATGACTTAAATCAAGGATCGAATGTGGAACGTAGAAAATCTCAAGTTTCCTTAGTATTAATTAAAACTCTGTTGTTAACCATTACTAATTGAGGTTTAAACTTTTCCTTGTAGATGAATCACATAGTCAACCTAGTAGCTGGAGCTCACCAACTCAAGATCGCCATAGAATCCATGACCACCCAAATGATGGGGAAGCGTGACTACGTTGTCTTGATACTCGCTGAGATCCGTGATTTCAAACGAGTGCAACACCATGACCCTAACCCCATAGAAGATGACCCTTGGTTCCCCGTGATGTTCCCGATCCTATGCTCTTTCTATGGATTCTTTGGAGCCCTACCCCCGATGGAGAACTTTACGTATGGGGAGGAAGAAACCAAAGATAAGGAAGTTGTCAATGAGGCGACTAAAGATGGAGAAACTAGTGAAAGTAAGGATGAGCCCGAGAAGGATAAGGTTCTAGCTAACCTGTGAAGCCAAGGATGCTACTTAGGCGTACCTAAATAAACCTAGCAATAGTTGTAATCCTTTGGGATGTAGGAGTTTTAAACTAGGATCACTGTTGTTAGGACCTTTTAATGTAAAATAGGAAGATGTAGGACTCTTGTTGTATTTAGCAGGAAGCTTAAGGCTATTATAAGCCGCCTATGGTGTACTTGTTTTCCCTAAGTAATGGAATTATGTGTTTCTTTCTGTGCATGATCACTGTTTATGTGTGTACTTGTGTCTTTACGAGACTACCCCTTCACACCGATAAGTCTAACATATAATTTTCTTATTATTGTAGATATGGATAGCCGTACCCTTGCTACACCGTTCACCTTTGTGGACCTGCTTACGTACAAGGCCTTGCTTGCACCCGAGAGTTATATCCCTATACCCCACCTGGGTATATTTGACCCTGCCACTGGCGAACACACCTACGAGGTTATTCTCGTGTCACCTTTAGCTGAGACCTTAGACATGGAAACCTTACGTTTATCACTTAGTGAAGCCATCGAGGATGCTCGACAACGAGGAGAGTATTGGCTCGAGAAGAGGGAGAAGGAGTGGAAGGAGGAGTTACGAGTGTATTTTGGACTCATTCCACCGCAGTAGTAGAGTCATAGTATTAGAATAAGGTCCCGAGAGTTGTAGTTGCATTATGGCACAAACTTAGACCATGTGTTAGGAGTATGTAGGATCATTCCACTTGTATTAGGAAAAATCGTGTCATTTGCTTTGTAGTAGAACTCTGTGCTTGTGATGAAACCTTGGTTATCTATGAAAAATCTATTTTGCTTTGAAAGAGTACTGTTGCGTACTATTTGATATTTTGCTTACGTAGTTAAAACTCTAATTTCGAAAACGATAGTTTAACTTAGATTAAACCTCCCCCTTTCGATTTCAACGCGTAGATGGTGAACCGACGAAGCGGACTAGAATACGAGCGTGGCGAATCCTCTAACCCTGATCCTAATGCTAACCCTAACCTAACCCAAATCATGCAAGCTTTCGTGGCTGCTTTGAATGCCAATCGCCGAAACCCACACCGTGGCGACGAACCCATGACCCGAACCCGAGCGATGAATGAATTCTGCAAGCATCGACCCCGACTTTCCACGGAGACCCTAACCCGACCGTAGCTGAAACGTGGCTGAAGGAAGTCAAGGTGATCCTGGACACCTTGGAGATCACTCGCGAGGGAGACCGCGTAGCCTTAGCTACTTACCAATTTAAGGGAGAAGCCCGTTATTGGTGGGATCTGATGGAAGCGACCCACACCATAGCCACATTGACCTTTGCCCAATCTGAAACCCTGTTCCTTGATAAATACTTTCCCACACCCCTTCGCTTAGCCAAGGAGCAAGAATTTACGAACCTAAAGCAAGGAACCATGACTGTCACCCAGTACGCGGCGAAGTTCGAGGAGCTATCTCGTTATGCCCCGGAGGCTGTGGCCACAGAGGACAAGAAAGCGAGAAGGTTCGAGTGGGGACTAACAACTGCTCGAAGGGCCGTCGTAGCTCAAACGTTTCCCACCTATGCTGACGTGGTGAAATGTGCGCTCCGGCTGGAGAGCGAGGAGGCTGACTTCAAGACCCGCTGGAGAAAGGCAACGGGCAATACCGGAGGACCGAATCGTACCCAATCACCTAGCCTTAACCGAGGACCCTACCCTGTTAAGACCTTTACCCCGCCTCAGAGTAACCAAGTTTGGAAAACTGTTACCTCTGGTCGTGACCAATTGCAAAGAGGCAATAGAGACATAACGACAGTAAGGTGTTACAACTGTCAGTTAATGCGTCACTACAGCTATCAATGCCCACAACCTCAGAAGGAGAGGAGTGGAGGCAATGGGAACCAGAAGACCCAACAGACTGGGCAGGGTGGATTTGGACAGCAGAACCCTGGAGGTCCATCTTTGTAGCAAAATGGACAAAACAAAGGGAAGCAGCCCGTAGGAACTCAGCAAGGCACTAGAGGGCGCCTTTTTGCACTACAGACTGAGGAACAAGAGTCGGATCCCTCTGTGATCCAAGGTACGCTACTATTGTATAGTACGTGCGTACAAGCCTTGTTTGACTCTGGTGCATTGCATTCCTTTATATCTACTGCTTGCGTAACTGCCCTGGCGCTAGAAACCGAACTTCTAGGTGCGAGTACGAAAGTAGCATCACCATTAGGAGGAAGTATAGCGCTTAGTCTAGTATGTAGAGGGTGCGAGCTAGAAGTAGATAACCTGCGTTTAGCCTGCGATCTTCGAGTCATCGACATGGCGGACTTCGACGTGATCGTGGGAGTGGACTGGCTATCAGCACATCATGCGGTCATAGACTGTCACCAGAAGACTGTGACATCCTTCACCCCAGAGGGAACTCGTTTCCGTTTTGAGGGGGATAGGCAGACTGCGAGTTATTTGACTAAGAGGTCAAGGTGGCAGAATCAACTATTTGGATGGCTAGCTAGTCTCCAAATGGAAGAAACTGACCGGATGGAACTGGGATTACCACACATCATGTGCGAATACGCCGATGTATTTCCTGAGGAACTTCCTGGTTTACCACCTCATAGAGAGATAGACTTCTCTATAGAACTCCAACCGGGGACAGCGCAGATTTCGATGGCCCCATATCAATGGCCCCCACAGAACTAACGGAGCTCAAGACCCAATTGAAGGAGCTGCTGGACAAAGGATTCATCAGGCCTAGCACATCGCTGTGGGGAGCATCTGCAATGTTCGTGAAGAAGAAGGAAGGGACGCTTCGCTTGTATATCGACTATAGGAAGTTGAACCAAGTCACCATTACGAACCGTTACCCCTTGCCTAGGATCGATGATCTGTTTGATCAATTAAGAGGAGCAACCTGTTTCTCGAAAATCGATCTTCGATCAGGTTACCACCAACTTAGAATCCGAGACGAAACATCGCCAAGACAGCCTTTCGTACCAGATACGGACACTACAAGTTTGTAGTGATGCCATTTGGGCTGACGAATGCTCCGACAGTATTCATGTGTCTCATGAACAAGATCTTTCAACCCTACTTAGACAAGTTTGTAGTGGTGTTCATTGATGACATATTGGTATACTCCACCAGTAAGGAGGAGCATGAAGGACATCTACGGATAGTGCTACAAGTACTCCGAGATAGCCAACTCTATGCCAAGGCAAGTAAATGCGAGTTCTGGCTAGAAGTGGTTAAGTTCTTGGGTCACATAGTATCCAAAGACGGAATAGCCGTAGACGAAGATAAGGTTGAGGCAGTGCTGAAATGGAAACAGCCAACCTCTGTGTTTGAGATCAGAAGTTTCCTAGGATTAGCCGGATATTACCGTAGATTCATTCCCGACTTCTCTACCTTTGCCAAACCGATGACCAGACTAACCCAGAAAGGAGTGAAGCTGGATTGGAACGAAGCCTGCGAGAAATCTTTCCAAGAGTTGAAGAAGAGGTTGACCAGTGCCCCAGTACTCATCATACCCGAGCACAGTATAGACTACACGGTCTATTGCGACGCCTCGAGGGATGGTTTGGGATGCGTGCTGATGGAGAACGGGAAAGTTGTAGCCTATGGATCGCGACAACTTCGACCGCACGAGAGGAATTATCCTACTCATGACTTAGAATTGGCCTCTGTAGTATTCGCCCTCAAGTCGTGGCGTTACTATTTGTGGGGAGAACAATTCGAGGTCTTTACCGACCATAAAAGCCTCAAGTACTTATTCACTTAGAAGGAGTTGAACCTGAGGCAGCGTCGATGGATGGAGTATTTGGAGGATTACAAGTTTACACTCCAATACCACCCCGGCAAGGCTAATGTAGTAGCTGACGCCCTGAGCCGAAAGGATTGGGCGCGGAAGGCCAAGAATGCCGTTAAGGATTGGGAGATGGTGGATACTCTTAATGAGTTTAGCCTTCGTCCATCATCGGAAGATGGGAAAGCACGTCTCTACGCCCTAGTAGCAGAACCAGCGCTTCATCAAGAGATTTTGCTGGCTCAGACTTCCGAGCAAGATTGTGAATTCATTCGGTATCGAATCCGAGAAGGAAAGGCGATACCAGGATGGACAATCGAGAAGGATAATAGTCTGAGATTCCAAGGAAAGGTATTCGTACCTAATATCGGAGCTCTCAGAGAAGTTGTACTCTGAGAAGCACACCATTCGAATTTCGCAGTCCACCCTGGTGGTACAAAGATGTACCATGACCTGCGAAGGACGTACTGGTGGGAAGGAATGAAGAAGGACGTAGCTCGATTTGTATCAACCTGCCTGGTGTGTCAGCAAGTCAAAGCAGAACATCAGAAACCAGGAGGAGACCTTCAACCGCTACCGATTCCTACGTGGAAGTGGGAACATATCTCGATTTCGTGACTGGCTTGCCAAGATCAGCCAAGTCCAACACTGTGATTTGGGTGATCGTGGACCGACTCACCAAATCTACGCATTTCCTGCCTGTCAAGATGACAGAGAATGTGGAGCAGTTGAGTACGTTGTACATTAGAGAGATTGTACGACTACACGGAGTACCTGTCTCAATAGTGTCTGACAGAGATCCACGTTTTGTCTCGCATTTCTGGAAGGGATTGTAGAAGGCTTTGGGAATAGACGTAAGACTTAGTACCGCCTTTCACCCCCAGACGGACGAACAAACGGAGAGGACCATCCAGACATTGGAAGACATGCTAAGAGCTTGTGCCTTAGATTTCTCTGGGAACTGGGAGCAACATCTACCTTTGGTGGAGTTCGCTTATAATAACAGTTACTAGGCAAGCATTGAAATGGCTCCATACGAAGCTTTATACGGACGACCCTGTCGATCTCCCGTCTGTTGGACCGACGTAGGAGAAACGAGATTGATTGGACCTGATATAGTACGAGATACTACAGAGAAGGTTAAGATTATTAGACAGAGGATCCAGACCGCTCAAAGCGACAGAAGAGTTATGCGGACAAGAGGAACCGACCTCTAAGCTTCGAAGTAGGAGATCACGCATTCCTGAAGATCCGACCTAAGAAAGGTGTAATTAGATTTGGAAAGAAAGGAAAACTTTCCCCGCGCTATATAGGACCTTTCGATATCGTAGAGAAAATAGGGAAGGTTGCGTATCGTTTAGCCCTACCACCGCAGTTAGATAAAGTACATAATGTATTTCACGTTTTGTTGCTTCGTAAGTACCTCGCGTTGCCGACGCACGTACTCAATTGGGAGGACATCATCATCGAGGAAGATGCGACACACGAGGAGGAACCGATCGAGATCCAAGACCGGAGTGAGAAGATCATCCGAAACAAGACGATCAAGTTAGTACGAGTTTTGTGGAAGAACCATGGAGCTGGAGAAACTACCTGGGAAAGAGAGGAAACCATGAGGGCAAGCCACCCCCTCCTGTTCGAATCTGAGCGTACGGCGAATTTCGAGGACGAAATTGTTTAAGGGGGATAGGTTGTCACAACCCTAATTTTTACTAAATAAAAATTTCGTTGTTATTGTTTGAAAAATCTTAATTAGGTTTTAATCGCCGATTTACCGTACTCCTCCCTTGTCATCCACCAAACCATTGTCCTTATATATATATATATAGTTATATGTATATTGTACCATTGTACCAAGGAGAGAGAGAGAAAGAGAGAGAGAGAGGAGAGAGAGGCCGAGAGAGATTGAGAGAGAGAGAGAGGTCGGATGAGAGAGGGAGGGAGAGAGTGATGTATGCTTTCTTTGATTGACCATGCTTTGGCCATCCTTGTCCTATTTTTGATATGCTTTCAAGTGAAAGCACAACCATTGCAAGCAAGATCTTGTCCTCTTTGTACAAACCCCATTTGTTTACTTGAATCAAATCCCCTTCCTTGATCAATCTTCCAAAATCCAATCCAAAGGACACATCCATAGCCATGCAAGCCTAGGTTTTAGGTTGTTTCTTCCAAGCAAGCAAGATTTGCTTGAATTAAAAAGTGACATATAGGAGAGAGAGAGAGTGGCCGGCTAGGGAGAAAGAGAGGGAGTGCTTGCCTACAAATACTCACCTCACTTGTGCTTTGAGCTCACACCTCAATCCATTCTCCAACTTCTCTCTAGAAAGTATAGCTTGTTCTTGTTGTTCTTGCCTTGTTCTTGAGGTTTTCTTGCTAGTTCTTCAAGAAGCTTTCCATCTCCGCCACTAAACCACCACTCGACCACCACCTCGATCCAAAAGTAGTAGTAGTTGTAGTTAGGATCTAGTTTCGAGAGAAACCTTTCTCTTTCGAAGCTACCGGAAGCTTATCATAAGTCGTTACGCCGTTCGAGTGGCGACTTTCTTTCCGTCGTATTTCCGTAGTCTTTTCTACCGCCAAAAAGAACGGTAGTGTACCCTTACACTCTAATCCTAAGTATAGATAAGAATCGTGTTGAATTTTCGAACTATTTTCTCTAAAAATAAAGTTAGTTGTGGTATTTAGCTTGTAGAACTTTCTTGTTAAAAGTATGTAGTATACTTTGATCTTATGGTTACTTGATTGCTTGATCTCGTGATTGCTACTTACTTGTATGAAATCGTCAATAAAGATATGTTGTTTTATTGAACTTCTCAAAAGGAAATGTTTTTGAAGATAAAGCGTTGTTTTAAAACGAAGTTTTCGTATTTTGACCTTTTAACGAGCATGATAGAGTCGGATGATCTTGCCATTTGTTATCTCATGAGTTATGTGAAAAAGTCCCGCCGCGGAGTCTATGCATGATACGAGACACATGAAATTGGAAAGTAGAGACATGACACGTAAGATGTGGTTGATATGGATAAAAATATTTTTGAAACTACGTAATGGCCGGACTTGGTAGCCTTACGTTGGTGTGCGTTGCCAATGGAGCCGGACTTGGTAGCTTCATTGGGGGTGTGTGACTTGGTTATCCGCGGAGAGGAGCCAAGATGTGACACAATGTGCCGGACTTGGTAGCCATTGTGGCCATGAGTCAGACTTGGTAGCCTTTGTGGCAATGAGCCGGGCTTGGTAGCTCATTGTTGTGCGACACAAGGTGCCGGTCTTGGAAGCTCATGGTTGTGTGCATTCACAATGTGCCGGACTTGGTAGCTCATTGGTGTGTGTGTGTGTGTGTGTGTGTGTTTTTGCAAATGATGATAAAAGATGAGACACAAAACGATGAGTCGCATAGGAGAAACACACGGAAATCATGACACCAACGCTCGATTAGTGAATGCGCATGTGTAATTGCTATGTGTTCTTGTTTAAGCATGTTAAGTTTGGAAAATCGTATACTATCTTTGACTTATATGTTATGGGTTAGAGGGTTTTGGGTTACTCTATTGAGCTTTAAAGCTCACGGTGTTGCTTTATGTGACCCTGACATATTATACTGGTGGCAGCGCTGGTATAATGTGTCAGACTTTTTAGATGAACAAGGAGAGCTGTACACCTTGGAGGCCTTCGGAGCTGAGAAGCTTGCTAGGATGGAAGAAGAGAAGGAGCTTTAGTTAACCTTAGATAACCATCCCTTTTGTGTAATATAAGACTCTCTGAGGGGATTGGATGTAATAATGAGCTAGACTCTTCCTTGTCTGTTTAATAAAATGAATATTTAACGAACCCGATTTTGGGGGCGTTACAGGATACACCCTCGAAAAGAATTCTGAGGATTCTGGCAGCATTCAAACATCTCGAGACAGACTCGTCTCTTGTTATAGAGTCTAGGAGGACACCGACGATGATGTCATGTACATTGCATTTTTCTTGCAAATGAACTGATATAAGAGTGCCACTGAGGTTTCAATTACTTTGCAATCTAGTTCTGAGCCATTCCACTGCCGAGGAAAGTATCGAAGTGGAAGAGCCAAACCTACTTGGGAACGTCTGCATCTGAATCCGGTTCAAAAACTTGTCAGGCTTGAATCCTAGTCAGTAACAACGAAAGACTCTCCGTGCACTTTACTGGCCGCTCTATAGTCAGGCTCACCATCAACTCGACAAGACGGACAGCCAACATCCCCATCTTCTACATCGAGCACTTCTGAACCACCTACCATGTCAGGTCAACCAGAGGTTCAACCACTTTCTCTGGAAGAGATACTTATGAACCTTCAGACTAGCATTACTGTCATTCAGCAAAGGTCTACCCAGACAAATGCTAACATCACCCGTCTCAATGACCTTATCAACACTCGTCTTCCAGCTCCGCTCGAAGAGGAAGACAAGGATGATGAGGACAACCAGAAGTAGCCTGTCATGGTCCAAGATCCGAATCACGAGGGGCGTCTCATTGTTCAGCCCAACTCTAGGGAGGTTCGCGCACCTGTTGCAAACCCAGATCTGGCAGGTGGTAGGCCTGTTTTGAATCCTGATATGGTAGCTCTTATGGCCAAGATGGCAAAGCTGGAAGAGACTGTCACAAAATCCGAAAAGATCAGCGTAGGGGGAATTGACTTGGATCGTCTCTGCCTGTATCCTAATGCTAAACTGCTAGACAAATTCAAGATACCTGATTTGGTTAAATTTGATGGGAGCAGTGATCCCAAGACTCATCTCTACGGCTACCATGCCGCCATGAAGTTGCTCAAAGTAGAAAGTGAGGCCATGTCTTAGTTTTTCCCTAAAACTCTCTCAAGGCCTGCCTTCCACTGGTTTTTGTCGCTCGACATCACCAAAAGAAGTACTTGGGAGGACATTGGGGCTACCTTCATTGCTCAATACAACTACAACTCCCAGCTCAAGATGACTATTCGAGAGTTCGAATCCACGAGGATGGAAGCCAAAGAGTCCTTTGCGGATTTTGTTATAAAGTGGAGAGCCAAAGCCACTCTAATGACTGAGCGCCCGAGCGAGAGGGATCAACTCCACATTATCTCCCGCAACCTGCATCTCGACTATGCTAAGCATCTCGTGCTGGTTCAAGCATCTGCCAACTTCGAGACTTTTTTTGAATCTGGCCTGGCCATCGAGGATGCGCTGCAAAGTGGGATTCTGCCAAGAGGGGAGTCCTCTTCTTCCAATCCTCAGAAATCAAAGTTGAGGGCTTACTCTAGAAACAGTAGCGCACTGTTTGGTGGTAGCAATTACACTAGCACGGCTACAAGTGGGGACAACGCTGCTGCTTCCCCTAATCCTACAGCCGACATCAATCAGGTTCAAAACGCTCAAAGCTTCCGAGGTCGAACC
This sequence comes from Rhododendron molle, assembly GCA_025413875.1. NCBI lineage: Eukaryota > Viridiplantae > Streptophyta > Magnoliopsida > Ericales > Ericaceae > Rhododendron > Rhododendron molle. Next base: position 28,408,115 of record CM046391.1, read on the forward strand.
CAACCCCAGAGTTTCTTTGCCTTTGAGACATCTCTATCCGCAGTGATGGAGAAACTTGTCAAGTCTGGGCATCTCAAACCTTTGACCCCTACTTCCCCTCCCAAAGTTTTACCTGCTGGTTACAATCCTAACCTCTTCTGTGCCTTCCACCAAATGCTTGGCCACCACACTGACAAGTGCTATCGTCTTCGACATGAGATTCAAGATCTTATTGACGATGGCACGGTTCAAGTTCCACCAAAGCCCAACATCGTTACCAACTCTTTGCTTCAGCATAGTCCTGACCCTCTAGTTGGTCAGGTATCTATCACCTCCACTCAAATCAACCCAAGCTCCACCATATTCCACCCTAGCCACTATATCGTCCCAACAAATCAACCCAAACCCATCGCATCCATCCCGTCCGAGCCGGAGGTTAACATGATGGCAGTAAGTTGGGCAATCGAGGTTTTCACGGCCAACATCTTGCTTGATAGTGATGAGGGGCTTACAAAGGAGAAAACTGGCTGGCTGAGATCCATTGAACAAAGGAGCACCGAGTAGGTTTGGTCGAAGAAGCTGAAGGAGCCGAAGTGCTGTTGCTTAGGCCTGACACCAGCTAGATCCTACCTCTTTTGTAAAAGCTATGGGTAGCTTTTAACTATTGCGTTTTTCAAAACCGCGCCTAGTTTGCATTGGCGGTATGTCTGAGTCTGACACAGAGTCTTTTGTGTTTGTCTAAGTCTAGCTCTGAGCGGAGTTCGTGCCTCTTGGCCCTCCACGTCGTAGCTTTCATTTCAAGTTTTGAGTCTGCTGTACTTGGCAAACCCCGAGGGTTTTTATGATACGTTTTATCTTGCTTCTAAGTACTTCGCTGGCTTTTATATAAACTATGTTGACCCTGGCGACGAAGGGATAGATTTCGATGGGATCATCCCAAGGAAATGTGTTCCCTCGCCAAAAGGGAAGATGAAAGGCGTGCTCAGCCTATTAAAAGAAGAAGTAATTTTCAATAAACTTGAAAGACAAGTATAACCTCCCGAAAGGTTCAAAGTTGGTCCAAACACTGCCTTCAGAGGAGCATTGCGCCCGGTCAGACAAGCATCGACATCTTGGCGTGGTCTCATCAAGTCATGCCTAGCGTTGATCCTGAGATAAAGAAGCATCAAATCCCCTGCTACCGGGTGCCAAGCCAGTAGCAGTGGCTCAGAAGGCTTCAAGCCTCGTACCGTGTTCAAAAACAACAACAGTGGCGTTCCGCCAAGTACAAATAAGAAAGTGTAAAAATGGCAGGGCGCAAGGCATGTCAACCGAAGCAATCTTGACCCTGCGTCATCAAAGCCATTTTATCTTGGCTGGAGCCAAAGATCGTCGACCTCAACGGCAACAAATTCAATACCCTTGGTCAACCTGGATCAATTCAAAAAGTTACTTTTTCGTGAGAGAAGCTCGTTGGGCTGAAAACCCCAAGGGTGGGCAGTTCCAAGCAAAAGTTAGAGCAGCCTGCTAGCCCAAAAACCTATGAAGGGGGTCTAGGCAAAAGTAAATAGGCAATATTTGAAAGCTTGCTAGACCGAAGACCCGAATGGGCGGTACTAGGCAAAAGTTAGAGCGCAAAAGGAGAGGTAAACACACGAGTGAACCTTAGCCTGAACTACGTTTTAACCTGATTCCCTAGCTTGGGATACGTAGGCAGTCTCTCTTCGAGACTCGTGTGGGCTACCACAACCTCGGGTGGATCGGGGCGGCCCGAAAAACACCGTTTTTGGATCGAATTGAAAAATTTGAAGAGTCGCCACTCGGATTTATGGTTCGCCACCCGAGAAACCGTTTTGATTGAAAATGATGGATTTGAATTGAAAACCAAAGATTTGTTAAGAGTTCGAAAGCCACGTTACGAAGGGGAAAGGGTTTTACGGCACCCCCTCGCCCGATACGAGATCGGTCTCTACTCAATGTTTCTGGGATTTATTAAAAATATTTTGTTTCATTAAGCAACTAGCATGTGTGTACAAATACCAAAAGATAGCAGTGCATGCATGTGCAAAGTGTACAAGGTGGAATAGAATGATAAAGCAAGTAAACAGAATGAACTGTAACTGGAATCACTCCCGAGAGCTCAGGAGTGGTCTCGAGCACTCGGGACCACTTTCAAGCCATCCTGCAAACTTGGTTAGACATATCCACATACTAACAATGCCAGCAAGACAAAAAGAAATCAAAGTACAGAAGTGCTCAGCTAGAAGTTTAAACAGCTAAGAACTGGTCTTAACCATTCAAACTTTGCTTCTTTACAATTGTAAACAAACCTAACTGGGCTCTGGAGGACCAGTGCACACCCAGTGTCTACTAAGAACAGAAAATGCAGCATTTGATAACAAAAGAAGATTTTGGTGAGCAGCAGCACTCCTGAGCGCTCCAAAGTGATCTCGAGCGCTCAGAAGTGCATCCAGTGCCCAGAAAAATTTTTGTTTCTTTGTGTTCCTCCTGCTGTTCCCTGTTCGAATGCTCCCCATTCAAATTTTCCATCGGTTGTTCCATATTTTCCCACAAATTCTGAGTTTATGAAGGTATGATTTTCTTTTTCGGCCTAATCGCTTTCGGACTGACAGCAAAGCAAAAGGTTGTACTCAGAATGTGCCCTTGTCGTGATTTATTGGAAAAAAAAAACGTGTGTGAATAAAAGAATTGTAATTCTTGTGTTGTCATCGTCGACTCAAGGGATCAAACTTTACGGATAGTTCCAACAGTCGCGGGTAGGTCATTGTCAGGCAGGTTAAATTCTGTACGTTGGGAATCAAAGCCAATCTCCTGATCTACGACCATCCGAGACAGAGCAATAAGACTGCTGGAAGATGCACTTAAGGCGAGACTGAATTAGAGGGAGCCGTTTGGGCACGGCGAACACCAGAGTTATCCCAAACTCCATGGATTTATGGTCTCCTAGTCCTTGACTCAAGAAATGACAACCTATGAAGGATTGCCTTAGTCCTCAGAGATTCTTATGAGTGTGTATCCTTTGATTAGGAATGACAAGACTTGGGAGATATCAAGATAAATTAAGTCTTTAACATTTTTCACTCGGAATTTCTGTTTTGATTTCAAAAACCGTTTGGCATAAATGACATGATACCGTAACCGGGGTGGCGTAAGTGGCACGGCGGCATTAGCCTAAGCGGTGTAAGTGACTTCGCACTATAACCTGAGTGGTGTGGGTATCACGACATTGTAGCCTAATTGTTTCGTTAATCTTCATTGAATCCATGATTGAAAAATGTATTGAAGACTTAATGAATTTCGATATCCCTAAAACCTCATCATTCCAAGGACTAATTAATTCCAACAACGTGCCTTTAAAAAGCACGACTCTTCATCGGTCCAGGTAATCCTAAACAAGCCAAGCGAGCGAGTCTAAGAGTTCTGCCCAAAAGCAAACGAACAACATAAGATGCAATGTGCGATGTGCAAGCGGGATAAGATTACGGTCTTTCAAAGGTTGCCTCATTCCTCAGAATTCCTTTTAGGGTGTATCCTGTGTTTCGAACAACAAGTTCTAAGAGATGTTAAAATGAACTAAATATTCAACTAGTCCTCATTCGAAGTTTCAATTTTGAACTTGGAATAGCTTAGTATAGATGACGTGATACCATAACCAAAGCGGCGTCAGTGTCATGGTGCCATTAGCCGAAATGGTGTAAGTGACGTGGCATCACGGCATCGTTTCCTTGCTATTCCTTATTCTCCGTTGAATCTTCGATTAGGCGTTAGTCAAAAACTTAGTATGTTTTGATTTCCCAAAGTCTCGTTGTTCTAAGGACTCATGTAGTTTAGACAACATACACTGGGGTGCACGACTCTTCATCGGGTCTCGGCAACCTTTTACATACCGCGCAAGCGAGTTTAAGAAGCACAGGACTTGAAATTGACAGCATGATGGCATGGCACGATAAGATGCACGGTGAGATGCAGAAAACAGTAACATGTAGGCAGGATATAACACATAGTCCTACTTTGCGGGTCCCTCTCATAATTTGGATGGTTCTATTGCTTTCTACACATGTATAGAGGCCGGGTTTTGGTTTAGAAAGGGTTCCCCGGACTAGAGTCAAGGTATGCCTCCCATTGCTGAGCGTACACCCAACAATGGTATAAACGGCAGGGATGACTCATCACGGTCGAGGGTTGTCGAGCATTCTGGGATTCCCTATCATCGGCAAGCCGAGCAAGATTGCCAGAACACAACAGCGAGGCTGAACAAGATATATATACAAAAGATAGAAAATGAAACAGAATGTTTTGAAAATCCCACAAACATTTTTCAAGCTTGGCTCTCTTGATTAATTGATGCTTAAGGAAAGCGGGCTGTTTTGTCAACATACCAACTTTTTCTCAAGTATCAATTAAACACAGTCCCCAGCAGAGTTGCCACTGTGGGCTACCACAGCCCCGGGTGGATCGGGGCGGCCCGAAAAACACCGTTTTTGGATCGAATTGAAAAATTTGAAGAGTCGCCACCCGGATTTATGGTTCGCCACCCGAGAAACCGTTTTGATTGAAAATGATGGATTTGAATTGAAAACCAGAGATTTGTAAAGAGTTCGAAAGCCACGTTACGAAGGGGGAAGGATTTTACGACACCCCCCTCGCCCGATACGAGATCGGTCTCTACTAAATATTTGTGGGATTTATTAAAAATATTTTGTTTCATTAAGCAACTAGCATGTGTGTACAAATACTAAAAGATAGCAGTGCATGCATGTGCAAAGTGTACAAGGTGCAATAGAATGATGAAGCAAGTAAACAGAATGAACTGTCACTGGAATCACTCCCGAGCACTCAGGAGTGGTCTCGAGCGCTCGGGACCATTGTCAAGCCATCCTGCAAACTTGGTTAGACATATCCACATACTAACAATGCCAGCAACACAAAAAGAAATCAAAGTACAGAAGTGCTCAGCCAGAAGTTTAAACAGCTAAGAACTGGTCTTAACCATTCAAACTTTGCTTCCTTGCAATTGTAAATAAACCTAACTGGGCTCTAGAAGGACTAGTGCACACCCAGTGTCTACTAAGAACAGAAAATGCAGCATTTGATAACAAAAGAATATTTTGGTGAGCAGCAGCACTCCCGAACGCTCCGGAGTGATCCCGAACGCTTAGAAGTGCATCCACTGCCCAGAAAAAGTTTTGTTTCTTTGTGTTCCTCCTGCTCTTGTTGCTAAACTAAGATCAAATGAGCTCATAACCAGTATGAGGAACTGGTATGGGCCATTGATCCCCCTCAGAAGTAGAAAAATAGTAGATTATAGGTATAAAATGAGCTTTTATACCTTTGCTTGACTTGAGTTTGGCTTCTTGGACTGATTTGGGTGCTTGAAAATGGGTAGAAAACAATAGAAAAAGAGGGAGTTTAGGCCTCCATTTCTCTTAGAAATTTTACTTGAGAATTGATGATTTTTCTTAGAAAATGGAGGTTGTTTTGAAAGAGAGTTTTAAAGGTTGATTTTTTTGCAGCAAAAAGGGGAGGGAGAGACTGTTTTTTTTTTTAGAAAATAGGGGAGAGAGTGAGAGGAATTTCGTGGCCCATTCAACCAGCCAAACACCCATATATATAGGGGTGGGGGAAATTAGGTTTAAAATTTGAAAAATAAATAAAAATTAAGTAGAAAAATATTTGGGGGGAAACAAGTCTGCTGGTCTTCTGAACATGCAGTCTGAGTATTGACCTAGACCATGGTTGAATGGACTGAAAAAGTATGAAAAAGGTTTGAAAAAGCCATGGTCAATGGTCAAGCTCAACATGCATTGGCCCTGACAGCACTCCCAAGCGCTTGGGAGTGGCACTCCCAAGCGCTTGGGAGTGGCACTCCCGAGCGCTCTAGAGTGGTCCCGAGCGCTTGGGAGTGACTGCCCAACTTCAGCGGGCCGCCACGGACACTCCCGAACTCGGTTTTGGGTGTTTTTCAAAGCGTTGGAAAGCTCATTGAATCCTCTTTCTAACCCAATTGGTTTCATTCAAATATATTTTATATGTTGAAATGCATGTCAATTTTACCCTTAGGGTGTCGAGAAAAATGATGGTTTTGGTTTGTAAATGACCAAGAAACATCGTTCAAGTTTTAGCCAAGTCCTGTTTTGATTCCGTTTCATCATCAGGGAGCCTCGAGGGCACAAATTAAGGATAATTAATAGGTCCAAATTGGGGTGTCTACAACTCGGTCACAAATCTATCAAATTGGGTCCATGGTTGACGTTTTGGTAGACATCAAAGGTCGAAAAGGATCGAAGATCAGGTCAAGCTACGATGAAGGAATCAGAAGGGGGAAAACCTTTGTTTTTCAGTTTTATTGCAAACTGCCATTTCTATTACGGGCTGAGCATAAGTCTTTAAAGATTTTAAGCATAAAAAACAAAACTAAATGCTAGAAGCCTAATGGCTCACAGTTTATTCTAAGTTCAGCGAAGTCTGATGTAAGCAACCGCAACGCGTTTGTTCGAAGTGATGTGCGTTGGTTTCAAGCCTGTGCGTGCTTGTTCAAATTCTTGCAATAGACAGTAGCATTCTGTTACTGCCCTCGAATGTTGTTCCAGGGGCTTTTGCCAAGTCTTGTCATACCATGCAAGTCATATGGACTTAATGTGACTACACGGGGGTGCCGGTTTCAGTCCGGGCCTCTACGAGTCATCATCTGCGTCTTATGTCCGTCTATGTGGCATTTTTCTAGTTTTTCAATCAATTGTCATGTCGAGATGCTTTTCTCGATTTTGTTTGTACAGGTCTTTGTACCTTTTGCACTTTCGTAAGTGTCAGTTTCACCTGTCTAAAGAATGTTGTGAGTTTTGGTTGCATAATGCCCAAAATTTCATTGTGTTCTATGTGTCTAAGGGTGCCCATTGTACCTTTGGACTCTTTCTCCCTTTTCGTTTGAGCTAGGCGAGTCTGTACATGTGCGCATGTCTATGTGTCAATTTAGGTCACTTGTCAATGCAAGCTAGATATTAGCGGCTAGAAAGTGCAATTTTTACATTTGCTACCCTAGCTCCTGTAATCCACAAGATATGGAAATCTCATGAACAGCAAGGGCATGTCAGCCTATGGCCAAGCAAAGCATCTCTGGGGCACATCCGCCCAAGAATCAATGAATGGGCAAGCAGGCCCAATGCCGTTACTATGTCAACTGGGCACGCTGGTCCGTTCAATGACTCTCTATCTGGGTGCTCATCTTAGAAGTAACATACAGTACAGTAATGAGGCTCAGTGGTAGTCCTTAGGCGTCATTGTCCTCCTAGGAGCCGCCCTTAGCTCGTGTTTGCAATTTCAATTTATGCATTCAATTTAGCGTCATTGCATATTGTGTGTATATTAAATGTTGCAAGCAGGAAGATGCCCAGCATGGTTGCCGTCATACAAGTTTGTTTGCCAAAGGATGCGATGCAATCTCCTGCAGTCTTGTTCTCGTTGGTTAGTGGATGCGATGGAAATCTCCCTAACTCTCGATTTGTTTGCCGAAGGATGCGATGCAATCTCCTGCGGTATTGTTCTCGTTGGTTAGCTGATGCGATGGAAATCTCCCTAACTCTCGATTTGGTTTGCCAAAGGATGCGATGCAATCTCCTGCGGAACCAATTCTCAACGGCTTGATCTTTCAGCACACTGATCTCCCCGTCTCCATCAATGACAGCCCGTCCTGTCAAATTTCTCAATGGCTCGATCATTTATACTGATGATCCTCCCATCCAGACTTCAATGGCTCGATCATTTATACTGATGATCCTCCCACCCTGTCTGCAACGACTCAATCATTTATACTGATGATCCTTAAATCCAGTCTACAGCGGCTCAATCATTTATATTGATGATCCTCCTGTCAAAGTTCCTCAAATGGTTTGATCATTCAGCATATTGATCTCCCCGTCTGCCTTCAACGACGGCCAGTCCTGTCAAATCCATCAATGGCGATCAGCCATATCGTCCGATTAATCCTCAACAGCGATTAATCCTTCAACGGCGATCTGCCATATCGTCCGATTAATCCTCAACAGCGATTGATCCTTCAACGGCGATCTGCCATATCGTCCAATTAATCCTCAACAACGATTAATCCTTCAACGGCGATCTGCCATAGCGTCCAATTAATCCTCAACAGCGATTAATCCTTCAACGACGATCAGCCATATCGTCCGATTAATCCTCAACAGTGATTAATCCTTCAACGACGATCAACCATATCGTCCGATTAATCCTCAACAGTGATTAATCCTTCAATGATGATCAACCATGTCGTCTATCTCAAACCCACAACGACGATCAGATTATCGTCCAATGGTCCATTCATCCGCAACTGATTTTTCCCCAGGAGAGTCCGCCTTGGAGTGTCCCCGAACAACCACTTTCAATCTAGCCATAAGCGCATCTTCCAACAGCCTTATTGCTCTGTCTCAGATGGTATTTGATAAGGAGATTAGGTTTGATTCCCAACAGATGGAATTCAACCTACATGACACGACCTACCCGTGTTATTGGAATACTTTATGCCAAGGATAGCTTGATCCCTAGCAACGACGGCCTGTCCCGTTTACATTTGCAGCGACAGCCTGTCTTGTCCAAATTCGATCAACAAGCGATGATGCAATCGTCCACTTCTACGTCCATCCCCAGCAATGGACCGCCCGTCCATTCCACTAATTAGGTTCTTTAAGTATTCGTGTCTACTTTGCTAGTGTGCTTCGCTCTCGATTGCCTTGAGGAGTGTCTAGAAACCTTTGACGTTACTTATACCAAGTCAATGGTGCTCCAAGTGCTGTCAAAAGGGGGCTACTGTAGACACCCCAATCTGGGCTTCGAGATTACTTTACTTCCGGTTCTTGATTCCCCGATGATGAATCGGATCAAGAACACCTCGGGAATGTTGAGTGTTTGAGCTTTGAGTGTTTGCAAAACCTTTGAACCTAACCTAGCCTAAGCCACTTCCAAAAGTCAAAAACCCTACTAACTCGCGCCAGGGCGGAATCGTCGCGCGCCAGGGCGCACTGTCGCACAACGGTCTGACTCCATCGCGCGATGGTCAAACTGCCAGGTGGTCAAAGTCTGACCGTTGACGCTCGCGCGCCAGGGCGCACCATCGCACGACAGATCCAATCCATCGGGCGACGGTCAACAACCTGTCCCCATCACCTTTATCAGCTGGGAAAACTTAGCCACAAAGTAACCCTCAACCAGCACGTCTCTTTGCACCAGATCTACCTCCCCCTCTCCTCCTATAAATACCCCCCCTTTGTTCTTTTTCAAAGGGTTACAATTTTTGATATTGAAAGGCTTACACCCTAAGCACCCCAAGAACATAGCTTGTTCTTCTTCTTCTTCCACTCACACACCTCAATCAATCTCAACCTCAACTCAAAGTTCAAACACTTTTCAAACCTCAAAAGATAAAAGGTATAGCTTACCTTTGTTCTGCTCTCTGTTCTGATCCCTGAGGGGGGCTGGCAGGGCCAAGGTTGGTAATTAATACCAGTCCTGGTCCTAAAGTCAGCAGAGTTACAAGAAACTGGGATCTGGCACTCCCTTGCACGATGGACTCACTCTCTCGTGCGTCCCTCCTAGGTTGCACGCGATAGTCCACGTGGGGTTTGGGAGGCTAGTTACTTGTTTGTATTTAATATTTTTAAGCTTATTTTTAACATGTTTATGCTTAACTCACTGTTTTGCAAGATAAAAGAAAACATAGACTAGCTTTTCTTTCTATTTTTTATTTAAGTTGGAATGTTCCTGGGTTGCTTCTGGACATGTACCAGAGCCCAGGACATGCAAAGCAATTCAAGGAAGTCCAGTTAGAACCGTCGCGCGAGAGAGTCACTCCGTCGCGCGATGGTCTGCCTGATTCCAGTAACTACCCTTGCATGAGTAGTTTGGCCCTTAGCCTCTGTTTTATTACCCCCCACTGTTTAGGGGTTGTATTTCAATTTATTTAGCTCCTGTTTGCTTTAAATTGTAATAATTAGTTAACTTTCAGTACATATAAACTGCTTGGTTTGCCTCCTGGGTGTGCACTGGTCCTTCCAGAGCCCAGAAGGGATAAAATCTAACATGTGGTTGAGCATCACCCTCGCGCGAGTATGTGGGTATGTCGTGCGATGGTTAGCTTGCATGCGCGTAGATCCATGCATGCAAGCTGGCTGTTGTGCACTTCATACTCACTCTCTGTGCAGTTTTGATGTTCTGATCAGAGGGTGGGGTTTTATCCCGTTTTATTTTTCATTATTTCATCCATCCATGCTCAATTCAAATCACATCTTGCAATATGTTACAGCCTAATCCCCGATTAACTGTTCCCCCGCCCTAATTGGCTTAAAATTGATTAAAGAAGAAAACGAATCACAATATTTTCACAAAATGTCTAAGTAGAGACCGATCTCCGGATTAGGCGAGAGGGGTGCCTTAAAAACCTTCCCCTCTCGTAACCTGGCTCCCGAACCCAGATGTGGGTATGACGGACTGGTTCCTTCACTTTTTCAAATCAAATAGCGCGGCAGGTGCTTCAAAATACGGTTCCTTGGGTGTCGGACCTTCAAACCCGAGTGGCGACTCTGTATTTAAGAGCGCTTGCTTCTCCGCTCGCGCTCACTCGATTTTCGGGCCGCTTTGGCAAACGTGTAACAAAATCCTCTTTTCCAAGGGCATGCTGCCCACAGCCTGCAATGATATAACATCCATATGATAATTGCATTATGATCATGACTTAAGCAATAGAAGTAAAGCAAATAGCTAGGGTTCGAGAGATTACCATCGTCTCGCCAGCGCGAAGCAACACCTCTGGAGGGTGGCCTATGGCGTACTATCGCACCAGCTGCTCCAGGCCCATCATGGCCTCCGCCATCTCCTTCACATACTCTGGAGGTGCCTGCAATAAAGACGTTGATCAGAACATGCAAAGAGCGAACTTATGAAAGAATGAAAGCACGTTATACCTAAGCAAGGAACTCTGGAGCCTCAGTTGAAGGGCGTGGCACCACAACCAGGCTAGGGGCTCCCTGAGCAGTCGTCACGTCCACTGTCCAAGAGAGGGTAGGGAAGGTAGTCCCACTCGGGCCCGTGCCGTCGCCGCGACCTCAGTCACCGCAGCCTCCATCTCCTCTGCCTCCGTCACTCCTACCTCGCCTCCTTCCCCTTCTTCCTCTAGCACCGCCTCGCGCCGCCTGTGTCGCTCCCCAAGCGGCATGTATCCTGAGACTCGGCATCAAGTACCTGACATGGTACTCTGCATAGTCAGCGGCAAAACCAGCGCCCGCCTGGAAGAACGGCTCCAACACGGGGTCTGGCCGCGTAAACCGCTCGATCACCCTCCGCGTGTACTGGCCTGTCCTCTGCACCAAAGCAGGGAGCGGCCCAGGGACTCGAAAAGCATCCACCCTTAGCGACTGACATGACACTCAGTCACCCAAGTATCACTGCCAGCCGTAAGGGGACTCAAGAAGCACCCTCCCCCTAGCAACCTCCCTACTCTGTTCGACGTAAGGGATCTCGAAGTGGTCCCAGATCCGCCAGCGGACCTGCCATCAAGAATGAACAATATCATCATGCTGGTCGAATTGAAATAGATAGGAAAGTTATGGAACGAATATGGAAGTGCATTAATACCTGGTCAGGACGCAGCTCATCCAGAAAGAGGCGGAAGGCATTTAGATTGCCTCTTTCCTTCTTCACTCCTTCGACCAGCGCAAGGCCGGAGGGAGTATCGTGTCGTCAGGGCACGTAGTCTTGGGAGGGTACATCCCTATCACCTCGTACGTCCAAAGTTGCAAGCCAAGATATTGAAAGTTAGCACGAGATATGCATTGAATAAATACAAGTGGAAAGCTAACTATTCAAAAGAAAGGAATCAAGGTATACCTCCCAGACGCTCCACTAACCGCCAAGGCTCATTCCTGCCCCGCGGGAGAGGGACCCCATGAAGGCGTAGCATGTCCCCAGTGCTGCACCTCCCCAGTCGAAGCGGGCGATCTCCCCGACGTCCCTCAAAGCCGGAAGAAGCGAAAGGTGTACGCAGTTGCACCTGTTAGGAAACAGGGACGCACCGAGCATGTATAACAAGAAGCACCTCACCATCTGCTCCTCTTGTACCCTGGCCGTCGGAGCATCCTCTGTCCAAAACTCTAGAAGCTGGGCATACTTGGCGTCGTCGGTCTCCGCCCTCAGCTCGTACCCCAACATCTCCCACTGGAACTCCGCATGTCTCCCTGTAGCGGTGTCAAAGGGGATAGGGTCACCTTCGACCCTGAGACCGATGATTGCCACGAAGTTCAACGACGTCACAGTCAGCTCACCAAAGGAGAAGTGGAGTGTATTCGTCGTGTCCCACCACCTCTCGGTAAGGGCCCTCACCACTGGGCGATCGTAGTTCACTCCCCTCGTCAACACCGTAACGAACTCCCTGAAACCCGCCTACCTCACTATCTCCTTCACCGCCTCAGGGAGCCTCTCCTAGAATGTCGGCACAACCGCCGAACCACCGTAGCACGAGAGCGGGATCACCTGTTGCAGCAAATCGACAGTATTTAATACACAGGCATAGCATGCAATACGAATGTCATACTCAGAGCAAGAAAATGGAAATACAGTGCATTGGAATTTGAAATACAAATATTTAAAGTATACCTCGTCTCGGCGCAAGGAAAGGTGCTGCTGTGGATCCCTCAGAACCAAAGCCTCGTCGTACGTAGGCCTCCCTAGTGTGTAAGGGACTAAAAGCGAAGGCACCACCACGTGCTGAAAGGGCATGTAGGTCGCCTCATCGTAAGCTCTTCGCCTCTGTAAGGCTACCGTCGCCTTGTCAACCACACTCCTGCGAGGGGCTGCCTCCTTTCTAGCCTCCTCGTCAACTCGTTCCTCCTCAACCTGTGGCTCCCTAGCACCCCCGTTCTCAAGCTCAGCCCGCAGCTCCGACTCGCGAGACGCAAGAAAAGCCTCCGCCAACCCGGGGATCCTCCGCACAGTCTCAAACAAGTCCTCCATGGATGCCGCCTCTAAGTAGTCACACATGCCTATGTGGCGTGACGACCCCGCACCTACGCCACTGCCCACAAACATGGGCGGAGTATCCCTCTCCACCATCGGCTCCTTCGACAACTCCTCCTCGACGATGGGGGCCTTCCCCAAGTCGGGCCGGGGTTTGCTCACAGGAGAGGCCTCTGTCTCCTCTGCTACCCGGTCTGAACCACCGCCACCAAGACCCCCCATGGTCCTCTCCTCCAAGCCGACCGCGGCCTCCGATTGGCCCGAGACCTCGGCATCACCCCTCGACTCCATTGCACCCGGAGTCTCCGTCCCTTGGTCGTACCCAGCCAATACCCCACTACCACCATCACTGCCACCCACCACGGGGGCCAAGGCCTTAGCCTCCTCGGCCAATGCCGGCCAAACCGAGACCCCCACAACCTCTGGGATGTCCCCGACTGTTGTATCACCCCCCGGAGGAATGGGAAATGGTGTAACCTCGACCCGAGGTGATTGATCATCACCGGGTATGTCGCTTTGATCCATGATCGTAATATGGGAGAGAAAAAGTAGTCGAGAGAGAGAGAGAGAGCAGTAAGAGAGAGAGAGAGAATGATCAAAAGAGAGAGAGAGAGTTACGAGAGAGAGAGCAGTGAGAGAGAGATGGCAGAAAGAGCGAGAGAGATGATCGAGAGAGACAGGAGAGAGGGAAATTCGAACGGTGCGGGTGTACTGTATACGCCTCGCGTATATATATATTCCCCTGAACCGGTTCGTCTAGAAATCAATCTTGGACCGGGTTCGAAGCCCATAGCGCCGCACGACACCTTAGAGTACGTGTGCGACACAATGAACAAGCATGCAGAATACTTTGGTTCGAGGTACCGTGCGTCCTTCCCCTAGCTACGCACGGCACATTGGGTTATTTCGACAGTTTTTGATTCCTGAGAGCAGTTCGTGGCGATTAGGGAGATTATATTCGATTCAAACTCGAGAAGAAAGATGCAAGCAAGTAGTAAAAGAAGAAGGGACTTTTCATTGATTTAAACCCGGGGTAACCCCTGGGAATCTATTACATTTTCAAAAAAAAAAAAACAGAAAAAAAACAAAACAAAACCGAACAGGGGCCTACTGCCTTTCTTTTTATTCTCCTCCTCCTCCTTCTTCTTCTTCTTCTTCTTCTTCTTCTTCTTCTCCACTCCCCTCTCCTCAGTCGCTCCCCCCGTCCGAAGCGTCGTCCGCACCGTCCGAGCGGTTATCTGAACCATTCGGATTGCCCTCGGAGTCCTCCCCAGTTTCGTCCGACTTACGCCCCGGAGCGTACTCGGGGTCGTGCTTGTCATCCAACTGGTCAAAAGAGAAATCCTGGAGGTTCGACACCGCGAGACGGAGAGTGCGAATCATCGCGATGAGCCTCTCGATCTGCCGGTTAAGTTCTTCAATCTCCCCGCGGTAAAAGGCCATCTCGGCCTCTAGAGAGACGACCCGTGCAGCCAGATCATTGTTCGCCATGCTTGAAAGAGGACTGATATAGAGAGAGTGAGGGAAATGTGAAAAGACTTGAGACTTTGGTGCATAGAATGAAGCACCACTCCCATTTTCAAAGGAAGCGATAGTCGTCGAAGGGGCACGCCTACATTACTAGGCACCCTTAAACCTGTCAACTATTCTCAAAAATCGAAGAGGTGCATGGGAAAAAGACATGCCGTGCGCCACCCCTATCGCCTGCGTGACATGTTGGCTCCAGAGAATTAAATTCTTTTTCTCGGAAATTGATCCACTCAGCCACCAAAATCTTCCTGGAAATTCAATATTCAAGCCGTTTTGCAGCAATAACCTCTTAGAATGTTGTGCATTGATTATGGGATCATTTGATTCTTATCCCCCCAGGACTTGTGGGATTTCGCGTTCCCCAAGAATCCGCCGTAATTCACAGAATCTGTAACGACCCTGATTTTTTGTCAATAAAAATTTCGTTAAAAATTTGAATTTTATTTTAATAGTTGGATTTCATTTTTAACATCCAAAAATCGGTCGTTATTGACTTATAAAATTTTGTTATTATATTTGAAAATTCTTTATTTATTTTATAAATCCCTTTTAGCGATTAATAATCCGTCATAATTAGGTTTAATGACTTAGGAGATTGGTATTCATCGCCCGGGCATTAATATCATTTTCTAAAGACGAGTATGCCTATTAAGACCTGGGTATAGTAACTTGGTAATTGTAGTAAAATCCTAGATTTATAGTTCTCGACCGGAAATCCTACATGGCAACCGATTAGTTAGCAAACCCTAACTACCGTTTGGCTTAGTTACATTTCCCTAACCTGGAGTGATGCATAGATACCGAAGTAGGTAGTAGAAAAGTTTTGGTCGTTGCCTTGACTGCCCTGCTTTGGCTTGGCTAGACCTGCCTCACCTAGGCATCGGGTCGCTGTTAGGCCTGCCTTGCCTTGGCGTCGGCTCGCTATCACGCCTGCCTCGCCCAGGCATCAGGTCTCTGTCGGGCCTACCTCGCCTTGGCGTCGGCTCGCTGACGGGCCTGCCTTGCCTTGGCGTCGGCTCGCTGTCGGGCCTGCCTTGCCTTGGCGTCGGCTCGCTGTCGTGCCTGCCTTGCCTTGGTGTCGGCTCGCTGTCGCGCCTGCCTTGCCTTGGCGTCGGCTCGCGCTCTTGCCTCACCTAGGCGTCGGGTCGCTGTCGGGTCTGCCTCGCCTAGGCGTCGGGTCGCTGTCGGGTTTGCCTCGCCTAGGCGTCGGGTCACTGTCGGGTTGCTCTGCCCTGGCTGCCATCGGGTTCTGCCTTGGCGTCGGGTCGCGCCTTGCTTTTGCCTTGGCGTTGCTGGGCTGCCTTGCTCTGCCCTGGCTGCCATCGGGTTCTGCCTTGGCGTCGGGTCGCGCCTTGCTTTTGCCTTGGCGTTGCTGGGCTGCCATGCTCTGCCTTGGCTGCAATCGGGTTCTGCCTTGGCTGCCATCGGGTTCTGCCTTGGCATCGAGTCACGCCTTGCTTTAGCCTTGGCCTCTGCTTGGCTACCAGGCTGCCTTGGCCTCTGCTTGGCTACCGGGCTGCCTTGGCCACTGTTTGGCCACCGGGCTGCTTTGGCCATTATTTGGCCACCATGCTGCCTTGGCTACCGCTTGGCCTCTGCTTGGCTACCGGGCTGCCTTGGCCACCGCTTTGCCACCGGGCTGCCTTGGCCACCGCTTTGCTAGCGGGCTGCCTTGGCCACACTCACGCCTTGCCTTGGCGTTTAGCACCGTCGGGCTTTAATATTCCGTTATTAGGCGATTTCCTACTAAATAAAACCAAAATACCACTCGAGCAATGAAAGCCTAGATTAAGTATCGTTAATCTTTAATCAATTAGTTAGAATAGCCTAATGCCCATTTAACCTAATCACTTGGATCCCAAATCTAATTAGGTTACCCTAACCCTAGATGGACCATTTTAACCTTTTTGTCTTTATCCATTGGACGATAAAAGCTAGGGTAATATTTATCCGTTGGACAATAGCGTTAGGGTTTCCTTTACCCATTGGTCAATAGGTAAACCTTGGTTAATCTTCCTAAGTACGAGATTAGATTAGTTTAGTGCTTAATTGCAAAGTATTATACTTTTTGGTATTAACCGTTGGATAATAACCATTAGGAGATTCTTTACTCATTGGGCGATAGACTAGAATCCTAGCCATCATTACCCATTGGTTATTGACCGCTAGGGAAACCATTATCCAATGGATAATAGTTAGTCTTGACAATCATGTACTAGGTAGATTGAAATATTAGATTTGGCATGTGTTAAAATCTATTATAGTATAATTAGTACATTAGGTTATTCATTTAGGACCTTGTACTTTGAAAGTAGTATAATTGTTTATTAGATATTGTACTAGGTCATATCTAGGCTAGATTTGTGGTACATGGCTTGTATATTATATGTATGTACGTGTATGTATATATATATATATGTATATATATATATATGTATATATATATATATATAATATTGTATTGTGCATGTGTGTATTACAATTTTTAATTGGAAAATCCTTTTGCTTGTAAATCTATTAGATATTCTAGTACACTAATACATTATTATATATGTTTGCTTTCTAGTATGTATATATATATATATAGTACAAGAGAGAGAAAGAGAGAGAGAAAGCCGAGAGAGGGGAGAGAGAGATTGGGCCGAGAGAGAGAGAGAGAGAGAGAGAGAAAGAAAGGAGGAGAGAGAGATAGTACCTTGGATTGACTTCTTGTGCTTCCAATGTACTTTGAAAGCATTAGGTTAGTTTATTAGACTATGGAACCCTAGACTAGATTGTGTAAGTACTAGCTTGTATATTATATATATGTACTTGTATATATATATATATATAGATATATATATTATAAGGAAAGTACCCATGTGTGTATATAGAATTTTATAATAAGAAAAATCTATATTTAGTTTTAAATACAAGATTTTGAAAGACCCATAGTACATATATATATATTAGTATATATGTAGTCTTTCATAGTACAAACAAGTGGGAGAGAGAGAGAGAGGGAGAGAGAGAGAGAGGAGAGAGAGGCCGAGAGAGAGAGATTGAGAGAGAGAGATTCGGATGGAGAGAGAAAGGGAGAGTGTGATGTGTTGCTTCCTTGAATGGCCTTGCTTGGTCGTCCTTGTCCTAGTTTGTGTATACTTTCAAGTGAAAGCATAACCAATGCCATCCAATCTTGTCCTTCATTGTACAAACCCCATTTCTTTACTTGGATCAAATCCACCTTCCTTGATCAACCTTCCAAAATCCAATCCAAAGGACACATCCATAGCCTTGCATGCCTAGTTCTAGGGTTAAACTTGCAAGCAAACAAGATTTGCTTGAATAAAAAAAATGAGATATAGGAGAGAGAGAGAGAGGCCGGCTAGGGAGAGAGAGAGAGGGTGCCTTGCCTATAAATACCAAGCTCTTGGTGCTTTGAACTCACACCTTCACCTCATTCTCCAACTTCTCTCTAAAACCAATTCTGTTTTGCCCAGGCAGCCTACTGTCCTCTGAAAAACTCCATTTTTTCTCCGGGCGAAAGTCGTTTCTAGGAACAACGACCTCCACAAAAGTCGTAGAACACTTCGAGAGCTTCAGTTTAGACCCAAGAACCACCCCAAACGGTCAAGAGATGACAATGATATCGGCCTCCAAAGTTCAGTGAAAAATCTGGAAATTCCATTCCAGACAGCTCACTGTCCACTTTCTTATCCCCATTTTTCTCCGGGCGAAAGTCGTTGCTAGGAATAACGTCATTCACGGAAGTTGTAGAAAATTTCGAGATCTTCGTTTTAGACTCAAGAACGATCCTATTCGGCCCAGTTTTGACCGAGTTACTGTCATCCAAAGTTCGGTCCAGATTTGAGAGTTTCACCGCCCGTAGAATTTTTCAACTAGCTTATTCGGCCCCGACTAGTTTCAGATTAAGGAAGAATCTTCTTATACCTCTAACTCTACGTAGTATACCTATACCCCTACCCTACGTATATCGTATGATATGAGCGTGATTAAGAATATGTAGTACTTGGCTAGTTGATCGCATGATGTTGTTTGACGTAGAATTCTTTGAAGTACATGAGCATGATAATGTAGTTGTGATATTTAGCTTGTAGAACTTTCTTGTTTAAAAGAATGTAGTTTACTTTGATCTTATGACTACTTGATTGCCTGATCGCCTAGTTACCACATGATTGTATGAACTCGTCAATAAACATGTGTTGCTTTATTGAACCTCTCGAAGGAAATGCGTTTTAAAGATAAAGTATCGTTTGAAAGAAGTATTTGTATTTAGACCTTTTAATGAGCATGATATCGCATGAGTTATGTGAATAGTCCCACCGCGGAGACGATGCATGTTACGAGACACATGGAATTGGAAAAGTAGAGATATGACACCTAAGATGTGGTTGATACGGATAAAAAGTGTTTTGGAAATGCATAATGGCCGGACTTGGTAGCCATTATGGCCATGAATCAGATTTGGTAGCATTTGTGGCAATGAGCCGGACTTGGTAGCTCATTGTTGTGCGACACAAGGTGCCGGTCTTGGATGCTCATGGTTGTGTGTGTGTGTGACACAATGTGCCGGACTTGGTAGCCATTGTGGTCGTGCGTTGGTAACCTTGTGGCAATGAGCCGGACTTGGTAGCTCATTGTTGTGCGACACAAGGTACTTGTAACCCATGGTTGTGTGCGTGCGTGTTTTCGGAATTGACGATAAAAGATGAGACGCAAAACGATGAGTCGCGTTGGAGAGACACACGGAAAACGTGACACCAACGCTCGTTAGTGAATGCGCATGTGTAATTGTATGAGTTATTTGAAAGCATGTTAAAATCGTATACTATCTTTGATGTGTATGTTAAGGGTTAGTGGGTTTGGATTACTCTATTGAGCTTTCAAGCTCACGGTGTTGCTTTATGTGACCCTGACATATTATACTGGTGGCGACGCTGGTATAATGTGTTAGACTTGTTAGAAGAACAAGGGGAGCTGTATACCTTGGAGGCCTTTGGAGCTAAGGAACTTGCTAGGATGGAAGAAGAGAAGGAGCTGTAGATAACCTTAGATATCCATCCCTTTTGTGTAATATAAGAACCCTTTGGAAGTTTATGATGTAATAAAGAGCCAGACTCTCTTTTGTTGTTCAATAAAATGTTATTTAACGTACCCAAAATTCGGGCGTTACACCCAAACCCCACGAGGATTGTTGCGCGAGATGGGTAGAATGGGTAGCCTTTGAGATAAGTCTTCAGATAAGTTTAAGATAAGTTAACCGTTGCACAAACGTGACTTGAGTTTAAGTTTACCGTCCCAAATTGGGTGGAATTCTGACAAAACAATCTTCGGATTGAAGTAAGGTGTGGAAATTGGCAGTATCACCGAACTGGGAATTCCCGAACAATTGGATGATGACTTAAATCAAGAACCGAATGTGGAACGTAGCTAAATCCAAGTTTTTCCTTAGTGTTAATTGAACCCTTGTCTTTAAACCGTGACTAATTGAGGTTTAAACTTTCCTTGTAGATGAGCCAACCGAACCTTTACCAAGTCAACCTACTAGTGGAAGCTCGCCAATTTAGAAACACCATAGAAACCATGACAACCCAACTAGTGGAGGATCCCAATTTTCCCTATACTTTTCCCTACATTCATGCCTTCTATCAGGAGCGTGGTGCCATTCCACTTCCCGAAAATGAGGAGGAAGATGGTGATGAAGCTATACCCGTCATAGTCCAAATAGCATTTCTTGATGATGAGAGGTTTATAATTGAAGAAGTTGAAGAAGAAACCGGAGATGAGAAGGTTGCCAACAAGGTGACTGAGGAGGGAGAAGTCAGTGGAAGTAAGGATGTCAATGAAGGGAATCTCGAAGAGGACAAGACCCCAAAAGCAGAGGATGCCAATTAGGCGTATCTTAGATAAGTCGAGTAATAATTGTAATCCTTTGGGATGTAGGAAGTTGGAAAATTAGGATCACCCTTGTCTGTTTAAGAGTCCATCTATGTTGTATGCATTTCTATTTCAGTAAATACTCGTAAGATCATCTATGTGCACTTGTTTCCATTTAATGAAAGACTTGTATTTTATACCTATTCGTATACGATTTTCTCTTTACACCTCGAGTCGTAGTAGTATCGTAGCAGGAGTACATAGGATCGTTTCAACTTGTATTAGAAAGAACCTTAGGTCGCTTTTTGCCATTATAGTAGAATTCTATGCTTATGTTTGTAATCCTTTGCTTACCTATGAAAAGCTTATTTTCTTAAAATAAAGAGTACTGTTGTATGCTATACAATATTTTACTTTAGTAAATAAAACCCTTAATACAAAGGACAATTATTTTAGTTGACGCAAGTTGCTAAATGATAGTAATCTTTTTGCTTATCTATAAAATTTTCTTTGTTACGGGTATTGTAGCACACTATCGTTAGACAATTTTTTTATTTTGAGTTCGATGAGAGCGCCAAGTGTCGGCCATAACCCAAAAGGGGGGGACCCGGTAAACCGCCACCCTCAACCTCCCCCCAAAATTCAAATTCAAAATTTTCCCTCCTCCACACCCTTCACCCGATCTTATATATACTCCACTTCTATTCCCATTTTTGTCACCCCTCTTCTTATCTTCATCTCTCTTACCATTTTAACCCTCCAAACCACTATCCAATCGAACCAAGCCATGGCGATCTACCGACGAGGATTCCCGGAGGACGCCTAGTTTCGAGAGATGGAGCGAATCGAGCTCACCTCGACAATCCGAGCAATACAGTTGCTACCCTTCACCTTCGTCCTCTTCTGTGCCGTGATTACCATAGCCATGCCGCGGTGGTTCGACAGGAATAACCGCCTCACCGCCTTCTGGTACTGGGTTCCCGTCGTGGCCGTCGCACTCATGGCGTTCGGAAAGGAATACGAACGTCGTGCGCTCCAAGCCTTCGCCGATCGATGGCGGCTCGAGGCGTAGCAATGGCACCCTAGCCATTATTATTCGCTTTTACTTTTATTTTCTTGTATCTGATGATGCCGTTAGGCGTGTAATATAATGATCTTTTCTAAATCAAAATTTAGTAGTCTTGTTCATTGCATGCTAACAAAACCCCTTAGTTCGAGAATGTATCATCACCATTTCGGGAAAGCATAGCCGTTAGTCTAAATGTGTAGGTAGTGAGTGCGAACTAGAAATAGCCAACCTACGCCTAACCTGCGACTTAAGTGTGACTTGCTCCTTTTAAGGGGGATAGACGACGATTCAAGGACCAGTATAGCGACTTTGTCAATTCCGTAGACACGCACCAATTTCGAGGACGAAATTATTTTAAGGGGGATAGGTTGTAACGACCCTGATTTTTGGTCAATAAAAATTTCGCTAAAAATTTGAATTTTATTTTAATACTTGGATTTCATTTTTAACATCCAAAAATCGGTCGTTATCGACTTATAAAATTTTGTTATTATATTTGAAAATTCTTTATTTATTTTATAAATCCCTTTTAGCGATTAATAATCCGTCATAATTAGGTTTAATGACTTAGGAGATTGGTATTCATTGCCCGGGCATTAATATCATTTTCTAAAGACGAGTATGCCTATTAAGACCTGGGTATAGTAACTTGGTAATTGTAGTAAAATCCTAGATTTATATTTCTCGACTGGAAATCCTACATGGCAACCGATTAGTTAGCAAACCCTAACTATCGTTTGGCTTAGTTACATTTCCCTAACCTGGAGTGATGCATAGATACCGAAGTAGGTAGTAGAAAAGTTTTGGTCGTTGCCTTGACTGCCTTGCTTTGGCTTGGCTAGACCTGCCTCGCCTAGGCATCGGGTCGCTGTTAGGCCTGCCTTGCCTTGGCGTCAGCTCGCTGTCACGCCTGCCTCGCCCAGGCATCGGCTCTCTGTCGGGCCTACCTCGCCGTGGCGTCGGCTCGCTGACGGGCCTGCCTTGCCTTGGCGTCGGCTCGCTGTCGGGCCTGCCTTGCCTTGGCGTTCGCTCGCTGTCGCGCCTGCCTTGCCTTGGCGTCGGCTCGCTGTCGCGCCTGCCTTGCCTTGGCATCGGCTCGCTGTCGCGCCTGCCTCGCCTAGGCGTCGGGTCGCAGTCGGGTCTGCCTCGCCTAGGTGTCGGGTCACTGTCGGGTTGCTCTGCCCTGGCTGCCATCGGGTTCTGCCTTGGCGTCGGGTCGCGCCTTGCTTTTGCCTTGGCGTTGCTGGGCTGCCTTGCTCTGCCCTGGCTGCCATCGGGTTCTGCCTTGGCGTCGGGTCGCGCCTTGCTTTTGCTTGGCGTTGCTGGGCTGCCTTGCTATGCCTTGGCTGCCATCGGGTTCTGCCTTGGCATCGAGTCACGCCTTGCTTTTGCCTTGGCCTCTGCTTGGCTACCAGGCTGCCTTGGCCTCTGCTTGGCTACCGGGCTGCCTTGGCCACTGTTTGGCCACCGGGCTGCTTTGGCCACTATTTGGCCACCAGGCTGCCTTGGCTACCGCTTGGCCTCTGCTTGGCTACCGGGCTGCCTTGGCCACCGCTTTGCCACAGGGCTGCCTAGGCCACCGCTTGGCCACCGCTTTGCTAGCGGGCTGCCTTGGCCACACTCACGCCTTGCCTTGGCGTTTAGCACCGTCGGGCTTTAATATTCCGTTATTAGGTGATTTCCTACTAAATAAAACCAAAATACCACTCGAGCAATGAAAGCCTAGATTAAGTATCGTTAGTCTTTAATCAATTAGTTAGAATAGCCTAATGCCTATTTAACCTAATCACTTGGATCCCAAATCTAATTCGGTTACCCTAACCCTAGATGGACCATTTTAACCTTTTTGTCTTTATCCATTGGACGATAAAAGCTAGGGAAATATTTATCCGTTGGACAATAGCGTTGGGGTTTCCTTTACCCATTGGTCAATAGGTAAACCTTGGTTAATCTTCCTAAGTACGAGATTAGATTAGTTTAGTGCTTAATTGCAAAGTATTATACTTTTTGGTATTAACCGTTGGATAATAACCATTAGGAGATTCTTTACCCATTGGGCGATAGACTAGAATCCTAGCCATCATTACCCATTGGTTATTGACCGTTAGGGAAACCATTTTCCAATGGATAATAGTTAGTCTTGACAATCATGTACTAGGTAGATTAAAATATTAGATTTGGCATGTGTTAAAATCTATTATAGTATAATTAGTACATTAGGTTATTCATTTAGGACCTTGTACTTTGAAAGTAGTATAATTGTTTATTAGCTATTGTACTAGGTCATATCTAGGCTAGATTTGTGGTACATGGCTTGTATATTATATGTATGTACTTGTATGTATATATATATGTGTATATATATATATATATAAAATATTGTATTGTGCATGTGTGTATTACAATTTTTAATTGGAAAATCCTTTTGCTTGTAAATCTATTAGATATTCTAGTACACTAATACGTTATTATATATGTTTGCTTTCTAGTATGTATATATATATATATATAGTACATGAGAGAGAGAGAGAGAGAGAAAGCCGAGAGAGGGGAGAGAGAGATTGGGCCGAGAGAGAGAGAGAAAGAAAGGAGGAGAGTGAGATAGTACCTTGGATTGACTTCTTGTGCTTCCAATGTACTTTGAAAGCATTAGGTTAGTTTATTAGACTATGGAACCCTAGACTAGATTGTGTAAGTACTAGCTTGTATATTATATATATGTACTTGTATATGCATATATATAGATATATATATTATAAGGAAAGTACCCATGTGTGTATATAGAATTTTATAATAAGAAAAATCTATATTTAGTTTTAAATACAAGATTTTGAAAGACCCATAGTACATATATATATATTAGTATATATGTAGTCTTTCATAGTACAAACAAGTGGGAGAGAGAGAGAGGGAGAGAGAGAGAGAGAGAGGGGCCAAGAGAAAGAGATTGAGAGAGAGAGAGAGATTCAGATGGAGAGAGAAAGGGAGAGTGTGATGTGTTGCTTCCTTGAATGGCCTTGCTTGGTCATCCTTGTCCTAGTTTGTGTATACTTTCAAGTGAAAGCATAACCAATGCCATCCAATCTTGTCCTTCATTGCACAAACCCCATTTCTTTACTTGAATCAAATCCACCTTCCTTGATCAACCTTCCAAAATCCAATCCAAAGGACACATCCATAGCCTTGCATGCCTAGTTTTAGGGTTAAACTTGCAAGCAAACAAGATTTGCTTGAATAAAAAAAATGAGATATAGGAGAGAGAGAGAGAGGCCAGCTAGGGAGAGAGAGAGAGAGAGGGTGCCTTGCCTATAAATACCAAGCTCTTGGTGCTTTGAACTCACACCTTCACCTCATTCTCCAACTTCTCTCTAAAACCCATTCTGTTTTGCCCAGGAAGCCTACTGTCCTCTGAAAAACTCCATTTTTTCTCCGGGCGAAAGTCGTTTCTAGGAACAACAACCTCCACAAAAGTCGTAGAACACTTCGAGAGCTTCAGTTTAGACCCAAGAACCACCTAAACGGTCAAGAGATGACCAAGATATCGACCTCCAAAGTTCAGTGAAAAATCTGGAAATTCCATTCCAGACAGCTCACTGTCCACTTTCTTATCCCCATTTTTCTCCGGGCGAAAGTCGTTTCTAGGAATAATGTCATTCACGGAAGTTGTAGAAAATTTCGAGATCTTCGTTTTAGACTCAAGAACGATCCTATTCGGCCCAGTTTTGACCGAGTTACTGCCATCCAAAGTTCGGTCCGGATTTGAGAGTTTCACCGCCCGTAGAATTTTTCAACTAGCTTATTCGGCCCCGACTAGTTTCGGATTAAGGTAGAATCTTCTTATACCTCTAACTCTACGTAGTATACCTATACCCCTACACTACGTATATCGTATGATATGAGCGTGATTAAGAATATGTAGTACTTGGCTAGTTGATAGCATGATGTTGTTTGACGTAGAATTCTTTGAAGTACATGAGCATGATAATGTAGTTGTGATATTTAGATTGTAGAACTTTCTTGTTTAAAAGAACGTAGTTTACTTTGATCTTATGACTACTTGATTGCTTGATCGCCTAGTTACCACGTGATTGTATGAACTCGTCAATAAACATGTGTTGCTTTATTGAACCTCTCGAAGGAAATGCGTTTTAAAGATAAAGTATCGTTTGAAACGAAGTATTTGTATTTTGACCTTTTAACGAGCATGATATTGCATGAGTTATGTGAATAGTCCCACCGCGGAGTCGATGCATGTTACGAGACACATGGAATTGGAAAAGTAGAGATATGACACCTAAGATGTGGTTGATATGGATAAAAAGTGTTTTGGAAATGCATAATGGCCGGACTTGGTAGCCATTATGGCCATGAGTCAGATTTGGTAGCCTTTGTGGCAATGAGCCGGACTTGGTAGCTCATTGTTGTGCGACACAAGGTGCCGGTCTTGGATGCTCATGGTTGTGTGTGTGTGTGACACAATGTGCCGGACTTGGTAGCCATTGTGGTCGTGCGTTGGTAACCTTGTGGCAATGAGCCGGACTTGGTAGCTCATTGTTGTGCGACACAAGGTACTTGTAACCCATGGTTGTGTGCATGCGTGTTTTCGGAATTGATGATAAAAGATGAGACACAAAACGATGAGTCGCGTAGGAGAGACACGCGGAAAACATGACACCAACGCTTGTTAGTGAATGCGCATGTGTAATTGTATGAGTTATTTGAAAGCATGTTAAAATCGTATACTATCTTTGATGTGTATGTTAAGGGTTAGTGGGTTTGGATTACTCTATTGAGCTTTCAAGCTCACGGTGTTGCTTTATGTGACCCTGACATATTATACTGGTGGCGACGCTGGTATAATGTGTTAGACTTGTTAGATGAACAAGGGGAGCTGTATACCTTGGAGGCCTTTGGAGTTGAGGAACTTGCTAGGATGGAAGAAGAGAAGGAGCTGTAGATAACCTTAGATATCCATCCCTTTTGTGTAATATAAGAACCCTTTGGGAGTTTATGATGTAATAAAGAGCCAGACTCTCTTTTGTTGTTCAATAAAATGTTATTTAACGTACCCAAAATTCGGGGCGTTACAGAATCCGTCCTCCGGGACTCGACGTAATTCATCGTCACGGTTCGCCTCCTGAAGGCTCGTCTTGAATTTTTCGCCTCCCGAAGGCTCATCTCAAACTATTCTACCTCCCGAAGGCTCGTCTCAAATTTTTCTGCCTCCCGAAGGCTCGCCTCGAATTTTTCTGCTTCCCGAAGGCTCATCTCGGATTTTTCACCTCTCGAAGGCTCGTCTCGAATTTTTCACCTCCCGAAGGCTCACCTCGAATTTTTTGCCTCCCAAAGGCTCGCCTCGAATTTTTCTGCCTCTCGAATGCTCATCTCGAATTTTTTGCCTCACGAAGGCTTGTCTCGGATTTTTCACGATATTTGCATGACACATGGCACCACAAGCACTCTGTTTTTTTTTTTTGACGATTTTTGTCCCCCGGGACTTGTTTTCTTGCATTTTCGGTTGCACAGTCCCAACTGAACTACGTTGGTCTGATCCCTACAACGGGGTACATAGGCAGCTCCCTGAGCGCGACCACCATTGTTATTTACTCGCATTTTTAGCGCATTTTGGTTTCCGTTCCAAGGCTCTAGAGCAGCGGATTGGGATGCCTATTCTTTAAGCGCCACTCGTACCAATTAATGGTATCCGAGTTACGTTAAAGAGGGACTACTGTAGACACCCCAATCCGGACCTCGGAGAGTCTTTGTCCGCCCTGATGATGAAATAAAGGAAATGGTACCTTTGTGACCTTGAATGAAGGATTTCTCTAAAGCCCATGTAAACCAAACAAACCAAAAAGCCCAGATAAGCCCAAAAAGCCCCTTGGACTGAACTTGAGGCACCGCGCGGGATGATTCTGTAGCGCACGGCACATCGAAATTCGATATACCGTGCGCGACCTTGACTTATACAGCACAGCATCTTAGGTAAAGTTCTGACTGGCTCAGAAAGCTGTCGGCCACGCCAATTTGAGCCACAGCTGATGAGTGGCTTAGCCGAAAATTCACTTTTGGCCCGCCTGGAAAATACCTCCACTATTTGAAATTCAAAATCCTTGGCTCTTTGCCTATAAATTAACACCTCCACTCAAGGGAAAGGGGCTCTCCTTTTGGCTCTTCTTTTAGCTTTTGGACATTCTTACTCCATAAGCTTTCTCTCTCTAGCTTTTATATCCATCTTCCATTTCCAAGTCTTGAAGAATGTCATTCCCAAAAGATATTCTTTGAGCACTTTCACTCACCTTCCTCCTCATTATTAAAGTTAGTCTCTTACTAACTTCAAGGTCTCACCCCCCAAAATACCAAACCCTCTTTCATACCCATACTTCCTTTGTCTCATTCAACCTCTCCATCCACATCCTTCACCATCCATCTTCACTTGGCATCAACCATCCTTGATCAAGCTCAACACCAAAGGTAAAAATAAGTTTCCTTGGGCTAGACTCAGTTCTGGTCCTGAGGGGACTTTTCTGTCGTCAGATCTAATCCCTTTTGGTTAGATTCTGACTTAAAATCCATTTTCAGAAAAAGAAGCCAGTACTGTGCTGAGGTCAAGGTACCGCGCGACTGTCCGATCAGTCGCGCGGCATGTTGATCTTCAGCGCACGGTATGTTGACTACTGGTATCATCGTAGGCAGCTGTCTGGATCTGAGTTATTCTTTGTTGGGGCTGTCTGTATCTGCTGTTTACTATTTTTGTCTCTTTCAAAGGAAGACCATATCTACAAGCCATGTTTTGGCTTCTAAACAAGGTTTTCTAGATCATCCCGAATGATCAAACGCGTTAAAAACTATTTTGGGGCCATGTTTTGAGAAAATAATGACATTTTTGGGATGATCTGATCATCACGTGGTTTCTGATGAGTCTTTTAAAAAGATGCACGATGAAAACAATGAGCCAGATGATGTTTTTTAAAGCTTGTAATAGTCTGACAGCAGAATGGAGGCCACGCACGGCATACTGAAGTGCCGCGCGCGGCACTATGGTATGTCGTGCATAACATGATCAAGATCCAGACAGTTTGTTGAGCATTTTTCATTCCATCTGTCCACATCATTCATATCATCTCTGTACAAACGGCACCACTTACATGTCAATGTGATTTATTTCCCATGTCCCTTCCCCGTTATTTGCTTTTATTTAGGAGCTTAATACTCCAAATGATATTCGAGATTTCCCCTTTTGAAAACATGAAGTAGAGACTGGTTTCACCGGGCGATTGGGGTGCTTTTTAAAGAAAAACCTTCCCCATTCGTAATGTGGCTCCCGAACCTAAAATCTCAACGTTTTCGCTAGACCAAAAGCCTTTTTCAAACAAGTTCTCGGTTTCTCGAATCATCCATCTCAAAAATTTGGGTGGCGACTCTTCGAAAAGGGCGCGGGGGCCCACACCCAGCCTATTCTGGTCGAAGATCCAAACAATCCAGGGCATCTCATTGTTCAGCACAACCCCCGGATTGTCCATGCACCTGCTGCAAATCCAAATCTAGCATGTGGGGCACCCACTGCAAACTCGGACATTGCTGCTCTTACAGCCAAGATGGCTAAACTTGAGGAATCCATTGCCAAATCGAAAAAAGTCAAAGCTGGTGGCATTGACTTGGATCGTCTCTGTTTGTACCCCAATGCCAAGCTTCCTGAGAAATTCAAAATGCCAGACTTTGGCGAAATTCGATGGAAGTGGCGACCCTCGGATGCACCTTTACAATTACCATGCCGCTATGAAGCTACTTTCAGCTGAGCCTGAGGCCATGTCACAGCTTTTCCCTCAGACCCTCTCGGGCCCTGCTTTTCATTGGTTTTTGTCAGTCAACATTGCCAAAAGGAGGACTTGGGAGGATATTGGGACTGCGTATATTTCGCAGTACAGTTATAACTCTCAACTGAAGATGACCACATGGGAGCTGGAATCCACAAAAATGGATGTAAAGGAGTCCTTTGCGGATTTTGTCAAGAGATGGAGAGCCAAGGCTGCTCTAATGACTAATCGCCCCAGCGAGAAAGACCAACTCTGCATCATCTCTCGAAATCTCCAGCCAAACTATGCTAGGCATCTGGTCCTCGCTCAAGGGTCTGTGTAACGACCCTGATTTTTGGTAAATAAAAATTTCGTTAAAAATTTGAATTTTATTCTATTATTTGGATTTTTATTTCCATAACCAAAAATCGGTCGTTACTAATTTCGTCGGACAATCTTAATTAGGTTTTAAACCGTTGTTTTTCCCATCAACTCTAGGATTAGGTCTTGAACCTTCGTCTTGGCCGAAAATCCTACCTAGCGAGCCTAGCTAGCTTTCGAACCTAACGATCGTTTAACCTAACTACTGTCTGCTAAGTAAACCCTACGAGCTTCGTTCCCATCGAACCTTTTGAAACCCTTGAGCTCGTAACCCTAGATTGACTTTTCGAACCTTTTGCACCTTTTGGCTGTTACACGTTGGACGATAGCGTTAGGGTTTTCTTTACCCATTGGACGATAAGAGAATCTTAGCTAATCTTCTTAAGTACGAGATTAGGTTAGTTTAGTCCTTAATTAAGGTATTAGTACGAGGATTTGACTTTCGAGTCTTAACCGTTGGATAATAACCGTTAGGGAATTCTTTACCCATTGGACGATAGACTAAAGTACTTAACCACCATTACCCATTGGTTATTAACCGCTAGGGAAACTATTATCCATTGGATACTAGCATTACTTGCCAACCAAGTATTAGGATTAAAATATTAGATTTGCCATGTGTTAAAATCCATTAAATTAGAATTAGTACATTAAGATTAGTATTATATTACTTGGTACTTGAAAGCATAGTATTAGTATATTAGATATTGGAGTTGGACAAATCTAGCCTAGATTGTGTGGTACATATACATATATATATATATATATATATATATATATATATATATAGGATCCGGTTCCGGTGAGGGATCCCTCATTTTGTTAAAATGCGGGACTCCCCCTTCCCGATTGAATTTCGATGATCCGAGCCGCTCAAAGTGATCAGAACGTGATTTTAAGGGTCCCCGCGAGAAATCAGCAAAAAAAATGACCGGGAAGGGCTTCATCCGGGCAGTTTTTTCTGAACGGTTCAGAAAAAAACTGCTCGGATGAAGCCCTTCCCGGTCATTTTTTTTTGCTAATTTCTCGCGAGGACCCTTAAAATCATGTTCTGCACACATTGAACGGTTTGGATTTTCAAAATTTGATCGGGAAATGAGAGTCCCGCATTTTAGTCCCTCATTTTAATCCCTCACTTGATCCGTCACCTATATATATATATATATATGTATGTACTTGTATGTATATATATATTATATTGTATATAACAAGTGTGTATTACAATATTTTATTTAGAAAATCTATATTTGGTTTAAAATACTAGATTTTCCAAGACCCATAGTACTTACATATATAGTAGTATATATATATACTTTTATGCAAGTACAAGAGGGAGAGAGAGAGAGAAATGCCGAGAGAGAGAGAGAGAGAACCCGAGAGGGAGAGAGAGGGAGAGAGAGAAGGAGAAGGAGAGAGAGAAAGAGTTGTACCTTGATAGATTTGTTGTTGTGCTTTCAAAATCTCCATTGATATGTACCTAGTCCTTCTTGATTTACAAGCCTAAGATTTCCTAGCCAAAAATCTTGTCATTTGTACAAACCCTAATTTCTTATTTGAATCAAATCCATTTCCTTGGCCAAATCTTCCAAAATCAAATCCTAGGACAACCATATCTAGTTTTCTATACTTTTAAGTACTAAGACTAGACTAGAAACCCATTAGAATAACCTAGTTCTTGGAGTGCAAGGAAAGCAAAATCTTTGGTAGCCATGCAAGCCTAGGATAGACCTTGATTTGCAAGATTGGTGGAATAAAAAAATTGAGAGAAAGAGGGAGAGAGAGGGCCGGCCAATGAGGGAGAGAGGGAGCCAATGTTGCCTATAAATACCATGCCATTCTCATCCATTTTGCTCACACCATTCCAATCTCCAACTTCTCTCTCTAGAAAACTTAGTGTTCTTGTTGTTCTTTCTTTGTTCTTGAGGTTTTCCTATTAGTTCTTCAAGAAATTTTCTAGTGCCGCCACTAAACCACCACTCGACCACCACCTCGATCCAAAAGTAGTAGTAGTATAGGTCAAGATCTAGTTTCGAGAGAAACCGTTCTCTTTCGAAGCTATTGGAAGCTTACCGTAAGCCGTTACTCCATCCAACCAGCAACTTTCTTTCTGTCGTACCTCCGTCGTCTTTTCTATAGCCAAGAAGAACGGTAGTGTACCCTTACACTCTAATCCTAAGTATAGATAAGAATCGTGTTGAAGTTCTTTACTCTATTTAAAAACAAAGTTAGTTATGGTACCTAGCTTGTAGAACTTTCTTGTTGAAGTGTACGTAGTTTACTTTGATCTTATGGCTACTTGATTGCTTGATCTTGTGATAGTTGCTTGATGTTGTATGAACTCGTCAATAAACATGTGTTGTTTTGAACTTCCAAAAAGAAGGCTATACGTTGCCGTTTTAAAGATAAAGTGTTGTTTAAAAGGAAGTATTCGTATTTTGACCTTTTAAAAGACGATCGTATGTGATATGCATTGCTTGTCTTACTTGTGGTTAGTATCAAGCATGATAATATAGAGTTGGATGATCTTGCATGTGAAAAGTCCCGCCGCGGAGTCGATGCATGATACGAGACACTTGAAATTGGAAAAGTAGAGACATGACACCTAGGGTGTGGTTGACACGGATAAAAATACTTTTGAAACTACATAATGATCAAGTGTGGTAATCATAATGTGATAGGTGCGTGTGTTCCAATGGGAATCCGTGGTGGCGGAACCATTGTGAGGCTGCGTGTGTTCCAATGGGAATCCGTGGTGGCGGAACCATTGTGAGGCTGCGTGTGTTCCAATGGGAATCCGTGGTGGCGGAACCATTGTGAGGCTGCGTGTGTTCCAATGGGAATCCGTGGTGGCGGAACCATTGTGAGGCTGCGTGTGTTCCAATGGGAATCCGTGGTGGCAGAACCATTGTGAGGCTGTGTGTGTTCTAATGGGAATCTGTGGTGGCGGAACCATTGTGAGGCTGCGTGTGTTCCAATGGGAATCCGTGGTGGCGGAACCATTGTGAGGCTGAGTGTGTTCCAATGGGAATCCGTGGTGACGGAAAACGGGAAACATACTACGAAACGCTGCGTAGGAAAACTCTGATGATATGGACACTAACGATAGATAGCGAATGCAAATATGTCATTGTTCTTATTATTGTCGATGATTTACATGTGTTGTTTATGACCCTTTATGATATATGCATGACTTGCTATGTGTAAGTTAAGGGTTAGTGGGTTTTGGGTTACTCTACTGAGCTTTCAAGCTCACGGTGTTGCTTTATGTGACCCTGACATATTATACTGGTGGCGACGCTGGTATAATGGGTCAGACCTTTTAGATGAACAAGGAAAGCTGGTTACCGCGGAGGCATTTGGAGCTGAGGAACTTGCTAGGACGGGAGAAGAAGCGGAGCTGTAGATAACCTTAGCCATCCTACCCTTTTGTGTAGTATAAGTACCCTTTGGGGGTCTATGATGTAATAATGAGTCAGACTCGACCTAGTTTGATTAATAAAATGTCTATTTAACGTACCCGATTTTGGGGGCGTTACAGTCTGCGAACTTTGAAACCTTCTTCGACTCTGGCCTGGCCATCGAGGATGCGCTTCAAAGTGGAATTCTGTCAAAAGGGGAATCTTCTAACCCCCCCGAAAGCAAAGCCTCATGCTTATTCTGGGAACACCAATGCTCTATTTGGGAGTGGGACTTACTCCAACGCAGCAACCAGTGGTACCAACGCCTCCGCCTCTAATACTACAAACCACATAGCTGACGTCAATCAGGTTCAGTCACCGCAAAACAACCGGCCTCGCGGTCAGCCCTGCATCTTTTCTACAATTGAGGCACCTCTGTCCTCAGTTTTGGAGAAGTTGATTAAGTCAGGGCATCTCAAGCCCTTGGACCCAACTCCTTTACCCAAAAATCCCCCGGCCAACTTCAAAGCCAACCTTTACTGTGCCTACCATCAGGGAGCCGGACACCTTACAGATTCATGTTTCCGTCTTTGATATGCGATTCAGGATCTCATAGACGAAGGGACTCTTCAGGCACCGCCTCCACCATCCCAAAAACCAAACATCCTCTCCAATTCCATGCCTAACCAAAAAGCTATCCCACACATCAGTCAAATACCTCTCAACCCCACTCATATCAGCCCTATCTCCACTATATTTAACCCCACCAACCATATAATCCCGGTCAACCAACCCAAGCCGATTGTACTTATGCCTTCAGAACTTGAGGCCGAACTCATGTTCATAGGGCAACCTTATAATCTGACTCCCCAGTTGCTGCAATCAGGTTTGGACTTCTTCAATCACGTCATAGGTGATCTTCATGACGATCCTGTTCCGTTGGTTCAGCTTGATCCTACATCAACCCGTAGTGTTCCCACCTTCGTGGTTTCTCCTCCCCATCCTTCTCAGGATTTTGTAAGCTGATTTAGAGCTGCAATGCCAGCCTTGCCCGAACCAGAACCAGAACTTGACATCCAAGCTGTAGGCTGGGCAATAGCCGATAGTGAGGAT
The DNA here is from genome assembly GCA_025413875.1 of Rhododendron molle. NCBI lineage: Eukaryota > Viridiplantae > Streptophyta > Magnoliopsida > Ericales > Ericaceae > Rhododendron > Rhododendron molle. The sequence goes on from CM046391.1 coordinate 28,442,272, forward strand.
TACATTGCTCTTCTGATCCAAGAGTGGCTCCAACTTGAATTAGAAGGGTTTCCTCTGCATCTCGAACAAGCTCCACCCAACCAGGCATGGGATGCGGAATGGATCGCTCAACACGAACAGATAGCACTCGACCCTTTGGATGGCATCGCCTTGTACATGCTCTTTTAGCAGCCTCAACCTCAGGCTCCTGAGGAAGAATACTTTTGGGACCCTGAACCCATTTGGCAGTTTCTGGTCGATCCCCTGAGCCTCTCCAAGGCTATACCTTCCCTGAGCACATGGCACACTTTGGTGAGGATGACCTGGTTCAAGAAGAAACCCATGTCTTGGGAGAATGTTTTTTCCCTTCTACCATCAATAGGCTTGTCGATTCGATGGCTGATCCTGTGTGTGACCCTATGTTCAACATTATAGATGAAGATCAACCACGCCCCGTGTTCTCTCCTCCGGAAGACTGTAGCATCATGGTCATGGACCTTGTTCCGCCGGCTGATCTTTGGGATGTGGACGAGATAGTTGATGTCTAGGTTGGGGCAGAGGTTTGGGCTATTAACCGTTCTTTTAGCCCAAGGTGTCCTCTGGGATGTTCCTTTCACTACGAATCCGGAGCTAGAGCGCGAAGTCACAGCGGTCCAAGATCTGAACTTTTGGGACTCACTACTAATGAAAGACTTGGCTGAACACTCGGGGTTGAATACAGAAGCGCTGGTAACTGCACTGGCCACCAATAAAGGAAAATGTAAGCTGGGGGGAAGTCCCTTCTGATCTCTGGGATGTGAACCAAGACCCTTAGGTTGTGTCCTCCTTGGGGAACGTTCTCAACGTTACGAGGAGTGGACGGATCTTCCAGCCTGCTAATCTGCAAGCTGGGACTTCGTCCAACCCTTCTAATCAAAGGGATGAACCCATTGCTTTCCCAAGGTCTGCACCACTTGAGGTACCAAGCACGAATTTTATTTAGAAGCAGCTCGAACGGGTTCACGCTGCAATATCCATCTGGGGTCTGATCTGTTCCTCTCGTGAGCTCCGTCAGAAACTTTGCCATACCCTCTCTCATCTGGAAGTTCAAGCAGCCTGCTAAGCACACCGTGGTCTTCACTGACAAGGATCTTCCTATTGAAGGGACTGATCATAACCGCCCCTGCATATTACAGTCAAATGCCGCGGACTCTAGGTTCCGACTGTCCTCATTGACAATGGTTTTGCCATCAACGTTTGTCCTATGAGGGTGGCCTATCGTCTGGGACTAGCCAAGAAGGACTTTGCACCTTCCAACATGGCTGTTAAGGCATATGACGGCACCCGTCGTATGGTTGAGGGCACTCTGATGCTCAAGCTCAATGCTGAAGGTTTCGAAATGGACGTTGAGTTCCATGTTGTCGACATACCTGCGACCTTCAATCTACTGCTAGGCAGGCCGTGGCTCCATCAGTCGGATATCATGGCTGTACCATCAACTCTTCACCAGAAAGTCATGCTGGGACTTCCTACTGGTACGCTAACCATTTGCGGGGACTCTGGAATCCCACCGCTCAAAGAAGATGGAACACCTGTCCTGGGAATTATGCACGGTGAAGAAGATGTCGATCTCGGAGGTTTCTCTTTCGACACATCCGGTTCTGTTTTGGATATCAACGTGGATGGAGACTTTCTCATAAGCTCTGTTGCGATGGACATTATGTTAAGGATGTCCTATTTTCCTGGTTTGGGCCTAGGAATCCGCCAATAGGGAGTCCCGGAGTTCCCTACCTTTCCTTTTTTTAAGGGCTGTTTTCGTTTGGGGTACAATACCTCTGCCGGAAATGCCAAAAGAAGGAAACATACGGGAAAACGTCGAACTCTCTACGGTGATCCCGACAGCTACTTTGTGCGTGAAATGGGGAATGCTGCTTACACTGGACAGGCTGAGCCCTTCTTTAACCCAAAAATTGGGGAGCTGCTACCTGGTTTTGAGGTCTTCGCCGGTGACACCTGGTCTGAGAGTGATGACGAGCCAGCAAGGGAGGAATTCAAGAGGAAGCTTAATTAGGTCAAGATTAAGACTGACTGGCTGGGAACTTTTGATCAGGGGAGCTTAGAGCTCTTATTCTAGAAGTTCTCTCAAGTGGGTTTGGCCAAGGAAGCTGAAGAAGCCGAAGTGCTCATGCTTGGGCCCGATGCCCTCGAGGATCCCACTGCTCTTATCACAGAAGCCAAGGGTAGCATTAAAAATTGCATTTTCAAACCGCGCCTAACTTGCATTGATGAAATTTTTGAGTCTGAGTCTGCGTCTGAGTCAGAGTTAGAGTCCAGTGAGTCGTCTAAGTCTAGCTCTGAGTCGGAGATTGTGCCTCTTGGCCCTCCACGTCATAGCTTTTACTTTGAGTTTGACTCTCTTGTACTTGGTGACCCGCTGGGGTCTTGTGAAATGAATGAAGCATCTTCTGACTACTTGCATGATCTTTATATAAACTGTGTCGACCCCGACGATGAAGGGATAGATTTCGATGGGGACATTCCCAAGAAAATCCGTGCCCTCATCGAGGGGGAAGATGAAAGGCATGCTCAGCCATTAAAAGAGGAAGTAGTTCTATAAACTTGAAAGATGAGAACGATCCCCGAATGGTTCAAGTGGGCCCCACGCTTTCGCCAGAAGAGCATTGTGATTTCAAGGAGCTGCTCACTGAATACAGTGATATCTTTGCATGGTCACATCAGGACATGCTAGGTATCGACCCTGAGATAGTGGAGCATCAAATTCCTCTATTGCCGGATGCTAAGCCTGTGAAACAGAAGCTCAGACGGATGAGACCAGACTGGGTTCAGAAGATCAAGGACGAGGCCACTGAACAGATCGACACTGGCTTTCTCATGGTTTCTCAGTATCCCACTTGGGTCGCCAACATTGTTCCCGTTCCCAAGAAGAATGGACAAATACGAGTTTGTGTCGATTTCAAGGACTTCAACAAAGCAAGCCCCAAAGATGATTTTCCCTTGCCACACATCGATGTGCTTGTGGATAATACTGCAGGGCATGCCTTGCTCTCGTTCATGGATGGTTTTTCAGGTGACAACCAAATTCTTATGGCACTCGAGGACCGTGAGAAGACAACGTTTATCACTGAGTGGGGAACTTATTGCTACTTGGTCATGCCTTTTGGGCTAAAGAATGCTGGGCCTACCTACCAACGGGCTGCTACGACCATCTTGCATGATATGATGCATAAGGAAGTTGAGGCCTATGTTGATGACATGATCGCCAAGTCAAAAACTCGAGAGGGACACATTCCTGTGCTTAGGAAGTTCTTCGAGAGGCTCTGTAAGTTTCGCATGCGTTCAATCCACAGAAATGCACTTTTACAGTCACAGCTGGTAAGATGCTTGGTTTCATGATCACTTCTCGTGGGATAGAGGTTGACCCATCGAAGATTAAGGCAGTGCTTGAGCTGAAGCCACCAGTGTCTGAAAAGGGAGTGCGGAGCTTTTTGGGAAAGGTTCAGTTCATCAGCAGATTCATCGCCAAGTTGACCTTAACTTGCGAGCCGATGTTTCATCTACTCAAGAAGGATACCCCATTTGTGTGGTCAGACAAGTGTCAAGCGACTTTTACGTCCATTCAGAACTACCTTCAGAATCCTCCGGGTTTAATGCCGCCAGTGCCTGGGATGCCCTTGATACTTTACTTGTCTGTAAATCCCTCCTCTATGAGATGCTTGCTAGCTCAATGAAGGAGATAAGGGAGTCGAGAAGGCCATTTATTACTTGAGTAAGAAAATGGTGGGGTGCGAAGAATGCTACACTGCTCTGGAAAAGACGTGCTGGGCTCTTGTTTGGGCTTCCAAGAAATTGAGACACCACATGCTGGCTTATCCAGTGAAGTTGATTTCTCAAATGGATCCTCTCAAGTATCTGTTCGAGAAGCCAGCGCTTACTGGTAAGTTAGCACATTGGTTGCTCATGCTAGCCGAGTTCGATCTCGAGTATGTCACAAGAAAGTCTGTTAATAACACCTGATGGGCCGGAAGACTCAGATTTTTGGCTGATCATCCTGTAGATGGGCCGGAAGACTCAGATTTTGTGTTTCTAGATGAAGAAGTGTTAACGATAGTCGATGATGTGTGGACTCTCTACTTTGATGGGGCAGCCAATCAGAAAGGATATGGAATTGGGGTTTTGTTAATAACACCTGATGGTTCTCATATTCCGCTGGCATTTAAACTCAATTTTGATGTCACGAATAACTAAACCGAATATGAGGCCTGCATCGTTGGCATGGAGGCTGCTTTAACACTTGGCGTTGAAAAGCTCGAGGTCATCGGCGATTCTAACCTTGTCGTATCTCAAGCCAATGGGGATTGGAAGGTTCGTGAAGAAAAGTTGAAGCCTTATCATCAAGGCTTGGAAGATCTTATTCCTCGTTTCAACAAGGTAACCTTCACGCATATTCCCCGCTTGAAAAATCAATTTGCTGATGCCTTGGCAACATTGGCCTCCAAGGTCGAGCTTCCTTTGGGTGTCAAGCTCCGTCCTTCTGATTGAACAGCGGGACTATCCTGCTTATCAATATGTGAGCACTGTCGAAGATGTTGATGATGGCCTGCCTTGGTATCATGATATATGGAACTTTGTGGAAAGGGGTGAATATCCGGCTGAGGCCTCTAAAAAGGATCAACTCGCATTGCAAAGATTGGCTGCTCATTACATCATCTGTGGAGGGAAGCTTTACAGGAGTCCCATTGTGGGATGCACAAGCTCTGTGTCAGTGGTGCCGAAGCCACTACAATAATGGAGGAAATTCATGAGGGAGTCTGTGGTCCTCACATGAGTGGCGTCATGCTCGCTAGGAAGATTTTATAGCAGGGTTATTTCTGGTCCACTATGGAAACACAGTGTGTGGATTATGTCCGTCGCTGTCATAAATGTCAAATTCACGCCAATCTTATGCATGTTCCTCCCTCTAAGCTATTTGGTATGACCTCGCCTTGGCCCTTCTCTGTGTGGGGCATTGATGTTATCGGTATGATCAAGCCATCTGCTTCAAATGGTCATTGGTTCATTCTGGTGGCAATAGACTATTTTACCAAGTGGGTTGAAGCCGAGTCTTACAAAACTCTGACTGCAGTTCAGGTGCCCAGTTCATCAGGAAAAACATTATCTATCGATATGGTGTCCCACAGGCATTTGTGCCAGATAATGGAGTTCATTTCAAAGGCAGGGTTTTGGAACTCTTCGAGGAGTTCAAAATCCAGATTCACCATTCAACGACCTATCGCCCTCAAACAAATGGGGCGGTCGAAGCGGCCAACAAGAATATTGAAACAATCATCAAGAAGTTTGCAGAGTCCGCTAGGGACTGGCATGAGCAACTACCTCTAGCTCTTTGGGGGTATCGAATGTCAATTCGAACATCAACTGGGGCGACACCCTACTCCTTGGTCTACGGGATGGAAGCAGTACTCCCTATCGAACTTGAGGTACCATCTTTGAGGATCATGACAGAATGTGAACTCACGGAATCTGAGTGGCTTAGTGGGAGGTTCGTCGAACTCATGGTCTTTGATGAACGGAGCCTTGTATCATGTTCAGGGGTATCAGCGAAGGATTGCGCGAGCTTTCAAAAAGAAGGTGACGTCTCGTGACTTGGTTGAGGGGGATATGGTTACAAAGGAAATCTGGGCTCCCATCTTTGATCTTCACGGTAAATTCCGGCCGAAGCATTCAGGACCTTACATCATCAAGACCATACTCTCGGGTGGAGCAGCTCAACTTATTGATCTGGACGGCAATGAGTTCAATACTCTGGTCAACCTGGATCAGCTCAAACGTTACTATCCCTGCGAGAAGCTCGCTGGGCCGAAAACCACAAGGGTGGGCGGTTCCAGGCAAAATTTAGAGCAAGCCTACTAGGCCGAAAACCTGCAAAGGTGGTCTAGGCAAAAATAAATAGGCAAACATCAAAAGCTCGCTAGGCTGAAAACCTGAAAGGGCAGTTCTAGGCATAAGTTAGAGCGTAAAAGGTGAGGCAAAATACACGAGAGAACCTTACCCTGAACTATGTTTTGACCTGATTCCTTGAAAAAGGATACGTAGGCAATCTCTCTGTTAGATTCGGTCACAATCAATCAACTTGATCTATGGTTTGTCCATCTCGGCATGCATACCGACATTCAAGACCGGCTTGGTGTTCAACACTTGGGCTAAAAGGAGAAAGTTCTCGATCTTTCGATTTTATCCAAACTCTTATTTTTATTACACAGCTGAGCAAAGACTTAAAAAACAGTTAAGCATAAAAACAGAATACATGCTAGAGGTCTTAATAGGCTCATAGTTTATTCTAGATCATGGGAGTCTTGTCAGGAGTCAGTCTGCATTTTGTCTCTTTGCAACTTCTTTTCTTAGGCATGCTTTGTAGCGATGCCTCAGGTCGGTGCTGAAATTAGGATCTGCTCCTCCAAGTTGCCTCTAGTCCCAATTGTGTTCATGTAACAACTCTGATTTTTACTAAATAAAAATTTCCTTGTTAATATTTAAAAATCGTAATTAGGTTTTAATCGTCATTTAACTGCCGATTCTTCCGTCGTTCTAGTATTAAGTCATAAGATTCCACATCTTGACTTGAAATCCTACCTTGCAAGCTTAGCTAGCTTTTATCCAACTAGTTAGCTTGACGATCGTTAACCTAATTACCATTTGCTTCCTAACCCTGGGTGAACCTTATGAACCTTTGATCTTTGAACCTTTGAACCCCTTGAGCTTGCAAACCCTAGATGAACCTTTTGAACCTTTTAGCTATTAACCAATGGACGATAATTGTTAGGTTTATCTTTAACCATTAGACAAAAGAGAAAACCCTCGTTTATCCATTAAAGTACATTTCTAGATTTCATTAGTACTTGAATATAGTATTATATAGGATATATACACATGATTAAAAGTATATATATACTTTATTCCTAGTAAATTCATTACATTGGATAATAACCGTTAGGAGAATTATTAGCCATTGGATGATAGGTTGAAGTCCTTGCCATCATTACGCATTGGTTAATAACCGTTAGGGAAACTATTATCCATTGGATAATAGTTAGTCTTGACAATCGAGTACTATGGTGTAATTAATAAAATACTAGATTGCCATGTGTGTTAAATCCATTAAATTAGAATTTGTACATTAGTACTTTGAAAGAATGAATTAATTTATTAGATATTAGATTTTGAAATATCTAGTAGGATTTCAAAGTACATGGTTATATATATATATATATATTGTAACGACCCTGATTTTTGGTAAATAAAAATTTCGTTAAAAATTTGAATTTTTTTTTAATTACTTGGATCGCTTTAAAAATTTCTTTGAAATTCTAATAATCCGTCATAATTAGATTTGAAACTTGAAAAATTGAATCATTTTACTCCGGACAATTTAGTCCTACTCCCATGACTAGTATACTTGTAAACATACTCGTATATTTTTTCCTAGTAAGTAAATAATATCTTTAAATTATATTTCTCGGCTGGAAATTCTACTTGACAAGTATAGTTTTAACCGATTAGTTAGCAAACCCTAACTACCGTTTGGCTTAGTTACATTTCCCTAACCTAGAGTGTTGCATCGATGCCGAAGTGGTTAGTAGAAAATTTTTGGTTTTTGCCTTGACCGTTGACTTGACTGCCTTGCTTTGGCTTGGTTAGGCCTGCCTCGCCTAGGCATTGGGTCGCTGACGGGCCTGCCTTGCCTTGGCGTCGGCTCGCTGTCGGGCCTGCCATGCCTTGGCGTCGGCTTGCTGACGGGCCTGCCTTGCCTTGGCATCGGCTTGCTGACGGGCCTGCCTTGCCTTGGCGTCGGGTCACTGTAGGGCCTGCCTCGCCTAGGCGTCGGGTCACCGTCGGGTTGCTCGGCCCTGGCTGCCATCGAGCTTTGCCTTGGCGTTGGGTCGCGCCTTGCTTTTGCCTTGGCGTTGCTGGGCTGCCTTGCTCTGGCCTCGCTTTGGCCCCCGCTTGGTAGCGGGCCACCTTGTCCACCGCTTGGCCACTGCTTGGCTAGCGGGCCACCTTGGCCACCGCTTGGCCACCGCTTTGCCAGCGGGCCGCCTTGGCCACTGCTTGGCCACCGGGCTGCCTTGGCCACTGCTTGGCCACCGGGCTGCCTTGGCCACCGCTTGGCCACCGCTTTGCTACCGGGCTGCCTTGGCCACCGATTGGCCACCGCTTTGCTAGCGGGCTGCCTTGGCCATGCTCACGCCTTGCCTTGGTGTTTGGCACTGTCGGGCTATAATATTCCGTTATTAGGCGATTTCCTACTAAATAAAACCAAAATACCGCTCGAGCAATGAAAGCCTAGATTAAGTATCGTTAGTCTTAACCAATTAGTTAGAATAGCCTAATGCCCATTTAGCCTAATCACTTCTTCCTAACCCTAGTTGGACCACATGAACCTTTTTGTCTTGCTAGGGTAATCTTTATCCATTGGTTATTACATGCTAGGGAAATTCTTATCCATTGGTTAATGGATATAAGACTTGCCAAATAGGATGACAAGACAAGTCCAAAAACACTTCATAATGGCCTAATTCAATAGCCTTAAGCCTAAAGAGTGAAAGTGACATTACTTGGCATGCCACCAAGCATGATTTGACAACACAAGGAGAGAGAAAGAGAGAGAGAGAGGGCTGGCCGGTTGGGAGAGGGAGAAAGATGGAGTGTATATATGCCACCATATAGCCTTAAGCCTATTTATGACCATGCCAACCCATCCTAGTCTTCCAAAGTACTACCTAGCCTATGATTCTTGTGCTTTCATCCAAGCAAAACCCTTTCTAGGATGAGACCAGCCATGAAACCCTTCATGATGACCTAGGTTGTTAGCCTTAAAGCCTAAGAAGATGGATTGACAAGTGAAGGAAAGCTATGCCATGCTTTCAAGCATGGAATGACAACACAATGGAGCTAATCAATGAGAGAGATGGAGGGAGAGGGGGGGCCGGCCATGGAGGGAGAGGAGAGGCCAGGTTTTTGCCTATAAATAGCACCCAAAGCTTGTCATTCAACTCACACCTCAAAGCATTGCTCCAACTTCTCTCTAGAAACCATTCTCTGTTTTCCAGTCAGCTTACTGCCCTTCGTAAATCCCCATTTTTCTCCTGCTTAAGGTAGTTTTTAGGACTAACTTCTTTGGAGAAAGTTGTAGAGTACTTCAAAACCTTGAAGTTAGACCCAAGAATCACCCCAAATGGTCAAGAAATGACCAAGATATTGCCATCCGAAGTTCAGTAAAATCTCGGATTCCCGATTTCCAGACAGCAAACTGTCACTCCTTTATCACCATTTTTCTCCGGGCGAAAGTCGTTTCTAGGAACAACGTCCTTCACGAAAGTTGTAGAAAACTTCGAGATCTTCGCTTTAGACTCAAGAACGATCCTATTCGGCCAAGTATTGACCGAGTTACTGCCATCCAAAGTTCGGTCCAGATTTGGAAGTTTTACCGCCCATAGAATTTTTCAACTAGCTTATTCGGCCCCGACTAGTTTCGGATCAAGGTAGATTCTCCTTTACTCGTTAATCCTAAGTATATGTAGATTAATCTATACTCATCTTCCCTAGTATAACTTTAAGTTATGTTTGCTTATGATAAGGCAAGTTAAATTATTAGAAAGCTTGTTTTACAAAAATCTTGAAATGAAGATACAATCTTTAGACTTTTCCTATACCTCTTAATCCTAAGTATATTTCCTTCCTTAAGTATATCTCAAGTTGGTATGATGCTTGTACATCAATAGGCTTGTTAGTTAATAAACTTGTCTTACTAGTGGGAATGCAACTTGTTGAATAAACAATTTCCACGTCAATAAACATATGTTGTTTTGAACTTCCCACAAAAGAGGAAAGAACGGATTTTTGAAATATAAACTTGATTCGGAAGTACTCGTATTATTGTCTTGAGGATGGTTATGAGCATGATTGAATCACTTGAGGCATACAAAGTTGTTACTTACTTAAAACGTTTGAAAGCCGTGATTGTTAGCAAACCTAGGTTGCTTATAGTGGTATTAACATGTTGAATAGATGACTTTTAATCCTATAAACATATGTTGTTTTATTGAACTTCCAAAAGGAAGGAAATACATTTTTACTTTAAAGATAAAGTGTTGTTTTAAAAGTAAGTATTCGTATTTTGATCTTTTGGATGATCATAAGTTTGTCTGTATATTACTTGCATTACTTGTGGTTGTATAAGGATGGTGATGAGCTTGTTTATAAGACTGCTTGCATAATCTTGCTAGTTTAGATTACAATGAATGATTTATATGATTTATGATGAGAAAAGTCCTACCGCGGAGTCTATGCATGAGAACGAGACACGGAAATCGAGAAAATAGAAACATGACACCTAGGGTGTGGTTGATATGGATAAAAAGGGTTAAAGACAAGGTGTGTTTTAAAAATGCAATGTGGCCGGACTTGCCCATAGTGGGAATGCGTGTTACAAATGATGAAATGTTTTCGAAACTACATAACGACCAAATGTGGGTGCATTATGTGAGTGTGTGTGTGTGTTGTGCGCCAATGGGAACCCGGCACGGCGGAACCATTGTGAGGATACTCGGGAACCCGACGCGGCGGAACCGAGGTTGGGTGTGTAGCTTGGTTATCCGTGGAGAGGAGCCAATGCAAATGTGTGCCAATGGGAACTCGGCGCGGCGGAACCATTGTGAGGATACTCGGGAACCCGGCGCGGCGGAACCGAGGTTGGGTGTGTCAAAAATGATTCTGAAATGCAAATGTGTGCCAATGAGAACCCGGCGCGGCGGAACCATTGTGAGGATACTCGGGAACCCGGCGCGGCGGAACCGAGGTTAGGTGTGTTAAATGTGATTTTCAAAATGTTGATTTGGATAATGAAAAGGATTTCGGAAACGTTGATGAATATGGTGACACGGTCTACGATGAGTCGCGTAGGAGAAATACATACAATGCAGACACCAACGTTAGACTAAGGAATGTGGATATGTCGTTGTTAATGCCTTGTTAAACATGTATGTACTATTCCGCTGCTTGTGCAAGAGTTGGTATGCTACTCTTATACTCTGATATTGGTAAGTTATGGGTTAGCAGGTATAGGATTATTCTGCTGAGCTCTTGTGGCTCATGGTGTTACCTTTGGTGACCCTGACATATTATATCGGTGGCGACGCTGGTATAATGTGTCAAATTTTGTAGATGATCAAGATGAACAGTACACCTTGGAGGCTTTTGGAGCTGGCTAGGATGAAGCCGCAGGCGGAGCTGTAGTTAGGAACCCTAGAACCCTTCATTTGTATAAATATGGAACTGTAATGGGTGTTATGATGTAATAATGAGCCAGACTCCACTCAATAAAATGTTTATTTAACGTACCCAAAAATCAAGGGCGTTACATATATAGTTATATATACTATAATTGGGAAGTACCATGTGTGTATTTGTATATTTTAATTAGAAAATCTATTTTGCTTAAAATACTTAGATCTTTTAGTACCCATAGTACTTATATATATATATATATATATATATTAGTATATATATACACTTACTAGGATAGTACAAGAGAGAGGGAGAGAGAGAGAGAAAGAGAGGGAGAGAGGGAGAGAGGGAGAGAGAGAGAGAGAGAGAGAGAGAGAAAGAGAAGGAAAGAAAGAGAGAAAGTGTACCTTGATCTTGCTTGTGCTTCCAATGTACCTTGATGATCTTCGTTCCTAGCAAATCTATGTACCTAGTGTCCTAAATGCATTTCCAATTGGTCAATTCTTGTACAAATCCCTTGCAATACAAAACCCTTACTCTTTCAACTACCAACCCTTGTCCTTCCATACTTATATATGTATATATATATATATATGTGTAGTACATTGTACCAAAGAGAGAGAGAGAGGGAGAGAGAGAGGCCGACAGAAATGGGAGGGAGAGAGAGAGATGGCCGGTTGGAGAGGGAGAGAGAGGGAGTGATGTGTGTGCTAGTGTACTTACTACATTTGGCCATTCTTGTACACAATCCTAGTACTACTAAATCTAGGGTTTTATACTTTCATATCTAGCCTAAAATCTCCTAAGTACTACACCTAGAATTTCTTATTGGATTCAAGGACTAGACAAGACCAAAACCCCATTAGAATAACCTAGATTTGTCCTAGTTTTTTGATTGTAAGGAAAGTAAGATCTTAGTTAGTCTTTCAAGCCATGAAATGACTTGATTTGGAGTTTTATCCATTGGACAATGGGGAGAGAGAGAGCCGACCAAAGAGGGAAAGAGAGGGCCAAGTTTTGCCTATAAATACCAAGCCATTCTCACCCATTTTGCTCACACCTCTTCTTGCTCCAACTTCTCTCTAGAAAAATTTAGTGTTCTTGTTGTTTTTGCTTAGTTTCTTGCTTATTCTTGAAGTTTCTCTCTAGTTCTTCAAGAAACTCTTCCATCGCTGCCACTAAACCACCACTCGACCACCACCTCGATCCAAAAGTAGTAGTAGTTGTCGTTAAGATGTAGTTTCGAGAGAAACCATTCTCTTTTGAAGCTACCGGAAGCCACCGTAAGCCGTTACTCCGTCCGATCGTCGACCTTCTTTTCGACGTACTTTCCATTGCCTTACTACCACCAAGAAGAACGGTAGAGTTCTTCGAACCTACTATCCGAAGTATAATTGAAGTTATAAGCATGGTCTCCTAAGTATCAAAGCTATGTGTTTAGTATGATTTTGTTTTACGTAGTTTACTTTGATCCTAAGAATACTTGAAAGCATGAACTTGAGAATGATTGATCGCATGACTTTATAGAATCTTTCCAACTTGATTAACTCGTCAATAAACATATGTTGTTTGAATTTCCAAAAAGAAGGTTATACGCTTTTGTTTTAAAGATAAAGTGTTAATTTAAAACAAAGTATTTGTATTTTGACCTTTTTCAAGGATTGTAAACTTGATCGCATGATTGCTTGCCTTACTTGTTGTTATGAACGAGCATGATTAAATAGAGTTGGATGATCTTGCTAGTTTAGCTTCAAGATTACTATGAATGAGTCGTACTTGTTTACGAAGTCCCGCTGCGGAGTCTATACATGATACGAGACACATGAAATTGGAAAGTAGAGACATGACACGTAAGATGTGGTTGATATGGATAAAAATATTTTTGAAACTACATAATGGCGGGACTTGGTAGCCTTATGTTGGTGTGCGTTGCCAATGGAGCCGGACTTGGTAGCTTCATTTGGAGGTGTGTATGTGACACAATGTGCCGAACTTGGTAGCCATTGTGGGCAATAAGCCGGACTTGGTTGCTTATTGGTTGTGTGCGTTCACAATGTGCTGGACTTGGTAGCCATTGTGGCCAATGAGCCGGACTTGGTAGCTCATTGGTGTGTGTGTGTGTGCTTTTGGAAAAGATGTTAAAAGATGAAACACAAAACGATGAATCGCATAGGAGAAACACGAAAAACTGACACCAACGTTAGTTAGGGAATGCGCATGTGTAATTGTTATGTGATCTTTCTTAAGCACGTTAAGTTTGGAAAATCGTATGCATACTATCTTTGACTTGTATGCTAAGGGTTAGTGAGTTTTGGGTTACTCTATTGTGCTTCCAAGCTCACGGTGTTGCTTTATGTGACCCTGACATATTATACTGGTGGCGACGCTGGTATAATGTGTCAGAGCTTTTAGATGAGCAAGGAGAGCTGTATACCTTGGAGGTCTTTGGAGCTGAGGAGCTTGCTAGGATGGAAGAAGAAAAGGAGCTGTAGATAACCTTAGATATCCATCCCTTTTGTGTAATATAAGTACTCTCTGAGGAGTTGATGTAATAATGAGCTAGACTCTGCCTTGTTTATCTAATAAAATGTTTAACTTAACGTACCCAATTTTGGGGGCATTAGAACTTGGTATCAAAGCTTTAGGTTCAAAACCTCGGCCATGGGTAGAATGGGTAGCCTTTAAGATAAGTTTGACCGTTGCACAAATGTGAATTGAGTTTAAGTTTACCGTCCCAAATTGGGTGGAATTCTGACAAAACAATCTTCGGATTGAAGTAAGGTGGAAACTGGCAGTACTGCCGAACTAGGAATTCCCAAACAATTGGATGATGACTTAAATCAAGGATCGAATGAGGAACATAGAAAATCTCGAATTTCCTTAGTATTAGTTAAAACTCTGTCTTAAATCGTTACTAATGGAGGTTTAAAACTTTTCCTTGTAGATGAATCACATAGTCAACTGCGTAGCTGGAGTTCACTAACTCAAGATCACCATAGAGTCTATGACTACCCAACTAATGGGGAAGTCTGACTATGTTGTCATGATACTCGCTGAAATCCGTGATTTCAAAAGAGTACAACGCCATACCCCGACTCCCGTGGAAGATGACCCTTGGTTCCCTGTGATGTTTCCAATCCTATGTTCCTTCTATGGATTCTTCGGAGCCCTACCCCCGATGGAAAACTTCATGTATGGTGAAGAAGAAACTGGAGACGAAAAGGTTGCCAATGAGGTGACTAAGGAAGGAGAAGCTAGTGGGAGTAAGGATGAGCCCGAGGGAGATGAAGTCTTAGCAACCCTGTGAGGCCAAGGATGCTACTTAGGTGTACCTAAATAAAACCTAGCAATTGTTGTAATCCTTTTGGATGTAGGATTGTTAAACTAGGATCACTATTCCTAAGATGTTAAGCTTTTGGATGTAAAATAGGATGTGGTAGGACTCTTGATGTAAAGGCTAATATAAGCCGCCTATGATGTACTTGTTTTATTAAGTAATGAAAACTATGTGTTCTTTCTTGCCTATGTGATCACTGTTTATGTGTATACTTGTGTTTATACTTGTGTCTTTACGAGACTACCCTTTTCACACCGAAAAGTCTAACATATAATTTTCTTATTGTAGATATGGATAGCCGTACCCCTGCTGCACCGTTCACTTTTGCGGACCTACTTGTTTACAAGGCCATACTTGCACCCGAGAATTATACCCCCATACCCCAACTGGGTATACGCGACCCTGCCTCTGGCGAGCACCTAGGAGAAGTCATTCTCGTGTCACCCTTAGCTGAGACCATGGACGTGGAGACCTTATACTTATCACTTAGAGATGAAGTCGAGGAAGCCCGTCAAAGAGGAGAGTATTGGCTCGAGAGAAGGGAGAAGGAGTGGAAGGAGGAATTGCGAGTGTACTTTGGACTTATTCCGCCCCAGTAGTAGAGTCGTAGTATCAGAATAAGGTCCCGAGAGTTGTAGTTGCACTTGTGGCATATTATGACGAACCTGGACCATGTATTAGGAGTATGTAGGATCATTCTGACTTGCATTAGAAGGATTTCATCCTTGATGTCTTTTGTAGTAGAACTTTATGCTCATGATGTAATCCTTTGTTATCTATGAAAAGCTACTTTGCTTTAAAAAAGTACTGTTGCGTACTATTTTGCGTAATTAGTTGAAACCCAGAAAAACAATAGTTTAACGTAGACTAAACCTCCCCCTTTCGATTTCAACTCGTAGATGGTGAACCGACGTAGCGGATTGGGATTCGAAACTGGAGAAAACTGTAACGCTAACCCCAACATAACCCAAATCATGCAAGCGTTTGTGGCTGCTTTGAATGCCAACTGCCTAAACCCTAACTGCGACGATGAACCTATGACCCGAACCCGTGCGATGAACGAGTTTTGCAAGCGCCGACCCTCGACCTTTAACGGAGACCCCAACCCCACTATGGCCGAAACCTGGCTGAAAGAAGTCAAGGTGATCCTGGACACCTTGGAGATTACCCGAGACGGAGACCGTGTAGCCCTCGCTACTTACCAACTTAAGGGAGAAGCCTGCTATTGGTGGGAATTGATAGAAGCCACCCATGCCATAGCCACCATGACCTTCACTGAATTCAAAACCCTATTCCTCGATAAGTACTTTCCCACACCCCTTCGCCTGGCCAAGGAGCAGGAATTCATGAACCTAAAACAAGAAACCATGACCATTACCCAATACGCGGCTAAGTTCAAGGAACTATCTCGTTATGCCCCAGAAGCTATAGCTACTGAGGACAAGAAAGCAAGGAGATTCGAGTGGGGATTGACAACCGCTCGAAGGGCCGTCATAGCTCAAGCATTCACTACCTATTCTGGTATAGTGAAATGTGCACTCCGGCTAAAGAGCGAGGAGCCTGACTTCAAGAACCGCTGGAGGAAAGCAACGGGCAACACTGGTGGACCGATTCCATACCCAGTCACCCAATAACTATCGTGGACCCTACCCTGCCAAACCCTTTACCTTGTCGCAAACCAACCAAGCTTGGAAGACTGCAGTACTTGGGCGTGACAAACCTCAGAAGGACAACCAAGACCTGGCGACAGTTAGGTGCTACAACTGTCAGAATATGGGCCATTACAGCCGCCAATGCCCGCAACCTCAGAAAGAGAGGAATGGAAGATTTGGAACCTAGAAAGCTCAACCTGAGCAGACTGGATTTGGAAAACAGAACCCCGGAGGACCCCTGCCACAATAGAATGGGTAGAATAAGGGGAAGTAGCCCATTAGAACCCAGCAAGGCACTGGAGGGCGCATCTTTGCACTGCACACTGAGGAACAAGAGCCGGATCCCTCTGTGATCCAAGGTACGCTGCTATTGTATAGTACATGCGTACAAGCCTTGTTTGACTTTGGTGCATCACATTCGTTCATATCTACTGCTTGCGTAACTGCCCTAGCACTAGAAACAGAACCCCTAGGTGCGAGTACGAAAGTAGCATCACCATTGGGGGGAAGTATAACTGTTAGTCTAGTGTGTAGAGGGTGCGAGCTAAAAGTAGACAACCTGCGACTAACCTGCGATCTTAGAGTAATCGACATGGCAGATTTCGACGTGATCGTGGGAATGGACTGGCCATCAGCACACCGAGCGGTCATAGACTATCACCAAAAGACCGTGACGGCTTTCACCCCTGAGGGAACTCGTTTCCGTTTTAAGAGGGATAGACAGACCGCGAGTTTTTTGACAAAGAGGTCAAGGTGGCAGAATCAACTATTTGGATGGCTAGCTAGTCTCCAAATGGAAGAAACTGACCGGATGGAACTGGGATTACCACACATCATGTGCGAATACGCCGATGTATTTCCTAAGGAACTTTCTGGTTTACCACCTCAAAGAGAGATAGACTTCTCTATAGAATTCCAACCGGGAACAGCCCCGATTTCTATGGCACCATATCGTATGGCCCCCGCAGAACTAAAGGAGCTCAAGACCCAATTACAAGAGCTGTTGGACAAAGGATTTATCTGACCTAGTACGTCACCATGGGGAGCACCTGCATTGTTTGTGAGGAAGAAGGAAGGAATGCTTCATCTGTGTATCGACTATAGGAAGCTTAACCAAGTTACCATCAAGAACCGATACCCCCTGCCTAGGATCGATGACCTGTTTGATCAATTGAGAGGAGCAACCTGTTTCTCAAAAATCGATCTCCGATCAGGCTATCACCAACTTAGAATCCGGGAGGAAGACATCGCCAAGACAGCCTTCCGTACCAGATATGGACACTACGAGTTTGTAGTGATGCCATTTGGGCTGACGAAAGCTCCGACAATATTCATGTGTCTCATGAACAAGATCTTTCAACCCTACTTAGACAAGTTTGTAGTGGTGTTCATTGATGACATTTAAATATACTCCGCCAGTAAGGAGGAGCACGAAGGACATCTGCGGATAGCGCTACTAGTACTCTGAGATAGCCAACTCTATGCCAAGGCAAGTAAATGCGAGTTTTGGCTAGAAGTGGTTAAGTTCTTGGGTCACGTAGTATCCAAAGACGGAATCGCAATGGACGAAGACAAGGTTGAGGCAGTGCTGAAATGGAAACAGCCAACCTTTGTATTTGAAATCAGAAGTTTCCTAGGATTAGCTGGTTACTACCGTAGGTTCATACCTGATTTCTCTACCCTCGCCAAGCCGATGATGAGACTGACCCAGAAAGGAGTGAAGCTGGATTGGGATGAAGCTTGCGAGAAATCTTTTCAGGAGTTGAAAAAGAGACTGACCAGCGCACCAATACTCATCATACCTGAGCGTGGTGAAGACTATGCGGTCTATTGCGACGCCTCAAGGGAAGGCTTAGGATGCGTGCTGATGTAGAATGGAAAAGTTGTAGCTTATGGATCTTGACAACTTCGACCGCACGAGAGGAATTACCCCACCCATGACCTAGAATTGGCCGCGGTAGTATTCGCCCTTAAATCCTGGCGTTACTATTTGTGGGGAGAACAACTCGAGGTTTTCACCGACCATAAGAGCCTCAAGTACCTGTTCACTCAGAAAGAGTTGAACCTGAGGCAGTGTCGATGGATGGAGTATTTGGAAGATTACAAGTTTACGCTTCAGTATCACCCCGGCAAGGCCAATGTGGTTGCCGATGCGCTGAGCCGAAAGGATAGGACGCAGAAGGCCAGGAATGCCATTAAGGAATGGGAGATGGTGGATACTCTTAAAGAGTTCAACCTATGACCATCCTCGGAAAATGGTAATACGCGTCTGTATGCCTTGGTTGCGGAACCGGCACTTCACCGGGAGCTTTTACTAGCTCAGACCTCCGAGCAAGATTGCGAATTCATCCGGTATCGAATCCGAGAAGGAAAGGCTTTACCAGGATGGACAATCGAGGAGGATAATAGTCTGAGATTCAAAGGAAAAGTATTCGTACCTAATATCGGAACCCTCCGAGAAGCTGTACTTCGAGAAGCTCATCATTCGAACTTCGCAGTACACCCTGGCGGTACAAAGATGTACCATGATCTGCGAAGGACATACTGGTGGGAGGGAATGAAGAAGGACGTAGCACGATTTGTATCTACCTGCCTAGTATGTCAACAAGTCAAGGCGGAACATCAGAAACTTGGAGGAGACCTTCAACCTCTACCAATTCCTACTTGGAAGTGGGAGCACATCTCGATGGATTTCGTGACTGGCTTGCCAAGATCAACCAAGTCTAACACTGCTATTTGGGTGATCGTGGACCGACTCACCAAGTCTGCGCATTTCCTGCCTGTCAAGATGACAGAGAACGTGGAGCAATTGAGCCTGTTGTACATTAGAGAGATTATATGACTTCATGGAGTTCCTATCTCAATAGTGTATGATTGAGACCCACGTTTTGTCTCGCATTTCGGGAAGGGATTGCAGAAGGCCTTGGGAATGGATGTAAGACTTAGTACCGCCTTCCACCCTCAAACAGACGGACAAACGGAGAGGACAATCCAGACATTGGAGGACATGCTGAGAGCTTGTGCCTTAGATTTTTTTGGAAACTGGGAGCAACACCTACCCTTGGTGGAGTTTGCCTATAACAACAGTTATCAGGCCAGTATCGAAATGGCACCGTACGAAGCTTTATACGGATGACCTTGTCGATCTCCCGTCTACTGGGCTGACGCTGGAGAAACGGGACCTGATTTAGTACGAGATACCACGGAGAAGGTTAAGATTATTAGGCAACGGATTCAAACCGCTCAAAGCCGACAGAAGAGTTATACGGACAAAAGGAACCGACCTTTAAGCTTCAAAGTAGGAGACCACGTTTTCCTAAAGATCCGACCGAAGAAGGGAGTAATTAGGTTTGGGAAGAAAGGAAAACTATCCCCACGCTACATAGGACCTTTCGACATTGTGGAGAAGATCGAGAAGGTTGCATATCGCCTAGCCCTTCCGCCGCAACTAGATAGAGTACACAACGTGTTTCACGTCTCGATGCTTCGCAAGTACCTCGCGTTGCCGACGCACGTACTCAACTGGGAGGACATCTCCATCGAGGAAGATGCAATGTACGAGGAGGAACCAATTGAAATTCAAGACCGAAGCGAGCAGATCATCCGAAACAAGACCATTAAGTTGGTACGAGTCTTGTGGAAACACCGCGGAGCTGGAGAAACCACTTGGGAAAGAGAAGAAACCATGAAAGCCAACTACCATCACCTATTTGAATCTGAGCGTACGACGAATTTCGAGGATGAAATTGTTTAAGGGGGATAGGTTGTAACAACTCTGATTTTTACTAAATAAAATTTTCCTTGTTAATATTTAAAAATCGTAATTAGGTTTTAATCATCGTTTAACTGCCGATTCTTCCGTCGTTCTAGTATTAAGTCTTAAGATTCCACATCTTGGCTGGAAATCCTACCTAGCAAGCTTAGCTAGCTTTAATCCAACTAGTTAGCTTGACGATCGTTAACCTAATTACCATTTGCTTCCTAACCCTGGGTGAACCTTATGAACCTTTGATCGTTGAACCTTTTGAACCCCTTGAGCTTGCAAACCCTAGATGAACCTTTTGAACCTTTTAGCTATTAACCATTGTACGATAATTGTTAGGGTTATCATTAACCATTGGACAAAAGAGAAAACCTTAGTTTATCCATTAAAGTACATTTCTAGATTTCATTAGTACTTGAATATAGTATTATATAGGATATACACATGATTAAAAGTATATATATACTTTATTCCTAGTAAATTCATTACCCATTGGATAATAACCGTTAGGAGAATTATTACCCATTGGACGATAGGTTAAAGTCATTGCCATCATTACCCATTGGTTAATAACCGCTAGGGAAACCATTATCCATTGGATAATAGTTAATCTTGACAATCAAGTACTATGGTTTAATAAAATACTAGATTGCCATGTGTGTTAAATCCATTAAATTAGAATTTGTACATTAGGTTATTAATATAGGACTTAATACTTTGAAAGAATGAATTAATTTATTAGATATTAGATTTGACATATCTAGTAGGATTTCAAAGTACATGGTTATATATATATATATATATATATATATATATATTATAATTGGGAAGTACCAAGTGTGTATTTCTATATTTGAATTAGAAAATCTATTTTGCTTAAAAGACTTAGATCTTTTAGTACCCATATATAGTACTTATATATATATATATATTAGTATATATATACACTTTCTAGGATAGTACAAGAGAGAGAGAGAGGGAGAGAGAGAGAGAGAGAGAATCCGAGAGAGAGAGGGAGAGAGAGAATCCGAGAGAGAGAGAGAGAGAGAAAAAGAAGGAAGGAAAGAGATAAAGTGTACCTTGATCTTGCTTGTGCTTCCAATGTACCTTGATGATCTTCTGTCCTAGCAAATCTATGTACCTAGTGTCCTAAATGCATTTCCAATTGGTCAATTCTTGTACAAATCCCTTGCAATACAAAACCCTTACTGTTTTAACTACCAACCCTTGTCCTTCCATACTTATATATGTATATATATATATATATATATATATATATATATGTAGTACATTGTACCAAAGAGAGAGAGAGAGAGAGAGAGGCCGAGAGAAATGGGAGGGAGGGAGGGAGAGATGGCCGGTTGGAGAGGGAGAGAGAGAGAGTGATGTGTGTGCTAGTGTACTTACCCCATTTGGCCATTCTTGTACACAATCCTAGTACTACTAAATCTAGGGTTTTATACTTTCATATCTAGCCTAAAATCTCCTAAGTACTAAACCTAGAATTTCTTATTAGATTCAAGGACTAGACAAGACCAAAACCCCATTAGAATAACCTAGATTTGTCCTAGTTTTGGAGTGCAAGGAAAGCAAGATCTTAGTTAGTCTTTCAAGCCATGAAATGACTTGATTTGGAGTTTTATCCATTGGACAATGGGGAGAGAGAGAGCCGGCCAAAGAGGGAGAGTGAGGGCCAAGTTTTGCCTATAAATACCAAGCCATTCTCACCCATTTTGCTCACACCTCTTCTTGCTCCAACTTCTCTCTGGAAAAACTTAGTGTTCATGTTGTTCTTGCTTAGTTTCTTGCTTATTCTTGAAGTTTCTCTCTAGTTCTTCAAGAAACTCTTCCATCGCCGCCACTAAACCACCACCTCGATCCAAAAGCAGTAGTAGTTGTCGTTAAGATCTAGTTTCGAGAGAAACCATTCTCTTTTGAAGCTACCGGAAGCCACCGTAAGCCGTTACTCCATCCGATCGCCGACCTTCTTGCTGACGTACTTTCCACAGCCTTACTACCGCCAAGAAGAACAGTAGAGTTCTTCGAACCTTCTAACCTAAGTATAATAGAGTTATAAGCATGATTTCCTAAGTATCGAAAGCTATGTGTTTAGTATGATTTTGTTTTACGTAGTTTACTTTGATCTTAAGAATACTTGAAAGCATGAACTTGAGAATGATTGATCGCATGACTTTATAGAATCTTTCCAACTTGATTAACTCGTCAATAAACATATGTTGTTTTGAATTTCCAAAAGAAGGTTATGCACTTTTGTTTTAAAGATAAAGTGTTAATTTAAAACGAAGTATTCGTATTTTGACCTTTTTCAAGGATTGTAAACTTGATCGCATGATTGTTTGCCTTACTTGTGGTTATGAACGAGCATGATTAAATAGAGTTGGATGATCTTGCTAATTTAGTTTCAAGATTACTATGAATGAGTCGTACTTGTTTACGAAGTCCCACCGCGGAGTCTATACATGATACGAGACACATGAAATTGGAAAGTAGAGACATGACACGTAAGATGTGGTTGGTATGGATAAAAATATTTTTGAAACTACATAATGGCCAGACTTGGTAGCCTTATGTTGGTGTGCGTTGCCAACGGAGCCGGACTTGGTAGCTTCATTTGGAGGTGTGTATGTGACACAATGTGCCGGACTTGGTAGCCATTGTGGGCCAATAAGCCGAACTTGGTAGCTTATTGGTTGTGTGCTTTCACAATGTGCCGGACTTGGTAGCTATTGTGGCCAATGAGCCAGACTTGGTAGCTCATTGGTGTGTGTTTGTGCTTTTGGAAAAGATGTTAAAAGATGAGAAACAAAACGATGAGTCGCGTAGGAGAAACACAAAAAACATGACACCAACGTTAGTTAGGGATTGCGCATGTGTAATTGTTATGTGATCTTTCTTAAGCACATTAAGTTTGGAAAATCGTATCCATACTATCTTTGACTTGTATGTTAAGGGTTAGTGGGTTTTGGGTTACTCTATTGTGCTTCCAAGCTCACGGTGTTGCTTTATGTGACCCTGACATATTATACTGGTGGCAACGCTGGTATAATGTGTCAGACCTTTTAGATGAGCAAGGAGAGCTGTATACCTTGGAGGCCTTTGGAGCTGAGGAGCTTGCTAGGATGGAAGAAGAAAAGGAGCTGTAGATAACCTTAGATATCCATCCCTTTTGTGTAATATAAGTACTCTCTGAGGCGTTGATGTAATAATGAGCTAGACTCTGCCTTGTTTATCTAATAAAATGTTTAACCTAACGTACCCGACTTTGGGGGCGTTACAGTTCATACCCGGTCAGATTCTGGGTAGTGAATGCAGGAATGTGGAAGGATTCCACCCCAGCTCGGTTTAACCCCTGGCTCATCCCTAACTGCCGAAGGATGCGGCCGGGAATGTAGAATGTGAAACTGGACAGCCCCGCGATTAGCATTCTTTCATAACCTGTAGAGTTTAGGGCCATATCCGGAATGTCAAGCGGCGACATGTTGTACATGAATGCATACCAGTCATCTGTGGACATTTTCGGATACAACATCTCTCTTTGATCCATCTGCCCAGGCAAGTGGGGCCAATTTGCTTCAAGAGCTGTGATCAACCCAAGCTTGTCTGATAACCATAGCTACATGAGTAAAAAGACAAGTAAGGAGCCATATAAAACTTGAGCGGAAAAACAAGTCAGGAACTCCGATATAACCTTAGCTGAGTGTTGTGGTAAAAGCAAAATGTGTGAAAGCCAGAAAATGGTGAGCTGAGTGAGAGTTTACCTGCAGTAGGAGTGGACTGCTGCCAAATATTTTCGTCTGGCTGGTAACTGCTAAGTCCAAACCCATGAGCGTTTCTGCAAGAACCATTGGTACTATGTTCTTTCGAATGCCCAGCTAGTTGGCAACACTTACCAATGAAGGATCAACCCGTCCATCTGGAGACACCAGCAAGTACGCGGCCAGCACACAGATTGACAGAGCAAACTGTCGCCGGGCTTGCATGGCAATATCCATGGGGTCACCTTCAAGGCCATACCATTCTATCAAGCGCATTATGTTTATTTCCCCTCTGCTTAGCAGACTCTCTGCTGCACCCTTTGAGATCTTCAGGCTGGACTTCAAAAGTTTGGACATGCTCTCCCTGTAGGGTGGTATGACAGTCATACTGGATGCAAAGCCCTGGAGGTATGCTTGAAATTCCTCCACTGCGGACACAGCTCGTCGTCTCCAAATCTGAATCCGTGGACGTCAGGGTCCCAGAACCGTACTGCCGCCCACAAGATTTCTGGGTGCAGTCTTATGCTTCGAAGCAAGCGAAAAGCGGCCAGCCCGTGGGTCCGGAATGATAGCCAATCGCCTGCAACGAATGCTTCTAGCCATGGGCCGATTAGGGTAGGGAGATGATATGCCATTTTGAATGCTGTTTGGGGTTTTACTTTCAAGAGGGTACCTTACGTTCATAGGACAATGCCCCCTTTATAGCCAAAGGATAGCAAAATATCTCCTTTTCCATGGGAAATATCTAGGCAAGGTGGCATGATCCCTTCAATTCAAGGGTACATCTTTGATATTGTCTCAGACGTCCTCTGCACAGCCCTCCTACTGACAACCCCTGCTCCCACGTTCCTTCTTGGATTGGGTCAAACTTGGCACCTGTACTGGACAGAACCATCGCGCGACACACTAGGTTAGTCGCGCGAGTGAGTGGGTCTCGCGCGATGTAGTCACTTAGTCGTGCGAGAGTTATTTCTTTCCACGGTTAGAGGGGCAGTCTACTAACTTTTTAGGGTGATTTTTCATACTTTTATCAGATTGGATTTTGGGCTTTGTACATTGCCAGCAGGTCAATACAAGTATAAGCGGACGTATCAAGGTTTCTGTTCCGCGCTTCGGTGTTTTGTTCAAGTTTTCAGCTTCCACGTGAGAATTAGGGTCTTACTGAACATTCTTTATTGAACATGCCAGGCATAAGTGCCATACAGCGGATTCAAAGGAAAAACAAAAGCAAGGAAAAATGCTCAGATAGCCCAACGGCTCTCGAACTTGTTCTTAATACAAACAGGACTCTTTTGGGACTCAGTATTATCTCCCTGGCCTTGCCTTGCCTTGATTTCTGCGCGAAGCCATGCCACGTAGCGGCTATCCAGCCAGTCCACAAAGTCTGGACTAGGACCCTCAAGCACCCCATTTCTCCAATACCTTTGGTAGTCCCGCAGCATCAGAGAGTTGAAGTCAGGCAGTTGGAAATCCTCAGTTCCGGCTCTGTGCAGCCCTTGACTTATGCCTAACTGGCGTAGGATGCGGCCTGGGATGTAAAACGTGAAGCTCGCCAAACCAGCAATTACAACCCTTTTAAAGCCTGCGGAATTGATAGCCATCTCAGGCATGTTTAGCCATGGACATCTCCAGATAAAGTCGTCGGACTGCATGTCATGTAGGATTGTATACCACCCCAGCATATCCTGTTTAGGGTACAGCATGGATCGTTTGAGCATCCATCTTGGGAAATGATCCCAGCCTGCTTGGGGAGCTTCGAGCAAGCCTACCTTGTCGGAAAGCCATACCTGTATGAGTGAAAAGACAGAGGAGCTAGATAAAGCCTGAGCAAAAAGACAAGTAAGTTTCTAGAGGTCTTCATCCGAGCGTAGAGGTAAGATGAGAAAGTGTGAAAACCGAAAAAAGGTGAGCTGAGTGAGGTTTCACCTGAAGCAACCGCGGACTGCCACTGAAAACATTGCTCTCTCGGTTTGAAATTAATCCAAGCCCATCAGTGTTTCAGCCAAGACTATCAGGATAATGTTCTTCCGAGCTCCCATTTGCGAAGCTATGCTCACCCCATTAGAACTGACTCTTCCTGTAACAACTCGGTTTTTGACTGAATAAAAATTTCGTTGTTATCTAAGAAATTCTTTATCGTATTAATACTTCTCTTTTTAATTCTAATAATCGGTCATAATTAGGTTCTATCACCTCGGTCGATAAGATCATTTTCTAAAGACGAGCATGCCTATTAAGACCTTGGTATAATTACTTGGTAATTGTAGTAAAATCTTAAGAATTATATTTCTCGGCTGGAAATCCTACTTGGCGACCGATTAGTTAGCGACCCCATATACCATTTGGCTTAGTTACATTTTCCTAACCTAAGAGCGTTGCATCGATGCCAAAGGGGATAATTTTTAGTCTTACCTTAGCAGTTGACTTAACTACCTTGCTTTGGCTTTGCTGGGTTGCCTTGGCCACTGTTTGGCCATCGGGTGGCCACCGCTGCCACCGCTATTATCAGTCGCTGCCTCGCCTTTGTTTGCCGTGATTGGCCGCTAGCCACTACTGCCACCGCCGCTTTGGCCATTGTTTGTGCCACGGTCGCTTTGGCTGCCACCGGGTCGCTTTGCCAGCCTTTGTTGGCCACCGGTCGCTGGCCACCGCTGCAGCTATCGGGCTGCCTTGGCCTTTGTTTGGCCACCAGTCGCTAGCCACACCGCATCGCTACCGGGCTGCCTTGGCCACTGTTTGGCCACCAGGCTGCTTTCGCCACCGCTTGGCCACCGCTTTGCCACCAGGCTGCCTTGGCCACGCTCACGCTTTACCTTGGCGTTGGCACCGTCGGACTTTAATATTCCGTTATTAGGCAATTTCCTGCTAATAAAATCAAATTACCACTCGAGCAATAAAAGCCTAGATTAAATATCGTTAGTCTTTAACCAATTAGTTAGAAAAGCCTAATGCCCAATTAGCCTAATCACTTCTCTCTAACCCTAGATGGACCATTTTACCCTTTTTGTCTTTACCCATTGGACGATAAAGGCTAGGGTAATATTTATCCGTTGGACGATAGATGCTAGGGAAATCTTTATCCATTGGACGATAAGATCTAGGGAAATCCTTATCCATTGGTTAATACATGCTAGGAAGATCTTTGACCATTGGACAATAGTTGCTTGGGAGAAGACCAAGTTTGACTAGTAGTTGGAATAGTCTAGTCAAAAGTGAATATTGTACTTCATGATGACTTTCCTTGGACCATTGGTTATTACATGCTAGGAGAAGCTTTACCCCTTGGACAATAGATGTTAGGATTGCCAAATAGGATGACAAGACTAGTCATGTGTACTTTATCATACAAAAAGAATAATCATAAGCCATGTGTACATTTAAGTAGTCTTGTCCTTACCTTCCTTGTTCTTTCCATAAATGTACATATAGATATACATATATATATATACATGATAGTACTTTGACCAAGAGAGAGAGAGAGGGCCGAATGAGGGGAGAGGGAAAGTGAGTGCATGTGTGTTGTACTTAGACATGTGCATTGTACTTTGATACTATTTGACCAAGTTGCACTTGTGTTGTACTTTGGCTTGACAAGACAAGACCATGGACAAATCCATGGGGAAGAAAGAGAGAGACATGGCCGAATGAGAGGGAGAGGGAAGGTGAAGTGTATGTGTGTTATACTTTGACAAGTTGGAGTACTTGAACACTATTTGACCAAGTTGCACTTGTTGTTGTGCTTTGGGTTGACAAGACAAGACCACGGAACAAATCCATGGAAGAGAGAGGGAGAGAGATGGCCGAATGAGAGAGAGGGGGATAGTGAAGTGTATATGAGTTGTACTTTGACATGTGGGTTGTACTTGAACACTATTTGACCTATGGCACTTGGTTGGAGTACTATTGATTGACAAGACTAGACCATGGAGCAAATCCATGTGGGAGAGAGGGAGGGCTAGTGGCCGGCCAAGTGGAGTGAGGGGGAAGCTCCATTTTGCCTATAAATAGCATCCATTCCATGCCTTTCAACTCACACCTTCACCATTCAACTTCTCTCTCTAGAAAGCTTAGTGTTCTTGCTTGTTCTTGCTTTGTTCTTGAGTTTTCTTGAAGTTCTTCTCTTGTTCTTCAAGAAACTCATCCTAAGCCGCCACTAAACCACCACTTCACCACCCTTCGATCCATAAGAGTTTAGTAGTATAGTCAAGACTTAGTTTCGAGAGAAACCTTTCTCTTTCGAAGCTACCGAAAGTCCACCGTAAGCCGTTACACCGACGAAATTCCCGTAGCCACCCTACCGCCAAGAAGAACGGTAGAGTTCTTCGAACCTACTTATCCTAAGTATAATTGTATGCATGTTGAATTGAATGTAGTTAATCCCTAACTACTTCCTCTAAGTATATTGTATTGTATGAGCATGAAGCCATATATGTAGTATGATTTGTTTTACGTAGTTTACCTTGATATTATGACTACTTAATTGCTTGATCTCATGATAGTTGCTTGTTCGTGTATGAACTCGTCAATAAACTTATGTTGTTTTGAAAACTCCACAAAGGAAGAAAGAACGGATTTTGATAATATATTATTGTCTTGAGGATGATTATGAGCATGTATGTATATTTGCTTGCACTACTTGTTGTTGATAAAGCATAAGTGGCTTTCCACTCCAAGGGCATCCGTACATGTGGCGTTATGCTTTAAGGAATAATTTGAGTACGTTTAGGTAATATAGAATTGGATGATCTTGCTAGATTACTTAAAAGTGATTTGTTCCGTAGCGGAGTCTATGCATGATTACGAGACACAAAAATCGAGAAAGTAGAAACATGTCACCTAGGGTGTGGATAAAGGAAAGAATTGAACTTGGTATAATACTTTTGAAACTACATAATGGCCGGACTTGGTAGCCTTTGTGTAGACTTGCGAAAACCGCAATGAGGCCGGACTTGGTAGCCCATTGTGTAGATTGCTAACGGAGCCGGACGTGGTAGCTTCATTGGTAATTGGGCTTGGTTATACGCGGAGAGGAGCCAATGCAAGATTTGATAACGTGGCTGGACTTGGTAGCCCGTTGGTAACAAAGAATGAGAAATGATTTTCAAAATGTTGATTTGGAAATGGTGACACGGTTTACGATGAGTCGCGTAGGAGAAACAAAGAAAGGCATGACACCAACGTAGGCAAGATAATGAATGCGGATGTGTCATTGTTAATTATGTTGTTGAATGAGCATGTGTAATTGCTTATGTACCTTCGTGTTATAAGTTATGGATTAGTGGGTTGGATTATTCTATTGAGCTTCTGTAGCTCACGGTGTTACCTTTGTGGTGACCCTGACATATTATACTGGGGGCGACGCTTGTATAATGTGTCAGATTTTATAGATGAGCAGCATGAACAGTACACTTTGGAGGCCTTCGGAGCCGAGGAGCTTGCAAGGATGGAAGAAGAGGCGGAGCAGTAGTTAACCTTAGCTTATCCCCTCTTTTGTTGAATAAAAGTACTCTTGTGAGAATTATGTTGTAATAATGAGCTAGACTCTCTTTAGTTTATTCAATAAAAATGTTTATTTAACGTACCCAAAATTCGGGGCGTTACACTTCCGTTAGCAGGCACCAGCACATAAGCTGCTAACGCGCAAATTGAAAAGCCAAAACGTCGGTGCACTTGCTCGACATGGTTCTCTAGAATCCTGTCAGGCCCGTATAACTCGATCAGGAGTGGGATGTCCAATTCGCCGTCGTGAATAATGCTGGCTGTTAGTTCTTCCGAAATATTCAGCTTCATCCGCAGCAGATGACTCATGTTCTCCTGGATCAGCAAAATGGCGAGCACATTGGAATTTGCGAAGCCTTGCAGATAGGCTTGGAACTCCTCCACTGTCAGGCATATTTCATTGTCGTAATGCCGAAAGACGTGCATGACTGGATCCCAGTGAATCATAGCAGCTTCGAGAAGCTTGGGGCGTGGCCCCACATATCGAAGATCTCGGATTGAGGCCAAGCCTCGGGTTCGGGGACTTGCCCAATCAATGGTTTCAGTTCTTATCAACCAAGGATCAAGCATTACGGCTAATGGACTTTCCATTTCAAGTAATGGGAGGGTGTTTTGTGATCACAAGGCAGGGAATGCCTTATTTGATTATCAATGCATCCTTTTATAGGCACTTTCTCTCAAATATTGGTTCTCGGTTCTCGTGCCAAGTGATAGGATCAAGGCCTAGGTGTTCTAACACCTTGCAAATGCAAGGACATCGTTCCTGTATCCTCCAGACAGTCCACAGGCCGTGGGGTGGCCTCATGAAGCTTTTAGTGCCTTAAAGGATTGATTTGGTCAAACAAAGGTAGCCTGATAGAGGCTAACCCTCGCGCGAGTGTCTGACTCCATCGCGCGATAGAGCTCCCTCGCGCGAGTGTTTCACTCCATCGCGCGATGCTGCAGTCTGCAATTTGACAGTTTGCAGCAACTACTGGTCTGATTTGGTCATTTTGGGTTCCAGGGGTCTTTTGGCACTTTTGATGGTTCCTACAAGTCACAATGGACATATGTGACTATATCCAAGCGTCGGTTTCAAAATATTGCATATAACGAAAATTTTGGACCCTCGGCGACCCGTTTCAAGCTAAAATCGAGGTTTCGGGAGGTCAAAATTTGTTCTAAGGGTTTTTGCCAAGTTCTATCATGCTGTACAGGTCATATGGACCTAATGTGACTGTACGGAGGTGTCGGTTTTGGTCCGGGACATAATCGAGTCATGTTTTGTGTTTTGTATCCGTTTTTGCAATATTTTAGGCATTTTTCGGTCTAAATTTTGTCTTGTGACGTTTTTCTTGGTTCCGTCAACTCATGCAAGTCACGTTGTACATATATGATCTTGCAGGAGTGTCAGTTTCGCTCAAAGTCAAGTGTTTTGAATTTTGGCCTGTATCCTCGTATCCTGGCCGTGTCTTACGATATATTTTCCTTTTTCTTCCGAGCTAGTCACCCCTGTACATACATATGTGTCTGTGAACAGTCTCAGTATGTTATCAATGCAAGTTTGGTATTAGTGGTTGGCGTTTAACCTCTTTTATGCATAATAAGAGCAAGTAAACCATGAAATGCAAATTTTATAGCTAAACTGTGCTGCACCATATCGAAACAAAGGAAAGTACTATGTGTATGGCACTCTGGCCAATCAAAAACCATCAAAGTGAAGCAGGGCACACACGCCCCCCATAAAAAAGGCAAGCAGTCCTCCAAATGCCTATGTCAAAGTATCTAAGGCACGTCGGCCGTCTATCTATCTACTTGGGCATGCAGGCCTGAAATCAAAAGTCAAAACAAGGTGCAGAAATATAGTAGGCTCCTCAGCAGCCCTCATCTCTGTCTAAGCCTAAGCCAGTCCAAGTATCGATCAACGACGCTCTATCCGTCTGATCAGCGACGATCCATCCGTCCAATTTCAAATCAGCGACGATCCATCCGTCCAATCATCGATCAGTGACGCTCTATTCATCCGATCAGCGATGATCCATCCGTCTAATTTCAAATCAGCGACGATCCAACCGTCCAATTTCAAATCAGCGACGATCTATCCGTCCGATCATCAATCAGCGATGATCTATCTGTCCAATTTCAAATCAGCGATGATCCATCCGTCCAATTTCAAATCAGCAACGATCTAACCATCCAATTGCAAATCAGTGACGATCTATCCGTCTAACTTCAAATCACCGACGATCCATCCGTCCAACTGCAAATCAATGATGATCTATCCATCCGATCCCCAATTAGCGACGATCTATCCATCTAATCATCCTTTTGGTGCACGGTATTTTTATATACTTACGCATTTTCCATTTAATTGGCTTTTGGGCGGATTCAGTGGGTGTCTAGACATCTTTGACGTTACCCGTACCAGTCAATGGTGCTCCGCGAGCCGTCAAAGAGGGACTACTGTAGACACCCCAATCTGAATATCCTGATCATTTTACAGTTTCTTGTTTCCCCGATGATGAATCAGATCATAAAGCAGGCTTGAGAAAGGAAAGGTTTGAACTTGGTGTGTGTAGAACCCCACTTTGGACCCCTTGAACCTCTCAAACCAAAGTCAAAACCCTAGCCAGAGGTTTGACCATCACGCGATGATGTCACTCCCTTGCGCGAGGGTATGCCTTGCCGGTGTGGTCAAAGTCAAAGTGTTGACTGTTGACCCACGCGCGACAGCTGTCACACTCACGCGATGGTCCCACTCCATCGCGCGATGGTCCTAACCTGTCACTTTCACCTTTTTCCAGCTGGGCAGTTACTTGCCTGGGAGGCTACAGGGCTACAGGACCCTGTTTTTTCTCCACAGGACACTGTGCTGTGCAGGCCTTGGGACTCCACCCTCACACAACCCTTCCCATCACCTTTTGCATGCCTTCACCACCAAGTTTGGTCCTAAGGGTTTGTTTGCCACCATGGCCTTCCATCCTCCTATAAATACCCCCATTGGTCTTCTCTCCAAAGGGTGACTAATTTTCAAGTTTGAAACGTTAAGAACTCTTGCAAGCACAAAGGTTTTACCAAGCCTTAGCACTTGCTCATCCACTAATCAATCCATTTTCCATCACAAGCTTCATCATCTTGCTCAAACCACTTCCAAAACCTTTCAAGCAAAGGTATAAGCACCTTGTTCTGCTTAATATTTTGATCCCTGAGGGGGGCTGTCAGGGCCAAGATTGGTAATCAATACCAGTTTTTGGTCCTAAAGTCAGCAGAGTTACAAGAAACTGGGATCTGGCATACCCTCGCGCGATGGACTCACTATCACGCACGACAGTCCTCTGTCTCACGCGACAGTCCATGTGGGGTTTGGGGATGCTAGTTTTTCCTTGCTTTATCATGTTATTATTTGTTTTGAAGCATGATAGGTCTTTTAGCTCATTGTTTAGCATGATAAAACCCATGGACTAGTTTATTTAGTTATTTTCCTTGTTGGAATGCTTTTGTGTTTCTTCTTTTATTTAGTCAATTTTTTAGCCAATTAGGGTGCGGGAACAGTTTTAATCGGGGATTTAAAACTGTAACACGTTTTGCAAGATGTGTTCAATATGGCATGGATGGAAGGAAATACTATGAAAATGGGATAGAACCCAACCCTCTGATCAGAACATCAAGAACACTGCACAAGGTTTAGACATGCCAACACCATGGCCAACTTTGCATGCATAGATCTGCGTGCATGCAAAGAACTATCGAGCAACAATTCCAAACACTCGCGCAAGGGTTTGCTCCCACCACAGGTTGAATTTTGATCCCCTTCTGGGCTCTGGAAGGACCAGTGCTCACCCAGGGGCAAACCAAACAGTTTAATGTGTACTGGAATTTAACTAATTATTACAAATTAAGCCAAGCGGAAGCCAAACAAATTGAAATTCTACCCCTAAACAGTGGGGGTGAATAAACAGAGGCCTTAAGCCTTAGTTGCCATGCAAGGGCAATTACTGGAAAATGGAGAACCATCGCGCGAGCATTTAGAACACACGCGCGAGTGTTCGGGTTGGACTTCCAGGAATTGCTTTGTATGTTTGGGGCTCTGAAACATACTCAAAAGCTTCCCAAAGGCATTCCAAACTAAATAAAATAGTAAAATAAGCTAACTATGGCTTTTTTCATGCAACACAGTGATCTAAAAGCCTAAACATGCTTCAAAATAGTAATAGCAGTATACAGAGCTAAAAAAACAGGATACCCTTCCCCACAAGGTTGCATCTCACAGAGACACAAAGTGTCGCGTGAGTGTTCTAAACCCTTGCGCGAGGGTTCCATGGCCACTACTTCTTGTAACTTTGCTGGCTTTAGGGTCAGGACTGGTACTGATTACCAGCCTTGGCCCTGTCAGCCCCCCTCAGGGATCAAAACAGAAAGCAGGTAAATGCTTATACCTTTGCTTGAGTTGTTTTTGAAATGGTTTCAACAAGGTGGTGTAGCTTGGAATATGAGTGTATATAGAGCACAAAAGTGTGAGAATTGGAAGTGAGGTTGGGGTTTGAGAGCCTTTTTTTTGCTTGATATCTTAGTCACTCTTTTTTTTTAGCTTTTGGAAGCATGGGGGATATATATAGGCAAAGGGAGCCCGAGGGGTGGATGGCAAACTTGGCCCATAAGCCAGCCAACAAGGTTGGCCATCTAAGCTTGGTGGAGAGTGCCTCCAACAAGGTGATGGGAGTGGTTGTGTTGGGAAGAGCCAACCATGCAGTCTACAACAGCTGTGCTGGTGGAAAACGGGGTTCCTCAGGCTTACTAGACCTCTAATCACCACAAAATCCAGCTGGAAATTAAGGATGGGGACAGGAGGAGAAACGTCGCGCGAGTGTTTGGGACACGCGCGTGAGGGTTCGAAAGGTCACGCGAGGGTCAACGGTCAAAAGATTGACTTTGACCCACACCTGGCACAGAAAGCTCGCGTGAGGGTTCCAAACCCACGCGCGATGGTTCTTCTGGTTTAGGGTTTTGAGTTAGGGTTTTAGGGCTCAAAAGGTTCAGGGAGAGTTTTACACACACGAAGCTCAAACCATTCCAAACTCAAGTCTGTTTTTAATCTGATATCATCATTGGGGAAACAAAAAACCGTAAAACGATCAGGAGATCCAGATTGGGGAGTCTACAGTAGTCCCCCTTTGACGGCACGCGGAGCACCATTGACTGGTACGGGTAACGTCAAAGGTTTCTAGACACCACCCAAATCCACCCAAAAGCCGATTTAATGAACAAACGCGCAAGTATGTAAAAATACCGTGCATCGAGGAAATGAGGAATGGAGCCATTACCGCTGCGGACTCTCCTGGGAATAACATAAACTTTGGACGGATAGATCGTCGGTGAATTTGAATTTGGACAGATAGATCGTCACTCATCTGAAATTGGACGGATAGTTCGTCGCTGAATTGGAATTGGACGGATGGATCGTCGCTGAATTGAAATTGGACGGATAGATCGTCGCTGAATTGAAATTGGACGGATAGATCGTCGCTGATCTGAAATTGGACGGATGGATCGTCGCTGAATTGAAATTGGACGGATGGATCGTCGCTGAATTGAAATTGGACGGATGGATCGTCGCTGAATTGAAATTGGACGGATGGATCATCGCTGAATTTAAATTGGACGGATAGATCGTCGCTGAATTGAAATTGGACAGATAGATCGTCACTGGATTGATGAGTGCTTAGGCGTGCGCGGGCGGACTACTGCTGGGGATATGGAAAGCTCCGGTTTGCAAATATCAATATGACATGACCTCCAGAATTATTATAGAGCCAATATTGAAATCCCTGGATTAAAGGACAAATAGAAATAACGAAGCTGGGCTGGCCTGCTGAGAAATTGGGCCTGAGGCCCAAATAGAACCATCGCGCGCAGGTTCAGAAACCTCGCGCGAGCATTTGGTTTTAGGGCTTGGATCCAGGACTGGCCCAAACCCGGCCCGTGCTCGTTTTCGCTGTTGTATTAACGGGGACGTTTCTGAGACCGCTCGTAGCAGTTTCAAAACCCCTCAAACTCTCATCAACTCTCCCACAAACCGTCTCAAACCTTTGATTTACTTCCAAAAGTCACAAACCCACGCACAAAAATCTCACCCATGGCAGACCACGGTGATGGAGGCAACGGAGGCGAGGTCGTTAATCAACCCGATGACCGAGGAGGTCCAATGGAGAGTCACGGTGGAGATCAGACGGCGACGGAGGAGATAACAGGAACCGGTGCAGTGGTAGCGAACGGCGGCGACTGCGGAGAAAATCAGCAGCAGGAGATCGGTGACGAAGAGAAGGGTCGCGTGACCGAGGAGAACCCTCGCGCGACGGTTCTGACTGGGGTCGTGGGGTCCATTCTTGCAGCAGAGGGCTTGAGCACGGTGGCTGAAGGTTCGTCCGTGGTGGGTGGTAGTTCAGGAGATGGGGGGAGCAGTGGAGCTATGGGTGATGTTCCCGGGCCGAACGGGTCTCCGCCGAGGGATTCGGCGAGGGGTAAAGGCGTTGCAGCGAGTGAGGAGCCTGTTGAGGAGGAGCAGCCGATAGGGGCTACCCCTGTTGAGATCCGTGAAGAGGATATCGCATTCAGGCCTTTGGTGATGGCGGCCACATCATCACGTCACATACCGATCACCTTTGATGATATTGCCGAGCACACGCCCGACGAGATACTAGCGAGACTCTTAGAGGAACGCCCCAATATTGGTGAGTATGTTCTAAAAGCAAAGGAGGAGCGGGCGCGGGCCATTAAGGCTACCAAGGCCGCTGAGAGGGCCGAGAGGGAGAGGAAGGACAGAGAGGAGCCTTTGCGAGATATGGAGACCGAGGAGAAGGCTGTCGAGGAGGCACTAGGACCGAGGGTGACAGCCGTGGCAGAGGTAGCAGCGGTGAGACGGCCTGATTACACAACAGAGACATACATAGCTCCTGTACCACACTTGTTCGTACCGTCGGGATTTTCAGCATACATGCCGCAACGGTTAGAGTATGACGATGAGACAGTGTTGAGAGACCCTCTGATTCACATTGCGAACACTTGGGCCGAGGTAATTTCTACAAACCCCCTTTGTACTTCAATTTCATATCTTACTTGCATGTTCAGTGGATTGTATGACATAACCCATGTAGAATCTCAGTTACGATAATAGAACAGCTAAATTGCACGTTATGTAGAATGCATGTCATGTAAAACAATAACTTGAACCAACCATCCGAATCCTGCCTGCACCTAAGCCAGAATCACGAAGATATAACCCTGATAGACCACACATGCAATAGGATGAACTGAAGAGCCACCATTGTACCGCTGCATTGATTACCTAGAACTTGAAAATGAAAGCCATGCATGCTAACATTTACCCTGTTGCTCGTCAACATGACCCTGAGGCCATGCATGCAATAGCACAAATCAGAGGACCGTTGTTACACCACTGCATTGATTACCTAGATTGAAAATGAAAGCCATGTATGCTAACATTTACCCTGTCGCTTGTCTGTGTACTTGAAACAGGAGGGAGCAGCTCAGAGGGACATTCGAGGCTTTGGGGGTGCATGCAAATCCCTAGTACTGTACGAGGCTTTACCCCAAATGGTGAGAGATTTAGTGGATGCAGCAGGCTTTGGGGAGTTCATACAGACTCTCACCCGGAGCAGGATTGATCATGCCGTGTTGGTAGCGCTTGCAGAGAGGTGGAGGGATACCACCAATACCTTCCACCTTCCCCTTGGAGAGATGACAGTGACGCCGACAGATTTCGCGGCGATTACAGGGCTGAGAGTGGGAGGAGAGCCCATCCCTTTTGACTCGGACATTCAGAATGACCGAGTTGCACTGGAGTGGTTTCTGGGTGATGCACCCAAGATTGAAGAGGGTATGGCGAAGTACGAGCAGTTCAAGAAGTACCTGAAGAAGGAGGTGACCACAGAGCGGGAGGCGGAGCAAATGGCTAGAGCATATCTGTTGTATCTCTTTGGCGCTACCCTGTATCCAAACAGGCGTAGCAGAGTACACTTGTCTTATCTGCCAGCCCTGAGAGACCTGAGGACAGCTTCGCGCTTCGACTGGGGTGGAGCTGCGCTTGGCACAGCCTATGCGTTCTTGGGCAACTCATCGAGGACAGGGAAGAGCACCGCCGGCTACTGGCGTGTTTGGGAGGTAAAGTAACACAATACAACTTCTATGGTACTTATTTTACTTGTTTACCATTTACTATAACCTGTTTGAATACACATCTGCATAACATCCATGTGACTAATGCATGCACGTGCTTGAACTTGAACAGCTTTGGGCTTATGAAGTCCTGCGGATGCATCCGCCTCAATGTAAACACCCTGACTTGAGCACTCTCCCCCGTGCACTGATATGAGTAAGAAATACATGGGGCCAAAGGAAGGCAGAGGCAGCCTCGACGCCTACAGACTGTATTTAGACGAGCTCAGAGCCTCACAGGTATACCATCAAAACCCTCATAATTTACAATATGCATAATTTACAATATGCATGTCCTTCAATTGCTTTAATGCTGTCGCTGACCAATTGTCTTAATTGTCTATTGACCTGTGTGCAGATCAATTGGAACCCATGGAGGGTTGCAGGAGCAGAGCCTGAGTACCTGGCCAGGAGCAGGGCCATTACTGCCAGCAGGGTGCTACTTGAGTCGGCCTTTGGCTGGCAGTGGTACCTCGGAGACCGAGTGACATGCCAGTCACTTGGCTACACAGCATTCCAGGTGCCAGGGCGACTTCCACCACGAGCTTCACATACGAGCACATACACCTGGGCTGAGCTGGAGAGGTTCACACAGCCAGACACAGAGTTGAGACGCTTCCTGCGCCCGGAGATGGACTATGCGGAGTACCAGAGAGATCGTTTGGCGCGGCCGCTGCGTATTCGGGCCCTCAGAGATGTGCGGAGTCAGGCACGCGGAGCTGCTGAAGAGAGGAGAGCTGCCGGTGAGAGAGCAAGAGGCGGCGAAGGCCGTGTCAGGCACTATGCGGGAGTACCTGTGAGAGGTGGACCCCCAGAGATGTCATGGATAGTTCCAGTTGTGGATGCCTAGGGAAATCCAGCTGAGATACATTTGGTGCCTGCTAGAGTCGAGCCACCGCCCGTGACTGTTCTGGTATGAACCTTGTTTACCCTTCAATACATGCACCAACATTATTGAATATGTTCGATGATACTGAATTGCCTTTTGCAGGTGCCGACTGAGTGGGTGAATGAAGCCATTCGCCGAATGTTAACTTTGGAGAACCTGGTTAGGCGAGCAGTGGGTGGCTTTCAATTAGAGCTGCGCTATCCAGCACCTCATCCCCCACAGGCTCAGCGAGCTACTGCCAAGAAGCCTGAGGTATATAATGATACATTCCTACTTTTGATACTTGATGATGTACTTTTGCCTTTGCTACATATACTTGATTGCTTTTAACAAAGTGTACCTGTCATTCAAACATTTGATATATACCAAACATGATGTGCACAATGTATACTAATGCTTTACATGATATATGACAATGCAGGCACAAGGATGGGCGACTACTAGGAGCAAGAGGACACAGTCGCCTGTAGACACCCCAATTTGGCCTAACGATTATTTCAACTCCCACCTTGGGACCATCCCGATGATGATACGGATTTGATGATTGCTGATTGCTTTCTTGTGAAACCCATGGACTTATGGTACGAACTCTGAGCCACTTAGAGGACCCAATCCAGAGCCAAATAGCCTTTCAGACAGAAACATAGTGTGTTAGGAAAATCCATCGGTCGGCCGCAACATCGATTTCACGGCCATAACATCCATTCCTCACCCGAGCAACCTGTTGCTAGCAAAATCTCCCTGAGAGATCAAAACCTCGGCCGCCAGATCAATGGCTCGGCCGCCACATCTATTTCCAGGCCGCGACATCCTTTGCTCGGCCGCCAGATCGACCTTTTTCCAGACTCTCGAACCTTCTGTCGGTCGTCTGATCCAATCCCACCGCCTCTCCGATGCGTTCGGGCCACGTTCAGGGATTGCAACGAAGAGTTTGCATTGCAATGCAATTGCAATTGCATCCCCGTGATTTGATTGGACCGAGTGAGTCACCCCTTTGCCTATATAAAGAGACCCTCGGATCCGAAAATAACACACAGAAATCAATAGACCTACACCCTCTCATCAGTCACGAAACTCTGCAGAAACACTTACAAAAACCCTCTCTACAAAAGGCCTAACCTTCAGAAGGCGGCCATCAATCCGACAATCCAACCCCGGAGTTCAAACCCTAACCCTAGGGTTTCATTCAAGAGGCAATCAATCAGTCAATCCCCATCAATCCGAAGCAATCAAGCAACTGAGGGATCAAGGTGGTGAGGCCCAACGGCCTCTAGTTTGGTTTATTTCATGTTTACGTCAATAATCGTAGCTTTTTGATCGTCTGTTAGTTTTCTGTCTGGTGTGAGGGAGAACATCAGCCGGGGCTTCGATGCCTCGGCCGATACATTGAATCAGCATGATCGCTCGGCCGCGACATCCATTCGCCGACCGAGTGATCGATCCGCTGCATAGCTTTGTTTTGTTTTCCGCTCGATGCATGATTTCTTTGCGATCTGGCTCACATATTAATCGCTTAAGGCATAAAACAGACTCACGTGTATGGATTAAATAAAGTATCTACATGTCTTATGCTGAATGATTATGGGCTAGCTTCACGGCTAGGCAGAGAGGGGTGCCTAACACCTTCCCCTTTACTGTACTTTTGGCTTCCGTATCCAGAATCTCTATCTGTTTTCCTAGCTTTAACAAACTAGGTGGCGACTCTGTTTTGATGATAACCGTTATCGTGTGGCGATACCTCTAGCCATGGAGGTATCCACGATCTTGGTTTATGAGGCGAGCAACCAATCGAGCAAACATAGTGATGATACAACTGTGTGGCGATGCCCCGTCCGGGAGGTGTCTACAGTTTTCTGGAGACTCTGCTGGGGATATGAGAGCCATAACCAAAAAGTTCAACATAAGACTAATACGTGCCTTATTTAATTCATTTATCATATGCATCGAGCAAGCAAGCCTTGTTGAGTTCACCTAATATCCCGGCATGACATGGGCTATGTTAGGGGTTCCAGCAAACTCCACAGTCACTTGTACCTTCTGGTATATCAAAAAGGGAATCACCCAATTGCTGCCTATGATGGGCTGGTGAAAGGATTGGTGCCCTTTGACAACGGAGCACCCTGAGACTACCAAAAGCCTTACATTTATTAGAAAGCCATAGAACTTATCAAACTAAGGCAGGAACCTACAGGCTAGGAACCTACTTGCTTCTAAGTTCTTCCTCACACCCTGTATCATACTGTATTAACTCTCTCTGTGCAAAAGGGCTGGGATCTTTAGCCCAAATCCTAGCCTTATACAAGCTAAGTACTACTGACTTACAGGTACTCTACCTTTCAAGCAGGCACAATAGGTAAATCAAGAAAGCAACCACAACCAATTTTATACTCTTACAACACCCAAAGCCACGCCAAACAGAGGCCACTGCAGCCATCTTGCCTGTCGTCTTCACCAGTCCGAACACCCTCACCGCAACGGTCCCAATCACTTCCTGGGACTTCGCGGTCATCTCCTCAGCAACACCAACCCCAAGCTTCGTCAAGCAATCCTCCCATTCCCATGGCAGACAACGACGCCACTATCGCTGAACTTCAGGCTCAAATCGCTACTTTGCTAGCAGAAACAGCAAAAGATGCTGAAGATGAAGAGAGATCAATGGCAAACGAGAATAGGCCCGAAAACCCTGAGTTAGCCAAACAAGTCAAAGAAATCAAACACGCCTTGGCCCGTTCCCAAGGAGACCAAATTTTGGACTTTGAAGGACTCTGTCTCTTCCCTGATTCCCAACTTCCTGAAAAGTTCAAAATGCCAAACATCGAGAAGTTCAATGGAACTAGCAACCCTACCAGCCATGTCCGTCATGTCATCAACACTCTGAAGTCGATGGGACTGAAGGATGAGCTCATCGCTCAACTATTCTAAAGAACTCTCACTGGGAGTGCTCTCGACTGGTTCCTCACCTTGGAGTTCGAACACTACCACACTTGGCCTGAGATCTCCAATGCTTTCATCAAGCAATATGCATACAATGTCCAAGTTGAGCTAACCACTCGAGATTTAGAAATGACCAAACAAGAGTCAAACGAAGACTTTATCACCTTCGTGGCAAGGTGGAGGGAAAAGGCTGCCAAGATGAAAAGTCGCCCCTCTGAGGAGGATCAAGTAAGGATAGTTGTCAAGAATCTGCAACCCAAGTATCTCAAGCATATCTACACGCAGGCTATCATTGATTTCAAGTGCTTGCATGCTACTAGGCTGCAGATTGAAGAAGGACTCAAACTGGGACTCATTGGGAAAGAAGAAACTCCTCCACCCAAGAAAACCTTTTCAACTCGTACATCTCACACCTCTGTCAACGCCCTTAACTCAGCCTCACCACAAGACCCCTTCCAAGCTATCTCATCCCGAAACCCAAACTGGCCCCGCCGTAATTTTAGCCCCCTCTACATGACTCCTACCCAAGCCTTGACCATTCTAAGCCGTCAAGGGCATCTTAAACCCTTGAACAAACCACTTCCTCCGCCACCCTATGGTCCAAACCATGATCCAAACAAGCAATGTGCCTACCATCAACATGTTGGGCACGAAACAGACAATTGCATACGGCTTCGTCATGACATCCAAGATCTCATTGATAGCCGTACCATAAAACCTCCACAACCTGATACACAAACCAAGACACCCAACACTGAGCCACCTCGAGCTATCAATCTCATCAATCTACCTCACAACCCTGCATATAATCCTGGCCAGTACATCGTCCAAAACAACCAAGCCAAACCAACCCTAACCTTCCCAGAGGAGGATGAGTGTTTCATGGTGGAAGAGGAAGAAGATATTGAGTCTGATCAATCAGAAGTAATTGATCCCTATGTGAGTGACGAGGAAGAACGAGCAAAGGAGGAAGAACTAAGGAAGTGGAGGGAGCACTCCTGGGCAAAACACAATTTAGAGGATCCCGATATCCCGTTTGTGGAAAATGATGAATGGCTACGTATCTGGTTTGAGAATAGAAAGAAGGAGAAAGAAAGCGTCATTATGATGAGAAGACATGCCCGCTTCGAGCCAGCCCAAATAGTGACACCTATTAACCGACCTAGAATTCCGACACCTCCCATTGTCTGGGAAACAATCAATCTCGTAGAAAAGGTGGAGGAATTTCAAATGCAGCCATGGGTCAATCCTTACGAAGAATGCAATTACAGCCAGTGGATAGAAGAAGAAGAGGACCTAGATTTCACGTGCATAGACCAGTATCAAACAGGGGAGGGGAACTTTAATGAATTGGAAGGAGAATGCGATGATCCACTCGATGGAATCTCCTTGGT
Organism: Rhododendron molle; assembly: GCA_025413875.1. Taxonomy (NCBI): domain Eukaryota; kingdom Viridiplantae; phylum Streptophyta; class Magnoliopsida; order Ericales; family Ericaceae; genus Rhododendron; species Rhododendron molle. The sequence goes on from CM046391.1 coordinate 28,484,986, forward strand.
ATCGCTATTCAGCCAAGAGGGGGTAAATGATTTCCTCCATAACTACACAATTGACAAAGAGGAAGAAGAGGAGAAAATTAGAGCTGACATTTCCCTTTGGGGACTAGTCCTGTCTCAAAGAAATAGCTGCCACGCAAGCACTATAGAGGAATCCAATTCAAAGGCCCTGTTTGGCAAAAAAGAGGGTGGAAAAGAGTATAAAATTGAAGTCAAAGCAAAAGAAGAGGACCCCTGAATGCTGCAGTCACAACATGGCAAAGAACATTAAAACATTGCTTTTATTAAATCAAGCTAGGATATGTTTTTGGGCCCCTGTTTGGGCATTTCATTTCTGAGTGAATTTCTATTTTATATTCTAAAACTATGCTTATTCAATGGTTTGAAATTTTAAATTGCAATTGCTGGAATGCTATAATCTCTTTGCCAAGCAAGGGAAATTTCAAGGAATCAAGTTCCCTGTATCGATGTCAAAAAAGGAAGAAGGGATGAACTTTAGTTACTTAAGAAACTAGGTTTTTGTCAAAACTTAGAAAGAAGATGCTATCTCCGGGAGAACACTTAAGGTTAGCTTGCCCATTACAAAGGTACAAACACAAGAGAGATTCAGAAAAACATCTCCAAACCAAATTCCTTTCCAAGATCTCTATCAAATACAAAAAACACTTGTGAGAGAAATGCTCGTTGGGTGACCAAGTAGCCCAAGCAAAAGTAAGAGCAAAGCCTGCTAGGGCAAGAAAACGCAAAATGCAGCCTAGGCAAAAGTTAAGGCATTCAAAAGCTCGCTAGGGACTCAACCTCCATCAGGTAACCTAGGCAAAACTTAGAGCATGTGATGAAAAAGACCCCGAGTGGAAACCCAACCTCAAAGGTTATTATTTTGGAACTACGTTCATGGCCTGATTCCCTGATTGGGATACGTAGGCAATCTCACATTGAGATGCGGCCCAAACATTTGGAAAGAAGGAAAACATCAATGTGTTTGTACTCAGTGATAGGTATAGCTAACCCTGCGTATTGAGCTCGCAAAAGATAAGTATGTTGTTTTCAAGGAATTGGCAACGACTAAAGAACACGAGAATTGCTGTTCATCCCTTCTAACTTAAAAGTCATCGATATAATGAGCAAGAAACTTCGAAAACTTTCGAGTTTGGCAAACGGACTATAGAACATGGCAAAAGCAAAAGACAGGAAATCAAAGACTAAGCAAGAATGCCACCTGGCTAAAGCAAAACCTAGCTTCATTGGAAAAATAGAAGTAGCGGCCGAATAATCAATACCTCGGCCGCAACAACAAATTTTCAGCCGAGTAATCGATTATTCGGCCAGCATTCCCTTTTCACAAACTACTGACTATCAGTAAACACTTGTTCAAAGCCATGCTTTGGCTATCACATGCATTCAGGGACACAAAAAACATTTTATAAAACCATTAAATCAAAACCATTGCTGTGGTTGCTTTCACTATACAAATATAGTTTCTATCTATCTTCCACTAACTATGAACAGTTTAAAGAAAAGGAAGCCCTAAAAGCTAGGCGATCTCTGGGAAGAAGGCAGGGACTGTCCGCTAGCCTCCACGTCCCCTCTATCAACAACTGGTACTCGCTCAGCCTCAAGCTGCACCCAAAAGAGGATACAAGCGCTCAGAATCAAGAAGATATGCAAAACAAACGAAAAACGTGGGACAGTCATACCTCAAGGATCCTACGGCGCTGTCTCCGGACCAACGCCTCCGCACTCTGATAGGCATGCAGCCACTCCTGAACCACCTCCGCAGGCACCTGCAAAGGCAAATCAAATATTTCAAAACATTGAAACAGCAGGCACTAACAAGGAAACAAGTTCAAAAGATATACTTGAGAAGCCCCAGCTGGCAGTGTGTAGAGCTGGGTCACGCAAGGAGTAAGCGCCAGACGCTCCTCCTCTCCATCATCAGAATGGAAGGAAACAAAAGAAGGAGCCCGTGGCCAGACAGGGGCAGCAAGAGGAGCTGTAGCAGCAAGAGGAGCTGCAACAACGAGAGGAGCTACAGCAGCAGGAGTCAAGAAAAGGCGGCAGTACTCCATATAGTCACCCGCCAGGAGAAGTAAGCCCGCCCAATCTCTAAGCCGGGCGTTCTTCAAATCAGCTTTAGACATCGAAGAAGTAGACCTCATCGATGCTGGAGGAGGAGGAGGAAAGAACTGTAAAGCCTCAGCACGCGGGCGCCACTGGCTGGCCACCCGATCACCTAGGTACCAGGCTCGACAAAATGGACCCTCAAACAAGCTGCGAGTACGGTCCAAGACTCTAGAATGCGCAAGAGGAGCATCCTCAGGAACACACCCCCAAGGGTCAAACCGTACCTACAAACAAGGTCAAAATCAGCTATGGCATAAAAATATGGAGATCTAAGAATAAGGAAAGGAGAGGAGGAATACCTGATCAACCGTCAATCGGTCCAAGCCTCGCCGCCACTCAGGAAGGCTCAAAACGGGTGACCGTGGCTTCCGCTGTCCTGCCAACCATCGCCCAAAACGAGGAATAATGTTCATATTCCCATGCCTGGTACCGGTAGGAAATGGGAGGAGATACTCAAAAGCCCAGAGCTGAAAAGGAAAAGACAAATTAGCAAACAAGTTCAATACTAGCAAAAAAGCAAAACAAGAAAGGAGGTAAAAGAGAAATGTATGTACCTCGAGCACCCGGTAGTGACCTCCAAGGATGGGACTCTTGTCCCGAGAACAGGCTCCGAGATTGCCATACAAAGTAGCCAAGGCGGCTGCTCCCCAATCGAACCCCCGAATATCCCCCAAATGCTGTAAAAGGACTAAAAACTGTGTATGCACGGAACTGTCCTTGTTGGCAAACAACGTTTGCCCAAGGACATAGAGAAGAAAGGCTCGCGTCAGCTGCTCCACACTCACCTCGATCAGAATATCAGCCTTCATGTACGTCCTGATCAGCCAGGCAAGATCAATGTGGCCTCGAGAATAAAGAGGGGGCGCCTTGCCCAAGAACCACTCCAGAGCCCCTGCTCGCTCCCAAATCCGAGGGTCAACCCGAAGAGGAATCCCGCCTACCCGCAACCCGGTCAGCAACGAAAAGTCACCCGAAGTGATAGTCATCTCACCAACAGCAGGGAAGTGGAATGTGTTGGTGGTATCCCACCATCTCTCAACTAATGAGGTCATCAGCGACCAATCAACCTTCGGAAGGTTGAGGCCCAGAATGAATGCTTCAAAGCCCGCAGCACGCACTAACTCTCTAGCCTGCTCAGGCAACACCAAAAGCCACTTGTGCGCCCCCTTGCCTCCACCACGAGCCTCCAACCTCCTATTTCTCTGCTAAAGACAAAGAGGGAGTTAATTTCATGATCACATAAACAAATAAAAGGCTAGGGGCATCAAACTAAAACAATCTTAATGCATGCATTGCCTAAACAGGGGGCATACTTATCTCGATTTCCTTAAACAAAAACAAATCCAACCCGAACTACGGGTCCTTATCATTTTCGCCCCTGGCTAAAAGGGATTTTATCCCAAGAACAGAAATCAATAGTTGACGAATCAAACTACAGACTAAAGTAAACTTTTTGCTTTTTCAGGAAAAACTTACCAAAGCATTGAGGGCACTCAAGTGCTGCTCAGGCTCTCGGTGAACCACCTCAGCTCCTGGGCCGCCAACAGGAGGACGGTACTGCAAGAAACCACCATAGCCCAGCCTACGCGAAGGAGAGATGTAAGTAGCAGCTTCAAACGGGCCCGGCTCCTCGATCGTCTCCTCGTCAGACGATGGATACTCACACCTACATGGAGGGTGCAAGGAAGAACCTGCCGCGTCTGTGGAAGATGGCGTAGCCATCGTAACTCAAAGCAAGAAAGAGAACGCAAGCAATAACCAATAACGGCCGCGAACGATGGCGAACAGTGGTGGCTGGCTGTGAACAGTGACGCCGGAGGGATGATGGCCGGACGGCGGCAAGAGAGGAGGAAGAACGACGGTGGCCGGCGGGGGAGAGGAAGAACAAAGGAGGAGGAAGGCAAAAAAGAAAATGAACCGTGGAATCGATTAAACGAAACTTAAATCGATTTTCTGACTCTTGACATTCTCACGGCCGCGTAATCGAATCCTCGACTGAGACATCCATTATTCGGCCGAGAAATCGACCCGCTGGCCCCCTAATCCATTCTTCTCAGCAGCTTCAGACCTTGCTCAGTGCACCAATTCAAGTTATTATGGATTTCTGGGTCCTCGACCAACAGAATAACCTTAGGGGACATCCCTGAGTCATGGCTTACGTGATTAAAACCAACCTTAGGGGCATGCCCAAGCACAAGGAGGCTCTTTCTCCACAAATTACTGACCGAAGCTCGTCATCATCAAGCTATCCAACAGGCTTCACGGCTTTACATCTATGCTTAAATGCCCGTTGCCCATGGCACCATCCTCTATGATCATTACCGGCTCAGTAATCATCCAACAGCTTCATTCAGCGGCTCTAAGCCCATATTAATCATCTTGACAACTCAACGCTCATTCAACAGGCTCTAAGCCATTCAGCCCATTCTTCAACGGCTCCAAGCCTGCAAATTCAGCAGCTCCAAGCTCGCTATCATTTGGCAAAAGCTCCGTGCTCACTCAATGGTTCCACGCCTGCAAAATCAGCGGCTCCAAGCTCGCTATCATCCAGCGGCTCTGAGCCCACCGCCAAGCTATCATCTCAGCGGCCTCTTGCCTGTATCTATCATCTCAACGGCTCTAAGCCCACCGTCAAGCTATCATCTCAGCGGCCTCGTGCCTATATCTATCATCTCAACGGCTCTAAGCCCACCGTCAAGCTATCATCTCAGCGCCTTGCTTCTTAACGGCTCCAAGCTCATGATCATCATCTCCATAGCTCCAAGCCTGTACACGCCTACTCAGAGGCTCGAAGCCTATTATCATGATGGCTCCATGCCCGCATTCACCACCAACGGCTCTATGCTCGCTCAAGAGGCTCCATGCCTACTATCAATTCAGCGGCTCAAAGCCCATCATCATAGCAGCTCTACATTCGCTCAGCTGGCTCCATGCCGTCATTATCTCTACAGACTCAGCTATCCCAACTGGCTCAAAGCCGTAACCACTTCAACTGGCTCTATGCCATAACAAGCTATCTCAGTAGGCTCTACGCCACACTAATCAATGATCATCAATTCGGCGGCTCGAAGCCCATTACTCAACAGCTCCACGCCTGTTATCAATTCAACGGCTCAAAGCCCATCTCTCAACTGGCTCGAAGCCGTAACTATCTAGCTCCACGCCGTAATTGTCTCGGTCGCTCGAAGCCCACCACCTATGCGGCTCGAAGCCCATTACTCAACGGCTCCACGCCTATTATCGACTCAGCGGCTCGAAGCCTACCACTCAGCGGCTCAAAGCCCATTATCTCAGCTGGCTCCATGCCGTAACAAACAGGCTCTACGCCGTAACAAACAGGCTCTACGCCGCCAGCAACAATTATCAAGCCCAACCACTGTGTACTGGATGCTCAAGTTCTACACTTGAATGCATAAGCTCTACGCTTGAATGCCTAACCACTGCGTACTGGATGCTCAAAGCCTGTACTTTGAACGCTTGGATTCTGCCGTCCGAATGCTTGAGCTCTACGCTCTGATTGCTCAAGTCCGGAACTTGAAAGAAGCTCTAAGCTTATATCAAACACACACGCACGGGCCCGTGCACATATTGCATCAATCACATCGAGTTTGCATAATCATCTCACATCTAACAAACATTATCATACATACATGCTATGTCTTGCATCTATCACTGTTCAACAGGTCTATCTTGCAATCAACCGGCTCTACGCCTCTGTTTTTATTGATCGGCCCGGCGCCTCGATCCTTTGGGTCGAAGCCAAAATCTTATGAAGAGAAAGCTCCATGCACAAATCATCAGAACACAACCGGCTCTATGCCTCGGTTCAATCACATCAAGCTCAAAGCTTCAATATCCCTGACTACTCGAGACTGATGATCAATGCCAGCTCTGCGCTTCGGTTCAAAGCTTCAACACCTCAGACTCTCGCTTTACTTCAACCATGTCAAAGCTCGAAGCTCTGACCTTTCAAGTTCTTACCGCCGGAAGGCAAAAATTTTTGAACTATCAACACTAGCTCCGTGCTTCGATTCCACCTCCTAAGCGCTCGTCTTATGATCAAAACCAGCTCCGCGCTTCGGCCCGATCAAAGCTCAAAGCTCCAAAACCTCAGGCTCTCACCTCATGCTCACAACCGGCTACGTGCCTCGGTACCTTCATCTCAGCACTCTAGGCCCCGGTTACTACGCCTCCTGTAATGGCATCCAACTCGTCTCCAGAAGATGATTTGGGTTCCACCCCCTGTCTCAAAACTGGCATCCAATTCATCCCCGCAGATGGCTTGGATTCCGCCCCAATTACATCAATTCCTTCCAGCTCATTCGCAAGGATAGGCTACTCTACCGAGCTCCCCTCAGTCAAAGTAAGGATGATCAAGAAAAGCAAACACACCTGCCGTGTATTGATCTACCCGCGTCGGGAGCCCACACCCGCGCTCCTTCAACTACTTTCCACCAAAACCCTAGCTCTACCCAGGTTGCACTACGGCTTTTAAGCCCGAAGGTACGTCTTCTGTCTCTAATCCTCCAAACTTTTTCTTTTTTATTGCCCTCCGAACTACGATTGGTCTGAATTTCCCTTGTGGAGTACGTAGGCAGCCTCCCGGCCCGACCATAACAAAACCTTTTTTTCAAAAACCCTTGGAATAGTGGTTAGACCAAATTGAGCTGCTTTTACAGCTTTGACTTTTACTCAAACATGTCTCGCGATCCGTCTGAGCTCAGTCAAAGAGGGGCATCTGTAGACACCCCAATTTGGCCTAACGATTATTTCAACTCCCATCTTGGGACCATCCCGATGATGATATGGATTTGATGATTACTGATTGCTTTCTTGTGAAACCCATGGACTTATGGTACGAACTCTGAGCCACTTAGAGGACCCAATTCAGAGCCAAATAGCCTTTCAGACAGAAACATAGTGTGTTAGGAAAATCCATCGGTCGGCCGCAACATCGATTTCACGCCCATAACATCGATTCCTCACCCGAGCAACCTGTTGCTAGCAAAATCTCCCTGAGAGATCAAAACCTCGACCGCCAGATCAATGGCTCGGCCGCCACATCTATTTCCAGGCCGCGACATCCTTTGCTCGGCCGCCAGATCGACCTTTTTCCAGACTCTCGAACCTTCTGTCGGTCGTCTGATCCAATCCCACCGCCTCCCCGATTTGCCACGTTCAGGGATTGCAACGAAGAGTTTGCATTGCAATGCAATTGCAATTGCATCCCCGTGATTTGATTGGACCGAGTGAGTCACCCCTTTGCCTATATAAAGAGACCCTCGGATCCGAAAATAACACACAGAAATCAATAGACCTACACCCTCTCATCAGTCACGAAACTCTGCAGAAACACTTACAAAAACCCTCTCTACAAAAGGCCTAACCTCCCGAAGGCGGCCATCAATCCAACGATCCAACCCCGGAGTTCAAACCCTAACCCTAGGGTTTCATTCAAGAGGCAATCAATCAGTCAATCCCCATCAATCCGAAGCAATCAAGCAACTGAGGGATCAAGGTGGTGAGGCCCAACGGCCTCTAGTTTGGTTTATTTCATGTTTACGTCAATAATCGTAGCTTTTTGATCGTCTGTTAGTTTTCTGTCTGGTGTGAGGGAGAACATCAGCCGGGGCTTCGATGCCTCGGCCGATACATTGAATCAGCATGATCGCTCGGCCGCGACATCCATTCGCCGGCCGAGTGATCGATCTGCTGGCATAGCTTTGTTTTGTTTTCCGCTTTCTGATGCATGATTTCCTTGCAGTCCTGGCTCACATATTAACTGTTTAAGGCATAAAAACAGACTACGTGTATGGATTAAATAAAGTATCTACATGTCTTATGCTGAATGATTATGGGCTAGCTTCACGGCTAGGCAGAGAGGGGTGCCTAACACCTTCCCTTTTACTGTACTTTTGGCTTCCGTATCCAGAATCTCTATCTGTTTTCCTAGCTTTAACAAATTAGGTGGCGACTCTGTTTTGATGATAACCATTATCGTGTGGCGATACCTCTAGCCATGGAGGTATCCACGATCTTGGTTTATGAGGCGAGCAACCAATCGAGCAAACACAGTGATGATACAACTGTATGGCGATGCCCCGTCCGGGAGGTGTCTACATCGCCTCTGCAGAAGAAGCTAGCGGCTAGGACTCTTGTACCGGCGGCCGTATCACAGCAACAGACCAGGAGTTCACAGCCAGCTGCTGCAGGGAAAGAGCCAGCTAGACAGGCCATGGCACGTGCTGAGGAGCAATTCAGGATTGCGATGCGCAAGAGGCCATCATCGGAGGAGCAGCGAGCCCAAAAGAGACCCAAGCTGGTATTGCTCCCGACTTCCGAGGATGAGGAGGAAGAGGAAGATGAGGAAGAGGGGGGAGAGGAGGAAGAGCACTCATCCGCCTGCAGTGATTCTGATGACTCAGTTGATGATCCGGCGTACCAGGAGGATCCTAAGGATGGAGCTGATGACGACGATGATGATGGTGATGACGACGATGGCAATACTGGGCTGAAGGACTGGCTTGGAGACGAGGACTGAGGTTCAGAGGGGAACCTCTTTATTTTCTGCGTTTTTAGCTTTACTTTTGGGGGCCTGCGTACCCGAGTAGATAGATAGAGGGCGGATGTGCCCTAGTACTGATACTGACACAGTTTTTGGAGGCCTGCGCGCCTTTTTGATGGATGGGCGGATGTGCCTGCACTACTTTTGATGGTTTTTCCTGGCAGACGTGCCACAGATACAGTAGTCTCCTTTGTTTGGATACTTGGATTTGGATAGCACATAGCTATTTTAAAAAAGTTGCATTTTCACGGTTTATTCAGCTTTCATTATGCATAAAAGAGAATGAATATCAACTGCTAATACCGAACTTGCATTGATAACACACCGAGACTAGTACACAGACACACACATATGTACAAGAGTGACCAGTTCGAAAGAAAGAGGAAAATATGCCCAGGACACGGCCAGGACACAAGGATACGGGAAATATAATGCATTTTCGGCGTTAATAGGCCAAAATTCAAAATACTTCGATTCTGAACAAACTGACACTACTGCAAGGTCAAACGTGTATGACATGACTTGCACGAGTTGACGGAATGAAGAAAAACACTCCAAAATAAGATTTAGACCGAAAAGTGCCCAAAAGACACAAAAGGGACACGCGACACAGAAACATGACTCTATTATGTCCCGGACTGAAGCCGACACCTCCATACAGTCACATAAGATCCATATGACCTATATGGCATGATAGAACTTGGCCAAAATGCATAGAACGAGTTTTGACCTCTCGAAACCTCGATTTTTGCTTGAAACGGGCCGCCGAGGGTCCAAAATTTTCGTTAAACGCGACAAATCGAATCCGCCACTTGCACACAGTCATATATACCCATTATGACTTGCTGGAACCAAACAAAGTGCCAAAAATCCCCTAGAAGAGAAAACGACCAAAAACGATCAATAGCAGCCAAAATCTGCCAAAATTGCAGACGAACCATCGCGCGACAGTGTAGAATAGTCGCGCGAGTGTTCTCTCGAGCGCGAGGGTATTCGAATGCTCGCGCGAGGGTTTCCCTCTGCCAGGCTACTCTTTTTGACCAGGCCAACCTTTGAAGGTGCCAGAAGCCTTGTCATCATCCATAAACGTCCTGTGGACTATCCTAAAGTTTTACTGAGGTGAGTGTCCTTGCATGGCAAGGTGTCCTAGCTTTTCATGAAGCTTTAACCCTTGGTATGAAAACCGATAATGATATTTTTGGAGACTCTGCCTATATAAGAATGGCTTGCACAGCAATGCAAAGAGCATCCGTTCTCCAGAGGCCTAGGAACACTCACATTACTAAAAAATGGAGAATCCACTGGCCGCCATACTCGATCCGTGGCTGACACGGCCTGAAACCATCGATTGGGAAAGTCCTCGTTCCCAATGCCTATCTTCCATTCGTGACCTCCGATTCATGGAGGCACGACCTGAGTTTCTTGAAGCTGCGATGATGTATTGGGATCCCGCCATGCATGTTTTTCGCTTCTACAACGACGAGATGTGTCCGATAGTAGAGGAGTTTCAAACCTACCTCGGAGGATTCGCTGACTACGAAGTTCTTGCGGTCCCTCCGTTTCAGGAAAACATGAGCCAACTTGTAACGCCCCCAAAATCGGGTTCGTTAAATAAAGGTTTTATTAGACAAACAAGGCAGAGTCTAGCTCATTATTACGTCCAATCTCCTTAGAGAGGTTTATATTACACAAAAGGGAGGGTTACTAAGGCTAACTAAAGCTCCTTCTCTTCCTCCATCCTAGCAAGTTCCTCAGCTCCGAAAGCCTCCAGGGTATACAGCTCTCCTTGTTCATCTAAAAAGTCTGACACATTATACCAGCGTCGCCACCAGTATAATATGTCAGGGTCACATAAAGCAACACCGTGAGCTTGAAAGATCAATAGAGTAATCCAAACCCACTAACCTTTAACATACACATCAAAGATAGTATACGATTTTCCAAACTTAACATACTTTCGAATAACACATACAATTACACATGCACATTCACTAACGAGCGTTGGTGTCATGTTTTCCGTGTGTCTCTCCTACACGACTCATCGTTTTGTGTCTCATCTTTTATTATCAATTCCGAAAACACGCACGCACACAACCATGGGTTACAAGTACCTTGTGTCGCACAACAATGAGCTACCAAGTCCGGCTCATTGCCACAAGGTTACCAACGCATGGCCACAATGGCTACCAAGTCTGGCACATTGTGTCACACACACACACACAACCATGAGCATCCAAGACCGGCACCTTGTGTCGCACAACAATGAGCTACCAAGTCCGGCTCATTGCCACAAAGCCTACCAAATCTGACTCATGGCCATAATGGCTACCAAGTCTGGCCATTATGCATTTCCAAAACACTTTTATCCATATCAACCACATCTTAGGTGTCATATCTCTACTTTTCCAATTCCATGTGTCTCGTAACATGCATCGACTCTGCGGTGGGACTATTCACGTAACTCATGTGATATCAAATAGCAAGATCATCCAACTCTATACTATCATGCTCGTTAAAAGGTCAAAATACGAATACTTCGTTTCAAAACAACACTTTATCTTTAAAACGCATTTCCTTCGAGAAGTTCAATAAAACCACACATGTTTATTGACGAGTTCATACAATCACGTAGCAATTAGGCGATCAAGCAATCAAGTAGACTACGTACTTTTAATAAGAAAGTTCTACAAGCTAAATCATTCAACTAACTTTATTTCCTTAAAGAAATAGTTTGAAAAGCTCAACACACATCTTATCTATACTTAGGGGTAGAGAGTAAGGACACTCTACCTTTCTTCTTGGCGATAGAAAAAGACTACGAAAAATCGACGAAAAGAAAGTCGGCGGACGAACGGAGTAACGGCTTACGATAAGCTTCCGATAGCTTCGAAAGAGAAAAGTTTCTCTCGAAACTAGATCGTAACCTATACTACTACTACTTTAGGATCGAGGTGGTGGTCGTATGGTGGTTTAGTGGCGGAGATGGAAAGCTTCTTTGAAAAACAAGAAACAAACTCAAGAACAAGCCAAGAACATCAAGAACAAGTTATGCTTTCAAGAAAGAAGTTGGAGAATGGAATGAGGTGTGAGTTCAAAGCACCAAATGGCTTGGTATTTATAGGCAAAGCCTCTCCTCTCTCCTCTCTTGGTCGGCCCTCTCTCTCTCTCCTATAGCTCATTTTTTAATTCTAAGCAATCTTGCTTCCTTGCAAGAAACAACCTAGAATCCTAGGGTTGCATGGCTATGGTGTGTACCATGGATTGGATTTTGGAAGATTGGTCAAGCAAAGGGATTTGAATCAAGTATTCAATTAGGGTTTGTACAAAGAAGGACTAGATTTGCTTACAAAGGTCATGCTTTCACTTGCTAGCATATCTAACTAGGACAAGGATGATCAAAGCATGGTCATCCAAGGTGAGTACACTAGCACACACATCACACTCTCTCTCCCTCTCTCCATCCGATTTCTCTCTCTCTCTCTCAATCTCTCTCGGCCTCTCTCTCCTCCTTTCTCCCTCTCTCTTTCTTCCTCTCTTGGTACAAAGTACAATGTACATATATATAACTATATATGTATAGATTTGGAAGGACAAAGGTTGATGGATTGGAAGAGTAAAGATTTGGCAAGCTAGGGTTTGTACAAGATTTGCCCAATAGGAAATGAATTTAGGACAATTTGGTACATAGGTTTGCTAGGAAGAAATCTTCAAAAAATCAAGCAAAGGTCAATGGAAGCACAAGAGATCAAAGGTACAAATCTCTCCCTCTCTTTCCTCCTCTTTCTCTCTCTCCCTCCTTCTCTCTCTCTCTCTCGGCTTTTCTCTCTCTCTCTCTCTCCCACTTGTACTCTCTTGGAAGAAGTATATATATACTAATATATATATAAGTACTTTGGGTCTTTAAGAAAATCCACATTTTCAAGTAACTTAGATTTTCTAATTAAAATATTCAATAACACACATGCACCTATACAATATTATATATATATCTATATATATATATATATACAAGTACATGTATATAATATACAAGCAAGTACTTAAACAATCTAGCCTAGGATTCCATAATCTAATAAACTAACCTAATGCTTTCAAGGTACTAAGTACTAAATTAATAACCTAAAGTACTAATTGTATTATAATAGATTTTAACACATGCCAAATCCAATATTTTAATCAACCCATTCTTGGTTGGCAAGCAAAGCTATTATCCAATGGATAATAGTTTCCCTAGCGGTTAATAACCAATGGTTAGTGAAGGTAAGGTCCAAGGGTTATCGTCCAATGGTTAATAAATCTCCTAGCGGTTATTATCCAACGGGTAACGCTAGAAAGTCTAATACTTGCAATTAAGCACTAAACTAATCTAATCTCGTACTTAGGAAGATTAACCAAGGTTTACCTATTGACCAATGGGTAAAGGAAACTCTAACGCTATTGTCCAATGGTCGATGGCTAAAAGGTTCAAACGGTTCAAAGGGTTAATCTAGGGTTACCGAACTCAAGGGTTTCAAAAGGTTCGTGAATCGAGGCTTATAAGATTCACGGAGGTTTAGGAATGATCGGTGACTAGGTTTAACGATAGCTAAGTCGAAACGTCGGTTAAAAGCTAGCTAGGGTTGCTAGATAGGATTTCCAGCCGATAAGTGGGATCTTAGGGTTTCACCCTAGAAATGACAGGAAGATCGGCGGTTAAACGACGTTTAAAACCTAATTAAGATTTTTCAAACAGTAACAACGAAATTTTTATTTAGGAAAAATTAGGGTTGTTACACAACTCTTAGAGACAAAGCTCAACATCCCTGAAGAAATGTCAGCGGGCATAATCCAAAACAGCAATCTTAACATTGTCCGTCTTATCGAGCTGTACAGTCCTGAAGGAGCCCTGGGAGATTACGTGGGACAGGCTCAAAGACGCCTCGTACTCTCGATCTGCGCACTGGCTACCTACATGCTGATCCCTGCTAACAAAGAAGTTAGCCCAAGCATAGTGAGCATGGCTCTGCAAATGGATGCCCGAAAGAACATTGCCCGTTGTCCTGGCGGAAACCCTCATAGGCTTGGACTTAGTAAAAAGTGGCCAAGCCAGTTGGTTCAGCGGATGTCCTCTCCTGCTCCAGGTAGGTTCTTACTCAGCTCACCTTTTCCTTGTGCGCACACTTTCTCGTTTTACCTCAACTCTCAGGCTAGGGTCACTCGGCAAACCTTACTTGTCTTTTCACTCTGGCTATATCTGACTTCTTGCTTGTTTTTATACTCAGCTCTGGCTTTCAGACAAAGTGGGTGTGCTTGAAGCTCTGGAGGCCGGCTTTGAACATTTCCCAAGGCAACTAGTCGAGAGACCGATGGTGTACCCTGAGCTGATGTTTGAAGAATGGTGTGCCTTTCTGAATGACATGCACTCAGAAGACATTATCTGGAGGTGCCCATGGCTAAATCTGCCGGTAATGACCGTAAACTCTGTAGGGTTCAAAAAAGTAATCCTTGCCGGACTGATGAGCTTCACCTTCTACATCCCATGTCGGACGCTTCGATAATTAGGCAGAAACCAAGAGAGAAGATGCTTCGGGAGAGAACGCTTCAGGCTTCCTGCTTTTGACGATCACAACCTGCAGGCTTACGAGCATAGTTGGACTAACAGAGAGCTAGAGGAGCCTCTTCCTGATCCCATCACATGGTTAGAGGGCCGTTATGTGAAGTGGCTTCACAGAGAGGTCACTGCCAGATTAGGGGGATACTTCTGAAATCTGCCGAAACGTAATCAGTAACATAAATAAGCTCCCAATCGCTGAATTGTCTGGGCCACGTTTCTTGCTTTTGTATGCTTGTTGTGAAAGCTGTATGGCCTTTAAGCCTGGCTTATTTTAATGAAATAAGAACTTGAACGCCAATCAAGCACCGATACCATTTCTCTGAGCCCGAAACCTATCATCAAAAACACGACACGAGCAACCGAGACTTCCAAACGATCACAAACATCCAAAACAGCCCGCTGGAAGTGTTTAAAATTTGGAAACTGGCCCAGGCCAAAATGTGAAAATCCAATCTCCGGAAAGCAATAGACTGTCTGTTTCTGGCCCAAGGAGGGCAAACCATCGCGCGAGGTTTCAGAACCGTCGCGCGAGGGTTCATTTGAGCCACGATTGCCAGCCTTGACTTATTCAAAGAGTAAGGGGTTGCAGGCCATGTCAGCACTTTGGTCGTCCTGAAGGCTCAAGGATACTTCAATAAGTGTGTCCTTTGGGGTAGAGAGAAATGCCACCTTGCCTGACATTTTGCATGGGCGCAGGGATATTTTCCCTTCATTTGGCTATAAAAGAAGACTTCCTGTGAGAACGTGAGCTACTTACTCACAGAGCCTTTTGCAAATCACAAGCAAATGGCAAATCATCTGCCAGCCCTAATTGAACCATGGTTGGAAGCCTTCGTTGCAACCGACTGGTTATCCTTCTGAAGTCACGGGTTGGCTGCTGTAGGTTTCCTTCGAAGCATACAACTTCGCCCAGCAATCCTGCAGTCAGCCGTGCGGTTCTGGGATCCGGATGTCCACGTGTTCAGATTTGGAGACAATGAGCTGTGTCCAACTGTGGAGGAATTCCAAGCATACCTCCAAGGTTTTGCCTCCCACATGATCGTCATACCACCATACCGGAAGAGCATGTCCAAACTTCTAAAAACCTGTCTAAACATCACCACAGGTGCGGCAGAAAGTCTTTTGAGCAACGGGCAGATAAACATCATGCGGCTGATGGAATGGTACGGGCCTGAAGGCGATACTGGGGACATGGCTTGGCAGGCTCGCCGTCGATTTGCACTGGTGATGAGCGTGCTGGCTGCATACTTGTTGGTATCCCCGACTGGACAAGTCAACCCCTCTCTGGTGAGCGTGGCCACTCAGCTGGGTGGCCGAAGGAACGTGGTACCGATGGTTCTCGCTGAGACACTCCTAGGGCTGGATCTAGTAGTAAACGGTCAAACCATGATATTCGGCAGTAGTCCGCTGTTATTGCAGGTAAACTCTCACTCAGCTCACCTTTTTCCGGTTTTCAGACATTCTGCTTTTACCTCAACACTCAGCTAAGGTTTTATCAGAGCTCCTTACTCGTTTTTCCACTCAAGTTTTATGTAGCTCTTTACTTGTTTTTTCCGCTCATGCAGCTGTGGTTGTCAGACAAACTCGGGTTGATTGCAGCTTCGGAGGCAAACTGGCCCCGCTTACCCGGGCAAATACACCACAGAGAGATGCTGTACCCAGAGATGTCCACCGAGGGGTGGATTAGATTCATGAACGAGCTACCATCAGAAGAAATCACCTGGAGGCACGAAGCGCTGGACATTCCAGATATGGCTGTAAAGTCTGCAGGTTATGAGAGAGTGGTGATTGCTAGACTGTCTAGCTTCACATTCTACATCCCTGGCCGCATCCTCCGGCAATTCGGGATAAGTCAAGGATCTCACAGAGCCGGAGCGAACACCTTCCATGTTCCTGCCTTCACTGCACAAAACCTGATTGGGTATGAACATAACTGGGGTTTGAGGGAGCTCGGCGGACCAGATCCGGGCTTCAGCACAGAGCTAACAAATTGTTATAAAGCATGGTTAAGAAGAGAAATCATCAGAAGACAAAATGCGGACTGACTCCTGACACGACCTAGATGATCTAGAATAAATTGTGAGCCCGTGAAGGCCTCTAGTATTTTATTCTGTTTTTATGCTTTAACTGTTTTGAAAGCCTGATCAGCCCGCATAATAGAAGTAGTAGTTTGAATAAGATCGAAAGATTAAGAACTTTCCCCTCTGGCTCAAGTGTTAAACTGCGCGCCACATGTTGAAAACACCCTTCGGAATGAGGAATCCTGGATCAAGTTGATTGATTATGACCGAATCTCACAGAGAGATTGCCTACGTATCCTTTTTAAGGAATTAGGTCAAAACATAGTTCAGGGTAAGGTTCGCTCGTGTATTTTGGCTCTCCTTTTGCGCTCTAATTTTTGCCTAGGATCGCCCATTCAGGATTTCGACCTAGCGAGCTCTTGATTTTTGCCTATTTATTTTTGCCTAGACCTCCTCCTTAGGTTTTCGGTCTAGCAGGCACGCTCTAACTTTTGCCTGAAACCGCCCACCCTTGTGGTTTTCGGCCCAGCGAGCTTCTCTCAGGGATAGTAACGCTTAAGTTGATCCAGGTTGACTAGAGTGTTGAACTCGTTGCCATCTAGATCCATGAGTTGAGCTGCTCCTCCAAAGAGGATAGTCTTGATGAGGTAAGGCCCTGAGCGCTTCGGACGGAACTTACCGCGTAGATCAAATATAGGAGCCCGGATTTCCTTTGTGACCATGTCCCCTTCGACTAAGTTGTGAGACTTCACCTTCCTGTTGAAAGCCCGAGCAATCCGACGTTGGTACCCCTGAACATGGTACAAGGCACAAAGCCTCCTCTCGTCAAAGAGCATGAGTTCAACAAACCCGCTGAGCCACTCAGGCTCTGTGAGTTCACATTTGGCCATGACTCTCAAAGATGGGACCTCAAGCTCAATAGGGAGTACCGCCTCCATCCCATAAACCAGAGAATAGGGAGTTGCCCCCGTTGATGTTCGGATTGATGTTCGATACCCCCAAAGAGCTAGAGGTAGCTGCTCGTGCCAGTCCCTGGCGGACTCTGCAGACTTCTTGATGATTGTTTCAATGTTCTTGTTAGCCGCCTCAACTTCCCCGTTGGCCTGCAGGCGATCGACCGTTGAATGGTGTATCTCAATCTTGAACTCGTCGAAGAGCTCCAAAACCCTACCCTTGAAGTGAGAGCCATTATCAGAGACGAATGCCCGTGGGACACCGTATCGATAGATAATGTTCTTCCTGATGAACTGAGCTGCCTGAACAGCAATCAAGGTTTTATAAGATTCAGTCTCCACCCATTTGGTGAAATAATCTATTGCAACTAAGATGAAATGGTGACCATTTGAAGCAGACGGCCTAATCATGCCGATGACATCAATACCCCATACAGCAAACGGCCAAGGCGAAGACATGCCGAACAGCTTGGAAGGGGGAACATGCATAAGATTGGCGTGAACCTGACACTTATGACAACGGCGAACATAATCCACATACTGTGATTCCATGGTAGACCAGAAATAACCCAGCCGTAAGATCTTTCTAGCAAGCATGACACCACTCATGTGAGGACCGCAGACTCCTTCATGAACATCTTCCATTATTTTAATGGCCTCAGCACCAACGACACAGAGTTTGTGCATCCCACAATGGGATCTCCTGTAAAGTTTCCCTCCGCAAATGATGTATTGGGCCGCTAACCTGCGCAATGCAAGTTGATCCTTCTTGGAGGTCTCGGCTGGATACTCACCCCTTTCAACAAAGTTCCATATATCGTGATACCAGGGCATGCCATCATTGACGTCGTCGATAGGGCATCGGCAAATTGATTTTTCAAGCGGGGAATGTGAGTGAAAGTGACCTTGTTAAAGCGAGGAATAAGATCTTCCAAAGTCCTGATGATAAGGCTTCAACCTTTCCTCACGAACCTTCCAGTCCCCGTTAGCTTGAGATACCACAAGATTAGAATCACCGATGACTTTGAGCTTTTCAACACCAAGCTTTAAGGCGGCCTCCATGCCAACAATACAAGCTTCATATTCTGCTTGGTTATTAGTGACATCAAAATTGAGTTTGAAAGCAAGCGGAATATGGGAGCCGTCAGGTGTTATCAACAAAACACTGATTCCATATCCTTTTTGATTGGCTGCCCCATTGAAGTAGAGAGTCCACACATCGTCGACCACAGCCAACACCTCTTCATCTGGAAACACAAAGTCTGTATCTTCTGGCCCATCTACGGGATGATCAGCCAGAAATTCTGCCACCGCGCGTCCCTTGACGAATTTCCTTGTGACATACTCGAGATCGAACTCTGCCAACAAGAGCAACCAACGTGCTAACTTACCAGTAAGCGCAGGCTTCTCAAATAGATACTTGAGAGGATCCATGCGAGAAATCAGCTTCACTGGATAAGCCAGCTGTAGACACCCCAATCCGAATCTCTCGATCGTTTTACGGTTTCTTGTTTCCCCGATGATGAACTAGATCAAAAAGCAATCTTCAGGTTGGAAAGGTTTGAGCTCGGTGTGTGTGGAACCCCCTGTGAACCCCTTTGAACCCTTTTAAACCATTTAAAAGAAAATAGAAGATCAGTCAACCCTGGGTGTGGAGTTGACCATCGCGCTAGGAAGTCACTGCCTCGCGCGAGGGTCTGCTTTGCCAGGTGTGGTCAAAGTCAAACATTTGACTGTTGACCCACGCGCGACAGGTGGAACACTCGCGCGAGAGTCTCACTGTCTCGCGCGATGGTCCTGAGCTGTCCCTTTCACCTTTTTTCAGCCAGTTGGTTGCTTGCCA
The DNA here is from genome assembly GCA_025413875.1 of Rhododendron molle. Lineage (NCBI taxonomy): Eukaryota > Viridiplantae > Streptophyta > Magnoliopsida > Ericales > Ericaceae > Rhododendron > Rhododendron molle. The sequence goes on from CM046391.1 coordinate 28,504,082, forward strand.
GGGGAGCTACAGGGCTGCTGAACCCCGTTTTTCTCCACAGAGTACTGTACAGTGCAGGCTTTGGGAACATACCCTCACACAACCCTTCCCATCACCTTTCCACCAAGCTTAGCCACCAAGTTTGGTCCTAAGGGGGTGTTTGCCACCACCTTTGGCCCTTGGCATCTCCTATAAATACCCCCCTTGTTCTTCCATTACAAGGGCCACAAAAATTCACCAACTTTGAAAGTTTAGGAGATTGAGAACTCTTGCAAGCACAAAGGCTCTCAACCCTAGCTCACTTTCCATACATTTCTTCACTCCATTTTCCATCACAAGCTTCTCAACTTGTTCAAACCTTCCCAAAACCTTTCAAGCAAAGGTATAAGCACCTTTAATCGCCTTGTTTTGATCCTCGAGAAATGTCGGGGGCGAGGATTGGTAATCAATACCGCCTGGTCCTAAAGTCCAAAGTTACAAGAAATCGGATGAAGTATACCCTCGCGAGTGATTCACTCACGCTGACAGTTCACTGCCTCGCGACGATCCCTCGTGGGGTTTGGGGATCTTGTTTTTCCATGTTTTATCATGTTATTTTTTGTTTTACAAGATGTTAGGTATTTTAGCTCATTGTTGTGCATGTTAAAACATAAAGCTTAACTTTCTGTGTTTATTTATTTGGTTGGAATGCTTCTGGGTAGCTTCGACATGTACCAGAGCCCGAGCATGCAAAGCAATTCTCGGAAGTCCAATAAAGTCGCTCGCGAGAGACTCACCGTCTCGCGAGGGTGCTCGATTCCAGAATTGCCCTTGCATGAGCAATTTGGCCTCGGCCTTTGTTATAATACCCCACTGTTTAGGGGTTGCATTTTAATTAATTTAGCTCTGTTTGTAATAATTAGTAATATTCATTTACTTTCAATCCATTTAAATCGCTTGGTTTGCCTCCTGGTGTGCCTTTGGTCATTCCAGAGCCCAGAAGAGGATTAAATTCAACCTGTGGTGAAATAGGACCCTCGCGCGAGTGAGTGAGTGTGTCGCGCGATGGTCTTCTTTGCATGCACGTTGATCCATGCATGCAAAGGTGGTCATGGTGTATGGCACATCCATTTTATGAGCAGTCTGGTTTATTTCTCATCATAGGGCTGGATTTCATCCTATTTCCATTATTTCATCCATTCGTGCCATGTTTGTATCACATCTTGCAAATCATGTTACAGTTTTAATCCCCGATTAACTGTTCCCCCGCCCTAACTGGCTTAAAATTGGTTAAAGAAGAAAACGAATCACAGATACTCTCACAAAATGCCTAAGTAGAGACCGATCTCCGGATTGGGCGAGAGGGGTGCCTTAAAAACCTTCCCCTCTCGTAACCTGGCTCCCGAACCCAGATATGGTTATGACGGACTGGTTCCTTCACTTTTTCAAATCAAATAGCACGGCAGGTGCTTCGAAATACGGTTCCTTGGGTGACGGACCTTCAAACCCAGGTGGCGACTTTGTGTTTTGCGAGCGCCTACTTCTCCGCTCGCGCTCCCTCGATCTATCGGGCCGCTTTTTGCGCAAAGAGGAACGAAGTCCTCTTTCCCAAGGGCATGCTGCCCACAGTGGCGACTCTGCTGGGGATAATCGAACCGATATTAATCCATACTTAGAGTTTAATACGTTTGTGAACAATCCCTTAAAAGTCTGTCAAAACGGTGAGTTTCGCACTGCCGAAGATTGGAATGGTGATTTAACAGGACCCCGTGTCCGGCCAATCTAATCTGGGACTTTTTCGATTGTTCACTTGCGTAGTTTCCTCTAAAGATAGACTAAATAAAGTGAGCCGAGCTTGAAAAGGCATTTTGCGATTTTGTGATTCTTTTTCTACTTAATCAATTTCTAGCATCTCATTTGCATCGATGTGGGATAAGCCTCGTTGGATCGTTTTGGCAATCCGGCACGATTTACCGGAGCCCGGGGACCCCGAATGACCAACAACCTTCGACGATGATGGGTCATGCTACCGTTTGACTGTTGCTCAGCGATATCGCGGGCAACGGGAGGTATATCTGTGGCCCTAGTCCGAGGAACCTGTTACAAGCCAAAACCGGTCTTTGCATATACAAAGCATTAGAACTCTACAAACTAGGACAGGTACCTACAGGGTAAGATTTATTTGCATCTAACCCCCATATACTGTCTACGTGTTACTGCTTTCCCTATCGCATGCACTGTACATCATACCGTCTTGCGTAGGAGCATGTTTTAGGGCAGCTTTTAGGATCTCGTTCTTACAAGTATGTCTTGAGCTGTGTTAGGTGTTGTTATGGCCCGATGAGGAGTCATGCATCCAGATGATGCATGTTGTCAGCTTTTTTTCAAAACCTTAGAACAGTAGGGACTTTAGGAAATCAAAAGTTTCCTACACCCTTGTCTATATACCTGATTAGGGTTTCAAACAGAAAACTAGGAACAACAAAGAACATGCCATGATGCTTACACCAGTCAGGTAACAAGTGCCTCCTCACTTACACCGCCCGGCTAGCAGCACTGTGCCGCTCATGCCATTTCTGGTAATAGTATCCTGACATGTCCACCGAGTTGTTCCAACTTCAAAGTTGAAACCCCAATCAGTGAAATGGCTGAAGGTTTAGGTTTCTTCCGACATCCTTTAGACTCATATTGGCTCGAACAAGGATACGTCCCCAAAAGAAATTCTGAGGATTCTGGCAATGCCTGAACAGCTCGAGACAGACTTGTTTTTTTTAGTTTTAGAGTCTAGGGGCGACACCGACGACGCTGGCTGCATTACTTTAGTCTTTTATTTAGATTAAAGTTACTGCAGGACCCCCTACTGAGCCTTCTGTTTATTGTCAAGCAAAGTTCTGAGCCATTGCACCGCCAAGGAAAGTATCGAGGAAAGTTGGCAAACCCACTTGGGAACGTCTGCAACAGAATCCGGGTCAGAGGCTTGTCAGGTTACAATCCCAGTCAGTCACAACGGAAGACTCTCCACTCTCTTCGTTAGCTGCCTTACGATTAAGCTCGTCACCAATTTTGGAAGAAGTTGTGCAGCCAACATCTCCTGTTCTCTCTTCAGCATCTGAAACTTCCAACATGGCCGGAAATCCTGAGGTCCAGCCGCTTACTGTGGAGCAAATGCTCATGAACCTTCAAACTAGCATCACTGCCATGCAGCAGAGGGCCGCCCAAACTGATGCTAATGTCACCCGTTTGAATGAACTCTTCGACACTTGCATTCCACCACCTCTTGAGGAGGAAAGCGAGGCCGAAGATGATCCGCACATGCAGCGAGTTATGGTTGAAGATCCCAACAATCCCGGGCGCGTCATTGTTCAGCACAACCCCCGAATTGTTCATGCACCCGCTGGTAACCCTGCAGGCAACATCCTGGCTGAAAATCCAGGCATTACTGATCTCGTGGCCAAAATGGCCCAGCTTGAGGAATCCATTACCAAGGCAGAAAAAGTCAAAGCTGGAGGCATTGACTTAGATCGTCTCTGCCTGTATCCTAATGCCAAGCTTCCTGAGAAGTTTAAAATGCCAGACTTGGCAAAGTTTGATGGAAGTGGTGACCTTCGGACCCATCTTTACAGTTACCATGCTGCAATGAAGCTGCTTTCAGTTGAGCCTGAGGCCATGTCACAACTCTTTCCTCAAACGCTCTCGGGCCCTGCCTTTCAATGGTTTCTGTCACTCGACATCGCCAAAAGAAGGACTTGGGAGGACATTGGGACTGCATTTATTTCGCAGTACAGTTACAACTCTCAACTGAAGATGACCACACAAGAGTTGGAATCCACAAAGTGGAGGCAAAGGAGTCCTTTGCCGATTTTGTCAAGAGATGGAGAGCTAAGGCTGCTCTCATGATTGATCGCCCCAGCGAGAAAGACCAGCTCCGCATTTGGTTCTCCAGCAGGACTATGCTAAGCATTTGGTTTTCGCTCAGGCATCTGCAAACTTCGACACCTTCTATGATTTCGGTCTGGCCATTGAGGATGCACTCCAAAGCGGAATTCTGACAAAAGGGGAATCTTCTAATCCCTCGAAGGCAAAGCCTCGTGCTTACTCTGGGAACACCAATGCTCTGTTTGGGACGGGGACCTACTCCAATACAGCAACCAGTGGTACCAACGCTTCTGCTTCCAACACCACAAACCACATCGCCGATGTCAATCAGGTTCAGTCGCCACAGAACAACCGGCCCCGTGGACAGCAACGTAGCTTCTCTGCAATTGAGGCACCTCTGTCCTCAGTTTTGGAGAAGTTGGTAAAGTCAGGGCATCTCAAGCCCCTGGATCCAATGCCTTTAACCAAGAACTCGTCGCCTGGCTTCAAGGCCAATCTCTATTGTGCCTACCATCAGGGTGCTGGCCACCTCACAGACTCATGCTTTCGTCTTCGGCATGCAATTCAGGATCTTATAGACGAAGGGACTCTCTCGGCACCACCTCCGCCAGCCCAAAAACCAAATATCCTTTCCAATTCCTTACCCCATTACAAGGCTGTTCCACATATCAGCCAAATCTCTCTCAGCTCCACACAAATCAACCCTATCTCCACTATATTTGACCCCACCGACCATATAATCCCTGTCGATCAACCAAAACCCATTGTGCTCATACCTACAGAATCCGATGCCGAACTCATGTTTATAGGGCAAACCTATAATCCGCCCTCCCATTTGGTGCAAGCAGGCTTGAATTTCCTCAACAACAATATCGGTGATCTGCACGACGGTCCTTTTCCACAAATCCAACTTGATCCTACGTCAACTCGTAATCTTCCCATCTTTGGTGTAGATTCTCCTGGTTCTGTGCGGGCCTTTGCAAGTCAATTCAGAGCTATGATGCCAGCCTTACCTGAGCCGGAGCCGGAACTTGATATGCAGGCTGTAGGCTGGGCAATAGCTGATAGTGAGGATTATCATGCCCCTCTTATCCAAGAATGGTTCCAACTCGAGTTGGAGGGTTTTCCTCTGCACCTCGAGCAGGCTCCACCCGACCCGGCATGGGAAGCAGAATGGATCGCTCAGCATGAACAAATAGCACTTGACCCTTTGGATGGCATCTCCTTGTACATGCTCTTTCAGGAACCTCAGCCTCAGATTCCTGAGGAAGAGTACTTTTGGGATCCTGAGCCCGCTTGGCAGTTTCCGGTCACTTTTCCTGGGCCTCTCCAAGGTTATCCTACTCCTGAGTACATGACGCACCTTGTTGAAGACAATCTGGTTCAAGAGGAGACCCGTGTCTTGGGAGAGTGTTTCTTCCCTTCTACCCTCAACAGGCTTGTTGACTCGGTAGCTGGCCCTGCGTATGACCCTTGCTCAATATCATAGATGAAGATCAACCACGCCCTGTGGTTTCTCCTCCAGAAGACTTCAGCGTCATGGTGACAGGTCTGGTTCCGCCAGCTAATCTTTGGGATGTGGATGAGATAGTCGATGTCCAGGTTGGAGCCGAAGTTTGGGCCGTCAGCCGTTCTCTAGCTGATGGTGGCCTCTAGGATGTTCCTTTTACTGCAAATCCGGAGCCAGAACACGAGGTTGCAGCGGTCCAAGATCTGAATTTCTGGGACTCACTACTGATGAAGGATCTCAAGAGTGGGATACAGAAGCGCCGGTAGCTGCACTGGCCATCGACAAAGGAAAGCGTAAACTGGGGGAAGTTCATCCGATCTATGGGATGTGAATCAAGACCCTCAAGCCGTGGCCTTCCTTGGGAAACGTTCTTAACATTACGAGGAGTGGACGAGTCTTTCACCTAATCTGCAAGCTGGGACTTCGTCCAACCCTTCTAATCAAAGGAATGAACCCATTGCCTTCCCAGGGTCGGCAGAGTTGCCAAGCACGGATCTTATTCAGAGGCAGCTTGAGCGGGTTCCTGCTGCAATATCTCTTTGGGGCCTAATTTGTTCTTCCCGTGAGCATCGTCAGAAGCTATGCCACACTCTTGCCCGTTTGGAAGTTCAATCTGATGTCACTCCAGCTATGGTTTCCCTCATCCTTCCTCCTACCGCTAAGCACACCGTGATCTTCACCGACAAGGATCTTCTTGTTGAAAGGAACTGATCATAACCGCCCTCTGCACATTACAATCAAGTGTCGCGAACTCTGGCCGATTGTCCTCATTGACAACGGTTCAGCCATTCGTTTGCCCGATGAGGGTGGCCTATCGTCTGGATTGGCCAAGAAAGATTTTGCACCTTCCAACCTGGTGTGGGCAGCATGACGGCACTCGCCGTGTGGTTGAGGGCACTTTGATGCTCAAACTTGATACTGAGGGTTTCGAAATGGACGTTGAGTTCCATGTCGCCGACATACCGCAACCTTTAACTTTGTTCTTTGGGGCGGGCCATGGCTCCACCGTTCGAGATATCATGGCCGTGCCATCCACTCTTCACCGTAAAGTCATCTTTGGACCGCCGTCTGGTACGCTCACCATTTGTGGGGATTCTGGAATTCGTCCGCTCAAAGAGGATGGAACATCGGTGCTGGGGATCATGCATGGTGAGGAGGACGTCGACCTTGGAGGTTTTTCTTTTGATACGTCAAGTTCTGTTTTGGCTATCAACGTGGACAGGGACTTCCTCATCAGCTCTGTCGCTATGGACATCATGCGCCGGATGTCTTATTTTCCTGGTCTGGGCTTGGGAGTCCACCATCACGGAGTTCCGGAGTTCCCTGTCTTTCCTTCTTCTGAGGGCCGTTTCGATTTGGGATACTCTGCCTCAGCCGGAAATGCCAAAAGAAGGAAACATACGGGAAAACCTCGAACTCTCTACGGTGATCCTGACAGTTACTTTGTGCGTGAAGTGGGGAATGCTGCTTACACTGGACAGTATGAGCCCTTCATCAATCAGGAAGCTGAGGCTGTTTGCTGGTTTTGAGGTCTTCGCCAACGACACTTGGTCTGAGAGTGATGACGAGCCAGCTAAGCTGGAATTCAAGAGGAAGCTTAATCAGCCAAAAGTGAAGACTGACTGGTTGGGGACTTTCGATCAGGGGAGCTTGGAGCTGTTCTTCCAAGAATTCTCTCAAGTGGGTTTGGCCAAGGAAGCTGAAGAAGCTGAAGTGCTCATGCTCGGGCCCGACGCCCTCGAGGACCCCAGTGCTCTTATCACTGAAGCCAAGGGTAGTGTTAAAAATTGCATTTTCAAACCACGTCTGACTTGCATTGATGACATTTCTGAGTCTGAGTCTGCGTCTGAGTCAGAGTCTGAGTCCAGTAAGTCTTCTAAGTCTAGTTCTGAGTCGGAGTTTGTGCCTCTTGGCCCTCCACGTCATAGCTTTTATTTCGAGTTTGACTCTCTTGCACTTGGCGACCCATTGGGGTCTTGTGAAATGAATGAAGCGCCTTCTGAGTACTTGCATGATCTTTATATAAACTGTGTCGACCCCGACGATGAAGGGATAGATTTCAATGGGGATATTCCCAAGGAAATCCGTGCCCTCATCGAGAGGGAAGATGAAAGGCATGCTCAGCCATTAAAAGAGGAAATAGTTTCTATAAACTTGAAAGATGAGAATGATCCCCGAATGGTTCAAGTGGGCTCCACGTTTTCACCAGAGGAGCATCGTGATTTCAATGAGTTGCTCACCGAATACAGTGATGTCTTTGCATGGTCTCATCAAGACATGCCGGGCATCGACCCTGAAATAGTGGAGCATCGAATCCCTTTGTTACCAGATGCTAAGCCTGTGAAACAGAAACTCAGACGGATGAGGCCAGATTGGGTTCAGAAGATCAAGGATGAGATTACGAAACAGATCGACGCCGGATTCCTCATGGTTTCTCAGTATCCCACTTGGGTGGCCAACATCGTTCCCGTTCCCAAGAAGAATGGGCAGATACGAGTCTGTGTCGATTTCAGGGACTTGAACAAAGCAAGCCCCAAAGATGATTTTCCCTTGCCACACATCGATGTGCTTGTGGATAATACGGTGGGGCATGCTTTGCTTTCGTTCATGGATGGTTTTTCAGGCTATAACCAAATTCTTATGGCACCCGAGGACCGTGAGAAGACAACGTTCATCACTGAATGGGGAACTTACTGCTATCTGGTCATGCCTTTTGGGCTGAAGAACGCTGGACCTACCTATCAGCGGGCTGCTACAACCATCCTGCATGATATGATCCACAAAGAGGTCGAGGTTTATGTGGATGACATGATTGCCAAATCAAAAACTCGAGAGGGACACATTCCTGTACTAAGGAAATTCTTCGAGAGACTCCGTAAGTTCCGTATGCGTCTCAATCCACAGAAATGCACCTTCGGAGTCACGGCTGGCAAGATGCTCGGTTTTATGATCACTTCCCGTGGGATAGAGGTTGACCCGTCAAAGATCAAGGCAGTGCTTGAGATGAAGCCACCAGTGTCTGAAAAGGGAGTGCGGAGCTTTTTGGGAAAGGTTCAGTTCATCAGCAGATTCATCGCCAAGTTGACCTTAACTTGCGAGCCGATGTTTCGTCTACTCAAGAAGGATATCCCGTTTGTGTGGTCAGATAAGTGTCAAGCGGCTTTTACTTCCATTCAGAACTATCTTCAGAATCCTCCGGTTTTGATGCCACCAGTACCTGGGAAGCCCTTGATACTCTACTTATCTGTGAATCCGTCTTCTATGGGATGCTTGCTAGCTCAAGAAGGAGATAAGGGAGTCGAAAAGGCCATTTACTACTTAAGTAAGAAGATGGTTGGATGCGAAGAACGCTACACTGCGCTAGAGAAGACGTGTTGGGCTCTTGTTTGGGCTTCCAAAAAGTTGAGACACTACATGCTAGCTTACCCAGTGAAGTTGATTTCTCGGATGGATCCTCTCAAGTATCTATTCGAGAAGCCAGCACTTACTGGCAAGTTAGCACGTTGGTTGCTCATGCTGGCCGAGTTCAATCTCGAGTATGTCACAAGGAAGTCTGTTAAAGGCCGTGCTGTGGCAGAATTCTTGGCTGATCATCCTGTCGATGGGCCGGAGGACTCAGACTTTACGTTTCCAGACGAAGAGGTGCTAACAGTAGTTGACGATGTATGGACTCTCTACTTTGATGGGGCAGCCAACCAGAAAGGATATGGGATTGGGGTCTTGTTGATAACGCCCGACGGCTCTCATATTCCTCTGGCGTTCAAACTCAATTTTGATGTCACGAATAACCAAGCCGAATATGAGGCCTGTATCGTTGGCATGGAGGCCACATTAACACTTGGCGTTGAAAAGCTCGAGGTCATTGGCGATTCTAATCTTGTTGTATCTCAGGCCAACGGGGACTGGAAAGTTCGGGAAGAAAGGTTGAAACCTTACCATCAAGACTTGGAAGACCTTATTCCTCGTTTCAACAAGGTGACCTTTACCCACATTCCCCGTTTGAAAAATCAATTCGCCGATGCCTTGGCAACTTTGGCCTCTATGGTTGAACTTCCGTTAGGTGTCAAGCTTCGTCCTATCCTAATTGAACAGCGGGACTGCCCTGCTTACCAGTATGTTAGCACCATTGATGATGTCAATGATGGTTTACCTTGGTATCATGACATATGGAACTTCGTAGAAAGGGGTGAATATTCGGCTGAGGCCTCTAAGAAAGATTAACTCGCACTGCGAAGGATGGCTGCTCATTACATCATCTGTGGAGGAAAGCTTTACAGGAGATCCCATTGTGGGATGCACAAGCTCTGTGTTAACGGTGCTGAGGCCACCACAATAATGGAGGAGATTCATGAAGGAATCTGCGGTCCTCACATGAGCGGTATCATGCTTGCTAGGAAAATACTTCGTCAAGGTTACTTCTGGTCCACTATGGAATCGCAGTGCATGGATTATGTCCGTCGCTGTCACAGGTGTCAAATTCACACCAATCTTATGCATGTTCCTCCTTCTAAGTTATTCGGTATGACCTCACCTTGGCCCTTCTCTGTCTGGGGCATTGACGTTATCGGCATGATCAGGCCGTCTGCTTCCAATGGTCATCGGTTCATTCTGGTGGCAATCGACTACTTTACCACGTGGGTTGAGGCTGAATCCTACAAAACTCTGACTGCAGTTCAGGTTGCTCAGTTCATCAGGAAAACCATTATTTATCGATACGGTGTCCCACAAGCATTTGTGACCGATAATGGGGTTCACTTCAAAGGCAGGGTTTTGGAACTCTTTGACGAGTTTAAAATCCAGATTCATCATTCAACGACGTATCGCCCTCAGACGAATGGGGCAGTCGAAGCAGCCAATAAGAACATTGAAACAATTATCAAGAAGTCTGCAGAGTCCGCCAGGGACTGGCACGAGCAACTACCTCTGGCTTTGTGGGGGTATCGCACGTCAATTCGAACGTCAACTGGGGCAACACCTTACTCCTTGGTCTACGGGATGGAGGCAGTGCTCCCTATTGAACTTCAGGTACCGTCATTGAGGATCATGACAGAGGGCGAACTCACAGAATCTGAGTGGCTCAGTGGGGGGTTCGTTGAACTTATGCTTTTTGACGAGAGGAGGCTTCGTGCCTTGTACCATGTTCAGGGGTATCAGCGAAGGATTGCTCGGGCGTTCAACAAAAAAGTTAAGTCTCGTGACTTGCTTGAAGGCGACATGGTTACAAAGGAAATCCGTGCTCCCATCTTTGATCTCCGCGGAAAGTTCCGGCCGAAGCGCGCGGGGCCTTACATCATCAAGACCATCCTCTCGGGTGGAGCAGCTCAGCTCATTGACCTGGACGGCAACGAGTTCAACACTCTGGTTAACCTGGATCAACTCAAGCGTTACTATCCCTGAGAGAAGCTCGCTGGACCGAAAACCACAAGGGTGGGCGGTTCCAGGCAAAAATTAGAGCAAGCCTGCTAGACTGAAAACCTATAAAGGCAGTTTAGGCAAAAATAAATAGGCAAATATCGAGAGCTCGCTAGGCTGAAAACCTAAAAAAGGCAGTTCTAGGCAAAATTTAGAGCGTAAAAGGAGAGGTAAACACACGAGTGAACCCTAACCTAAACTACGTTTTGACCTGATTCCTTGAAAAGGGATACGTAGGCAATCTTTCTATGAGATTCGGTCACAATCAATCAACTCGATCCGTGGTTTTTCGTTCCAATATATGCGCTGACATTCAAGACCGGCTTGGTGTTCAACACTTGGACCACCAGGGGAGAATTCTTGATCTTTCGATTTTATTCAAACTATTATCTCTATTACATAACTGAGCGAAGCCTTTAAAACAGAAGCATCAAAAACAGAACGAAATGCAAAAGGCCTTAACAGGCTCACAGTTTATTTTAGATCATGTGAGCTTTCCCAGGAGTCAGTCTGCGTTTTGTCTTTCTGCAACTTCTTTCCATAGCCATGCTTTGTAGCGATGTTCCAGGTTGGTGCTGAAATCTGGATCTGCTCCTCCAAGTTGCCTCAAGCCCCAGTTGTGCGCATAGCCAATCAGGTTCTGGGCAGTGAATACAGGAGTGTGGAAGGCTTCCACCCCAGCTTGGTGCAGCCCCTGGCTCATGCCTAATTGCCGAAGGATACGGCCTGGAATGTAGAAAGTGAAGCTGGATAGCCCAGCAATCACCATTCTTTCATAACCCACAGAGTGTAGGGCCATGTCGGGAATGTCTAGCGCCCGGTGCCTCCAAACAATTTCCTGTGGCAACAGGTTATTCATGAATATATACCATTCCTCTGTGGACATTTTTGGATATAGCATCCCACGTTGATGCATCCGCCCAGGCAGGTGTGGCCAATTCGCCTCCGGAGCTTCAATCAATCCCAGCTTGTCTGATAACCACAGCTACGAGAGTGAAAAAGACAAGTAAGAAGCTATATAAAACTTGAGTGGAAAAACAAGTCAGAAACTCTGATATTGGCCTTAGCTGAGTGTTGAGTTAAAAACAGAATGTGTGAGAGCCAGAAAAAGGTGAGCTGAGTGAGTTTACCTGCAATAGGAGTGGACTGCCGCCAAATACTTCTGCCTGGCCGGTAGCTACCAAGTCCAACCCCATGAGTGTTTCTGCAAGAACTAGTGGCACGATGTTCTTTCGAACGCCCAGCTGGGTAGCAACATAAACCAATGAGGGATTGACGCGATCGTCTGGCGACACCAACAGATATGCAGCTAACACGCAGATCGTTAGAGCAAACCGTCGCCTGGCCTGCACGGCTGTGTCTGTAAGGTCACCTTCGGGCCCATACCACTCCATCAGGCGCATTATGTTTATCTTCCCTCCGCTTAGCAAACCCTCTGCTGCACCTTTTGAGATTTTCAACGCGGATTTCAGGAGTTTAGACATGCTTTCTCTATAAGGAGGCACGATGATCACGTTAGATGCAAAACCTTGGAGGTATGCTTGGAACTCCTCAACTGTTGGACATAACTCGTCATCTCCAAATCGGAACACGTGGACGTCTGGATCCCAGAACCGCACTGCAGCCCATAGGATTTCAGGACGCAGTCTCATGCTTCAGAGATAACGAAACGCGGCCAGCCCGTGGGACCGGAATGACAGCCAATCACCCGCTACGAATGTTTCAAGCCATGGGCCAATTAGGGTGGGGAGATGATTTGCCATCTTTTAAATGTTATCTGGGTTTTCTTTCTGGAGATAAGTGCTTTGCGTTTACAGAGGTGTAGCATTTTATAGCCCAAGCATAGCAGGATTTTCATCTTTGTTAAAGAAAATATCTAAAGAGGTTGGTGTGAGTCCTTTCAGGGGCAACACTTTTGAATTATCCCAGACCTTTGTTGGATGTCCTCACGTGGAGACAAAGCCTGCAAGCACAGCAACTTTTTGAAAAGAGGTCAAACTTGGCATTTGTACTGGACAGGACTGTCGCGCGATACACCAGTACAGTCGCGCGAGTGAATCGTCCCGCGCGAGATTGTCATTTACTCGCGCGTGGGTTGTTTCTTTTCACGTTTTTGAGAACTGCCTACTGGATTATTTTGGGGAATCATGGATTTCCTTTTATTTTATCTGCTGAGCAAATACAATAGGTCTGATGATCAAACAAAAGTAAAGAAAAACTGTTCGGATGCCTAACGGCTCTCGAACTTATCCTCAAATACAGACGGGATCCTTTTGAGTTCAGTAGTATCCTCCTGGTCTCGCTTGGATTTCTGCGCGAAGCCATGCCACGTAACGACTGTCCAGCCAGTCCACGAAGTTTGGACTAGGACCCTCAAGCACCCCATTCCTCCAAAGCCTTCGATACTCGCGCAGTGAGGACACATTGAAGTTAGGCAATTGGAATTCCTCAATTCCGGCCTTGTGCAGCCCTTGACTTATGCCCAGCTGGCGTAGGATGCGGCCCGGGATATAAAAGGTGAAGCTCGTCAAGCCAGCAATTATCACTCTTTCGAGGCCTGTTGTATTGACGGCCATCTCAGGCATAATCAGCCATGGACATCTCCAGACAAAGTCGTCGGACTGCATGTCATGCAGGATCATGCACCATCCCATTACGTCTTGTTCAGGATACAGCAGGGGTCGTTCGAGCAACCGTCTCGAGAAATGTTCCCAACCTGCCTGGGGAGCTTCGAGTAATCCCACTTTGTCAGAAAGCCACACCTGTGAGTGAAAAGACAAGTAAGGAGCTAGATAAAGCCCGAGTGAAAAGACAAGTAAGGTTCAAGAGTGATCCTTAGCCGAGTGTCGAGATAAAATGCGAAAGTGCGAAAACCGGAAAAAGGTGAGTTGAGTGAGTATTTACCTGGAGCAACTGTGGACTGCCACTAAAGACATTGCTCTGTCCGCTTTTGAACAGATCCAAGCCCATCAATGTTTCGGCTAGGACTGTCGGGATGATATTTTTGCGAGCTACCATTTGAGAAGCCATGCTCACCACACTGGGACTAACCCTTCCGTTAGCAGGAACTAGTGCGTAAGCCGCCAGTGCGCAAATCGAGAAGGCGAAACGTTTGTGTGCCTGCTCGACATGGTTTTCAAGAATGCCACCTGGCCCGTACAACTCAATCAAACGTGCAATGTCCAATTCATCATCATGGATAATGCTAGCCGTCAGCTCTCCGGAAATGTTCAGTTTCATCATCAGTAAATGGCTCATGTTCTCCTGCACCGGAGGAACGGCAAGGATGTTGGGATTTGCAAAGCCGGGTAGGTAGGCTTGGAACTCTTCCACTGTTGGGCACATTTCGTTGTCATAATTATGTAGACACCTCCCGAACGGGGCATCGCCATACAGTTGTATCATCACTGTGTTTGCTCGATTGGTTGCTCGCTTCATAAACCAAGATCGTGGATACCTCCATGGCTAGAGGTATCGCCACACGATAGCGGTTATCATCAAAACAGAGTCGCCACCTAGTTTGTTAAAGCTAGGAAAACAGATAGAGATTCTGGATACGAAAGCCATAAGTACAGTAAGGGGAAGGTGTTAGGCACCCCTTTCTGCCTAGCCATGAAGCTAGCCCATAATCATTCAACATAAGACATGTATATGCTTTATCTAACTCATACATGTAGTCTGTTTTTACGCCTTAAACAGTTAATAAGGTGAGCCAGGACTGTAAAGAAACATGCATCTGAAAGCAAGAAACAAAACAAAACTGTGCCAGCAGATAGATCACTCGGCCGGCGAATGGATGTCGCGGCCGAGGGATCATGCTGATATCAATGTACCGGCTGAGGCATCGAAGCCCCGGCTGGTGTTCTTCCTCACACCAGACAGAAAGTTTACAGACGATTAGAAAAGCTACGATTACGATTATAAGCAAAAATTAAAACAAACCAGAGGCCGTTGGGCCTCACCACCTTGATCCCTCAGTTGCTTGATTGCTTCGGATCGATCGGGATTGACTGATTGATTGCTTTTTGGACGAAACCCTAGGGTTAGGGTTTGAACTCTGGGGTTGGATCGTCGGATTGATGGCCGCCTATGGAAGGTTGGGGCTTTTGTAGAGAGGGTTTTTGTGAGTATATGGGCAGAGTATCGTGACTGATTTGAGGGTGTAGGTCTATCAATTTCTGTGTGTTTATTTTCAGATCTGAGGGTCTCTTTATATAGGCAAAGGGGTGACTCACTCAGTCCAATCAAATCACGGGGATGCAATTGCAATTGCATTGCAATGCAAACTCTTCGAGAGGCGGTGGGATTGGATCAGACGACCGACAGAAGGTTCGAGAGTCTGGAAAAAGGCCGATCTGGCAGCCGAGCAAAGGATGTCGCGGCCGAAGAATGGATGTGGCGGCCGAGCCATTGATCTGGCGGCCGAGGTTTCGATCTCTCAGGGAGATTTTACTAGCAACAGGTTGCTCGGGTGAGGAATGGATGTTAAGGCCGTGGAATCAATGTTGCGGCTGATCGATGGATTTTTCTAACACGCTATGTTTCTGTCTGAAAGGCTATTTGGCTCTGGATTGGGTCCTCTAAGTGGCTCAGAGTTCTTACCGTAAGTCCATGGGTTTCACAAGAAAGCAATCAGCAATCATCAAATCCGTATCATCATCGGGATGGTCCCAAGGTGGGAGTTGAAATAATCGTTAGGCCAAATTGGGGTGTCTACAGATGCCCCTCTTTGACTGAGCTCAGACGGATCGCGAGACATGTTTGAGTAAAAGTCAAAGCTGTAAAAGCAGCTCAATTTGGTCCAACCACTATTCCAAGGGTTTTTTTTCTTTTTTTTTTTTTTCCGAGAAAGGTTTTGTTATGGTCGGGCCGGGAGGCTGCCTACGTATTCGACAGGGGAAATTCAGACCAATCGTAGTTCAGAGAAGCAATAAAAAAGAAAAAGTTTGGCGGATTAGAGACAGAAGACGTACCTTTGGGCTTAAAAAGCCGTAGTGCAACGTACCTGGGTAGAGCTAGGGTTTTGGCGGAAAGTAGTTGAAGGAGCGCGGGGCTGCCGGGGAAGTTTTTTTTTTTTTTTTTGCAGAGAGTCACCTTTAGTATTTTGGGGTAGATCAGTACACGGCAGGTGTATTTGCTTTTCTTGATCATCCTTACTTTGACTGAGGGGAGCTCGGTAGAGTAGCCTATCCTTGCGAATGAGCTGGAAGGAATTGATGTAGTTGGGGCGGGATCCAAGCCATATGTGGGGATGAATTGGATGCCAGTTTTGAGATAGAGGGTGGAAGCCAAATCATCTTCTGGAGACGAGTTGGATGCCATTACAGGAGGCGTAAGGGCCAGTAACCGGGGCCTAGAGTGCTGAGATGAAGGTACCGAGGCACGGAGCCGGTTGTGATCATGAGGTGAGAGCCTGAGGTTTTGGAGCTTTGAGCTTTTGATCGGGCCGAAGCGCGGAGCTGGTTTTGATCATAAGGCGAGCGCTTAGGAGGTGGAACCGACGCACGGAGCTGGTGTTGATAGTTCAAAAATCTTTGCCTTCCGGAGGTAAGAACTTGAAAGGTCAGAGCTTCGAGCTTTTGACGTGGTTGAAGTAAAGCGGGAGTCTGAGGTGTTGGAGCTTTGAACCGAAGCACAGAGCTAGCATTGATCATCAGTCTTGAGTGGTCAGGGAGGTTGAAGCTTTGAGCTTGATGTGATTGAACCGAGACATAGAGCCGGTTGTGTTCTGATGATTTGTGCATGGAGCTTTCTTATCGTAAGATTTTGGCTTCGAGCTAGACGATCGAGGCACCGGGCCGATCAATAGAAACCGAGGCATAATGTGTCGCATCATTTCAATTGTGATTCATATGATAATCAACGTCAAATTCTATTGAACACAAGCAAAAGATGCAAGGCTACCCCATGAACTCAACGAATACGATTAATCGTTGTATGGGGTGATTTGGAGGGGCTTAGAACAAGTTGGAAATGATTGGGGGTCAAAACGATGAAGTTCAGAACAAAGCAGTGAAAACTGTCCATAAACTCCTGGTATCGATACAGCCAAAATGGCCGTATCAATACAACAATCAAATCAGAAAGTGAAGCTACAGTTTTGAAATAGTATTGATACGGGGAAAATCCTGTATCGATACAGCAACGTTATGAGCAGATTTTCTGCAGATTTTTGAGGTTTCAACTACAACAACAACCAAAGGCCCAATTTCAAGGATAAAAGCACATCTTTTACATATATTGAGAGGTAGAATCCCTACCTCGAAGCCGGAGAACGAAACCCACAAAATCTATAAGCCCTAGCTTTCCAAAAACCTTGATTCGAACGAAATACTCCGCTCCAAGCTCTAATCGATGAAGAGTAAACCCAAAATCACACGTAGAATGAGGAATGGAGGTTAGTTTGGTGAGGGTTTTGGGTGAGTGGGTGGAATTTGGAGAGGAAGGGAGAGAGGCCGAGAGAAGAGAAAGAGACGTGAGAGATGGAGAGCAGGAAAAATGATCCCCTACTCTCTAACCCTCCTATATATACCCATATATTTACGTATCACACTAGCACCCCTTCCACAATTAATTCCATCATTTAGCCCCGATTCACATAAATACCATTATTTCACTTTCTTTCCCAATAATCATGCATTTATAAAATATTAACATTTGATAAAATAAATACGGGTCTCTACAGGGGAGGTTTAAATGAGCAAGCTGGTCGTCAAAGAGGGTGGAGTATGGAACCAAAGATTGAAGAGCATCTAGAGGGAAATAAGAAGCAGAAGAATAAAAAGATTTAAAGTGTTGGTGGAATTCATTTCTAATGGAGATTTCATCAGACAATAGACCCCTAGAGGAGGAGGTAATCTACCAAATGTGATTTCCAGCTTTCCTGGCTTTTGTAATTGAATGAAAAAACTTTGTGTTAGAGTCACCTAAAACCAGCTAGTGTTGCTTAGCTCTTTGTGCCCAAAAAATCTCTTCTTGGTCTAAGAGAGAATCCAGTTCAATCCTCAAGGACTTTTCAAGAGGAACAAAGGAAGGGAAGAGGTTCTCTTGAACATTACAAAGCTGGGATTGAATCTTTTTTATTTTGAGAGGGATGGAGTCTATTCTTTCTTTGGCCCAAAGTTCTCCAAAGTTTCAGAACTTTTATTATAATCTTATTAAAACACACGATTCTAAAAGGGGGATAACTAGGTATATGTATGTTCCAGGTGAAAGAAATAATTTGAAGAGATGTTGGATTTTTGAGCCACTAAGCTTCAAACCTAGAAGAAAAAGGGAAAAAATTTGAAGGTGGAGAGGTGACAAAGGAAATTGGGGCATGATCGAAGCGTGAGATACCTAAGTTGGTCATGAAAGCCCTAAGGAACATGTATAACCAGCTCATGCTACACCAACCCCTATCTAGCCTTTCAAAGGTGGATGCGTCTCCATCTTTATTGTTTGTCCAAGTGAACCACGGCCTTAGGTTAAGCTGTACTAGTTTAGAGCGCTTACCCTCCCTTGAAAAATCTGCATCAGAAGAAGAGGAAGAGGATCTCATCTTTGAGAGTGAAGACTGTTGTTTAATGGCATTGCTTAAAGAAAGATTAGTGCCTGCTTGAGCAGATTTTAAGGTATGAGAGTTAAAGTTTGCCAAACTATCATCTTCAAGGAAATCTAGAGCAGAGCATCGAAACACCTCAGTGACCTTAGGAAGGATGTTGATGGGAGTCAAATCAAGTTGGCTTTCATTGTTTAGAGGTGCATGGGTGAAAGCATGGGTTACAAAGGGAAGAGATGGCTGAGTTGTGGTGGTTGGGGCTGCTTCTGCCAAAGGGATGGTAGGGGTTAATGGTAAGAGTGGAGGGGGTTTGAAGAGGTTGTATGCAGTGTAGAAGGCTGGCCAGAGTTAAGTTGGTGATCTAAAACGTTGGGTGTTGGTTGAGGAGGAGTGGTGGTGTGGTTGACATTGGTTGGTTGAGGAGGATTGATAAGACTTGGGGAGGGGGGACTAAAGAGAGATATGGCCGACTGCCACCAAGAAGAAGAACCCTGCACTGGGGGTGGAACAGGTTGGAGATTGGGGACAGGAAGAGGAGATGGGTCTCCTTCGGGGGTGTGAAAGACTTTGTCAAAGGAATGATTGTCTGAGATATCAACATTAAAAACAAGATTCTGATCCATCTCCATATCCTGAACTTCATCTTCATAAAGCACCCAAATATGAGATATATTTGTTACAGTCAGTGTTTCTCAGAGCTCTCAAAGATGGAGAGAACATAGGTTTGTTATTTTCAAGGATAAGGGGAAAAGTTGAGCTGAATGGAGACACATTGTAATGCTGATGAAGGCTATCTAGGGCTTCCACAAAACTGCAATTGCATGCATTATTAGAATGCCCAATCCTACCACATTTATAGCATACCCTGAAGATTCTTTCATATCTGAATGAAATCCAGTGGTAATCTCCCTCTAAAAGCTCAATAAAGGCACCAGGAATAAGAGGTTCATCAGTATGAATCCTAACCTTGAATCTGAAGAAATCAAGGCTTCTTGTTCTGACATCAGACCAATCCACTTGGAGAAGATGACCAGCCGCAGAGCCAAGTAAGTTTGAGCAATCAGAGTAATAGCATTCAATAGGAATGTTGTGAGCTTGAACCCATACATCCATGGCAAGGAATTGTAGCTGAGGTAAGACTGTATTTGGGGCCGAGGGTTAAAGAATAAGAACAGCCCCATGGACATTACATGGTTGTTCAGCCAAGATACATTCGAGGTCACACAGGTCATCAAAGTGAAAGGAAAAGACACCTGAACGCTTTTCCATGAAGATAGGGCCTTTAGTGAGCCAGAAAGAGTTAACTACTTGCTGAATAGTAGCTTCTGAGAAGTAGCGGTCATCAATGAAACGTCCCAACAGAGTTTTTTCCAAGAGATTTCTCAGTTGAGAGGAGATGACAAGGTCAGTAGGGAAAAGCCATCCCCTCTGATCAATGAAGTCTGGGTCGTCAGTATTTGAGGAATCCACACTTAAACAAGCCATTAAAACAATAGTAAATGAAAATAAGGAATGCAGAGATTCAGAGGGGGTAAGCCTAATTAAAGAGAAGAAATTATTGAATTTATAGAGAGCTTAACCACAGGGAACCCTAGAAAGGAACCTCAGGTATATCAGAGGAGATTTAAAAAGACCAATCTAGAGAAGGAACTGCAAATCATTAAGAAGATCAGAAATCAAGCCACGCAAGCCACAAGAGTGGGCGAGAAAGATTACACTGAAAGAAGGATACGGAGCAGGAATTGAAGAAACTAGATTGGGGGAGTGAAAAGGTGGGTTTGCACAAGAGAAGGGAGAAGCTCCAAAGGAGCAAAACAAACGAACCCTATTCTAGAGAGATAAAGGGTCACAGCAGAAACCTTCACAGCTAGCTACTTATGAATTCATTTGTAGACACCCCAATCTGGGCTTCCAGACTAGTTTACTTATGGTTTCTGATTCCCCGATGATGAAACGGATCAAGAACACCTCGGGAATGTCGAGTGTTTGAGCTTTGAGTGTTTGCAAAATCCTTGAATCTAACCTAGCCTAAGCCACATCAAAAAGCCAAAAACCAATTGTTGCACGAGGGTTTAGAACCATCGCGCGAGGATCAGGTTGCCAGGTGTGGTCAACAGTCAAAGCTTGACCGTTGACCATCGCGCACCGGGGAGAACCCTCGCGCGACAGTTTGGAATCATCGCGCGACGGTTCTAAGCCTGTCCCTATCACCTTTTTCAGCTGGGCAACTTAATCACCAAGTAACCCTCAGCCAGCCTCGTGGACTGGCTGAGCTCCTCTCTTTACGTCAGCCAACCTTTCCAAAGGATGGAATTTGGCCACCAAGCCAAACCAACCCTTGTTTGGTTGGTTGTTTTTCCTCCATACACCATTTACACCCCCTTCTCCTATAAATACTCCCTCATTGTCCCACTTTCAAAAGGGTCACAAGAACTCCACTTTCAAAGGGTTACAAGAATTCCACATTCAAAGGGTCATTACTTTGTACTCTTTTAAGCTAATAAAAGAGATACAAAGGCAACCCAAGAACATAGCTTGTTCTTTCTTCTCCATTACTCGAAACAACTCAAACACCTTGTTCAATCTCAACCTCAACTCAAAGTTCAAGCACTCTTTCAAACTCAATCAAGGTATAGCATACCTACTGTTTTCTGTTCTGATCTCTGAGGGGGGCTGATAGGGCCAAGCCTGGTAATCAATACCAGTCCTGGCCCTAAAGTCAGCAAAGTTACAAGAAGCATGTGATTGAGAACCCTCGCGTGACGGTTTCGAAAGCTCGCGCGACACTTCGTGTCTGTGTGATGATGAACCTTGTGGGGAAGTGTATCTTGGTTTTTCAGCTTTATATACTATTAATACTATTTTGAAGCATATTTAGGTTTTTAGATCACTGTGATGTATGCTAAAAGCCATAGTTAGCTTATTTTATAGTATTACTTAGTTTGGAATGCCCTGGGGTTGCTTCTGAGTATGTTTTAGAATCCCAGGCATGCAAAGCAATTCCTGGAAGTCCAAATAGAACCCTCGCGCGTGGATTCTCAATGCTCGCGTGATGGTTCTCTATTTTTCCAGTGATTGCCCTTGCATGGCAACTGAGGCTTAAGCCTCTGTTTATTCACCCCCACTGTTTAGGGGTTGTATTTCAATTCATTTGGCTTCTGTTTGTCTTAATTTGTAATAAGTAGTTACATTCCAATACATATTAAACTGTTTGGTTTGCCCCCTGGGTGAGCACTGGTCCTTCTAGAGCCCAGAAGGGGATCAAAATTCAACCTGTGGTGGGAGCAAACCCTCGCGCGAGTGTTTGGAATTGTTGCGCGATGGTTCTTTGCATGCACGTAGATCCATGCATGCAAAGTTGGCCATGGTGCATGGCATGCCTAAGGCTTGTGCAGTGTTCTTGATGTTCTGATCAGAGGGTTGGGTTTTTATCCCATTTTCATAGTATTCCATCCATCCATACTCAATATAATCACATCTTGCAAATCGTGTTACAGTTTCAAATCCCGATTAACTGTTCCCCCGCCCTAAATGGCTAAAAATTGATTAATAAAAGAAGAATCACAATGTTTTCAAAATGCCTAAGTAGAGACCGATCTCCGGATTGGGCGAGAGGGGTGCCTTAAAACCCTTCCCCTCTCGTAACCTGACTCCCGAACCCAGATATGGTTATGACGGACTGGTTTCCTTCACTTTTTCAAATCAAATAGCACGGCAAGTGCTTCGAAATACGGTTCCTTGGGTGTCAGACCTTCAAACCCAGGTGGCGACTCTGTATTTTTGCGAGCGCCTGCTTCTCTGCTCACGCTCCCTCGATTACGGGCCCTTGCTTTGGGAAACGAAGTTCCCATAGGCGCATTTTTGGAATCCGGAAATTTCAGGGCATGCTGCCCACATCATTACCTCCATCACTTCAAACAGAAATCTCCCAACCCCCAATGCCACAATCATCACCCAAGTGCCAACCAACAGCATCATCATCCTCCTATCAGCAACCTTACATTTCTCCACCTCTCTCTAGCCTGTTTGCCTCCTTATGCCCCCTTTCAAAACGGAAAATAAATCCTTATTTTTTAAGAAGGTAATTTCAAGTTAAAAAATAATGGGCTTACTGAAATAAAAAAAATATACAATATGGATCTCAATTGAAAGATCTCTATACGGTTTTAAAAAAATCAAAAAATATTTTTTATTTGCATTATTTTTGAGTTTGAAAATGTGAAATAAGTACTTATTTTTTAAGAAGGTGTTATGCAACCGGGCTTAGAAGCCCAGGTATGATCTGTGTAGACCTACGACACATTGGAGGGTCCCACCTAATTGAACCCCTCCTTACAGTCCTTGGAACAGCTAGCAAGCCGTCGACCTATATTGCTATTAGTCCATGAGGTTAGAACAACTCATTGATTGATGCGCGTGGAGAATACAGACTTTGTCATCCATGTAGCTGTCATCCATGCTTGAACTCTGACTGTTGTTGTTCATGGTGAAATGTCTTTGTGAAGTGAGGGAGAAAGGTGAAGAAGGAACTGTAAGGTCCTGAATTAGAGAGTGTGATGGAGTGAGGGAGAATGGGGAAGAAGGGCAGGGGTGGCGATGGAAAAGAATTGTAGGGGTGGTCTTATAATTAACCAAATCAAACTGAGCCTTATATCTCAATCACCACATGAATCATTTTCCTCCATTGAGCTCTGTCAATGGAGGATTTTCCCTCCAAATCCTATGGGATAGGGTTTTCCCTCCAAATTCATTTCCAGATGTGGTTTTCCCTCCAATTTTCGTCACAAAATGGATGCAATATGGCGCCAGCCGGTGAGGTGCCTTAAAAAAGGGTTTTTGAAAAGCACTTGTGTCTAATGAAATAAAATTAAGATCAAGTGTTTATGAGGTTTTGAGTCCAAAGTTCATGTGTCATTTTGAAAATTTTCTAATCATAAATTCTCTCTACTTTTCTTTTTTTAATGAGTAGATATCCGAACAACTTGCGCCTACCTCAACTAATTTTGAGGCCTTAAAGTTAATAACTAGGCGAACCCTCTAGTGGAAATTCTCTCTCTACTTGGTTCATTTTAGCACACTAGGGTTTAAGCACGTGCTCCGCATGTGGATTTAGACATGCAAGGAGTTCATAGAAAAGGTACATGGTAATGAATATGCAAGTGTCATCCTTGGTGGCAAAACTTAGAAGCTCTGGGTGTCAAGACAAAATGAGGTCTGAGCAAATGTGTATAAATTTATTAATCACATATTAAGGCCAATTCCAAACACAACTCTTTGCGTACATAAAAAGGAAATTTCCCTGGCTATTAGAGAAAAAGATTGATCATGATTAAAAAGTGTTCAAATTTGACAAACAACAAGGTACTTAGTGACTTAACTACAACAGCTATCTAAAGAGATGACCCTTCTAACTTCAAGTAGTTTTCTTTAGTACCAACCATGGAAACACATCATGAAGCACACTCAAAACATTTGGCAACCCACAAATCATAACTGACATCGATTTCTAGTTGGATTCATCCGGCATAGAAATACAATAATTGTCTTCATTGATTTTGAACGTGATGACTTCATATTAGATGTGTGCTAAGTGTAAAGAAGAGAGATAATGCAAGCACCACACGGTGAGTCCACTATAAAAGTTTCGTATAACCAGCAACACATATTGAAAACATCACACGAGCCAATAATTTAAAGCATAATAAAAATCAGCTTTGACTTCTTTCATGCTTTCCCACATCAAGTGTAATAGCTACTATTAGGATTAGAAAAAGAAGAGACAAATCAAACAGTACCCATGCCACAAATTCTGGGTGGATGGTAGGGCCGTAGGGGGAATAATATTAATGGAGAATGGTTGTATGGCGTTACAAATTTTTGGGGAGGATAAGAAGAATTTTATGAACTTGAGTAGCTATGACAAGAAGCTAATAAGGAAAGTAACAATTAGCATCAATATCAAAAAAAAAAATATATTCCAACTAAGTTAGTTGTAACAACTCTGATTTTTACTAAATAAAAATTTCATTGTTATTTGAAAAGTCTTTAATTATTATTGGGATGTTATAAATCTCTTCTATTTGCTAATGATCCGTCGTAGTTAGATTGAAGCCTTATGATTACGATTCTTGGCTGGAAATCCTACTAGACTAGTATAGTTAGTTTTTAACCAACTAGTTAGAATTACCTAACTACCATTTTATCTAGTTACTTCCTCCTAACCCGTGGTGAACTTCTTGAACCCTTTGAACCTCATGAACCTCTCAACCCTAGATGAACCTTTTAGCTTTACCCTTTGGGCGATAAATGCCAGGAAAATCTTTACCCATTGGACAATAGAAAACCTAGATTTTCTACCAAAAGTACTTTACTAGAGTTGGTTAAAAGTACATAGATATGATTATATATAGACATATATACACATGTTTAAAGTACATAAGTATTATTTAGGTATAGAAAGTACCTCACCTTTTATCCATTGGATAAGAACCGTTAGGAGAATTATTACCCATTGGATAATAGCTTAGCCTTGCCAATAAGTACTAAGATTTATTAAACTAGTAATTCATTAGATTTCCCATGTGCTTGAAAGATTAAAATAGGTTTAAGTACCTTGTTTATTTAATATGAGTACTTAGTATCTTGGGTTATTTAATATATGTACTAGTATTATTATAATAAAAACATGTGCTCATTAGAATAGTTTAATAGGAAAGCGTGATACTTAAGAATCTACCTAGATTGTATAGGACATACTTATATATACATTTATATGTACTTGATTATATATATATATATATATATGTGTGTGTGTGTGTGTGTGTGTGTGTGTGTGTGTGTATATGTGTGTGTATATATAGATATACAGTGGGCTTCCGTTGAGGACGCCCGCAACTAACTTAAATGCGAACTTTCCCATTCCCGATCGAATTTCGATGATCCGAGCCGCTCAATGTGTTCAGAACGTGATTTTAAGGGTACTCGCGAAAAATCAGCAAAAAAAAAGATTGGGAAGGGCTTCATCCGAGCAGTTTTTGTTTATTTTTAATTGAACGGTTCAAATAAAAACTGCTCAAATCAAGTCCTTCCCGGTCATTTTTTTTCCCGATTTCACGCGGGTACCCTTAAAATCACGTTCTGAACACATTGAACGGCTCGAATCATCAAAATTCAATAGGGAAATGGAGAAATGGGGTGGTCCGCAACTTAGGTCCGCATTTTAGGTCCGCAACGGAAGGGCACTATATATATATATATATATATATATATATATATATATATATATATATATATATATATATATATATATATATATATATATATTTAAACAGTTAGTAAGGCGGCTGGGCCGACCATGAACAATCAAAACATAAATTAGGTGGCTGAGCCAACCATGGAGAATTATGAACAAAATCAAAACATCAGTTTAATAGATAAAGATCAGAGAGGATCAACTCATCAGTGAACATTACCAGTAACATACTTACTGGTTTAACAGGGGGAGGAGGAGAAGGAGAGAGAACTTCAATTCAGAAGTTTTAACATTTAGAGAGAGAAGAGAGGAGGGAGAAGAGAGAGAATTAGATCCTGGTCTAATTCGGGATGTCTTAACCAGAGCCGACTCTATCCTTTTATAGATGAAGGATGAGAGGCAATACAATTATCAGGGGTTCATTGTGAACCTTTTGGACCTTCTACTTTCGGTGGAAAAGTAAACAGGACATCAACAGGTGAATAAACAGTGTCAGCATGTGGATGAATAGTACCGTTGTCGGCTGGATGAACAGTAAAAAGTGAACAGTGGTTTTACTATTCATGATTTTTAATAAGCTGGTAAAGAAGGTGCGGTATTAAGCGAGTTTGTGACTGGGACTGGCATTGAGGAGGCCAGCTGTTGAGGCGTTTAGGCTGACGTTGGGTGAGGTCAGCAATGAACAAATTATTGGACTGACGTCGGGTGAGGTCAGTAGTTGAGCTGAATGGTGACTAGTGAGCAGTTGATTGGGAAGCAGCTTTGTAAGAGCTGGTTGAAAGGACTAGTGCTTCAACAGTTGTTTAAACAGATTAATCTGGATAGCTTCGGGTAGCAGCTGTTAAGCTGGTTGAGCAGTGAGTAGCAGCTGTTAAGCTGGTTGATTTTATCAAGGATGTATGCTTAATCTTTCAACAGGTTGTTAAGATTTAACAGCTTCGTAGAGGACCAGTTGTTGTAACATTCTTCCGCTTCAGGAGTAGGACAATAGTCATCATCTGAAGAGGAACTGGAGGAGCAGGGTTTGGCTAGTTGCTCTTCATACTGTGTTACCAAATTTGTGAGTTGAGTATGGAAGATAAACGGCACTTCATGAATTGGTTCAGTAGACCGAATCTTCTGCAAATGATCTTCACAGATTAAATAGTTGAGATTATCAAGGTAGTGATCAGTGTTGTGATTATTTTCACCAAGATTAGTGGCAATTGACCAGGCCCTATGATGCCGGATTTGGCTTCTGATAGGTTTTGAACAGGGATAAGGGATCTCATCTTCAATGAGTTGGATAGGAAGATGAATCCTGCTGAACGGCCATTGAGCAGAGATTTGCATGACATGCTGGGCAGGGATAATATTCCCAGTCCATGTCCATTCAGGCATTTTGCTCTTTATCAGGACTTGAGCTTTCAAGCATCCATATTTAGCAAACAGGTTTAAAATGGAGACAGCCAGTTTTCTGGTAAAATTATCAGTCTGCTCCGGATCAGTGAAAATAAGTTGTCTTAACAGTCCATGATCCAATAGGGTCAAAGGAGTGATTTCAACTATTTTTTGATTATATTCAATATTAATAGTTTTGAATAGTTGTAAATCAATACAAGCTTTTGGAACACTATATATTAAATTACATTGGCAATCCATTTTATCCAATGGATAATTGGAACAAACAGGATTTGTTTTTGGGCAATCAACCCGGTCTTGGTCATCATTATAAAGAGATTCCCAAGTGATTTTTAAACCAGGAATTTCTTTAGTAGATAAATCAGTAAGAGTTTGGAAAAGAAACTCTTGGAAATAGTGACCATCCTTCTTGGCCAAATTTTGAATATTTTTAATCAGGTCAGTAGGAAAATCAGTAGGGAAAATAACCTGATTTTTTAGTGAAATAGGTATTGAAGGCTGACTTTGCAACAAAGTAGCAAAGTATTTTTGCAATTTATCAAGATGCACTTTCCTATTTCTAGGATGCAAATTCCTAGTCCTAAGATGCCTATTTTTCTTAGGATGCTTATCTATATGCATGTTTTTATCAGGATGCATGCTACTACTGGAGCTAGCTTCTAGGTCATTGGTCATGTTACCAGGAATGGTAACTCCTACATGCAGTGTATCTAGTTTAGTAGTGGGTTGCTCCCCCAATGCATGGAAAACTGTATTTTAACATTTTTAACATCATGATGCAATATGCAATTTTTTGCTTGCAGTTGAACATTTTGTTGAAATAATCTAGAGTATTTATTATTCAGATGATTAAGCTCAGCAGCAGATGCTTTATAAGCTTCATCAATTTTTTTAACAATTTCATTTTGCTCACAAAAATAGTAGTTTAAACTATGCAAGCAGTCAACAAATTTTTTATTATAACGATAATCCCCACACAGGTTCCAGAGTGCATCTAGAAGACATTGTTGGGTTTCGTCAATATTTTGTAAATGGTTTAACTTTTGAAAACAAAGGCTAGAGCCTTCAGGAAGTACTGGCAACGTTGTTGTTCCCAGGGTGATGCTTCTGTGAGTCATCTGTAAGAATAGCAGAATTATTAGCAAAGTAAATAGATCAATTTTGTAAATCATTTTGATCAGGAAATGTATTTTACCAGAATAAATAGTAGTGATTTTATCAAAATTTATTATGAATGGATAAAGTAAATATATAGAAGGTATTTCCAAAATTACTTTATCAGTCAGGTTTTTTATCAGGACAAACGAAATTTGGGAACAGACTTTATTTTGATAAATCTTAGCATTGGGTAAACCATTTTTAATAATCATTCTATTAGCAGATCTGAATTTTTCATTAATTTTATGGTAATATTGAGTAGATATATGATTTAGATCAGCACTTGTATCAATAAGAGCAGTGACTTGAATTTCCAAATCATCAATAATTAAATTGATTTTGTCATGCCATTTCTGGAGGTTAATAGGTTTTACTAGATTTAATCTTTTATCAGTGAAGATGAGTGCTTCGGTTTTGGAAGTATCCTTACTATTATTAGAGAATTCAGAGTAATCCAGGATTTTCTTTTTAGAAAACCTATTTTTTGACAAAACAATGTCAATGTTATTTTGCGAGTCTTGCAAAGTAACTTCGTTAGTGGTTTTAATAAACCTTTCAATAGTATTGTGTAGATTAATAGTAGGTTTATTATACTGGGGTATTTTTCCTTGTATAATAACCTGTCTTAATTTTTTAGTATAATGTTGTTTTGAAGCAACATCATCAATTAACAAATCTTCTTCAGGAAGCTCCTGAGTCAGGACATTTACCTCTTTGCAACAAGTATCAGTGCATCCTATTTTAACAGGATTATTAGGAGAGTGATAATCAGATGTAGTAACAACATCATCACTAGATTCATCAGAACTAGAAATAGCTAATATTTGTTTTTTATCAGAGTCAGATATTTTAGGCTGACTAATTTTTTGTTAATCTTGCATTGAGACTTGTAATGTCTCTTTTTACCACAATTAAAACAAGTAATCTTTTCAGTCTTTATCTTTTTGCGAGATGGTGCTACAGGTGGTGGACCATATTGTTCGCAGAAGTTACCAAGCTCATACTTAGCTTTTTTATTATTTTTAGCATTAATCTTCATATCAATATACATACGAAGACCTTCTTTTTGAATAGTACTAACTATGTCTCCATAAGTTAGTTTATCATATTTAACAATACCAGTGGGTTTATTAATAAAATGTTTAATAATGGTATGGATTAGAGTATTGACTCCATCATGTATGCCATGCTTATCAGTTTGAACAGCATGTGTGATATGTTTTCTTGAATCGTGATCAAGATACTTATCCCACCAAGCTTTCAAAATACTAGTAAAAGCAGAGGCTAACAATTCAACATTCTGAGGTTGGTTTAGATTAGTATTGGTCAAATAACTATTAGCGACCATAGACATATGATTTAGTTTTTCAAGAATTTGATGTTCACTAAGACCATCAATATTCCATTTATACAGTTTGGTAGAAGAAACAGAAAATTGATTTAACAAATTATTATTTTCTTCATACTGTATGTTAACAGGTGTAGGTCTGGAATACCAGTTTCTAGTATGACTAACAGGTTCAGTAGTTAATCTTTGAACCTTAGGTTGATCAGTGAACTGTTTCTGCAGTTCGATAATTTCATCACTAGAGGAGGTCATCTGACTAGATGATTCTCTGTATGTTACTACAGCGAGCTGTGGTGTACTAGGCTCAGGTTTAACAGTTAATTTGTTTAACAGATTTTCAATCTTAAGATCATCTTGACGGTTGTCAAGACTAACAGGTGATCTACAATCTGGCAGATTAATAAGGGGTTTCTCGGGCTCTTTACTAGGAGAAGGGACGCAGCTAGCCGTTCCATCTTCTAATCTAGTCTCGTTTTTATCAAGTTGTTTATCAGTGGTCTTTAAATACTGGTTAGTGTAATTGACCTGTTTAACAATCTGCTTACAGTCAGATTTATCAGTAGGTAATTTTAAAGGTGAAGCAGTTATGCTTGATCCTTTATAATCAATAATACTTGATTCTAGGGGTGGGTGACTTACAACAGTTTTATCAGATCTTTCCCATTTGGATTTAGTAATAACTTTTAATTTAGTTTGATCAATTGTTTTACTAGTCTTTTTACTAGGTTTATGAAACTGTAAATAGCTGGAGAAAGGAAGGACAACATCCTTTTCTTTCATAAACTGTTTCCATTTAACAATTAACTCTTCATCTGAAAGATCTTTTTTAACAGGAGAAGGTGGTTTAGTATTTTTAATAATATTATTTTTTGCATCTTCAATAATATTATTTTTTCTATTAATATTTCTAACTTCTATTATTAAATTTCTTAATATGGTTCTTTTATCAATCTGTTTATCAGGTGACTTTACTAATTTTACTGATCCTATTTCCCTTAGGGAAGGGAGTGAGTAATTATTGTATTTATTATAAGAATAGGAACTTTCAGCATAGTTATCATAAAAATATCTATATTTATTACTTTCAAAAATAGATTTATTAGAAGAAATAGATTTAGTATCATAGTTAATATGATCATCTTCATGATCTTGTTCATCAAAGTTTTCTGTGTCAGAACTATCAAATGACTCATGATTATCGTAAACAGGTTGATTATCATAATCAAATTCATTATCAAATGACTCATGATTATCATCATAAACAGGTTGGTTATCATAATCAAATTCATCATAAGAAACAACACGATAATCAGAATAGTAATCCATGATTAATTAGAGCCTTTGGAGTGAATCGAGGGACTGGTGGACGGATCTGCTTCTGAACAAGGGGAGGGACTGGTGGATGAATGACTACTAAATAATATATTCTTTTTCCCAAAAGAAATGGACTTTAAAAATTTATAATTTAAAGAAAATCCTTTTTATCATCCATAGTCTCTGCAGTTTTTCTATACCTGATTTGTATGTGTCTTGGACAGGAACTCATCTACACTCATAATTCAGACACTGTAATTTTCTGTATTTGATACCTATGCGTTTTAGAACTACCCTAATACTTCCGATACTCAAATCTGTTGTTTCCCCGTTCACACATACCTAGCACCCTGATGCTTCCAACCCTTAACTGCCCTAAACGCCACCTGGCTCAAGCGGGACTTACTCGACGGGATCTTTTACAGAAAACCAGAGGACTAGGTGGCTACAGCCAGAAACAACATACTTATTTACTGGAAGTATTTCTGGGCACCAAAACCATTGAACCATGAACTCATGCCCATATAATCAAATACAAACTCTTACCTGTCAAATACTGGGTGTAGAACATAGTGCCAAAACAAACACATGCAACTCATGTTCATATAATCAGATATAAACTCTGTCCAATCGACCGTGAACAATAAGCAAGATCACTTGCCAAAATAATTTTTTAATTTCGTTTTCTTTTCTGAAAATAAATACTTTACTTAGTAACTATTCATCCACCGGCCTCTACCACCGGCTCAGGGGCAACCCATACCACCAACCACCTACCTCACTACTCCCGACTTGGCTCTGAAGATTTAGGTTTATCATTAGAAGATTTAGGTTTATCATAAAACTTATCTTTAGAAGGTTCAGTGGTTTAACAGAAAATTAAACAGTTAGTAAGGCGGCTGGGCCGACCATGAACAATCAAAACATAAATTAGGTGGCTGAGCCAACCATGGAGAATTATGAACAAAACATCAGTTTAATAGATAAAGATCAGAGAGGATCAATTCATCAGTGAACATTACCAGTAACATACTTACTGGTTTAACAGGGGGAGGAGGAGAAGAGAGAACTTCAATTCAGAAGTTTAACATTTAGAGAGAGAGAGGAGGGAGAAGAGAGAGAATTAGATCCTGGTCTAATTCGGGATGTCTTAACCAGAGCCAACTCTATCCTTTTATAGATGAAGGATGAGAGGCAATACAATTATCAGGGGTTCATTGTGAACCTTTTGGACCTTCTACTTTCGGTGGAAAAGTAAACAGGACATCAACAGGTGAATAAACAGTGTCAGCATGTGGATGAATAGTACCGTTGTCGGCTGGATGAACAGTAAAAAGTGAACAGTGGTTATATATATATATATATATATATAATACAATGTACACATGTGCTTGATTGATTATTTTAATAGGAAAATCCTTTTACTTGAAAATCTCATTAGATCACATAGTACCCTAAGTACATTTCTATATAAATGTTTACTTGTACATAGATGTATACATATATATATATATATATATATATATTATATAAAGTACAAGAGAGAGGGAGAGAGAGAAACCCGAGAGAGAAAGATGGGCCGAGAGAGAGAGAGGGGAAGAGAAGAAGAGAGAGGGAGGGAGATTGGGTAGTACATAGGCTTGATTTTCTTGCATGGTACCTTGATTTGAATACAATCCATGGTTGTATACTTCCAAGCAAAATCTATGTACCCTAGTCCTTATATGTATAAACTACTAGCCAAATCTTATACAAACCCTCTTTCCTTCACCAAAATCTTCCATAATCCAATCCATAGTACCAAAACCTAGCCTTGCATGCCTAAAACTAGGTAGAAGTTGTACAAGCAATCTATGACCTGATCCATCAAGCTTTCAATCAAGCTTGAAAGATGAGAAAAAATCAAAGATATGGAGAGAGAGGGAGAATTCGGATGAGAGGGAGAGAGAGAGAGCATGCTTGGCCTATAAATAGCAAGCCATTCTAAGCTTGAACTCACACCTTCACTCTTTGCTCCAACTTCTCTCTAGAAATTCTAAGCTTTCCAAGTTCCAAAGTTCAAGTTTCTTGAGTTTTTCTTGAAGTTCTTGAGAGCTACCACCAAACTACCTCCAAAACCACCCCTAGATCTTTAAAGTAGTCTAGTTTAGTTAGCAAAGTTGTTTCTAGGAAGAGAACATCCATCTCTCTTCCTTTCGAAGCAATCCGAAGCCTTTACGCCGCCGATTCGCAAAATAGATGACCGATTCGCAAAACTGCCCTACCGCCAAGAAGAATGGTAGTTTTTCCCTACACTCTAACCTTAAGTATAGCTAATTGTATGATCTTGTAGATTAGTCTTATCCCTACCCGAAGTATAATTTGAAATGTGTATATTGGAAGATAAACATGTAGCACTTGATTAGAAGTATTCATATTTTGATCTTTAAGATAGTTATGAGTTGTTTACATGTTACTTGCATTACTTGTGGTTGTTTGAGAAAGCATAAGTGATTATCACTCCAAAGGCGTCCGTACATGTGGCGTTATGCTTTAGGTTATGATTTGAGCATGATTAAGTAATATAGAGTTAGATGACCTTGCTAGTTTAGTTTCAAGATTGCAATAGATGATTACGTGTACCTATGTGAAAAGTCCTACCACGGAGTCTATGCATGAAAACGAGACACAAAAACCGAGAAGTAGAAACATGGCACCTAGCGTGTGGTTAACATGGATAAAATATTTTTGAAACTACATAATGGCCGGGCTTGGTAGCCATTGTGTGGATGTGAAAACCCGCAAGGTGGCCGGACTTGGTAGCCCTTTGTGTGGACTTGCCAAAACGGTAATGAGGCCGGACTTGGTAGCCCATTGTGAAGATTGCCAATGGGGCCGGACGTGGTAGTCTCATTGGTAATATGGCCTGGTTATCCGCGGAGAGGAGCCAATGTAAGATTTGAATGGTTTGTGAAAACCGTAATATGGCCGAACTTGGTAGCCTATTATGTGCGTTGCCAATGGAGCCGGATTTGGTAGCCTCATTGGTAACAAGGGTTGGAATGATATTCAAAATGTTGCTTTTAGTGGAAAATGGAGACACGGTCTACGATGAGTTGCGTAGGAGAAACACAGAACTTATGACACCAACGCTCGAGGAATAGTGAATGTGGATGTGTAATTGTTAACCATTTTGTTAAAGATGCATGTTCGATTTGGAAATTGTTACCTATATGTTTTATTGATTGTAAGTTAAGGGTTAGTGGGTATGGTTTATTCTACTGAGCTCATGTAGCTCATGGTGTTACCTTTTGGTGACCTTGACATATTATACTGAGGGCGACGCTGGTATAATGTGTCAGAGTTCATAGATGAGCAGGATGAACAGTACGCTTTGGAGGCTTTCGGTGCCGAGGAGCTTGCTAGGATGAAGGAAGAGGCAGAACAGTAGATAACCTTAGATTTTTCCTTCTTTTGTGTATTATAAGTGCTCTCTTGGGAGTTATATATGTTGTAATAAGGAGCCAGACTCTACTTAGCTTGATCAATAAAATGTTTATGTAAC
The DNA here is from genome assembly GCA_025413875.1 of Rhododendron molle. NCBI lineage: Eukaryota > Viridiplantae > Streptophyta > Magnoliopsida > Ericales > Ericaceae > Rhododendron > Rhododendron molle. Next base: position 28,538,395 of record CM046391.1, read on the forward strand.
GAACCCAAAAATGGGGGCGTTACATTAGTACAAACTAAGACATCTTGATCCATACAAACTAAGATGATCCCCCAACCGAAAGATGATCCCCCATGCAAACTAAGACATAAGCATACAACATCTTGACCCATATATAGTTCCAGCACCGAATTCGTTAGCCATGATAGAGTAGCCTTCAGCTGCAATCACCCAAAGACCTGAATTTTATTCTCGGTTATTTAAAAGCTTTTACCCCTTCATTAAAAGCTTTTACCCCTTCAAGAACATAGATGAAATATTGGATGGATACTCTTTATATGCACTCCTTACATTTCGTAGCTCCACAAAAGCATCCCAACCCAGATTGTCCCATTGCAAGCAATTTCATTCCTACCCAACCAAAAACTCCAAAGATCGCCAAATCTTCCCAAATTGCTCTTTAGCTCAGTCCTTTAAAACTTAAAAAAATGAATCACCACCTAAGGCCTATATATGCATGCCCCAAATGCAGCTTGAACCCACTGCCTTTTTCTCTTGTCGCTAATCCTTTACTAAATCTCCCAGAAATCGTGGACCAAATCAAGCTTGAACTGCAACAAAGGCCCTAGCTTCTATTCCTGCAAATCTGTTTATGTGACTATCTTCATTCCCTTTTTAAACAATTCCCATGATCTTTTTTTTTTTTTTTCCTTTTTTGATCGGCAACAATATCCATGATCTTGCCAACCTCTACGGCGTGTCGAAGTTCCTGATTATAATTTGAGTTCAATACAAATATCGGAAGAAGAAATAGACGTAGCACTCTATGATAAATAAAAAAAATAGACGTAGCACTTACCTGTTTTGATGAGGCTGAACTTTAGGATCCTTAGAATTGAACTTGCTCATCAATTTCCCATATCAAATACTCTTCAATGGGTTACCATTTATTTCGAAGGCTGCCTTTTTCATTTTCTTCGATGTTCTTCTTAATGTATAACTTTGGAAAACAAAAGTTTATTCATTTCTTGGCATCTATGGTAGAATTGTTGGATGGAATTATAATTGTTGGCAAATTTATTTTTTATTAGAAACTGAAGTCCGAAAGTAAATGAAATGAAAAGGCCTAAAACTTTGGATCTATTTGGACGTGGCCGTGAGAAGTAATATATTGATATCATAATCTTTTTTTTTCCCCTCAAAATGCATATGCATAATCTGAAAACAAATGTATAGTTGGTTTGCCGTGCAACTTCTGTCATCATACATACAAGGATTACTACAATTATTCTTGAATTTTCTCCGATGGAGCTTGAATTGTCGTTTGTATGTAATGAAGATCAATCGATGACTTGATAACAATAGGTCATAATCACAATACAAAATACGCACAGTGAAATCAAGCCTACTTATAAAATACAAAAATTTCATGGAAAACAAGATGAGAGAGCACGGTGAAGAACAACCACATGTTTTTATTTTCAAACTGGAAAAGTAAATCGCCTATTGGATTCATTAAAACAAAGAAAATCCAACATAGAAGGAGACTTCAAACAATACCAGTAGGGAGTCTAGGGCCTACGGCATTTAAGAAGTAAGTTCCAATAGGTCTGCACTATTAATTTGTCCAGGGGATCGTTCACCGCGCAACGGGGTACTAATGCTCAATTCACTTATTTGCAGCAGAAAATTGGGCTAGAGTCCACAGTCTAGACTTATTGGGCCTCTTAATCCAGGTTATTCTTTTAACAAGCTGCGGATCCATCATAATAATTTCTCTGCAGTGTTAGGTCCATTAACAGACCAAACTGTCCTCAGTATATAACGGCAAAATTCAAACTCTGAGATTGGGCGTTGTCATTATTGTCGTGAATTTCGGGACGACCAAATTCATGATCAAAGCTTCCTCTCTCTCACTCTCACAGTTTAGGTTTCAATTGCTGAGCTCTCTCTCTATCTCTCTCTCGAGTTTGGTTTGGAGATTGAGAGATTTAGGTTTGAATTGTTGACAAAGGTTTGTCACTTGGATCCGACGAAAATTTTTCACTGCGATTGGAAGGTCTCTCTCTCTCTCTCTCTCTCTCTCTCTCTCTCTCTCTCTCTCTCTCTCTCTCTCTCTCTCTCGTTTATTTTCTTTACTGCGATTTGAAGGTTTCTATCTCTGCATTTGAGTGTGTGCGCATTTGTGCGATTTGTGGACTGAATTTGATAGAACAGATCGATGTTTACAATGATATCTTGTTTTCATTTTTTTGGAGTAGATTAATAGGACAGATCAACACAAATAATGATATTTGTTTTCATTTTTTGTTTGCAGAGGGAGTTAAATTTCCAGTATGGAATCTTCTATTGTTCTTCTGTGCAAATATGGTTCAAAAACTCTTGTCATACCAGTTAGGAGAGATTTCTGGTTTGACGATGTTGTCCGTAGTCTAGTTAAGAAGTGGCCAAATTTGGAAACCTCTAGTTTTCAACTTTTGTATGTTGTAGGTGGACATGACAATTGCATTCTAGATAATGATGCCGATTTTGTAAATATGTTCGCATTGGCTGGTGTGTATGGGGTTAGTTGCGTTGATGTAGTTGTTGAAGTGCTTTCTTCTTGTGCTAATCATAAAAATCGGAGTATTGTTGTTGAAAGTGTTGAATGTCGAAGAAGTTTTGAAGTCGACCAAAGTAGTACTATGCATAAAGTAGAAGAAGATCCACTTGAGAAGTTTTGTCGCACCACGAGATTGTCTGTCTTTCTGCTTGTTGGGCTAAGTTGATTTTGTTGGCCAAGAGTTTAGCAGCGGAGTAAAAGAATTTAGGGATTCTCTGGCAATGTATGCTATTGAAGTCGGATTTGTATATAAGTTTTTGAAGAATGACAAGACTAGAGTAACAGTGGTGTGTTCAAAAAAACATACAGAATCTGGTTGTCAATGGTTTATTCATGCAACCATGGTGAGATCTAACGGTTTCTTTTGTATTAGGGAGTTTGAGAAGAATCACAATTGTGTTGGTGTTTTTGCTAGTTTGAAGAATCCTCGGATGAGTTCAAAGTTGGTTGCTAAAGAGATTAGGGAGGAAGTTCGAACTAAGACAAACTATGCACCAATAGAAGTAGTGAAATTTTTTGAGAAGTACTATGGGAGTAAAATCAGTTATCACCATGCTTGGTTTGGGGTTGAGAAGGCAGGTGATGAGATGTATGAAGATTATGCACTGTCTTTTGACCTACTGAAGTGGTATGCTGAGGTAGCGAAGGAGAAAAACCCAGGAAGTGTTATTGATGTTGAGTATTGTGACAAAACTAATTGTTTTAGAAGGATTTTTGAAGCATTTGATGCATGTATCAACGGCTTCAATTATTGCTGTCTTTTGTTGGCGCTTGACAGGACATTTTTGAAGGGGAGGTACATAGGAACACTTTTCGGAGCTGTAGGAAAAGATGGTGATCAAGGTTAGTTATTTTTATTCGTCTTCTTGTGTGTTCAATATTGGTTTTCCGTTTATGTTATTTGGAAGATTGGGAGACAAGTTTAATACAGATAACAACATCTATTGTTTTTTATTGATATACAGTCAGAGCGGATTATGTTATACCATGAATAGATTAATGTAGATTAATGTTGCTTGTTGCTTTTTTTTGGATTAGGACTGTTTCCAGTGACTTTTGGCATTGCTGATTCTGAAAATGATGAGAATTGGCTTTGGTTTTTGAGAAAGTTCTCAACAATTTTGTCATCTCGTCCAATAACATTCATAACAAATCGTCATTCTGGGCTTTTGAAAGGTATTCCAGAGGTTTTTCCCAATGGATATCATGCATATTGTTTACAACATCTAAAGTGTAATTTGATGGACAAGTTTAAGGGAAGATTGTCTAACGGTTTGAGGGACAGAGTAGTCGAGTTGTTTTCTTATTGTGCATATGCACCATCGATTTCTGATTATGAGGAAGCTTTTAAAGAACTTTGCAATGTTGGTGGTCCGACAGCTAAGGCTTTTGTTGAATCATTACCTCTTGACAAGTGGGCAAATGCATATTTTGAAGGTAGTAGATATGGGGACATGTGTTCAAATCCCGTTGAGTCTTTCAAAAAATGGATTTTGGCAGCCCGTCATTTGCCAATTTTGAATGCCATTGACACGATAAGGGTTAAACTGATGGAGCAAATGTGTTATAGGAGGCAACAGTCATGCAAGTGGAACAACATCGTGTGTCCTGAAATGGATAAGAAGTTGTAGACACCCCAATCTGGACTTCCAGATTACTTTACTTACGATTCTTGATTCCCCAACGATGAAACGGATTAAGAACACCCCGGAAATGTCGAGTGTTTGAGTTTTGAATGTTTGCAAAACCCTTGAATCCAACCTAATCCTAAGCCACTTTAAAAAGCCAAAAACCCACCTCGCGTGCCAGGGCGCAACCATCGCGCGACAGGCTGGCTCCATCGCGCGCGGGTTAAGCTGCCAGGTGTGGTCAACAGTCAAAGCTTGACCGTTGACTATCGCGCGCCAGGGCGCACCATCGCGCGACAAATTGACTCCCTCGCGCGAGAGTCAGCTTGCCAGGTGTGGTCAAAGTCAAAGATGTGATTGTTGACCCACGCGCGATAGCTGGCACCCTCGCGTGCTGGTCCCACTCCTTCGCGCGACGGTCAACAACCTGTCCCCATCACCTTTATCAGCTGGGAAAACTTAGCCACGAAGTAACCCTCAGCCTGCACATCTCTTTGCACCAGATCTTTCTCCCTCTTGCCCTATAAATACCCCCCCATTGTTCATCTTTCAAAGGGTTAGCAACTTGGGGTTCAAATTTTGTGAAAGGGTTACAACCAAAGGTACCCAAGAACATAGCTTGTTCTTCATCATCCATCACTCAATCATCAAACATCCAACTACTCAATCAAGCCTCAAACATCAAAGCTCAAATACTTTTTCAAACTCAATCTAGGTATAGCATACCAACTGTTTTCTATTCTGATCCCTGGGGGGAGGGGGGGGGGAGCAGGGTCAAGGCTAGTAATCGATACCAGTCCTAGCCCTAAAGCTAGCAAGGTTTCAAAAACCGTCATAGTTGGAACCAGCGCGCGCTGGACCCACGCTCTCGTGCGACGGTCACTAGTCGCACGCGATGGTCCGCGTGGGGATTGGTGTCCTACTGTTTTGTGTCTTTTACTTTGTATAGACCACTGTTAAGCATGCTAACAACCAATTTACTGCTTTCCTTTGTTAAAAACTATTTGTTTTACATTTCAATATTCATTTCTATTGCTGTGGAGTACCCCTAGGATCTTTCTGAACATGTCTCAAAACCCAGAAACATGTAAACTAGACACTGGAAAGTTGGCTCACTCCATTGCACGCCGGGGCGCATCTATCGCGCGCCAGGGCGCTCCATCACATGCCAGACTCACTCCATCGCGCGATGGTCAACCTATTTCCAGTGACTGATTTTGCAAGGTTAACTAGGCCTCGGCCTCTGTTTTGTCCCCACACTGTTTATGGGGTGTTTTAATCATTTTGTGGCTTTGTAGCCCACTTAAACTGCCTTTAAATTGTATATTACAACTGCTATAAACTGCTTGGTTTGTCCTGGGTGTGCATTGGTCTTTCTAGAGCCCAGAAGGGGATAAAATTCAAATTGTTGGTGGAGCACCAATCCTCGCGCGTGTGTATGGGTGTGTCGCGCGATGGTGTTCTTGCATGCACGTAGATCCATGCATGCAAGTTGGCCATTGTTTGTGCCAAATCCATACAAGGCATTGTTTTGGTGTTTAATCATGGTGCTGGACTTTATCCCATTTCATTTTCCAGCGTTCCATCCATCCATGCTATATCGATCACATCTTGCAAACATGTTACAGCTTAATCCCCGATTAACTGTTCCCCCGCCCTAACTGGCTAAAATTGATTAATAAAAGAAGAATCGCAATGTTTTCAAAAATGCCTAAGTAGAGACCGATCTCCGGACTGGGCGAGAGGGGTGCCTTAAAACCCTTCCCCTCTCGTAACCTGACTCCCGAACCCAGATATGGTTATGACGGACTGGTGCCTTCACTTTTTCAAATCAAATAACACGGCAGGTGCTTCGAAATACGATTCCTTGGGTGTCGGACCTTCAAACCCGAGTGGCGACTCTGTATTTTCGAGTGCTTGCATCTTCGTTTGCGCTCCCTCGATTTTCGGGCAGCTTTGGCACAAGAGGAACGAAATCCTCTTTCCAAGGGCATGCTGCCCACAGAAGTTGGTCACAAGTTTCAACAAAGGTCTGTCGTGGACTGTGGCAAAGGCAAGTGAAGATGTTTTTGAAGTGTTCTCCCTTCCGACAGTTGTGGTTGATGTTCAGAGATGGACATGCATATGTTGTCAATGGCAGTTGAACGGTTTTCCATGTGTGCATGCAGTGACGGCTATTTAAAAGGTTGGCCTACAATTATCAAACTACATAGATCCTTTTTACACCGTTGAAGCTTTCCGATTGTCGTATGAGAGTATCATAAATCCTATTCCCACTCTCGGAGCTCCAGAAGTGACAAAAGAAAACCATGTAGTTCTTCCTCCAAAGACAAGAAGGCCACGGGGCAGACCTAAGGTTCAAAGAATTTGATCAAAGGTGTGAAAAGTTGGGAAACCACAATAGGAAGAGATGTAAAGAGCCAATTGAGTGAACTTGTTCTTGGGATATTGCAGAGTATTGTTTGATTTTTTCGATTTGAACTTGTTCATGGGATATTGCAAAGTATTGTTTGGATGATAGATAAGATTTTGTTTGATTTCTTCAATTTGAACTTGTTCATGGGATATTGCGAAGTATTGTTAGCATGATAGAGAAGATTTTGTTGGTTTAGTTGGTGTAATAAAGCATACTAATTTTCACAGATTTTTAGTCCTGTATATTTTGTTGCCAAAATACAGAGAACAAAATATGACAGATTTCATCATTTGTTTGACAGATTTCATCATCTGTTTGCACATTCACATCAGTATTATGAACACAAATGTATATATTTCAGTTTCCAAATCTGCAGCAACATAGGTATCCAGTAAATGTACCAAGATTAATGTCATTTTTGAAAAGCATGGCAACTCAAGAAGCCAAGCCCAGAAAACGTGCAGCAAACAAGGAAAAAAATTGACAGGGTTTCCTTGCTTTATGGCCTAGCCTAACGCCTTGCGTCTCAAACTAATAAAAATGGCAACAAACAACTGTGTATATCAGCCCACTCCGGGCATTTCTCATCCTAAATTACCATTCACAATCGAAATTCACAAATAAACCCACACCGGGCCTTCTAGCATCACAGTAAACAATCATAGCCAATAACCACAGTCAACAATCATAGCCAAAATACAAGTTTTATCTAACATTCAAAATCCAGATTGTCACCAGTTACAAACTGTCAAACGAACCACTTAGAAACTGTCAAACCAACGACCTAGACACTGTTCTACCATCTACAAAGTGTTCTGCAGACTACAAGCTGTTAAACAAACCACCTATACAAATTGAGTTCATAAACAAAAGAGGAAAAACTGTTCCTAAACAAAAGAGCAGCAGAAAATGTTCTTTTGAACCACTAACACAAATTGTGTTCCTAAACAAAAGAGGAGAATTTGTTCCTAAACCAGTGCTGAATCTAGATTTGTCTACTTGTCAGAAGTCAACTTGTTTGAAGTCAACTTGTTTGCTAGTTATTTGTCTTGCCACTTTTCTTTCGTCCATGATCTTGGCTCATCATGTAAAATCTTGTGGACCAAATGCACTATAAAAGTTGAAACATCTTCTTTTTCAAGCTTATGTGGTATTTCTTCAAGCTCTGCGATTTTTTTGATGATATAACAAACAACAAGTCCACAATCAACCCTGCATATATTCAAGACATAGAGTTTAGTAGATTGCAATAGATGTCATCATATGCTTAAATATGGAAAGTTTGATTGAAGCTTACGATATTCTGTTGTGGTACTTCTTGCACTGTTCTTAGTTGAGCACCATCTTTAAAGATTGACTCTATTGGAGTTAGCAGGTTGAATTGTGGCTAATTACTCTTTCTTTCTTCCAATTCCTTCATGAATTTCTCAACAGCACCTGTGTAACAACTCTGATTTTTAGTAAATAAAAATCTCGTTTGTTATATTCGAAAATTCTTTATTTATTCTTAAATGGCCTTATGAATTTTTTTAATTTCTAATAATCCGTCATAATTAGATTTGAGGCTTATAAAATTAGATTTCATCACCTCGGACAATCTAGTCATTTTCTAAAGACAAGTGTGCTTATAAAAGCACTAGTATATTTTCCTAGTAATTGAAGTAAAGTCTTAAAATTATATTTCTTGGCTAGAAATTCTACTTGGCAACTATAGTTAACTTCTAACCAATTAGTTGGAGAAACCTAACTACCAATTCATCTAGTTACTTCCTCCTAACTCTAGATGAGCCTTTGAACCTCCTTGAACCTTATGAACCTTCCAAACCCTTTGGACCAATGTAGTACTATATATATATATATATATATATCTAATATATATATATATATATATATATATATATATATATATATATATATATATATATTTTCAAGTACACATAAATGTTTATATATAAGTACATGTACTACTTAGCCTATTATCAAATTCTAAGGAATCCTAGACCATGCTTATAACCTTTACCCATTGGATAATAAATGTAAGGGAAACTTTTATCCGTTGGACAATAGAAAACCTAGACTTTCCACCAAAGATACTTTTCTAGATTTGTTAAAGTACACCTATAGTATTATATATAGACATATGTACCTCATAGTTTATTATAAACATGCCTAAAGGACATATAGTCATTTCAAGATCTTATTCAAGTATATCTTCTCTCACTTCTTTAACCATTGGTCAATAATTACTAGGAAAAATTTTATCCCTTGGGTAATAAAAGTTAGTCTTGCCAATAGGTGCTTAGATAAATAAAACAAGTCACTTTCTTAGATTTCTTATGTACTTGTATGCTTAAAAATAGGTATAAAGTTATTACTCTAGATTCTCTAAGTACACTAATATAATTATATATATGTATATGTACTTAGTACTTTTATATGTTTATATATGGGTAGGTGTACTTCCTAACTTATTATATGCTAGAGAAATCTTGACCATATCTTTCTTAGTGGCCCTTGAAAGCCTTACTAAATCATAGTACTTAAGAGTACTTCTATATATGTATACATACATATATATATATATAAGGACAGGGGAAGACTTACTGGTTGCGGAAAACAAAGACATAGCAGGTATAAAGGCGGCAGAGCCGTCCATCGGAACAGAAAATAAAAAACAGTAGGTGGCAAAGCCAACCATGGAAACTGAAATCAATACATATTATTGATAATGATCAGAGAGTATCAACTCATCAGAGCCAAAAGTATACCTGGCTTTACTTCATTACAGAGGAAGAGGAGAGGGAGAGAACTAGGGAAAGAACTAGAGAGAAGTGAGAGGTGCTACCAGTGGGAGGTAGTAGTATTCTCTCGGATGAGAGGTATTAGTGTTCTCTCGGATGAGAGGTGCCGATTACTGGAGCCAGTTGGTTCCTTTTATAGACTAAGGACCAAAGGGCATTACAATTTATCAATGGTCGATAGAGACCATGTGAATATTCTGCTTTCGGTGGAAAAGCAGGTGAAATAAATAGTAAGCAGTCCTTTTTCTGTAAAACAAACAGTAAAAGGTACAAACAGTGTTTTGAGTGAACAGTACTGTCGGTGAACAGTAAAAAGTGAACAGTGGCTTTTACTATTCATGACAGTATGTTGGTGTCAGCTGTCATGAGTATCCAAAGCAGTCATTTGAGGTGTTAGGTCAAATGAGTCTTCAACCATGGATCTGGAGTCCATTCGGGTAGCAGCTGTTAAGCTGGTTGAGCAGTGATTTAAATGAGTCTTCAACCATGGGTCTAGAGTCCATTCGGGTAGCAGCTGTTAAGCTGGTTGAGCAGTGATTCCTAATGCAGTCATTTGTCAGGTTAGGACAAATGAGTCTTGAACATTGTTGGAAAAAGCAGCCATTTGCAAAATTGGAACAAATGGGTCTTGAATAGCCATGGGTGCATGCTTAATCTTCCATTTGGTTTTCAAGATTTAGCAGCTCCGTAGAGGACCAGTTGTTGTAACATTCTTCCGCCTCAGGGGTAGGACAATAGTCTTCGTCCGAAGAAGAACTGGATGAGCAAGGCTTGACTAGTTGTTCTTCATACTGTGTTACCAAATTTGTGAGTTGGGTATGGAAGATAAACGGTACTTCATGAATTGGTTCAGTGGACCGAATCTTCTGCAAATGGTCTTCACAAATTAAATAGTTGAGATTATCAAGGTAGTGATCAGTGTTGTGATTATTTTCACCAAGATTAGTGGCAATTGACCAAGCCCTATGATGCCGGATTTGCTTCTGATAGGTTTTGAACAAGGATAAGGGATTTCATCTTCAATAAGTTGGATCGGAAGATGAATCCAGCTAAATGGCCATTGAGCAGAGATTTGCATGACATGTTGGGCAGGGATGATATTGCCGGTCCATGTCCATTCAGGCATCTTGCTTTTTATCAGGACTTGAGCTTTCAAGCAACCATATTTAGCAAAAAGGTTTAAAATGGAGACAGCCAGTTTTTTGGTAAAAATATCAGTCTGCTCCGGATCAGTGAAAATAAGTTGTCTTAACAGTCCATGATCCAATAGGGTCAAAGGAGTGATTTCAACTATTTTTTGATTATATTCAACATTAATAGTTTTGAACATCTGTAAATCAATACAGGCCTTTGGAACACTATATATTAAATTACATTGGCAATCAATTTTATCCAAAGGATAATTAGAACAAACAGGATTTGTTTTTGGGCAATCAACCCGGTCTTGGTCATCATTATAAAGAGATTCCCAAGTGATTTTTAAACTAGGAATTTCTTTAGTAGATAAATCAGTAAGAGTTTGGAAAAGAAACTCTTGGAAACAATGACCATTGTTCTTGGCCAAATTTTGAATATTTTTAATCAGGTCAGTAGGAAAATCAGTAGGGAAAACAACCTGATTTTTCAGTGAAATAGGTATTGAAGGCAGACTTTGCAGCAAAGTAGCAAAGTATTTTTGCAGGTTATCAAGATGCATTTTCCTATTTCTAGGATGCAGATTCCTAGTCTTAAGATGCCTATTTTTCTTAGGATGCCTATCTATATGCACGTGTTTATCAGGATGCATGCTGCTACTGGAGCTAGCTTCTAGGTCATTGGTCATGTTACCAGGGATGGTAACTCCTACATGCAGTGTATCTAGTTTAGTAGTGGGTTGCTCCCCCAATGCAGAATGCATGGAAAACTGTTTTTTAACATTTTTAACATCATGATGCAATATGCATTTTTTTGCTTGCAGTTGAATATTTTGTTGAAATAATCTAGAATACTTATTATTCAGATGATTAAGCTCAGCAGCAGATGCTGTGTAGGCTTTATCATTGTTTTTAACAATTTCATTTTGCTCACAAAAATAGTAGTTTAAACTATGCAAGCAATCAACAAATTTTTTATTATAACGATAATCCCCACACAGGTTCCAGAGTGCATCTAGAAGACATTGTTGGGTTTCGTCAACATTTTGTAAATGGTTTAATTTTTGAAAACAAAGGCTGGAGCCTTCAGGAAGTATTGGCAACGTAGTTGCCCCCAGGGTGATGCTTCTGTGAGTCATCTGTAAGAATAGCAGAATCATTAGCAGAGTAAATAGAACAATTCTGTAATTCTTGTAAATCATTTTGATCAGGAACTGATAATAGTTCAAAATGTATTTGTTTACCAGAATAAATAGTAGTGATTTTATCAAAATTTACTGTAAATGGATAAAGTAAATATATAAAGGGCATACCCAAAATTACTTTATCAGTCAGGTTTTTTACCAGGACAAACGAAGTTTGAAAACAGACTTCATTTTGACAGATCTTAACATTCGGTAAACCATATTTAATAATCATTCTACTACCATTAGCAGAACTGAGTTTTTCACCAGTTTTATGGTAGTACTGAGCAGGTACCAAGCTTTCTTGGATACAATTTAAATCAGCACCTGTATCAATAAGAGCAGTAACTTGAATTTCCAGGTCATCAATATTCAAGTTGATTTTAGCATGCCATTTCTGGAGGTTAATAGATTTTACTAAATTTAACCTTCTATTAGTGAAGACAAGCTCTTCAGTTTTAGCAGTATCTTGATCACTAGCAGAGGATCCACTAGAAGAATATTTTAAGATTTTCTTTTTAGAAGACCTATTTTTTAACAAAACAATATCTTGTTTAAGAATATCAATATCAGTTTGCAAATCTTGCAAAGTAATTTCTTTAGTGGTTTTACTAAACCTTTCAATAGTATTATGCAAGTTAATAATAGGTTTATTATACTGGGGTGTTTTTCCCTGTATAAGAACCTGTTTTAATCTTTTAATATAATGTTGTTTTAAAGCAACATCATCAATTTTACTAATTAAATCAATTAACAAATCTTCTTCAGGAAGCTCCTGAGTCAGAACATTTATCTTTTTACAACAAGTATCAGTGCATCCAAGTCTAACAGGATTATCAGTAGAACTAGCAGAATGATAATCAGAAGAAGATGCAATAACAATATCATCATCAGATGCATCAGAACTGTCAAGAGTTACAATTCTGAAAATGTCTAATATCTGTTTTTTATCAGAGTCAGATAACTTAAGCTGACTAATTTTTTGCTTAAACTTGCATTGAGACTTGTAATGTCCCTTTTTACCACAATTAAAACAAGTAACAGTGGAGAGATCAGGTTTCTCAGCAGTTTTCTTAGCAGAGGGTCTAGACTTAATAGCAGGTCTAGGTTTATCATAAAATAAATCTTTAGCAGGTTTCGGTTTGATCCTAGGATCATTCCATTTCTTTTCTATCTTTTTCTTCTTGCGAGATGGTGCTACAGGTGGTAGACCATATTGTTCGCAGAAGTTAGCTCATACTTAGCTTTCTTTTTATCATTTTTAGCATTAATCTTCATATCAATACACATACGAAGACCTTCTTTTTGAATAGTACTTACTATGTCTCCATAAGTTAGTTTATCATATTCAATAATACCAGTGGGTTTACTAAGAACATCCCTAATCTTAAGAGCAAACAAGTTGGGCAAACCATTAACAAATTTTTCTTTCCAGAAAGATTTAGTACAATCATCCCTTAACATTACTTTAGAAATAAAGATATCTTTATACCATCTAAAGTCACTTAGAGTAGGGCAGTGCAGATTACTAAGTTGATCATGTATACGAGAAGTAATATTACTAGGTTGACCAATGAAATGTTTAATAATGGTATAAATCAGAGCATTGACTCCATCATGTATACCATGCTCATTCTCAAAAATAGGGATACCATTTTCATCAGTTTGAACAGCATGTGTGATATGTTCTCTTGAATCATGATCAAGATACTTATTCCACCAGGCTTTCAAAACACCAGTAAAACCAGAGGCTAACAATTCAACAATCTGAGGTTGGTTCAGATTAGTATTGGTCAAATAACTATTAGCGACCGTAGACATATGATTCAGTTTTTCAAGAATTTGATGTTCACTAAGACCATCAATATTCCATTCATACAGTTTAGTAGAAGAAACAGAAAATTGATTTAACGAATTATTTTCTTCATACTGCATGTCAACAGGTGTAGGTCTAGAATACCAGTTTCTGGTATGACTAACAGGACCAGTAGTTAATCTTTGAACATACTGATGTGCAGGTTGATCAGTGAACTGTTTCTGTAGTTCGGAAATTTCATCATCAGAGGAGGTCATCTGGCTAGATGATTCTCTGTGTGTTACTACAGCGAGCTGTGGTGTACTAGGCTCAGGTTTAACAACTAATTTATTTAACAGATTTTCAATCCTAAGAACATCTTGACGGTTGTCAAGACTAATAGGTGATCTACGATCTGGCAGATTAATAAGCGATTTCTCGAGCTCTTTACTAGGAGAAGGGACGCAGCTAGCTGTTCCATCTTCTAATTTAGTCTCGATTTTATCAAGTTGTTTACCAATGGTCTTTAAACACTGGTTAGTGTAATTGACCTGTTCAACAATCTGCTTACAGTCAGATCTATCAGTAGGTAACTTAAAAGGAGAAGCAGTTATGCTAGTTCCTTTATGATTAACAAGGATAGAATCCAAAGGAGGGTGACTGGTGCTAACAGTCGTGTTATCAGTTTTTACCCATTTGGTTTTAGTAATTACTTGTACATCTTGTACTGGTAAAACTTTTTTAGCAAGAGACTGTGGTTCATAAACACAATCTAAATAATCAAAAAACTTCATTTTAATATTTTTGTCTTTAACAAAACATTCCCATTTCTTTGCTATTTTATTATGTTGACTAGAAGAATACTTAGCTCTATGAACTTTTCTTCTTGATTTATTATCTTTTGAACTGTATTCGTCATACAATTCATCCATTTCAGCATCAGTAATTTTGCTGTCTGGTTTACTAGGTTGGGACATAACCTGGGTTTTTCCAGGCTTAGTCTGAACTTTTTTAACAAGATCTTTAATAGTCAGTGAAGGTACTGAAATCTTTTTACTATCAAGAGACTTATTTCTCTTGGGACTAACAGATCCTATAATTCTAGGAGATAAACTTCTAGAATAAGCAAGATAAAGTTCAACATGAGAGTATTTATCAAAATAATTATCATTGGACCTAAAATATTCAGGTTCATCATCAGAATACTCAAATCTAGCATAATTATGAACAGAGATATTATCACAATCGGAATCATAATTAGAACAATTTAATAAATAGTTATTATTGGAACAAAAAGAAATATTATCTGAATCGGAATGAAAGGAAATTCTTTCTTGTTGATAATCAGAAAAGTCCATATCAAAAAGATAATAAGAGCATGGAGTCAACAGAGTAGGGGATTGGTGGATGAAACCATTTCTGAACCAGTGAGAGATCCGTGGATGAACGATACCTGAATGATATATTCCTCTTCCTAAAAAAAACTGATTCGAGACTTATATCCAAATTAATCTTATTTATTTTACCTTATTTTGAAATTCTCACTTCACTTCTGTATCAGACCCTGTTTAAAACGTATCCTCCTATTCCTTCTCTTGAATGCTGCTCATCTTCTTTCTGTATTGTTTCTAGTTTGCGTGTTCTAACTGTATCCTAAGTACTCTGTTTAACTTATGTTCTTTTTCACACACACCCATCTAGGCTTTCTCCCCATTTGCCGTTCTTCTGCCCTAAACGCCTACCTGGCTCAGACGGGACTTACACTTTTGGCTTTCTGGGTTACCGCTGGCAAAGTGTTAGCTTATTTAAACAGTTATCTCTCAGAGTTTCAGGTCTCACCTTAGAACCTAGCTCAACTACAGACTTCTTACTTACAGCATTCATTTGTTGGAATCAAGGCTTTAATTAAAAACACACAAAGTCTTTCTATAGTCATTCCACTCGTTTCTCAAAACTCGGAAAATAAAACAGATTAATCAAGTCATAAAATCCTTTCCATTTTCTTTTACAAACAGGAATAGACCACTCAGTAATGACTCATCCACACATCTCTGACACTATTCAGTCATAACCCATCCACCGCCCCTACAGGACACTACTCCATACTTGGCTTTGATAGTAAAAAGATTTCAGTACCTTCACTGACTATTAAAGATCTTGTTAAAGAAGTTCAGACTAAGCCTGGAAAAACCCAGGTTATGTCCCAACCTAGTAAACCAGACAGCAAAATTACCGATGCTGAAATGGATGAATTGTATGACGAATACAGTTCAAAAGATAATAAATCAAGAAGAAAAGTTCATAGAGCTAAGTATTCTTCTAGTCAACATAATAAAATAGCAAAGAAATGGGAATGTTTTGTTAAAGACAAACATATTAAAATGAAGTTTTTTGATTATTTAGATTGTGTTTATGAACCACAGTCTCTTGCTAAAAAAGTTTTACCAGTACAAGATGTACAAGTAATTACTAAAACCAAATGGGTAAAAACTGATAACACGACTGTTAGCACCAGTCACCCTCCTTTGGATTCTATCCTTGTTAATCATAAAGGAACTAGCATAACTGCTTCTCCTTTTAAGTTACCTACTGATAGATCTGACTGTAAGCAGATTGTTGAACAGGTCAATTACACTAACCAGTGTTTAAAGACCATTGGTAAACAACTTGATAAAATCGAGACTAAATTAGAAGATGGAACAGCTAGCTGCGTCCCTTCTCCTAGTAAAGAGCTCGAGAAATCGCTTATTAATCTGCCAGATCGTAGATCACCTATTAGTCTTGACAACCGTCAAGATGTTCTTAGGATTGAAAATCTGTTAAATAAATTAGTTGTTAAACCTGAGCCTAGTACACCACAGCTCGCTGTAGTAACACACAGAGAATCATCTAGCCAGATGACCCCCTCTGATGATGAAATTTCCGAACTACAGAAATAGTTCACTGATCAACCTGCACATCAGTATGTTCAAAGATTAACTACTGGTCCTGTTAGTCATACCAGAAACTGGTATTCTAGACCTACACCTGTTGACATGCAGTATGAAGAAAATAATTCGTTAAATCAATTTTCTGTTTCTTCTACTATGTATTGATTTCAGTTTCCATGGTTGGCTTTGCCACCTACTGTTTTTTATTTTCTGTTCCGATGGACAGCTCTGCCACCTTATATTATTGTTGATGGACGGCTCTGCCGCCTTTAAACTCTGATTTCCCCTGCTATGTCTTTGTTTTCCGCAACCAGTAAGTCTTCCCCTGTCCTTATGGTACCAAAGCCACGTATGGAGTAGTGTCCTGTAGGGGCGGTGGATGGGTTATGACTGAATAGTGTCAGAGATGTGTGGATGGGTCATTACTGAGTGGTCTATTCCTATTTGTAAAAGAAAATGGAAAGGATTTTATGACTTCATTAATCTGTTTTATTTTTCGAGTTTTGAGAAACGAGTGGAATGACTATAGAAAGACTTGGTGTGTTTTTAATTAAAGCCTTGATTCCAACAAATGAATGTTGTAAGTAAGAAGTCTGTAGTTGAGCTAGGTTCAAAGGTGAGACCTGAAACTCTGAGAGATAACTGTTTAAATAAGCTAACACTCTGCCAGCGGTAACCCAGAAAGCCAAAAGTGTAAGTCCCGTCTGAGCCAGGTGGCGTTTAGGGCAGAAGAACGGCAAAAGGGGAGAAAGCCTAGATGGGTGTGTGTGAAAAAGAACAGAAGTTAAACAGAGTACTTAGGATACAGTTAGAACACGCAAACTAGAAACAATACAGAAAGAAGATGAGCAGCATTCAAGAGAAGGAATAAGAGGATACGTTTTAAACAGGGTCTGATACAGAAGTGAAGTGAGAATTTCAAAATAATGTAAAATAAATAAGATTAATTTGGATATAAGTCTCGAATCAGTTTCTTTTAGGAAGAGGAATATATCATTCAGGTATCGTTCATCCACTGATCTCTCACTAGTTCAGAAATGGTTTCATCCACCAATCCCCTACTCTGTTGACTCCAGACTCTTATTCATCATGAATCGTCTGTTTCGTACCAATTCTTCTGCTTCTTCTTCTAGTATGACCTCTTTGTCTCCTGTTCCTAATATTGTTAATCAGGAAGAATGTGAGTACCAAGATCTCTCTGCTAATTATTTTGAAAGTTGGAATATTCCAAAAATTCCTGTTAAAGAGATTTATAAATCAAGTTTTTTAAGTGATTCTTTTAGAACTGATCAAATTGCTAAAACTGTTGAACAAGTTTATGCTATTACTAAAAAAGAAGAACGTTGTTCTCTTCTTAGTTCTAATGCTGTTAAAAGACATTTTGATCGTGGGTATAATTATATCCATGTTGGATTAATTCAAGTTGCCATTAAACCTTTGTCTAGAACTGGTTTAAATTCATCTGTTTTGCTATCTCTTAGAGACAGCCGATTTACTGTTTATAGTGATAGTTTACTTGGATTAATGGAATCCAGTCTGCATAATGGTCCAGTTTATTTTAACTGTTACCCTGATCTACCCCTTAGTTTAAAAGATAAAAATATTTTAAAAGCATTAATGTTAAACATTCAAATTGCTGGTGCTATTACTAATATGCTTGAGGGTAGTCACCCACTTGCTTTGATTTACCGCATTTATTATAAATGTATGAAAACTAATTTAAATGTTCATGCTCTTGTTAAAAGTCCAAAAGACAAAACTGTTTTGATACAAAGTAGTACCAATGCTAACATTCAAGTTCCTGGAACCATTTCCTGGAATGATATTAAACTGCCTTCCAATTGGATTAGTGAGAATGAAAGTTTTCCTATGAAGATGCAGAATGATACTATTAACTTGGACTATATTAAACAATACCTTGATGGTTCTGTTAGAATTAGCTTTGATCAACAAAGAGTCAATCCTTCGCTTAGAATTAAAGAACTGAGCAGATCTTCTAGTTCAGTTAGTATTCCTCGACATGATAAAAATTTGTTAAAATCTTCTGTTAAAATGAAAGGTCTTGAGACCCAATCTCAAATCAGTAAACCATATTATTCAACTGTTTCTAAACCAAAAGAGGATGATACCTCCCAAGGTTCCCCAACCCCTACTGATTTAGAAGAAATTGCCCCTGATGATTCTATTTCTCAGCAAGAAGTAGATCCTTCTTTAATGGTTTTAAATACCTCTGATAAACATGTTGCTATTAACATTGATTATGATAAATTATATGATGAATATAGTTCTAAAAAAAATAAACAGAAACGGCGTCATCACCGAACTATTTATTCTTCTAGACAACATAATAAATTGGTTCATTATTGAGAACAATTTATTGCCGATAATAACATTGAAATATATTTCTTTGATTGGTTGCAACATTTTCATAAACCAAAAAAGATTATATCTTCTGATGAAACCCTAATTCCTGATAAACAAAATCTTTTATCATCTGTTTGTTCAACCAAAACTTCTTCCTTTACTTTTGAAACTAATGAGGAAGAAGGAACTGAAGTTGTTAACAAAATCTCTGTTTTGCAAGATGTTCAACATGATTTTAAAATTATTAAAAAAGAAATTAAAGAGCTACAGAAATCTGTTGACACTAGTAAGTCTAATGATCAAAAAGACAAACCTGAGTATTTCCAGAAATGGTATACTCCTGTTGAACTTATTGTTAAAGATTTTCATATACGTATTGATGCTCTTCTTGATACTGGTGCTGACCTAAATTGTATTCAGCAAGGTCTTGTACCCACCATGTACTTCCAACAAACCACTGCTTTATTAAGTGCTGCTAACAATACTAAAATGAAAATTGATTACAAATTACCTAAAGCCCATATCTGTCAAAATGATGTCTGTTTCCAAACTACAATTGTTTTAGCCCCTGATTTAACTGATAAATTGATTTTAGGAACTCCATTTATTTATTTACTCTATCCTTTTACGACCACAGAAGAAGGATTGATTACTAAACCCTTTGGTCAAAATGTCATGTTCAAATTTTTGGCAAAACCAGAAGTTATGGAACTTGCCCAGTTAAAGAAAACTCATCTCCGATTTCTTCAAGATGATAATAAATATGAAACTGTTGAAAAACAACTATCCACTGACCATTTTGAAAAACTAGTTAAAAAATTTCGTGAGAATTTGGAATCACGAATTTGCTCAAACGTTCCTAATGCTTTTTGGCATAGGAAAAAACACGTGGTTAAACTTCCTTATGTGAAAGATTTTAATGAGTCTCACATACCTACTAAGTCTAGACCTGCTCAAATGGACCATGAGTTAATGGAACTTTGTAAAAATGAAATTAACTCCTTGCTTACCAATGGTATTATTCAAAAAAGCAAGTCTCCCTGGTCTTGTACTGCTTTTTATGTTAACAAAAATACTGAGATTGAAAGAGGTGTTCCTCACCTCGTCATTAATTACAAACCGTTAAACACTGTTTTGGAATGGATTAGATATCCAATCCCTAATAAGAAGGATTTAATCCAACGGTTAAGCACTGCAATCGTCTTTTCTAAATTTGATATGAAAAGTGGATTTTGGCAAATACAACTGCATCCTGATGACTGTTACAAAACTGCTTTTACTACACCTTTCGGACATTATGAATGGAAGGTTATGCCTTTTGGGTTAAAAAATGCCCCTAGTGAATTTCAGAATATTATGAATGAAATATTCAACCCTTTGTCATTTTATCATTGTTTACATTGATGACGTTCTCATATACTCCAATTCCATTGATGAGCATTGGAAACATTTGCATTCTTTTGTCAAGACTGTTGAGTATAATGGCTTAGTTGTCTCTGCGCCAAAAATAAAATTGTTTCAAACAAAAGTTAGATTCTTAGGATATGACATCCATAGATCTACTATTGTCCCTATTAACAGAGCAATTCAATTTGTAGATAAATTTCCTGATGAAATTACTGATAAAAACCAATTACAGAGATTTCTTGGTTCTCTCAATTACATTGCAGAATTCTATCAGAATCTTAGAAAAATCTGCCAACCTCTGTTTGATAGACTTAAGACTGATCCTCCTCCTTGGTCTTCTATTCACACTTCCTTGGTCAAACAGGTCAAATCCTATGTTAAAACTCTTCCTTGTTTGGGTATTCCCACTGTTTCTTCTTTCAAGATTATTCAAACTGATGCTTCTGATATTGGCTACGGTGGAATTCTCCTCCAGAAAACCAACCCTACTACCAATGAGCAAATTGTTC
Source organism: Rhododendron molle (assembly GCA_025413875.1). NCBI lineage: Eukaryota > Viridiplantae > Streptophyta > Magnoliopsida > Ericales > Ericaceae > Rhododendron > Rhododendron molle. The sequence continues at coordinate 28,559,122 of CM046391.1, forward strand.
GCTTCCATTCAGGAAAATGGAACAAAGCTCAAGCTAATTACAGCACTATTAAAAAAGAAATTCTATCTATCGTCTTATGCATTTCAAAATTTCAAGACGATATTTTAAATCAAAAGTTTTTAATCCGTGTGGATTGCAAAAGTGCTAAAAATGTTTTAAAAAATGATGTTGAAAATATTGCCAGCAAACAAATCTTTGCTCGATGGCAATCTATTTTAAGCATATTCGATTTTGACATCGAATATATTAAAGGTGATCATAACTGTATTCCTGATTTCCTCACTCGGGAATTCCTGCTAAACTAATGCATTGCATTCACCATTTGTGAGAAAAAAGTGAGTTGCATATAGTATCTAAGGCCTGTTAAACAGCATATAGAAAATAGGAACTGTTGCCTTCTGAGCCTGCTATTAGATAGAAGATGCATTAGATCTAAGCTGCATATAGATCTAGGAAGCATTTATGAGAGCTACTAACAAATATCTACCCTGCAGTTATGACGGACAGAAAGAAACAATTGGCACTCCCTTCTTGGGCTAATCAAACTTCTAAAAATAAATACCAAGTTCTTGGGCAAATCCCAAAACCTAGTTACTACTCTGCCCTTGCAACTATACCACCCATTAACCCTTCTTTGATCACCCAATCTGCCCACTCCATGGTTCCCCAAAAATATACTCCCACTGAGTATCTATTAAAATCAACCACTACTAACCTCTTCTCTGTTGAACCTGTTCACCAAAACATTCTTGACCCCATTGAATTGGTTAAGCAATTCTTTCCCCCTGATTGCCACTTTATTCCCCCACATCATGAAAAAACCATTGATTTCTACAGAGATATTTTGCTAAACCATCAGTCTATCCTGATCAAACCGATCACTGATAAACGTGACCCTAACAAGATCATCTACCACTCCATATATACCCACAACATAGTAAACCTTGGTGAATGGGGACACCCCTCTTTGCTCAAACCACTTACTGGTCATCCTATTCAATATAATTACTATGATTATATGGAATCCTGGTTTAAAGTACTCCTTCATGAAAATGAGAAGTTTACCCATTCTTGGTTTGTTCAATTTGATCACAAGTTTAAATCTACTATACCATCCTGGTTTGTTAGATGGTGGCATCAGTTTGGTGCAATACTGGACATATTACCTATTGAGCTTAATGATCAAGTCACCCTGTTTTCCACAATGTTCAAAACTAATCAGCACACTAGCCAATTCCCTGTGCTACTGATATTTATGATTAAATATAAAGTCCCCTGGATCATCAAATGGAGATACCAACTGCTTAATGGTATTGTCTCCCGGCAGTACTTGGTAAAATGGTGGGGACAGTACAACCACCAGAAAATTATTGATCAAGTCAAAGTAGAATTTCCTGCTCGTGTTCCTACACCTGTTCAACCAGTTCAACCAGTTCAGCAACAGCAACCAGTTCAACCAATTCAACAACAGCAACTTGCACCTGTTCAACCAGTTCAGCAACAGCAACTTGCGCCTAGTCAACCGCAACTTGATTCACTTTCTGTCTCTTCCATCAAACTTGGAAGCCCTGCTCCCCATTCTTCTCGTTCAACCAAAACAAAGAAGAAATGTTCACAACTACTAATGTTGGCCCAGCAACTCATTGCTCAAGCCAGCCAAGAGGAAAATAGCTCCTCTGATGAATCTACTAATTCTAATCCTTATGGATTAGCTTATCAAGATGCTCAAGACCCATTTGCCTGATTAAAATTGCAAATGGATGATTGAAGACTCATTTGACCTAACACCTCAAATGACTGCATTGGATACTCATGACAGCTGACACCAGCATACTGCCATGAATAGTAAAAACCACTGTTCACTTTTTACTGTTCACCGACAGTACTGTTCACTCAAAACACTGTTTGTGCCTTTTACTGTTTGTTTTACAGAAAAAGGACTACTTACTGTTTATTTCACCTGCTTTTCCACCGAAAGCAAAATGTTCACATGGTCTCTGTCGACCACTAATAATTGTACAGCCCTTTGGTCCTTGATCTATAAAAGGAACCAACTGGCTCTAGTAATCGGCACCTCTCATCCGAGAGAACACTAATACCTCTCATTGGAGAGAACACCACCTGCCAGTAGCATCTCTCTCTTCCCTCTCTCTTCTTCCTCTGTAATGAAGTAAAGCCAGGTATACTTCTGGCTCTGATGAGTTGATCCTCTCTGATCATTATCAATAATATGTATTGATTTCAGTTTCCATGGTTGGCTTTGCCACCCACTGTTTTTTATTTTCTGTTCCGATGGACGGCTCTGCCGCCTTATATTACTGTTGATGCTATGTCTTTGTTTTCTGCAACCAGTAAGTCTTCCCCTGTCCTTATGGTTATATATATATATATATATATATATATATATATATATATATACATGTACTAGTACTAGAGAGAGAGAGAGAGAGAGGCCGAGAATAGGGAGAGAAAGAGAGGGGGAGAGATTGGAGAGAGATGGAGAGATATGGGAGAGATTGGATTGGTACTTGACTTGATCATCTTACATTGTACTTTGACTTGATTTTCTTACAACCATCACTTCTTTCTTCCACAAAATCTTTCAAACCAACTCCAAAGTACCAAACCTAGCCATGCATGCCAAGAACTATGTAGGAGATGTGCAAGCAACCCCATAACCTAACCCATCAAACTTTCAATCAAGCTTGACAAGTGAGAAAAAGATGAGATATATATATATATAGAGAGAGAGAGAGAGAGAGAGATTTTGGGTGGGAAAGGGAGAGAGGCATGCCTTGCCTATAAATAGGAGGCCATTCCAAGCTTAAACTCACACCTTCTCCATATGCTCCAACTTCTCTCTAGAAATTCTAAGCTTTCTAGGTTCCAAAGTTCAAGTTTCTTGAACTTTCCTTGAAGTTCTTAAGAGCTACCACTAAACCACCCACAGATCTTTAAAGTAGCCTGGTTAGGTTAGTAAAATTGTTTCTAGGAAGAGAACATCCATTTCTTTTACTTTCGAAGCAATCCGAAGCCGTTACGCCGTCGATTCGCAAAACCGATGGCCAATTCTCAAAACCGACCAACCACCTAAAAGAACGGTAGATTTTTCCTATACCTTCTATCTCTAAATATATCGTATGATAAGCGTATGTTGAAATGAATGTAGGATATTTCTAACCAATTTCTCTCAGTATAAAAGTTTAGTGATGTGCAGCATACCCCTACTTACTTTCTCTACGCATATTGTATATTGATTGTATCATTTGAAAAGCATGAAGAAAGATAGCTAGTATGCTTAGTTGCTAAAGGATTTATGAGCATGTTGAATAAATGGCTTTTACTCTAATTAACATATGTTGTCTTTTTGAACTTCTCAAAAAAGAAGAAGCATGGATTTTGAGATATAGAACTTGATTGGAAATATTCGTATTTTAATCTTTAAAAATGTTAAGAACTTGTATACATGTTTGCTTGCATTACTTGTGGTTGTTTGATAAAGCATAAGTGGTATCCACTCCAAAGGCGTCCATACATGTGGCGTTATGCTTTACGTTGTGATTAGCATGATTAAGTAACATAGAGTTGAATGATCTTGCTAGTTTAGTTTCAAGATTTCAATGAATGGATTATGATTGCTTACATGAGAAGTCCTACCGCAGAGTCTATGCATGAAAACGAGACACGGGAACTGAGAAAGTTAGAAACATGACACTTAGGGTGTGGTTAACGAAAAGACATGTTTTGAAATGGATAAAATATTTTTGGAACTACATTGTGGCCGAAAGTGGTTGCCCAATGTGAGTTGTGTGGGTGTGTGCCAATGGAAACCCGGTGCGGCGGAACCATTGTGAATATACTCGGGAGACCAGAACGGCGGAACTGAGGTTGGGTGTGTGACTTAGTTATCCGCAGAGAGGAGCCAATGCAAAGTTTTGTGTGCCAATGGGAACCCGGTGCAGCGGAACCATTGTGACGATACTCGAGAGACCGGAACGGCAGAAACGAGGTTGGGTGTGTAAAGACGATTTTGAAAATGAGGATTTGGTATATGAAAAGTGAAAATTTGTGACACGGTCTACGACAAGTCGCGTAGGAGAAACTCAGAAATAAAGGACACCAACATTAGATGAATAGTGAATGTGGATGTGTCATTGTTAACTGTTTTACTGAAGACGTATGTTCAATTTGGAAATCGTTAGCTATATAATCTTGTTTGTAAATTAAGGGTTAGTGGGTATGGATCTTTCTATTGAGATCCTATAGCTCATGGTGTTACCTTTGGTGACACTGACATATTATATTGGCGGCGATGCTGGTATAATGTGTCAGATCTTGTAGATGAACAGGGAGAATTCTACAATTTGGAGGCTTTCGGAGCTGGCTAGGATGGAGGAGGAGGCGGAGCAGTAGTCAACCTTAGTTTCCCCTTCTCTTGTGTAAATATTGAACTCTATGGGAGTTGTGATGTAATAATGAGCCAGACTCTATCTAGTTTATTCTATAAAACGTTTATTTAACGTACCCAAAATTAGGGGCGTTACAATCTTTCTATGTTTTCAAAGTACATTTTTTATGTTAGTTGCAGTCATTGATTATAAGCAATTAAATAAGCAAATAACAGATAGGTGAAGGTTTTTTACCACTATTGCAGCATCTTTAAGGTAAGGGTCGCCTGATTTTTCCTTCTTTCTTGGTTTCAATGAATTATAATGTTTCCATTCCTGCTCTTGCATATCATAAACAAGCACAGTCCAATGATATGGACTGTTTTTGTTCGCCTTATTTCCTGAAGAGTTCATCGGGAAAACAAGGTACCGAAAGTAATCTAACCCCCTATCATGTAATTCGTCGTAGAGTTGTTCAAGTTTGCTATCAATGAGGTACTTTTTGGGGGATTGATTTGCCATGATAAGTGTCAGTGGGTATAAAGTGTCTTAGTTAGATAACCACAAACATATGTGAAAATCTGCATTTCTGGTATAGCACAGACATGAAGAAATGACATCAAAATAGTGTGAACATAACAGTGTTTTGTTGTGGGGAAAGGGCAATGTACTTACCCAGCAGCTGGATGTGAAGAACGCACTGTTTCCATGCATTAGTCGTTTAACTTCCTGCTCCCTTTTCAGCATTGATATGTACCCGTCTATTACCTCGTTCCCCATGTCTAGATCATCCAAAAGCTTTATTATTGACTTCAAAGTTATGGTATAACTTGTTTCGTCGTCCGCCCAGACTTCTTCACTATGATGTCAAAAGGAAAGAATTATACAAAGAGAATGGAATTGGGAATTAATGAAATAAGTGTAGCTTTACTTACTTTGCATGCCCCTGGTTTAGGTTATAAAATAGATTCAGCAACGCTTTGTCTTCTTCTTCCAGCCATTAACCCAATTTTATTTTTTCAACTTTCCATTTTAGTATCACATCATCCATCTCCCCCTGTTTATTCTTCTTTACCTTCTTCAGGTCTTCATAGACGAAAATTCTCTATTCTTGTCTTATTTTTCACATTTTTTACAATAGATAAAGGGTCCACCTATTTCCTCTTTTTTAAGGTTGGTTTTGGACTGTTTTCAGCTAGTACACCCATGAAAGCTTCAATAGTTGTCCTTTCTACTTCTTCATCCGGCACCATTTGATGCTCAGGACCACATTCTTCTTCTTGCTCTTCTTCTTCTTCCTCCTCTTCATCTTTACCCTCTGCATCTTTCTCCACACTTTAACTTGTCTATTTTGCAAATAAAGAAATAAGATTTGGTTATCTGTGTAGTTCCTATGGAAAGGTAAAGGGGAAAAAAAACAAAAACATATAACCTAATGTCTTTTAGATTACCTTGAATTGTTGGGTAATACAATGTGTCTCTATGTCGTCAACGGTTCCCTCTGCTCTTTCTAGCTTTTCAGCTATAATGTCGTTCTCTACAAGCACGTTGCAGATCTCAACTTCCTTATGCTTAACCTCTTTCACAAAAAAAAAATCCCTCTCAGCACGAGCAATTTCCACTTCAAAATTGAGTTCAGCAACTGTTTCCTCATATGTCTCGTCTTGAAGCTCCGAAATTCTTTTCCGAAGCTGGGCAATTGTAGCATCTTTTTGCTCATTCTCCTCGATCAACCTTTTGATTTGCTCATTCTCCTCGGTCAACCTTTTGATTTTTTCTTGGAGGATTTCATTTTCTTTTTGAAGCTCTGTATTTGCATCATCATGGTCTAGGTGATCACCATCTTTATCCTGCTCATCTTTTGGCTTCACATGATCATCTTCCAGCACCTCAATAAATCCGAGCAACTCGTTCTCCAATTTTGTTACCTCCAACTCCGAGTCGTTCACGATTAATGGATCAAGAACATCCAATGGGTTATCTGCCAAACCAACACTAAGGTCGGTAAGCCTCCACTTGACGAACCTCGGAAAGTTTGTTGGATCTCCTTAGATTACCAATTCCACGTGCTCACATAACCAATACTGTATTTCATGAAAAATAAAAATTAATTTAAATACAAAATAGGCAGAATACCAATGATATCCACATCTTTTAGCATACATGTAGGCAGATTATGAAAAATAACCACATCTTATAACCACATATTCTAGTATATATATAGGCAGTTCATCACAGACAAAAAGTTGATATCATAAGAGGGTAGAATTTTACCAGGAGCCCTGTTATACAACCCTCGGTTGATGCCGGTGTTTCAATATTGCCGTTCAGTTGCCTTATGAGCTCATCCGTAAAAAATGTTGCCTAGTCATAGGAGCTGATCTTATCCAAGTCTTCATTGAACTCGATTAAATTCCAACTCACCCTTGACGCTGTGCTTGGGAGAAACACCATCGAGATAAGATACAGTGTTAGCACACGTGCTACGTCATTTGCACTTTCTTCATCCTTTTTCTTCACAGCTATTTGGAAGTACTCTTTTAGGCTTGAATTCGTCATTATGCTATCTCCCTGAACACAGACATTATAAGCAAACCTTGCTTCTGGCATCTTCGGTTTTGTTGTTGGTTTAATTCGGTTGGGCCCATACGGGATGCCGAATACAAGTGCAAACTCTTGTACTGTTATCTTGACTGATTTGGTTCCTAGGTTGAATCTCCCTCCTGATCCCTCATATCGTCTTATCAGCGAAAGAGCATGCAGGTCGCTTTTCCTCAGGTATGTCTTAGTCAAGCTCTCATCAACCACAGCAAATATAAGATTACCAAATGGTGTTTTTTCTTATCTTCTCTTTCTGGAGCTTTGTGAACTTTATGTCCTTCAAGAGTTTCACAAAACTTTGAAAACTTGACCTGCGTGAAATTTGAACAAAATAATAGGAAGATGTTGGTATAGGACAGACATGAACAAATGATAACATGTTCATCAATAAAACAGACAAATGTCGTTATCTTATATGAATGTTGCCCAACAAAACAGACAAATGTCGCAATTTTTAGATTACTTGTACTGAATTTGTTTAGGCTTAGGTTTAAACTCTTTCTTGACCTCTTTCTTGACCTTTTTCTTCACCTTTTTCTTTTGTTTCTTCACTGCTTTCCTTTTTGCCACTTGCTTCTGTTGCTTCTGTTTTTGAATACGCTTCCATAAAATAGGACCACTCGTCTTTAGACTACACCTGCATAAGTTTAAAATTTTATTTAGTATATGAATGGATACATATATGCAAATTATCACAAAGTAACCGTATGTTGTAGTATTCTAGTCATAAACCATACCTAGATTTGTGATGGGCAGCCTTTTTCATTGGCTTGGAAAGATCTTCTTCTTCTTCTTCTTCTTCTTCTTCTTCTTCTTCTTCTTCTTCTTCTTCTTCTTCTTCTTCTTCTTCTTCTTCTTCTGTTTAATAGGGCTAAGTTGCTTCGTCTTTGGACTAGACTTGCATGAGTTTCAAAGTTTTGGTCAGTAAATGAATGAATACGTATATGTAGATTATCACAAAGTAACCATATCTTGTAGTATTGTTCGCATGATAGATAAAATTTTGTTGGTTTAGTTGGTATAATAAAGTGTACAAATTTTTACAGATTTCCAGTCCTGTATGTGTTCTTGCCAAAATACAGAGAACAAAATATGACAGATTTCATTATCTGTAGTATTCTACTCATAAACCATACCTAGATTTTTGATGGGCTTCCTTTATCGTTGGCTTGTGAACTTGTTCTTTTTCTTCCTTTCCCTCATCCTCATCCTCTTCTTCTTCATGTTGTATCTTCTTCTTGTTGTCCTTCTCTTTGTTGTCATTTTTCTTCTGTTTAACGGGGCTAAGTCCCTTTTTCTTGTCGTTCTTCTTCTCCTTCTTGTCCATTTTATGAGAATCTCTCTCTTGTTGTGTGACAGATCTTGGCATTCGCTTTGTTGGACTCTGTTCAGCTTCATCTTCTTCATTTTCTATTGTTCTTGTTCTCTTTTGAGAGGAAGGCATTCTTTCTGCTATCTTTCCTGGACTTTGTACTGCTGTTTTTTTCCGTGGCGATTGCTTCATTCTCATCCTCCCTGGAGGAAAAATAACTTGTAATGGTTTCATAGGATCTACAAGTACCAATTCTTTATTAGACTTCTTCAGTTTCACCCTTTCCTGTAACAAAACAGCACAAAATGTGAACAAAATAATCAGATAATGTTGTTATATGTAAGAATTTTCAAATATGGTATAGCACATAGATGAACAAATAATGACATCTATCAACTTGTGTTCTTTCGATGTTCCTCAATAAAACAGACAAAGACATCAGTCAACTTGTGTTTTATGAATGTTCCTCAATAAAACAGACGAATGTTGTTATCATTCTGGATTCAGTGCTATGAGTACCATACACTAAAAATGGACAACAAATGCAGAGTATACAACATGTGACAACATTTGTCATGTGATTTGTAAGAACAAACAAAATGCAGAGTACCGATCTTGCAAAATTACAAAGAAGCTCTAACCAGATGGACTACAAACCCTACATAAACCGAAGTCAGTATAGCAAAAAAACCCTAACCAATGAACTGCAAATCAAAATGGACTACAAACGCAAAATGTACAACAGATGACAACATTTGTCATGTGATTTGTAAGAACAAACAAAATGCAGAGTACTGATCTTTCAAAATTACAAAGAAGCTCTAACTAGATGGACTACAAACCCTAAATAAACCAAAGTCAGTAGCAAAGAAACCCTAACCAATGGACTACAAATCCTAAACAAACCGTAATCAGTACCAATAGACTGCAAAATGTACTACAAACACAGAATGTACAACAGATGACAACATTTGTCATGTGATTTGTAAGAACAAACAAAATGCAGAGTACTGATCTTTCAAAATTACAAAGAAGCTCTAACCAGATGGACTACAAAACCTAAATATACCATAATCAATAGCAAAAAAACCCTAACCAGTGGACTACAAATCCTAACACATACCGTAATCAGTACCAATAGACTGCAAAATGCACTACAAACGCAGAATGTACAACAAATAACAGCATGTGGAACGAAACCTAAATTTTTGGAATAAAAAACAGTTCGTAATCCCTAAATGTGTAGAAACAGAGAAACAAAGAGAGACGGAAATGTGCAGAACGGCTTACTAGTTGAAGGAAGACGATGACAACAACGTTGAAGGGGACGACGAGAATGACAATGGCAACGGCGACTTTAGCGGGCGACGGCAACCGCTCTTTCTCTCTCTCTTCTTCTGGAAAACCGTTTTGATCGAAGTCGAATAGAGGGGGGAAGTGTGCCCGCTTTTGATTCAAAACAAGGGTATATTTGGAAACTGGGTCCAATTGTCCTGCCAGCAGCAAGGAAATTATTCATGTCCTTATTACAGTATTAGTCCCTATACTATGGACCTATTGCCAAAGCTCTCTATTTGCGGGGCTAGCATGCGCATGGTGTTTTAACCTGGGAGCGGCAATATGTCAAACATCTATGGCACAAGAATATGTCTATTGTTCAAGAAAAACCACTCAATCCCAACACACACACACACACAGAGATGAACCTGCATTCAGTCAGATCTTTTGTCGCTTCCTATCGTGGAAGATTTTTACTCTTTCGATTGAAAAGTTGTAAGGCACGAAGATACAAACTAATGTCCGTTGGGGGCGCCTATACGCTTCAGCATGAATTAAGCAAGCAGCTCTTTTTAATAGGTGCGAACTCCCAACCTTTCGGACCATCATGTTACGAATCAGTTGGTTTTTGCTTCCAAAAACGTCAAAGGGTACCGGTGGTTAACAGTATTTTGGAAAGAGACGTAGGATGGGGCAAGTATTAATTGCAAGTGTTTAGGGCATTTGTGAAAAAATCAAAGTAGGAAACACCTTCGTACATTTAAAAGTAGTATAGATAATTGTGAAGTTTATAATTTTTCTTGAATGAGAATTCTAGAGTTAACAAAATCGTGTAATACTACCAAGCTGTGCTATGTGTGCATACTACGGGTTTTTGCTAGTTGCTATTGTATTGCAGAGGTCTATTCGAAGCTCTCTCCCAAAGCTTTTTTTCCTTACTGTGATGATTCTATTTATTATTTTTATGATAATGAAATTTCTTTGCCGATAAACAAAGAAAAAATGAATTGCTTACTTAGTTTTCGTGATATTACATTGCCCTTCTAAAAATAAATGAAATCAAGTCTTTTTTTGTTTAAAAAAAAAAAAGCATTGGACATTTTTCTTTTTCTTTCTATATGGAGTAAATCCGAAAAAGATAAGAGAGAAACCACTCTTTCTCCCATGCTCAGCAGGAACTTCTTGTTAAGCACAGTTTTAAGCACGAACTTAATGTGAGAGAGAGAGAGAGAGAGAGAGAGAGTGGGGTTAAAAGAACGGAGGGAAGGTTTTGTTTTTTTGTTTTTTTTGTCAAACGGAAATTAAGGGATTCATCTCCATTAAGATCAAATAATATCCCAACAATCAAACTAACTTTAAATGATTGGTTCGAACAGAATGATTGGTTCGAACCCCAAAATTAGTAAACTAATATACATATAAATTGTATATATGTTATGAACCGAAAAGAGTCTTATAATTAATGTCCAACAAACTTGTGCAAAAATACATAAACCTTCAAAAATAAACAAAAGAAAAGTACAAAAAAGCACGCACTATTTGTTTTATCAACAAAAAAACACAATACTATTGAAATTGTACCCTACGTTATTTTAGAGAGTAAAAATCATTATCATCAAATCTAAGTCAATTTCTTCAACAAGTTTTTCTTCCAATAAAGATAATCATTCTATATGATAAGTTAGACTACAAAAAGAAATTGAGGTGGGCCAAAATTTACTAGGCTAAAATTTTACATATAAATTATTTGCATTTTTTGAACTTCACTTGGACTCTAGCCTAACAATACTTGTATGTACTTCAGATTGTTCTGTATACCATACTAGCTAGAGTAACAATTTCTGGTACGATATGTACCAGTACCTATAAGATATCGGGTGTTTCAAATTTATCGCTATTAGTGTTATTTTCTCATGTAAAAGAATTTATTAGTATAATATACACATTTATCAAAAATAAATAAAAATAAAAAGAAATAAATTTAAAAGTAGTCCGGTATTGGCCTATACCAACCGATACCAGAGCCGGAACGAAATTAGAGGTGTAGGATACTAGGTTTAGACAATACCAATATGAACCGGCTAGTATGATACGAGATTCATAACTTTGGGCCAAAATTCACCCAATGACACGAAAATAAAACATTGGGCACGACACAAACTTGAGAAAATCTGAGAGAGAGAGAGAGAGAGAGAGAGAGAGAGAGAGAGAGAGAGATCAACCCGATGTTCAAAAGACTAGTTCATCTACTACTAAACAATGACTAACAAGACTAACTGTGGTATTTCAACATCAACAATGACTTGCAATCATTCAACAAAAAACAAAAATGAGAAATAATCGCACCGACAGCCGAAGGAAAATGAATTCCTGATAGACCAAGAAGTCCAGCTACCAATATGTGCTTTTGGCACCCAAAAAACAGATATCCTGCATTGGACTTGAATAGTGATCTCTCAGCAGAAAAATCTAGTAGTGAAAACATCTAGCAGCGAAAACCTAGTCTGTTGAAGCGCTATTGCTTTGTGTTTGTTTCTTCCGATTTTCCTCCACGATTCTTTGCAACTCTTTCTCACCGGCTGCTATTATATTTTTAACAGTGTCGAATGTGGTAAGCCTAATGCTGCAAAAAATAGAAATAAAATGCTGAATAAAGGAAAAGATAAGCAAACAAAGATAAGTAGCAAAGGTAAAATCATTACAATTTACTAATAAAAATAACACAACTGGAAGTGGAAAGGTGCAATTCTTTTTAAGGCCCAATTCAACTCAGTATCTGGTATTAGTGAGAACATAGAGGTTCAAGCAATTGATTTGAGTTGTTGGATCCAATGTAAATTATCTTCCTAAATGCATTCCTAATATGAAGACAGAAATCCCTCCTAAATAATAGTGTCATCATTGCATATTAAGAAGAAACTCAAAACACCAGTGTTTTGTCACCAATGAGAATGAATCCTCCATTCAAACTAGAGGGCATCATGAGCTGAATAACATGATATTCGTTTCCTGATAGCCCCTTTTCTTACGATCAACTAACTGAATATAACATCATGAGATAGCTAACCACTAAAAACTCGAGATGAAAACCTGGAACTCATTTAATTGAAAACTAAAGAATATGTTACAAGAGAAGAGAGTATATGATAAACAGAAGGAAGATTGCAACAGAAACCTGCTGTTTGGTAGATTCTTCAGTGCATTGGGAACAAAACCTCTGTACAAGCCAATCAAACCATCACGTGCCACTATACCTGCATCAGCAGGAGCAAAGCATACCTTTTGCAATTAGTAAATATTAATTAGGACTTCAGAAACTCAACTACCCTATGTATAATGATGGATACATCATAAAAGACTAAAGCAATAACTTGAAATTACCCTCACAAAAGATATAAGATGAAGCAAGCTATTACTTCCTGTTTATTAACTGTAGCTAACTGAATGAGAATATACATAAGTACTCCCTTAAAATACCAAGACTAAAATCAATAGAATGTTTTTTTTCTGAATAAGCAAAATCAATAGAATGTTGAGCACAGTCAGAACTCACAAGACTCGCAACTAAATATCAACAGCAAAGTCCATGTAACAAGAGACAATACGACATTGCAAGTCTGGAAAGGACTTTTATTTTTTGTCTTAAGCAAAAGTGTTGTGAGCTCTGCATACATTTCCAACCCATTATGCCAGACTTCTGCAAATAGACATCTAATATGAAGAAAATAAGTCGATCAAATAGTAGCCACCAGACAGTAAATAATGAAAATGAAGCTCCAAGTGCCTGACTTATAACGTAGACGACCAAAAACAATTGATTTTCATTAAAATAAATCTGGTAGTAGGGACATTATAAACAAAAATAGAAAGTAAATCTCCACGAATAAGGCAACTAAGTCATGAGACTTTGAGGGTAGAGCCTAGGGGTAACTGCATAATCATGTACTAAATTATGTACTCACAGAAAAATAGACAGAATAACTAAAGAATATATGATTTTTTTTAGTTTCTAATCTAACATGTGACAGAGATGGCGACAGTCAATCTTTAGGTCCCCAGCCTAAGACGTATTCGGTTTCTCAAGATATGCACCAGATACCTTTATTAACTGATCCCAAGCTTGAGAACAAAAGGCCTCCATTTCTAAAGACAGGTTAATGTTCAAGTATATGACCACAAGCTATGAAACACGGCTAGCTCGTCACCGCATCTGTATTGGACATGTTGAGCCACATGCGAGACACTCCAGGAGACATGTCCAGTTAATCGTATAGATTTTAAATAGGAGACAAAACGGGGACACGTCTCAAGTTTGACACAGTTGGGGGCACGGCAATAGTCAATTTACAAGTTCGAAAACTTATTTCAAGGCTTAAATTATGGTACTATAAAGAAGTAGGGTAAAAATTACAAAATAAAATTTCAACCTGATGTAGCCCTCACTTAATTTATAATATCGAAAAAGTAAAAGGTAGGGACTGTAATGCATGAAATAAGATTTGGATGTTTCTGAATACAATATATAGACGAAAAACCACCAAGTCTTAGAAAAATAATATATATTAGGCTACCGATTATCTCAAAAGCTTAAGCTCTTACGAGATGGGCCCAACAATAAATATCAAACTATTCAACACACTACCCTACATGCAACCTCATTTTGCACGCGGAGAAGAAAATATTCATAGATAGAGCCATACAAAATACGAAAGTAACAAGCAAAAAGCAAACAATGAGCCAATGCAAATGCAAATGCTGAGACTTGAACCCAACACCTCTCTAGACCTCTAATACCATGTCACTAAATTATCTCAAAAGCTTAAGTTGTTAAGAAAAGGGCCCAACAATGTATATCAAACCATTCAAAACTACACACATATTTGTTGTGCCCCCAATTGTCATATTGTCCCATTCTTTCTGGATTGCCATGCCCCATGTCCGTGTCTGTATTAGTGCTTCTTTGTGTACAATTTTTTTTTCAGAGATGCTATATTTATGAATCAACCCATTTCCATTATGATACAACCACAGTTTGTGATTGCTAGTGTTGGTTAAAACTGTAACGACCCGAAATTTTCAGTCAAATTTTTTCCCGAATAAAATTAAAGATTTATTATTTTAAACCTAAACCTAACCTTTCTAGGAAACCCTAGCCCTACCCATTACAACCTAGTCCTAGAAATCATTACCCACCTATATATGTATATACATATATATATATATATATATATATGTATATATACGGTGGAGAGAGAGAGACCGACAAGACCGTCAGGACCTCCCCTTTTTCGGATCAAATTTCGATGATCCGAGCCGTTCAATGTGTTCGGAACATGATTACCAAACACACCGAGAAATCAGCAAAAAAAAGACAGGAAGGGCTTCATCCGAGCAGTTTTTGTTTGTATTTTATCAAATGGTTCAAGAAAAACTGCTCAAATCAATCCCTTCCGGTCTTTTTTTTGCTGATTTCGGTACTTTAAATCACGTTCTCAACACATTGAACGGCTCGATCATCAAATTCGATCCAAAAGGAGAGTCCCGTACACATGTTGACATTTAACCATGTATACAGCGATCAGATATATACATATATATATATATATATATATATGTATATGTATGTATATATATATATGTATGTATGTATATATATATGTATATGTATATGTTAGTATATGTACAGATAGCCAGCCAAGAGAAAGAGAGTGGGTAAGGGGATAAGGTTAGACCTATGTTATCCTACTATGAAGCATGGATACTCAATTTTGGTCTTTGTATCACGTACTATACGCGTATCGGATAAGGATACGCTCCGGATACGTATCCGATATGTTTTCTAGAGTATCCTATTATTTTTTGGCAAAAGTACATAAACACCCCCTCAACTATCACTTTTTTCCATGGAGACCCCCTCACATTTAAAAGTGCCCATACAAACCCCCTCAACTACTAAAAACGAAAAAAATGCTAACTTCGTTAACGAAATGGAGGAAATGACTAAGATACCCTTTTTTCCTCGGGCAAAAATACATAAACACCCCCTCAACTATCACTTTGTTCCACGGAGACCCCCTAACATTTATTTATACCATTATTCTATCAGGTCGTTGTTCTAATCGTTTTATACAATTTCATTTTTCCTTACATCAATCATTTTAAAGAGATCCTTATGTACATAACCATAAAAAATAGCTCGAAAACCGTGGCACGATGGCAGCAAGTGCCATGGTGGTTCTTTTGCTTATATGAAATGAGAAGGGAAGAAGACGAGGGAAAGGAGAAAGGTGTGGGAGAAGAGAACTCGAGGAGAATGGTGGCGGTAGTCGACGGCAGCTGCTGCGTTGCTTTTCCCATCTCTATTTTTCTAACTTTTCTTTAGAGAGAGAGAGTGTATGTATTGGAGGAGAGAGAAAAGCTTAGATGGAGAGGGAGAGATTACCTATGATTGAGAGGGGGGAGGAGAATACAGTCCTTTTAAATTTTAATCCAACCATTGATTTTAATGGTTGAGATGGAGTGTTTTTTTTTTAAAAAAATTTGTGTTTTTAATGGTTCAGATCTGTTTGCTGATTTTGGGTTTTGATTGAAGGCTGTTTGTAAAGGGAAGGGTGTATGTATGTAATGCAATAAGGGTATTTTTGTCCGATTCATCACAAACGGTTTAGAGAAAGAAGGGTGTCACTTGGGTAACGGAGATTAGTTAAGGTGGTCTATATGGGCGCTTTTAAATGTGAAGGGGTATTCGTGAGAAAAAGTGATAGTTGAGGGCGTGTTTATGTACTTTCGCCTTTTTTTTAAATTTTTTGGTATTTGGATACGTTCTGGATACGCGCGGGGTAAATATGTCATTTCTTAAATTGGTTGTCCGCGGAACCGCCCCGAGTCCCCTTCTCCTAAGGACCGCCTTAACTTAAGAAAATGCGGACCTCCCTTTCCGGATCGAATTTCAATGATCCGAGCCGTTCAATGTGTTCAGAATGTAATTTTAAGGGTACTCGCTAGAAATCAGCAAAAAAAAATGACCGAGAAGGGCTTCATCCGAGCTGTTTTTGTTTGTTTTTTATCGAACGGTTCAAACAAAAACTGCTCGGGTGAAACCCTTCCCGGTCATTTTTTTTGGCCGATTTCTCGTGATAATCCTTAAAATCACGTTCTGTACATATTGAGCCGCTCAATATAATCAGAATGTGATTGTAAGGGTACCTGTGTGAAATCAGCAAAAAAAATGACCGGGAAGGGCTTTACTTTATTGAATGAATGAAGCCCTTCCCGGTTATATTTTTTGCCAATTTCTCGTAGGCACCCTTCAAATCATGTTCTGAATACATTGAGCGGCTCGGATCATCAAAATTCGATCGGGAACTATGAGATTAAGATTTTGGGGGTGGTTTTAGAGGTACATATGTATATATACATACACAGTGTTCTAAATGGCGGCCTAGGCGGCGCCTAGGCGCTAGGCGGAGGGTCAACGCCACGACTACCCCCTTGGCGTTTTGTTTGGCGGCCAGGGAGGCTAGGCGGGCCTTTGGCGGAGCTTGGCAGCCGCCTAGGCGGAGCATGGCGGCTAGGAGAGAGAGAGAGAGAGCAGAGCAGAAAGACAGAGACGAGAGAGGAAGAGCGATGCAAGAGAGAGAGACGAGAGAGAAAGCAAAAAGACAGAGACGAGAGAGGGAGAGAGATGCGAAAGAGAGAGACGAGAGAGAGAGAGCAGAAAGACAGAGACGAGAGAGGGAGAGAGATGCGAGAGAGAGCAGAAAGACAGAGACGACAGAGGGAGAGAGATGCGAGAGAGTGAGAGACGAGACGAAAGAGAGAGACATACCGGCAACGGCGGCCGGCGACGATCTGCGTGAAGCAAGCGAACTCGAAGGCGACGATCAGCGTGGGTCTCGATCAGATCTGGAAATGTTATACAGTACTGTATATATACAGTATATATATGTGTGCAGCTATGGTAAATTACACAAGAAGTCCTTTTAGTATATGTTAATACCATAATATGGGGTAAAAGTATAAAAAAATATCAAAAAAATACCAAAAAAAAAAAGCCAAATTCCTTGGCGGCGCCTAGGCGCTTGGAGGTGGGTCACTGCCCTACTAGCACCGAGCGCCATTTAGAACACTGTACATACATATGTATATATACATACATATGTATATATACATACACATTATTTTATATTCAACGTATTCCCAACATATCGTATCCTACTTTTGAAAAAACCACGTATCCACGTATTCAAATCGTATCCGTATCCCGTAACCGTATACGTGCTTCTTAGCTATCCTATCATGTAGCCCTGCAAGCTTTTAATGGAGAGGAAACTTGGAGTGCAAGAGATAAAGAGAGAGAGAAGTTTCAGAGAGACAAATAGAGAGAGAAGAGAGAGAGGGCACCATTTTCGTATAAATACTCCCGCACCCATCGCCATTTGGCATGCCAACCTCACCCCACCTCATTCCATTTTCCATTTGTTGTTAGAGGGAGAGCTTCAAATTTCATCCATAGAAGTCTAGAGAGAGAAAACGAAGTGGGTCTCAGTCCCGCACACATCCAAACACCAATCCGAGCTACCCAAACTCAGCACGACTCTGAGCACCTCCAAACCAATCCCCAATCACCCGAAGTCAACCCCGACATCTTCTGCAATTTTTCCGAAACTGTCCGAACCCGTTACCCTCTTTTTTTGGCCGGAACCTGAGGTAGATTAATCGCTTCCCTATTCTCTCCTAAATATATTAAGTGTTTGTGTATTAGTTTTTAACGTTCCGAAGTGGAAAGTGGAAAAAATCAAAGTATGAATCGGCCGACCACCCAACCGACCAAGCTATTTCTCTGTTTCTTTCGGCCGTTAGTGGCACCCACGAAATGGGTTTAAAATATTTTGCTAGAATTACACTTTACACCTTCAAATTCCACTAGTTTACAAATCGGCCCTACATGTTATATTGATTTATTTATTTATTATTTCCTATTACCAATGTGTTAACAAATACATTCTAGGATTAATTACATTGATTAGATTGGATGCTACTTTGAGGTTGTGAACAGGAATATAAGTAACTATATAACATGTATAGATATGTTATTGGTAACTTAGAATAACATCAATAAATATCTTTTTAACAATAGTAGTTAGTGTGACAAAAGACTTCTTACCTTTGATAAAAAAAAAATGTTATTTACTTTTTAGCATACTAATATCCACAGTAAAGGGTTTATGTTGTTTAGTTTTAAGTTAAAGTAAAGTTTATTTGCCAAAAACTACTTGATCTATTTAAAAATATAGTAAGCATTATACTATGTTGAGTAAGGACTAAAAGGTCCTTAAAATCTACAACTATTATTTCACCTTATGAATTCTAATGAGATAATTGTTTATAAATTTTAGAACAAATGGTGAATGAATTTGCTAAAACCTAATTAATAAGATTCTAAAATACCTTTAAAGTATTTAAAGGTCACAACGTGAAGTTACTTGATTACATTAAAATTTGTTTAATTATGATTACATTGCATGATTACTTTATCGTACATATCAAATGCTATGTTTTATCCTGTTGAATTATGAGATTTTATGTTACGATTGTAAGTGCTAGATCGAACTTAGGTTCATGAGTTGGTTGCGAGTAGCGATCACGTAGACGATGATAAGTAAAGGATAAACTGGTAAAATAGGTTGGAGTGTTGGGGGACAGTAAAGGACCCCAGGTACAGTATTTAAGGAACGGTAAAAGGCCTCAAATACGGTACAATACCCTCTGTGAGATGAATGACGTGTTGGGTAGTATCTGGGGAACGGTAAAGGGTCTTGGATATGGTACAGTAACATTAGTATTGCTATGTGAACCCTAGTCATGGAATGGCATGGTAAGCTACCCCTTGTTATGGTTGTAGGTGAATCCATGCTAGGTACGTAACTTTGGTGTATTCACTTAGGACCCCAGTGCAGGAAAAACAAGAGACAAACAAAAGGGAGCTAATCCATTGGACAATCATAACTAGTGGTTGCGGGGGGGGGGAATGATCTTGTGGAGAAAGAACTTAGAATACACATAAGATTAATGGATAGTAAGAAAATAATGAGGTGTATTTATGCACATTACTTTTGATATCGACTATTATATTGAATAACTGTTAGCTGTAAAGTAAGGGGTCGGTATGGTTGGGATTATTCTATTGAGTGAACCGCATCACTCACGATACAGAGTACCCGACATCTGTGCCAAATTTTGCAAAGAACCAGGAGGGCGTAAGGGCCCCAGATGTGAGCAGTATTTTCTAGGAGAGAACTCGGCTGTGGAGACCGAGTTAGAGTTTGCTTGGGATTCATATCAGAAGTCAGAACTAGAGTCTTCTCTATTTTTGGTCAAATAAAGTGACAGATACTTTTATATTTTGTCAAAACTTAGTATTTTTTTTTTCAGGTTTGTAATAAATTGAATTCCTATTTTGAGATATTCGTATGTGATTAATGGAATCATGTTTGATTAAATTAATATTTTCCTAAGAAATCACTAATTAATGCTTCCGAAATTCT
Source organism: Rhododendron molle (assembly GCA_025413875.1). Taxonomy (NCBI): domain Eukaryota; kingdom Viridiplantae; phylum Streptophyta; class Magnoliopsida; order Ericales; family Ericaceae; genus Rhododendron; species Rhododendron molle. Next base: position 28,579,248 of record CM046391.1, read on the forward strand.
TTGGAAAATCGGGGCGTTACAAAAACTGTTGGCAATAAAAGCATAGAGTTAGTTACCAGGAAGAGCATCCAAAACAGTCTTGTAAGGTGTACCCTTCATTTGCATTTGCCTTCTTGTTGTATCCAAAGGATAGCACATAAGCGTGGAGAGAGTAGCTGATACCAAAGCTGTTACTAGAGATGCTTCTGTCCTCTTTTGATACTTCTCTGGTAAAGACTTCTTCAACCTAACAGATAGATCCAACCTTGAGACAAAATATTACTTGGCCTCCAGAAGCGGCAGAAGAAATATTGCTAAAGAGTAGGCTCACAAATCAAAAATGCAGAAGTTCACAGCAATATAAGGTGCTATTCCAATAAGAGAAGGTCCAAGACCCTTATAAAATGATGCAACTCCTTCCTCTCTTAGCATGTTTAAGGCAACCTGCAAAATCCAGTAAAATCAGAGAGAGATCTTCCGGCCATAAAAAAGGCAATGAAACAGAGCTGGTCAAAATTACCTCAGACATCGTTTTACACCCAGGCTCAACAGCTAATCTTAACCTTAAGACATCTAGAGGGTATGTTACCTACAAAGAAACAAATAGTCAATGATTAAGATATAATCCGTGGAGAGACCCACAAAAAAAAAAGTCTAATGCAGATAATCACCCATCATAAGCGATTTCATTTGCTATATTACTCACAAAAGTTGAAGTCATGCCAGCACAAGCACCAGCAGCGAGTCTGCCAATAACAGAGAGCTCGCCATCTTTCCCGCTAAAAAGTTTCTAGAAAGGCAAGAGGTAAACTGGACAATGAAAATTATAGATATATCTAAGCCAGTTAAGACTTCCTATTTTCTTTCAAAATCCTTTTTCTATTACCTTGTATGTGTCATAAGCAAACAGCTGGACTGCACTATAAGGTATGACACGTATGACCTGAAATTTGAAAACAAACGTTAAGTGGACTTAACAAAAGGAGAAAATGCATTTTCCTAATAAGAAAAGGTAAAATTCTAAAATCAGCCCAATGGACTGACAATAGTGAGTGTGTGAATATGTATTAAAGGATATAAAAAGTACACAGAAATACGTATTTTCTTGTCTTCTAATGTACTTATCGTCAGCCCAGTGGGCTGACAATAGCAAGACCGATACGAAAAACCTTATCCATGAACAAATTCAAAGCAAAAGATGCAAAGGACCTGAGGAAGGTTGCCTTTCCAGTACCCTTTAACCCCTTCTTGCTTCCCCATCAATGCAAAAGCCTGTAATTCATGTCCAGATAGGCACCATTACCAAATACTAGGAACTTAACATATGAAAGATAAGTCATCACAGATTGTTCTACATAAGCCAGGTACATGATACATCATACAAATAAGTTACTTAACTTGTTCTACATAAGCCAGGTACATGATACATCATACAAATAAGTTACTTAACTGGAAAGGTATGGCAGCAATCCATTGCAAGTAAATCCAATGACAAATGATCCTGTAATATTGTTTGATTTAGCTGACAAGAGCTAGAACAAATTCTTTTAGACTCTTCACTAGCAGCACGATACTACTGAAGCGTGTTCTCTCACCCACAGGTGGCTATGCATATTTGCTTCCCCAGGTCTCAACGATCTTGTGGATTTATCTTGCACTCAAGTAGCAGATAATCGAATTTATAAGTGTTCCTCCTCCATACTACAGTCTGAAAATTAGTCAGAAGCCATGGGATTCCGCAAAGGACAACAATCTTCTAAACTACCCTTCTCTTCAGTGGCCCCTAGATGAAACAGAGAAGAAGTGGATGGAAAAATGGAGAGAAGAAGCCTAGCAGGGACTGTATAAATTAAGTCATACTGTTATGAAAATAGTAGATATGACAACGACATTAGAGCGCCATATAGTAGAATATTGAGGCTAAGCTCCTTCATTGAGGATACTAGGAATCACAGGCTAGAAAAGGAAAAGTGATTTAACCTAATAAGCTAATGGAATACTAAAGCTAATAGGTTAGCTGTCATGGATGTTGAAGCAAACAGGCAGCAGAGTGAGTATATATTTATGTTGTGTTTGGATGAAAACTTCGGAAATTTTGAAAAGAATTTTGGGATAATGAGTGGAGAGAGAATTAGGGTAATAATTAGAAATAGGGGTAATGAGTGGAGAGAGATAGAGAAAGAAATCAGAGTAATGATTAGAAATAGGGGTAATGAGTAGAGAGAGAAATGAGAGTAATGATTGGAGGTAGGGGTAATGAGTATGTTTTTAGTTGGGAAAAAAATTTCAAGTTATGATCCAAACAAGGCATTAACCATCGGAACAGGCATATGAGCAAATCCCAGCACTATAAGACGGATAGGACATTACCAAACCGAGCCTTATGTCCCAATCTCTTGGGGCCGGCTAGGACATTGACTCCTATAAATTTGATGACAGCAATCTTATTAATATTCGATACCTGCTAACTACCAGGCTTCCATCTTGTTCCATCCTATGGAATTGCCTTTCCACACATTATAACACAAGAAAGATGAGTATGAATTACTAACTTGACAAGGGGTAATGTCTGGACGACGAATGTGAGAAACGAGTCAAAGAGGCCTTCAGTATTGATAATGTCAACTACATTAGAATCCTCATAAATGACCAAAAGCATATGCAGTAGCAAACATAGCTGGTCACATGTGGAGCAATTACCGAATCAAATAAGTGGTGGTCATAACTCATGAGTGGTAAGTGGGACAACAACAAACCTCAACAAACCCAATTGCTTTCTTAGCACCTTCTTGTCCAGCTCGTAATCCATGAGTCTGCAAACAGATTAGACTAATTAGGACTATGGAATTGGACCCCAACCACTAATCAAAGTAGCTGATACCCTGTTGATTACACAAGTCTCTAGCAAAAGGATAAAAGCAAACTAATATTCTCTGTACTAGCCATCTCCCAAACATGTGCATTTAACTCCAATATCACAATTTTGATATTATGGAGCCAAAAAGGCAACCAAAGTAGCAGTACTCTAGTGATAAGACAAGCTTCTCAACAGAGAAAAGGGGAAAAAACAGCAGGATTCTCTGGACTCCCCACCATCAAACTTATGCATTTCACTCTCGCTCAAATTTCTAAAATTCAGTAACTGTTCAACGAAACTTTTATTTCAAGAGAAAACATGAAATCCAAAAGTATGAGCAAGCTCACTCACAATTCATCTAGCACGCAAACAGCAGCAGTAAATTGCCAGTTATCTCAATATTCAAGATGAGCTAGACAGTAACCTCATACCACAATTCAAATATACACCTTTACCCAGCCTGCAAAAAATAGTTTCGCGCAGTTAAAACCCCAGTATTGGGTGTCATAACTAGAATAAACTTTTCAATGATTATAGCTTACTTTACATTACTCTCTAATAGTATTTTCTTATTTACTGCCAAACTACATAGTATCGTCACCTCTAGATTTTTAATAAAGGAATTAGGAATATAAAATAGTAGTTAAGTATCCCTTCAACACTAGAGAATTCCAAACTATGAAGTTCCTCTCATGAACCAATGTATACAATTCTTTTGGTACAATACGCTTTCCAGAGTAATTAGTTTAGAGCTTGTTATATAAATAATAACCTTTGCGTGTTAAAGATCATGAAGTACACAACTTCAAAGGTTAATACTGTTAATTGTCTCACATAATAAAAGGTTGCATGGCGTAGCATTTTAGACTCAATAAGGAGGTTGGATTGCAACAACATGCAACAGCTCTCGTCGATCACTAACATTACCTATTTGCCCCCACCCCCAGGTTAAATTTGGGCTTTGTCCCAATATTTTAGCCATTAATTCCATGTTAGCCCATCACTTTTGCTTGATTAACAACCCTTCAACCATACCCATTCAATGTATACAATCACATGTAAGTATATGTGTGACCTTCTATTCTGTACTAAATATTGCACACATCAAGATTTAAGCCACTTAGCCAAAATTTTGGCTCCCCCCACTCTGTCTACTGCACATACATAGAAAGGTTGCCGTACGATAATATTTGTTGGAGTTTGTCTCACATCGGTTAATTATCTCCTCCAAAACTAGTATATTAGTCTGGACGGCCTCTTTACTCATTGTCAATTATTTTTGGGTTAGATGCTTTAACATGCTGTATCAGAGCTTGGATTTCAGAGGCTTTTGGACAAGACTCGATGTCGTTGATGGTTGGTTCACACTTCGTTTGTCATTGATCGTTGATCGTTGTCGTTTGTGTTGAATGGTTTGTTTACCTCACCATGTGCAAGTCAGGATCGCATCTGCGGGGGAGCGTTGGAGTTCGCCCCACACGGGTTAATTATCTCCTCCAAAACTAGTATATGAGCTTGAGCGGCCTTTCCACTCATTGCCAATTGGTATTGAGTTGGATGCTTTAATTACTATCATAAAAGGTACACCCCTTTTGGCTTTTCGTGTGAACGTCAGTTTGTGGTTGGCTCACATTTTAATTTCCTAAACTACCTTTTGAACTGTTTAAAGAACCTGCGGCCCTGCCAATAAAAATAAAAACAGTCATCCTAATTTTCTTCTCTCTTTTCTACTTTGACATCTCATATTTCTACTTTCACACCTCAGATTTCATGAGAGATTAATCTGAATTGAAGATTTTCTTATTTCCCTCTTTTGCATAAAGCGCTCTCAGGGCTAAATTACCACATCCACAATCATGCTCCCCAACTCCATACCGGCCGCTAATTCCAGAAAACCCCAAAGATACAAGGCAATCCCTACAATACAAAGATCTACTAAACGAGGCAAACAAGTCGCGACCTAATTCCAAATTTCAAGTAGAAAATAATACTATGAAGGCAAACAAACAACATCACCTGCATAAGAAGCTTGATACGGTCAAGAGGCGCCGTGACGGTTTTGGCGGCGGCTCCGGCAATAGCACCGGCGGTGAAAAGGGCGGCGTCTCGGGGCACCAAACCGGCAATAGCCAGCGGGTGCTTCAACAGCTGCGCCGCCGTCGGCAGGAACTCTCTGTCCTCTCTCCTCTCCGCCGCCTCCATCGAGACGCAGGCGAAACCGCCGCCACTGCTGAGCCACCTGTTTCGCCATAGTTGTCGGGCGTTGGTTGGTTCGAATAAGTCACAACTGTGAGGATGAGAAGGTTCGAGATCCGGAATGTCTCGGAACACTAAAGCGGGTGTGTGGAGAGTGATTTTCCTTTGGTGGATATGAACAGAGGGAAGCTCCATGGCTTCTTTCTTTCCCTCTGTGCAGTTTGTTGGGGAAGGAGATAAGGTGAAAAATGGCAAGTAGTCGGAGAGATTGGAGCTGTGATAGTGTTCCCGTAAGTACTCACTACTCACGCACAGGATGCGACAACTGTGAGAGCTTGTTGACTGTGATTTTGGATTTTGAACTTTGAATTTTGGATTCTAATTACCTTTCGTCCGGATTTAATAGTTTTTTTAAAGAATTCGTGTCACTTCTCGATCGATTATATTTTGTAATTTATAATATTTTATGTGATTTTGAAATAATATTTTATATAATTTTGAAAACATTGTCTTATAGAACTAATTGAAATCTATCGTACAATATTCTTATTGAATATAAAATTCATCACTAATTGAAAAATATAACTCATTTTTTATCCGGTTAGAATTGAACTATGGACTATTAAATCCGGACGGAGGGAGTATTATCCTATTTCTCTTTCCACTCTTTCCACTTATTACCCATATCCCCAATCATTATTCTCATTTTTCTCTTTATCTCTCCACAGTCATTACCTCTATATCCAATCATTACTCTATTTCTCGCTACAATCATTACCTACAAATCTAAAATCTCAAAACGAACATGTTCCAAAAGTCGTTTGTCATTTTACAGTTCCAAAGGCCACCTACACCATTGTACCTATTCGATGCACGAGATCAAAAAATTACATTAGTGTTTTTTCATTTTTGTGTATCAAATAGGTATGCTAGTTGATAGAAAATATAGCTTAAGAAGAAAAAATTGTGAATTTTTTTAATCCTATGCATCAAAATAGGTACAACGCTAGTTGAAAAAAAAATAAATTTAAGAAAAAAACATAGAATTAGAAATGAAGTTTCGTATTACGAGCCTCGTGGTGTTCAAATTAAAATGCAAATATAAAGCATACTGTATCAAATAAACAAAGCAAATAAAAAAAGGATTGACCCCTATTCTCCTAAAATCTCTCCCAATTCTCTCACACATGTACTCGGAGGAGGTGCTAGTCATTCCGTGCTAGCCTTCGTGTTGTGCCCGTTGGCCTTGTTCGTTTGCAAACTTAACTTTATTTTAACTTTGTTTTTCAATCATTGCCCTATATTTTTTTCCAATCATTACCCTATTTCTCCAATTATTAATTTCATTTCTCTCTCTATCTCTCTCCACTCATTACCTATCTCTCTCTCCACTCATTATCTATCTCTTCAATCATTAACCTATTTCTCTCTCCACCCACTACCAAAACTAAAATACCCAAAGTTGCTAAACGAACAAAGCTTTGGAGCTATTTTGGACACATCCTTTTAGCCTTAAGGGTCCTATTTGCTGGAAGCTTCATTCACGTTTCAGATTTTTTTATTGATTCTGCCGAGAGCAGAGAACATCTCTCCTTAATTAAGAGCAAAAATTGATAATTAACAGTACATATTTTTAAGTCTCAAGCTATAAATGATGAGAACTCAAAAAATATGGTTAAAAATTTAGTACTTCAGTTTTTAATTCGTTTGAACTGGTGAGAAAATCTTATTTTTCTGATCATATTATTCTAAAGGTCATAATTAATTTTTGTCTCTAAAGCTCTCATAATTATGTATTTGCTCTTTATTTGGGACCTTGTAGAGTATAAACTTAATTATGAGAGCCCTAGTGACAAATATTAATTATGACTCTTTAGGATAAAATAAAAAAAATAAGATTTTTGCACTAGTTCAAATGGATAAAAAATTGGAACACTTAATTTTTTAACCATATTTTTTGAGTTTTCATCATTTACTTAAAATATGTACTGTTTTTTAGTATTTTTGCTCTTAATTTGGGAGAGATGTTCTTTGTTCTCTGCAGAATCAATAAAAAATCTGAAACGTGAATTAAGCTTGTGACAAACAGGGCCCTTGGGGACTGAAAGGATGTGTTCAAAACAGCCCCACAACGGCGTCGTTTTGGGGCACAACACGAAGGCTAACATGGAAGGGCTAGCACTTCTCCCGAGTCCCTCACACATTCTTTCTCCCTCACCCACGTCCTCCCTCCCTCTCCCTCTCCCTCTCCCTCTCCCTCTCATTCTCTCTCCCAATTTTAAGAAATTAAAAAAAAATGAAAAATCTTAACAATTAGGAATGGGGTTTGGAAGCTACAGTATTTTCTTAAAATCTCTCTCTCTCTCTCTCTCTCTCTCACCACGTCCTCCCTCCCTCTCCCTTTCATTCTCTCTCCCAATTTTAAAAAATTAAAAGAAAATGAAAAATCTAAGAAATTACGAATGGCGTTTGGAAGCACACGCCGGTAATTTTCTCGGATTTTTATTCATATATTGCATATATATTCTACTATATACACACATGGCATATACAAAGGAGTCATGATGTAGACATATAAGCAAAATAAATACTAAACCGAAGATACATAGGGGTGAAATGTAAAGCAAAAAGGTATTTCCTAAAATCTGTCCGTCTCTCTCTCACACATGTTCTCTCTCTCCCATGTCCTCCCTCCCTCTCCCTCTCCCTCTCCCTCTCATTCTTTCTCCCAGTTTTAAAAAATTAAAAGAAAATAAAAAATCTAAGAGAATAGAAATGAGAGTTTGGAAGCTCGTGAGGCTTAAACACATTTACATAGGATATTAATTAATTAATTAATAGATAGATAGATTAGGGTATCCACTATTCACAATGTTATAATAAAAAATGGATAACCAAAAGTTAGTACATCAGCTTTCTATTATCCATTTAAGATATTGCTAAGGATTTGTTTGATTAAAGAGAAAAATATAATGGAAAGTAAAAATGAGACCAAGTGAAGTAAAAAAAATGTATATTTTTACTCGCATCTGTTTGATTAGGATGAACATTTTGCAAGAAAATAAGGTAATTAGAGTAATTGTTGTTGATTCTCACAAGAAAATAATAATAAAATTTTCCTACAATTTTTGTGAGAAAAAGCAAAGTAAGCTCTCTACCTTTAGAGGATTGTACAAGAAAGTTTGTTTTCTATCACTTTCTAGGACTTTCTTGCTAAATAAATACCAAAAAAAGTATATATTTTTTTCTCTTTTTTGCACTTTCTACCATTATCTTGCTAATCAAACGGACCCTAAGGTTAGACTATCCACAATGCTTGTAGACACCCCAATTTGGCCTAACTATTATTTCAGGTCCCACCTTGGGGACCATCCCAATGATGAAATGGATACAATGATTGCTGATTGACTTCTTGAGAACCTTAGGACTTTCGGTAAGAACTTTGAGCCACTTAGAGGACCCAATTCAGAGCCAAACAGCCTTTCAGACAGAAATACAGAATCCTAGGAGAATCTATCTGCCGGCCGTAACATTGATCTCACGACCTTAACATCTTTTCCTCACCCGAGCAACCTGTTGCCCAAAAATCTCCCTGAGAGATCCATCCCACAGCCGCAAGATCATTCTCTCGGCCGCCAGATCCTTTGCTCTGCCGCCAGATCATCCTTTTTCCAGACTCTGGAACGTTCTGTCGATTGTTTGATCCAACTACACTACCTTTCCGATGCGTTCGGGCCACGTTCAGAGATCACAACGAAGAGTTCGAATTGCATTGCAATTGCAATTGCAATCTTGCGTTTTGATTGGACCGAGTGAGCCACCAATTTGCCTATATAAAGGGGCCTTGGGACCTAAAAATACACACACGAAATAATTCAGATCTACACCCTCTCAAGCCACGATACTCTACAGAAATATACTCTCAAACCCTCTCTACAAAAGCCCTAACCTCCCGTAGGCAGCCATCAATCCGGCGATCAAACCCCGAAGTCTCAAACCCTAAACCTAGGGTTTCTCAAAGAAGCAATTAGTCAATCCTGATCAAATCCGAAGCAATCAAGCTACTGAGGGATCAAGGTGGTGAGCCCCAGGGGCCTCTAGTTCGATTTATTTATCATTTTTATGCTTAATCGTAGTATTTTGGTAATCTGTTAACTTTTTTGTCTGGTGTGAGGAAGAACATCGACCAGGGCTTCGATCCCTCGGCTGATACATCTAAACCAGGAGGATCCCTCGGCCGTGACATCAATTCACCGGCCGCGAGATCCATTTCCCTAGGACAGCTTTGTTTGCTTTCTGTCTTCTGATGCATGTTTCAATTACAGTCTCGGCTCACCTTATTTACTGTTTAAAGGCATAAAAATAGATTATGTGTTGGAATTAAATAAAGCATCTGTATGTCTTATGTTGAATGATTATGGGCTAGCCTCGCGGCTAAGCAGAGAGGGGTGCCTATGTCACGTCCTCAATTTTTAACATAATTATAAAGGATATTCATAAATAGAAACCTCGCAATATACCATACAATACCCCAAAAGAGTTCACCATTTCTATTCAACGATTACAATTTACTCATCAAGAGTTACCCAATAGTACAACTTCGGCTCCATAGCCCAAATTAACAAAAGTACATAGTATTGATAAAGTTAAGGAATTACATCATTTCATGACCAAAAGATTTACAAATAGAGTTACAAATACATCTTCCAAAATAAAATTATAAAGATGACTAAGTAACTCTTCAAAGTTAGCTTTCAAAAGATTTTCCACAATCAAGCAATCCAAACAAGCAGCTATTGCCCTGGGTTAGTACCTGAAAATGAAGGGAGGTCTGAGCTACACTAGCCTAGTAGAAAGCTCTAATCTAACAATGTATGCAGATGACATGTAGGAAAGATGAATAGATGAACAACTGTATCAAGAATCAATGAGAGATCGACAAGAGCAACCCAATTTTATACTTCTTTTCTAAACTAGTCACATGCTTTAATAAACGATTTCTGAAAAATCACCAAATGCCAAAACGTGTCTCGTTCAAGTGTCATGAGCCGAAGCTCCTGCCGGGCCAGTTAAAGGACCCCGATGTCCTCTGCCAGGCACCTTACCCATAGGGAGGTCCTGAAATATCAAATACGAGCATATAGCTCTTGCCGGACCAATTAAAGGACCCCGATGTCCTCTGCCAGGCACTCACCCGTCGATGAGTCCTGAATGCTCGCGTTGCGTCCGTAAAGTTCCAAAATCCATTTGCCATCACGTTTGGGCCATTTAAATCCAACTTTAATTTACAAAACAATGTTTCGTAAACTCAAGTTCATATGAACATTAAAATCATAGGTATGCTCAAGGGATTCATGGGATACGATTAATCAAGTTAGGAATCACTTGGGACGTGTTCAGAGTAGATTAGAAGTGATCGGAACCTGTGGGCTACCACAGCCCCGGGTCGGGTGGATCGAATTGAAAAATTTGAAGAGTCGCCACCCGAGAAACCGTTTTGATTGAACATGATTGATTTGAATTGAAAACCAGAGATTTGAAAAAGGGTTCGGAAGCCACGTTACGAGGGGGAAGGGTTTTACGGCACCCCCCTCGCTCGATTCGAAATCGGTCTCTACTAGACATTTGTGGGATTTTTCGAAAACATTTTATTTCATTAAGTCACTTAGCAGGTATCCACAGGTATATCAAGTACAGAGGGGTGCATGCATGTGCATGTGTACAGAGGATAATGAAATATGGTAAAGAAATGCAAAATGTCAGAAGCTGAAGCCCTGTCACTGATCTCACTCTCGAGCGCTCGGGAGCACTCCCGAGCGCTTGGAAGTGTTGCATGCTCAACCTGCAAAGCATGTTAGTACAAACAGGATACAATGCTAAAACTATAAACTGAGATGATTTTAAACATGTTATAAGCTCAACAGAGGGCTTGGTGAACTGGGATAAGATCCCAATCTTCCAAACCATGCATCCTTGCTTCTACAAGAGCTGATCCATGGTCTTGGGAAACAGAAAAACGCATGCATGGACATGCAAAGGCAGTAGGAGGATCAAACTGGAAGAAAGATGGAGTGGAGTGACATGCAAGTACTCCCGAGCGCTTCGAAGTGATCTCAAGCGCTTGGGAGTGATCTACACCCCAGGACTGATTTCAACCAACCAATACACTCAATGTAGCATGCTGGTACACCAGATCTTGCATTTTTGAAGTATGAAAATATTTCCTTTTTAAGTTCTGAATAAACTCTTCTGCATGTCTTTAAATAAAAATGGTTTTCCTTATTTTTCTTAAAACAAGAAGATCTTCTGTACCAACACACTTAAAAAGAACTAATCTGCTTGAAAACACGCTTCACTCCCTTTGCATGTCCATTTAAATGCTTAAAAGAAGAAAAACAAGACTGGAGTCACTCTCAAGCGCTTGGGAGTAGTCCCGAGCGCTCGGGAGTGCTTCCAGTAGGCTTAGCACGGAAAATATCTTTACCCCCCTTGCTCTTGTTATTAAACCAAGATCAAAGGAACTCACAACCAGTATGGAGAACTGGTATGAGCCCTTGATCCCCCTCGGAAGTAGAAAAACAGTAAATTTCGAAGTATAAAGTGAGCCTTTATACCTTTGCTTGACTTTGAACTTGGCTTCTTGGACTGACTTTGGAGCTTGAAAATGGTTAGAAAATAGTTTGAGAAGAGGGAATTTAGGCCTCCATTTCTCTTAGAGACTTTGCTTGAGAATTGGTGATTTTCTTAGAAAATGGAGGTTGTTTTGAAAGAGCTTGAGAGAGAAGTTTAGAGGCTGGTTTTTGGCAGCAAAAGGGGGAGGGAGAGACTGAAATTTCGTGGTCTTGGTGGTGTAGAATGAAGGGGTATATATAGGGGAGTGAAAAATTGGGGTTTTGACTTGAAAATCAAATCAAAAATGAAAAGAAAATGTTTTGGCAGGAGAAAGGCATGATTAGATGCTCTGCTGGCTCAGGCAGGCCTCTGCTGTATTCAGGTTTGAACGTTGAATGGACTAAAAAGCCTGAAAAGCCATGGTCAAAGGCCAAGCTCAACATGCATTGGTCTGTCAGCACTCCCAAGCGCTCCAGAGTGGTCTCGAGCGCTTGGGAGTGTCTGCCCAACTTCAGAAGGGTGCCACGAACACTCCCGAACTCAGTTTTGGGTGTTTTTCGAAGCGTTGGAAAGCTCATTAAGTCCTCTTTCTAACCCAATTGGTTTCATTGAAATATATTTTATTTGCCAAAAAGTGTGCCCATTTTGCCCTCAGGGTGTCGGGGAAAAAGAAGGTTTTGGTTTTGAAAAAGTCGAAGAAGCATCGTCCAAGTTCGTCCAAGGCCTGTTTTGATTCCGTTTCATCATCGGGGAGCCCCAAGGCCACAAATTAAGGATAATTAATAGGTCTAAATTGGGGTGTCTACAGAACCCAAATTAGTGAAGTAGGAATCAAGATCAATGAAACTGTCCAGGCTATATGTTATCCATAACATGGAAGAAAGGTATAGATAACAAAGGTTTTCTGGGTTCGTTATCCATAACAATGCTAGTGTTATCGATAACAATGAGATTTCTGGACTTAGGATCAAGGTGTTAAGGATAACGATGAAAGTGTTTCCATAACAATGGGGTTAAGGTGATTCCAGACGCGGAAGTATGGATAACGATGGCTGTGGTTATCGATAACAGTGGTTTTCTGGATTCGTTATGGATAACGAATGTTGGTGTTATGGATAACATGGGAATTTCTGGGTTTTGGGCAAAGTGTTATCGATAACAGTGAAAAACGTTATCGATAACAAAGGTTTTCGAGCAGATTTTTGACAGTCAGACATGGGTTTCTCAACTACAACAACATCAACAACGACAACCACGATCAATAGCACGAATCAAGCTACAAGAATCAAGTCATAAACATATATTGAAAGTTAGAACCTCCTACCTCAAGATTCAAGGACAAAATGAAATGATTCCTCAAGCCCTAGCTCCACTCTTGCAATCGCACGGGAAATGCTTCTACCGAGCTCCAACCGAAGCAATGTGGACTGAAATACGCGAAGGAAAGAAGAATTTGAGGTTGGGTTTCGTGGGTTTTGAGGTGTTTTGGGTGAAATTTGAGTGGGAGTGAGATGGAGAGAGTGAGAGCCGAGAGTGAGAGCAGAGAACGGGAGAGAGGGAGTAAGAGTGGGATATGGGAATTTTATTCCCTACATACACACATATATCACATACACACATATCACACACTCACCCCTCAAATGCCACACTTTACCACTTTAACCCCAATTCTCAATAATCCAAATCAATTTCTTTGTTTTATTCCTTATAAAACATTCAAATAAAATTTAAGAAATTACGGGTCTTTACACCCTACCCTCCTTAAAGAAAATTTCGTCCTCGAAATTTAGATAACCGCGTCATGTAAACCAACAAGTGCGTTATGAATGTATGCAACTATCATGCTTTTCGACATCATGCAACAAGTCACGTAATATGAAATTTCGATATTTGAACACTCACATCGATTCATTCCGGAAATAGGTACGGATACTTCTCCCTAACCTCATCTTTTCTTTCCCACGTGGACTCCTCGCTACCCCGACTCTTCCACAACACTCTAACCAACGGTATCGTCTTACCCCTCAACACTTGGTCGCGCGAATCTAGGATACGTATCGGCTCTTCCTCGTAAGATGCATCAGCTTCCAATTCGAGTTCGGACCACTCCAATACGTGAGACGGATCCGGTTCACACTTCCTCAACATAGACACGTGAAACACGTCATGCACATTCGATAACCTTGGCGGCAAGGCCAAACGATACGCAACCTCCCCAATTTTCTCGATAATGTCGAACAGACCGATATAACGCGGCGAAAGCTTTCCCTTCTTCCCAAAAGGCGACAACCCTCGACGTGGTGATACTTTAAGAAATACGTGATCTTCCACCTCAAATGACAACGAACGACGACGACGATCGGCATAGCTCTTTTGTTGGCTTTGAGCGGTTAGCAACCTTCGGCGAATTACCTTAACTTGTTCGGTTGTTCTCTCTTGAGCCTCTAAAAGTCGTTGGCGAATCGATCTCATACTCTCGGTGGTTTCTCTAATCATCTCCGGCCCCACTAACGTAGCCTCTCCCAATTCAATCCAACACACAGGCGATCGACACGGTCTCCCATACAAGGCCTCATACTGCGCCATCTCGATACTCGATTGATAGCTATTGTTGTATGCAAACTCTACCAATGACAAATGTTCCTCCCAACTATCCCGAAAATCCATAACGCAAGCCCGAAGCATATCCTCCAAAATCTGAATCGTTCGCTCGGATTGACCATCGGTCTGTGGATGGTAAGCTATGTTAAACAAAAGGTTCGTCCCCAAAGCAGCCTGCAAACTCTGCCAAAAACGTGCGGCGAACCTCGGATCTCGGTCAGACACGATAGATACGGGAATACCATGGAGTCGAACGATCTCCCGAACATACAAATGGCTAAGCGTTTCCACGGAATCGGTAGTATGGATAGGTAGAAAATGAGCGGTCTTGGTAAAGCGGTCCACGATAACCCAAATGGCATCATGCCCCCTCGGCGATCTCGGCAAACCCGTAACAAAGTCCATCGTCACATTCTCCCATTTCCACTCAGCCACCGGTAACGGTTGTAGTTCTCCCGCGGGTCGTTGATGTTCGGTTTTCACTTGTTGACATGTCAAACACTTGGATACGAAGATCACTACATCCCTCTTCATTCCTGGCCACCAAAATTGCCTACGCAAGTCATGATACATCTTCGTTCCTCCTGTATGAACAGCTAATGGTGAATGATGAAACTCTCGTAGGATTTCTTCCCGACACGAAACAGGTACGAACAACTTCCCTTGATAACGTAAACTTTAGTCGGCGTGAATCATCCACCCGTCTCAAGCATTCTCGCTAAGGAATTTGGTACGAAGTTCCTCCGCTTCCCCATCATGTTGTTGAGACTCAATTACCCGTGTCAATAAAGCCGATTGCACGGTCAAGTTGCATATCGTAACTCCTTCCTGAACCTCCTCGAAGTGCGAAGCATAATGGCCTAAATCGTTCACCATCTTCCACTCACGTATGGCTAATCTTGCTAAGTGTATCAGTTTTCTACTTAACGCGTCCGCCACGACATTCGCCTTACCCGGATGATAATGCAATTCAAAGTCGTAATCTTCTAAGTGTTCCATCCAACGACATTGACGCAAGTTAAGCTCCTTTTGGGAAAAGAGATACTTCAAGCTTTTATGATCGGAAAAGACTTCAAACTTCTCACCGTAAAGGTAGTGACGCCAACTCTTCAAAGCAAAAACAACGGCCGCGAGTTCTAGGTCATGAGTCGGATAATTTCGCTCGTGAGTCTTCAATTGTCTCGATCCATATGCCACTACTCGTCCCGCTTGCATCAATATGCACCCCAATCCTTCCTTAGATGCATCACAATATACGGAATAACCAACTCCACGCTCGGGCACAATCAAAACTGGTGCGGTAGTTAATCGCCTCTTCAGTTCCTCATACGTTGCCTCACACGAATCATTCCATACGAATCGAGTTCCTTTGTGCGTCAATCGAGTCATCGGTGCAGCTAAACGAGAAAAATCGAGAACAAAACGGTGATAGCACCCGGCCAACCCCAAAAAGCTTCGAATCTCAAACACATTCTTCGGTCGCTGCCAGTTCATAATGAATTCTATCTTCCCCGGATCAACAGACACACCTCTTTTCGAAACCACGTGACCTAAAAATTTGACCTCGGGTAACCAAAACTCGCACTTACTAAGTTTGGCGTACAAACGATGTTCCCTCAAAAGTTCAAGAACGAAGGTAAGATGAGTTCGGTGTTCCTCCTCCGTGGATGAATAAATAAGAATGTCGTCAACGAATACAACTACGAAGTGATCAAGGTAAGCATGAAAGATACGATTCATTAAGTCCATGAAAGTAGCCGGAGCATTCGTCAAACCGAATGGCATCACAACGTATTCATAATGACCATAGCGAGTGCAGAAAGCGGTTTTAAGAATGTCCTCTCTACGAACCCTTAATTGGTGATAACCAGATCTCAAGTCGATTTTGGAAAAGCAAATCGCACCTCGGAGTTGATCAAACAAGTCGTCGATTCTAGGCATAGGATACTTATTCTTAACGGTCACACGGTTGAGCTTACGGTAATCGATACATAAACGGAGTGAACCATCCTTCTTCTGAGCAAACAAAGCCGGTGCTCCCCACGATGATGTACTAGGACGAATAAACCCCAAATTCTCTAACTCCTGTAATTGAACTTTCAACTCTCTAAGTTCGGCGGGTGCGAAACGATAAGGAGGAATCGATATAGGAGCGGTGCCTGGAAGCAAGTCTATCGTGAACTCAATCTCTCTCTCAGGAGGCAAACTGGGTAACTCTTCCGGAAATACATCGGGAAACTCACGAACTACCAAGGGTAACTCCCCACGTGTAGACAAATCTTTATCTAACGTCAAACTCGCCAACATAAAGTAAACCGACTCTCTTTCCCGGGACCCACACAGATGCGGTGCTAACGGTTCTCGACGCTCCCCATGGAATTCGAAACAAACACCCTCAGGCGGACATATGCGAACACGACGCTTGAAACAATCAATCGTGGCGTGATTCGTAGACAACCAATCCATTCCAAGAATGAGGTCAGACCCCAACATATCCAGCACGATAAAGTCAAAGATGAAACGATGGTCACAGATAACAAGCTCACAATCCTTACAAATACGACTCAAAGGCGACTTTCCTCCTAACGGTGTCTCGACGAACAACGGCGAATCAAGAGTCTCGGTGTCCAATTCTAATGCACATACAAATGATGCAGCAATGAAAGAATGCGATGCTCCAGAATCGAAGAGTACTCTAGTAAAAGAGTTGAATAAAAGAAAAGTACCCCTTATAACCGATGCCTCTGGAGCCTGAGAAATAGAAGGTGAAGCATTGGTGTTGATGTTGAAAACAAGACCCTGGGTGCCCTGACCCTGCATAAAGCCTCCCCTCTGATCGGAACCTTGAGAAGGTGCACACGAACTCGCTCCTCGGTCACCCTCAGAACTCTGAACTGATGTGGTCTGGCGAAAGTGAGGCTGCTGCCTCTGAGAACCCCTGAAAGACTGCTGGCCAACACCACGCCCTACACCTGACTGCTGCACAGAGCCCGACTCACTACGCGCCCCCTGCCCCTTGAGGGCAACTCCAAGCTAGATGATCAGTCTTACCGCAATTGTAGCATGCCTTATGAAGCTGCGGACACTAAGTACGGATATGCCCGGGTTGATTACACTTGTAGCATAAGGTCGGTGGTCTAGACAAAGCACCCCGATTTCGCGAAGAAGAAGGCACCTTAAAGCTAGATTGGTGAGATGGTTGCTGAGATGGTTCCCTTTGCCGTTTCCGCCCCTGACTTCCAAAACTTCCTGAAGATGAACTAATACTCCCCACCGGTTGCCTTGGTTCCCACGCCCTTACATTCTTCTGAGCTTCCCTTGGAACCTCAATACTCCTTGCGCACTCCACAACCTCTGAAAACTTCGTCCTATGTTGGACTGCCAGTAACCTCCTTATTGTGCTGTGCAACCCCTTCTCAAATCGCCGACATTTCCTTTCCTCCGCTGCCACCAACTCCGAAGCAAAGCGAGACAAAGATCGAAATTTCTGTACATACTCTGAAATGGTCATATTGCCCTGCTCCAGTTTCTCAAATTGATCTCTCAAGTTATCACGAGAAGTCTTCGGAAAGTATTGCTCCTCAAAGAGCGCTTCAAACTCCGCCTATGTCAAATTCTCAACATCCGGTTCGTCCGCTTGAGCTGCGGTCCTTACCGCCCTCCTCGCATCCTTCCTAATCTCTAGGACCGATTCCCACCACTCACCGGCCTCTCCAACCAGTTGAACGGCCACGATACCAACTCTGATGTTATCTTTAGTGATGTTTAGAGCTCGAAAGAGCTTGCGAATTTGAGTCAACCAATGATCGGCTACTAAAGGGTCGGTACTAGTCCCATCGAACACCGGAGGGTTTCTACGGCTGAACTCCCTCATCGCTACCATGGCGCGATCCTCAACGTTCTCCCTAGGTGCTTGGTTCAAAAGATTTGCAGCTGTAAGTGCCGCAACAAGATCCCTAGCAAACCTAGTCTAATTAGGAGGTACTCCTGCACCTCGACCGACCCCAGCCCCCGGATCCCCACCAGGATTCTCCCCGTGCTGACTAACCTCATCCTCAGGAGGTACCCCACGGCCACGGCCACGACCACGGCCTTGACCACCTCGGTTTCCAGTCCCACCTCGTCTATCATGCGGTCTCAGAGGCATCTTACTACACAACACAAGAAAGGGAAAACTATTAACCACAACATCATGACTACGAGGTCTAAGCCCTCAACTTCCCAACACGGGTTAATAACTCGACACCACTCTACGATAATGAAAATGCAATGCCAAGTAATCACATGTATGTTAGTCACACAAGCATGCACAAATTATGTTAGAAGGCGTGACATTTGAACCCATGGGACGAAATGTCTCCCCACGGTCTCTAAGTGTTCTAGACCTATGCTCTGATACCAAGTTGTCACGTCCTCGATTTTTAACATAATTATAAAGGATATTCATAAATAGAAACCTCGCAATATACCATACAATACCCCAAAAGAGTTCACCATTTCTATTCAACGATTACAATTTACTCATCAAGAGTTACCCAATAGTACAACTTCGGCTCCATAGCCCAAATTAACAAAAGTACAGAGTATCGATAAAGTTAAGGAATTACATCATTTCATGACCAAAAGATTTACAAATAGAGTTACAAATACATCTTCCAAAATAAAATTATAAAGATGACTAAGTAACTCTTCAAAGTTAGCTTTCAAAAGATTTTCCACGATCAAGCAATCCAAACAAGCAGCTATTGCCCTGGGTTAGTACCTGAAAATGAAGGGAGGTCTGAGCTACACTAGCCCAGTAGAAAGCTCTAATCTAACAATGTATGCAGATGACATGTAGGAAAGACGAATAGATGAACAACTGTATCAAGAATCAATGAGAGATCGACAAGAGCAACCCAATTTTATACTTCTTTTCTAAACTAGTCACATGCTTTAATAAACGATTTCTGAAAAATCACCAAATGCCAAAACGTGTCTCGTTCAAGTGTCATGAGCCGAAGCTCTTGCTGGGCCAGTTAAAGGACCCCGATGTCCTCTGCCAGGCACCTTACCCATAGGGAGGTCCTGAAATATCAAATACGAGCATATAGCTCTTGCCGGGCCAATTAAAGGACCCCGATGTCCTCTGCCTGGCACTCACCCGTCGATGAGTCCTGAATGCTCGCGTTGCGTCCGTAAAGTTCCAAAATCCATTTACCATCACGTTTGGGCCATTTAAATCCAACTTTAATTTACAAAACAATCTTTCGTAAACTCAAGTTCATATGAACATTAAAATCATAAGTATGCTCAAGGGATTCATGGGATACGATTAATCAAGTTAGGAATCACTTGGGATGTGTTCAGAGTAGATTAGAAGTGATCGGAACCCAAATTAGTGAAGTAGGAATCAAGATCAATGATGTCCAGGGGCTATATGTTATCCATAACATGGAAGAAAGGTATAGATAACAAAGGTTTTCTGGGTTCGTTATCCATAACAATGCTAGTGTTATCGATAACAATGAGATTTCTGGACTCAGGATCAAGGTGTTATGGATAACGATGAAAGTGTTATCCATAACAATGGGGTTAAGGTGATTCCAGACGCGGGAGTATGGATAACGATGGCTGTGGTTATCGGTAACAGTGGTTTTCTGGATTCGTTATGGATAACGAATGTTGGTGTTATGGATAACATGGGAATTTCTGGGTTTTGAGCAAAATGTTATCGATAACAGTGAAAAACGTTATCGATAACAAAGGCTTTCGAGCAGATTTTTGACAGTCAGACATGGGTTTCTTAACTACAACAACATCAACAACGACAACCACGATCAATAGCACGAATAAAGCTACAAGAATCAAGTCATAAACATATATTGAAAGTTAGAACCTCCTACCTCAAGATTCAAGGACAAAATGAAATGATTCCTCAAGCCCTAGCTCCACTCTTGTAATCGAACGGAAAATGCTTCTACCGAGCTCCAATCGAAGCAATGTGGACTGAAATACGCGAAGGAAAAAAGAATTTGAGGTTGGGTTTCGTGGGTTTTGAGGTGTTTTGGGTGAAATTTGAGTGGGAGTGAGATGGAGAGAGTGAGAGCCGAGAACGGGAGAGAGGGAGTAAGAGTGGGATATGGGAATTTTATTCCCTACACACACACATATATCACATACACACATATCACACACTCACCCCTCAAATGCCACACTTTACCACTTTAACCCCAATTCTCAATAATCCAAATCAATTTCTTTGTTTTATTCCTTATAAAACATTCAAATAAAATTTAAGAAATTACGGGTCTTTACAGCATAACACCTTCCCCTTACTGTACCCTTGACTTCCGTATCTAGAATCTCTATCTATTTTCCTAGTTTTAATAAACTGGGTGGCGACTCTGTTTTGATAATAACCACTATCATGTGGCGATGTTCCTAGCCATGGGAATGTCCATGATCCTGGTTTATGAAGCAAGCAACCAAACAAGCAAACAAACGATATCAATCTGTATGGCGATGCCCCGTTCAGGAGGTTTCTACAATGCTATAATCAAAAGTAAAAGGTTCTTAAAGTTAACAATATTGGTGCAAAATATGGTTCACGATGCTATAATCAATTTAACAACCTACTTAGAAATAATCAAATTTTGGACTTTAGATAATCAAACTAGCAACTTTTTGACAATAACCAAATTTAGTAGACCATACATATTCTCAATCAAATATACCAATCATTATACAAAAATGTTCTATCTCTATTCTCTTTTCTTCTCTCTCTCTTTCTCTTTCTCTTTCTTTGCAAACAATATTTTTGGAAAAAAATATTTTACTAAAAAATTGTTTGTAGGGAGGTAATCCCGAGCAGGCACAAATAGTGACTGAACATGTGATGTTCGGGGATCAAGTGAGACGCTGGATAAGGGGCGCCGCCGTGCAGCGGGTAAAGGCCAGTGACAGAAGGGGTCACTAGGACCAGACGATCTGTTCGGCGGAAAAGACCAGAGACATGAGAGGTCTTTGGTCTAAGTTACCCGAGCAGGGGCATGCTCCGGTGAACATGAGGAGTTGCTGGACCAGGTAAGTGACATGTGAAGTCACTGGTCCAGGTAGGCTGTTCGGCAATAAGGAAGCCGAACAGGATCAACATTCTGGAGGAGGATCCAAGAATGGCAATACTCAGTAAGAAAGCAGAATCTAGACAAGACACCCCAAGGGAATGGGATCCGCGGTCCATCATAAGAAAGGTTCCTAAAATGATCTAAAAGGAAAAAAAATGATTTATGGAATGAGAATCTAAGGGATACGGGGTTTCCTATACGAGATAGGAAACCTAGGGCAACAAAGATGCTTGGAGGGCAAGTAGCTGTGAATCTATAAATACGAGGTAAACCTAGAGGTAAAGGTACGCAATATTCGGTATTCATATTGCAGTTTCTTTCTGATAATTAGGGTTTCTTGCTGGTACGTGATACTAATTTAGGCATCGGAGGGCCTTTGCCACGAGAGGCAAAGGTGCACTCATTCCTGTCTGTTTTGCAGGCTAGGGTTCAGTCAACATATTAGGGTTCCGGCGAAGAAGCACATGAGGCTGCCATCTCATAGTGCTTTCTTAGGCATTGTCTGAATTTTTCCCCTACAATTGGCACCGTCTGTGGGAAAACGAACGAGTTCCATTTGAAAAACGACCATGGTGGAAGTAGACCCAGTCACACCGCTTGCAGAGAAGAACCAGGCTGGTGGGGAAGGAGGCGAATCCCCTCCAGGCGCTCCGAAAAAGCATGCTGGTGGCCATAGCAAGAGGATAACAAGCAAAGATCGTCCCATAACTCTTCAAGATGATCCGAAGAACAAGGACGGTGGGACGGCCACGGAATCCACGAGAAGGAGCAAGTCCCACCGTGGGATAGAATCGGTGGCACATTCTAAAAGTGTGCGCAGCAATAAGGATATCCTGGACCAGAAGAGACAGGAGATAGAGGAGTACGCTCGTCTGATTAAGAGGCGAGAATACGAAATCCAGCAACTGGAACGGATACGAGACCATCCGGAAGATTCCGGACTTTCACGAAGAAGATCCAAAGGAGGAGGTCTGGTGATGGCGGAGTATAAGAAAGCCTCTTCACGAAGAAAAAGGGGCAGGAGCCTCACTCCGAAACGGCCAAGGGCTTCTTCACGAAAAAGGAGAAGCAGGAGCAGAAGTTCCACCCCAGAGGAAGGAGGGACCAGGAAGCATCACAGGGACAGGTACGAGAGACCTGACTCCGATTGGGAGAGGCATGCTGCTAAGATCGCGAAGGGGCAAGAAGAGGCAACCATGTCTGCACAAGAAGCAGCACGGAAGGCTCTTAGCAACATAGCCTCTTCTCCTTTTGTGAAGAAATTGAAGGAGGCAAGGTTGCCCAGCAGGGTGAAGCACGGGACGTTCGTCCCATATGAAACTAGTGCTGACCCAGTGGCACACATACGACATTACCAACAGGCAATGTTCATGCATGATGGCGATGACGCTATCATGTGCAAGATGTTCCCGTCTAGTCTAGGTAAGGTGGCCTTATCTTGGTTCCATAAATTGGAGCCGAACACCATACGAGGATGGAGGCAGTTGGCCGAAGAATTCACTGCTCGGTTCCTAACGAGCAGAAAACCACCTAAGACTTTCGAGGGCCTCTCAATCATGAAACAAGGAGAGAACAAGCCGATCAGAGACTACGCTAAAAAGTATTGGGAGACCTTCAACGAAATTGAGAGTTACAGCGACGAGTATGCTATAGCAACGTTCAAAACTGGGCTGCCTGTTCGAGGAGAGCTAAGAAAGTCCCTGAATATGAGTCCGGTGAGCACGCTAGCACAATTAATGGAACGAATTGAGCAGCATGCCAGGAACGAGGATGACATACTACGAGAAGATAGTAGGCTCAGTACCGAGCAGTCGAAGGGCCATGCCAAGAAGGCGGATAAGCCAGAACCTAAGACATACAAGGAAAGAAAGTGCAGGCGAGGCTAAGAGAGAGCCGAGCAGAGAAAGGCCACCCAGGACTCCAAAGTCGTTCTTTTCAATTACTACAAATTTGGAAGGAGCCCATCTACAGGATTCTTTACCGAATTAAGAATCAGCCTTATTTCAAGTGGCCCCAACCTCTAGGGGGAGATAAGGATGCGAAACGTGCTACGAATCAGCATTGCAGCTACCATAAAGACTGGGGTCACATGACTGAGGATTGCGAGATGTTTAAAAGGCACCTTAACGATCTAGTCTCTCGAGGCTACCTCAAAGAATTCATTGAGGAGGATCCCAAGGATAAAGGGAAGGCAATGGAGCTGGATTACGAACGAAATCCTAAAGGGGTGATCCACATGATACATGGGCTGGCCACACCTTATACGAGAAATGAGGTAAGGCTGCTCCAGAGACAAATCAAGCACGACCAACATGTCATGAGGTTGGGAAGAAAGAGGGGACGGGAGAACGACGTAGGCAATGAAGGCTTCGTTTTCTCGGATGAGGACTTGAAGGAAGTACAGCTCCCCCACAACGATGCCTTGGTCATAACCCTACGAATTGGGGAATATGATATGGAGAGGATCCTAGTAGACTCAGGAAGCTGTACAGAGATATTGTACTACGAAGCATTCAAAAGGATGGGTTTGGCTCAAGCAGATTTGGAGCAGTCACAGACACCCTTGGTGGGATTTGGAGCAGGGGCAGTTTGGCCCCTAGGGAAGATAACCCTCCCTGTCTGTGCAGGTTCAATAGTCCTGAGAACTGACTTTCTAGTTGTAGACGTCCCGTCCTCCTATAACGCGATTATAGGGAGAACATGGTTACACAAAATGAGAGCTGTTTCTTCTACTTACCACCAGATGGTGAAATTCCCAGGGTCTACTGGAATTGAATAGATCAGGGGTAACCAAAAGGCGGCACAGCAATGCTTGATCTCTATCATTAAAAAAATGCCAAAGGCCCATAACGTCCATACAGTGGAGATACCTGATCAACCGACCATCGAAGACGTTGGCAGGAATCCGGCGGAAAAAGTGGTGGAAGGCCTGAAGAAAATACAGATCAACGAGATTGATCTGGAGAG
Organism: Rhododendron molle; assembly: GCA_025413875.1. NCBI lineage: Eukaryota > Viridiplantae > Streptophyta > Magnoliopsida > Ericales > Ericaceae > Rhododendron > Rhododendron molle. Next base: position 28,603,566 of record CM046391.1, read on the forward strand.
GTATTTTTTGATTGGAGAGTCACTTACAGAAGCAGAGGAAGCAGAATTGGTGGATTTCCTAAAAGAACATGTCGATGTTTTTGCATGGATACAGAGGAGATGCCCGGAGTGGATGCATATGTAATCTGCCACCACTTAAATGTAGACCCCCAGCATAAGCCCGTGATTCAGAAAAAGAGAAGGGCAGCAGTGCAGCATGTTGATGCTGTTAACGAAGAGGTGGATCGTTTGCTGGAAGCCAAGGCCATACGAGAAGGCTATTACCCGGAATGGCTGTCCAACACTGTCGTAGTGAAGAAGAAGAATGGGAAATGGCGTGTCTGCGTGGATTTTACAGACTCGAATAAAGCGTGCCCAAAGGATAGTGTAGGGAGGTATTCCCGAACAGGTACAAATACGAGCCGAGCACGTGATGTTAATGTGCAAAGTGAAAAAGTGATGAAAGGCACCATGATGATAAGGTCCGGTGACCTGAAGTATGCACCGAACGGATGACTGTTCGGGAACAGGGATATGAGACATCCTAATACGAATAAGAGCTGTTCGGCTGGATAGGTTTATATCCAAGACAGTAGCACTTTCAGTACAGTCTGTTCGGCAAAAGAGCATGCCGAACAGATAGAATCCTTGATAAGCCGCTTTAAGAGATAGAGCGGAAGCAGTATTCAAGAAGGAGTGTTCAAATGTCCAAAACAGGATAAGCGGTGGGAATGTTCCAGAGAGGGAGATACCATATTTAGATAAAGATAAGTTTAAGAGCAGTCCTATTATGGAACGAATTCCATAATAGGGTAAAATCCTTGTAGAGAAAGGATCTCGGTTGATTGGGCACGAGAGTCCCTAGAAAACCAGGTCTCCTGTACGGGATAGGAGTCCTGGGCTGATGAGGATGCTTGGAGAAACAAGAAGACATATGTCTATAAATATAAGGTAAAACCTGGAGGCAAAAGGTACGCATTACGTTGTATGCATCACACACTTTCCTACTGATAATTAGGGTTTGAGATCAGTACGAGATACTAACTTAGGCATCGGAGGGCCTTCGCCACGAGAGGCGGAGGTGCGCTCACCCTTTGTTTGTCTTGCAGATTAGGGTTCCGGTGGAGGCACAGGGGTATCAACCGAGAATTACGTGAAACTGTTACGAAATAACGGTGTTCCAGGTACTCTTTGTTCTTCTGCACCTACAGATAGCTTCCCTCTTCCCAGGATCGATCAATTAGTTGACGCAACCGCAGGGTACGAACGGATGAGTTTCCTCGACGCGTATCGAGGATATCACCAAATCGCCATGTTTGGGCCTGATCATGAGAAAACTTCCTTTATTACACCGCAAGGATTATACTGCTACACTGTAATGCCTTTTGGGTTGAGGAATGCAGGGGCGACTTACCAGAGACTGGCCACCTTTATGTTCAAAGGATTGCTTGGAAAGAGTATGGAAGTTTACATAGATGACATGGTCGTAAAGAGTAAAACCAAGCAAGGGCATATAGAAGATTTGAGAGAAACTTTCGGAATCCTGCAGAAGTAACAGTTAAAACTCAACGCCTCAAAGTGTGCGTTCGGAGTCGGCTCTGGAAAGTTCCTGGGCCATCTTGTAACCATAAGGGGATTGAAGCGAACCCAGACCAGATAGCTGCCTTGCGAGGGCTGCAAAGTCCCAAGACAACGAAAGAAGTCCAGAGGCTGACTGGAATGGCCGCAGCCCTCAACAGATTCATCAGCCGGTCGAGTGACAAGTGCAGACCCTTCTTTCGATTGTTGAAAATGAGAACAGGATTTGAATGGGGAGCAGAATGCGAGCAAGCTTTCCAGGACTTGAAGAAATACCTGGCTTCTGCCCCACTCCTATCAACCCCGGAACCAGGTGAGACCTTGGTTTTGTACTTGGCGGTTTCTGAGCATGCTGTAAGTGCGGTTCTGATAAGAAACAAGGGATCCGAACAAATCCCAGTTTATTATGTGAGTAAAACGCTCTTAGGCGCAGAAACGAGATATCTGCCCCTTGAAAAATTGGTTCTTGCTTTAAGAACAGCCACAAGGAAGTTACCGCACTACTTCCAAAGCCACATGGTAGTAGTTTACACCGAGTATCCACTAAAGTCCCTACTACGAAAGGCAGACTTTTCGGGAAGAATCTCCACCTGGTCTATCGAGTTAAGCCAGTACGATATTGATTATCAGCCGCGCACCGCAATCAAAGGCCAAGTGTTGGCTGATTTTGTGGCGGAGTTTTCTCCCGCGATAGCCCCCCAGCCTCCAATGAGAAAGGAGCAGCCAGCGAGGCCATCAACCAAGAAAGATGTGGCACTTACCGAACAGAACGCCACGGAATGGAAGTTGTTTGTTGACTGCTCGGCATGCAACTCCGGTTCCGGAGCTGGCATTGTCCTGTTCCCTCCCCAGGGAGTTATGATAGAACTCTCTGTTCGGCTGGGATTCAGGGCGTCAAATAATGTGGCAGAGTACGAAGCGCTTCTGATCGGCCTTAAAAGCGCAAAGACTTTGAAGGCAAAAATAGTCAGGATCTACTGTGCCTCTCAGTTGGTGGTATGTCAACTGTCCGGGGAATATGAAGCCCGAAGTGAAAAGATGGCGGCCTACGTGGAGGCAGCCAAAGGTTTGATTGATACCTTCGAGAAAGTATACATCGAACAGATAAGTTCCGGACAGAATTCCCATGCAGATTCCCTAGCCTGGCTAGTTGCTGCTGTACCAACTGAGTTTAGAAGGAAGGTAGCAGTCGACTACCTCAATGAACCGAGCATTGGGAAAAGTATAGAATTGGTCCTAGACGTGAACCAGGGACCAAGTTGGATGGATCCAATCATAGGGTTTCTACGAGATGAGACTCTTCCTTCCGACAAAAAGGAAGCCCACAAGATTAAAACCAAATCAGCAAGGTTTTGGTTGTCTCCAGAAGGAAATTATATAAGAAGTCCTTCATTGGGCCATACCTGCTTTGTGTGCATCCTGAGATGGTGCAGAAATTTCTCCACGAGATTCATGAAGGGACATGTGGAAGCCATGCAGGGGGTAGGTCCATAGCCCACCGAGCAATCACCCAGGGATACTGGTGACCACATATGCAAGAGGATGCAAAGGTTTACGTGAAAATATGTGAGAAGTGTCAGAAGTTCTCACCAATGATCCGGACACCGGCCGAAGATTTGGTGCCCTTGACTAGCCCCTGGCCTTTTGCTCAGTGGGTGATGGACATCGTGGGTCCGCTCCATAAGGCTACTGGGAACCGAAAATTACTTTTGGTAGCAACAGATTACTTCACGAAGTGGATTGAAGCTGAACCTTTAGCTAAGATTACTGAACCTATGATAGAAAGGTTTGTCCGGAAGAGTATTATTACTCGTTTTGGGGTCCCATACTCATTAATTACAGATAATGGTTCTCAGTTCCATAAGAGGTTTAAAGCTTTTTGTGCCCAGTATGGAATAAGAAATTATTATTCAACCCCTGCTTACCCTCAGAGTAATGGGCAAGCAGAGGCATCCAATAAAACCATTCTGGATGGGATCAAGAAGAGGCTGGATAAAGCAAAGGGCAAGTGGCCTGATGAGCTGGTGCGTGGGCGCACCGAACAACGCCTAGGAGGTCTACGGAGAGACCCCTATTCTTTGGCTTATGGAGCAGAGGCAAGTCATTCCATTGGAAGTTGGCCTTCCTACCAAAAGAAACTGCTTTGGTCGAAAGTGGGGGAAATGACAGGGCTCTTGAAATTGAGCTCGACCTTGCCGAGGAAAGGAGAGAAAGAGCCCTGATGCATTTGGCCTCGTATCAGGAACAGTTGATGAAGAACTACAACAAACATGTCCACCCACGAGAGTTTGGTGTTGGAGACCTTGTGCTCCGCAAAGTGCTCGGCAACACCAAGGTTGCCAACGAGGGCAAGTTAGGTGCTAATTGGGAAGGCCCATATCGAGTCACTGAGATTGTGGGCATCGGGGCCTATCGCCTGGCAGATTTAGACGGGAACCCAGTGCCACGGCCCTAGAATATCCACAACTTGAGGAAGTTCTTTGTTTAAAAGACTTCAGTTTACTTTCTATTCTATTATAGGATTATGTGATTGTGCGGGAATTATGAATAAAATTCCCTTGTGTTTCCTTTTTAGTTGCATGGGGTACGCGTAACGACCCCTTGAGTTTCCATGATTATGAATAAAATCGTTCCTTTTCACTCTATCAATTTTTGCGAAAATTTTGATACTTGTGTTTCCGTTACTTTTTTTTAAATACGAATAAAGGCTTTGCATTCCTTCATTCCTATTGGGGAGCAGGGGAAAGGGTTTAAATACGTGAAGCTTCAATAAGTACGAAATACTTAGAAACATTTCAGTTCGTGATACTTATGAAACACTTGTATTTGAGTAAACAAGTGGGGACCCAAACAAGTACGAAACACTTATATTTTTACAAGTATGAAACACTTGTATTTGAGTAAACAAGTACGAAACACTTGTACTAAACAAGTACGAAATACTTATGCTTTACAAGTACGAAACACTTGTACTTTACAGCATTGAAACACTTGTATTTACTTCCACAAAGTATGAAACACTTGTATTTGATTGAACAGGTATGAAACACTTGTGCGAACTGCATACGGGAAAATGCACAGATTGAAGAAATACCCAATCGGAAACACTTGGGTACACATATACAGATATGAATTGAATATCTAAATACCAGACATAGAAACACGAAAACATGAGCAATTTGACCAAACTTATCAAAAAGAAGTACGAAATACTTAGGAAAACCTACTCAAAACATGAAATAACTGCATGCATCCGAACATATGCAAAACAAACAAGTTTGTGGCCACAAAGGGCCGAGCAAATCCAACAGGCCATGAAATGGCCACCAAGGTTAAAGTATCACGCCACGAAGGGCCAAAAACTGTTATCAAAAAATGTTTAAGTTAAAGCTGGGGCCACGCAGGGCCAGGAAAGTCACGGTCACGCAGGACCAGCAGTACTGTTGTTTCTAAGAGAAGGGGGACTTACCATGTCAATCCAGATTTTGGATCTCCGGAGGAGAACTGTGAGGAACCTCGGTGTTAGCTCCAGCGCCGGGCTCATTAACGGCAGCATCTTCTCCCAAATTGACAGGTGCGGTTAAGGATTCCCGGGCAGCTTGTTCAAATGGAACTTCTTGGTTCTCCGCCTGCATGTCTGCATTGGTATCCACGAAGTTGTCGATTTGATGCTCAACCTCATCCTCTTCCTGTTCCATTTTATCCTGAGGGGCTGCTGCACGGGTGCTTGGCAAGTCATTCTCTACCCTTAGAGGGCAGTCATCTGTAGCGCCAATCTTAGTCAGGCAAGCCTCCCAGCCAGCAGCCCATATCTGGTCCTGAATGCCCGGCATTTGCTCCACATAGCTTGCTGTGGCAGCATCAAAGCCCTTCTTGTAACCGTCCTCGAAAGCAACCTTCTTTGAACTATCGATTTCAGCCAGAGCCTGATTAAGGCTATCCTCAGTAGTCGCAAGCTTGTCTCTTGCTTCTTCGTAATCCGAATTTGCGTTATTTCTCTCGCTCTCCAGCCGAGCAATTGTTCAAAGTTGCCTGGTATTGTCGTTCAGCAGCTTGATCCTCTCGCGTTCTGCTTCTTGGTACTTCTCCCCCAGCACCATCATCTTCTGGATAAACTGGGAAAAACATCGAGGAACATTTTAGAAGATCAAAGCCTAATCTATCACAAGAGGAGCTAAGAACTTAAAGGGAAGAATGTATTACCTTTATCCCCCTAACGAGGTCAGTGGAAACAAGCCGGTCCCCAAGGGAAGATGCTTCCTTTTGCATGTCAACCGGTAACAGCAAGCCTTGTGCAAGGGCCAGTGCAGTCTCTGAGGAACTGGCACTATCCCCAACGTGGACTAGACGGTCACCTCTTATGAGTTGAGGGGTCCAGACCCCATGAGTTACTCGAGTGTTCGGGGAAGGATCTCCAAGTTGGATACTGCAGCTTGGGGAGCAGAATCCCCAGCTTCTTGATTTCTGGGACGTTTGTCCCGATGAGCATCTGGTGCCTCAAGGGAACTATCGCGTTCCCGAGGGGAAGAAGAAGATCGTGTTAAGGCCCCCCTAATACGACGAGGCGGTGGGGGGGCGTGACCAGTTGATGCCACCCTGCCGGAGGCACCCCGTCCCCGAGAAGAGACGGTAAACTGAGGTTCAAAGGTTGATGAGACATGTTACCTGAGTGTGGAGGTGATGGAGAATAACCAGAGGAAGATGAGTGGCTGGTGTCACGATTTGGAATTGGCTGTTCGGGCTGATGTTGAGAAGAGGTTTGACGACGTACAGATCTTCTTGCAACCACACAAGTAAGTGGGACGCCGTCGGGAATAACAACTTCTCCGGCTTGACCAGTGACAGTCACCCCGGAGTTGGATCTTTGGCTTCTTGATTGAGGGACAGAGGACGTGGAGGCAGTACTTTTGCTAGGGTGGGCAAGTCTTCGGTCAATAACTCCCCTATACGAAGGGTCGTAGCCTAGCAGTACTTCAGCGTTACGACCACGACCATAAGTACGAGTCCCACGCTCCCCCTTGTATCTCAGGATTCTGTTTATTTCCTCTGTTCGGACGCAACTCGGCTCCCTGCTCGGACGAGTATTCGCGTTTGTGGCTGCAAAAGCAAAGACGAAAGTTAACGTTAGCAAATGCAATGAGAGTGCAGAGACGAAAATAACAAAAAGATGCGAATTAGGAGCATACGTGGGTAGCCCCACTCGTGGGGGCAGTGGCAACCCACCACCTGGCCCTCCTCCCCCATTGGCTCGAAGCCTCTAGTAACATAAAGAAAATCCATCTCGTGATCCCGAGCAGAATCCAGCAAGTTAAGCACGAGACGCTTCTCCGCTTTCCTCACCTTGAGGTAGTAGGTGTTGTATTCGCGGTTTAAAACAATGCTATACCACCATTGGATGTCCCAAATTCCTACTTGAGTACCTAGGATCCTATTTAAGGCCACAATCCCCATCACCAATCTGAAGAAGTTGGTGGAAACTTGCATAGGTGTGAGACGGTACCAGTTTAGTACACGCCGAAGCAGCGGATCGAGAGGGAAACGAACTCCGCCCTCGACGATGGCAACGATAGGAATGCAAGTACGTTCCCAAGAACAGGCGTTCCTATCTGCACCTAAGGGAGCCAGTTCGAGTACAACGTTGTCTGGGACGTTGTAAGTTGTCCTAAAAGCTGCCATTGCAGCGGGGGTTTCGCAAAGTTTCCTAAATTTACCAGGTTTTGGGCCACTATCGCTACCATCGTCACCCGCCATGGATGGACTTGAGAAAACAATGAAAGAAGGGACGAATGAAACCCTAGGGACTCGAGAACAAAATCTTGGAACGAAAGCACAAGAAGAAAAGTAAGTAAGAAGTCTTACAATGGTAAGAATGACGATCGCCGGAGATGCAGTCAATTTGCAGGCGGCGGCGATGGCGGAAGATGAGGAGGGGCTCTCGCCTGGTTCTTTAGAGAGAGAAGGACGAAATCAAAAGTGGAGGAATGAAAACCCAAAAAGACCCCCTTTTTTGGGTATATGGGAGATAAACGGAGACGAAACGTCTCCTTTAACTCCGGTACACGAAAAGTAATGGGGAGAAGAGGTTGAACAGATGGCGGTCTGACGCCGTTATCTTTCATTCGAATTAAATGAAGAGCGTACGAGATATGCCACGTGGAACTCTTATTTCGAGAAAATGATGGCTGGAGCCGCCAAAAATAAGACTTTAAAAAGACGCGAGTAACTATACCCCTTAGAACCGGAATATTTAAACGACGGTTTGAGTTTCCCCCTATATCCTCGAACATTGGTATAAGAGAAAAACTGGGGAGCAATTGTAAGGAGGTAATCCCGAGCAGGCACAAATAGTGACTGAACATGTGATGTTCGGGGATCAAGTGAGACGCTGGATAAGGGGCGCCGCCGTGCAGCGGGTAAAGGCCGGTGACAGAAGGGGTCACTAGGACCAAACGATCTATTCGGCGGAAAAGACCAGAGACATGAGAGGTCTTTGGTCTAAGTTACCCGAGCAGGGGCATGCTCCGGTGAACATGAGGAGTTGCTGGACTAGGTAAGTGACATGTGAAGTCACTGGTCCAGGTAGGCTGTTCGGCAATAAGGAAGCCGAACAGGATCAGCATTCTGGAGGAGGATCCAAGAATGGCAATACTCAGTAAGAAAGCAGAATCTAGACAAGACACCCCACGGGAATGGGATCCTCGGTCCATCATAAGAAAGGTTCCTAAAATGATCTAAAAGGAAAAAAACGATTTATGGAATGAGAATCTAAGGGATACGGGGTTTCCTATACAAGGTATGAAACCTAGGGCAACAAAGATGCTTGGAGGGCAAGTAGCTGTGAATCTATAAATACGAGGTAAACCTAGAGGTAAAGGTACGCAATATTCGGTATTCATATTGCAGTTTCTTTCTGATAATTAGGGTTTCTTGCTGGTACGTGATACTAATTTAGGCATCGGAGGGCCTTTGCCACGAGAGGCAAAGGTGCGCTCATTCCTGTTTGTTTTGCAGGCTAGGGTTCAGTCAGCATATTAGGGTTCCGGCAAAGAAGCACGTGAGGCTGTCATCTCACAGTGCCTTCTTAGGCATTGTCTAAATTTTTCCCCCTACATTATTTTTTAAGAAATAGTTTTTAAAAATAGTTTTTTTTCCAAAAAAAAGTTTCAAAAACTATTTTCTATTTCTAGTAAATAGTTTTTATTAGTTTCAAAACTATTTTTATAAAAACTATTTTTTATAGTTCACAGTTTTTTATTTTTTGTAGTTTGAAAAGATGATATGACTAGTTTTGGCTATTCAATTTTGATTATGATATTGTAGACATTGTTAACATTAATAATCTTTTAAATGAATAATCAAAAATTGATGTGATAACTTTTGGTTATCAAATTTTGATTATAGAATTGTGGATACCCTTAGTAAAGTAGAGGTGTAAACACTCCAATCCGGACCTCGGAGATTCTTTAAACGCCCCGATGATGAAATAAATGAAAAGACACCTTCTGAGAGCTTGAATTGAAAACTCTCTTAACCAAGAAAACCCAAAGAGCCCAGAAACCCAAAAAAAAAACCCAAAAGCCTTGGACTGAACCTAGAATGCCACACGTAACACTTCTACATCGCGTGGTACAACAAAATTCGATATACCGTATGCCGTCATGAAGGCAACTGCACGACATTTCAGGTAAAATTCCGACCGACTCAGAAAGCTGTAGGTCACGCCCACTTGAGCCACAGCTACAAACGGCTTAGATGAAAAGGCACTTCTAGCCCGCCCAGAAAGCACCTCTCCCATTTAAATTCAAAATTCTTAGCTCTTGCCTATAAATACACCCCTCCACTCAAAAGAAAGAGGTCCCTAATCTCTTTCTCTCTCTCTCTAATCTTGCCCATATACTCACTCTCTCTATTCCCAAGCCTTGAGGATGTTGCTCTAAAAACATTCTCTAGGCATTTCTTTTCTTAAATCACTCCATTTTTCTCCTCACCTTCGAAGCTCAACCTTTTACTAACTTTGAGATCCAACCTACCAAAATACCTAACAACCACTCAAACACCCACTCATCTTTCGTCATCCGTCCATATCCACACTCATCCATCGCCGTCCGTCTTCATTCAGGCTCAAGATCAAAGGTAAAAATCAAGTTTCCTTGGGCTAAGCTCTGTCCTGGCCCTGAGGGGATACTACGCCACACGACTTTCTGATGCGTTGCGCGGCGTAGTATGTTCAAGCGTGCGGTCTTTCACTATATAATATTTATTTGTTTAAGCTGTTTGGATCATGGCCATTCTTCATCAGGCCCGTTTGCATGGCTGAGATACTATCATCAACTCATTTCAGGATGAGACCATATCTACAAGCCATGTCTTACTTTTCAAATGAGTTTTCTTGATCATTTCCAGTGATTAAGCGCATCAAAAGTTGTTTACGTTCATGTTTTGAAGAAATGGAACTGTTCTGAAATGGGTTAGGAGTAATACACTGTATGATGTCTTTAAAAACGCCGTGCGTGGTATACAATGCACCGAACATCGTTCTGAGTGTTGATGGTAGTCTGACATCAGGAAAGGTAAATCGCACGGCATACCATAAGATCGTGCGCGGCATTATGGTAAGTCGTGTGATAATGGTTTGATAGGTGAAATTACCCTCTTGCCCTCCCTCAAAAAAAAAAAAATAAAGACAGCTTGCTGATTAGTTACTTCACCTTACAACATATCATTCACTCATCATTTCTGTACAGTAAACACCACGTGCACGCCAATGTGATAGATCTTCCCATGTCCCTTCCCCTATTACTTGTTTATTAAAGAGTTTGATTTTTCGAATGATATTCAACGTTTTCTCCTTTAGAAAATGTTTAGTAGAGACCGGTTTTTGCCGGGCTAGTGGGGTGCCTTTTCAAGAAAACCTTCCCCATTCGTAATGTGGCTCGTCTACATTTTCGCTAGACCAAAAGCCTTTTTCAAACGAGTTCTCGATTTTTCGGATCATCCATCTCAAAAATCCGAGTGGTGACTCTTCGAGGGCACGCCAGGCCGGGAGCCCATAGTGGCAACTCTGCTGGGGATCCAACATTATTCGAAACTTTGGAGCTTACTCTTATTTTCAAAAAATCGAAAAGTTACGAGAGCCAAGCTTGAAAGACATTTCGAAGGGGAATTTTTCAATATCTTTTGGAAAATAAATCTCTTTTATCCTGTACACTTTGCACCTCACAAGCCTCGCTAGTGTGTTCTGGCAATCTTGCCCAGTTTACCGGTGACAAGTTCTCCTGAGATGCCTAGCAACCCTCGAACGTGATTAGTCATCGTACTGCTCGACCATTGTCCTGCAATACACTTGACGATGGGAGGTACATCTTGGCTCTAGTCCAGGGAACCCTTCTACGACCAAAACTGGCCTTCGCACTTGTACATAGCCATAGAACCTTTCCAACTAAGACAGGAACCTGTGGTTAGGACTTATGTAATATATCCTATTTATGTGCATCCCTTTTCATACATGCATATCATCCATTCATCATTACATCCTACGGGCTAGAGGATAGGATTCTCTTAGGACTTTTCGCCTTCTTCAGTCAGTCCAGGAGACTCTAAATCCATGGAGTTTGAGATACCTCTGGTGTTCACCGTGCCCGAACGGCTCCTTTGATCTAGGTTTAACCTTGAGTGCATACGTACCTGGATTTCGGTAGTCATATTGCTTTGCCTCGGATGGTTAAGGTAAGGAGATTGGCTCTGGTTCCGAAGCATTCGAAATTTAACCTGCCTGACAGCACCTACCCGGAGGCACGTAGAAGGTAGGGCGAGTATCCATGATTAATTGTGAGTTGCTCTTTTTTTGCTTTATTGCCAGTTCTGAAATATTGGTCGTCTGCGAGAAGAGGCTGTACCCAATTGGTTTTGTCCACTCCGAAGACTAGTTCGCATAGACACCCTGGAAGGAACTCAACTATTTGAAGTTCAGGTGGTACAGGAAGGACAATCGTCAATAGAAATATTACAAGAGCCCGAAGTAGAATACCACCCGAAAATCCCTTACCAATGGCTAACCAAGGAAATGGGGTAGAAGAGCTCAGGCAGAACATGACTGCTTTGGATGCCCAACTCAAACAGTCCATTGCCAACGTCGACGCCCAACTCAAGGCTTTATTAGATCCATGCAAAAGAACGTGGTCATGATGGTGGAAACTATGCAGGAGATTAACGATAAGTTTCAGACCAGGCCTCTTCCATAGTCTGAACAGCCTAAAGAAGAAACGCCGGCCGCAAATCCTAATTTGGCTACTCTTGTTGCTAAGATTAGTAAGCTGCAAGAGTCTGTTCAAGAAACCAAGAGGTTTGGAAAGGGAGAAATTGACATGAACAAGCTATGCCTATTCCCAAATTCCAAATTACCTGAAAAGTTTAATGGTGTGGACTTTGCAAAGTTTGACGGTACTGGCGATCCAAAGGCGCACCTTCAGGGGTATGTTGGCTCTCTCACTATGCGAGATATTGAAAACCAAGCCATGGCACAATTATTCCATGAATCTTTGTCTAGTCCAGCCCCGCAATGGTTCCTTACTCTCGAGCCATACAAGAAAAGGACTTGGGAAGATATTGGGACAGCCTTCGTAGCCCAATATGACTTCAATGTTGACTTAAAAATGACCACAAGGGAACTAGAGAGCACTAAGATGGGCGAGAAAGAGAGCTTCACTGATTTCATGAAGCGTTGGAGAGCCAAGGCCGCACAAATGCAGAATAAGCCAGATCTAAAAGAACAAATTCGGATGATAACAAAGAACCTGCCGAGTTCCTTTGTGCCATACATGGTTCTTTCCCAAGCCGCCCCAAATTTCGAAACTTTTTATAATTCTAGGTTGGCTGTAGAAGAAGCCTTACGGGATGGTACCTTGGAGAAAAAGGAAACTAGATCAAAATCTAAAAGAGCATACTCTGGCAACAACAACTTCCTTTTCGGGAATACTAATCAGATCGAACCTCATCTGCCAAACCCACAGAAGTTAAACAAATCTCTGAAAAACCAAAATCCCAAAATCGAGTCTTCACCCAGTCCAGTACCCCCAGGTCAACCCTACTCAAAAAGCTTACAGAAATTGGGGTATTGAAACCTCTCCTACCACCGCAAACTATTCCACCAAACCTGAACCAAAGTGTCTTTGTGAGTTCCACCAGATGTCTGGCCATACTACTGACAACTGCATACGCCTTCGTCATGAGATTTAAAATCTCATCGACAATAAGGTCATTGACACCCATCCTCCAGACAAACCAAATACCATCTCAAACCCTTTACCATAACCTAACACCTCTTTTCGTATTAACCAAATCACCCTAACCAAACACCAAGCTATCCAAGATTTTAATCTAAGCCTTTTCATTATCCCCGATACCGAACCAAAGCCTGTTGTAGAAATTCTGGAGGAGACTGCTCTTTGCTTTCTATGGGAATGGGAGAATGCATGGGGAAATCTGATCTATAATTGGGAGGAATTTGAAGCTGCCAACTTTCAGGGAGAAGTTGAACTGCCATTCGAGCTTGGGTGGGAGGTTGATTGGCAGAACATTCATGCTGACCCTCTCGATGGACTTTCTCTATACATGATGTTTGAAGGTCAGGACAAAAACTATCAGATCCCTCAAGAAGCTCCTTAGTGGGAGTTGGACCTGATTCCAAATGCATGCTCGCTACTGGCCATGGGTGACCCCGCTAGATATGTTCTTTTTACCCATAATGTTTGTTGAGGAATACCAACCTGAGGTGGCGGCCTACAGTTGGCCGGAACTAGCTCCACTTCACCCAGACTTCTCCCATTTCAATGTCTTTGTCGTTGATAATCTGTACAATAACGTGGCCCTTAACCCGTGGTACTTGAATCCGGGACCTTCAGAGCCGGAAGAAGAGATAGCCAGCAGTGAATTTAACCCAATGGACTACATTGTGGACGAAGCAGAATGAGAGCCGTCGGTCACTTTCCAAGAGAATGCTAATGTCGCCATGATGAACTTGTGGGAAAATAAACCAAGGGCCAAAGCAAGTCCATGGGCAAACTCCGAAATTGTCAACATAAAAGTAGGAAACGGGGAATAGACTATGAACAAAGCGGTGATGGAAGCTGAGCAATGGAAGACTGAGAACCTTTGGGAAGATTTGGTTATCGCTGATCTGGCCGCCAATCTCCGGGATACTACCATTAGGAGCAAGCACAAGGCTCTTGTTTATTTATGGAGTGAGGAATCGAAGTACCGCCAGATTGACCATCTGACTAGGAGTGGCCATGTCTACCAACCCCCTATTCTCCAAGCTGGAGAACCCTCTAACCCTACAGCTCCACCAGCCAAAGAGCTTTCTGACCCTTTCGCTACCCTGTCTAAAAACACTTTCCAACCCTTTGCTCCACCAGCCAAAGAGCCTTCCCATCCTAAGAAGAACCCGGAAGGAATGATCAAGCAACAACTTGAGCAGACTCAGGCTAAAATGTCTGTTTGGGATGTACTTGTTCACTCCACTCGCCATCATGAAGGACTCATCCAAGCCCTTTCCCACTTAAAAGTTCCTTCTAATATAACCCCTGATGAGCACGTGGCGCTCATCAAGACCATACCCATCAAGCATGCCATAACCTTCACTGACCGAGATCTGCCTACTAAAGGAACTGGCCGCAATAGGCCACTGCACGTCACCCTGAAATGCCATAGTAAATGGGTTCCAGTAATTCTGATCGACAATGGTTCCGTAATCAATGTTTGTTCGCTCCGTGTTGCCTACTGTTTGGGATACAAAAATAAGGACTTCTCTCTGTTAGAAGTTAATGTCCGAGCATATGAAAACACTCGTCGAGATGTAGTTGGGACCCTTATGCTTCCTATGACCTTCAGGTCCTATCAAACGGAGGTGGAATTTCATGTAGTGAGCATTCCCGCTTCTTTTAACTTGCTATTGGGAAGACCCTGGTTGTATAGACCGGACAGCATGGCTGTGCCTTCCACCCTCCATCAGAAAATCCGTTTGGGGCTTGAGATTGGGATGCTTACCATTCATGGATCTTCTGGAATTCGTGCGCCTATCGAGGATATTGCCCCGCTTTTGGAAATTTAGCACGGGGAGGAAGACATTGTTCTGGGAGGTTTCTCATTAGATACTTCTAATTTCGTTTTCTCAGTTAGGATTGATGATGACTTTGTCATTAGCAATGTTGCCATAAAGATAATGAAGAAGACGTCCTACATGCCAGGTTTAAGACTAGGAAAGAACCTGCAAGGACCTATAAAGTTTGAAGCCTAGGGAACGAACTCTGATGCACATAACTATTCTTGGTTATCTGCCTTCGAGCGACAGAAAAGTGAAAAAGGGAGACAGATTGGAAGACTATTTCGTTAAAGAGAAAGTGAAGCAGGTTTACCGAGGTCAGCCAGAACCATTCTGGAGTTCTGGGATAAAGAAACCAATACTCTACTGCCAGGATTCAAGATATTCGCCAACGACGTTTGGCCGGAGAGCAAGGAAGAGTTTGAGGCTGTAGAAGATCAAGAAAAGCTGACCGATTGGATTGAGGTCTTTGACATGGAAAGTCTGGCGATTTTGTTCAAGGAAAATGAACCAATGGGTACAGTCGTGGAAGCTGAAGTGTTGATGCTAGGCAAAAGGCCCTCGAAGATCGAACTTCACTCATCATGGATGCTGTTGGAGGTTACAAGAACTGGAGTTTCATACCAAGTGCGACTTGCCATGGGTCTGATTCTGAGTCCGAGTCTAAGACATCTGAGTCCTCCGAGTCTTCTGAGTCTGTCGAGTTTGAGTCGGAGCCTCTTGGCCCAACTCTTCATGGTCTGTCCTTTGAATTTGAGTCCACTCGTGTGTATGGTGCCCCCGAGGCCTTTGCTGATCATGAAATAAATGAATCTGATTCCGCTTACTTCCCTGATTTGCAAAAAAATTGTGACGACCCCGATGATGAGGGGATCAATTTTGATAGGGACATCCCTAAAGAGATCCATTCCCTAGTCGAAAGGCATGCTTAGCCTGTGAAAAAAGAAGTTGTTTTAATGAATTTGAGAGATGAAGGGAATCCTTGGATGATTCAGATCGGTTCCGTGCTTTCCGCAGAAGAGCGTCAAGCTCTCATAGATTTGCTTAAAGAATTTGAGGATGTTTTTGCTTGGTCGCATGTTGATATGCCCAGAATCGATTCTGAAATTTTGGAACACCAGATTCCCCTTATCCCGATGTAAAACCTGTAAAATAGAAATTGAGGTGCATGAGACCTAACTGGGCGCTTAAAATAAAAGAAGAGGTCACTAAACAGATCAATGCAGGATTCATGATGGTAGCTGAATACCCTCAGTGGGTCGCGAACGTTGTCCCCCTCCCTAAAAAGGATGGCAGAATTGGAGTCTGCATTGATTTCAGGTATCTGAACAAAGCAAGCCTGAAGGATGACTTCCTGCTTCCGCATTTGATGTACTGGTTGACAACACCGCTGCGCATGCTCTGCTTTCTTTTATGGATGGCTTTTCAGGTCATAATCAAATCCTCATGGCCCTAGAAGATCAAGAGAAAACCACATTCGTCATTGAATGGGGAACTTATTGCTATCGGGTAATGCCTTTTGGGCTAAAGAATTCCGGATTTACTTATCAGCGAGTTGCTACGACCTTGTTGCATGGTATGATTCACAAGGAAGTAGAGGTTTATGTTGATGACATGATCGTCAAGGCAAAGGAACGAGAAGGGCACTTACCCGCACTCAGGAAGTTCTTCGAGAGAATCAAAAATTATAGGATGTGCCTTAACCCGGCCAAATGCACGTTTGGAGTCACTGCAGGGAAGATGTCGGGGTTTATGATCACTACTCGTGGCATTGAGGTTGATCCTTCAAAGATTAAAGCTATTCTGGAAATGTAGCCGCCGCGGTCCGAAAAAGATGTAAGGAGCTTTCTTGGCAAGGTACAGTTCATTAGTCGGTTCATCGCCAAGTTGACTTCGACCTGTGAACTGATATTTTGCCTACTTAAGAAAGGAGTACCATTCGAGTGGGACAACAAATGCCAAAAAGTTTTCAAAGCTATCAAGGCCTATATGCAGAATTCCCCGATGTTGTCACCGCCCATAACAGGAAAACCTTTGATCTTATACCTGTCAGTCACTTTGTCCTCGATGGGGTGTATGTTGGCACAAGAAGAAGACGATGGGCTTGAAAGGGCTGTCTACTATCTCAGCAAAAAGATGGTCGGATGCGAAGAGAATTATACTCCGTTGGAAAAGACATGTTGGGCACTTGTCTGGGCTTCCAAGAAATTGAGGCATTACATGCTAGTCTACCCAGTAAGGCTAATTTCTTGAATGGATCCCCTCAAGTACCTATTTGAGAAACCGGCTCTTACAGGAAGGTTGGCACGATGGTTGCTAATGCTAGCTGAGTTTGAATTAAAGTATGTCACTAGGAAGTTTGTAAAAGGAAGAGCAGTTGTCGAGTTCTTAGCCGATTGTCCAGTTGAAGGGGGCGAAGATGCCGAGTTTAAGTTTCCTGACGAAGACATAATGGCCACGATTGAGGATGTTTGGTAGCTATACTTCGATGGAGCTGCTAACCAGAAAGGATTTAGAATCGGCATGTTGCTGGTTTCACCTGATGGATCGCACATTCCGCTTGCATTCAAACTCAATTTTGAAGTCACCAACAATCAAGCGGAGTATGAAGCTTGTATTGTAGGTATGGAAGCAGCCATTGAGATCAATTTAGAGAAATTAGAGGTCATGGGGGATTCCAACCTTGTTGTATTGCAAGCTAATGGTGATTGGAAGGTCAAGGAAGAAAAGTTGAAGCCGTATCATCAGGATCTCGAGGATCTTATCCCTCACTTCAGAAAGGTAACGTACTCATGTCCTCAGGCTTAAAAACCAATTTGCAGACGCTTTGGCAATGCTGACATCCATGGTTAAAATTCCTGTCGGTGTAAAGTAAGGCCAATCATGATCGAATAAAGCAATACACTAGTATACCAGCATGTCATGGTCATTGACGAACCTAATGATGGTCACCCCTGGTATTATGACATTTAAAGATTTGTGAAAAGGGGAGAATACCCTGCTGAAGCAACAAGAAAGACCGAATTGCTTACCAGAGGATGGCAGCTTAGTACATCATCTATGGACGGAATTTGTATCGACGATCACAATGTGGCACGCATAAGCTATGCATCTATGGTGCAGTGGCTAAAAGGGTGATGGAAGAAATCCATGAATGGGTATGCAGTCCTCACATGAACGACATGATGCTCGCCAAGAAGATTCTAAGACGGGGATATTTTTGGTCCACCAAGGAGACAGAATGTGTGGAGTACGTACGACGGTGTCACAAGTGCTAGATCCATGCCAACCTCACGCATGTCCCACCGTTTGAGTCGCATCAAATGACTTTACCATGGCCTTTCTCAGTATAGGGAATTGACGTTAGTGGAAGGTGTAGACACCCTAATTTGGCCTAACGATTATTTCAGGTCCCACCTTGGGGACCATCCGATGATGAAATGGATACAGTGATTGCTGATTGACTTCTTAAGAACCTTAGGACTTTCGGTAAGAACTTTGAGCCACTTAGAGGACCCAATCCAAAGCCAAATAGCCTTTCAGATAGAAAATACAAAACCCTAGGAGAATCCATCTGCCGACCGTAACATTGATCTCACGGCCTTAACATCATTTCCTCACCCGAGCAACCTGTTGCCCAAAAACCTCCCTGAGAGATCAATTCCACGGCCGCAAGATCCATCCTTCGGCCGCATCATTGTTTCCTCGACCGCCAGATCCTTTGCTCGGCCGCCAGATAGTCCTTTTTCCAGACTCTGGAACGTTCTATCGATTGTTTAATCCGATTACATTACCTTTCCGATGCGTTCGGGCCACGTTCAGAGATCACAACGAGGAGTTTGAATTGCATTGCAATTGCAATTGCAATCGTGCGTTTTGATTGGACCGAGTGAGTCACCAATTGCCTATATAAAGGGGCCTTTGGACTCTGAAAATAGGACACGAAATTCTGCCAGTATACACTCTCAAATCCCCTCTACAAAAGCCCCAACCTCCTGAAGGCAACCGTTAATCCGACGATCAAACCCTGAAGTTCAAACCCTAACCCTAGGGTTTTTCAAGAAGCAATCGGTCAATCCCATTCAATCCGAAGCAATCGAGTCACTGAGGGATCAAGGCGGTGAGGTCCAGGGGTCTTCGGTTCGTTTTACTTTCAGTATATGCATGCTAATCGTAGGATTTTGATTATCTGTTAATCGTATTGTTTGGTGTGAGGAAGAACATCGGCTGGGGGATCAATCCTTCGGCCGGTACATTAATCCAGGAGGATTCCTCAGCCGTGAATTCCATTCACCGGCCGCGGAATCCATCTCCCTGGAACAGATCTGTTTTATTCTGCTTTTCTGATGCATGCTTTCAATTACCGTACTAGCTCACCTTATTCACTGTTAAAGGGTAATAATCAGATTACGTGTCTAGAGTTAAATACAGCAAGTATATGTCTTATGTCGAACGATTATAGGCCAGTTTCACGAGTGGGCAAAGAGGGGTGCCTAACACCTTCCCCTTATTGTACTTTTGGCTCCCGTACCCGGAATCTCTATCTGTTTTCCTAGTTTTAATAAACTAGGTGGCGACTCTGTTTTAATGATAACCGCTATCGTGTGGCGATGTTTCTAGCCATGGGAATATCCACGATTTTGGTTTATGAAGCAAGCAACTAAACAAACAAGCAATGATCAATTTGTATGGCGATGCCCCGTTTGGGAGGTGTCTACAGTTTTTGGCGACTCTACTGGGGAACTTGAGAGCCATAACTAGAAAGTTCGACATAGGACTAATACATGCTTTATTCAATTCATTTATCATATGCATCGAGCGGGCAACCTCGTTGAGTTCACCTAATACCCCGGCATGACATAGGCTATGTTAGGGGTTCCAGCAAACTCCACAGTCACTTGTACCTAGTGGTATATCAAAAAGGAAATCACCCATTCACCGCCTATGATGGGCTGGTGAAAGGACTGGTGCCTTTGGACAACGGAGCACCCTTGAGACTACCCAAACCTTACATGTGTTAGAGATCCATAGAACCTATCAGAATAAGACAGGATCCCGCATGTTAGGAATCTACTTGCATCCTTTCTATAAGTTCTTCCTCACACCTTGTATATGTTTTTATAACATCGCTTTCTGTGTAGATGGGTTGGGACTTGAACTAAGAGCCCTAACTCTAAGTCTTTATAGTCTGGCACTGAGGCATGGCATTGCCTGCAAGGTATGTTTTTGGTAAGATGAAAGCATCATTGCTTACTTAACCATCCCGCTTTACTTAAAGCACCGCAAAGCATGGACTGCTAGAACGAAATCGAACACAAGCCGCTCCATCGGCAATTGAACTAGGGGTTGCTCTAGAAATCTTTGCCTTGCGAGGCTAAAGGAAAGAGGGAGTGTAAGGTAGTAGAGCAGGTTATGGATGATTTTATGTAAAGTCAAGGATATTATGGGTAGAACTTGCAATACTTATTTCTCCATGGATGACTCAGCATGACAAGTGTAGGACTTTGATTCCTATTTCCAAATCGGCCTAGCAACCCATCCTTCAAAATTAAAAATTTTGAGCATGCTTATCGCAACGAGCCGGTAAGATTTAGGAGTTTGTCAATGTGCTGGCAAGTAATCATGTGAATCCCAATCACCTCAATCATGTTTCTCAAAATCATGTTTTGAGAAAGAGAAAAGAAAAAAAAAACTTGTTGAATAAGTTTTTGATAGATCAACTTCGATGTGCTTTCTGAGTAAAACAAGTTTGGATAAACACTTGCTGAAAGAATAACCTGAAGCTGGTAGAATCACGTTAGCATTGTTTGGAGTGAAAGAATCTTCAATAACCAAGAATTGAAAGAAATAAAAATTTTTGAAACTTTTCTTAGGTAAAAATGGCTAATGATGATCAAATCCTCAAACAACAAGTTTTTCTTAAAACCAAAAAGTGGAACATCCAAATAGCCGCTAGCATAGCGATGGACTCCGAGTCTGCTCTCTGTTGTGGTCATCTGCTCAGCTTTTTTGGTCTGCCTCATAATGTGGATTGGCTTGGACGTAGGATCCTAAGTGACATGCAGTATTTGTAAACAACGAGTCTTAAGAATCATGCATATCAAAAATTGCTGGCTATCTATGGTATCCAATAGACTCATGCATAGAAATGAATTACTATACATGACTCATCCATAATCTGTGAAAGTAGCTATGGTGCTTTGTATATCATTTTGTTTGCTTTTCTCTAACCATGCAGGGGACTAAACCAAAAGAGGAGTCCATCAACCTCATTTCTTCTTATAGCATATTGCATGATCACGTGTCAACATCTATTATCATTTAGTTAAGCCCCCATCATGCTAGATTTGCATTTTAAAGGCAATACGTGTGTTTGGTGTGCATTGCATAGACACTTGATTTTGGACATCTCAACTTGAGCGTAGCTAAGTTCTTGCTTTTCCTAAATTTTGTGTTTGGTCTTAGACGTGACAGCAATGGCTGACGAGAAGATTGAAGCTCTGGCTGCTAAAGTTAATGTATTGGTTGAATCAGTGGCTGCCCTAGCCACCATTGTTCACAATTTGCAAGGAAATCCTCCACAAGCTCCACCTCCACCTCCCCCTACTAGATGGATGAAAAAGGGGAGCTCAGAAAGAAACTTATCCCATTAAGGACAACCAAATTGAAATGGTGGTGGACGATGTGTAGCAGCAACATGAGAAGCAACTTCTTCTCGATATTGTCGATCTAAACCAGGAATCTCCCAAAGAGAAAAACAGCTGTAAGATGAACATAAGCAACAGTAATGATAAACCGGTGGGATCTCATCTCTATCATAGGCAAAAGAGAAACTTTATTCCTCTTGGAGTGAACTTGGGAAAGGTGTTCTGTATCTTGGAAGCAAAAGGGGTATTGAAGCCGTTGCAGCCAAAATTTCCAAACTCTATACAAAAAGGCGGAGGGTATTGCAAGTACCACCAAGTAAATGGTCACTCTATCAGAGGATGCGGGGCTCTCAAGAATGCAATAGGCTCCTCCTCGGTGCCACCGGAGAGTCACTGCCTCTTCGATGGATGCTCCTCTCGAGAGCCAGTAGAAGAAACTTGTCGCACCTGTATGCGCATGGACTTTCGACGTAGCCCCACGAAGCTCCTCCTCTAGCCTACAATAGCATAACATTCATATAGCATTTGCATCATAACTTTGAATAAGGGTAATAGAAATAAAGTAAGCAGTTAGGAATCAAGAGTTTACCATCGTCCTTTCGGCACGAGGTAGTAATAGTGGGGGATGGCCCATGGCGTATTGTCACACGAGCTGCTCCAGGCCCATCATGGCGGCCGCCATCTCCCTAACATACTCCGAAGTCGCCTGCGCAATGAAAAGGTTATATAGGATGTGTAGTGACAATAGCAAACATGCGAAAGGAATAAAAGCATGTTATACCTGAGCAAGGAACTCCGAAGGCCCAACTGTAGGGCGTGGAATCTCCACCACGCCAGGAACTCCTTGGACAGTCACCACGTCCACTGTCCAAGAGAGCGCGGGCAACCTGGCCCCGCTCTGGCCCACGCCGTCACAATGGCCTCCACCTCCATCTCATCTCCTTCTTCCTCTTCCTCCATCTCTTCTCCTTCCTCCTCTTCCTCCTCCACCACCTCTACCACATCGCGCCTATTGTGTCGCCTCCCAAGTAGTGCATATCCCAAAGCTCTGCATCAAGTACCAAGTTTGGTACTCCACGTAGTCAGTGCCTGCCTAAAAGAGTGGCTCCAGCTCAGGGTCTGGCCGCGTGAATTGACCTCCCTAAGAGTGTATTGGCTCATTCTTTGCACAAGAGGAGGAAATGGCCCAGGGACTCGGAAAGCATCCAACCTCAGCGATTGATGTGATACCCGGTCACCCAGGTACCACTGCCAGTCGTAAGGGGACTCTAGAAGCACTCTCCCCTTCGCCACCTCCCTGCTCCGAGCAATGTACGGGATCTCGAAGCGGTCCCAGATGCGTCAGTGAATCTGCAATATTATCATACTATTCAAGTTGAAATGGACATGAAGGTCAAGAATTGAACACATAAAGGTGTATTGATACCTGATTAGGATGCAGCTCGTCCAAGAAGAGGCGGTAGGCATTCAAATTGCCCTTGCCCTTTTTCACTCCTCGAAACTCCTTCGACCAGCGCAACACTCGAGGGAGTATCACGTCGTTAGGGCACGAGGTCTCGGGAGGGTACATACCAAAGAGTTAGCACATGATATATAATAAATGAATGGAAGGCTAACTAATTACAAGAGAAGTTGTTAGGAATACCTCCTGACCCTCCAGTAGCTGCTGAGGCTCTTCCCTACTCCTCGGGAGAGAGACCCCATGGAGGTGCAGCACCGCCCCAGTCAAAGCGTGCGATCTCCCCACTGTTCCTCAGTGCGGCAGGAAAGAGAGGTGCACCCGATTGCGTCTGTTGAGGAACAAAGACACACCGAGCATGTACAACAAGAAGCACCTCATTATTTGCTCCTCCTGGACCTTGTCCACAGGAGGCTCCGTCTAAAAGCCCAAAAGTTAAGCGTACTGGGCATCCTCCTTCTCCGCCCTTAGCACGTGCCCCAGCATCCGCCTTTGAAAATCAGTGCTCCTCCTCGTCGTGGCGTCGTATGGGATAGGGTCACCTCCGACCCTCAGACCAGTGATCGCTGAGAAGTCCAAGGGCGTCACCATCATCTCACCGAAAGAGAAGTGGAACGAATTTGTCGCTTACCACCACTTCTCGGCAAGTGCCCTCACCACCTGGTGATCGTTGCTCGCCCTCGTCAGCACCCCGACGAACTCTCCAAAGCCTGCCTCCCTCACCATGTCCCTCACCGCCTCAGGGAGCCTCTCCCAAAACTTCGGTATGTCGGCCGCACCACCATAACATGAGATTGTTATTGCCTATTATAGTAAATGACAGTAGTCAACAAACAAGCATAATATGTAAAGCAAGGAAATGAATGCATGATGCATTGGAGTTGAAATGTAAATAACTAAAGTATACCTCATCTCTTCGCAAGGAAAGGTGCTGCTGTGGGTCCTTCAGGACCAGGGACTTATCGTACGTAGGCCTCTCCGGCCTATAAGCATCTAGAAGAGGAGGCACCACTATGTGCTAGAAGGGCACATAGGTCGCCTCACTGTAAGCCCCTTGGCCCGCAAAGGCCGCCATCGCCTTGTCCACGACACTCCTTCGGGGAACCACCTCACCCTTAGCCTCCTCCTCAACCTATGGCTCCCCAGCGGCCGTAGCCTCAAGCTCGCTTGAAGCTCTCGCTCTCTCTCTCTCGAGCCTCAAGTAAGGCCACCACCAGCCCAGGCATCCCTCGTAGAGTCTCAACCAAGTCCTCAAGGGACGCCGCCTCTAAGTAGTCACCCATTCTGATGTGCCGCGACGACCCTACGCCCTCACCACTACCTACAAGCCTGACCGGTGTCTCTTGCTCCTCGATCGGCTCCTCCTTGACGACAAGGTCCTTCCCCAGGTCAGCCCGAGGCTGTCTCACGAGAGAGAGAAGGCACGGGTGAGAGAGAGTTCGAACGGTGAGGATTCTGTGTACGCCTTCCCAGTATATACCCCTTTGAATCGGTTCGTTTGGAATCAAATTTCGACCAGGTTCAAAACCCATACAGCCGCACGGTAGTCTGGTATAAACGCACGACATATTAACCCAACATGCAGAATCATTGGGTCCCGAGCTCTGTTCAAAGGTTATTTGGATTTCTAAAATTCAATTTTGGACCTTGTGCCCATTTAATAATCCATTTTTCAAGAATCAAATTGGCTTTCATACACCGCGCGCTGCTCTATAGCTCTGCACGGCGTTATGTCTATTTCGACAGTTCAAATTCTGAACAATTTTCTTAGCATTCGAGGCTAGAATGTTTGGTTTGTTTAAGGTTATTCAGAAACAATAACAAGGAAAATAGGCAGATATAAGGAAAGGGGACTTTCATTTCATTCATTAAACCAGGGTAACCCTCGGTGATTCATTACATTCAAAAAAAAAAAAAAGAAGAAAAACAACAAAAATAAGAAAACTCCTACTACCTTTTCTTCTTCTCCATCCTTGCCCTCAGTCGTTCCCCTCATCGGAAGCGTCGTTTGCTCCATCTGAACGGTCGTCAGAACCGTTTGGATTCCCCTAGAAGTCCTCTGCGGTATCGTCAGACCTGCAGTCTGGTGCATACTTGGGGTCGTGCTTGTTGTTCTGTTGGTCGAAGGCAAAGTCTTGAAGATTGGAGACCGTGCCACGAAGGGTGCGGATGGTAGAGATGAGCCTCGCAATCTGTCGATTGAGTTCCTCGATCTCCTCGCGATAAAAGGCCATTTCGACCTCCAGGGAAACCACTCGCGCCACCAAGCTGTTGTCCGCCATGTTGGAAGCCTTGAGAACATATTATTTTTTTTGAGAAGAATAGGGGAAATTCGAAGAGACTTAAGAATTTTTTTATGGTGGTGCATGGAATAAGGCACCACCATGCTTATAAAGAGGCTCTAGCCGTCGAAAGGGCACGCCTGTATTGATGGGCACCCTTAAACCAGCCAACTGTTCTAGTAAATCGAAGAGTTGCATGGGAAGTTGAAATACCGGGCGGCACCATGCTGAGCCGGACGGCATTATAGCTTCACAGGGATTAAATCTTTTTTCTTGGGATTCGTTCAATCCAGCCACCAATATCCTCCTCGGGAATGAAATATTCTGGTCATTTTACATTAAGAATCAAATAAAATGTTATGCCTTAGTCAAAGGATAAATTTTGCCCTCTGGGACTCGCCGTATTCGTATTTTTCGTCGCCCTCTGAGGGTTCGTCTCAAATTTCACCCCCTGAGGGCTCGTCTTGAATTTTTGCCCTTCAAGGGCTCGTCTCGTCTCAAATTTTGCCACCTGAGGGCTTGTCTCGAATTTTTGCCTTTCAAGGGCTCGTCTCGTCTCAAATTTCGCCCACTAAGGGCTTGCCTCAAATTTTTGCCCTTGGAGGGCTCGTCTCAAATTTTGCCCTCTAAGGGTTGGTTTCGAATTTGCGCCTTTTGAGGGCTCGTCTTGTACTTATGACATTATTTGCACTTGTTTTGAGAAATTTCATGACACTTGGCACTACAGGCGCTCAATCTTCTCAAGTTTATTGCATGATTTCGTAATTAGTCCTCTGTAAACACCCCAATCTGGGCTTCCAGATTAGTTTACTTACGGTTTTGATTCCCCGATGATGAAATGGATCAAGAACACCTCGGAAATGTTGAGTGTTTGAGCTTTGAGTGTTTGCAAAAGCCTTGAACCTAACCTAGCCGAAACCACTTCAAAAAGCCAAAAAACCAATTGTTGCGCGAGGGTTTAGAACCATTGCGCGAGGGTCAAGGTGCCAGGTGTGGTCAACAGTCAAAGCTTGACCGTTGACCATCGCGCGCCAGGGCACACCCTCGCGCGACATACTAGAACCATCGCGCGATGGTTCAACCTGTCCCCATCACCTTTATCAGCTGGGCAGCTTAATCACCAAGTAACCTTCAGCCATACCTCGTGGACTGGCTGGGCTTCTCTCCTTGCATCACCTATCTCCCACCAATCTTTCCAAAGGAGGAAAGTTGGCCACCAAGCCAAATCAACCCTTGTTGGTTGGTTCTTTCTCCTCTATACACCATTTACACCATCTTCTCGTATAAATACCTCCCCATTGTTCATATTTCAAAGGGTTAACAACTTAAGGTTCAAGTTTTTCATACACTTTGGGTTAGGAAAGAAAGGGTACAACATCTTACACACCATTTTCACACCTCAACCAAGCAACAAGCTATCTTGTTCTTCATCTTCTAACACACCTCAATCAATCTCAACCTCAACCTCAAAGCTCAACACCATTCAAACTCAAAAAAGGCAAAGGTATAACACCTTTGTTCTGCTTACTGTTCTGATCCTTGAGGGGGGCTGGCAGGGCCAAGGCTGGCAATCAATACCAGTCCTGGTCTTAAAGCTGGCAAGGGGTTTCAAAAACCGTCATGGTAGGAACCAGCGCGCCACGGTCCCACTCTCGCGCGCGACACTTTGTGGTTACGCGCTGGACCACGTGGGGATTGGTGTCCTGCTGGTTTATGTTTTTCGTACATGTAGATCACTGTTAAGCATGATAAAAATTAGTTTACTGCTTTTCTTAGCTTAAACTGCAAGTTCAAAATGTCAAAATGCATTTCTGTTGCTTTGGGGTACCACTGGGATCATTCTGGACCTGTCCCAGAACCCAGGATGAGCAAAACCAAACACTAGAAGGTTGACCCGAACCCCCCGCGCAATGCACCCAAACCCCCGCGCGATGGTCAAATGGAGCGTTGACCAGCGCGCCAGGGCGCAATCGTCGCGCGCCAAGGCGCACCATCGTGCGACGGTTTGACTTCCTCGCGCGACTATTTATCCCCGACCAGTAGCTAGCCATGCATGGTTAACTTGGTTTTAGGCTGTTATTTTGTCCCCACACTGTTTATGGGGTGTTTTGTTAATTTGTAAGGCTTTTCAGCCTTTAAACTGTATATTATAACTGCTATAACTGCCTGGTTTGTCCTGGGTGTGCACTGGTCCTTCTAGAGCCCAGAGGGTTTGAGAATAAGAGCTGTGGGCTTAGGCTTACTGGCGCGCGTAGGTCTTGTAGTAGTGTGCGCAGGTATGATCACCATGCATTGACTAAGCCAGTGCATATTGGTTTCTTCCTGAGCACGACACTCCAAAACTGGGGCCTTCCAGTCTGTTCAAAATCCCACAGCAGTCTGTTTTCATCCTATACTAACTGCTCATCCATGCCATCTATCACATCTTGCAAATCGTGTTACAGTTTGAATCCCCGATTAACTGTTCCCCTGCCCTAATTGGCTAAAAATTGGTTAATAAAAGAAGAATCACATGTTTTCAAAATGCCTAAGTAGAGACCGATCTCTGGATTGGGCGAGAGGGGTGCCTTAAACCCATTCCCCTCTCGTAACCTAGCTCCCGAACCCAGATATGGTTATGACGGACTGGTTCTTTCACTTTTTCAAATCAAACAGCGCGGTAGGTGCTTCGAAGTATGGTTCCTTGGGTGTCGGACCTTCAAACCCGAGTGGCGACTCTATATTTCGAGCACTTGCTTCTCCGCTCGCGCTCCCTCGATTTCTGCGCCGCTTTGGCAAAAAGAAATGGAATCCTTTTTCCAAGGGCATGCTGCCTATATCCTCCGGGACTCATTTTACTTGCATTGTCCCAACCGAACTACGTTGGTCTGATCCCTGCAAACTGGGTACGTAGGCAGCTCCACAAGCACAACCACCATCATCATTTGTTTGCATGCATTTTTGTCTCTGTTTAAAGACTTTAGGACAACGAATTGGGATGCCTATTCTTTAAGTGTCACTCGTACCAACCAATGGTATTCGAGTTTCGTTAAAGAGGGACTACTGTAGACACCCCAATCCGGACATCGGAGGTTCTTTAAACGCCCTGATGATGAAATAAAGGAAAAGATACCTTTTGAGAGCTTGAATGAAAGACTCCCTCAGCCCAGAAGCTCAGAAAACCCAAAGAGCCCAGAAACCCAAAAAAATCCCAAAAGCCCTGGACAGAACCTAGAATGCCGCACGTAACACTTCTACATCGCGCGGTACAACAAAATTTGATATATCGTATGCCGTCATGAAGTCAACCGCATGACATTTCCGGTAAAGTTTCGACTGGCTCAGAAAGCTATAAGCCACGCCCACTTGAGCCACAACTACAAAACGGCTTAGCCGAAAAGGCACTTCTAGCACACCCAGAAAGCACCTCCCCCATTTGAATTTAAAATCCTTGTCTCTTACCTATAAATACACTCTTCCACTCAAGAGAAAAAGGTCTCTAATCTCTCTATCTCTCACTCATCTTGCCCATATACTAACTCTCTCTATTCCTAAGCCTTGAGGATGTTGCTCTAAAAACATTCTCTTGGCATTTCTTTTCTAAAATCACTCCAATTTTCTCCTCACTTTCAAAGCTCAACCTTTTACTAACTTTGAGATTCCACCTACCAAAATACCTAACAACCACTCAAACCCCCACTCATCCTTCGTCATCCGTCTGTGTCCACACTCATCCATCGCCGTCCGTCTTCATTCAGGCTCAAGATCAAAGGTAAAAATCAAGTTTCCTTAGGCTAAACTCTGTCCTGGCCCTGAGGGTACTTTTTTGTAGTCAGGCTTAACCCTTTTTGGTTAAATATTGACTTAAAAATCATTTTCAGAAACTAAAATAGCCATTGTGCTAGGCATACCATGCCGCGCGGCGTTCTGATGCGTCATGCGGCGTAGTATGTTCAAGCGTGCGGTCTTTCACTATCTACTGTTTATTTGTTTAAGCTGTCTGGATCATGGCCATTCTTCATCTGGCCCATTTGCATTGCTGAGATACTATCATCAACCCATTTCAGGATGAGACCATATTGTAGACACCTCCCGAACGTGGCATCGCCATACAGTTGTATCATCACTGTGTTTGCTCAATTGGTTGCTCACTTCATAAACCAAGATCGTGGATACCTCCATGGCTAGAGGTATCGCCACACGATAGTGGTTATCATCAAAACAGAGTCGCCACCTAGTTTGTTAAAGCTAGGACAACAGATAGAGATTCTGGATACGGAAGCCAAAAGTACAGTAAGGGGAAGGTGTTAGGCACCCCTTTCTGCCTAGCCGTGAAGCTAGCCCATAATCATTCAACATAAGACATGTAGATGCTTTATCTAACTCATACACGTAGTCTGTTTTTACGCCTTAAACAGTTAATAAGGTGAGCCAGGATAGTAAATAAGCATGCATCCGAAAGCAAGAAACAAAACAAAAGCGTGCCGTAAGATCGATCACTTTCGGCGGCGAATGGATGTCGCGCCGAGGATCATGTCGATATCAATGTACCGCCGAGGCATCGAAGCCCTACCGGTGTTCTTCCTCACACCGCATGAAAGTTTACAGACGATCAGAAAAGCTACGATTACGATTATAAGCAAAAATTAAAACAAACCAGAGGCCGTTGGGCCTCACCACCTTGATCCCTCAGTTGCTTGATTGCTTCGGATCGATCGGGATTGACTGATTGATTGCTTTTTGGACGAAACCCTAGGGTTAGGGTTTGAACTCCGGGGTTGGATCATCGGATTGATGGCCGCCTATGGAAGGTTGGGGCTTTTGTAGAGAGGGTTTTTATGAATATATGGGCAGGGTATCGTGACTGATTTGAGGGTGTAGGTCTATCAATTTCTGTGTGTATTTTCGGATCCGAGGGTCTCTTTATATAGGCAAAGGGGTGACTCACTCGGTCCAATCAAATCACGGGGATGCAATTGCAATTGCATTGCAACACAAACTCTTCGTTGCAATCCCTGAACGTGGCCCGAACGCATCGGAGAGGCGGTGGGATTGGATCGGACGACCGACAGAAGGTTCGAGAGTCTGGAAAAAGGCCGATCTGGCGGCCGAGCAAAGGATGTGGCCACCGAAGAATGGATGTGGCGGCCGAGCCATTGATCTGGCGGCCGAGGTTTCGATCTCTCAGGGAGATTTTGCTAGCAACAGGTTGCTCGGGTGAGGAATGGATGTTAAGGCCGTGGAATCAATGTTGCGGCCGATCGATGGATTTTCCTAACACACTATGTTTCTGTCTGAAAGGCTATTTGGCTCTAGATTGGGTCCTCTAAGTGGCTCAGAATTCGTACCATAAGTCCACGGGTTTCACAAGAAAGCAATCAGCAATCATCAAATCCGTATCATCATCGGGATGGTCCCAAGGTGGGAGTTGAAATAATCGTTAGGCCAAATTGGGGTGTCTACAGATGCCCCTCTTTGACTGAGCTCAGACGGATCGCGAGACATGTTTGAGTAATAGTCAAAGCTGTAAAAGCAACTCAATTTGGTTTAACCACTATTCCAAGGGTTTTTGAAAAAAGGTTTTGTTATGGTCGGGCCGGGAGGCTGTCTACGTACTCCTCAAGAGAAATTCAGACCAATTGTAGTTCAGAGGGCAATAAAAAGAAAAAGTTTGGAGGGTTAGAGACAGAAGACGTACCTTCGGGCTTTAAAAGCCATAGTGCGACGTACCTGGATGGTGCCAGGATTTTGGCAGAGAGTAGTTGAAGGAGCGCGGGGCTGCCGGGGAAATTGTTGCGGAGAGCTTCTTTTAGTATTTGGGGTAGATCAATACAACGAGTGCGTTGGCTCTTCTTGATCATCCTTACTTTGACCGAGGGGAGCTCGGGTAGAGTAGTTCATCCTTCGAATTAACTTGATGGAACTGATGTAATTGGGTGGAGTCCAAACCATCTGCGGGATGAATTGGATGCGGCGGAGAGCTTCTTTTAGTATTTTGGGGTAGATCAATACACGGCAGTGTTTGCTTTTCTTGATCATCCTTACTTTGACTAAGGGGAGCTCGGTAGAATAGCCTATCCTTACGAATGAGCTTGATGGAACTGAAGGGCGGAGCTGGTAAGGTGAGAGCCTGAGGAGTCGGCACTTAGAGCTTGACGTGATTTGAACCGAGGTGTAGAACCGGTTGCATTCTGATGGTCTGGAGCTTTCTCGTCATAAATTTTGGCTTCGAGCCAAAGGATCGAGGCACCGGGCTGATCAATAAAATCGAGGCTTAGAGCCGGTTGATTTGCAGGATTGACCTGTTTCATGAATAAAAGATATGCAGAATATGTATATGATGATAGTGGTTAGATATGAGCAGATATGATGATGCAGACTCGATGATAACAATGGTGATGCAATATGTGCACGGGCCCGTGCGTGTGTGTTTGATTTAAGCATAAAGCTTCTTTCAAGTTCCGAACTTGAGCACTCGGAGCTTAGAGCTCGAGCATTCGGACGGCAGAATCCGAGCATTCAAAGTACAGGCTTTGAGCGTCCAGTACGCAGTGGTTGGGCATCCAAACGTAGAGCTTGTGCATTCAAGGTATAAACCTTAAGCATTCGAACGTCGAGTTCGAGCGTCCAATACACAGTGGTTGGGCATCCAAACGTAGAGCTTGTGCGTTCAAGTACAGGCTTGAGCATTCAAAGTACAGGCTTTGAGAGCAGGTGATATGGTGTTGTTGAGTAGTGAGTTTGTAGAACTGTTGAGTTGTTGAATATTCCATCTTCCATCTTCCACGGGGTTTGATTTGTTCTTCTTGCTTGGAATGCTTCCAAGGCCAGTTCTGAGTATGCTCGGGACTCCCCCCAAGGCTAGTTTTGAGTGTGCACGGGGTTTGATTTGTTCTTCTTGCTTGGAATGCTTCCAAGGCCAGTTCTGAGTATGCTCGGGACTCCCCCCAAGGCTAGTTTTGAGTGTGCTCGGGACTCCCCCCCAAGGCTACTTCTTAGTATGCTCGGGACTCCTCCCAAGACTAGTTCTGAGTATGCTCGGGACTCCCCCCAAGACTAGTTCTGAGTATGCTCGGGACTCCCCCCAAGGCTAGATCTGAGTATGCTCGGGACTCCCCCCCAAGGCTAGATCTGAGTATGCTCGGGACTCCTCCCAAGGCTAGTTCTTAGTATGCTCGGGACTCCCCCCAAGGCTAGTTCTGAGTATGCTCGGGACTCCCCCCAAGGCTAGTTCTGAGTATGCTCGGGACTCCCCCCAAGGCTAGATCTGAGTATGCTCGGGACTCCTCCCAAGGCTAGTTCTTAGTATGCTCGGGACTCCCCCCAAGGCTAGATCTTGACCCTATTCCACTTCGATTCTGTCGACTTGTTGACCCAAAATGCCATAAGGCTTGTGAAATGCTTCGGCTATTATGGTCTTCACAGATTCATCACCTTGACTGACGGGGTGATTCACACATACGCTTTAGGAGATTTCCATCGCCTCCTTTGGCAAATTCGACTTGTTTTGAGAGATTTCCATCGCTTCCATTAATGGGGTACCTTCCGGAGGTTGAATGCTTTCTGGGAAGCTGGCTACACAAATGCCTTCTGGAGAGCTTTAGTAACACGAATGCCTTTTGAAGAGCTGAAGTGTGTACTAGGTTATTGTAAGCTTCATGCAGGTGCTTTTTCTTGTTGGCTGTTGGCTTAGAACTGCTGAGCGCGAGGCTGTCTGAGTGTAGAGTTGTTCGAAATTCATGGAACTCGACATGGTCGTGAATATGACAAGGCATGTGCATGGTGCTATTTGTGAGGCTTCTGAGTTATGATGTAGAGTTGCTGATAAGGAGATGAAAGCATGAAGCAAGGAGCTTTGGAGATGCAAAGTGCGAAGCCACTTTAATGTTGCTGATATGGTGCCAATTGTAGAGTTGGCTCAGGACTAGTTATGAGGCTATCTTCCAGCTTCTTTGACTTGGCTTTGTCAGTCATAGACACACAGCTTGATGTGGTTGATCTTGATCGCTTCAAGGACGGAAATCCAAGAGAATCCTGCAATCCACATTTGAATAGTTTAGAAAACAGCAATGGATAGGAAAATATTATGCAACAGGCTTGGAGTCGACCACGGGCCGAATTCCTTTTATCTGACTGCTAGGGGCATGACCACTACACTTGAAGAACCCTAGTTCAAAAGCTTGAACGATTTTGGGTGACATAGATTGCAATGCAACACATAGGCATGTTAATTTGGAGTATTTAAAAGAAACGCAAGCCCCTGTTTAGGCCATGAATGCTTGACCCTAGCTCACCGTGCATGATGACAATGATCTTATTGCCCCTAGCATGCGGTGTAAATAACAATGAATGTGAGTGAAATGTTTCTGTTTGGCGGAGATCTTGGCATGCCCTTGACAGTGCTGTGTGACAGCATTCCACAAAAGAGTTGAGGTGTTCCCCCAGGATATGACGCTTCTCAAGCTGAGCTTTCTTTAAGTGTGTTGACAGGGAGGTAGACGTTACAGTGCATCCTTTGGTTGCCCTTTATTTCTTGTATAGAGATGATGGCCATGATGCCTTGATGAACCTGCCTTGCTTGAGCATAAGAACAACTCACACTTGGGGTTAGCTCGTGCAACCAAGACAACTACTTCCATTAAGCAGCCATAATGACATACGCATGAAATACTAGGATGCAAAGGACAGGGTGATAATGATATGCAAACAATTCCACAATGTATTCTGGACATCTCAACTTTCGAGCATTTAAGCTAATGCTTCTCTTTGATTTAAGGAGACCAAGAATGACTTTAAACTAGTTAAGTGACTACGACAAGATAGACTACAATACTCTTGCGACACTGCTGAAAATATTGTTTGACCAAGGGCCCATATAGCTACACTCATCATGAAATGAGAAACTCATTTTATCTCCTCGAAAATTTGTAAAAGCAATTGTGCTTGTATTGCTGTGTCAAGAATGTTTAGGATAAAATTAACTTTGAAAGCTTTTCCTCGAGGACTTCAAGGTCATATCATTCCATTCATGCTCCACACTTACGTCATTCAATCATCAAAAGATATAGAACTATTTTGCAAACCTATGCCCCTAGTCAATTAGGTGAGTTTGTTGCTTTGAACTTTGATTTGGTTGACTTGAGTTGGATTGATAAGCGCCCACTGAGACCCATATAAGAGGTTGGATACTTTTGAGAGAGGTGCTTAAAGGGAAACATAGGCATACCCCCTGGTCTCACGTAACTCTCCATGTTGTTTGATTTGCCAAGATGATGCAAATTTCAGGATTCTTGCCCTTCGTGCTAAGTTCCACATTGGTGATGCCCCCTAGTGTCTAGGACCTTGCTACTAAGTCATATTTCTCAATCTGAAAGGACTTTGTTATGGACCATAATGTAGGCTTGGGTTTCGGCTTGAGAAAGAAGCGGATGTAAAGGCTCAAACCTAATTTCTACTTATGCTTGGGTTTTAAAAGCTAGCAGCCATCTTCAAAATTTTTATCAACTCTTGCTGTCTCTTGCCATCACTTTGTGTGAAAGAGTTAATTTCTTCAAAAATGGCCTTTGCATGGATTGGAAGAGATGTTTCCTTAAAAATGCCGCTTGTATGACGGGGTGCTCATTCTTTCATTTGATTTTTCTTTCATCTCTCCTTGTATATATTTTTTTTTTTGTATTTGCCCCAGTGTAGG
Organism: Rhododendron molle; assembly: GCA_025413875.1. Taxonomy (NCBI): domain Eukaryota; kingdom Viridiplantae; phylum Streptophyta; class Magnoliopsida; order Ericales; family Ericaceae; genus Rhododendron; species Rhododendron molle. The sequence goes on from CM046391.1 coordinate 28,638,280, forward strand.
GGATGGCTGCCTAGCAGGCTTTTCAAAGAGATTATCCAGAGGCTCGACGTGGTTAGCAAGGGATAAGTGTTTGGGATAGAGAAATGAATGCCTTTCTTCATCTTGAAACATACGACAAAGTGACAGGAATCCTAACCAAGAGATTAAGAGCTTCGATGTTTAACCAAGCGAATCCTTTGAGACACATAGCAGATGTATGGAAACACGGCGAATTTCTCACTTTGTTCGTGCTCTAACTTTTGCCTAGACCGCCCTTGTGGGTTTTCAATCTAGCGAGCTCACTCGTTTTCTTTTTCTTTGTTTTTCATTCTTCCTCTTCTTCCTCCTTTTTACTACTCTTCATACAGCATGATTTGCTTGCAAATGAATTCCGCGAGGGTGCAGAAATGTTTTGACTCCTTCTTAGCCCAACAAAAATGACATGGATCATTGATTTCAAAACTCGTTCTTAGCATTTGACAACTTGAGTGATTTATAATATGTTTCAAAAAGATATCATGAGATCACTTTGAAATCCCTAAGGATCGTTTTTCAACTTCTGACGTTATCATGAACATTCTATAGCAGCAAGTCAGCACAAGGGAAAATAGTTTGAAAATTGTGGCCGACCATAAGGTGCCTACGTATCCCAAAAAGAGAATCAGGCCATTCGTAGTTCAAGTCCGAGGAGATTTGAACTTAAGATCCACATTTCATGCTGAGTGTGACAATTGGCCAGAAACCATGATGAGCAAAATGATATCAACATGGGCCAAAATGGCGGCGAAAGTTAGCTAGGTAGGATTTCCACGAAAGGATTGTTTTAAAATTTAAGTCAAGACGTGATGGGCATGGCTACCATTGCTCAAAACTTGGTTGGATTAAAACTTCAATTTTTTTTTTTTGTTGCAGCGATTGCCATCACGTCTGAGATCAAACTCCAAGTCTAAGAGAAGGAGAAACATAATCATGCTCAAGTTGAGATATCCAAAACTAATTATCCATGCGGCGCATTTTCTAATATGCAAACTGCCCTTAGTGGTGGTGCAACCAAATGACATGCGATGAACAAAGAAAGGAAATGAGAGGGATGGACTCCTCTTTTGGTTTGGCCCCTGCATAGTTAGAAAGAGGCAATCAAAATGATATGTATATATGTAGCACCACAGCTACTGACACAGGTTATGGATGAATCATGCATTGCAATTCGTTTGTATGCATGAGTTGATTGGATACTATAGATAGCCAGCCATTTTTGATATGGATGATTCTTAAGACTTGTTGCTGCCACTTAAGATCCCACTTCCAAGCCAATTCATATTATGAGACAAACCGAAAAGGTTGAGCATATGACTATAACAGAAAGTAGACTCGGAGTCCATCACTGTGCTAGCGGCTATTTGAATGTTTCAGGAAATCTTATTATTCGAGGATTAGACTAGGCATTGCAAAGAGTTTTAGAAGTTCTTTCAATTCTTGGTTAGGGAAGATTCTTTCTCAAAATGTGATTGAGGTAATTGAAATCCACGTGATTATTTGCTAGCACATTGACAAACTCCTAAATCTTACCGGCTTGTTACTGTAGACACCCCAATTTGGCCTAACGATTATTTCAACTCCCACATTGGGACCATCCCGATGATGATACGGATTTGATGATTGCTGATTGCTTTCTTGTGAAACCCATGGACTTATGATACGAACTCTGAGCCACTTAGAGGACCCAATCCAGAGCCAAATAGCCTTTCAGACAGAAACATAGTGTGTTAGGAAAATCCATCGGTCGGCCGCAACATCGATTTCACGGCCATAACATCCATTCCTCACCCGAGCAACCTGTTGCTAGCAAAATCTCCCTGAGAGATCAAAACCTCGGCCGCCAGATCAATGGCTCGGCCGCCACATCTATTTCCAGGCCGCGACATCCTTTGCTCGGCCGCCAGATCGACCTTTTCCAGACTCTCAAACCTTCTGTCGGTCGTCTGATCCAATCCCACCGCCTCTCCGATGCGTTCGGGCCACGTTCAGGGATTGCAACGAAGAGTTTGCATTGCAATGCAATTGCAATTGCATCCCCGTGATTTGATTGGACCGAGTGAGTCACCCCTTTGCCTATATAAAGAGACCCTCGGATCCGAAAATAACACACAGAAATCAATAGACCTACACCCTCTCATCAGTCACGAAACTCTGCAGAAACACTTACAAAAACCCTCTCTACAAAAGCCCTAACCTCCCGAAGGCGGCCATCAATCCGACGATCCAACCCCGGAGTTCAAACCCTAACCCTAGGGTTTCATTCAAGAGGCAATCAATCAGTCAATCCCCATCAATCCGAAGCAATCAAGCAACTGAGGGATCAAGGTGGTGAGGCCCAACGGCCTCTGGTTTGGTTTATTTCATGTTTACGTCAATAATCGTAGCTTTTTGATCGTCTGTTAGTTTTCTGTCTGGTGTGAGGAAGAACATCAGCCGGGGCTTCGATGCCTCGGCCGATACATTGAATCAGCATGATCGCTCGGCCGCGACATCCATTCGCCGGCCGAGTGATCGATCTGCTGGCATAGCTTTGTTTTGTTTTCCGCTTTCTGATGCATGATTTCTTTGCAGTCCTGGCTCACATATTAACTGTTTAAGGCATAAAAACAGACTACGTGTATGGATTAAATAAAGTATCTACATGTCTTATGCTGAATGATTATGGGCTAGCTTCACGGCTAGGCAGAGAGGGGTGCCTAACACCTTCCCCTTTACTGCACTTTTGGCTTCCGTATCCAAAATCTCTATCTGTTTTCCTAGCTTTAACAAACTAGGTGGCGACTCTGTTTTGATGATAACCGTTATCGTGTGGCGATACCTCTAGCCATGGAGGTATCCACGATCTTGGTTTATGAGGCGAGCAACCAATCGAGCAAACACAGTGATGATACAACTGTATGGCGATGCCCCGTCCGGGAGGTGTCTGCAGTTTTCTGGCGACTCTGCTGGGGATATGAGAGCCATAACCAAAAAGTTCAACATAAGATTAATACGTGCCTTATTTAATTCATTTATCATATGCATCGAGCAGGCAAGCCTCATTGAGTTCACCTAATATCCCGACATGATATGGGCTATGTTAGGGGTTCCAGCAAACTCCACAGTCACTTGTACCTTCTGGTATATCAAAAAGGGAATCACCCAATTGTCGCCTATGATGGGCTGGTGAAAGGATTGGTGCCCTTTGACGACGGAGCACCCTGAGACTACCCAAAACCTTACATGTGTTTAGAAAAGCCATAGAACCTATCAAACTAAGGCAGGAACCTACCAACTAGGAACCTACTTGCATATATTTATGAGAGTTCTTCCTCACACCCATTGTACATATGTATGTTGTAAAGTTCTCTATTGCAGGTTGAAACCTTAAGGGTCTTTTATCAAATGAAAGTGGTAAGTTAAACCAAGCTAACTTAAACAAAAATCTTTTCAGGAAAAAATGGCCACATCACAGTTCATGATTGATTCGCACTTTCAAACTGTCGTTAAGCTGTCTGGTCTGCCCTGCTTTGCTGTCAAGGAATTCAATCCCTCCAAATACATCACCCCGGAGGGCCAACCAAGGCCTATGATAGCCATCATTGAAGACAACCATGTCATGTTCGCAAGAACAGTCTATGAAGAAGAAGTGGAAGAAGGATTTGGCAAGGTTCCAATTTATTTCTATGATCCTTACACACCCACCGATGACTATTGGCCGATCGATGAAGTCCACAACTCTGAATCTGACGAAGCCAAGGAAGAAGAGTTTGTTGACAATGATCCACTGGACGAAATATCACTAAACCTACTCTTTGATGAAAGGGTCACCAACCATGAAATGAGGGTGATCCACCCCATCACGGATAGGTTTGGTAACTGGTGGAGATTTGTTGGTACACGAAGAATTGACAACAGCGACGAAGCGGAAATTGAAGCTCAACTAGAAGAAATAACGGCAATAGCAAATCAAATGGCCCTCCAAGACTTGCAGGATGACAGTGATGAAAGTGCAAATCAAAGTGACTGTGAAGTGTTGATGATCAACCTTGATGATGAAAAAGACTGCTCTGAGCTGATTGTGGATGCTGAAAAAGGGGCCTACCCTAACTGGACTGTGGAACACACTTTAAAATACAAACTAAAAAATGTTGATTCTGATCTTAGTCCCGATTCTGATTCCGATTCCGACTCCAAGTCAACTCAATCCGAGTCTAGTGTTTCATTTTCTCAAACTACTGAGTCTAGTGAGGAAAACCTGGTTAAAATACCAAAGCATAACATTTGTTTTGAGTTTGATTCTGAAATATCTTTCGACAATTTTAGCAATGGGAAGGAAGATTTAGAGTATTTCACTTTGTTTGTGATTAACTGCATGGATTCTGACAATCCAATTTTCGAGGAAGAAGTTCCAAAAGAAATTCTAGAATTCATTGAGAGAGAAGAGGAAAGGCACGCTAAACCTTTTTCTGAGGAAATAATCACGGCAAACGTGGGCTCTAAAGATGAACCCAAAATGGTTAAAATTGGTACAACACTATCTTTTCAAGAAAATGAAAAACTAATCCTTTTTTTGCTAAAAGAATACAAAGATGTTTTTGCCTGGTCTTACGAGGACATGCCTGGTATAGACCCCGAAATTGTTCAGCATAAAATTCCTCTCCATCCTGATGCAAAACCTGTTAAACAAAAGCTAAGACGCATGCGCCCTGATTGGGTTTTAAAGATAAAAGAAGAGGTTATCAAACAGATCAACGCCGGTTTCCTCATAGTCACCGAGTATCCACAATGGGTAGCTAATATCGTTCCAGTACCAAAGAAAACTGGGGGTATCAGAGTTTGTGTAGATTTCCGAGATCTTAACAAGGCCAGTCCAAAAGATGATTTTCCACTACCCCACATAGACGAGCTTGTGGACAACACTGCAGGGCACGCACTGTTGTCTTTTATGGATGGGTTTTCTGGGTATAATCAGATTCTGATGTCTCCCGAGGATAGAGAGAAGACCACCTTCACCACACCATGGGGAACCTATTGCTATCGAGTAATGCCATTCGGACTAAAAAATGCTGGAGCCACCTACCAAAGGATGGCAACAACCCTGCTGCACGACATGATGCACAAAGAGGTCGAGGTATACGTCGATGACATGATAGTCAAGTCAAGGGAAAGGGAAGGACACTATGAAGCACTTCAAAAGTTCTTTGAGAGGATTAGGCAATACAAGCTACGTCTTAATCCTCAAAAATGCACTTTTAGGGTAACAGCTGGCAAGATGTTGGGATTTCTCATCACTCAAAGAGGAATCGAAGTAGATCCTTCCAAGATACAGGCTATCATGGAGATATCACCACCAAAGACAGAGAAGGAAGTAAGGAGTTTCCTGGGAAAGGAACAGTTCATCGGTAGGTTTATTTCTAAACTCACAGCCACTTGTGAGCCTCTTTTTAAGCTTCTAAAGAAGGGTACTGATTTTGAGTGGAGTCAAGACTGTCAACAAGCTTTCGAGGCAATCAAAGAGTATCTTCAAAATCCACCTGTGTTATCACCACCTATTCCGGGGAAGCCATTGATTCTGTACCTCTCAATGACAGAAACCTCCATGGGATGCATGCTAGCACAAGAAAACGATGCTAAAGTAGAGTGTGCCATATACTACCTCAGTAAAAAGATGATGGATTATGAAGCAAGGTACACTCCCCTCGAGAAAACCTGCTGGGGGCTAGTATGGGCCATAAAGAAACTAAGGCATTACCTATTGGCACATCCGGTAGTGCTGGTTTCTCGCTTAGACCCAATCAAATATCTTTTCGAGAAGCCAGCACTTATTGGAAGGCTGGCTAGATGGTTACTGCTGCTTGCAGAATTCGATCTCAAGTACATGACAAGGAAATCAGTGAAAGGAAGGGCTGTGGCAGAATTCCTGGCAGATCATCCCGTGACAGAGGCCGAGGTAGAGGACTTCATGTTCCCTGATGAAGACATCTTGTGTCTCCTAAACGACACCTGGCAGCTCTATTTCGATGGAGCATCAAACCAATGTGGATATGGCATAGGGGTACTGCTAGTCTCCCCAAACGACTCTCATATTCCTTTGTCATATAAACTAAGGTTTGAAGTCACCAACAACCAAGCTGAGTATGAAGCCTGCATCGCTGGAATGGAGGCAGCCCTGGAGCTAGGGGCAAGAAGGATAGAAGTCACTGGAGATTCAAACCTAGTGGTATCCCAAGCAAGGGGAGATTGGAAAGTCAAAGAAGATACGCTGAAACTATATCACTCTGTACTAGAGAATTTGATTCCGCAATTCGACTCAGTCATCTTCACGCACACTCCCAGAGAAAGCAATAGATTTGCAGACGCATTGGCAACACTAGCCTCCATGGTCGAAATACCCTTGGGATTCACAATGCGACCTCTTATGATCGAGCAGAAGATCAAACCAGCGTGCGAGTGCACTTTCATGGAAGAAGGCGAGAATGATGGTAAGCCCTGGTATGAAGATGTGAAGAAATTCTTAGAAGAGGGGGAATATCCTTTTGAAGCCACTACCAAGGACAAAATGGCTTTGCGGAAATTTGCGGCTCGATTTATAGTCTGCGGAGGACTGCTATATCGAAGGGCGCATTTGGGTCCCGACCAACTTTGCGTCACCACGGAAGAAAGCCACAAGATCATGGAGGAAATACATGAAGGAATCTGTGGGCCACACATGAATGGAGCAACGATGGCAAAGAAGATTCTGCGTCAAGGATATTATTGGACTACTATGGAAGCTGATTGTGCTGACTATGTTCGTCGATGTTTCAAATGCCAAACACACGCTGATCGCATGCGTATACCCCCTACAGAACTATATAGCATGACATCCCCTTGGCCATTCTCCACCTGGGGGATAGACGTCATTGGGAGCATATATCCAAAGGGAAAGTACAAGCACCAGTTCATTCTAGTGGCCATCGACTACTTCACTAAATGGGTAGAAGCAGCTTCCTATGCTACTCTCAAAGCTACTCACGTGGCCAAGTTTATCCGCACCAATATCATCTACCGGTATGGTGTACCTCACGAGATCATCTGCGATAACGGATCACACTTCAAAGGGGCAACGAGGAAGCTCTTCGCCGAATTTGGGATACAAAACCACCGGTCATCTACTTATCGACCTCAAACCAATGGAGCAGTTGAGGCTGCAAACAAGAATATCAAGCGGATCTTACGTAAGACTACCGACACCTATACAGACTGGCCAGAAATGTTACCGCTGGCATTGTGGGGCTACCGCACAACCGAAAGGTCTTCAACTGGGGCTACCCCTTACTCTCTGGTCTATGGAATGGAGGCTGTATTACCTATCGAATTGGAATTGCCCTCACTAAGAGTGTTAGCTGAAACTGGAATGATCGAAGAAGATTGGGTTCAAAACCGCTACGATGAGTTAGCACTACTGGATGAAAGGACGCTGAGGGCACTATACCATGTGCAAGGGTATCAACGTCGCATTGCACGAGCATTCAACAAAAAGGTGAAACCCAGAGATATCAAAGTGGGGGATATGGTACTCAAGGCCATCCGTCGCCATGTTTCCGACCCAAGGGGCAAGTTTAAACCCAACTGGGGAGGCCCCTACCTTATCAAACGCATACTTTCTGGAGGAGCAGCATACATTGCAGACCTGGATGGAATGGAATTCGCAATGCCAGTCAACATTGACAAGCTGAGGAAGTATTACCCTTGAGAGATGCTCGTTGGGTCGAAAACCACAAGGGTGGGCGAACCCAAGCAAAAATAAGAGCAGCCTGCTAGGTCGAAAACCCGCAAGGGCGGCTTAGGCAAAAACTAAGGCATAAATAAAAGCGCTCGCTAGACTGAAAACCCGTAAGGGCGGTTTAGGCAAAATCAAGAGCATAAAAGGAGAGGAAAATACTCGAGTGAACCCCAACCAAAAACAAAACAAGCCATCTTGGAACTACGTTTATGGCCTGATTCCCTCTACGGGATACGTAGGCAATCTCTGAATCGAGACTCGGCCACTGCTATTGTTATCACTTCCAAATTTCTAGGTCTATCCTAAAGCATGTTAAATGTCAAACCATGGCAACAACATTTTTGAAATGAAACAACCAAAACGTTTTATTATTCCCAAGGAAAAAGGAAAGCAAGCTCAAACAATTCTCAATCTATGGAAACTAGGATAAAACAAGTCTTTCAAAAAGCATAAGCAAAATGTCAATCTCTAGGTCTTCCTTCTCTTTGCACTCTTGTCCTTCAAAAGGTTTTTCTCTAACCAACGCTTATACGAGCTCGATAGCTTGTCAGCAAAGTTTTCAGCAATCTCTTGCACTACTAGATTTGGCCAAAAACGAACAATATTGCGACGAAGACTGGCATCATGAACCTTAGAAACAGCATACTCTGGGTCACCCAAAACTTGTTCAGCCCCAAACTGCCTCTGGAAACGAGCGAGGAAATAGAAGGTAACTTGAGTGACGCCAATCACCGCTACACCAAAATGGTTCATGGCCCTTACAGTCATACTCTTTATACCATACCAGGGCAAACCCATTGGATCCTATCCCCTTTCTAGTCTCCATCCATGCTTTCCAAGCGGCTTCAATGGGAAATTGTTTGATCACACGACGCCCACACAAGGTTTCTAAACCATAGGGCGGCCGCTCCGGCATATCCCACACCTTCAGCTTCTCATAAAGCCATACCTATGGAAAACAAGGGAAAATTGCAAGCTGTGAGAACATGTGAGCCAAAACAAAAGAGAGACGAGTGAAAAGATAAATTTAGCAAAAGAAAACAGGTAAAGAGCGAACCTGTAGCAACAAAGGGCTGCCTGAAAACTGGGCCGTAGGATCACCCTTTACCATGTCAAGGCCCATCAAGGTCTCTGCCAACACTAAACCAGCAAAACCTACACGGTTCCCCACCTGATGGGCAAAGTCAAGCAGCATAGAATCAGCATGGCCAGAGGAAGGTCCAAGCAAGTAGTAATGAAGGAGACAAATGCACAACGCATGGAAGCATGCTTTCTGTTGAGGAATTTGACGATGAGCTTCAACGGTACCAAAGCGCTGAACAAATTGTAGGGTTTCTAACCTTCCATTAACCATGAAAAACCTAACTTCATGTTTCTGAATTTGGAACAAATCCTTCAAAAGATTGCCCCGATTGAACAAAGGGTTAGGAATTATGAGACTTTCTCTATCCGAATGACCCATGATAGCTGCAAGTTCCTCGACAGTAGGACACAACTCCTCTCTTCTAAATCGAAAGACATGGAAAACAGGGTCCCACAAGCTAGTGGCTGCCCGAAGGAAAGCAAAGTTCACGGGAATTTTGCGAAGGGAGAAGATGAAGTCCATACCAAAGGACCTAAAGTGCAAACGGTCGAGGCCGTTAAAAGAATCCAACCACGGATCAAGGACTGGTTGTGCCATGAAATCGTTGCTGACAAGTACCATCGCGTTCGTAGAACGTATACTTATAGGCTAGGATGAGACTTAGTTCGAATCGGAATCGGATTCTAAATTCATCAGTAACTTGGTCGGTATCTCGGCCGCCACTTCGAATAAACGGCCGCAAGATCGATTCCATGGCCCCTGAAAATCAAGCGTGACTCGAAGTCAAAATCTGGCAGATGAGGCGATCCCTCGGCCGCTGGATCGAAAGCTCGGCCATCAAAACGATCTTTTCACGAAAGGTTCCACGGTTCAATTAAGATTTCTGTCAAAACAATTTTGTGCCAGCACAAACAAGGAACAACAGCATCATATAACAGAGCAAAAGATTTTGTTACATATAACGAATGCTTTTTTTTTTACACCACAAGGTGAATCATCTCGCATTTCCTAAACGAAGCTATACATCGGTTTCTTGTCAAGCTAACCTATGCAGGGAAAAAAAGAGAAGAAGAAGAAGAAGGAGAAAGGGATGCCGAACCCTCTGGCGGTCCGAACGCCAGAGACCAGCTGCAAAAAAGGAAAGGATACCCCCGGGGCAACATGTACCAAAGAAGCACTGCGGTGCAGAAGAGACATCACACCGCCCGGAAAAATCATCATACCGCGTACAAGCGCCACCCCGGAAGCTCCGCGTCACGGAAGCAAGCCACCCATGTAAGGGTCTCTAATTAAGCAGCAAGACAGCACCAAAGGCAGTGTGGGCTCCCTCCGCGATCGCTGGCCATGCGTCATCCATCTCTCGAACTCAACGAGAGCAAAGCAAAAAAGACGATGAGTTTTCAGTACGGTCCTCACAGGAAAGAGAACGAAGAAGGAGAGAGGGAGGAAAATGAAAACAAAACGCCGAAGGCTCGGTTGAGGAAAATGAAAACAAAACGCCGAAGGCTCGGCTTTTATAACAGTCTGAAATCGAAGCGATTAAACGGCCGACGAATCTATAGCTCGGCCAAGACATCCATTATCCGGCCGAGAGATCGATCTTTCGGCCCTCCAATCAATGCAAGCTATTATTCTGGGTCCGTAACCAAGAGAAGCATTGATTAAATCAGCCTTGGAGGCACTTCCGAGCAAATATGATCAGAACTAGCCTTGAGGGCACACCTAAGCACAATGAAGTTCTCTCTCCACGAACCATTGACCAAAGCCCATCATCATAGCAGCTCTACGTTCGCTCAGCTGGCTCCATCCCGATGATGATACGGATTTGATGATTGCTGATTGCTTTCTTGTGAAACCCATGGACTTATGATACAAACTCTGAGCCACTTAGAGGACCCAATCCAGAGCCAAATAGCCTTTCAGACAGAAACATAGTGTGTTAGGAAAATCCATCGGTCGGCCGCAACATCGATTTCACGGCCATAACATCCATTCCTCACCCGAGCAACCTGTTGCTAGCAAAATCTCCTTGAGAGATCAAAACCTCGGCCGCCAGATCAATGGCTCGGTCGCCACATCTATTTCCAGGCCGCGACATCCTTTGCTCGGCCGCCAAATCGACCTTTTTCCAGACTCTCGAACCTTCTGTCGGTCGTCTGATCCAATCCCACCGCCTCTTCGATGCATTCGGGCCACGTTCAGGGATTGCAACGAAGAGTTTGCATTGCAATGCAATTGCAATTGCATCCCCGTGATTTGATTGGACCGAGTGAGTCACCCCTTTGCCTATATAAAGAGACCCTCGGATCCGAAAATAACACACATAAATCAATAGACCTACACCCTCTCATCAGTCACGAAACTCTGCAGAAACACTTACAAAAACCCTCTCTACAAAAGCCCTAACCTCCCGAAGGCGGCCATCAATCCGACGATCCAACCCCGGAGTTCAAACCCTAACCCTAGGGTTTCATTCAAGAGGCAATCAATCAGTCAATCCTCATCAATCCGAAGCAATCAAGCAACTGAGGGATCGAGGTGGTGAGGCCCAATGGCCTCTGGTTTGGTTTATTTCATGTTTACGTCAATAATCGTAGCTTTTTGATCGTCTGTTAGTTTTCTGTCTGGTGTGAGGAAGAACATCAGCCGGGGCTTCGATGCCTCGGCCGATACATTGAATCAGCATGATCGCTCGGCCGCGACATCCATTCGCCGGCCGAGTGATCGATCTGCTGGCATAGCTTTGTTTTGTTTTCCGCTTTCTGATGCATGATTTCTGCAGTCTCGGCTCACCTTATTAGCTGTTTAAGGCATAAAAGCAGACTACGTGTATGGATTAAATAAAGTATCTACATGTCTTATGCTTTGAATGATTATGGGCTAGCTTCACGGCTAGGCGGAGAGAGTGCCTAACACCTTCCCCTTTACTGCACTTTTGGCTTCCGTATCCAAAATCTCTATCTGTTTTCCTAGCTTTAACAAACTAGGTGGCGACTCTGTTTTGATGATAACCGTTATCGTGTGGCGATACCTCTAGCCATGGAGGTATCCACGATCTTGGTTTATGAAGCGAGCAACCAATTGAGCAAAAACAGTGATGATACAACTGTATGGCGATGCCCCGTCCGGGAGGTGTCTACAGTTACAGTAAGCATGCTCAAAATTTTGAATTTTGAAAGATGGGTTGCTAGGCCGATTTGAAAACAGGAACCGAAGTCCTACACTTGTCATGCTGAATCATCCATGGAGAAATAAGTATTGCAAGTCCTATCCATAATATCATCCATAATCTGCTCTACTACTTTATACTCCCTTTTTCCTTTAGCCTCGCAAAGCAAAGATTGCTAGAGTAACCCCTAGTTCAATTGTCGGCGGGGCAGCCAGTGTTTGATTTCATTCTAGAAATCCATGCTTTGCGGTGCTTTAAGTAAAGCGGGAATGTTAAGTAAATGATGCTTTCAACTTGCCAAAAACATACCTTGCAGGCAATACTATGCCTTGGTGCTTAGCTATGAAGACTTAGAGTTAGGGCTATTGGTCCATGCCCCAACCCTTCTGCACAGAAAGAGATAATACAATATGGTACAAGGTGTGAGGAAGAACTTTGAAGCAAAATGCAAGTAGGTTCCTAGCCTGTAGGTTCCTGTCTTAGTTTGATAAGTTCTATGGCTTTCTATCACATGAACGGTTTAGGTAGTAAGGGTGCTCCGTTGTCAAAGGGCACCAATCCTTTCACCATCCCATCATAGGCGGCAATTGGGTGATTCCCTTTTTGATATACCATAAGGTACAAGTGACTGTGGAGTTTGCTGGAACCCCTAACATAGCCCATGTCATGCCGGGATATTAGGTGAACTCAACGAGGCTTGCCTGCTCGATGCATATGATAAATGAATTAAATAAGGCTTGTATTAGTCTTATGTTGAACTTTTTGGTTATGGCTCTCATGTCCCCAGCAGAGTCGCCAGAAAACTGTAGACACCTCCCGAACGGGGCATCGCCATACAGTTGTATCATCACTGTGTTTGCTCAATTGGTTCCTCGCTTCATAAACCAAGATCGTGGATACTTCCATGGCTAGAGGTATCGCCACACGATAGCGGTTATCATCAAAACAGAGTCGCCACCTAGTTTGTTAAAGCTAGGAAAACAGATAGAGATTCTGGATACGGAAGCCAAAAGTACAGTAAGGGGAAGGTGTTAGGCACCCCTTTCTGCCTAGCCGTGAAGCTAGCCCATAATCATTCAACATAAGACATGTAGATGCTTTATCTAACTCATACACGTAGTCTGTTTTTACGCCTTAAACAGTTAATAAGGTGAGCCAGGACTGTAAATAAGCATGCATCCGAAAGCAAGAAACAAAACAAAGCTGTGGGCAGATCGATCACTCGGTCGGCGAATGGATGTCGCTGATCGCCGGCCCATGCCGATATCAATGTACCGGCCGAGGCATCGAAGCCCCTACCGGGTGTTCTTCCTCACACCAGACAGAAAGTTTACAGACGATCAGAAAAGCTACGATTACGATTATAAGCAAAAATTAAAACAAACCAGAGGCCGTTGGGCCTCACCACCTTGATCCCTCAGTTGCTTGATTGCTTCGGATCGATCGGGATTGACAAATTGATTGCTTTTTGGACGAAACCCTAGGGTTAGGGTTTGAACCCCGGGGTTGGATCGTCAGATTGATGGCTGCCTATGGAAGGTTGGGGCTTTTGTAGAGAGGGTTTTTGTGAGTATATGGGCAGGGTATCGTGACTGATTTGAGGGTGTAGGTCTATCAATTTCTGTGTGTATTTCGGATCCGAGGGTCTCTTTATATAGGCAAAGGGGTGACTCACTCGGTCCAATCAAATCACGGGAATGCAATTGCAATTGCATTGCAACACAAACTCTTCGTTGCAATCCCTGAACGTGGCCCGAATGCATCGGAGAGGCGGTGGGATTGGATCGGACGACCTACAGAAGGTTCGAGAGTCTGGAAAAAGGCCGATCTGGCGGCCGAGCGAAGGATGTGGCAGCCGAAGAATGGATGTGGCGGCCGAGCCATTGATCTGGCGGCCGAGGTTTCGATCTCTCAGGGAGATTTTGCTAGCAACAGGTTGCTCGGGTGAGGAATGGATGTTAAGGCCGTGGAATCAATGTTGCGGCCGATCGATGGATTTTCCTAACACACTATGTTTCTGTCTGAAAGGCTATTTGGCTCTGGATTGGGTCCTCTAAGTGGCTCAGAATTTGTACCATAAGTCCATGGGTTTCACAAGAAAGCAATCAGCAATCATCAAATCCGTATCATCATCGGGATGGTCCCAAGGTGGGAGTTGAAATAATCGTTAGGCCAAATTGGGGTGTCTACACATATCTACAAGCCATGTCTTACTTTTCGAATGATCAGCTTTCTTGTTCATTTCCAGTGATTAAGCGCATCAAAAGTTATTTACATTCATGATTTGAAGAAATGGAACTGTTCTGAAATGGGTTAGGAGTAATACACTATATGATGTCTTTAAAAATGTCGTGCATGGTATACAATGCACCGAACGTCGTTCTGAGTGTTGATGGTAGTCTGACAACAGGAAAGATAAACCGCACAGCATACCATAAGACCGTGCGCGGCATTATGGTAAGTCGTGTGAGAATGGTTCTGATCTGGACAGCTTGCTGATTAGTTACTTCACTTTACAACATATCATTCACTCATCATTTCTATACAGTAAACACCACGTGCACGCCAATGTGATATATCTTTCCATGTCCCTTCCCCTCATACTTGTTTATTAAAGAGTTTGATTTTTCGAAGGATATTCAAAGTTTTCCCCTTCTGAAAATGTTTAGTAGAGACCGGTTTTTGCCGGGTGAGTGGGGTGCTTTTTCAAGAAAATCTTCCCCATTCGTAATGTGGCTCCCGAACCCAAAGTCTCGACGTTTTCGCTAGACCAAAAGCCTTTTTCAAACAAGTTCTCAGTTTCGTAAATCATCCATCTCAAAAATCTGGGTGGCGACTCTTTGAGGGCGTGCCAAGCAGGGAGCCCACAAGAGGTCCACAATGACGTAATCAAAATTGGATAACCAAAACTTGTCACATCACCTTTTCAAATTGCAAAAAAAAAAAAAAAAACCTAAAAAACTATGAACATAGAACATAGCAATCTCTTAAATGGATAATTAAAAACTGATGTGGCAACTTTTGACTATCCAATTTTGGTTATGTCATTGGAGATAGCTTTAGTATTTCAACTTTTTGAGATGCGTACTATGAATGCTATGAATTCGAGAATAATTTTGCTCACCATCTTTTAAAGAGGGTGACCATCCTTGTGATTGGTGAAAATTGTGTAGAGTCCTCAGAATCAATATACTTTTTGATAAGGGAAATTTATATAAACGGTCCTCCTAGTTTCATTTGAGTGTCATTGTCCTCCAAGTATCAATTACAACTCTTTTGACCTTCAAGTTTGATTTTCGTACCAAATTGGTCCAATTGATAACTTATGTCAGCCAAACTGGATAAAAAAATCAAATTGATAGCAGTTTGGACATTGCAGTTCATATCAAGTTGGTCCAATTGATAACATCTGCCCTCTATCTAATTTTTTCTGTCAAGTTTGGCTGACAAACGTTATCAATTGGACCAACTTGGTACGAAAACCAAACTTGAAGGTTAAAGAATTGCAATTGATACTTGGAGGACGAAAATGAGACTCAAATGAAACTAGGAGGACCACTTCTATAAATTTCCCTTTTAATAATAATGAGTTAGTTTGTGGTAGGACCCATAAAATTTCCACCAATCACAAGGAGAGTGATGTTCACTCCCTCTAAAGGAGGGTGAACAAAACTATTCTTTTCGTTTTCCTTAGAACCTAACGAGCCAAGATTTAGAGTGTTCGAGCTTGGCTTGTTTGAAATTCAGTGAGCTCAAGCTGAAGCTTGAATAGAGCCGATATGTTTGAGCTTGAGCTTGATTAGTATTTGAAAATTTAAGCTCAGTTGGAGTACTAAACAAGCCTCAATAAAGGTGCGGAGTCTATACATATGAACCAAGCTTATTTACAATTGAGTCATGAGCCAAGCTACAGCTAGCTCGAGCTTGAGCTCGTTTACTTAATGAGTCAAAAATTATATTCGAACTTGGCTGGTTTGCTAAACAAACTAAGTCGATCCGAATCGAAAATGAACTGAGTCTCGAGTCACACGCAAACTGCTCAAATGATATATAGCCCTTGATTTGCACGAGTGTTGAGGCAACAGTACCAACTACAAATATCCAGCATCTTCGTCGAAGTCTCCAAAGCCAATTAATCTAGCCAAAGGTACTTCAACACATGCAATCACCATGAACAAAACCTGGTTGCTAAGGGGTATTTGGTAACCATTTTATTTTCAGTTTTTGTTTTTACTGTTTTGAAAACGAATGAAGAAAACTTGTTTGGTAACATGTTTTTACTTTTTTGTTTTTCATAAATGTTTTTAGAGTTTTTATAAATTATGAAAACTATAAAAATGTGTTTTCCCCCTTTTTTTTCTTTTGGAGAAACACAAACATAACAAGGAGATCTTGATCATTTTTATTTCATTCTGTCCCGATCGTTTCGTTCTCCAGTATTGGTACGCTCTTCCCTCTCTCTCTCTCTCTCTCTCCCGTGGTTTTTATGTGCTTGGGAAGATGGGCAGTCATCATGGGAGGTGACTGTATATACTCAGCCCATAGATGGGCAGGGTTATAAAACTCCACCTTTCAAAACAGGCATCTTAATTCTGTCTTTCTGTTTGAATTTGATGGCTCAATATACACATTTACCAAATCAATGAACGGCATAACTCCTTTTTCATATTGTTTTTTATAGCTTTCCCCTTCTCTTTTTTTCTTTTACCCTAATTATTCTCCCTTTTCAAAAAAAAAAAAAAAAGAGATTTCATTTTTTACTGTTTACAAAAAAATATTGCCAAACATGTTTCTTATTTTTGTTTTTATAAGAACATAAACCTGATTCAACTTTTAGTTTCTTCAAAATTAAAAACTGAAAAAGGTTACCAAACACACCCTAAAGAAATTCATCATTCCCATTTGCCATATAGATACATCTAGGACACATGCACTACATGCGCTTACCAAATTCATTACCTAAGAAACCCAGGTCAATATCAATAAAACGAGGAATAATACATACAGAAGGTGGAGAAATAAGAAAAAGAAGAGACAGCTAGCAGAGCTCAACAGTCAACATAACACTTCCTCGACGGCAATTAAATTTTAGCTCGGATTATCTCCACCTACTTCTCCAAATGATAAGTGCCAAAATATTGGTATTTTGGCCCTCCAAACTACACTTGTTAGTCATTTATATTTGTTACTTGATATTCATTTGTTTCTATTTTGTTTATAGGGTGTTCGAGCTAATTGTCCAAAATAAAAACAAGAGTTAAAAGGAGTTTGGGTTCAAAGTACTGATTGTCTCAAAGTTGCATGGTTAATCTATGATTTCCCAAAGTTCAAAGGGCCTTTTATGTATAATTCATGCCTTAAAAGTTAAAACCTTATAAAAAGGGTGCTGCTATTCGCAGCTACGTATTTTCTCCCACAGCCCGCTAAAAATTTCCAACTATACTCGACAGTTAGTTACCGAAATTGAGATATATTTTCAGTACCCAATTACCGAAATATAATCTTTTTTTTAACAGCTATTTACCGAAATGTATGTATTAGTAGTTGTATACCGAAGGTTGAACATATTTTCGACATGCAGTTGCTGAAATATAATTTTATTTTCAACAGCTATTTACCGAAATGTTATTTATGATTTTCAACAACTATCTACCGAAATATAGCGGGTGTAACGACCCTGATTTTTGGTAAATAAAAATTTGAATTTTATTTCCATAACCAAAAATCTGTCGTTACTGACTAATAAAATCTCTTTGTTTGTTCGAAAATCTTTTTAAGTATGCTTGGAAGCTTTTAATCGCTGTTTAACTGTCGCTTACCCGTCGTTCTAGGGTTAAGTCTTAAACCTCACCGCTTGGCTGAAAATCTTACCTAGCAACCCTCGTTAGCTTTAAACCGCCTAGTTAACCTAGCGACTGTTTAACCTAATTACCAATCGCTCGGTGAACCTTATGAACCTTTGGCCCGTGAACCTTTTGAACCCCTTGAGTTTTGAAACCCTAGATAAACCTTTTGAACCTTTTAGCTATCGACCATTGGACGATAACGTTAGGGTTATCTTTACCCATTGGATAATAGGAGAACCTTAGTTAATCCTCCAAAGTACAAGATTAGATTAGTTTAGTACTTAACTATAGTATTAGTGCAAGTATCACACTTTCTAGTATTACCCGTTGGGTAATAACCGCTAGGAGAATTATTACCCATTGGACGATAGACCAAAGTACTTGCCATCCTTAACCATTGGTTATTAACCGCTAGGGAAACTATTATCCATTGGATAATAGCTTTACTTGCCAACCAAGATTGGGTTGAATAAAATAATAGATTTGCCATGTGTGTTAAATCCATTAAAGTATAATATGTATATTAGGTTATTAATTTAGTACCTAGTACTTTGAAAGTAGTAGGATAGTTAATTAGATATTGGAATGTGACATATCTAGTCTAGATATTGTTGTACTTGGCTTGAATATATAATTATGTGTACTTGTATATAATAATTGTAAAGGGCCATGTGCTTGTTTCCTTATTTTAATAAGAAAATCTTACTTGAAAGAATAAATTTATTTTATTGCATTATCCTTTGGTCCATAAAAGTTAGGGATTTTATTAACCATTGGATAATAGGGTCAATCTTTCAAAAGTACTAGATTTATTATTTTTAAAGTACTAGATTTACTCATAAAAGATTTTATGACTAAAATATATATTGTACATGTACCTAGTCTTAAAATATTAGATTTTCTAAGTACTTCTTATCTAGTATTTTAATAAAAGAACATGTGACCATTTGAATTATTTATTTAGGAAATCTTGTAAAGTACTTTAATTCTTTTATCCATTGGATAACAAATGTTAGGGGATTTATTAACCAATAGGTAATAGTTATACTTGCCAAACAAGTACTAGTAATTAATAAAATAGTAGATTTATCATGTGGGTAATAGATTAAATTAGATATTAGTACTTAGTACTTTGGTTAAATAAATAAGAAAGCATGTGATAATGGATTTGTTTATTAGGAAGACTTGGATTTGATAGATCTAGTAAAGATCTAGGGTACATACATACATACATACATATATATATATATATATATAATATGTGGGTAATTGATTTTTAAAATGGAAAATCGTATTTACTTGAAAGTATTAGATATTCTAGTGTACTTATATACAATATATTATATGTATACTTCCAATAAGTACATAGGTGTATATATATATATAGAGAGAGAGAGAGAGAGAGAGAACCGAGAGAGGAGAGAGAGAGATGGGCCGAGAGAGAGAGAGAGAGAGAGAGAGAGAGAGAGAGAGAGAGAGAGAGAGAGAGAGAGAGATGTACCTTGCTTAGGTGATCTTGTGCTTTCAATCTTCCATTGTACCTTTGGAAGCATACAATCCATTGGGATTCTTCCTTGACCAAGCAAAATCTATACTTTCAATGTACAACTTGTACATTTTCCCATTTTATTACTTGATCAAATCTCCTTTCTCCCATTTAATCTTCCATAATCCCATCCTAGGACAACCATATCTAGTTTTCTATGCTTCCAAGTACTAAGACTAGACTAGAAACCCATTAGAATAACCTAGTTTGTCCTAGTTCTTGGAGTGCAAGCAAAGTAAGATCTTGGCTAGTCTTTCAAGCCTTGAAATGACAAGATTTGGAGTTTTATCCATTGGATAATGGAGGGAGAGAGAGCCGGCCATGAGAGGGAGAGAGAGGCATCCATTTGCCTATAAATAGGCCTCACACTTCTCATTCAACTCACACCATTCCAATCTCCAACTTCTCTCTCTAGAAAACTTAGTGTTCTTGTTGTTCTTGCTTAGTTCTTAAAGTTCTTCCTTAGTTTTCAAGAAACTCTTCTAGTGCCACCACTAAACCACCACTCGACCACCACCTCGATCCAAAAGTAGTAGTAGTATTAGTTAAGATCTAGTTTCGAGAGAAACCGTTCTCTTTCGAAGCTACCGGAAGCTTACCGTGAGCCGTTACTTCGTTCGATCGCCAACTTTCTTTCCGTCGTTCTTTCCATAGCTTTACTACCGCCAAGAAGAACGGTAGATTACTCCGACCTCGCTATCTCTAAGTATAAGTAGTACTTGAATAGTTGAATACATCTTCGAACCTATTTTCTCTAAAGATAAAGTTAGTTATAGTATTTAGCTTGTAGAACTTTCGTGTTAAGAATACGTAGTTTACTTTGATCTTGTGGCTACTTGATTGCTTGATCTCGTGTTAGTGCTTGCTTTTGTGATCACGTCGATAAACATGTGTTGTTTTGAACTTCTCAAGGAAAATACGTTTTTACCTAAAGATAAACGAAGTATTCATATTTTGACCTTTTAGATGATCGTAAGCTTGTTTGAAAGTTGCTTGCATTACTTGTGGTTATTTGAGCATAGAGTTGGATGATCTTGCTAGTTGTTATTGCATGATTTATGTGATAAGTCCCACCGCGGAGTCAATGCATGATACAAGACATGTGAAATTGGAAAGTAGAAACAAGGTACCTAGGGTGTGGTTAACATGGATAAAAATACTTTCGAAACTACATAATGGCCGGACTTGGTAGCCATTGTGTGGATGTGAAAACCCGCAAGGTGGCCGGACTTGCCCATTGTGGAGATGTGTTTATAAAAGATAAAATATTTTTAAAACTACATAATGATCAAGTGTGATAATTATTATGTGGTGTGTGTGTGTGTCCAATGGGAACCCGGAGCAGCGGAACCATTGTGAGGGTGTGTGTGTACTCCAATGGGAACCCGGAGCGGCGGAACCATTGTGTGGTTGTGTGTACTCCCATGGGAACCCGGAGCGGTGGAACCATGGTGAGGTGTGGCTTGGTTATCCGTGGAGAGGAGCCAATGCAAATTGTGTGCCAATGGGAACCCGGAGCGGCGGAACCATTGTGCAAGTACTCGAGAATCCGGAGCGGCGGAACCGAGGTCGTGTGTGTTAAAACTGATTTTTGAAATGTGCGCCAATGGGAACCCGGAGCGGCGGAACCATTGTGCGTACACTCGGGAACCCGGAGCGGCGGAACCGAGGTTGTGTGTGTGTGTTTTAAAAACCGCGATGTGGCCGGACATGGTAGCCCATTGTGTGTAGTGTGCGTGTGTAAAAGAAACGACTTTTGAAATGTGAATTTGGAAATGAAAAGTAAAATGATGACACGGTCTCAGAAACGCTGCGTAGGAGAAACTCTGATGACACTGACACTTACGCTAGATGAGGAATGAATGTGCATGTCTTATTGTATGCGAAGTTATTGAATGCGCATGTGACATTGTTATGTGTTCTTATTGAAGCACGTCAAGTTTGGAAAATCGTTTACTATATTATCTTTGACTTGTAAGTTAAGGGTTAGTGGGTTTAGGTTATTCTATTGGGCTTTATAAGCTCACGGTGTTGCTTTATGTGATCCTGACATATTATTCTGGTGGCGACGCTGGTATAATGTGTCAGACCTTATAGATAAGTAGGGAGAGCTGTACGCCTTGGGGACATTTGGAGCTGAAGAGCTTGCTAGGATGGAAGAAGAGACGAAGCCATAGATAACCTTAGATGTCCTTCCCTTTTGTGTAATTTAAGTACCCTCTGGGGGTTAGTGATGTAATAAAGAGCCAGACTCGACCTTATTTAGTAAATAAAATGTTTATTTAACGTACCCGATTTTGGGGGCGTTACAGTGGGCTATGGGAGAAAATATGTAGTTGCGAATAGCGCCACCCTATAAAAATCGACAACTCTAAAGAAACTGACCGGAGCCACCAACCACGGCCACAAACGGGGCCCTGCACGGATGATCTAAGCCGTTTAAAAATTTTCAAAAAAAATTCCGAGGGGCTGCAAGAGCTCAACTCCATCCGATGTGTGTAAGTGCTCGATCCAATCATCCCATTTTTCGATGCTCATTCTAATTTTTTAAAAATGGGATGATTGGATCGAGCACCTACACATCGGATGGAGCTGAGCTCTAAGGGGCCCACTCAAAAATTTTTTTGAAATTTTTTGAATTGTTCAGATCACCGTGCCGGGACCGGAGTGGGCCTCGTGTGGCCGTCGGTGGCTCCCGTCTGGTTCCGTAGCAGAGTGAGATTCAGGAATAGAGCTGTAAGAACTCCAATTTTTAGTAAATAAAAATCTCATTTAAATATTTGAAAATCCATTATTTATTCTGGGATTGCCTTATAATATTTTTTTTAAATTTTAATAATCCGTCATAATTAGATTTAAGACTTATAAAATTAAATCTCTTCGCACCGGACGATCTAGTCCTTTTCTAAAGACAAGTATGCTTGTAGAAACACTTGTATATTTTCCCAGTGAAAGAAATAAAATCTTAAAATTTCATTTCTTGGCTAGAAATCCTACTTGGTAAGTATAATTAGCTTCTAACCAATTAGTTGAAGAAACCTAATTACCATTTCAACCTAGTTACATTCTCCTAACATTAGATGAACCTTTTCAACCCCCCTTGAACCATATGAACCATTCCAAGCCCTAGTTGAACCTTTTAACCCTAAGAAAGTAATCATTATGCTTCCAAAAGTAGTATACTTAGACTTGCCATGCATGCAAGGCTAAAAACAATAGCCTTGAACCTAATTACCCTTCAAGATTTACTTTCCTAGATTTTGTAGGTGATCATATATACAAACCTAGACTTGGCACCTAAGTATACATATATATACATATATATATATATATACACATACATATATGTATGTATATACACATACATATATGTATGTGTATATATATATACACATACATATATGTATGTGTATATATATACATATATATACACATACATCTATGTATATATATACACACATACATATATGTATGTGTATACACATACATATATGTATGTGTGTGTATATATATATATATATATATATATATATATATATAGACACACACACACACACTCATAGTACTATAGGGGGAGAGAGAGAGAGAGAGAGTGGAGTGTGTGCATGTGTTTTGTACACCCTAACAAGCTACCATAGTTACACCTCTTAAACCAACCTTACACTCAAGCCTAGCATTACTTTACAGACCTTCTTTAGGCCACTTGAATCCTAAAACCTAGTCTTTAATCATCCTAAATCTTACTTACAGTCTAGACCTAGGATTGACTAAACATGGGAAGACTACTCTTTTAGCCTAGCTATCATTTTCTTTTGACTTGTAAGACTTGCAACCTAGGGTATAATTACCTAGGATTTTCTTTTAAACCTTAGAATCCTTCATAATCACAGAGTCTTACACTTAGAATGGATTGACAAGAGAGGGAAGGCTTTGGCATGCTTAAAGATTTGATTGGACAAAATAATGGAGCAAAAAAATGAGAGAAAGAGCGAGAGAGGCCAGCTAGAGAGGGAGAGGGGGAGCCCAAAATTTTGCTATAAATAGCACCCCACTCTTGCCTTGAACTCACACCTTCAAACCCTCTAACTTCTCTCTAGAAAATCTTAGTGTTTATGTAGTGTTCTTGAAGTTCTTTCTTTGTTCTTGAGTTCTTCAAGAAACTCAAACAAAGCCGCCACTAAACTGCCACTCAACTACCCTCTCGATCCAAAAAGTTTAGTAGTTTAGTCAAGAATTAGTTTTGAGAGAAAAAGAAAGTCTTATCTTTTCTCTTTCGAAGCTATCGTAAGGAGTCACCAAGTTCGATAGCCACGTCCACCTTCCATAAGCCGAAGTACTTACTTTTTCCGTGGCCATACCAACCACCAAGAAGAGCGGTAGATTTCCCGTACCCACTATCTCTAAGTATAGAAGAAAAATTGTATATTACTTCGTATGTTTGAAATGCATAAAAGAAAAATAGCTAGTAAATTTGATTTACTAAAATTTCGAAAAGAAATATGGCCATGTTGAATAACTCAACTTTTATTCCGGAAAGACATATGTTGTTTTGAACTTCCCAAAAAGGAAGAAAGAACAGATTTTGAAATAAATAATATTTTGATTGATAGTATAATTACTTTGATTTTTGGGATGGTTATGAGCATGTATATGTGATTATTAGGATTACTTGTCTTGATGTTTGTTAAAGCATAAGTGGTTTTCACTCCATTCCGGAAAGACATGTTGTTTTGAACTTCCCAAATAGGAAGAAAGAACGGATTTTGAAATAAATAATAGTTTGATTGATAGTATAATTACTTTGATTTTTGGGATGGTTATGAGCATGTATATGTGATTATTAGGATTACTTGTCTTGATGTGTGTTAAAGCATAAGTGGTTTTCACTCCAAAGGTGTCCGTCCATGTGACACTATGCTTTATGATGAGTGACAAATGTTTGAATATGATTTCGTGAACTTAGACATAATATAAGCATGATAAAGTAATATAGATTTGGATGATCTTGTTGTTTAATTATTCTAGTTTAGTTTCAAGATTACGATCAGTGATGCATGGTTACATGACACCATATAGAGAGTCCAGCCGCGGAGTCATTGCATGAAAATGAGACACAAGAATCGAGAAAGTTAGAAACATGACACCTTGGGTGTTGATGAAAAGATGTGTTTTGAAAAAGAAAATGTTTTGAAACCACAATGTGGCCAAACATAGTAGCCCATTGTGTGGTGTGTGTGTGCCAATGGGAACCCAGGACGACTGAACAAGTGTTCGGATACTCGAGAGACCGAAACGGCAGAACCGATGTTTGAATTGTGGCTTGGGTATCCGCGGAGAGGAGCCAATGCAAAAGTTTGTGTAACAACCCTAATTTTTACTAAATAAAAATTTCGTTGTTACTGTTTGAAAAATCTTAATTAGGTTTTAATCGCCGATTTACCGTCGTTTCTAGGATTTGGTCTTGAACCTTTTATCTCGGCTGGAAATCCTATCTAGCAACCCTAACTAGCTTTTAAACGACGAGTTGACCTAGCCATCGTTTAACCTAATCACCAGTCGTTCCTAAACCTCCGCGAACCTTATAAACCCTCGACTCGTGAACCTTTTGAAACACTTGAGTTTGGTAACCCTAGATTAAACCCTTTGAACCGTTGAACCTTTTAGCTGTCGACCATTGGACGATAACGTTTTCTTATCCATTGGTTAATAGGATAACCTTAGTTAACCTTCCTAATTACGAGGTTAGATTAGTTTAGTGCTTAATTACAAAGTATTATACTTTCTAGCTTTACCCATTGGATAATCACCGCTAGGAGATTTATTACCCATTGGACGATAGACCAAAGTACTTGCCATCCTTAACCATTGGTTATTAACCGCTAGGGAAACTATTATCCATTGGATAATAGCTTTACTTGCCAACCAAGATTAGGTTGATTAAAATATTAGATTGCCATGTGTGTTAAATCCATTAAAGTATAATATGTATATTAGGTTATTAATTTAGTACCTAGTACTTTGAAAGTATTAGATTAGTATATTAGATATTGGATTTGGCAATTTCTAGCCTAGATTGTAAAGTACATGCTTATATATATATATTATATGCAACATGTGTGTATATAGATTATTATATTAAGAAAATTTATATTTTGTTTTAAATACAAGATTTTAAAAGACCCAAAGTACTTATATATATACTATTATATATGTATACTTCCATGGAAGTACAAGGGGGGGGAGAGAGAGAGAGAGAGAGACCCGAGAGAGAGAGGGAGAGAGATAGAGAAAAAGAAGGAAAAAGAGAGAGAGATTTGATGTTTTGCTTGGATTTCTTTCTACCAAACCCTAGATATATGTATATATTGGCACTTGTACTAGGTGAAAGAAGAAGAAAGGAGAAGATAGGAGAGAGATTTGATGTACAAAATCTCTTACAAACCAATTCCATACTCCTCCCTTGTCATCCACCAAACCATTGTCCTTATATATATAGTTATATATATATTGTACCATTGTACCAAGGAGAGAGAGAGAGAGAGAGAGAGAGAGAGAGAGAGAGAGAGAGAGGCCGAGAGAGATTGAGAGAGGGAGGGAGAGAGTGATGTATGCTTTCTTTGATTGACCATGCTTTGGTCATCCTTGTCCTATTTTTGATATGCTTTCAAGTGAAAGCACAACCATTGCAAGCAAGATCTTGTCCTCTCTGTACAAACCCCATTTGTTTACTTGAATCAAATCCCCTTCCTTGATCAATCTTCCAAAATCCAATCCAAAGGACACATCCATAGCCATGCAAGCCTAGGTTTTAGGTTGTTTCTTCCAAGCAAGCAAGATTTACTTGAATTAAAAAAGTGAGATATAGGAGAGAGAGAGAGAGAGTGGCCGGCTAGGGAGAGAGAGAGGGAGTGCTTGCCTATAAATACTCACCTCACTTGTGCTTTGAACTCACACCTCAATCCATTCTCCAACTTCTCTCTAGAAAGTATAGCTTGTTCTTGTTGTTCTTGAGGTTTTCTTGCTAGTTCTTCAAGAAGCTTTCCCCATCTCCGCCACTAAACCACCACTCGACCACCACCTCGATCCAAAAGTAGTACTAGTTATAGTTAGGATCTAGTTTCGAGAGAAACCTTTCTCTTTCGAAGCTACCGGAAGCTTATCGTAAGTCGTTACGCCGTTCAAGTGCCGACTTTCTTTCCGTCGTATTGTCGTAGTCTTTTCTACCGCCAAAAAGAACGGTAGTGTACCCTTACACTCTAATCCTATGTATAGATAAGAATCGTGTTGAGTTTTCGAACTATTTTCTCTAAAAATAAAGTTAGTTGTGGTATTTAGCTTGTAGAACTTTCTTGTTAAAAGTACGTAGTATACTTTGATCTTATGGTTACTTGATTGCTTGATCTCGTGATTGCTACTTGTTTGTATGAACTCGTCAATAAACATATGTTGTTTTATTGAACTTCTCAAAAGGAAATGTTTTTAAAGATAAAGCGTTGTTTTAAAACGAAGTTTTCGTATTTTGACCTTTTAACGAGCATGATAGAGTTGGATGATCTTGCCATTTGTTATCACATGAGTTATGTGAAAAAGTCCCGCCGCGGAGTCTATGCATGATACGAGACACATGAAATTGGAAAGTAGAGACATAACACGTAAGATGTGGTTGATATGGATAAAAATATTTTTGAAACTACGTAATGGCCGGACTTGGTAACCTTACGTTGGTGTGCATTGCCAATGGAGCCGGACTTGGTAGCTTCATTGGAGGTGTGTGACTTGGTTATCCACGGAGAGGAGCCAAGATGTGACACAATGTGCCGGACTTGGTAGCCATTGTGGCCATGAGTCAGACTTGGTAGCCTTTGTGGCAATGAGCCGGACTTGGTAGCTCTTTGTTGTGCGACACAAGGTGTCGGTCTTGGAAGCTCATGGTTGTGTGCGTTCACAATGTGCCGGACTTGGTAGCCATTGTGGCCAATGAGCCGGACTTGGTAGCTCATTGGTGTGTGTGTGTGTGTGTTTTTGGAAATGATGATAAAAGATGAGACACAAAACGATGAGTCGCGTAGGAGAAACACACGGAAATCATGACACCAACGCTCGATTAGTGAATGCGCATGTGTAATTGCTATGTGTTCTTGTTTAAGCATGTTAAGTTTGGAAAATCGTATACTATCTTGACTTGTATGTTATGGGTTAGAGGGTTTTGGGTTACTCTATTGAGCTTTCAAGCTCACGGTGTTTGCTTTATGTGACCTTGACATATTATACTGGTGGCGACGCTGGTATAATGTTTCAGACTTTTTAGATGAACAAAGAGAGCTGTACACCTTGGAGGTCTTCGGAGCTGAGGAGCTTTCTAGGATGGAGGAAGAGAAGGAGCTTTAGTTAACCTTAGATAACCATCCCTTTTGTGTAATATAAGACTCTCTGAGGAGATTGGATGTAATAATGAGTTAGACTCTGCCTTGTCTGTCTAATAAAATGAATATTTAATGAACCCGATTTTGGGGGCGTTACAACTTGGTATCAGAGTTTTAGGTTCAAAACCTCGGCCATGGGTAGAATGGGTAGCCTTTAAGATAAGTTTGAGTAGCCTTTAAGATAAGTTGACCGTTGCACAAACGTGAATTGAGTTTAAGTTTATCGTCCTAAATTGGGTGGAATTCTGACAAAACAATCTTTGGATTGAAGTAAGGTGGAAACTGGCAGTACCGCCGAACTGGGAATTCCCGAACAATTTGATGATGACTTAAATCAAGGATCGAATGTGGAAGTTAACAATTCTTGAAATTCCTCAGCCTTAGTTAAAACTCTGTCGTTAAACGTTACTAATTGAGGTTTAAACTTTTCCTTGTAGATGAATCACATAGTCAACCTAGTAGCTGGAGCTCACCAACTCAAGATCGCCATAGAATCCATGACCACCCAAATGATGGGGAAGCGTGACTACGTTGTCATGATAGTCGCTGAGATCCGTGATTTCAAACGAGTGCAACACCCTGAACCTAACCCCATAGAAGATGACCCTTGGTTCCCCGTGATGTTCCCGATCCTATGCTCTTTCTATGGATTCTTTGGAGCCCTACCCCCGATGGAGAACTTTACGTATGGGGAGGAAGAAACCAAAGATAAGGAAGTTGTCAAGGAGGCGTCTAAGGATGGAGAAACTAGTGGAAGTAAGGATGAGCCCGAGGAGGATAAGGTTCTAGCCAACCTATGAAGCCAAGGATGCTACTTAGGCATACCTAAATAAACCTAGCAATAGTTGTAATCCTTTGGGATGTAGGAGTTTTAAACTAGGATCACTGTTGTTAGGACCTTTTGATGTAAAATAGGAAGATGTAAGACTCTTGTTGTATTTAGTAGGAAGCTTAAGGCATTATAAGCCGCCTATGGTGTACTTGTTTTCCCTAAGTAAGGGAATTATGTGTTTCTTTCTGTGCATGATCACTGTTTATGTGTGTACTTGTGTCTTTACGAGACTACCCCTTCACACCGATAAGTCTAACATATAATTTTCTTATTATTGTAGATATGGATAGCCGTACCCTTGCTACACCGTTCACCTTTGCGGACCTGCTTACGTACAAGGCCCTGCTTGCACCCGAGAGTTATATCCCTATACCCCACCTGGGTATATTTGACCCTGCCACTGGCGAACACACCTACGAGGTTATTCTCGTGTCACCTTTAGCTGAGACCTTGGACATGTAAACCTTACGTTTATCACTTAGTGACGCCATCGAGGATGCCCGACAACGAGGAGAGTATTGGCTCGAGAAAAGGGAGAAGGAGTGGAAGGAGGAGTTACGAGTGTATTTTGGACTCATTCCACCGCAGTAGTAGAGTCGTAGTATTAGAATAAGGTCCCGAGAGTTGTAGTTGCATTATGGCACAAACTTAGACCATGTGTTAGGAGTATGTAGAATCATTCCACTTGTATTAGGAAAAATCGTGTCATTTGCTCTGTAGTAGAACTCTGTGCTTGTGATGAAACCTTGGTTACCTATGAAAAATCTATTTTGCTTTGAAAGAGTACTGTTGCATACTATTTGATATTTTGCTTATGTAGTTGAAACTCTAATTTCGAAAACAATAGTTTAACATAGATTAAACCTCCCCCTTTCGATTTCAACGCGTAGATGGTGAACCGACGAAGCGGACTAGGATACGAGCGTGGCGAATCCTCTAACCCTGATCCTAATGCTAACCCTAACCTAACCCAAATCATGCAAGCTTTTGTGGCTGCTTTGAATGCCAATCACCGAAACCCACACCGTGACGACGAACCCATGACCCGAACCCGAGCGATGAACGAATTCTGCAAGCGTCGACCCCCGACTTTCCACGGAGACCCTAACCCGACCGTAGCTGAAACGTGGCTGAAGGAAGTCAAGGTGATCCTGGACACCTTGGAGATCACTCGTGAGGGAGACCGCATAGCCTTAGCTACTTACCAATTTAAGGGAGAAGCCTGTTATTGGTGGGATCTGATGGAAGCGACCCACACCATAGCCACATTGACCTTTGCCCAAATTTGAAACCCTGTTCCTTGATAAATACTTTCCCACACCCCTTCGCTTAGCCAAGGAGCAAGAATTTACGAACCAAGACGGAATAGCCGTAGACGAAGATAAGGTTGAGGCAGTGTTGAAATGGAAACAGCCAACCTCTGTGTTTGAGATCAGAAGTTTCCTAGGATTAGCCGGATATTATCGTAGATTCATTCCCGACTTCTCTACCCTTGCCAAACCGATGACGAGACTAACCCAAAAAGGAGTGAAGCTGGATTGGAACGAAGCCTGCGAGAAATCTTTCTAAGAGTTGAAGAAGAGGCTGAATAGTGCCCCAGTACTCATCATACCCGAGCGCGGTGTAGACTACACGGTCTATTGCGACGCCTCGAGGGATGGTTTGGGATGCGTGTGTAGACACCCCAATCCGGACCTCGGAGAGTCTTTGTCCACCCCGATGATGAAATAGGGGGAACGGTACCTTCGCGAGCTTGAAAAAGGATTTCTCTAAAACCCAAAAGCCCAGATAAAAGCCCAAACAAAGCCCAAAAGAACCCTGGACCGAAGGAAGAGGAGCCGTGCGGAGCAGAATTGGAGCGCACGACACCTTGAAATTCAAAGAGTGGCCGTGCGCGGCAGTCCTTAACTGCACGGCACCTTGAGCAAAAAGGCTGACTGGCTCAGAAAGCTGTCGGCCACGCCAGTGTGAGCCACAGCTGGTGACTGGCTCAGCCAAAAATGCACTTCTAGCCAGCCCAGAAAACACCTCCACCATTTGAATTCAAAATCCTTGGCCATTTGCCTATAAATTAACCCCTCCACTCAAGGGAAAGGGGTCCCTCTTAGCCTTTCTTTTGAATCCCTCTCTTGCCTTTCTCTTGGCTTTCTCACTCTACTTTCTCTCTCTAAATTTCTACACCCACTTTCTTATTTCCATTGCCATTTCCAAGCTTTAAAGAATGTCATTCCCAAAAGACCTTCTTTAAGTGCTTTCACTCACTCCCTCCTCATCATTGAAGTTGATCCTTCATTAACTTCAAAGACTCATCACCCCCAAAACACCTTATCTTCCCTCACACCCGTGCTCCTTTTGTCTCATTCAACCTCTTCCCTCCACATCCGTGACGATCCATCCACATCCTAGTCTCAAAGGTCCTCGATCAAGCTCGAAACCAAAGGTATAAACTAGTTTCCTCGGACTAGACTCTGTTCTGGTCCTGAGGGGACCTTTCTGTCAAAAGGTCTAACCCCTTTTTGGTTAGATCCTGACCAAAAACCCATTTTTCAGAAAATAAAACTAACACTGTGCTGAGGTTGGGGAACCGCGCGGTCTGGTTTCCAGACCCGCGGCACCTTGATCCTGAGCGCATGGCATCTTGCTTGCTGCTGCCTTGGTGAGCAGGCTGCTTGGATCTGAGTTTCCATCTGTTGTGGTTACTTGTATTTGCTGTTTACTGCTTCTGTTGCTTTTAAAACAAGACCATATCTACAAGCCATGTTCCGGCTTCTTTAAAAGCTTTTCAAGATCATCCCAAATGATTCAATGTGTTAAAAACTACTTTAAAATCATGTTTTGAGGAAAGCAATGATGTTTTTGGGATGATCCGACTGCTGTGAGGCTTCTGATGAGTTGTCTTAACGACACACAAAGAAAGCAGTGGGCTAAATAATGTTTTGAAGGTCTGCAACAGTCTGACAGAAGAGCAGGTACCACGCACGGCACGTTGAGGTACCGCGCGCGGCATCTCAGGGTGCCGTGAACAGTTTACTGGGGTCTAAACAGTCTGCTCAGCATTGTTTGTTTCTCCTGCTCACGTCACTTTATCACTAATGTACAGATAGCACCACGCGCACGTCAACGTGATATATTTTCCAATGTCCCTTCCCCGTTTCGTGCCTTTAAAAAGAGTTTGATATTCCAAAAGATATTGAAAATTCCCCCTTTTGAAAATATCAAGTAGAGACCGGTTTTACCGGGCGAGTGTGGTGCTTTTTTAAAGAAAAAAACCTTCTCCATTCGTAATGTGGCTCCCGAACCCCACATCTCGACGTTTTCGCTAGATCAAAAGCCTTTTTCGAACCACTCCTCGGTTTCTCGGGTGACCCATCTCAAAAACCCGGGTGGCGACTCTTTGAGTTAGCGCTTTTCGGGGCGCGGGAGCCCACAGTGGCGACTCCATTGGGGAAATGACTTTTATTCAATACTTTTTTTTAAATAAAAAAATGTACAAAAGTATTGGATAAGCAAGAGGGCCAAACTTGAAAGGTGTTTTTTTTAATAGGGGGACTTTCAAATATTTTCCGGAAGATCAAGCTCTTTTACCCTGTACACTTTACACCGCATAAACCTCGCTACACGTGTTTCGGCTATCTTGCCCGGTTTACCGGTGACAAGCTCTCCCGAGATGCCTAGTAGCCCTCGACTATGATGAGCCATCGTGTTGTTCAACCGTTGTCTTGCAATACACTCGACACGGGGTAGTACATCTTGGCTCTAGTCCGGGGAACCCTTTTGAGACCAAAACCAGCCTTTGCACTTGTACATAGCCATAGAACCTTCCCAACTAGGACAGGAACCCATGGCTAGGACTTATGTGTTATATTCTGCTTACGTGCTTTTATTCCTGTACACACGCATCATTCACACATCATTGCATCTTGTGGGCTAGAGGCATAGGGTCCCTTAGAATTCTTTAGGGCCTTCCGGTCGGTTTAGGAGACCTTAAATCCATGGAGTTTGTGATACCTCCGGTGTTTGCCGTGCCCGAACGGCTCCCTTGGTTTGGGTCTAGCCTTAAGCATGTCCGTATCTGGATTCCGGTAGCCACATTGCTCTGTCTCGGATGGTCACGATAAGGAGATTGGCTCTGGTTCCGACCCGTTCGGAATTTAACCTGCCTGACGGCACCTACCCGGGTTATCGGAAATCTTCTGTACGAACGTCTTGAGTGAGATTCAAACCACGGTAGGTCCTAGGCCTTGTTTCTAGGGGACGGGTAGAAGTAGGGCGAGTATTCGGATTGGTTATGAGTTGCTCCCTTTTGACTTGTTACGATGTGCCAACATTGATCGCCTGCGAAGAAAAGAAGCTGTACCCAATTGGTTCCGTTTGTCCCAAAGACTAGTTCGCGTAGGCACCCTGGAAGGACCCCCGCTGTTTGAGGTCCAAATTGAGGAAGAGGAAGAACCTGTGGTAGAAGAATCCGTAGTCTCATTCCCGACCGAAAATCCCTTATCCATGGCTGATCAGGGAGACGGAATGGAGGAACTCAGGCAGAACATGGCCAACATGGATGTTCAGTTTAAGCAATCCCTCGCTGATGTTGACGCACAGCTTAAGGCCGCCGTAGTCTCTATGAAAAATGACATGAATATGATAATGGAAAGCATGCAGGAAATCACTGACAAGCTCCTAATCAAGACTTCCCTGCAATCTGAGCAACCACCTAAAGTTGAGGTACCAGCAATTTGTAGGGAGGTAATCCCGAACAGTACAAAGAGTGGCCGAACACGTGGTACGTGGGGCCGAGAATCGATTTTTTGGAATGTCCGCCGTGCAATACGGTGAACGGCAGTAAGGGCTGGGGGCACGAAAGGTCCTAGGTCAGAAATACCCGAGCAGAGGTGTAGTCCAAAGAGCAAGGGTAGTCGTTGGGCCGGTCGCATGATAGAGGGTCCAATAATATGAGAAGTCATTGGACCAGAGGATCTGTTCGGCAACGAGAGGGCCGAGCAGGGGCAGCAATCTGGAGGTGGTGCCAGATATGGCAAGTGCCCAGTAAGGAAACCTGGAGGGGATACCCAACGAGAATGGGATGAACGGACAGCTTTGGAAAGAGTTCCTAAGTGGTCTAAAAGGAAATATGCAGTTATGGGAATGAGAATCCCTGATGTTCTGGTTCCCCTTTACGAGAAAGGGAACTTAGGGCAGCAAGATGGCTTGGACAGCAAGCAGGCATGGGCCTATATATAAGAGGTAAAGCCTAGAGGTAAAGGTACGCAATTCCTGGTTATTTGATTACTTCCTACTGAGAATTAGGGTTTTCACTAGTACGAGATACTAACTTTGGTATCGGAGGGCCTTTGCCACGAGAAGGCAAAGGTGCGCTCACCCATTGTTTGTTTTACAGGCTCAACTCCGGCGGCGTGGTAGGGTTCCGGTGTAAGAACGAGAAGTAGCCGTTACGATCAATGTGCTGTTTGGAGGCCTTTTTCGTTTTCTGCACCTACAATTGGCGCCATCTGTGGGAAATGAAAGAGGTCCCTTCGAAAAAGCGACCATGGTGGAGGAAGATCCAAAGACCCCAGTTGACCCGAATAATCTGCTGGGTGGGGGAGGTGACAAGTCCCCGCCGGATCCTCCAAGAAAGCCCGATGGCGGGCGAACGGGGAGGACCACGAGTAAGGACCGCCCCCTGGCAGCCCATGGCGACTCCAGAAACAATGACGGACGGACGGCAACGGGATCCACGAGAAGGAGTAAGTCCCGCCGTGAGAGGGAGTCAGTGGCACGTTCGAAAAGCGTGCATAGCCGGGAAGATATCCTGGACAAAAAGAGACAGGAGATAGAAGAGTACGCTCGCCTGATTAAAAGGCGAGAGTATGAGATTCAACAATTGCAGAGGATACGAGAACATCCAGAGGATTCTGGGCTTTCACAAAGGAAGTCCAGAAAAGAAAGGTTGGATATGGTGGAGTACAGGAGAGCTTCTTCATGAAAAAGAAGAAGCAGGAGCCTCACTCCGAAACGACTGAGGGTTCTTCACGAAAAGGAGAAGCAGGAGCAGGCCTCCCCCGAGCAAGGAGGGGGCAGGAAGCACCACAGGGACAGTACGAGAGACCTGATTCCGACCGGGAAAGGAATAATGCCAGTGCTAAGGTATCGGAGGAAGGGACCATGTCTGCACGAGAAGCAAAAACGTAGAGCCCTTAGCAACATAGCAACTTCTCCTTTTGCAAAGAGATTGCAGGAGGCAAGGTTGCCGAGCAGGGTTAAACACGGGACGTTTATCCTGTACGAAACCAATGCAGACCCGGTGGCGCACATACAGCATTACCAGCAGGCAATGTTTATGCACGACGGTGATGATGCAATCATGTGTAAGATGTTCCCATCTAGTTTGGGAAAAGTGGCCCTATCATGGTTCCATAAGTTGGGCCCGAACACCATACGAGGGTGGAGACAGTTGGCCGAGGAGTTCACTGCTCGGTTCCTTACGAGCCGGAAACCACCCAAAACTTTTGAGAGTCTCTCAGCTATGAAGCAAGGGGAGAGTGAGCCGATCAGGGATTACGCCAAGAAGTATTGGGAGACTTTCAACGAGATTGAAAGTTGCAGTGAAGAGTACGCAATAGCAATGTTCAAAACTGGGCTACTTGTTCGGGGAGAGCTGCGAAAGTCCCTAAACATGAGTCCAGTGAGCACGTTGGCAAAGCTGATGGAGCGGATTGAGCAGCACGCCAGAAACGAGGATGACATACTACGGGAAGACGGCAAGCTAAGTGCCGAGCAAGTCAAGGGACCCGCAAAGAAGGCGGATAAACCCGAACCCAAGACTTACAAAGAAAGAAAGGAGCACGGGCAGACTAAGAGAGAGTCGTACCGAGAAAAACACGTCCCTGATCCGAAGTCGTTCTTCTCGGTGACAACGGTTTGGAAAGAACCAATTTATCGGATTCTTTATCGAATAAAGAACCGCCCATACTTTAAATGGCCCCCACGGTTGGAGGGTGACAAAGATGCAAGAAGGGCTACGAGTCAGCACTGCAGTTACCACAAAGACTGGGGGCACATGACAGAGGATTGCGAGATGTTTAAACAGCATCTTGATGACCTGGTCTCCCGTGGGTACTTGAAAGAGTTTATCCAAGAGGAGCACAGGGGCGCCGAGAAAGCGATGGAACTGGATTACGAGCAAAATCCAAGGGGCGTAATCCATATGATACATGGGTTGGCCACACCTTATACGAGAAATGAGGTGAGATTACTCCAGAGGTAGGTGAAACACGACCAGCATGTGATGCGGTTGGGAAAGAAACGGGGACGTGAAGCGGAAGGGTGCAACGAAGGCATAGTCTTCACGGATGAGGACCTGGGAGGAGTCCAGGTGCCGCACAACGACGCTCTTGTCATAACCCTACGAATTGGGGAATATGACATGGAGAGGATCCCGGTGGATCGGGAAGTTGCACCGAGGTGCTTTACTACGACGCATTCAAAAAGCCGATTGACACAGCGGACTTGGTATAACAAGAACCCGCTGGTCGGGTTTAGCGCAGAGCGCTTTGGCCATTGGGTAAGGTAACCCTTCTTGTTCGGGCAGACAGTGGTGCCCAGAACCGATTTTTGGTGGTGGATGTGCCGCCTTCCTATAACGCGATTATAGGAAGGACCTGCTTGCATAAGATGAGGGCAGTTTCGTCCACTTACCATCAGTTGGTGAAGTTTCCAGGATTCAATGGGATCGAGAGAATAGGGGGGAACCAGAAAACGGCCCAACAGTGCTTGGTTCCCATAATCAAGAAGGCGCCCAAGGCGCAGCTAGTGCAAACCGTCGAAGTTAACAACCAGCCGACCATCGAGGATGTCGGAGGGAATCCGGCCGAGAAGGTGGTAGAAGGATTGAAGAAAATCCAGATCAACGAGAATGATCCAGAAAGGTATTTCCTGATTGGGGAGAACCTGTGCACAAAAGAGGAGGAAGAATTGGTAAAGTTCCTTAAAGAATACGTTGATGTGTTTGCTTGGGTGCCAGAAGAGATGCCTGGGGTAGATGCAAACGTGATTTGCCACCACTTGAATGTGGATCCACAACACAAACCGGTGATGCAGAAGAAAAGGAGATCAGCCGTACAACATGTGGACGCTGTCATCGAAGAGGTGGACCGCTTGCCCGAGGCAAAGGCGATCCGAGAAGTGTATTACCCGGAGTGGTTGTCTAACACGGTAGTGGTGAAAAAGAAGAATGGGAAGTGGCGAGTTTGCGTCGACTTCACAGATCTAAACAAGGCCTGTCCAAAGGACAGCTTTCCCCTGCCCAGGATAGATCAGTTGGTGGATGCAACAATTGGGTATGGGCGTATGAGTTTTCTCGACGCTTATCGAGGATATCACCAGATAGCTATGTATGGCCCCAATCAGGAGAAGACGTCCTTTATCACACCACGGGGGCTGTACTGTTACAGTGTCATGCCCTTTGGTCTGAGGAACGCTGGAGCAACTTATCAGAGATTAGCAACGATTATGCTAAAGAATCTGCTCGGCAAGACCATGGAGGTATACATAGACGACATGGTGGTTAAAAGCAAGAAGAAACGGGACCACATAGCTGATCTGAAAGAAGCCTTTGAGATACTGAGAGAGTATAAGCTGAAGCTCAACGCCTCGAAATGTGCCTTTGGAGTAAGTTCTGGGAAGTTCCTGGGCCACTTAGTGACCATTAGAGGGATAGAGGCGAATCCTGATCAAATCACAGCTTTGCAGAAGTTGCAGAGTCCAAGGACCACGAAGGAGGTCCAGCGGTTAACAGGGATGGCGGCAGCTCTTAACAGGTTCATCAGTCGTTCGAGTGACAAATGCAGGCCTTTCTTTCAGTTGT
Source organism: Rhododendron molle (assembly GCA_025413875.1). Lineage (NCBI taxonomy): Eukaryota > Viridiplantae > Streptophyta > Magnoliopsida > Ericales > Ericaceae > Rhododendron > Rhododendron molle. Next base: position 28,675,805 of record CM046391.1, read on the forward strand.
TAAAAAAAAGAGAAGGTTACGAATGGGGAGCAGAATGTGAGCAAGCATTCCAAGACCTGAAGAAGTACTTGGCAGCCGCCCCACTTCTGTCCGCTCCTGAGCTTGGTGAGACCTTGACCTTGTACTTAGCAGTGATCCGAACATGCTGTAAGTGTGGTCTTACTAAGGAACAAGGGATCCGAGCAAATCCCCATCTATTACGTGAGCAAGACGTTATTGGACGCAGAGACGAGGTATCTGCCACTTGAGAAGTTGGTCTGGCGCCGAGGACGGCGGCCAGGAAGTTGCCCCATTACTTCCAAAGTCACAAAGTGGTGGTTTACGAGTTCCCATTGAAATCGTTGTTCGGAAGGCTGATTTCTACGAATATCGACTGGTTAGTGGAACCGAGCCAAGATGATATTGACTATCAGCAGCGCACGGCAGCTTAAAGGGCAAGTTTTGGCGATTTAGTGGCGAGTTTTCTCCCATTAGCTTGCTCCACCGCCTCCTACGAAAGGAGCAGCTTGGTTGAGCAATCAGTCGAGAAGAAAAAGGCATCCGCCGAGCAGGACCCTTTGGAATGGAAGCTTTTTGTTGATGGGTCCGCATGCAATACCGGATCTGGAATTGGAGTGGTACTCTTCCCTCCTGAAGGAGTTATGATCGAGTTGTCGTTACGCCTAGGTTTCAGCGTGTCAAACAACGTGGCGGAGTACGAGGCACTCCTAGCCGGGTTACGGAGCGCAAAAGCCCTGAAGGTAAAGAATTCAAGTATTCCGTGATTCACAACTCGTGGTGAATCAGCTGTCCGGGGAGTACGAGGCCCGGAATGAGAAGATGGCAGCCTACGTGAAGGCAGCCAAGGATTTGCTTGATACCTTCGAGAAGGTACACATCGAGCAGATAAGCTCTGGGCGGAACGCCCACGCTGACTCACTGGCTTGGTTGGCAGCGGCTGTGCCAACAGAGTTCAAGAGGAAGGTGGCAGTGGACTATCTTGCTGAGCCGAGTGTTGGGAGAAGTGTGGAATTGGTCTTGGACGTGAACCAAGGACCAAGTTGGATGGATCCAATAGTGGAGTTCCTACGAGATGGGATACTCCCCACAGACAAAAAAGAGGCTCACAAAATAAAGACGAAATCTGCAAGATTTTGGCTAGCACCAGAGGGGAAGTTGTACAGGAAGTCCTTCACTGGACCATACCTGCTTTGTGTGCATCCCGAGATGGTGCAGAAATTTCTCCACGAGATACATGAGGGAACGTGTGGGAGTCATGCAGGTGAGAGATCCATCGCTCACCGAGCAATCACACAGGGTTATTGGTGGCCACACATGCAAGAAGATGCGAAGGTGTATGTGAAAATCTGTGAGAAGTGTCAGAAGTTCTCACCAATGATCCGAACACCAGCCGAAGATCTGGTGCCCTTGACAAGTCCCTGGCCGTTTGCAGTGGGAATGGACATCATGGGTCCACTCCACAAGGCTATTGGGAACAGGAAGTTCCTGTTGGTAGCAACGGACTACTTTACCAAGTGGATTGAAGCAGAACCACTGGCAAAAATCACAGAACCCATGATAGAAAAGTTCGTGTGGAAGAACATCATCACTCGATTTGGAGTTCCTTATTCCCTGATCACTGATAATGGGTCACAGTTCCAGAAAAAGTTCAAGGCTTTTTGTGCCCAATATGGAATAAGGAACTACTATTCCACGCCAGCCTACCCTCAGAGCAATGGGCAGGCAGAGGCGTCCAACAAAACCATACTTGACGGGATCAAGAGACGGTTGGACAAAGCAAAAGGCAAGTGGCCTGACGAATTGCCACTGGTCCTGTGGGCACACCGAACAACTCCTAGGAGGTCTACGGGAGAGACCCCCTATTCGCTAGCGTATGGAACAGAGGCTGTTATTCCATTGGAGGTTGGTTTGCCGACCAACAGGACCACATTGGTGGAAAGTGGGGGCAATGACAGAGCCCTGGAAATCGAGCTGGACCTCGCCGAGGAGAGGAGAGAACGAGCTCTGGTACACTTGGCTTCGTACCAAGAGCAGCTGATGAAAAGCTACAACAAGCGTGTCCACCCACGAGAATTTGGTGTTGGAGATCTTGTGTTAAGAAAGGTGCTCGGCAACACCAAAGTGGCCAACGAGGGCAAGTTGGGGGCCAATTGGGAGGCCCGTATCGAATTACAGAGGTTGTTGGCATTGGGGCATATCGATTGGCAGACCTGGACGGGAACCCGGTACCAAGGCCCTGGAATGTTCACAACCTGAGGAAGTTCTACGTGTAAAGAACTTCGATTTCGTTTCTATTCTGTTTTTAGATGCACATCGTGATTGTGTGGGAATTACGAATAAAATTCCCTTGTGTTTTGTTTTACTAGTTGCAAGGGGTACGCGTAACGCCCCCTTGAGTTCGTTGAATTATGAATAAAATTTCCGGATTTGGTAAACAAACACCGTTTCTTACGAGTTATTCTTCGTTATGCTTTAAATACGAAGTCAAGCTTCGTCCTTAGTCCTCGCTCGTATTGGGGAGCAGAGGGATAGGGTAACTAAATGGAATTCGAATATTTCAAAATTGAGCCAAGTACGAATATACTTGTCTGCTTGCTCGGAGTACGAATACACCTGAATTGAGCCAAGTACGAATATACTTGTCTGCTTGCTCGGCACGAATACACCCTGAATTGAGCCAAGTACGAATATACTTGATTGCTTTGCTCTGGCACGAATACACTCTGAATTGAGCCAAGTCTGAATATACTTGTCTGCTTGTTCGGCAATTTGAATACACCTGAATTATGTCAAGTCTGAATACACTTAATCGCTTGTTCGGGCACGAATACACCCGAATTATGTCAAGTACGAATACACTTAACTGTTTGTTCGGGTACGAACATACCCAGAATCGAGCCAAGTGTAAGTATACTTAAGCGATTGCTCGGGCACGAAAACGCCCAGAAAGCATATGAGAATATGCATACTGTCCTCAAACACGAATATGTTTGGAATAATCTCAAGTGCAAATAAGTTTGTTTACTTGTATGCGGGCATGCCCACAACAGAGTCTGGGTATGAGCAAACCCAGGATCACTAGGTCCAAATACGAACACATTTGGGTAACCTAAGAATGGAAGCTTCCAAGCACGAAGCATTTGAGCTGCATACGTGAACATGCAATAATATCTAAAGTCCGGACAACTTGAAGACTGCTAAAGCGTCATTTAAAGGTACGAGAAACCTACAACAGCTAAAAAGTGAACACGATTGGACCATCAACAGGCACGATGAGGCCTGGGGAGCATACGTGAGTATGCGTAAAAGCTAAGTACGAAGACGCTTAGCATGACAAATGCCGGCCAAGAGATGGCCACTTGCATAAATAAAGGCCACGAAGGGCCAGCCAGAGCTAAAAGTTTAGGCCGCGAAGGGCCAGCCAAACATATAGGACCACGAAGGGCCAAAACCAGCAGAGTTAAAAATGTATGGAAATGTATCAAGTGCCACGCAGGGCAAAACCAATGGCCACGCAGGGCCAGTCAAGAACTGTTTAAAAAGAAGTACAAATTGTTGTTAAATACGAGGAGTCCAACTTACTCTTTGTTCGTCAGGTCTTGAATGATAGGTGGAGAAGCCGGAGCAGTTGTGGATACAGGACCAGTCGCAGAGGCCGGGGCAGCAGCAGAGGCCGAAGCGGTTGGGTTGTCTGCAGCAATGCTCGGCTCAGATGGACCACCGTTGGCTTCCTTTTGGCCAAGGCTGGTCACTTCTCCAGTTTGTTCGACACTAGCACTCTGCTGCTCGGGGACGTCGGCATTGAGCTCCCTGTCCAGGCTGTCCTCCTCTGCAACTTCTTCCTGTTCATCAGCAGCCACCTGGGAGCTAGGAAGGTCAATCTCTGTCCAAAGGGGAGAAGACTCTGCTGCACCTGATTTCTTGAGACAGGCCAGCCAACCAGCTTCGAAGACTTGGTCCTGGATGCCTGGCATCTGATCCGTGTAGCTCTCAGTGGCCACGCGGATTCCCTCATTATAGCCCCGTTGGTAAGAGGTCTTGGCCTCGTTTTTGGTTGCCTCCAGTTCTGTCAAAGTCTGGCTCAGACTGTCCTCAGCTCCCTCCAGCTTGCCCTTAAGCTCGTCCACGGTCCCGCGAGCCTGGTTCCTCTCCCTCTCCAGCCTGACGATTGTATTTTGCAGCTTGGCATTTTCACTTGCCAGTCTGGCACGTTGGGGCTCAGACTGGCCAAGTTTCTGGGCCATGGCCACCATTTTTTGCATCGCCTGGATAAGCACGAGGTTAGACAGACAAAAGGAGCAGCAGTTTAAAGCCATGGGCACATGAAAGCAGATATGATGGTCTTACCTTGGCGCTATGGCTCATGAACGAGCCGAGGAGATTGTCCGGGGAGCAAGCAACTTCTTTCTGCATATCCCCAGGCAGCAGGAAAGCCTGGGATAGTGCGAGGGCTGTTCCCTCAGAGTCAACACTATCACGGACGGTGACTGGCCGCCCGCCGTGCGTGAATTGGAAGTGGGGGTTGGAGGAGCTCTGAGTTGAGGGCGCTGATCGACCGAGGGGTATCGAGCCGCTGGCGTTTGTCCCTATGGCTGGCGGCTCTCGGGGGAGAAGCCTGGAGGGACGCCCAGTGAGCCGGGCCACGGCGGCCATGAGATGGTGCCGGGCTCTGAGAGCCCGGCCACGAGATGTGCCGCGGCTCCGCCCACGACCAGCCCCTATTGAGGAGGCTGCTGAGGTCGATCGGTTGTTGCATCTCGTGAGTAGGGGAGACGGAGAGTAACCGCTAGAGGACGTTGAGGCTTCTTGGCGAGTTGGATTGGTTCGTTGGGGAGAGGAGGTCCGAGAACGCCTCTCTTCTCATTGCTCGGACTGTTGAGCTGGAGGATCAGTGGATAATGGGATTATCACCTGCTCGGATTCGTCGGTCGATGAATCCGCCGCACGATGCACGGTAGCTCGTAAGAATCATACGCTCTTGCTCGGCCACCAAGCACGTGCCTTGCCCGTTGAATGCGAGAGCACGGTTGATGTCAGTGACGTGAACCTGGGGAGTGATGATGGCGTGCCCCTGATTGACGTTTGAGGCTGCAAATACGAAAAAATTTGCAGTCAGTAAAGTAAGAACAGGAAGTGCAATACGAGATATTGCTCGGCAAAGAATTCTACGAGAAAAGGAACTAACGTGGTGTGCCAAATCTGTGGGGTGCGTGAAAACCGATGACTCTGCCGTCCTCGTCCCTGGGCTCGAAGTTCCCTGTGACGATGAGGAAGTCATCATCGTCCCCACGGGTAGAGTCTGGCAGTTCAAGCACAAGTCTCCTCCTGGAGTCCCTACTCTTGAGATAGTAGGTCAGAGCATCTTTGGTTCGAGAGATGCTGTACAAATGATGAATATCGTGTAGACCTAAGGACGTGCCTAGCATTTGATTCAGGGCATTGATGCCCATGACCACCTTGAAAAAATTGGCAGAAACCTGCATGGGGGACAGTCTGTAATAGGCCAAAACCTGGCGGAGTAACGGTGCCAGGGGAAACCTAACGCCGCCCTCGACGACGGCAATGACAGGGATGTGCAGAGTGTCGTTGTCAAAACACTCACGAATGGCATTTTCCGCGGCCAACGAAGTGGCCACGTTATCTGGAATCTCATAACGAGATCTAAACTCAGTCATCCGTTGGGGGGTGTCGCAGTGCCTACGGAATCGACCCATAACGGGACTGTGGGTACGAGTTTTCTGAGGAACGAGTAAGGTACGAAAAAACCCTAAAAAGAAACTGTAGCAATCCTAAATCGACGACGAAGACAGAATAGAGAAGGGGGGAATAAAAACTTACGAACAAGTAGAACCCTAGAAACGGAGAAAAATGAGACCCCGAGGTGTGAACGGTGCTTCAATGGCGGGAACGCTTGGGCGTGTTGTCTGCAGAGGGAACTTAGAGAAGAAGTGGGTTTGAAATTGGGGACGAAAATCCAAGTATACCCCAGCAAAAGGGGGGTGACGTATGAGAAACGTCACCCAGACGCCGTTTGGGCGCTCCGTTCCCCGAAACGTCTGCTCGCATTTAATACGGGCGGCACAGAGCATGCCGCGTGTAAAGGTATTAGCTGGAAAAGCCTGTCCAGGCCAAACGACGAGACGTTAGGTTTGGGCTAATGATAAGTTTGCACCAAATACGAGAAATATGGGTGCAGGAGCAAAGGACGAGAACCTTGCTCGGAGTTTTGGAGCTTTGCTCGTCATATTGAAGAGAAAATAACGAGTAAAGCAGTGGAGCCATTGTAGGGAGGTAATCCGGAACATGCACAAGTGGCGAACACGTGGTACGTGGGGCCGAGAATCGATTTTTTGGAATGTCCGCCGTGCAATACGGTGAACGGCAGTAAGGGCTGGGGGCACGAAAGGTCCTAGGTCTGAAATACCCGAGCAGAGGAGTAGTCCAAAGAGCAAGGGTAGTCGTTGGGCCGGTCGCATGATAGAGGGTCCAATAATATGAGAAGTCATTGGACCAGAGGATCTGTTCGGCAACGAGAGGGCCGAGCAGGGGCAGCAATCTGGAGGTGGTGCCAGATATGGCAAGTGCCCAGTAAGGAAACCTGGAGGGGATACCCAACGAGAATGGGATGAACGGACAGCTTTGGAAAGAGTTCCTAAGTGGTCTAAAAGGAAATATGCAGTTATGGGAATGAGAATCCCTGATGTTCTGGTTTCCCTTTACGAGAAAGGGAACTTAGGGCAGCAAGATGGCTTGGATAGCAAGCAGGCATGGGCCTATATATAAGAGGTAAAGCCTAGAGGTAAAGGTACGCAATTCCTGGTTATTTGATTACTTCCTACTGAGAATTAGGGTTTTCACTAGTACGAGATACTAACTTTGGCATCGGAGGGCCTTTGCCACGAGAAGGCAAAGGTGCGCTCACCCATTGTTTGTTTTACAGGCTCAACTCCGGCGGCGTGGTAGGGTTCCGGTGTAGGAACGAGAAGTAGCCGTTACGATCAAGGTGCTGTTTGGAGGCCTTTTTCGTTTTCTGCACCTACACAATTGACCCCAACTTGGCCGCTATCATGGATAAGATTGGCAAATTGGAGGTATCTGTCCAAGAAACTAAACGGCTTGGAAAGGGAGAAATCGACATGAGCAAACTGTGCCTTTTTTCGAACGCCAAGCTACCGGAAAAGTTCAAAGGGGTGGACTTTACAAAATTCGATGGAACCGGCGACCCAAGAGCCCATCTTCAAGGATATGTCAGGTCCCTCACTATGCGCGGCATCGAAGGAGAAGCCATGGCCCAACTCTTCCATGAGTCCTTGTCTGGTCCAGCTCTGCAATGGTTCCTCTCTCTCGAACCATCCAAGAAAAGGACTTGGGAAGACATTGGGACGGCCTTTGTAGCTCAGTATGATTTCAACGTCGACTTGAAGATGACCACGACAGTGTTGGAAAGTACTAAGATGAGTGAGAAGGAAAGGTTCGCCGACTTTGTGAAGCGTTGGAGGGCTAAGGCTGCCCAGATGCAGAATAAGCCTGACCTGAAAGAACAGATACGGATAATAACCAAGAACTTGCCAAGCTCCTTCGCCCCTTACATGGTTCTTTCTCAGGCTGCTCCAAACTTTGAAACCTTTTATGACTCCGGACTGGCTGTAGAGGAGGCTTTACGGGACGGAACTTTGGAGAAGAAAGAATCAGGGTCCGGGTCCAAATCCAAATGAGCGTATTTAGGAAACAGCAATGTTCTCTTCGGGAATGCCAATCAGGCAGGAACCTCATCCACAAAACCTGTAGAAGTTAACCAGATTTCCGAAAAACCAAAATCCCAGAACCGAACCTTCATCCAATTCAGCACTCCAAGATCCACTCTCCTTAAGAAACTCACAGACATTGGGTGCTGAAACCTCTTCCGCCACCACAAACCATTCCGCCAAACCTAAACCAAAACGTCTACTGTGACTTCCACCAAATGCCCGGCCATACCACCGACAACTGCATCCGCCTCCGTCATGAAATCCAAAACCTCATTGACAACAAGGTTGTCGATGCTCCACCCACAGATAAACCAAACACCATCTCAAACCCCCTGCCACAGCATAATACCCCCTTTCGTATCAACCAAATCACCCTAGCCGAATATCCAAGTCTCCCAGAAACTGATTCTGCCTTATTCCCTGATGCCGAACCAATGCCTGTTGGTGAAATTCCCGGAGAAATTGCCTTCCATTCTACCTGGGAATGGGAAGACACGTGGGGAGAACTGATTGCTGACTGGGAAGAATTTGAAACTGCCAATTTCCAAAGAAACGACGAACTTTTGTTTGAGGCCGGATGGGAGGTTGATTGGCAAAACATCCAGGCAGATCCTCTTGATGTATTCTCTTTGTGTGCACTATTCAAAAATCAAGGGGAAGAATACCCGGTCTTCCAAGATGTACCCGAATGGGATTGGGACCTGACCCCGGATGAGTATCAGCTTTTGGCATGGAATGACCCATTGGATACCTTCTCCCTGCCGACACTATTCGGTGAAGAATACCAGCTTGGATACCCACCTGAGATGATGACGTACAACTGGCCGGAACTTGCCCCGCTCCGCCCAGATTTCTCTCATTTTAATGACTTTGTCATCAACAATCTATATGACAATGTGAACCTCACTCCGTACCCAAACCTTCCTGGGTTCGAGGAGGAAGTTGCTAGCAATGAGTTTGACCCGATGGACTACCTCGTGGACGGAGCTGAATCTGAGTCATCAGTCACTTTCCCGAAAGACGCTAAAGTTGCCATGATAAACTTATGGGAAGATGAACCAGCAAACTTGTGGGCCAACACTGAAGTGGTTAACGTAAAAGTGGGAAACGAAGAATGGACTGTTAACAAAACTATAATGGAGGCTGAAAAGTGGACACCCGAAGATCTGTGGGATGATCTAGTTATCGCTGATCTGGCCGCTAATCTACAAGATACAACAATCAGGAACAAGCGTAAAGCCCTAGCCGACCTATGGAGTGAGGAATCGAAGTACCGCCAGATTGATCATCTAACCAGAAGCGGCCGTGTTTATCAACCTCCGAACCTCCAAGTTGGGGAACCTTCCAACCCTGCAACCACAGAACCCTCTGATCCCTTTACCACTCCGGTCAAGAGCACCTTTCGACCCTTTGACCCACCGGCTAAGGAGCCTTCCTGACCTGAAAAGAACCCTGAAGGGATGATTAAGCGCCAACTGGAGCAAACCCATGCCAAGATGTCTGTCTGGGATGTGCTGGTCCATTCCACACGCCATCGTGAAGGCCTCATCCAAGCACTCTCTCAGCTAAAGGTTCCTTCTGCTATAACTCCCGATGAGCTTGTGGCACTGATCAAAACCATACCTATCAAACATGCCATCACCTTTACTGATCGAGACTTACCTGCCGAAGGAACTGATCACAATCGTCCGCTGCACATCACCTTGAAGTGCCATGACAAGTCGGTTCCAGCGATCTTGGTCGACAATGGATCAGCGATTAATGTCTGTCCACTCCGTGTTGCTTACTGTTTGGGATACAAGAATAAGGACTTTTCCCCGTCAGAAGTCAAGGTCCGAGCATATGACAACACTCGGAGAGATGTGGTTGGGACTCTCATGATTCCTATGACCTTCAGACCATATCAGACGGACATAGAATTCCACGTGGTGAATATCCCTGCCTCTTTCAATCTGCTCTTGAGAAGGCCCTGGCTGCATCGGCCAGACATCATGGCTGTGCCCTCCACACTCCACCAGAAAATTCGGCTGGGACTGGAAACAGGAATGCTTACTATCCACGGAGACTCGGGGATTCATGCCCCTGTTGAGGACAATGCCCCACTCTTGGAAATTCAACATGGAGAAGAAGATATCGCTTTGGGAGGCTTCTCTCTAGATACCTCTCAGTCTATCTATTCAGTTAGGATCGATGATGACTTCGTTATTAGCAATGTTGCCATCAAGATTATGAAGAAAATGTCCTACATGCCAGGATTGGGACTGGGAAAGAATCTCCAGGGCCCTGCAAAGTTTGAAGCTCAGGGCACTCTGATGCGCACAACTGGCCTTGGTTACTCACCCTCAAGAAAAAGCAAGGTGAAAAGGGGGAACAGGCTAGAAGATTACTTTGTCAAGGAAGAGGCAAAACAGATCTATCAGGGACAGCCAGAACCTTTTTGGGATGCGAAAACCAATGCCTTCTTACCGGGGTTTGAAATATTTGCTAATGATGTCTGGCCAGATATTGATGAAGAAACTGAGATTGTGGAGGGACAGAAAGAACCAGACGACTGGATTGAGGTTTTTGCCATGGGTAGTCTCGCAGCTCTATTCAAGGAGGACGAACCAACGGGTACAGTTGTGGAAGCGCAAGTGCTGATGATGGAACAAGATACTTTTGAAGATCCAACTTTGCTCATCATGGATGCTGCTGGAGAATACAAGAACTGGACCTTCATACCAAGTGCAACTCACCACGAGTCTGAGTCTGAATCTGAGTCTAAATTTGAGTCTGTTAAGTCTTCTGAGTCTTCCGAGTCCGCTGAGTCCGAGTTGGTGCCTCTTGGCCCAAACTCTCAGAGTCTGTACTTCGAGTTCGAATCCACCCGTGTGTATGGTGCCCCCGAGGCCTCCGTTAATAATAAAATGAATGAATCTGATTCTGCTTACTTCCCTGACTTTGAAATAAATTGCGTCGACCCTGGTGATGAGGAGATTGATTTCGACGGGGACATCCCCAAAGAAATTCGATCCCTAATCGGCAGGGAAGATGAAAGGCATGCTCAACCTGTAAAAGAAGAAATTGTTTTAATAAATCAGAGAGATGGAGAGAATCCCCGGGTGACCTAGATCGGTTCCGCGCTATCCGCTGAAGAGCGCGAAGCCCTTGTAAACCTGCTCAAAGAATTCGAAGATGTGTTTGCATGGTCACACGAAGATATGCCCGGAATCGATCCTGAAATCGTGGAACACCAGATTCCCCTTTATCCCGATGCAAAACCAGTAAAACAGAAATTAAGACGCATGAGGCCTGACTGGGTGCTTAAGATTAAAGAGGAAGTCACTAAACAGATAAACGCTGGGTTCTTAATGGTGTGGGCAGCATGCCCTGGAATTTCCGGATTCCAAATGCAAGGGCCCAGATCGAGGGAGCGCGAGCGGAAAAGAGGCAAGCGCTCGGAATACAGAGTCGCCACTCGGGTTTGAAGGTCCGACACCCAAGGAACCGTATTTCGAAGCACCTGCCGCGCTGTTTGATTTGAAAAAGTGAAGGCACCAGTCCGTCATAACCATATCTGGGTTCGGGAGCCAGGTTACGAGAGGGGAAGGGTTTTAAGGCACCCCTCTCGCCCAATCTGGAGATCAGTCTCTACTTAGACATTTTGTGAAAACTTTATGATTCTTCTTCTTCTTTAATCATTTTTTAGCCAGTTAGGGCGGGGGAACAGTTAATCGGGAATTAAACTGTAACAATTTGCAAGATGTGATAAATGGCATGGATGGATGGAAATACTATGAAAATAAGATAAGATTTAACCCTCTGATTAGAAATGAACCAAGCTGGTCATGAAATGACTGTACCATACGCCATGGCCACCTTTCCATGCATGGATCTGCGTGCATGCAAACGACACCATCGCGCGACACACCCATTCTCTCGCGCGAGGATCCTGTCTCACCACGGGTTGAATTTTATCTCCTTCTGGGCTCTGGAACGACCAGTGCACACCCAGGGGCAAACCAAGCAATTTATATGGACTGAAAGTAAATAAACATTACTAATTATTACAAACAGAAACCAAATGAAAGGAAATGTAACCCCTAAACAGTGGGGGTATTGAAACAGAGACTAAGAGTCAAGCTGCAGATGCAAGGGCAGTTACTGGAATCAGTAGGACCCTCGCGCGAGACAGTAAGTCCATCGCGCGAGTGTCCTGACTGGACTTCCAGGAATTGCTTTTGCATGCTCTGGGCTCTGGAAGGACCAGAAGCACTCCAATCAGATAAGTAAGCACAGAAAGCCAAGCTATTTGTTTTAACATGCAAAATAGTGATCTAAAAGGCTTACAAAGCTGTAAAATAAATAACAACATGAAAAACAAGAAAACCTAGCATCCCCAAACCCCACGAGGACTGTCGCGCGAGACAGTGGACTGTCGCGCGTGAGTATGAGTCACTCGCGCGAGGGTATGCTTGAACCAATTTCTTGTAACTCTGCTGACTTTAGGACCAGAACTGGTATTGATTACCAATCCTGGCCCTGACAGCCCCCCTCAGGGATCAAAACAGTAAGCAGTAAAGGTGTTTATACCTTTGCTTGGAAAGTTTTGGAAAGATTTGAACAAGTTGAGAAGTTTGTGATGGAAAATGGAGTGAAGAAATGTATAGAAAGTGAGCTAGGGTTGAGAGCCTTTGTACTTGCAAGAGTTCTCAATCTCCTAAACTTTCAAAGTTAGTGAATTTTTGTGACTTAGTGACCCTTTCAAAGGAAGAACAAGGGGGGTATTTATAGGGGAAGCCAAGGGCCAAAGGTGGTGGCAAACACCCCCTTAGGACCAAACTTGGTGACTAAGCTTGGTGAAAAGGTGATGGGAAGGGTTGTGTGAGGGTGTGTTCCCAAGGGCCTGCACTGTACAGTACCTATGGGGAAAAACGGGGTTCAGAAGCCCTGTAGCCCCCCTGGCAAGCAACCAAGTGGCTGGCAAAAGGTGAAAGGGACAGCCCAGGACCATCGCGCGAGACAGTGAGACTCTCGCGCGAGGGTTTAACCTGTCGCGCGTGGGTCAACAGTCAAATGTTTGACTTTGACCACACCTGGCAAAGCAGACTCTCGCGCGAGGCAATCACTCCCTCGCGCGAGGGTCAACTCCAGACCCAGTGTTGACCATCTTTAATTTCTTGGTTTAAGGGTTCAAAGGGTTCAAAGGGTTTCAAACACTCAAAGCTCAAACACTCGACATTCCCGAGGTGTTCTTGATCCGTTTCATCATCGGGGAAACAAGAAACCGTAAGTAAAGTAATCTGGAAGCCCAGATTGGGGTGTCTACAGTAGCCCCTCTTTGACAGTACTTGGAGCACCATTGAGTTGGTACAAGTAACGTCAAAGAATTCTAGACACCCCTCAAGGCAATCCAGAGCAGAACATCGTAAAGTAGACAAGCATACTTACAGACCCTGATCGGTTTGAAAGGACGGACGGACCGTCGCTGGGGATGGAAGTAGAATTGGACAATTGCATTGCCGCTTGTCGCTACAGATGTGGACGGGACAGGCCGTCATGTGGACGGGACAGGCCGTCGTTGCTGGGGATCAAGCTATCCTCGGCACAAAGTATTCCAACAAACACGGGTAGGTCGTGTCAGGCAGGTTAAATTCCATCTGTTGGGAATCAGAGCCAATCTCCTTATCAAAGACCATCCGAGACAGAGCAATAAGCCTGCTGGAAGATGCACTTGCAGCTAGACTGAGGGTGATTGTCGTTAGGGACAGGCCAAGACGGACTATCCTGGGGAACAATCAGTTGCGGATGAACGGACCATTGGACAATAATCTGATCGTCGTTGTGGCTGAATGCGGACGATACAATGATCGCCATTGATGGATTTGACAGGACTGGCTGCCATGAAGGCGGACGGGAAGATCAATGTGCTGATTGATCAAACCGTTGGGGAACTTTGACAGATCATTTGTCATGAATGCGACGAGAAGATCAATGTCGATTAATCAAACCTGGGAACTTTGACAGATCGGCTATCGTGAATGCGGACGGGAAGATCAATGTGCTGATTGATCAAACCGGGGAACTTTGACAGATCGGTGTCGTTGAAACGGCTCCGCAAGATAGCATCCTTTGGTTTACGAACCGAGTTGGACAGGAGAGATTTCCATCGCATCCGCCTGACCAATGATAACAAAACCGCAGGAGATCGTAATCGCATCCTACGGCAAACCAAATCGAGAGTTAGGAGATTTCCATCGCATCCACTAACCAGCGATAACAAAACCGCAGGAGATTGCATCGCATCCTTCGCAAACCAAATCGAGAGTTAGGGAGATTTCCATCGCATCCACTAACCAACGATATCAAAACCGCAGGAGATTGCATCGCATCCTTCGCAAACCAAATCGAGAGTTAGGGACATCTGGACCATCTTCCTGCTTCAACATTTAATATACACAATATGCAATGATGTATACTGAAATTGAAAATGCAGATGCAAGCTAAGGCGGCTCCAGGAGGACAACGACGCCTAAGGACTACCACTCAGCCCCATTACTGACTGCCAGTTACTTCTGAGATGCGCACCCAAATAGATAGACGCTGAATGGGCTGGCATGCCCCAGTTGACGAATTTGGGCTTGTGTGCCCTCTCTTCAATGCTTGGGCGGACGTGCCCTAGAAATGCTTTGTTTGGCCTTGGGCCGAGATACCCTTGCTGCTTATGAGATTTCCACAGCTTGTGGATTACAGGAGCTAGGGTAGCACATGTAAAAATTGCACTTTCTAGCCGCTAATATCTAATTTGCATTGACAGGTGACCTGAATTGACACAGACATGCGCACATGTACAGACTCGCCTAGCTCAAACGAAAAAGGGGAAAGAGTCCCAGGGTACAATGCGAACCCTTAGACACACAGAACACAATAAAATTTTGGGCATTAAGCGGCCAAAACTCACAACATTCCTTAGATAGGTGAAACTGACACTTGCAAGAGACGCAAAAAGGCACAAAGACCTATACAAACAAAACCGAGAAAAGCATCCCGATATTACAATTGATTGAAAAACTAGAAAAATGCCGCAAAGATGGACATAAGACGCATATGATGACTCATATAGGCCCGGACTGAAACGGACACCCCCGTGCAGTCACATAAAGTCCATATGACTTGCATGGTATGACAAGACTTGGCAAAAGCCCCTGGAACAACGTTCGAGGGCAGCAGTCGGCTACCGCTGGAATTGAAAGAGCACGCACGGGACTGAAGTCAATGCGAATCACTTCGAACAAACGCACTGCGGTTGCTTACATCAGACTTCGCTAAACTTAGAATAAACTGTGAGCCATTAGGCTTCTAGCATTTCGTTCTGTTTTTGATGCTTCAAATATTTTTAAGACTTTATGCTCAGCCTGTAAATTGAAGAAGCAGTTTGCAATAAAATTGAAAGACGAAGGGTTTCCCCCTTTTGGTTCCTCCAATGCAGCATGATCTTTGATCCTCTTCGACCTTTGATTTGTACCAAAACGTCAACCATGGATCCATTTGATAGATTTATGACCGAGTCTTGAAGAGAGACTACCTACGTATCCCAAGCTAGGGAATCAGGTCAAAACGTAGTTCAGGCTAAGGTTCACTCGTGTGTTTACCTCTCCTTTTGCGCTCTAACTTTTGCCTAGTACCGCCCATTCGGGTCTTCGGTCTAGCGAGCTTTCAAATATTGCCTATTTACTTTTGCCTAGACCCCCTTCGTAGGTTTTTGGGCTAGCAAGCTGCTCTAACTTTTGCTTGGAACTGCCCACCCTTGGGGTTTTCAGCCCAACGAGCTTCTCTCAGGGAAAAGTTGCTTTTGAGGTTGACCATGGTATTGAATTTGTTGCTGTCGAGGTCGACAATCTTTGACCACAGTCCCAGATAAAATGGCTTTGATGACGCAGAGTCAAAAGTGTTTCGGTTGGAAATGCCCTGCTCCAGGCCGTTTCATGCACTTCCTCATTTGTGCCTGGCGGAACGCCGCTGCTGCTGTTTTTTGAACACGGTACGAGGCTTGGAGCCTTCTGAGCCACTGCTTTCTGGCTTGGCACCCGGTAGCAGGGGGATTTGATACTTCTTTATCTCAGGATCAACGCCAGGTGCGTCTTTTGTGAGACCACGCCAAGACGTCGATGAATTCTTGAGCCTGTTTGACCGGGCGCAATGCTCCTCTGGGAATAGCTTTGAACCAATGGAACCATTGGGAGGTTATCCTTGTCTTTCAAGTTTGTTGAAAATTACTTCTTCTTTTAATAGGCTGAGCATGCCTTTTGTCTTCCCTTTTGGCGAGGGAACACATTTCCTTGGGAATGATCCCATCGAAATCTATCCCTTCGTCGTCAGGGTCGACACAGTTTATATGAAAGCCAACGAAGTACTAAGAAACAAGACAATGCATATCATAAAAACCCTCGGGGTTTGCCATGTACAACAGACTCAAGACTTGAAACAAAAGCTACGACGTGGAGGGTCAAGAGGCACGAACTCCGACTCAGAGCTAGTTTTTAGACAAACGCAAAAGACTCTGTGTCAGACTCAGACATATCGCCAATGCAAATTAGACGCGGTTTTGAAAACGCAATATTTAAAAAGCTACCCATAGCTTTTACAAAAGAGGTAGGATCCAGCGGGCGTCAGGCCCAAGCAACAGCACTTCGGCTTCCTTTGGCTTCTCGACCAAACCTACTCGATGCTCCTTTGATCAATGGACCTCAGCTAGTCAATCTTCTCATTTGTAAGCCCCTCATCACTATCAAACCAGATGTCGGCAGTGAAAACCTCTATTGCCCAACTTACAACCATCATGTTAACCTCCGGCTCGGACGGGATGGATACGATGGGTTTGGGTTGATTTACTGGGATGATATAGTGGCTGGATGTAGCCGGCTTGGAGTTCGGGTTGATTTGAGTGGAGCTGATAGATACCTGACCAACCAGAGGGGTCAGACCCGTGTTGAGGCAAGGAGTTGGAAATAATGTTGGGCTTTGGCGGAACTTGAACCATGCCATCATCAATAAGATCTTGAATCTCATGTCGAAGACGATAGCACTTGTCAGTGTGATGGCCAGGCATTTGGTGGAAGGCACAAAAGAGGTTAGGATTATAACCAGCAGGTAAGACTTTGGGAGGGGAAGTTGGGGTCAAAGGTTTGAGATGCCCAGACTTGACAAGTTTCTCCATCACCGCGGACAGAGATGCCTCAAAAGCAGAGAAACTCCGGGGTTGGGTTCGAGCTCGGAAGCTTTGAGTGTTTTGAACTTGATTGATGTCGGCTGTAGAATTAGGGGAAGCAGCAGCGTTGTCCGCACTTGTAGCCGTGCTAGCGTAATTGCTACCGCCAAACAGTGCGCTACTGTTTCCAGAGTAAGCCCTTGACTTTGATTTCTGAGGATTGGAAGAAAAAGACTCCTCTCTTGGCAAAATCCCACTTTGCAGCGCATTCTCGATGGCCAGGCCAGATTTAAAGAAAGTCTCAAAGTTGGCAGATGCTTGAACCAGCACGAGATGCTTAGCATAGTCGAGATGGGAGATAATGCGGAGTTGATCCCTCTCGGGCGATCAATCATTAGGGCGGCTTTGGCTCTCCACCTTTTAACAAAATCTGCAAAGGACTCTTTGGCTTCCATCTTCGTGGATTCTAACTCTCGAATAGTCATCTTGAGCTGAGAGTTGTAGTTGTATTGAGTAATGAAGGCAGCCCCTATATCTTCCCAAGTCTTTCTCTTGGAGATGTCGAGCGACAGAAACCAATGAAAGGCAGGCCCAGAGAGAGTTTGAGGGAAGAGCTGAGACATGGCCTCACTTTCTACTTTGAGTAGCTTCATGGCGGCATGATAGCCATAGAGATGAGTCTTGGGATCACCGCCCCCATCGAACTTGACCAAGTCAGGCATTTTGAATTTGTCTGGCAGTTTAGCATTAGGGTACAGGCAAAGACGATCCAAGTCTATTCCGCTTGTGCAGATCTTTTCAGATTTGGTGACGGATTCCTCTAGCTTTGCCATCTTGGCCATAAGAGCAGCTATGTTAGGGTTTTGAACAAGTTCCCTACCCGCAAGATTCGGGTTTGCAGCAGGCGCACGAGCCTTCCTAAGGTTGGGCTGAACAATGAGACGCCCCTCGTGATTCGGATCCGGGACCAAGACAGGCTGCTCCTGGTCGTCCTCATCGTCCACGCCTTCCTCTTTGAGTGGAGGTGGAAGGCGAGTGTTGATAAGGTCATTGAGACGGGTGATGTTAGCATCGGTTTGGATGGCCTTTTGCTGCATCGCAGTGATACTGTTCTGGAGGTTCATGAGCATGTCTTCCAGAGAAAGTGGTTGAACCTCTGGCTGACCTGACATGGTAGGTGATTCAGAAGTGCTCGATGCAGAAGATGGGGATGCTGGTTGCCCTTCCTGTATAACCGGTGGTGACCCTGACTGTAGAGCAGCCAATAAAGAGCGCGGAGAGCCTTCCGTTGTGACTGATTGGGATTGTAACCTGACCAACCTTTGACTCGGATTCTGAAGACGTTCCCAAGTAGGTTTGGCTCTTCCTTTCGGTACTCTCTTGCTCGGTGCAATGGCTCAGAACTAGACAGTAAAATAAGTGAAAGCTCAGTGGTGTTCCTGCAGCAATTAGAATGCAATGCATGCGTCGTTGTCGGTGTCAACCCTAGACTCTAGAACTAGAGACAAATCTGTCTCATGATGTTCAGATGCTGCCAAAATCCTCAGATTTCTTTTCGAGGGTGTATCCTTTGAAAGGATCAAGCTGATCCTAAGAGATGTCAAAACAGACTAAGTCTTCGACTAGTCCCTTTGGAAGATTCAACTTTGAACTTGGAACAACTCGGTATTGATGGCGTGATACCTTTACCAGGGTGGCTTCAGCGACAACGCGCGTTAGCCGGGGCGGTGTACGTGCTGCGCACGATAACCAAAATGACATCAATATCACGACATCAATACTTTGTGGTTCCTTGTTTTCGGTTGAATCCTCAACCGGGCATGAGCCAAGAATTTAATAAGATTTGATTTCTCGAAGTCTCGCTGACCTAAGGACTTTTAAAAATTGACAATGTGCACCATCGAGATGCACGACTCTTCATCGGGTCTAGCTGCGTCCAAATTAGCATAAGACAGACTCGAAAGCGAGAGACAACCTAGAAGCCGCCCTAAACATGCTCCTATGCAAAACGACATGTATGTACGTACAGTTCCAGAGACGAGTTTGCCTCACGAATTTCAGACAAAGCAGAATCCTCGAGAATTCTTTCGGCGATGTGTCCCCATGTAGATCGACAGATCCTAAAAGATGTCAAAATAGACTAAATCTTCGTCTAGTCCCTTTTGAAGATTCAACTTTGAATTAGAAACAATTTGGCATTGATGACATGACACCTTAACCTCGAACAACGTGGTGTATAGTGACAACGCACTTCAACCTGGGTGGCGCCAGTGACATAGCATCAATACTTTGTTATTCCTAACTGTCGGTTGAATCCTCAATTAGGCATGAGCTGAGGATTTAGCAAATTTTGATTTCTCAAAGTCTTATTGAATTAAGGACTTTGCGATTGATAACGAACATTCGACAGAATGAACGACTCCTCATCGGGTCCAACTACGTCTTAGACAGCGTAAGACAAACTCGAAAGAAAGAACTGCCTTAAGCATGCTCCTATGCAAAACAGTGTATGTACAGTGCATGCGATAGGGAAATCAGTAACACGTAGACAGTATATGGGGTTAGATGCAAGTAGATCCTACCCTGTAGGTACCTGTCCTAGTTTGGAGAGTTCTAATGCTTTGTATATGCAAAGGCCGGTTTTGATTCGTAACGGGTTCCTCGGACTAGGGCCACAGATATACCTCCCGTTGCCCGCGATATCGCTGAGCAACAGTCAAACGGTAGCATGACCCATCATCTTCGAAGGTTGTTGGTCATTCGGGGTCCCCGGGCTCCGGTAAACCGTGCCGGATTGCCAAAACGATCCAACGAGGCTTATTCCACATCGATGCAAATGAGATGCTAGAAATTGATTAAGAAGAAGAAGAATCACAAAATCGCAAAATACCTTTTCAAGCTCGGCTCACTTTATTTAGTCCATCTTTAGAGGAAACTACGCAAGTGAACAATCGAAAAAGTCCCAGATCAGATTGCCCGGACACGGGGTCCTGTTAAATCACCATTCCAGCCTTCGGCAGCGCGAAGCTCACCGTTTTGACAGACTTTTAAGGAATTGTTCACAAGTGTATTAAACTCTAAGTATGGATTAATATCGGTTCGATTGTTCCCCAGCAGAGTCGCCACTGTGGGCAGCATGCCCTGGAATTTCCGGATTCCAAATGCAAGGGCCCAGATCGAGGGAGCGCGAGCGGAAAAGAGGCAAGCGCTCGGAATACAGAGTCGCCACTCGGGTTTGAAGGTCCGACACCCAAGGAACCGTATTTCGAAGCACCTGCCGCGCTGTTTGATTTGAAAAAGTGAAGGCACCAGTCCGTCATAACCATATCTGGGTTCGGGAGCCAGGTTACGAGAGGGGAAGGGTTTTAAGGCACCCCTCTCGCCCAATCCGGAGATCGGTCTCTACTTAGACATTTTGTGAAAACTTTATGATTCTTCTTCTTCTTTAATCATTTTTTAGCCAGTTAGGGCGGGGGAACAGTTAATCGGGAATTAAACTGTAACAATTTGCAAGATGTGATAAATGGCATGGATGGATGGAAATACTATGAAAATAAGATAAGATTTAACCCTCTGATTAGAAATGAACCAAGCTGGTCAGAGAATGACTGTACCATACGCCATGGCCACCTTTGCATGCATGGATCTGCGTGCATGCAAACGACACCATCGCGCGACACACCCATTCTCTCGCGCGAGGATCCTGTCTCACCACGGGTTGAATTTTATCTCCTTCTGGGCTCTGGAAGGACCAGTGCACACCCAGGGGCAAACCAAGCAGTTTATATGGACTGAAAGTAAATAAACATTACTAATTATTACAAACAGAAACCAAATGAAAGGAAATGTAACCCCTAAACAGTGGGGGTATTGAAACAGAGACTAAGAGTCAAGCTGCAGATGCAAGGGCAGTTACTGGAATCAGTAGGACCCTCGCGCGAGACAGTAAGTCCATCGCGCGAGTGTCCTGACTGGACTTCCAGGAATTGCTTTTGCATGCTCTGGGCTCTGGAAGGACCAGAAACAACCCAGAAGCATTCCAACCAGATAAGTAAGCACAGAAAGCCAAGCTATTTGTTTTAACATGCAAAACAGTGATCTAAAAGGCTTACAAAGCTGTAAAATAAATAACAACATGAAAAACAAGAAAACCTAGCATCCCCAAACCCCACGAGGACTGTCGCACGAGACAGTGGACTGTCGCGCGTGAGTATGAGTCACTCGCGCGAGGGTATGCTTGAACCAATTTCTTGTAACTCTGCTGACTTTAGGACCAGAACTGGTATTGATTACCAATCCTGGCCCTGACAGCCCCCCTCAGGGATCAAAACAGTAAGCAGTAAAGGTGTTTATACCTTTGCTTGGAAAGTTTTGGAAAGATTTGAACAAGTTGAGAAGTTTGTGATGGAAAATGGAGTGAAGAAATGTATAGAAAGTGAGCTAGGGTTGAGAGCCTTTGTACTTGCAAGAGTTCTCAATCTCCTAAACTTTCAAAGTTAGTGAATTTTTGTGACTTAGTGACCCTTTCAAAGGAAGAACAAGGGGGGTATTTATAGGGGAAGCCAAGGGCCAAAGGTGGTGGCAAACACCCCCTTAGGACCAAACTTGGTGACTAAGCTTGGTGAAAAGGTGATGGGAAGGGTTGTGTGAGGTGTGTTCCCAAGGGCACACCGACAAGATACCTATGGGGAAAACGGGTTCGAAGCCTTGTAGCCCCCGGCAAGCAACCAAGTGGTGGCAAAGGTGAAAGTGGACAGCCCAGACCATCGCGCGATGGAATGGAACCATCGCACGAGTGTGTCCTCTGTCGCGCGTGGGTCAACAGTCAAATGTTTGACTTTGACCACACCTGGCAAAGCAGACTCTCGCGCGAGGCAATCACTCCCTCGCGCGAGGGTTAACTCTAGACCCAGTGTTGACCATCTTTAATTTCTTGGTTTAAGGGTTCAAATGGTTCAAAGGGGGTTCCACACACACCGAGTTCAAACCTTTCCAACCTGAAGACTGCTTTCTGATCTAGTTCATCATCGGGGAAACAAGAAACCGTAAGTAAATTAATCTGGAAGCCCAGATTGGGGTGTCTACAAATGGTAACCGAGTACCCTCAGTGGGTTGCAAACATCGTCCCCGTGCCAAATAAGGATGGTAAGATAAGGGTCTGTGTCGATTTCAGGGACCTTAACAAAGCCAGCCCCAAAGATGACTTCCCGCTACCACACATCGATGTGTTAGTTGATAATACCGCCGGCCACGCCTTACTCTCTTTCATGGATGGTTTTTCGGGATACAACCAAATCCTCATGGCTCCAGAGGATCGGGAAAAAAACTACGTTCATCACTGAGTGGGGGACATATTGTTATCGAGTCGTGCCCTTCGGACTAAAGAACGCCGGATCTACTTACCAGCGGACCGCCACGGCATTGCTACACGACATGATTCATAAAGAGGTAGAGGTCTACGTTGACGATATGATTGTTAAAGTCAAAGAGCGAGAGGGACATCTGCCCGCGCTCAGGAAGTTTTTCGAAAGAATCAGGAAGTATAAGATGCGTCTCAATCCCGCCAAATGCACGTTCGGGGTCACCGCAGGGAAAATACTCGGATTCATGATCACTACACGAGGTATCGAAGTCGATCCATCAAAGATCAAGGCCATCTTAGAAATGGAACCGCCGCGATCTGAGAAAGATGTAAGGAGTTTCCTGGGTAAGGTACAATTCATCAGTAGATTCATTGCAAAGCTGACCTCGACTTGCGAACCCCTATTCCGTTTGCTCAAGAAAGGAGTGTCGTTCGCTTGGGACGATAGGTGCCAGAAAGCTTTCGAAGCCATCAAGGCCTACCTGAACAAGCCACCAGTATTAACACCGCCTGTAACGGGAAAACCTTTGATCCTATACCTGTCAGTCACTTCGTCCTCAATGGGGTGTATGTTGGCACAGGAAGGAGATGATGGGGTTGAAAGGGCTGTTTACTACCTCAGTAAAAAGATGGTTGGACCCGAAGAGCGTTACACTCCCCTAGAAAAGACATGCTGGGCACTTGTATGGGCTTCCAAGAAGTTGAGGCATTATATGTTAGCCTACCCGGTCAGGCTAATATCTCGGATGGATCCCCTAAAGTATCTATTCGAAAAACCGGCCCTCACGGGTAGGATGGCACGGTGGTTGTTGATGCTGGCCGAGTTTGAATTAAAGTATGTCACCCGAAAGTCAGTGAAAGGAAGAGCTGTCGCAGAGTTCCTGGCCGATTGCCCAGTTGAGGGAGGGGAGGATGCCGAATTCAATTTCCCCGACGAAGACATAATGACGGTAGCCGAGGACATTTGGCAGTTGTACTTTGATGGAGCAGCCAACTAGAAAGGATTTGGAATCGGTGTATTGCTCATTTCGCCCGATGGATTGCACATCCTGTTAGCGTTCAAGCTTAACTTTGAAGTCACCAATAACCAGGCCGAGTACGAGGCTTGCATCGTGGGTATGGAGGCAGCCATTGAGATCGGCATAGAAAAACTGGAAGTCGTGGGAGATTCGAACTTGGTCGTGTCCCAGGCAAATGGTGATTGGAAAGTCAAGGAAGAAAAACTAAAGCCATATCACCACGATCTCGAAGATCTCATCCCCCACTTCACCAGGGTAACATTCACTCATGTCCCGAGATTCAAAAATCAATTCGCAGACGCTTTGGCAACGTTGGCATCGATGGTCGAGATCCCTATTGGCGTAAAGTTAAGACCGATCGTGATAGAACAAAGGGATACTCTAGTCTACCAGTATGTCATGACGATCGAAGAACCCGATGATGGTCAGCCATGGTACTTCGATATTTGGAGATATGTAGAAAGAGGAGAGTACCCCATGGGAGCAAGCAAGAAGGACCGAATCGCTCTCCAAAGAATGGCGGCTCAATACATTATCTGTGGAGGGAACCTATACCGAAGATCACACTGCGGTACGCACAAGTTATGCGTCCATGGGAAAGATGCGAAGAGGGTAATGGAGGAAGTCCACGAACGTGTATGTGACCCTCACATGAATGGTATAATGCTCGCTAAGAAAATCCTCAGGCAAGGATACTTCTTGACCACTATAGGTGTCAAACGTACCGTGCCGACACGGCACGACAGGGGCACGACACGGTTAAATGTGGCACGGCACGGGCACGGGCACGGTCGTGCCCTGGCACGACACGGTCGTGCCCTGGCACGACACGAAAACGGCACGGTCTTAGTGAGCACGGGCACGACACGACACGACACGGTTTTAGTAGGCACGCGGCATGGCACGGGGCACGGAAGTGGGCGGGCACAGCACGGGCACGGCACGGAAGTTGGCCTGGCACGACACGACACGACACGGTTTAGCCGGGCACGGGCACGGGAACGACACGATAGTTGAACGGGCACGGCACGGCATGACACGGGTTTAACGAGCACGGCACGGGTTTGATGGGCACGGGCACGGCACGAAAGTTGGCCTGGCACGGCACGACACGGGCACGGAAAAACAAAAAAATAAAAAAATAAGCCAAATTTTTTAGTTTATAAAAAAAAAAAAAACTAAACAATTTCTATTCGGTAAAAAATATTTGATTACCTTTACAACTAAGATATTTAGTTTTAAAAAAACTATTTCTTAAAAAAATCATGTTTTTAAAAAATTATCAATTTTTATTCGGTAAAAAATATTTGTTTTGTTTTTGTTAGTAAATAGGCTTTGGACAATTGGTTTGTAAATTTAACATTACAAGATAACAAGTAAAATTAAAAAACTTATGAAAATATTTATGGTGCAAGAGTAATTTAATACGAAAGAAAATGTGCAAGAGTCGTATATCCCTAAATCTAACGAGAAATAAGAAAAAAAATCTCAAACTAAAAATAAGAAAGAAATACATAGTAAAAATAAGGGGAAAAAAAACTAAAAAAAAAAACCAAAAAGGAATTGGCTTTCTTAGGACTTGAACCCAGGTCCCTTGGTTCTATTATACACAATCAAACCACTATGCCACCAATTAACTTGTGTTATGAATTTGAAACATTAATATATAATATATAGCTCTATGATATAAAAACAAGACCATCAAGCAGTAGCCACACAATCGCAATGCAATCACGACGATCAATACTATTCAATGCGTTCATTTTATTGTGTATAGTGTTTTAATCATGAGATCTAATTTTTTCCTGCGTTGGATTTTGAAATCTCTTTCATCGGCACGTTGTTTCATTGTTTGATTGAATTCTTTTTACGTCCAATCAAGTATGTAACGATAAGCATTTTACTTGATTATTGGCATGAATGATCTAATCCCTCCCACATAAAAGTTAGATGGTTCCGATTTTTAAAAAATAACTTAGGCGGCCCTTAAGTAGTGTATTATAGGACTTTAATGCCTGTAGAAGCACCGAATGTGTTCCGATCATGTGGTTTCCGACATTCGATTATCATCTATTCAGGTGAGAATGATAAATTTGATAAGACGTTAAATCGTAACGGTTTAGATCGAACATTCGGAAAAAAGAGTATGCAGCTACCTTTCAAATCTATACATTGAATTTAGTTGGTTATGAACTAAGGTATTCTGCTATAGTCTAATGTACGTTAGCCACACGATTACAAAACAAATATGACGATCCATTCCGTTCATTTTGTTATTCTCTATGTTTTAATGACTCTCACCAATTTTTGGGTCTATCGGGTTTTAAAAACTCCTTCATCGGGACGTATATTCATTAATAGAAAAATGAACGTTATGAACAATCAAGTATATAACGATAACCAAATTACTTCATTTTTTGCAAGAATGATATAATCGCTCCCACATAAAAGATAGACGGTTCCGATTTTCAAAAAACAGCTCGGGCGGCCCTCGAGTGATGCATTATAGGACTTTACGAGAATTTTCTGCTATTTGGTGGCATGGTGCACATAGACTGTGGTGTGACATATGCACACAATCACACCCACATTTGGTATATATAGAAAGCGTCCGGCTGCCCTAGCAGCCCACCACCACAACTCTCTCGTCTTTCTCACTCTCTGACTCTCTCATTCTCTCTCTCTCTCTCTCTCTCTCACAACGTCTCTCCGAGAGACTAAGACGCCAGTGGCACTCGGCAGGCCCTAGCATCTTCTCTCTCTCTCTCTCTCTCTCTCTCAAACGAAACCCAGACTCAAGCGGAAAACTCAAACCCGAGAACCAGATCCGACTCATCTGAGTTGCCGTTGTCGTTCAGGGCCTTCAGGTCCTCAGCCTCAGGCGTTCAGCTCACGGTCACCGCCGTTTGCTCCCGAATAGCGCTATCTCTCTCTCTCACTCTCAAGTTCAGCGGTTCAAGCTTATAGTTTTTGGTATATATATATATCTCTCTCTCTCTCTCTCACTCTCAAGTTCTCCGTATGAGGTTTTGACTTACAAGTATCCGTTTTTGGTATATATCTCTGTTATTGGTGCATGACGACATAGTAGCACTGTAGCAGCTTAAGTTAAATAGATTTGGAAATGCATTTTTCGTTGTTTTGGAGGTTTTTTTGTCCATGTGATTTCAGTTGCTTTTGGGGCTGGAGTGATCGAGGAAGTTCACATCCAACGTGATACGGGCAAGCAAATCAAGGTACACCATTTTGTTGCCTTCTCAATTGCTCGTATGTGTTAATCACATTGAAGTTGTTTAGTGCCTTAGGTGTTTGATGAGTTTGCAATATGAATTGGAAATTGACATTCAGATTTGAGCCTTTTTTTTGAACATTAGATATGTTACTCTATCATTCTTCAGTGAAATTGACATTTTGTTCTGGTACGAAGCAGAACCATGATACCTATGTTTCATGTTTTTTGGCTCCTCAGAAGTGTGGAAAAGTCCACTCAATCTGGCCACATAACTAAAATGCCAATTTGAATGCATATTTTATTTGGAAAAGTCCTGAATCGTAGAAGTTGTTAAGACCATATAGTGGAAGCTAGTAATGTAGATCCTCTAGTCCATGGGATCACTTTTGATGACCTGGACAAATCCATGAGTCAATAGAAATCTCAGAAGGGGGAACAGATTGAGGTAGAGAATATTCACTTGAAAATAGAGGGGACGTTTTTTTTTTTTGGGAACAGATTTGGGAAGTACTTTACATAAATTGATGCAATCGGAGGGCTGTAGATGGGATGGAAGAACCTACTGAAGTTGGTTAAGCCTCTGTATGCCACTTGTTGTGCACCAAACTTGTTGGTTTAAGAAAGCATCTTGTTCCCCCCCAAAATAACCTTGTTCAGGAAACAAAGTTACATTCCTTGCAAGTGGAATTTATAGTTCATCAAGAAATGATTCACATATCTTTATGCGCATATAGTTAATAAATGAATCCTCTCTCTCGAAAAACCACGTTTTGCAATTGAATTTGTTAGCTAACAGTAACAGTACCTCTTAGCATATCCTGTATAATAGTATTGCTACTTTCAAATGTGATTATGAATTGTTCTGCAGACTGAGCTTTGATCAAATACTATTTTCGTGCTATTGTTTGGAGAACAGAACACTAGTTGAGCAACTGGCAAGAGCCAAGAGTGAATCCCATCGACTTGAGTGGCAATGAGAAGTTGGCTTTCTGGATCAATTTATACAATGCACTAATAATGGCACGTCTCTCTCTCTCTCTCTCCATCTACTTGATGCGTTCTTGAGTTGCCGTTTCCATTTCCAATTTATTTTACTGTTTGATTGCATTGCTTAGCCGAGGTGGTGGCATAACCCCTCGCATATTCTGCTTGCTCAGTTGAGGTGGCAGCCTAGCCCCTCCAGTCTGTTAGTTTGTTGGTAGTTTGTTAATCATTACTCATTAGGATTGAAATATTGAATACTACGATATACAAACTTAAGAACATTAGAGGCACCGACGCATCGGGCACCGGAATGTGTGTTTTTTGGGAAGATTTTTTTGAGACGAAAATCGGTTGCCGGTTGGTGATGTGTATACGAAAATTGATGGCACAACTTGGCACGACACGACACAAGATTAAGGGCCGGCATGGCACGGCACGACACGAACGGACAAAAAAAGGCACAACACGACCCGACCCGACAAAAAAGGCACGGCACGACGCGGCACGATTAATTAATCGGGCACGGTACGACACGATTTAAAAAAGGCACGGCCCGACAAAGCAAAATGGCACACCACGGCACGGCACGCCATGGCACGGGCACGGTAAAGGCACAGCACGCCATGGCACGGGCACGGTAAAAGCACGGCACGCCATGGCACGGGCACGGTAAAGGCACGGCACGACATGGCACGATGAAGTAAACGGGCACGGTACGACACGACACGAAGCACGGTTTGGCACGGAAGAAAATGGCACGGCACGGCACGGCACGACACGTTTGACACCTTTATTGACCACCATGGAAACGGAATGTGTGGAATATGTGCGAAGGTGTAGAAAGTGCCAAATTCATGCTAATCTCACGCATGTCCCGCCGCATGAGCTGCAACAAATGACCTCACCATGGCCTTTCTCGACATGGGGAATTGACGTCATCGGAAGGATAGTGCCGGCAGCATCCAATGGTCACAAGTTCATTTTAGTAGCCGTCGATTATTTCACAAAATGGGTAGAAGCTGCTTCCTATGCCACTTTGACTGCGGTTCAAGTTGCATATTTCATCAAGCAAAATGTCGTTTACCGGTACGGGGTCCCCCAAGCTTTCGTATCCAATAATGGACGAGCCCGGGAAGTTTTGGATGAGTTCCAAATTCAAGTGCACAAATCAACGACTTATCGGCCACAGACTAATGGCGCCGTGGAGGCCGCCAATAAGACAATCAAAGCCATTCTGGAGAAGACCATTCAATCCGCAAGGGACTGGCATGAACAACTACCCTTGGCTCTGTGGGGGTATCGCACATCTGTGCGAACACCAACGGGAGCAACCCCCTACTCTTTGGTTTACGGAATGGAAGCAGTGCTCCCCATCGAATTGGAAGTCCCATCTCTTCGAACTATGATTGAATGTGAAATCCAAGAGGCAGAATGGTTGAGCAATCGGTTCGAAGAAACTTATGCTATTCGATGAACGCCGGTTAAGGGCTCTTTACCACATCCAAGGGTACCAACGAAGGATTGCACGGGCATTCAATAAGAAAGTGAAACCCAGGAACTTGGTAGAAGGTGACATGGTTTTGAAGGAAATCCGGGCTCCGGTTTACGACCCACGAGGAAAGTTTCGACCAAAGTGGTCTGGGCCGTACATTATCAGGACCATCCTTTTCGGAGGAGCTACGCAACTCATCGACTTGGACGGAAACGAGTTCTCAACCTTGGTCAACTTGGATCAACTCAAGCGCTATTACCCCTGAGAGAAGCTCGCTAGGCTGAAAACCGCAAGGGCGGGCAGTCCTAGGCAAAAATTAGAGCAAAACCTACTAGGATGAAAACCCGTCAGGGCATCCTAGGCAAAAGTTAAGGTATACAATAAATGAGCTCGCTAGACCGAAAAACCGAAAGGGCGGTTCTAGGCAAAAGTTAGAGCGCAAAAGGAGAGTGTTAAAACCAGAGCGAACCCTACCCTGAACTACGTCATGACCTGATTCCTTCGCCAGGAGGATACGTAGGCAGTCTCACATTGAGACCCGGTCACAATCCATCAAAATAAAAAGATTCAGGTTGAGAAGGTTTGAAAAACAAAAGTCGAGAAGGGGGAAACCCTCCAAGACTCGCTTTTATTAACACGATTACTTCTGCTACATAAGGTTGGGCAAAACTTTCAAAACCAAAAGAAATACAACATAATGAGAAGAGGGTCCACAATTTATTCAACGGTCAGGGAAGTAGGATCGAGTCAGTTTCCTTGGGCTCCAGCCCTCGCTGCGATGTCCCTCCTAAGCCACTTTCGATAGCTCCCGCGCATCGCCACAGAAGGATAAGGATGTGCGTCGGTCACCTCGCGTGTCATCCAAAAGCGCTGGTAGTGGCAAAGAACCGAATGGCTGAAGAGAGGCAGAACCACATCCACGAGAACCTCGGCAGGGGCCTCCTGCCTCAAACCTAGCTGTCGCTGGATGCGATAAGGGATGTAGAAGGTAAAAGCTCCCAAACCAGCAAGAACGACCCACTAGGGGCCCATATAGTGCACTGTCATGGGAGGGAGATCCAGCCATCGGCACCTCCAAGCAATAGTCTCCGCTCGCCGGCGCCTGAGGAAGTCGACCCACTCGACCCTGCTCCTGTCCTCAAACTCGAAGCATCGCTGAGATAGTAACCTCGCCTCATATGACCAATTGCCAGAAGGAATGGTCAGCACATTCACCTTGTCACAAAGCCAAATCTGTGGGAAGAGAGAAAACAGGTAAGAAACCGTAGAAAGCCAAGCTGAGTGTTGAGGTAAAATGAGAACGTGAAAAAAAAAAAACCCGAAAAAGGAGAGCTGAGTGAGAAGCCAACCTGTAGGAGAAGGGGGCTGCCACCGAAAGTCTCGGTCCCTCCAGAACGAACCTTGTCCAAACCAATCAACGTCTCGGCCAAAACCATCGGAATCACGTCCTTTCGAGCCTCTACCTGAACAGCAACGCTAACCAGCGCTGAACTAGCGTGACCGGTAGAAGGAACTAAGAGATAGGCCGCAAGCAGGCACATGCAGAGAACAGTCATGCGTCGAGTCTGATAAGTCATGTCTCCAAGATCGCCAGGAGGAGAAAATAGCTCGATAAGGCGCACGACATTAAGATGGCCATTCCTAACCAAGTAGCGAGCAGCACCATCACCCAATCCAAGGGCCGCAGCCAAGACTTCGTAAGCGCTCAAGACAGCGGAATGATGACTTCCCCTGAACCAAAGCCCTCGAGGTACGCACGGAACTCCTCGACAGTGGGACAAAGCTCCTGATCGCCAAACCGGAACACGTGAACCTCCGGATCCCAGAAACTCACAGCTGCCCTCAAAAGTTCAGGGCGAAGATGGATGTTGCGAAGGTACCGCATGGAATAGAGACCATGAGCTCGGAAGTTGAGCCAATCAACACCTTCCATCGAAGCCAACCATGGACGAAGTGAACCGGTAAGAGAAAGAGCCATTTCAAGAAGTAAGGAAAGAAGATGGAAGTTGAATGAGGTGAGGAGAATGTGGTATAAGAGAGCCTAAATTTATAGGAGAGGTAGAAGGACAACTTCAACTTTCAAAGAGCCTCGGGTTTTAAAAGCGCAAGTTTTCCATGAGTCCAACATCGAGAAAAGCTTGGTCAAGTCCTAAAAGGTGCAAGACAGACATGCACTGGCTCAGAAATGCCACTGCATGGGTCAAACCTCAACCCCCGAGCAATCTGCCTTGGGAAACAACAAAACAGTAATCTGTCAAAAAAGTGCCTCGCACGGCACCTTGATGGATCGCACGGCATGTTGAAACCAGAAAAGTCCCACGGCAAGGTGATTAGGGTACCCTGAGGCAGATTCCTACCCGCACGGCACCTTGGTGTATGCGCACGGCATGTTAACTCTGCATTTCTGCAGTTTTTTGGCAGCAACACCTCAAAGTGGAATCAAGGCTCTACGAAGCACCAACCAGCGCCTAAACACACTCTAACGGGTATTTGGGACTTCAGGAATGTTTCATTTCAAGATAACTCCCGGGATTCGTCGTCGTGGCACGAAAACTCGATAAAATCTGTTTCTTAAGCCATGTCAAGGAGTCAAAATCCTTTTCAGGTCATTCTAAGTCGTTCTTTCGAGTCCTACAGGTCATAATGGTCAAAAGTGACTTAGTCCAAGTTCCGGTTCGTGTCCAGAGTCAAAACTCGAAAATGTCACATGTTAGAGTCAACGTTTTCCTACTTTTCGAGTATATTCCAGAGGCAAAATAGAATTTCCGAGCATCATAGCAAGATTCAAAGGTCATTATTGTCTCATATTCATGTCCGGAGCCAGTTACGAAAATGTCTATATAAAGTCTTGTATGCAGAGTCTACTTTACAATGGTTTGCTTGCCTTCTTTGATTTCTATTCCACTGTCAATATACTTCAATTGTTAATATGTCCCTCCTCACAAACCTCACATTCAGCTCAGCGACTAGTTGCACAGTTCGGTTAATGTTTTAGTTATTCAGTTTTTTTTTTTCGTGCAAACAAAAGAAAATTGAATGACATAAACAATGAAAGAACAAAATCTCTGTATAAATCCAAAAGCATCCATGAGTCGAGTACAAAAAGGGGCACAATGACCCAATGATCGAAGTCCTATCTACCAGGAGCAAACAGGCGCCCTACAAAAGAAGCACGTAGGCTCTGTCAAAAACGCAAAACAAAAGAGGAGCTCAACTCTCATCCTCATCCTTGCCCTCGCTCTCCTCCTCGTCCTCTACGGAAATCTCCTCGTCCGCAGGAGAGCTGCTCGCCGCCTGAGTGCCGGTCACCCTAGGCACAGTATATCCTGAGGTGACCTCCAGGTCAACGTCTATAGGCTCGGGTGTATCATCCTCAGAGACGTCAATAGGCTCGTCCTCGGTCCCTACAGAGCGTCGTGTCCTCTTCGATGTCGGCTCCTCCCGCGAGCTGGCAGAGGACACCTGTCGTACTATCGAGCGGACGGACTTCCGCCGCAACCCTCGTGTAGCCCCTCCTCTGGCCTGCAATGGTACAAGCATTCGTACAACATTTGCATCATAATCATAATATAAACGATAGGAGTAAAGCAAATGACTGAAGTTCGAGAGTATACCATCGACCCACCGACGCGAGGCAACACCTCCGGAGGGTGGCCCATGGCGTACTGCCTCACCAACTGCTCCAGGCCCATCATGGCCTCTGCCATCTCCTTCACGTACCCTGGAGGAGCCTGCAATGAAGGAAATTGATCAGAATGTGCAAACAGAGCGAATGTACAGAAGATTGAAAGCATGATATACCTGAGTAAGGAACCCTGGAGCCTCGACAGGAGGACGTGGCACCGCGTCCAAACCAAGGACTCCCTGAGGGGTCGTCACGTCCACTGTCCAAGAGAGGACGGAGGGCTAGCACCACTCGGGCTGCACCTCACCGCGACCTCTGTCGCCGCCACGACCCCGTCTCCTCCGGCCCGACTCGCTCTGTCTCTCTTTCTTCCCACTTTTTCTTCCGGCACCTCTCTTGCCGCTGTCGCCTCCCAAGCAGACGTATCCCAGACCCGCCATCAGATACTGGGAACAGTACTCCGTGAGTCGGCAAAGACGGCCAAAGCCTCAAAAACGGCTCCAACTCGAGGTCCGGCTGTGAATCGCCGACCTCCCTCCGCTGTACCGGGTCTGTCCTCTCCACTAGAGCGGGAAGCAGAGGGACTCGAAGAAGGCCCGGCCTCGGCCGATCGTGTGACACTCGGTCACCCAAGTACCATTGCCAGCAGTAAGGACTCGAGAAGCACTCTTCCCCTAGCAACCACCCTACTGTGCAATGTAGGGGATCTCAAAGCGGTCCCACACCCGCCAATGGACCTGTCATTAAGGATAAGCAATGTCAAAAATCATGTTTATATAAAGATGAGCAGGAAATAGAAATGAAAGTGCTTTAGTACCTGATCCAGACGCAGCTCGTCCAAGTAAAGTCGGAAGGCGCCCAGCTTGCCTCTTCCCTTCTTCACGCCCTTGTACTCTGTCGACCAGCGTAGGGCTCGGGGAAGTATCGTGTCGTCAGGACACGTAGTCTCCGGAGGGTACATCCCTATCACCTCATACGTCCAAAGCTGCAATTCAAGACATTGAAAGTTAGCACAAGATATATATTGAATTGATATAAATGGAAAGCTAACTATTCATGAGAAAGGAAAAGAAATGTACCTCCCAAACCCTCCAGGTAGCCTCCGAGACTCACTCCGGCCCCACGGGAAAGAGAGCCCATAAAGGCATAGCACGCCCCCAGTGCTGCACCTCCCCAGTCGAGGCGATCTCCCGACGCCCTCGTGGCGGGAGAAGCGAAAGGTGCACTCGGTTGCTCTTGTTAAACAAGGACGCACCAAGTAAGTATAGCAGAAACACCTCGCCATCTGCTCCTCCTCCGCCCGCCGGGTCGGGAGCCTCTCATCCAAAACCTCGGAGCCGGGCGTGCCGCATCGTCCCCTTCGCCTCGGCTCGTGTCCCAAAGATCGCCATGAACGCCGCCGCCTCCCTGTGGCAGCGTCAAAAGGGATAGGGTCACCTCCGACCCTGAGACCGGTGATCGCCGCAAAGTCCAACGGCGTCACGGTCAGCTCACCGAAAGAAAAGTGGAGGGTATTCGTCGTGTCCCACCACCTCTCAGCCAGAGCCCTCACCACCGGGCGGTCGTTGCACACGCCCCTCGCAAGTACCCCGACGAACTCCCCGAAGCCCGCCAGCCTCACTATCTCCCGCGAAGCCTCGGGCAACCTCTCCCAAAACGTCGGCACAGCCGCCGAACCTCCGTAACACGAGAGCGAGATCGCCTGTTGCAACAAATCAGCAAATATTCAGTAAACAGGCATGGCATGCAATACAATGGTATACTTGGATGTAACGAAACGGAAATACGATGCATTGGAATACAGACATACCTCGTCTCGGCGCAAAGAAAGGTGCCGCTGAGGGTCCCTCAGGACCAGAGCCTCGTCGTAAGTTGGCCTCCGCGGCGTGTAAGGGTCAAAAAGTGAAGGCACCACCACGTGCTGAAAGGGCACGTAGGCCGCCTCGTCGTAGGGCCCTCGCCCCTGCAACGCCAGTGTCGCCTCAGCCACCACAGTGACGTGAGGAGCCGTCACCCCGGCCTCCTCAGCTCGCCTCTCCTCAACCCTCGGCTCCCTGGCACCTCGGCCCTAACTCACAGTAACTCCGCCTCGCGAGCCGCCAGTTAAGCGTCCGCCAACCCAGGAAACTTGTGCACCAACTCCAGCACGTCCTCCATGGACGTCGTCGCCAAGTAGTCACCCGTGCCTATGGGGCGTGACGACCCTGCACCTGCGCCACTACCCGCAAATAAGGGCGGCGTGTCCTTCACTACCGGCTCCACCCCTGGCTCCACCACCGGCTCGTCCTCAACAATGGGGGCCTTCCCCAAGTCAGTCCGAGGCTCTCTCACGGGAGAGGCCTCCGTCTCCTCCACCACCAAGTCTAAACCACCACCACTGTGACCCTCCGTAGTCTTCTCCTCGACGCTAGCCGCCGCCTCCGAGCGGCCCGAAACCCCAACATCGTCCCTCGACTCCACTGCACCGGGAGTCTCCGTCTCTTGGCCGTACCCGGCCAATACTATGCTGCCACCATCATCACGACCACTACCGACCACTGCACCGACTGGGGCTGTGGTCTCCTCGGCCAGAGCCGCCCGGTCCGAGACCCTCGTGATCTCCGGTACACTCTCAGCCATAGCTACATCCTCCGGAACGATCGGAGGCGAAGTAACGTCACCGGGTGCGTCCCTGGACTCCATGACCGTAATGTATGAGAGATGGAGAGAGAGAGCAGTCGGGAGGGAGAGAGAGAACAGTCGAGAGAGAGAGAGATGACCGAAAGAGAGAGAAAGAGATGATCGAAAGAGAGAGAGATGATCAAGAGAGAGAGATACCTTGAGAGAGAGAATGATCGAGAGAGAGAGATACGTTGGGAGAGAGAGATAGCAGAGACCGAGAGAGAGAGAGAGGGAAATTCGAACGTGCGAGGTGTACTGTGTACACCTCGCGTATTTATATATATTCCCCGAACCGAACCGCCTGGAAATCAATTCTGGACCGGGTTCACAGCCAGCCAAGCCGCGCGGCACTTTGGACGGGTCGCACGGCACCCTGGACGAACATGCAGTACATTTAATTTACGTTACCGTGCGTCCCTAAATCAGCTGCGCACGGCGCGTTGATCTGTTTCGGCAGTCTGCTTCCTGAAAGCAGTTTGGCATTTTCACGTTCGATTCGATTCAGAGTTAGGGAGAGAGATGTGAGAAAAAGGAAGAAGAAAAAGGACTTTTCATTGATAACACCCGGGGTAACCCCCGGGATTTGTCATTACATTTCAAAAAAAAAAAAAGAGAAGAAAGAGAAAAACAACAAAAACAACTACAGGGCCTACTGCCCTTCTTCCTTTTTCCTCTTCCTTCTTCTCCTTCTTCCTCCTCTCCTCTAGCCCCCGTCTCAATCGCTCGCCCCATCCGAACGATCGTCCGAACCGTTCGGATTCCCCTCGGAATCCTCCACGGTGTCGTCAGACCCGCGCTCCGGTGCAAACTCGGGGTCATGCTTGTCGTCAAGTTGGTCAAATGCAAAGTCCTGCAAGTTGGAGACGGCACGACAAAGGGTACAGATGGTGGTGATCAATCGTGCGAGGGCCATCTCGGCTTCGAGAGACGTCACCCGGGCTGCTAAATCGTTGTTCGCCATCCGAGAACCTTGAGAACAGCCTGCTCAGAGAAGAGAGAAGAATATAGAAAGACTTCAGAGATTTTGTTGATAAGTGCATAGATTAAGGCACCCCCTCCCCTTTTAAAGAAACCCCGGCCGACGAAAGGGCACGCCTGAATTAATGGCACCCTTAAACCTGCCAACTGTTCTCGAAAATCGAAAGGGTGCTTAGCAGAACGAGGTGCCGCGCGCCTTCAACCTTGACCGCACGGCACCCTGGCTCCAGAAGTTTAAATGTTTTCTCGAAAATTGATCCAATCAGCCACCAAAATCCTCTTGGAAACTCAATCCTCAGCTGTTTTGTAGTAAAGGTCCCTTAGAATGCCGTGCATCGGTTACGGCGCCATTTAATCCCCCGGGAATTTGCCGTATTCGCCTTCTTCTCGGCATTCGTCCTCCGGGACTCATCGTGACTGGTTCAAGGATCCGACATATTTTCCCCAGCAGGTCCAAAATTCAAAATTCAATTTTCGCCTTCAGAGGGCTCGTCTCAAAAATTCAAAATTCAATTTTCGCCTCCTGAGGGCTCGTCTCAAAAATTCAAAACTGAATTTTCGCCTCCCGAGGGCTCGTCTCAAAAATTCTAAATTGAATTTTCGCCTCCCGAGGGCTTGTCTCAAAAATTCTAAACTGAATTTTCGCCTCCCGAGGGCTCGTCTCAAAAATTCTAAATTGAATTTTCGCCTCCCGAGGGCTCGTCTCAAAAATTCTAAATTGAATTTTCGCCTCCCGAGGGCTCGTCTCAAAAATTCTAAACTGAATTTTCGCCTCCCGAGGGCTCGTCTCAAAAATTCTAAAATTGAATTTTCGCCTCCCGAGGGCTCGTCTCAAAAATTCTAAACTGAATTTTCGCCTCCCGAAGGCTCGTCTCAAAAATTCTACAACTGAATTTTCGCCTCCCGAGGGCTTGTCTCAAAAATTCTAAACTGAATTTTCGCCTCCCGAGGGCTTGTCTCAAAAATTCAAAATTCAATTTTCGCCTCCCGAGGGCTCGTCTCAAAAATTCTAAATTGAATTTTCGCCTTCCGAGGGCTCGTCTTGATTTTCGCCTCCCGAGGGCTCATCTCGCTTTTCGTCTCCCGAGGGCTCGTCTCGAGTCTTTCACAATACTTTGAATGACACACCGCACCGCAGGCACTTTTTTGCATAAGTTTGTCCTCCGGGACTCGTTTCTCGCATTGCATTGTCCCAATTGAACTACGCTGGTCTGATCCCTACAACGGGGTACGTAGGCAACTCTCCGAGCGCGACCACCATCATATTTACTTACAGTCTTCGTTTTGTCTCTGGCCAAAGGCACTAGAGCAACGGATTGGGATGCCTATTCTTTAAGCGTCACTCGTACCAACTAAGGGTATCCGAGTTACGTTAAAGAGGGACTACTGTAGACACCCCAATCCGGACCTCGGAGAGTCTTTGTCCACCCCGTTGATGAAATAGAGGGAACGGTACCTTCGCGAGCTTGAAAAGGATTTCTCTAAAACCCAAAAGCCCAGATAAAAGCCCAAACAAAGCCCAAAAGAACCCTGGACCGAAGGAAGAGGAGCCGTGCGGAGCAGAATTGGAGCGCACGGCACCTTGAAATTCAAAGAGTGGCCGTGCGCGGCAGTCCTTAACCGCACGGCACTTTGAGCAAAACGGCCGATCGGCTCGTAAAGTCGCCGCCACGCCAGGTGAGCCACATGACTGCTCGGCTCACAAAATGCACTTCTGGCCCGCCCAGAAAACACCTCCACCATTTGAATTCAAAATCCTTAGCCATTTGCCTATAAATTAACCCCTCCACTCAAGGGAAAGGGGTCCCTCTTAGCCTTTCTTTTGAATCCCTCTCTTGCCTTTCTCTTGGCTTTCTCACTCTACTTTCTCTCTCTAAATTTCTACACCCACTTTCTTATTTCCATTGCCATTTCCAAGCTTTAAAGAATGTAATTCCCAAAAGACCTTCTTTAAGTGCTTTCACTCACTCCCTCCTCATCATTGAAGTTGATCCTTCATTAACTTCAAAGTCTTATCACCCCCAAAACACCTTATCTTCCCTCACACCCGTGCTCCTTTTGTCTCATTCAACCTCTTCCCTCCACATCCACGACGATCCATCCATATCCTAGTCTCAAAGGTCCTCGATCAAGCTCGAAACCACAGGTATAAACTAGTTTCCTCGGACTAGACTGCTCGGTCACGGGGGACCTTCATCAAAAGGTCTAACCCTTTTGGTTAGATCGACCAAAAATCCATTTTTCGTAAAATAAAACTAACACTGTCGAGGTTGGGGAACCGCTGTCTGGTTTCCAGACGCGCGGCACCTTGACCCTGAGCGCACGGCATCTTGCTTGCTGCTGCCTTGGTGAGCAGGCTGCTTGGATCTGAGTTTCCATCTGTTGTGGTTACTTGTATTTGCTGTTTACTGCTTCTGTTGCTTTTAAAACAAGACCATATCTACAAGCCATGTTCCAACTTCTTTAAAAGCTTTTCAAGTTCATCCCAAATGATTCAATGTGTTAAAAACTACTTTAAAATCATGTTTTGAGGAAAGCAATGATGTTTTTGGGATGATCCGACTGCTGTGAGGCTTCTGATGAGTTGTCTTAAAGACACACAAAGAAAGCAGTGGGCTAAATAATGTTTTGAAGGTCTGCAACAGTCTGACAGAAGAGCAGGTACCACGCACGGCACGTTGAGGTACCGCGCGCGGCATCTCAGGGTGCCGTGAACAGTTTACTGGGGTCTAAACAGTCTGCTCAGCATTGTTTGTTTCTCCTGCTCACGTCACTTTATCACTAATGTACAGATAGCACCACACGCACGTCAACGTGATATATTTTCCCATGTCCCTTCCCCGTTTCGTGCCTTTTAAAAAGAGTTTGATATTCCAAAAGATATTGAAAATTCCCTCTTTTGAAAATATCAAGTAGAGACCGGTTTTACCGGGCGAGTGGGGTGCTTTTTTAAAGAAAAAAACCTTCCCCATTCATAATGTGGCTCCCAAACCCCACATCTCGACGTTTTCGCTAGATCAAAAGCCTTTTTCGAACCACTCCTCGGTTTCTCGGGTGACCCATCTCAAAAACCCGGGTGGCGACTCTTCGAGTTAGCGCTTTTCGGGGCGCGGGAGCCCACAGCGTGCTGATGCAGAACGGGAAAGTTGTAGCCTATGGATCGCGACAACTTCGACCACACGAGAGGAATTATCCTACTCATGACTTAGAATTGGCCACTGTAGTATTCGCCCTCAAGTCGTGGCGTTACTATTTGTGGGGAGAACAATTCGAGGTCTTTACCGACCATAAAAGCCTCAAGTACTTGTTCACTCAAAAGGAGTTGAACCTGAGGCAGCGTCGATGGATGGAGTATTTAGAGGATTACAAGTTTACACTCCAATACCACCCCGGCAAGGCTAATGTAGTAGCTGACGCCCTGAGCCGAAAGGATCGGGCGCGGAAGGCCAAGAATGCCGTTAAGGAATGGGAGATGGTGAATACTTGTGGGCTACCACAGCCCCGGGTGGAATCGGGGCGGCCCGAAAAGAAGGCGCCACGCCGTTTCTTGGATTTTGAAAATTTTTGAAGAGTCGCCACCCGGATTTGTGGTTTGTCACCCGAGAAACCGTTTTGATTAAAAATGATTGATTTGAATTGAAAACCAGAGATTATTTTGGATTCGGAAACCATGTTACGAGGGGGGAAGGGTTTTACGGCACCCCCCCTCGCCCGATTTGGAATCGGTCTCTACTAAACATTTGTGGGATTTTCAAAGGTTTTATTTCATTTAGTCACTTAGCAAGTATTCACAGATATACATCAAGTACAGGAGGTGCATGCATGTGCAAGTGTACAGTGAATAAATGAAGAATGGTGATGAAATGCAAAAATGCTAGAAGCTGGAAATCCCTGTCACTAATCCACTCTCGAGCGCTCGGAAGCATTCCCGAGCGCTTGGGAGTATTGTATGCCCAATCCTGCAAATCACGTTAGCGCAACAGAATACAACAGAACGTAATACTCGAAATATAAACTAAAATAACATTAATCATGTCTCGGGCTCAACAGGGGATTTAGCAGAATGGGATGAGACTCCATTCTTCTAAACCATGCACCACCACCTTTCTGGAAAGCAGCTTTATATTCATAAGAGCAAAAAGGGATACATTCATGGACATGCAAAGACAGCATATGGATCAAACTGGAAGGAAAAATAGATTAGAGCTACATGCAGACACTCTCAAGCGCTTGGGAGTGTTCCCGAGCGCTTGGGAGTCTTCCACACTCCAAGACTACTTTCGTTCCACTGATGCACTCTTTGTAGTACACTGGTGTACTGGATCTTGTGTTTTTGAGGTATGAAAAAGATTTCTCTTTTCAAATCCAAGGCTTAAACCCTTTTGCATGTTCTTAAATAAAATGGTTTTCCCTTATTCGTTCTTTTCAAAAGAAGATCATCTATACCAATGCACTTAAAATAAGTTGAAATGTTTAAAAATACACCCTACTCTTCATGCATGTCCATGTAAACGCTTGAAAGAAAGAAAACTGGTTTGGAGCCACTCTCAAGCGCTCCAGAGTAGTTCCGAGCGCTCGGGAGTGCTTCCAGTGAGCTGGTACAGAGAAATGTATTTGCACCCCTTTGCTCTTGTTGTTACACCAAGGTTACACCAAGGTCTCTCAACCCATACTCAGTATTAAAGACTGAGAGGGCTGAGGGACCTCCCTCAGAAAGAAGATACAGCCCTATTCTTATTGGTTTTTGACACTAAGGTAGAAAACCTCTACCTTTGATTGAGGAGTTTGCTTCTTGAGAGACTTTGAGAGATGAAAGAGGAAGAGAGACCAGGAAAATCAGAGCTTTAGGATACTCTAGACTCCTTGCATGTCTTTGATGCCTTGATTTTTTCTTTGGTGGCTTTACCTTTGAAAAAAAAATTTAAGGAGATGGAGAATGCACTGGTTTTTGAACAGTCAAAGGGGTTTTTTTTAGAGAGAGAGAGTTTTCTTGGTGGTTTGAACTGCCAAGGTCCTTTTATAGGCAAACTAATATAAGGTCCCATTTTGGAAAATATATGATATGGAATCTTTACAAATCCATCAGTCCTGACTCACCTCTGACTGAGGTAGAGTGTTGCCTGAGGTTTTGAACCGGCCAGAACGGCTGTAATGATGGCATGCATGGGAAGTGGGGAAGCTCTAGCATTCATTGGCCAGTACAAAAGTCTCGAGCGCTCGGATTCAGTTTCGAGCGCTTGGGAGTTTTGTAACAACTCGGATTTTTACTGAATCAAAATTTTGTTGTTATATAAGAAATTCTTTATCGTATTAATACTTCTCTTTTTAATTCTAATAATCAGTCATAAATAGATTCTATCACCTCGGTCGATAAGATCATTTTCTAAAGACGAGTATGCCTATTAAGACCTTGGTATAATTACTTGGTAATTGTAGTAAAATCCTAAGAATTATATTTCTCGGCTGGAAATCCTACTTGGCGATCGATTAGTTAGCAACCCCATCTACCATTTGGCTTAGTTACACTTTCCTGACCTAGAGCGTTGCATCGATGCCAAAGTGGATAATTTTTAGTCTTACCTTGACATTTGACTTAACTACCTTGCTTTGTCTTGGCTGGGCTGCCTTGACATCGGGTCACTGACGGGCCTGCCTCGCCTAGGCGTCGGGTCACTGTCGGGTTGATCTGCCTTGCTCTGGCCTTGCCTTGGCTACGCCTTGGCCGCCGCTTGGCCACTGCTTGGCTATCGGGCTGCCTTGGCCACTGTTTGGCCACCGGGCTGCTTTGGCCCCCGCTTGGCCACTGCTGGGCTATCGGGCTGCCTTGGCCACTGTTTGGCCATTGGGCTGCTTTGGCCACCGCTTGGCCACTGCTTGGCTACCGGGCTGCCTTGGCCACTGTTTGGCCACCGGGCTGTTTTGGCCACCGCTTTGCTAGCGGGCTGCCTTGGCCACGCTCACACCTTGCCTTGGCGTTTGGCACCGTCGGGCTTTAATATTCCATTATTAGGCAATTTCCTACTAAATAAAACCCAAAATACCACTCGAGCAATGAAAGCCTAGATTAAGTATTGTTAGTCTTTAATCAATAGCCTAATGCCCATTTAGCCTAATCACTTCTCCCTAACCCTAGATGGACCATTTTACCCTTTTTGTCTTTATCCATTGGACGATAAAGGCTAGGGTAATATTTATCCGTTGGACGATAGATGCTAGGGTAATCTTTATCCATTGGACAATAAGATCTAGGGAAATCCTTATCCATTGGTTAATACATGCTAGGAAGATCTTTGACCATTGGACAATAGTTGTTTGGAAGAAGACCAAGTTTGACTAGTAGTTGGAATAGTCTAGTCAAAAGTGAATATTGTACTTCATGATGACTTTCCTTGGACCATTGGTTATTACATGCTAGGGGAAGCTTTACCCCTTGGACAATAGATGTTAGGATTGCCAAATAGGATGACAAGACTAGTCATGTGTACTTTATCCTACAAAAAGAATAATCATAAGCCATGTGTGCATTTAAGTAGTCTTGTCCTTACCTTCCTTGTTCTTTCCATAAATGTGCATATAGATATACATATATATATGTACATGATAGTACTTTGACCAAGAGAGAGAGAGAGGGCCGAATGAGGGGGAGAGGGAGAGTGAGTGCATGTGTGTTGTACTTGGACATGTGCATTGTACTTTGATACTATTTGACCAAGTTGCACTTGTATTGTACCTTGGCTTGACAAGACAAGACCATGGAGCAAATCCATGGGGGAGAGAGAGAGAGACATGGCCGAATGAGAGGGAGAGGGAGAGT
Organism: Rhododendron molle; assembly: GCA_025413875.1. Classification (NCBI taxonomy): domain Eukaryota; kingdom Viridiplantae; phylum Streptophyta; class Magnoliopsida; order Ericales; family Ericaceae; genus Rhododendron; species Rhododendron molle. The sequence goes on from CM046391.1 coordinate 28,718,907, forward strand.
GAGGTGTATGTGTGCTATACTTTGACAAGTTGAAGTACTTTGATACTATTTGACCAAGTTGCACTTGTTATTGTACCTTGGCTTGACAAGACAAGACCATGGAGCAAATCCATGGGGAAGAGAGAGAGAGACATGGCCGAATGAGAGGGAGGGGGAAAGTGAGGTGTATGTGTGCTATACTTTAACAAGTTGAAGTACTTTGACACTATTTGACCAAGTGGCACTTGTTGGAGTACTATTGCTTGTCAAGACAAGTCCATGGAGCAAATCCATGGGGGAGAGAGAGAGAGAGATGGCCGGCCAAGTGGAGTGAGGGGGGAAGCTTCATTTTGCCTATAAATAGCATCCATTCCATGCCTTTCAACTCACACCTTCACCATTCAACTTCTCTCTCTAGAAAGCTTAGTGTTCTTACTTGTTCTTGCTTTGTTCTTGAAGTTCTTCTCTTGTTCTTCAAGAAACTCATCCTAAGCCGCCACTAAACCACCACTCCACCACCCTTCGATCCATAAGAGTTTAGTAGTATAGTCAAGATTTAGTTTCGAGAGAAACCTTTCTCTTTCGAAGCTACCGGAAGTCCACTGTAAGCCGTTACTCCGACGAAATTCCCGTAGGCACCCTACCGCCAAGAAGAACGGTAGAGTTCTTCGAACCTACTTATCCTAAGTATAGTTGGATGCATGTTTGAATTAAATATAGTTAATCCCTAACTACTTCCTCCAAGCATATTGTATTGTATGAGCATGAAGCCATATGTGTAGTATGACTTGTTTTACGTAGTTTACTTTGATCTTATGACTACTTGATTGCTCGATCTCGTGATAATTGCTTGTTCATGTATGAACTCGTCAATAAACATATGTTGTTTTGAAAATTCCACAAAGGAAGAAAGAACAGATTTTGGTAATATATTATTATCTTGAGGATGATTATGAGCATGTATGTATATTTGCTTGTACTACTTGTTGTTGATAAAGCATAAGTGGCTTCCCACTCCAAGGGCGTCCGTACATGTGGCGCTATGCTTTAAGGAATAATTTGAGTACAATTAGGTAATATAGAATTGGATGATCTTGCTAGATTACTTAAAAGTGATTTGTTCCGCCGCGGAGTCTATGCATGATTACGAGACACGAAAATTGGGAAAGTAGAAACATGTCACCTAGGGTGTGGATAAAGGAAACAATTGGACTTGGTAAAATACTTTTGAAACTACATAATGGCCGGACTTGGTAGCCCTTTGTGTAGACTTGCGAAAACAGCAATGAGGCCGGACTTGGTAGTCCATTGTGTAGATTGCTAACGGAGCCGGACGTGGTAGCTTCATTGGTAATTGGGCTTGGTTATCCACGGAGAGGAGCCAAAGCAAGATTTGATAACGTGGCTGGACTTGGTAGCCTGTTGGTAACAAAGAATGAGAAATGATTTTCAGAATGTTGATTTGGAAATGGTGACACGGTTTACGATGAGTCGCGTAGGAGAAACAAAGAAAGGCATGACACCAACGTAGGCAAGAGAATGAATGCGGATGTGTCATTGTTAATTATGTTGTTGAATGAGCATGTGTAATTGCCTATGTACCTTCGTGTTATAAGTTATGGTTTAGCGGGTTGGATTATTCTATTGAGCTTCTGTAGCTCACGGTGTTACCTTTGTGGTGACCCTGACATATTATCTGGGGCGACGTTGGTAGAATGTGTCGATTTTATAGATGAGCAAAGCATGAACAAAGACACTTTGGAGGCCTTCGGAGCCGAGGAGCTTGCAAGGATGGAGGAAGAGGCGGAGCAGTAGTTAACCTTAGATTACCCCCCTCTTTTGTTGAATAAAAGTACTCTTGTGAGAATTATGTTGTAATAATGAGCTAGACTCTCTTTAGTTTATTCAATAAAAATGTTTATTTAACGTACCCAAAATTCAGGGCGTTACAACTTGGTATCAGAGCTTTAGGTTCAAAACCTCGGCCATGGGTAGAATGGTTAGCCTTTTAAGATTAGTGTTAAGATAAGCTTAACCGTTGCACAAACGTGACTCGAGTTTAAGTTTACCGTCCCAAATTGGGAGGAATTCTAACAAAACAATCTTCAGATTGAAGCAAGGTGTAGAAATTGGCAGTACCACCGAGCTGGGAATTCCCGAACAATTTGATGATGACTTAAATCAAGAATCGAATGTGGAACGTAGCTAAATCCAAGTTTTTCATTAGTGTTAGTTGAACCCTTGTCTTTAAACCGTGACTAATCGAGGCTAAAACTTTTCCTTGTAGATGAGTAACTATTGAGACAACCTACTAGCCGAAGCCCGCCAACTTAGAGGTACCTTGAGGACGATGACCAACCTACTAGCAGGAGACCGCTACTTCCCTTACGCCTTTCCCTACGTTTATGACTACTATCAAGAGCATGGTGCCTTGCCACTCCCTGATGAGGAGGAGGAGGGAAACGAAGAAGCAATACCTGTCCTCGTCCAAATAGCACCCCTTTTCCATGAGGAACTTGTAGTTGTGGGGAACGAAGCTGAAGCCATTCCCGCTCTGGTTCCAATAGCACCTCCCGCGAATGAGGATCCCGAAGGAGATCCCGAAGAAGATCCCGAGGAAGAAGAACCAATGGTGATTTGGGGAAATGAGGAATCTGACGAAGAGAATGAATCTGATGACGAAGAAGAGCCGGGATGGCTAAGGGTTGTGCCCGACATCATGGACATAGCCTTTGACACCGGTGATGTACCTCCGCCACCCGTTGAGACCGACATAGGCCCATATAAGGCCCAATTCCCGAACACCTTGTAGGCTCATTAAGAAGCTTGTGATGCAAATGTAATAAGAAGGTTGGTAGTAGTTGAACTTGTAAGGTAGTAGTAAGCCTAGGCTAATTTTAGCCATTTATGTTGTACTGGATCCGATTAAGTAATGAAAATATGTATTTCTTTCCTACGTGAAATTACTGTTTATGTGCATGCTTATAGTTACCCTTCGTACCGTTAAGTCTAATATAGAACTCTTCCATTTGTATAGATGTCAAGAGTACCACAAAGAGGTTGCCCACCTTTCGCCCCGAAAACTAGGGCCATCTACCGATCACTACTGTCACCCGAGTACACCAGACCAACACTCCCACATGTGGATGACATGGAACTCTATGAAGTCCCCATCATTTGGGAGGTACCCCTACTAGCTCAAAACCCCGAGTACCTACCTCCTATCCAAGCCCCTGCACCACCTGTGCAGGACTTCGAGCAGCCATTTAGCTTTCCGGTGTTTGACATGGAGACCGGCATAGATTGGGAGGCTGTCATGATGAAACTCTTCCCGTGCTACCCCGAACCGGTAGAGGAACCGCCCGTGCTAACGCAAGAGGAAATACTTAAACAGGAGCAGGAACTGTTTCAGATAAATGAAACCGAGGCCGAAAAGAACCACAAGATGTGGCTGAGGGAGAAGTTTGGAATCAACATGCCTTAGAGAGAAATAGTATTGTAAAATAAACCTGTTAGGATCATGTGTGAGATCGCTGCAGTTGTATTAGGAAACCCCATCTTATGTTTACTTGTTTTGTAGTAGGAAAGAGTTATCTTCTGTTTTGTGGTAGAATTCTATGCTTGTGATTGTATCTCTCTTTTATTTATAAAAGGCTTATTTTCTTAAAATAAAGAGCACCGTTGCGTACTATTCTTTAGTAAATGAAACCCTGATTACCAAGGACAATTATTTTAGTTGACGCAAGGATAGTGATTTTCTTTGGTTACGGGTATTGTAACCCTCTGCCGTTAGACATTTTGTTTTTAGGAACCCTTCTTGGATAGATTTTATTTCTCCGGGAGAGCGACAAGTGTCGGCCAAAACCGAGGGGGGGCCCGGCCTTCGTGCGCCGACCATACCCGAAAAGGGGGCCCCGGCAACCACCCCCCAACCCTTCTATAATTCAATTATTAAATCTCAACCTCCAAATTCAAAATTTCAAAATTTAATCATTTCCCTCCTCCACTCACCTCTCACCCGGCCCTATATATAACCACCACCACTTCCCATTTCTTCATCCCCTCTCTCCACCTTTTCTCTTCATCTCTCTTACACCATCTTAACCCCTCCAAACCACTATCCAAAGAAACCGAGCCATGGCGGCAATCTGGCGATGAGGATTTTCGAAAGACGACGCGCTCCGACAGAACGAGCGAATCGAGCTCGCCGCGACGATCCAAACAATACAGTTACTGCCCTTCATCTTCGTCCTGTTCTGGGCCGTGCTTACTATAGCCATGCCACGGTGGTTCGACAGGAACGACCGCCTCACTACCTTCTGGTACTGGATTCCCGTGGTGGCCATCGCACTCGCTGCGTTCGGAAAGGAATACGAACGTCGTGCACTCCAAGCCTTCAACGATCGATGGCAGCTCGAGGAGTAGCAATGGCACCATAGCCATTATTACCCGCTTGTACTTTCATTTTCTTGTACCTGATGATGCCGTAGGGCATGTAATCTAATGTTATTTGCTAATCAAAAATCTAGCTGTCTTGTTCATTGCGTACTAATTCTGGTAACTAAACCTCCCTTAAAATTTCTACTTGTAGATGGTGAACCGACGCAGTGGACTGGGATTTGAGAATGGAGAAACCTCTAACACTAACCCTTGCATAGCCCAGATCATGCAAGCTTTCGTGACTGCTTTGAATGCCAGCCGCCGAAACCAAAACCGCGATGATGAACCTATGACCCGAACCCGAGCAATGAACAAGTTCTGCAAACGCCGACCCCCAACCTTCAGTGGAGACCCTAACCCCACTATGGCCGAATCATGGCTGAAGGAAACCAAGGTGATCCTAGGCACCTTGGAGATCACCCGAAATGGGGATCGCGTGGCCCTGGCCACGTACCAACTAAAGGGAGAAGCCCGTTATTGGTGGGAGTTGATGGAAACAACTCATACCGTAGCCACCATGACATTCGACGAGTTTGAAACCCTATTCCTTGACAAGTACTTTCCCACGCCCATTCGCCTGGCCAAGGAGCAAGAATTCATGAACCTGAAGCAAGGAACCATGACTGTCACTCAATATGCGGCAAAGTTCGAGGAGCCGTCTCGCTACGCCCCAAACGCTGTAGCAACTGAGGATAAGAAAGCGAGAAGATTCGAGTGGGGACTGACAACTGCTCGAAGGGTCGTGGTAGCACAAGCCTTTCCCACCTATTCCGGCATCGTTCAGTGTGCTCTTCGGTTGGAGAGTGAAGAGGCAGACTTCAAGAACCGCTGGAGGAAGGCAACGGGCAATACCGGGGGACCAATCCGTACCCAAGCATCCAACAACAATCGAGGACCCTACCCCGCTAAGACCTTTACCTCGACCCAAAACAACCAAGCATGGAAAACTGCTACCCCAGGACGCGACCAACCACAGAGAGGCACTCGAGATCTGTCGACAGTAAAGTGCTACAACTGTCAGTAGATGGGCCACTACAGTCGCCAATGCCCGCAACCTCAGAAGGAGAGGAATGGGAACTTCGGAAACCAAAAGACGCTATAGAATGGGCAGGCTGGATTTGGGAAGCAGAACCATGGAGGGCCATCCTCGCAACCAAATGGGCTAAACAAAGGGAAGTAGCCCATGAACACTCAACAGAACACTGGAGGGCAGATCTTTGCACTACAGACTGAGGAACAGGAGCCGGATCCCTCTGTGATCCTGTAGACACCCTATTTTGGACTGTCCAGATAAGTTTACTTACGGTCTTTGGTTCCCCTATGATGATTAATGGTCGAGAACATCCAAAGTCGATGGTGTGTTTGAGCTCTGAGCGTCCCGAACCTCGTTCAAACCCTTTCAAAACCCTTTCCAAACCCTTCGAGCCAGAACCAAATGGCCTCACCAAAACCCTGCTTCAGCACGCTGGTTATCAACTAACGCACGCTGGTGCAAAGGCCACGTGTCGACATCAAGCCTGGAACTAGCTCAGCGGCGACGCCCGTAGGAAGTGGCGACGCCGTTGTTCCCAAATAAATCACCTTTTTCGGGACCACTTGCCCGAGACTTTGTGGCCGCCCTGACGTGGTCTACAGTCCCTCCTGATGATGACTTCGTCCAGAGCGGTCTCCCCTCTCTCCTACACCTTCCATCAACTAGTCCCATGCATTTAATGCATGGGAGGCTCCTTTCTTCTTGGAGGCCAAACAAGCCCTTAAGGCCAGCTGATCCCTTCTGCCCTGGCCTATATATACCCCCTTGCATTTATTTGCAAGGGGTTACATTCATAAAGAAGCTCCAAAGCTTTCTCCCTTTGTCTCTCTCTTGCTTCTCCTTGTCTTCTTTCATCCATTGAAAGACAAAGCAAGGAAGATCAGTCATCTCCCCTACATTGCTGTCTCCATCCCCTTTTCATCCATCATCCATCCATTTCAAAGCTCAAACCACCCATCAACTTCTCTCCAAAGGTATATCACCTTTTATTCTGGAAATCGTTTCGACCCTTGAGGGGACCTAGCCGAGCCCAGGTTGGTAATCAATACCACGCCTGGTCTCACGGCTAGCAAATAAACACAGTTGTGGCGTGAGACACACGCCAGTCCCTCTTAGCCGTGCGCCAGTCATGGCTGCATGGCAGGACTGGTGTGGAGACCACTGATCATCCTCATTATGCTTTATTTTCAGTCTGATCATCTCGTAGCATGCTAAAAACCAGTTTACAGCTTTTCCATATTTTAGAATTGTGTAGTTAGTCGCTTGTTATAAGCTGCGTAGAGTAAGGCCCCCAGGATCTTTTCGTCATAGTCCAGAGCCGGATGAAGCAAAGCCAAGACCGGATCGAAAGAGCAATCGGGCGACGGTGTACTATGACTGCGGCGCCAAAGGGTCGTGGTGTTCTAGTGGCCGCCCTCGCTTCTCACCTTAGTTCGCCTCTCGCTTAATCCCCATTCTCGCTTATGGGGTTTTCACCCATTTATCTCTGCTTGATTTGTTGCCGTATTCTCAAAACTATACATATGCCGCTATATCAAGCTGCGTGGTTTGTCTCCGGGTGTGCAATCGTCCATTCCAGAGCCCGTGAGGGTTGAGTTCGAAGCCGTGAGCTTGGGCCCACCGGGCGCATGCCTGCCCTATGGTGGCGCACGCAGTGTTTCCTAGTATGCAAAGGGCTCGGCCAAGGCATACCGGTTTATTCTGCGTGTCTCACTGGGTCACAGGTTCTGCCGCCCAAAACGCTCACAGAAGCGCTTGTTCTCAATCTATTATCATTATTCATATGCCATTCACCACATTTTGCCATGCAAATATAACTTGCCATTTGTGAATCCCCATTAACTGCTCCCCCCGCCCTAACTGGCTAATAAATGATCAAAGAGAGAAAAATGCAAATGTTTTACAAAATGCCTGAGTAGAGACCAGTCTTCGGATTGGGCGAGAGGGGTGCCATAAAACCCTTCCGCTCTCGTAATCTGGCTCCCGAACCTCAGATATCGAAGGTGACGACGGTCCAGTCTACAAACCTTTTCGAATCAAACAAACGTGAACAAAAACGTTTTTCAAAATCGGTTTCTTGGGTGTTTTCCGCAAAACTCGGGTGGCGACTCTCTCAAAACGGCATTTCGTCATGCTTTCAAACAAAAAGGGCGCAAACCTAACCCCGCATACCGAAAATGCAGGGATTTTCAGGGGCGTGTGCCCACAGATCCAAGGTACGCTACTATTATATAGTACCTGCGTACAAGCCTTGTTTGACTCTGGTGCATCGCATTCATTCATATCTACTGCCTGCGTAACTGCTTTAGCACTTGAAACAGAACCCCTAAGCTTGAGTACGAGGGTAGCATCACCATTGGGGGGAAGTATAACTGTTAGTCTAGTGTGTAGAGGGTGCGAGCTAGAAGTAGCCAACTTGCGACTAACCTGCGACCTCCGGGTGATCGAAATGGCAGATTTCGATATAATCCTAGGAATGGATTGGTTAACTGCACACAGAGCAGTCATAGACTATCATCAGAAGACAGTGACAGCTTACACCCCAGAGGGAACTCGTTTCCATTTTAAGGGGGATAGACAGACAACAAGTTCGACGACGAAAAGATCTAGGTGGCAGAATCAACTACTTGGATGGCTAGCTAGTCTCCAAATGGAAGAAACCGATAGGGAGGAACTGGGATTACCCCACATCGTTTGCGAATACGCCGATGTGTTTCCCGAGGAACTTCCTGGCTTACCTCCTCAAAGAGAGATAGACTTCTCTATAGAGCTCCAACCAGGAACAGCCCCAATCTCGATGGCACCATACCGTATGGCCCCAGCAGAATTAAAGGAACTCAAGACCCAATTGCAAGAACTATTAGAGAAAGGGTATATCAGGCCAAGTACGTCACCATGGGGAGCGCCTGCATTGTTCGTGAAGAAGAAAGAAGGAACGCTTCGTTTATGTATCGACTATAGGAAGCTGAATCAGGTCACAATGAAGAACCGATACCCCTTGCCCAGGATCGATGACCTATTTGACCAACTAAGAGGAGCAACTTGCTTCTCTAAGATCGATCTCAGATCAGGTTACCATCAACTGAGAATCCAAGACGAGGATATTGACAAGACAGCCTTCCGCACCAGATACGGACACTACGAGTTTATGGTGAAGCCGTTCGGACTGACCAACGCTCCGGCAGTATTCATGTGTCTCATGAACAAAGTTTTCCAACCCTACTTGGACAGATTTGTAGTGGTGTTCATTGATGACATCTTGATATGCTCTGCTAATAAGGAGGAGCACGAAGAACATCTACGAATAGTACTACAAGTACTCCGAGATAACCAACTCTACGCCAAGGCAAGTAAATGTGAATTTTGGCTGGAGGTGGTTAAGTTTTTGGGACATGTAGTATCTAAAGACGGAATCGCGGTGGATGAAGGCAAGGTGGAGGCCGTGTTGAACTGGAAACAGCCAACCTCTGTATTCGAAATCCGGAGTTTTCTAGGATTGGCTGGGTATTACCGACGATTCATACCCGACTTCTCAACACTTGCTAAACCAATGACGAGACTGACTCAGAAAGGAGTAAAGCTGGATTGGAATGAGGGTTATGAGAAATCCTTTCAGGAATTGAAGAAAAGGCTGACCAGTGCACCGATACTCATCATCCCTGAGCGGGGTGTAGATTATACAGTTTACTGCGATGCGTCAAGAGACGGTCTAGGATGCGTGCTGATGCAGAATGGGAAAGTTGTAGCTTACGGATCCCGACAACTCCGACCGCATGAGAAGAACTACCCTACCCATGACTTAGAATTGGTCGTAGTATTCGCCCTTAAAACCTGGCGTTACTATCTGTGGGGAGAACAATTCGAAGTCTTTACCGACCATAAAAGCCTCAAGTATCTCTTCACTCAGAAAGAGTTGAATCTGAGACAGCGCCGCTGGATGGAATATCTAGAGGATTACAAGTTTACACTTCAGTACCACCCCGGTAAGGCCAATGTGGTGGCTGACGCTCTTAGTCGGAAGGACAGAGCACAGAAGGTCAAGACTGCCATCAAGGAATGGGAGATGGTGGACACTCTCAACGAGTTCAACCTGCGACCATCCTCAAAAGATGGGAACGCACGTTTGTATGCTCTCGTTGCAGAACTGGCACTTCACAGAGAAATTTTGCTCACCCAAACCTCCGAGCAAGACTGCGAATTCATCCGGTATCGAATCCGAGAAGGAAGGTCATTGCCTGGATGGACGATCGAGAAGGACAACAGCCTGAGATTCAAGGGGAAGGTGTTTGTGCCTAATATTGGAACCCTGCGAGAAGCGGTGCTCCGAGAGGCTCACCATTCGAACTTCGCAGTACACCCTGGTGGTACAAAAATGTATCATGACCTGCGAAGGACATACTGGTGGGATGGAATGAAGAAGGACGTAGCTCAATTTGTATCTACGTGCCTGGTATGTCAACAAGTCAAAGCTGAACATCAGCGACCTGGAGGAGATCTTCAACCTTTGCCGATTCCGACATGGAAGTGGGAGCACATCTCTATGGATTATGTGACCGGACTACAAAGCTGCTAAGTCTAACACCGCTATCTGGGTGATCGTGGACCGACTCACCAAAACTGCGCATTTCTTGCCTGTCAAGACGACCGAGAATGTGGAACAACTAAGTTTGTTGTATATTCGAGAGATTGTACGCCTGCATGGAGTACCTGTCTCGATAGTATCTGACAGAGACCCACGCTTCGTGTCACACTTTTGGAAAGGATTACAGAAGGCAATAGGGACTGACGTAAGGCTTAGTACGGCCTTTCACCCGTAAACGGATGGACAAACTGAGCGGACAATACAGACGCTGGAAGACATGCTAAGAGCCTGTGCCTCGGATTTTTCTGGAAATTGGGAGCAGCACCTGCCATTGGTAGAGTTTGCCTACAACAATAGCTATCAAGCAAGTATTGGGATGGCACCCTACGAAGCTCTATACGGTCGACCCTGTCGCCTGTCTGTTGGACAGATGTTGGGGAAACTGGAGTGATTGGACCTGACATAGTACGGGATACCACAAAAAAGGTCAAGCTCATCAGGCAAAGGATCCAAACTGCGCAAAGCCGACATAAGAGTTATGCAGATAAAAGGAGCCGACCGTTAACCTTTGCAGTAGGAGACCACGTATTCCTGAAGATCAGACCAAAGAAAGGAGTTATCAGATTTGGGAAGAAGGGAAAACTATCCCCACGCTACATCGGACGTTTTGACATTGTGGAGAAAATCGGGAAGGTTGCGTATCGTTTAGCACTGCCGCCGTAGTTAGACAGAGTGCATAATGTGTTTCACGTTTCAATGCTACGCAAATATCTCTCATTGCCCACACATGTTCTCAACTGGGAAGACATCACCATCGAGGAAGACGCGACGTATGAAGAAGAACCGATAGAGATACAAGACCGAAGTGAGAAGACGATCCGGAACAAGACAATCAAATTAGTACGAGTCTTGTGGAAAAACCGTGGAACTGGAGAGACCACCTGGGAGAGAGGGGAAACCATGAAGGCCAACTACCCTCACTTGTTCGGATCTGAACATTCGCCAAATTTCGAGGACGAAATTGTTTAAGGGGGATAGCATGTAACAACTCGGATTTTTACTGAATAAAAATTTCGTTGTTATATAAGAAATTCTTTATCGTATTAATACTTCTCTTTTTAATTCTAATAATCAGTCATAAATAGATTCTATCACCTCGGTCGATAAGATCATTTTCTAAAGACGAGTATGCCTATTAAGACCTTGGTATAATTACTTGGTAATTGTAGTTAAATCCTAAGAATTATATTTCTCGGCTGGAAATCCTACTTGGCGATCGATTAGTTAGCAACCCCATCTACCATTTGGCTTAGTTACACTTTCCTGACCTAGAGCGTTGCATCGATGCCAAAGTGGATAATTTTTAGTCTTACCTGGACATTTGACTTAACTACCTTGCTTTGGCTTGGCTGGGCTGCCTTGACATCGGGTCACACGGCCTGCCGCCAGGCGCCGGGTCACCGTCGGGTTGATCTGCCTTTTCACGCCTTGCCTTGGCTACGCTTGCCACCGCTACATCGCTATTATTGGGTCGCTTTTGGCCATCGTTGGCCACCGGTCGCTGGCCCCGCTGGCCATCGCTGGCTATCGGGCCGCTTTGGCCACCGCTTTGGCTATTGGGTCGCTGGCCACCGCTGGCCAATGCTATTACCGGGTCGCTTTGCCATCGTTGGCCACCGGTCGTTTTTGGCCACCGCTATTTAGCTGGTCGCTTTGGCCACGCCACACCTTGCCTTGGCGTTTGGCACCGTCGGGCTTTAATATTCCATTATTAGGCAATTTCCTACTAAATAAAACCCAAAATACCACTCGAGCAATGAAAGCCTAGATTAAGTATTGTTAGTCTTTAATCAATAGCCTAATGCCCATTTAGCCTAATCACTTCTCCCTAACCCTAGATGGACCATTTTACCCTTTTTGTCTTTATCCATTGGACGATAAAGGCTAGGGTAATATTTATCCGTTGGACGATAGATGCTAGGGTAATCTTTATCCATTGGACGATAAGATCTAGCGAAATCCTTATCCATTGGTTAATACATGCTAGGAAGATCTTTAACCATTGGACAATAGTTGTTTGGAAGAAGACCAAGTTTGACTAGTAGTTGGAATAGTCTAGTCAAAAGTGAATATTGTACTTCATGATGACTTTCCTTGGACCATTGGTTATTACATGCTAGGGGAAGCTTTATCCCTTGGACAATAGATGTTAGGATTGCCAAATAGGATGACAAGACTAGTCACGTGTACTTTATCCTACAAAAAGAATAATCATAAGCCATGTGTGCATTTAAGTAGTCTTGTCCTTACCTTCCTTGTTCTTTCCATAAATGTGCATATAGATATACATATATATATGTACATGATAGTACTTTGACCAAGAGAGAGAGAGGGCTGAATGAGGGGGAGGGGGAGAGTGAGTGCATGTGTGTTGTACTTGGACATGTGCATTGTACTTTGATACTATTTGACCAAGTTGCACTTGTATTGTACCTTGGCTTGACAAGACAAGACCATGGAGCAAATCCATGGGGAAGAGAGAGAGAGACATGGCCGAATGAGAGGGAGGGGGAAAGTGAGGTGTATGTGTGCTATACTTTAACAAGTTGAAGTACTTTGACACTATTTGACCAAGTGGCACTTGTTGGAGTACTATTGCTTGACAAGACAAGTCCATGGAGCAAATCCATGGGGGAGAGAGAGAGAGATGGCCGGCCAAGTGGAGTGAGGGGGGAAGCTTCATTTTGCCTATAAATAACATCCATTCCATGCCTTTCAACTCACACCTTCACCATTCAACTTCTCTCTCTAGAAAGCTTAGTGTTCTTACTTGTTCTTGCTTTGTTCTTGAGTGTTCTCTTGTTCTTCTCTTGTTCTTCAAGAAACTCATCCTAAGCCGCCACTAAACCACCACTCCACCACCCTTCGATCCATAAGAGTTTAGTAGTATAGTCAAGATTTAGTTTCGAGAGAAACCTTTCTCTTTCGAAGCTACCGGAAGCTTACCTGACCAAATTCCCGTAGCCACCCTACCGCCAAGAAGAACGGTAGAGTTCTTCGAACCTACTTATCCTAAGTATAGTTGGATGCATGTTTGAATTACATATAGTTAATCCCTAACTACTTCCTCCAAGCATATTGTATTGTATGAGCATGAAGCCATATGTGTAGTATGACTTGTTTTACGTAGTTTATTTTGATCTTATGACTACTTGATTGCTCGATCTCGTGATAATTGCTTGTTCATGTATGAACTCGTCAATAAACATATGTTGTTTTGAAAATTTCACAAAGGAAGAAAGAACGGATTTTGGTAATATATTATTGTCTTGAGGATGATTATGAGCATGTATGTATATCTGCTTGTACTACTTGTTGTTGATAAAGCATAAGTGGCTTCCCACTCCAAGGGCGTCCGTACATGTGGCGCTATGCTTTAAGGAATAATTTGAGTACGATTAGGTAATATAGAATTGGATGATCCTGCTAGATTACTTAAAAGTGATTTGTTCCGCCGCGGAGTTTATGCATGATTACGAGACACGAAAATCGAGAAAGTAGAAACATGTCACCTAGGGTGTGGATAAAGGAAATAATTGGACTTGGTAAAATACTTTTGAAACTACATAATGGCCGGACTTGGTAGCCCTTTGTGTAGACTTGCGAAAACCGCAATGAGGCCGGACTTGGTAGTCCATTGTGTAGATTGCTAACGGAGCCGGACGTGGTAGCTTCATTGGTAATTGGGCTTGGTTATCCGCGGAGAGGAGCCAAAGCAAGATTTGATAACGTGGCTGGACTTGGTAGCCCGTTGGTAACAAAGAATGAGAAATGATTTTCAAAATGTTGATTTGGAAATGGTGACACGGTTTACGATGAGTCGCGTAGGAGAAACAAAGAAAGGCATGACACCAACGTAGGCAACATAATGAATGCGGATGTGTCATTGTTAATTATGTTGTTGAATGAGCATGTGTAATTGCCTATGTACCTTCGTGTTATAAGTTATGGTTTAGCGGGTTGGATTATTCTATTGAGCTTCTGTAGCTCACGGTGTTACCTTTGTGGTGACCCTGACATATTATACTGGGGGCGACACTGGTATAATGTGTCAGATTTTATAGATGAGCAGCATGAACAGTACACTTTGGAGGCCTTCGGAGCCGAGGAGCTTGCAAGGATGGAGGAAGAGGCTGAGCAATAGTTAACCTTAGATTACCCCCCTCTTTTGTTGAATAAAAGTACTCTTGTGAGAATTATGTTGTAATAATGAGCTAGACTCTCTTTAGTTTATTCAATAAAAATGTTTATTTAACGTACCCAAAATTCAGGGCGTTACAAGTTTACTCTCGAGCGCTCGAGAGTTTGTGCAATCCCAGGTTTTGAAAACAGTTTAAAGCGCTTGGGATTGATCCTGAATGTTTTGAGACTGATTCTTGACATTTTCATTTCCCCTTTTAAAGTCTTCAAGAAGCAAAGTCCTGACCGGTCTAAGGCTTGTTTTGATCCAAATTCATCATCGGGGAGCCTCCGGGCCACAAATTAAGGAAATTTGAAATGTCCAAATTGGGGTGTCTATAGTTGCCCCTCTTTGGATGGTGCTCGGCATCATGTCTGGATGCGAGTGACATTCAAAGATTGAGACAGCCCAATTCGAGCCACGTCAATACCCTTAATTTCAAACACGAATGCAAGTAAAAATGTTTGATGCATGTGGTCGCGTCTCTTCAGACTGCCTACGTACCCTTTTTTGTGGGGGATTAGACCAGCGTAGTTCTTTGGGGCAAATGCAAGCGCGTGTGATGCATGCACGAGAAAGATTGACAAGATCTTGACAAGATAAGTATGCAATGGGTCCACCTGTTGCTTTGTTTGGCGAACAGGAAATGCAAGCACGCGTGATGCATGCACGATAAATGATCGACAGAACTTAGATAAAATAAATGCACGTGGGGTTCACCTGTTGCTCTGTTTGGTGAATGAAAAAAAAAAGTGCAAACACGTGTGATGCATGCACGAGAAGTGATCGACACGAGTTTGATAAGACGATTGCATGGAAGTCCACCTGTTGCTCCGTTTGGCGAACGGGAATGTGGATAAAACAGCACCTGTAGCGTAAAAATACCTGCAAACAAGTTGAAATTAGCTTCGATCGATTATCGAGTAAAATTCCAAATCGCGGGACGTGAGTCCGAGATCGCGTCATCGACGGAGTTTCGCTTCCTGCAATCTCGTTCAACGCGGTTGAAGCCAGGACTGAGATTGATTTTGTAAAAGGAAGAAGAAGTTAAGCAATTCTCTGGAGCGGGAAACACACGAGGCGACGAAGAATCGACACGGAGGCTGAGGATAGATCTTAGCGCTCAGAACCACTCCCAAGCGCTCGGGAATGGTCTCGAGCACTCGAGACCGCTGCTGGGGACCACTGTCCTTTTCATCTTCTTCGACTGGTTTTGGGGTTTAAACCCAATTCTTGAGCGCTCGAGAACCAGGAAATCCGTACGCACCTCGAACTCTCAAGCTCGATCGTACCCACTCACACTCTCAGGCGAACTCTCTCTCTCAGACGTTCGATCTCTCTCTCTCCTCTCTCCTCTCTCCATCTCAGACTCTCTCATCTCTCTCACAACGGACCGAGCTCGGGATCTCGAGATCTCTACGATCTTCCACTGGGCAATCGTGTGCCAAGAGGTTCGGATAAAGGGGAAAAAGAAGTCTTGGGGAGGTGAAGGGGAAATTATGGCCAGAGACGGTGAGGAAACGACGCCCAGCCACGAGGCGGCGACGGAGGAGGCCAGCAGAGCCAGGGGCGAGAACACGGCGGCGAGGATGGAGGAGGTTGGTGAAGTCCCAGCAGAGAGGGATGACATGGGCGAAGATGATAAGGGGCTGCCCGGCCGCGAGGAGGCAACGGCTTCGGCGGCGGAGGAGACCAGCAGCAGCATTGCTACGCTAGTTCAGGAGAAGGTGGTATGTGAGGATTTGATCGCAGGGATTGAGGCCAGCAGGGGTACGGGGGCAGTGGAGAGTAGCGGCGGAGATTTGGCGGCGATAGGAGATATCAGAGATAGCGGAGTTGTACGAGGAGAGGGCGGTGAGCTGGCCATGAGCAGTAGAGGTGCACTGGAGAGCGAGACGGGGGTCTCGGGTAGCGGTGATGGTGGCACGGGTATTCCTGATACCCCTACAGTGGAGGATTTACTTGTGGCCGCGGAGCGGGTCAGCGACGAGGTGGTGGTGGCCGGGCGCGTCGTTGCGACGCCAGTATTGAGAGCGACGGTAGTTGAGCCGAGGGTTGGTGACAGTGGGATCGGGGCTTCACAGCCGGTCCCATTCGTGGAGGGAGACTTTCTAGATTAGCGAGGCCGCGGGACATTCTGGACGCCCTTGGTCTAGATGCTGGGGTGAGGGAGGTGCTGAGGGAAGTGAGGACAACAGAGGATCAGGCCTCGGCGCTATTGCTAGGAGCGCTGCTCAGTGGTGCGGGGGTGACGGCGGCATATAGGGGGTCGCCTGAGATGGTTGATTTGGGGCAGGGGGAGGAGGTGGTGATCGAGGAGAGGGTTACCGCGGCCGACGAGGCGAAGGCCTACCTGGCCTGTGCACGACCTGGGTTTGAGTCGGGGACTTACGCTCCACGGCTACACTTCTTTGAGCCGACGGGGATGACCTGCTACGTTCTAGCCCGGGATGACTACCCTGAGGACTTGCTTCTTCGATATCGGGCCACACACATCTCTTCTGGATGGACCACGGTATTGATTTCAATGTTTTGCTTCCTATATTAAACTTGCTTCCTTGAATTACCATGTTGCTTACTGATGCTATCTCTTTGCACTGTTGAAACAGCGAACCAAAGACATCTATGGCCACGGAGGTTCAGGCCACTCATTGGAGTATTTCAGAGAGTTGCCCCGGAGAGTGCGGGAGTTGGTGGAGGAGACAGGTTTTGGGCCGTTCATCCAGTTGCTGACAGCGGTGAGGGTAGACCGTGCGGTGATGACGGCGCTGGCGGAGCGGTGGTGGGACACCACCAACACATTTCACTTCCGCTTCGGGGAGATGACAGTGACGCCTCTTGACTTTGCAGCGATCACGGGACTCCGGGTCGGAGGCGAGCCGATTCCATTCGACCCAAGCATAGACCTGGATGA
Organism: Rhododendron molle; assembly: GCA_025413875.1. Taxonomy (NCBI): domain Eukaryota; kingdom Viridiplantae; phylum Streptophyta; class Magnoliopsida; order Ericales; family Ericaceae; genus Rhododendron; species Rhododendron molle. The sequence goes on from CM046391.1 coordinate 28,736,095, forward strand.
TGCAGCTTTGAGGTGGTTCCTTGGACGGGTCCCGCGCCACAGCGGAGGGGTAGCTGAGTATGGTCAGTTTAGGCAGTACTGGGACCATGAGCCGGCGGATGACGCTGAGGTGGCCCAGATGGCCAGGGCCTATCTGTTGTACCTGTTCAGGGCTTCTCTATTCCCGCTCAGGCAATCTCGGGTTCACCTGAGTTACTTGGCAGGCTTGGTTGATCTGAGGCAGGCGGGCCAATACGACTGGGGAGGTGCTGCTCTGTGCACTCTCTACTGCTTCCTGGGAGCTGCCTCACGCGGAGTGGGAGACACCATAGGCGGCTACTGGAGGGTGATTGAGGTATGTTTCGACATTACTGCTTTTGAATTGCTTGAATGATGCTTTGATTGACTTGATTGATGCTTTGATTGACTTGAACATATATTAACTTGAATTGAATCGACTTCCAAAACATGCAGCTTTAGGCTTACGTGGTCTTGGGCATGTTCCCGCCCGAGAACACTTGCACAAATCCGAGCTTGCTTCCACGCGCACTTGTATGGAGTACGGAGTACCTGAGGGCCAAGGAGCGGCGTGGACAGGTGATGACTTTCCGGCGCTGGCTGGATAGCATTACTGGGGTTACGGTACCAAACGTTGTCCTTTTCTTTTCATGCCTTATGCTTTCCCTTATGAAACGTGATCATTAATGTACAACAACTGGATGCAGGTTCATTGGGACCGATGGGCGAGAGTGGAGGCTGACTTCCTACCGAGGAGCCGGGAAGTGACCAGGAGCCGAGTCCTACTGGAGTGCCCTTTGGGTTGGCAGTGGTACCTGGGGGATCGGGTGACGCGACAGTCACTCGGTCTTCCAGAGTTCGTCGTACCGGGGCCACTTCCTCCACGGGTGCAGCGGACCGGGACCTATACACGCGCTGAGCTGGAGCGGTATACGGTGCCTGATACCGATCTGGAGAGATACTTGCGGCGCACGCTGGATTACGCTACATACAGAGACAGGTACCTGGCCACCAGCTTGGGTGTGGAGCGAGAGTTGGAGAGACGGGTAGCGGAGGCTGAGGCCAGGAGGGCCAGGGGTGAGGCTGCTGGTGGAGAGGAGATAGGAGAAGAGACCGGAGCACGGGGCCGCAGGGGTCGCTCTTCACGTGGTAGAGGACGAGGTGCTAGGCCTCCTGCTGGCAGGAGAGGTGCTAGCTCCTTGGGCCAAGGTGAGAGCAGCTCACAGGTTCCTGAGACAGCTGAGACGTCTATCCCAGCTGGGTTGCCGACGTTAGACTCGGTGATAGGGGTGAGGGACCCCTCTGGTGCACGGGCGATGCTGGAGATTCCATGCCTTCCACAGCCGCCGATGCGACTTCCTGCTCGGGTATAACACAACTTTGTTTCTTTCCATGCTTCAAATGTTTCTTGTTCATGCATACATTGCTTTGACTTTTGAACCATCGTGCAGGTGCCGCGAGAATGGGCAGAGCAGGCTATCATGCTGATGGTGGGGATGCGGCAGTTGCTGAAGGACTGTGCTAAGGGGAGGACCCTCCAGACCAGACCTGCTCCTGAGCCTGCTTTACCTGTTGCTGCACAGGTATGAAAATGCAAATGCATGCATACTTGTCTTTTGGATTTTAAACATGTATATACATAGAAATGAATGAATGCTCGTGTTATGCAGGTGCAGCCACGACGCTCGGCCAGGGCACAGCCACAAGGCACCACGAGCCTGCCAGCTTCTGCTAGCACGAAAGGCCGGGGTAAACAGAGAGCAGGGGCTGGGCAGTTCGAGGTTGTTCCTAGAGTAGCGTCACGACGGAGACCCGCTCCCGAGGAGTCAGAGGAGGATACAGAGGAGTCGCTCGAGTCACGAGCTTTAGGGTCCAGGGACTCGAGTACTGCCTCAGGCCCTTCCGACGACGATGACGGGGACAAGGACGAGGTTGAGAGTTCTGAGTCCGGGGGACGTCAGCAGAAGAGGATCCGCCTGGGCTTAGTTCTAGGCTTTTTGCTTTGCTAGTCTTTCTTTGGCATGGGCTTGCGTGCTAGCACAGTTGTAGTCTCCGGGCCTGCGTGCCCTGGTAGGTAGGATCGGGCGTGTATTTGCCCCAGCTTATGCACTTCCTTCTTTACTCATCGTAGATGCCTTATTTATTTATGAAAGTTTGCACTTTTCTCGATTTGCATTCGTTTGCACTCCCTTTAAGAATTGTATTTTATGAAATATGTCCGTCTAGCTTTGAAAGAAAGTAAAGAGCACGCGAATTTCAACCGATACTCTCAAAATGTAATAAAATTTTGACAAAAAGCGACTCGACTCACAAAATTTGCATTGGGATGACAAAAATGCCTGAACTTGACCGAGATTAGACACGAGAGTAGGATACGAGAGTATTTAATCCAAGCTCACGCTTCCAATGCCACCATGAATAATGAAGTAGGGGCGTTTGAAGGCGAAAATTGGTTTCACAAGCTACGGCGCATGTTTGATCACTTCACACAGTCACTAGCACGTATTAAGACTTGCGCATGCCATTAGATTCGAACGAATACTCTCGACACGAATTTCGACACGTTGACGGGAATGGGAATTATTGGGATTTTGAGGTTTTTCGAGGAATATTCATGATTACTCAGACAAACGGATAACTGGACACGCTGTATTCCCTAAGAATTAGGTTGGAACTTGTTAAATAGGATGAATCAAGCTTGAGGTGTTATCTCGGGACCAAAACCAGGGAAGAAACTTGCTGTCAAAACTGCAGAACTCTCGAGCGCTCGAGAGTATTGTCGAGCGCTTGGGAATTAACTCCCGAGCGCTCGGGACTGCTGTGGTCTGCAGGTTTGTGTTTTCTCCCAAGATGATTTCCAGCTCTCTTGTGTCTCTTTGCCCTGTATGCACACTTCCAATGTGCCTTGTAAATGTGCATGGACTGATTTCCAAAGATCAGCGGCTTCCCAAAGCAAGACTAGCGTTTTTCCAAAGCTTTGCCAAGTTTCCAAAGTTTGAATTTCAAAAGAACTTTGGAAATATGGAGCATGATAAGTTTCAAGGCTGGTGGGGAAGTGGTGTTGTCCCTCCTAGGCTTCTATAAATACCAGACTCACTTTGGTAAGTTGCTCACACTCCATTCCATCATCCATCTCTCAAAAGTCCCACTTCTCATGGCTTTGCTGAACCAAGCCTTGCTACGCCCTTGGTTGGACAGCCTTGATGGCATTGATTGGCTGAATTTCCGAGGGCATCGCCTTCATGCCTTGAAGTATCTCCGCGAGGTCACAATCCGGCCTGTCCTGCTGCACGCGGCTGCACGCTTTTGGGATCCCAAAGTGCATGTCTTTCGCTTCGGTTCTCAAGAGCTATGCCCCACTGTCGAGGAATTCCACGCCTACCTAGGGAGCCACGACTCTACCGAGCCAATTGTTCCAATGCTCAGGGAGAGCATGAAAAACATCCTAAAAGCCACGCTAGGTGTCAGCGGGAATGTTGCTGAGTTCTTGACCCGGGGCAATGCCATCAATATCGTGCAGTTGTACGAGAGATTCAGCCCACCAGGAGACTTAACGAATTTTGAGTATCAAGGTCGTTGAATGATGGCTTGTTGCATCTGCCTCTTGGCGGCCTTCTTGCTGGTTCCCTCTGTCGGTTAGCCCAGTTCTCTATTGGTTGGAGTCGCTGGTCAGATTGAGGCTCGCAAAGACGTTGCGCCTTTGGTCCTTGCAGAAACCTTGATGGGGTTGGATGCTGTTCGTGCTTGACGCACGAGGGTTTTTGGTGGTAGCCCGCTGTTGCTGCAGGTTAGGAACCTCACTCAGCTCTCCTTTTTCTATTTCTCACATTCATTTTACCTCGACACTCGGCTTAGGCTTTATCTGGCTTCTTACTTGTTTTCTCTTTCTTTGGATAGATGTGGCTTTGCGACAAGTTGGGTTTGCTGATACCGCTGGCAAATGATTGGTGGTATCGACCAAGCGGATGGAATCGTCCTTTCCAGGTGATGTACAGCAGTGAAGATGACTGGGCTGATTTCCTCGCATCTGCTGAGGAAGACGACATCGTTTGGCGGTGCCATTGGCTGAGGCTTCCTGCAATGACTGTGAGCAACATGGGCTCGATGCACGTGTTTGTGGTTGGCTTGACAGGCTTTATCTTCTACTCACCCTTCCGCATCCTTCGTCAGCTTCTCAGCCAGGAGGTGCCGCGCTTCGTCTCCCTCCCTTCACCATTCCGGGCCTTCGGAGTTATGTTCGAACATGGGCGGCTCATAGGACTGAGCCGAATGACCCACTCTTCTCAATTGCTTCAACCGGAAGGTACCGCAAATGGCTAAGGAGAGATGTGGAAGCAAGGATGGGTTGATTGCTTACTTTGCCGTCTTTTGGAATAAAAAGTGCTTTAGTTGTGCATTTTTTCTTTTTCATGCTCAGCTTGTAATAAAGAAATTATCAAAATAAAACTTGACTGATTAAGGGTTTCCCCCTTTTCGGTTCATTGATCGCGTGCACCTCGAAAGAAAGCATTTTGACTCGTCAATTTGGATTTGGATTTTCATGATTTAGGACCGAATCTCAGAGTGAGATTGCCTACGTATCCTTTAGGGAAGGGGAATCAGGCCCATGCGTAGTTCAGGCTGGGGTTCGCTCGGGTATTAACACTCTCCTTTTTGCGCTCTAAATTTTGCCTAGGACCGCCCTTTCGGGTTTTCGGCCTAGCGAGCTCTTTTTCAACTTTTTGCCTTAACTTTTGCCTAGGCCGCCCTTTCGGGTTTTCGACCTAGCAGGCTTGCTCTAATTTTTGCCAGGGACCGCCCGCCCTTGCGGTTTTTGGCCCAGCGAGCTCTCTCAGGGGTAATATCGTTTGAGTTAATCCAAATTGACGAGATTTGAGAATTCGTTGCCGTCGAGATCGATGATTGACGCTGCTCCTCCGGAAAGGATGGTCTTGATGATGTACGGCCCTGCCCACTTTGGACGGAACTTCCCTCGCAGGTCAAAAACTGGCGCACGGATTTCCTTGACTACCATATCCCCCTCTCGCAGATCCCTCGACTTCACCTTCTTATTGAATGCTCGAGCGATTCTTCGCTGATAACCCTGAATATGGTACAACGCCCGCAATCTTCTTTCATCAAACAACATGAGTTCCTCGAACCTCCCGCTGATCCATTCGGCTTCGTCTATCCCTTGTTCTGCTATGACTCTGAGTGATGGAACTTCTAGCTCGATGGGGAGAACGGCTTCCATACCGTACACCAAAGAATAGGGTGTTGCCCCTGTCGGCGTGCGGATAGACGTCCGGTATCCCCACAAAGCTAACGGTAGTTGCTCGTGCCAATCCCTAGCTGATTCGACAGTCCTTTCGAGGATCGACTTGATAGTCTTATTAGCTGCTTCGACTACCCCATTCGTTTGCGGTCGATAAGTGGTCGAGTGATGCACTTGAATCTTGAATTCGTCAAAAAGTTCTAGAACTTTCCCTTTGAAGTGAACACCATTATCAGATACGAAGGCTTGAGGTACTCCATACCGATAGATGATGTTTTGCCTGATAAAGTGAGCCACTTGAACTGCCGTCAGGGTCTTGTACGAGGCTGCCTCAACCCACTTAGTGAAATAATCGACCGCTACCAAAATGAACCTGTGCCCGTTAGAAGCCGCAGGCGTGATCCTTCCAATGACGTCGATGCCCCAGGCGGAGAATGGCCATGGTGTCGCCATTGGGTGTAACTCCGAGGGAGGCACGTGGATAAGATTAGCATGAGTTTGGCACTTATGACATCGGCGCACATACTCAATGCAATCTCTCCATAGTCGACCAATAGTAACCCAACCTCAGAACTTTCTTTGCTAGCATCATTCCATTCATGTGGGGTCCACAAACTCCCTCATGGACTTCTTCCATTACCGCTCTCGTGTCATCACCGTGAATACACAACTTGTGGACTCCGCACGGAGATCGCCGGTACAATTTTCCACCACAGATAATGTATTGAGACGCCAATCGCTGTAACGCGATCCGATCCTTCTTGGTAGAATTTGCAAGGTACTCTCCCTTTTCGACAAAATTCCAAATGTCGTGAAACCAAGGGAGTCCATCATCAGGCTCGTCGATGTTCATGACATAGTCGTACACGTGCTTGCCTCTTTGCTCAATCATGACAGGCCTTAGCTTCACCCCGATCGGAAGTTCCAGCATGGATGCTAAGGTAGCGAGCGCGTCGGCGAAGCGATTCTTCATCCTCGGGACGTGTGTGAAAGTCACCTTTTGAAAATTGGGAACGAGCGCCGCTGATGATACGGCTTCATCTTCTCGTCTTTGACCTTCCATTCCCCGTTCGCTTGTGACACAACCAAGTTGGAATCCCCCATAACTTCCAGCACCTTGACCCCGATTTCGAGTGCAGCTTCCATTCCAACAATACATGCTTCGTATTCCGCCTCGTTGTTCGTGACCTCGAAGTTCAACTTGAAAGCCAGGGGAATATGTGACCCCTCAAGCGAGACTAGCAGTATGCCGATCCCGAAGCCCTTCTGGTTAGCAGCTCCGTCGAAGTATAACGTCCATGTCTCGTTGACAGCAGTCATTACGTCTTCATCGGGAAATTGGAACTCCGTGTGTTCTGGCCCCTCGATCGGGCGATCTGCCAAAAACTCTGCTACCGCTCTTCCTTTCACTCACTTGCGGGTGATGTACTTGATTTCGAATTCAACCAATAAGAGCAACCAACGTGCTAACTTACTAGTAAGTGCTAGCTTCACGAATAGGTATTTGAGCGGGTCCATCTGAGAAATCAGTATCACCGAATAAGACAGCATGTAGTGTCTCAATTTCTTCGTGGCCCAAACGAGCGCCCAACATGTCTTCTCCAATGAAGTGTATCGCTCTTCGCTTCCCACCATCTTCTTGCTCAGGTAGTAGATCGCTCTTTCAACCCCATCATCTCCTTCTTGTGTGAGCATGCACCCCATTGACGAGGGCGTGACGGACAAGTACAGGATCAAAGGTTTTCCCGAAATGGGTGGCGTCAAGATGGGCAGATTCTGTAGGTAAGTTCTCACTGCTTCGAAAGCCTTTTGACATCTGTCGTTCCATTCGAACTTTACGTTCTTCTTGAGCAGACGAAACAACGGCTCACAGGTCAAAGTCAACTTGGCGATGAACCGACTGATAAACTGAATTTTTCCCAAGAAACACCAGACTTCCTTCTCGGACTGAGGTGGCTCCATCTCAAGAATGGCTTTAATCTTAGAAGGATCCACCTCAATCCCCCTGGTCGTGATCATGAATCCGAGCATCTTCCCTGCCGTGACCCCGAACGTGCACTTCTGCGGATTGAGTCACATTCTGTACTTTCGAATCCTCTCAAAAAACTTTCTCAATGCCGGGAGATGGTCTTTCCTTTCCTTTCCCTTCACTATCATGTCATCAACGTAAACCTCGACCTCCTTGTGAATCATGTGGGTACAAAGGTGTGGCACCCCTCTGATACGTTGGACCGGCGTTCTTCAACCCAAATGGCATAACCCGATAGCAATACGTCCCCCACTCGGTGATGAATGTGGTCTTTTCTCTGTCTTCCGGAGCTAGGAGAATCTGATTGTACCCCGAGAAGCCATCCATGAAAGAAAGTAGAGCGTGCCCTGTAGTGTTATCCACGAGTACGTCTATATGTGGCAATGGAAAATCGTCCTTAGGGCTTGCTTTGTTCAGATCTCTGAAATTGACACACACTCTGATTTTTTCGTCCTTTTTGGGGACAGGAACGATGTTGGCCACCCAAGTGGGGTACTCCGTTACGATTAGAAAACCGGCGTCAATTTGTTTTGTAAGCTCTTCTTTTATCTTTAATACCCAATCGGGCTGCATTTTTCTTAGTTTTTGCTTCACGGGTTTGGCGTCAGGGTAGAGAGGGATTCTGTGCTCGACTATCTCCGGGTCGATTCCGGGCATGTCTGCGTGGGACCAAGCGAAAACCTCTTTGAATTCCTTTAGTAAATCAGTGAGCTCTTGAAGCTCAGTGGGAGACAGCCCGGAACCTACCTGAACCAATTGAGGGTTGCCCTCATCACCCAAGTTTATTGAGATTATTTCTTCTTTTAGAGGCTGAGCATGCCTTTCATTTTGACGATCGATGAGGGAACGGATCTCCTTGGGAATGTCCCTATCAAGATCTATTCCTTCATCGTCAGGATCCAAACAGTTTATTTCAAAAATCGGCAAGTAAGCGAAAACGTCGTTCATTTCATTAATCAGTTCATCAGACAGGGGGAATACAGCGGTTGACTCGAATTCAAAGTAAAAGCTACAAAGTGGAGGGCCGATGGGCACAAACTCCGACTCTGTGCTAGACGACGAGTCGGTGTTGGACTCAGACTCAGACTCAGTGCAAGTGCTGTGAGTGCGAGTTACATGTGGAATGAAAGTGCAATTATCATAAACGCCTACAGCCTCCACAATGAGTTTGGAAGGGTCTTCAATTTCTTCTTCATCTCCAAGCATCAGCACAGCAGGATCTTGCATCATACCCTCTGGATCCTCGCCCTTAAACAGTAGTTGGAGATTGCCCAAACCAAAAGCTTCCAGCCAGTTGAGTGCGTCAGACAGCTCTTCTACCTTTGCGACCTCTTCGTCACTCTCCCATGTATCATTGGCAAAGATTTCGAAGCCAGGATACTTCATTTTCGTCTCAAGGTCCACAAAGGGCTCAGGTTCTCCTTGGTATAGCGGCTCCTTTGATTTCATCTCCGTTGTACGGGCCCGGGCACGATTGCGCCATTTCTTTGCTGGATCACCTTTCTTGGCCTCATATCCCAGACCAAAACGCTCATTACTTCCAGGGAAATCAGGGAACTCAGGGACTCCTTGAGCATAAAGTCCCAAGCCCATGCCCGGCAAATACTTCATCCGTTTCATAATTTCCAATGCTGCAGAGCTCACCAAGAAACCGTCCTCGGCCCGAATGGTGCACACTTTCGAGGTCATAACTGCAAAGCCTCCCATGGCAACATCTTCCTCTCCATGCATAATCTCAAGCAGCGGGGAATTGTCCTCGGAGTGCGGACGAATACCTGAGTCCCCATGGATGATAAGGGTTCCGGATTCCAAACCCAGGATGAGTTTTGATGCAATGTTGAGGGCACACCCATAACATCCGGGCGGTGTAGCCAAGGCCTTCCCAACAGGAGATTGAAAGATGCGGGTATTTCCAGCACACAGAATTCGACGGTGGTCTTAAACTTGCCAGTTGCCAACTCCAAGTTGATTGTCCCCAAAACATCACGACGCGTATTATCATAAGCACGGACGCCCAAATTCGATGGCGTGAAGTCCTTGTTCTTAAGGCCCAAGCAATAAACAGTGCGGAGTGGACATACGTTAATGGCGGAACCATTATCAACAAGGATCGCTGGGACCCACTTTCCCAGGCACTTCATGGTGATGTGAAAGGGCTTGTTGTGGTCGGTTCCCTCGGGTGGCAGGTCTTTGTCGGTGAAGGACAAGGTATGCTGGGTGAGGTTCGGGGTTATAAGGGCAATGAGAGCTTCCGGGGCAATATCAGAGGGGACTTCGAGCCTGGAAAGGGTGTTGACCAACCTACGACGGTGCTCGCGGGAGGCAGCTAACACTCCCCACATAGACATGCGAGCAGGGGTTTCCTAGAGTTGACGGATAATGGGATCAGCGGAGGCTTCAGGGTCAGATTCAGGGAGGGAATTGAGGTCGATGGACAATTTGGGTTGAGAAGGCGGGTTTGGCTTTGTGGAGTCAGGAGGGTTGTTTTATGGAGCTTGAGGGGTGGGGATGTTCAGGCTTGTGGGGTTGACAGGGGTATTTTGCTGCGGCGGAGGGGCTCGGGATGAGCTACCCTGCTGGAGGTTGGCAGGCTGATAGACCCTTCCACTTCTGGTAAGGTTACTAACTATTTTGGGGATTGGTTCCCACCGAGTACCTTCCCAGAAATCGGAGAAGTCAAAGTCACAGTCATCCGCCTTACGCTTCCCTTTGTCAAGTGCTGTCTTCTCCAAAGTTTCATTGAGAGTTTCCATTTCCAAGGCGTGCCAGATGCTGTCTTCCTCCAGAGAATTCCAGAAGTTGCTGTTGTCATTGCTAACCTGCAGAGATCCTTCGTCTAGCATGGCCTTATTGACAGTCAGTTCCTCGCCATCCATCCATACATTTACCAATTCAGACTTTCCCCACAGATCTTCTGGATCCAACACGCAGATGCTGGGTTCATCAAGGATTTGAACTACAGGCTTGGAAAAGAACTCCTCGACGATGAATTCCTGTGGGAAGAAAAGATAGTCCATGGAACGTTCCAGAGCGTCGGAGTCTCGAGTAAGGTTGACAATGGTCCTGGCGTTGAGCCCTGATAACATACGGGGATTCATCAGATCCATTTCCTCCACCACTTCCTCTTCTTGAAAAAGGTACGCTAATGACGTCTCGTCTAGGGGGTCGGAATCATCCATCTAGTGCCATCCGTTGGGTTTGGGCTCCCATTCCCATTCATCTTCGTTCTCGACAGGCTCAGGTTCAGTGAACAGTACAAACAGAGAATACTCATCCAAGGGATCAGCCATCCTCTACTCCTAGTCTTGCCTCCATTCTCCTTGTTCCAATTCCTCAACTTGGCTAGGGTTAAGTGCTACAGGCCATGCTCCAGTAAAAAAGCCCTGTCTTCCACTGCCAAGAAATCTTGCACTAGGTCTTCCCACCTTACCTGAAAGTCCCATTCCACGGTCTCAAGCGCGCAGACCGTGTCCTCAACTGGCAACTCGATGGCTGGCTTGGGTTGGGTATTAGGAATAATGTAATGGCTAGGGTCAAAGGGTTGGCTTATAGAGACAAGGTTGGTGCGGGCATTGGAATGTTTTGGGAGTGGGTTTGAGACGGTGTTTGGTTTTTGTGGTGGCATGGGGAGGGTTTTGTTATCTATCAGGTCTTGGATTGTATGGCGGAGACGGAAGCGGTTGTCGGTTAGGTGGCCCACATTCTGGTTATAGGCATAGTACGCATTAGGATTGTGGGATGCGGGTAGTTTTTGAGGTAAGGGAGTAGGGGTAAGTGGCTTGAGGGTGCCGCTTTCGACCAATTTCTCGAGCACGGCAGAGAGTGGTGCTGAGAACTGAGCAAAAGTGCGGGGTTGGGTACGCGGTTGACTGGTTTGGGTGGCTATCTGGTTCACCGGCTCGGCTTGGGCTGTGTTTGTGGAGGTGTTGGGCAGGTTGGTGTAGTTCGAGTTGCCAAACAGAGCGTTGCTGTTTCCGGAGTAAACTTTCCTGGGTTAGGAGCGGGCTCGGGCTTGTCAAGGATTCCCAACTGAACTGCTTCTTCGACGTCTAAGCCTGTATCGAAGAATGTTTTAAAGTCTGAGCATGCTTGGGCCATAACCATGTGCCTTGCTAGAGTGGGTTGAAGGTTACGGACAATCATCTGGATTTGGTCCCTGTCGCTCGGTCTATCTTTCATCTGTGCTGCCTTAGCCCTCCATCTCTTCACGAAATCGGCGAAGGTCTCTTTTGCTTCCATCTTTGTTGACTCCAATTCACGGGTGGTCACCTCCAGCTGGATGTTGTAATCGTACTGCGCCACAAAAGCTACGCATATATCCTCCCAAGAACGCTTCTTTCTCTCATCCAGTGAAGTGAACCAGTGCAGAGCATGTCCCACCAAAGTCTGTGAGAACATCTGTGCCATAGCATCCTTTTCGACTCCCCACATGGACAGTGCTCCAATGTATCCCGTAAGATGTGCCTTTGGATCTCTTGTTCCGTCAAACTTAGCAAAATCAATTGGCCTGAACTTTTCTGGAAGCTTCGCGTTGGGAAACAGGCAAAGCTTATTAATATCAAAACCAGTTGATGCCATCTTCTCATTTCTAGCAACGAATTCCTACTTGGGTGAGTTTTGCCAATACCGCTGCCATCTCGGGGTTTTATGGGGTTTCCAAATGAAAACCAGCTGCTCCGGGTTTGGATTCGGGTTAGGGTTAGGGTTGAAGTTTAGGTTGGGATTCGGATTTGGGTTTGGGATAGGAATTGGGTTAGGAATGGGAATTGGATTTGGGCCTGGATTCGGGTTTTGTGGTGGAAGGCGTCGTGCAACCCCAGTGATCATCATCATGAGTTGGGCAGTTTGGTTATCAGTACAAGCATTGAATATCTTCTCTAATCTGAGCCATTTCTCCATTTAAGTTTCCCGGGTTTGGGTTAGGGTTTGGACGGGGATTGGGAACGGGATTAGGGTTCGGATTTGGCTCGCCTCCGTTTGGGTTTGGATTAGGGTTGCCTCCATTTGGGTTAATGTTTGGATTGGGATTCGGATTTGGGTTGCCTCCGTTTGGGTTCGGGTTTGGGTTGCCAGCGTTCGGATTCAAGCCTCTGATCAATAGATCCATTTCCGCCCCCAAATCTGATGCACTGACGGAGTCTACTTGCAGTTGGAGCCGTTCCAATCTCTGTCCCAAGGGTCTGGTCCAAGAGGGTATGATGTTCTTCTTTTTCGACCCAATTGCTCAGAACTGACAGCAAAGCAAAAACTTATGCTCAGACGCTGTTCCTGCTTGCATTTTTATGAAATTTGTGCATGATTTTAGAAAATGGGTGCCTCATCGTCACCGTCATCGACTCCGATTTTTCAAAAACGATTGACTTACGGGAGGTTGCCTCGATCCTCGAATTTTTGGGGTGTATCCTCATTTAGGAACAGTCGATTCCCAAAAGATGCTAAAATAAGCTAAGTATTTGGCTAATATTCCATCGGCAATTCGACCATTGATTCGGAATGACTCGAGGTGAACAATGTGATGTGATAACCGAGGTGGCGTAAGCGGTACACTTGCTTTTAGCCTGGATGGTGTTGGCATCACAATGTTCTGCTCCCCTATCATTCCTTTCTTTTGGTTAAATCCCGATTGAATACTTAGTCAAGGACTTAAGCAAAATCTTAGTTTCCTCTAGGTTCGGATTCGAGAACTAATGAGATTCATCAACACGCGTTAGGGTGCGTGACTCTTCATCGGGTCTTGGCAACCTTCCGAGGACCGCGCGAGCGAGTCTCGAGAACCGTGGCTGACAGCATGATGATGATGCAATGCAGCACTTAAACAGATTATAGCACATAGTCCTACCCTGCAGGCTCCTGTCCTAGTTTGGAAGGTTCTATGGTTTGCTACACATGTACCAAGGTCGGGTTTTGGCTTGAAGAGGTTTCCCCGGACTAGAGTCAAAGTATACCTCCCGTTATTGAGCGTACACCCAATAATGGTACAAACGGTAGGGATGACTCATCACGGTCGAGGGTTGCTGAGCATTCCGGGATTCCTTGTCACCGGCAAGCCGGGCAAGATTGCCGAAACACAACAGCGGGGCTGCACAAGATATATATACAAGAAATAAAAGGTGAAATAAAATCCTTTGAAAATCCCACAAATGTTTTTCAAGCTTGGCTCACTAATTTAATTAATACTTAAGGAAATTGGGACATTTTATCAACATACCAACTTTTCTCAAGTATCAATTAAACCATAATCCCCAGCAGAGTCGCCACTGTGGGCTACCACAGCCCCGGGTGGAATCGGGGCGGCCCGAAAAGAAGGCGCCACGCTATTTCTTGGATTTTGAAAATTTTTGAAGAGTCGCCACCCGGATTTGTGGTTCGTCACCCGAGAAACCGTTTTGATTGAAAATGATTGATTTGAATTGAAAACCAGAGATTATTTTGGATTCGAAAACCATGTTACGAGGGGGGAAGGGTTTTACGGCACCCCCCTCGCCCGACTTGGAATCGGTCTCTACTAAACATTTGTGGGATTTTCAAAGGTTTTATTTCATTTAGTCACTTAGCAAGTATTCACAGATATACATCAAGTACAGGAGGTGCATGCATGTGCAAGTGTACAGTGAGTAAATGAAGAATGGTGATGAAATGCAAAAATGCTAGAAGCTGGAAATCCCTGTCACTGATCCACTCTCGAGCGCTCGGAAGCATTCCCGAGCGCTTGGGAGTATTGTATGCCCAATCCTGCAAATCACGTTAGCGCAACAGAATAGAACAAAACGTAAGACTGGAAATATAAACTAAAATAACATTAATCATGTCTCGGGCTCAACAGAGGATTTAGCAGAATGGGATGAGACTCCATTCTTCTAAACCATGCACCACCACCTTTCTGGAAAGCAGCTTTATATTCATAAGAGCAAAAAGGGATACATTCATGGACATGCATAGACAGCATATGGATCAAACTGGAAGGAAAAATAGATTAGAGCTACATGCAGACACTCTCAAGCGCTTGGGAGTGTTCCCGAGCGCTTGGGAGTCTTCCACACTCCAAGACTGCTTTCATTCCACTGATGCACTCTTTGTAGTACACTGGTGTACTGGATCTTGTGTTTTTGAGGTATGAAAAAGATTTCTCTTTTCAAATCCAAGGCTTAAACCCTTTTGCATGTTCTTAAATAAAATGGTTTTCCCTTATTCGTTCTTTTCAAAAGAAGATCATCTATACCAATGCACTTAAAATAAGTTGAAATGTTTAAAAATACACCCTACTCTTCATGCATGTCCATGTAAACGCTTGAAAGAAAGAAAACTGGTCTGGAGCCACTCTCGAGTGCTCCAGAGTAGTTCCGAGCACTCGGGAGTGCTTCCAGTGAGCTGGCACAGAGAAATGTATTTGCACCCCTTTGCTCTTGTTGTTACACAAAGGTCTCTCAACCCATACTCAGTATTAAAGACTGAGAGGGCTGAGGGACCTCCCTCAGAAAGAAGATACAGCCCTGTTCTTATTGGTTTTTGACACTAAGGTAGAAAACCTCTACCTTTGATTGAGGAGTTTGCTTCTTGAGAGACTTTGAGAGCTGAAAAAGGAAGAGAGACCAGGAAAATCAAAGCTTTAGGATACTCTAGACTCCTTGCATGTCTTTGATGCCTTGATTTTTTCTTTGGTGGCTTTACCTTTGAAAAAAAATTTTAAGGAGATGGAGAATGCACTGGTTTTTGAACAGTCAAAGGGGTTTTTTTAGAGAGAGAGAGTTTTCTTGGTGGTTTGAACTGCCAAGGTCCTTTTATAGGCAAACTAATATAAGGTCCCATTTTGGAAAAATATGATATGGAATCTTTACAAATCCATCAGTCCTGACTCACCTCTAACTGAGGTAGAGTGTTGCCTGAGGTTTTGAACCGGCCAGAACGGCTGTAATGATGGCATGCATGGGAAGTGGGGAAGCTCTAGCATTCATTGGCCAGTACAAAAGTCTCGAGCGCTCGGATTCAGTTTCGAGCGCTCAAGAGTTTGTGCAATCCCAGGTTTTGAAAACAGTTTAAAGCGCTTGGAATTGATCCTGAATGTTTTGAGACTGATTCTTGACATTTTCATTTCCCCTTTTAAAGTCTTCAAGAAGCAAAGTCCTGACCGGTCTAAGGCTTGTTTTGATCCAAATTCATCATCGGGGAGCCTCCGGGCCACAAATTAAGGAAATTTGAAATGTCCAAATTGGGGTGTCTACAATACTCTTAATGAGTTTAGCCTTCGTCCATCATCGGAAGATGGGAAAGCGCGTCTCTACGCCCTAGTAGCAGAACCAGCGCTTCATCAAGAGATTTTGCTGGCTCAGACTTCCGAGCAAGATTGTGAATTCATTCGGTATCGAATCCGAGAAGGAAAAGCGATACCAGGATGGACAATCGAGAAGGATAATAGTCTGAGATTCCAAGGAAAGGCATTCGTACCTAATATCGGAGCTCTCAGAGAAGTTGTACTCTAAGAAGCACACCATTCGAATTTCGCAGTCCACCCTGGCGGTACAAAGATGTACCATGACCTGCGAAGGACGTACTGGTGGGAAGGAATGAAGAAGGACGTAGCTCAATTTGTATCAACCTGTCTAGTGTGTCAGCAAGTCAAAGCAGAACATCAGAAACCAGGAGGAGACCTTCAACCGCTACCGATTCCTACGTGGAAGTGGGAACATATCTCGATGGATTTCGTGACTGGCTTGCCAAGATCAGCCAAGTCCAACACTGTGATTTGGGTGATCGTGGACCGACTCACCAAATCTGCGCATTTCCTGCCTGTCAAGATGACAGAGAATGTGGAGCAGTTGAGTACGTTATACATTAGAGAGATTGTATGACTACATGGAGTACCTGTCTCAATAGTGTCTGACAGAGATCCACGTTTTGTCTCGCATTTCTGGAAGGGATTGCAGAAGGCTTTGGGAACAGACGTAAGACTTAGTACCGCCTTTCACCCCCAGACGGACGGACAAACGGAAAGGACCATCCAGACATTGGAAGACATGCTAAGAGCTTGTGCCTTAGATTTCTCTGGGATTTGGGAGCAACATCTACCTTTGGTGGAGTTCGCTTACAATAATAGTTACAGGCAAGCATTGAAATGGCTCCATACGAAGCTTTATACGGACGACCCTGTCGATCTCCCGTCTGTTGGACCGACGTAGGAGAAACGAGATTGATTGGACCTGATATAGTACGAGATACTACAGAGAAGGTTAAGATTATTAGACAGAGAATCCAGACCGCTCAAAGCCGACAGAAGAGTTATGCGGACAAGAGGAATCGACCTCTGAGCTTCAAAGTAGGAGATCACGTATTCCTGAAGATCCGACCTAAGAAAGGTGTAATTAGATTTGGACAGAAAGGAAAACTTTCTCCGCGCTATATAGGACCTTTCGATATCGTAGAGAAAATAGGGAAGGTTGCATATTGTATAGCCCTACCGCCGCAGTTAGGTAAAGTACATAACGTATTTCACGTTTCGATGCTTCGTAAGTACCTCGCGTTGCCGACGCACGTACTCAATTGGGAGGACATCATCATCGAGGAAGATGCGACGTACGAGGAGGAACCGATCGAGATCCAAGATCGGAGTGAGAAGATCATCCGGAACAAGACGATCAAGTTAGTACGAGTTTTGTGGAAGAACCATGGAGCTGGAGAAACTACCTAGGAAAGAGAGGAAACCATGAGGGCAAGCCACCCCCACCTGTTCGAATCTGAGCGTACGACGAATTTCGAGGACGAAATTGTTTAAGGGGGATAGGTTGTAACAACCCTAATTTTTATTAAATAAAAATTTTGTTGTTACTGTTTGAAAAATCTTAATTAGGTTTTAATCGCCGATTTACCGTCGTTTTCCCGTCGTTTCTTGGATTTGGTCTTGAACCTTTTATCTTGGCTGGAAATCCTATCTAGCAACCCTAACTAGCTTTTAACCGACGAGTTGACCTAGCCATCGTTTAACCTAATCACCAGTCGTTCCTAAACCTCCGCGAACCTTATGAACCCTTGACTGGTGAACCTTTTGAAACACTTGAGTTTGGTAACCCTAGATTAAACCCTTTGAACCGTTGAACCTTTTAGCTGTCGACCATTGGATGATAACGTTTTCTCATCCATTGGTTAATAGGACACCTTATTTAACCTTTCTAATTACGAGGTTAGATTAGTTTAGTGCTTAATTACAAAGTATTATACTTTCTAGCTTTACCCATTGGATAATCACCGCTAGGAGATTTATTACCCATTGGACAATAGACCAAAGTACTTGCCATCCTTAACCATTGGTTATTAACCGCTAGGGAAACTATTATCCATTGGATGATAGCTTTACTTGCCAACCAAGATTCGGTTGATTAAAATATTAGATTGCCATGTGTGTTAAATCCATTAAAGTATAATATGTATATTAGGTTATTAATTTAGTACCTAGTACTTTGAAAGTATTAGATTAGTATATTAGATATTGGATTTGGCAATTTCTAGCCTAGATTGTAAAGTACATGCTTATATATATATATATATATATATATATATATATATATATATATATATATATATACTGCTTATTTAAATCCTTGGTTTTAGGATCAAATCCAGAAAAAGTTTTTTCGTATCTACTACTAAATCTGCTCCAGTATCAATTAAAGCAGTAATATTTAATTCAAAATCATTAATACATAATTTAATATCAGCATGCCATTTTTGAATAAGAACTTGGTTTACTAAGTTTAATCGAAGATTATCTTGAGTACCAATCTTAGGACTAGAAACAGTAAGTAAAACAGTTAATAAAGGCGGCAGAGCCGACCATGAACAGAAGATAAACAGTTAGGTGGCAAAGCCAACCATAGAATTAAAACATCAGTTTAACATTGATAGAGATCAGAGAGGATCAACTCATCAATTAACATTACCAGTAACATACTTACTGGTTTAACAGGGGAGGAGGAGAACCTCCGTGACTGAAGGGGGAAAGAGAGAGAGAGCTTCAATTCAGAAGCTTTATCATTTAGTAAAGAAAAGAGAAGAGAAAAGAGAGAGAGTGATTCTGGACTTGTTTTTACCAGAGCCAACTCGATCCTTTTATAGATGAAGGATGAGAGGCATTACAATTATTAGGGGTGGTCTATTGGGACCATGTGATCCTTTTGAACCTTTTACTTTCGGTAGAAAAGTAAACAGGAACTCAGCAGGTGATTGAACAGTGTTGAGCAGTACTGTGAACAGTAGTTTATTAGCTGGATGAACAGTAAAAAATGAATAGTGATTTTACTATTCATGATTTTAATAAGTTGGTAGACAAGGAGCCAGCTGTTGAGCAGGTATGACTGGGACTGGCGTTGAGAAGGCCAGCTGTTGGGCAGGTTGCTGGGTATGACTGACATTGGGTGAGGTCAGTAGTTAATACTGGTGATGGCTGATAAGCAATGCTTTTGCAGTTGATTGAGAGGCAGCTTGTAAAAGCTGGTTGAATGGATTAGTGCATCAGCAGTTCAATGTTTTAGCAGTTGTTTTTTGAACAGATTGATTAAGATGGCTAGTATTCCATCAAATTATCAAGGTTATGTAATTCTTCTGAGGATAGAATGTTCCAATAATCCTCATCTTCAATATCTGGAGTGGTAGCAGGTGAATTCAGTTGATAATTGGCAAGTCGATCTTGATATGCCTTTACCAATATTTTATTTTGAGTATGGTAGATAAATGGAACTTCTTGAATAGGTTCAGTAGAGCGAATCTTCTGGATTGAGTCTTCGCAAATTAAATAGATTGATCCGGGGTCAGCATAAACATGGAGATCATCACTGAGATCAGCATCTCCAAATTTAGTAGCGATTGAGTAAGCTCTGTAGTGGCGTATTTGACTGCGGATTGATTTTGAACAGGGCCAGGGTTCCTCATCTCCAATAAGGTGAATAGGAAGATGGACCCTACTGAATGGCCAGTTGACTGAGATGTGCATAATGTGTTGGGCTGGAATAATGCTTCCAGTCCAAGTCCATTCTGGCATCTTTCTTTTGATCAGTACTTGGCAGCGTAAAGCTCCATATTTAGCAAAAAGGTTTAAAATGGAGACAACCAGTTTTCTGGTAACATAATCAGTCTGCTCCGAATCAGTGAAAATAATTTGTCTTAACAGTCCATGATCCAATAGAGTCGTTGGAGTAATTTCAATTAATTTTTTATTATATTCAACATTAATATTTTTGAAATGCTGTATGTCAATGCAAGCACGTGGAACACTATATATTAAATTACAGGGACAATCAAATCTGTGCAATGGGTAGTTTGGGCAAATAGGATTAGTTTTTGGGCAGATAACCCTATCTTGGTCTTTATTGTAAAGAGTTTCCCAAGATATTTCAAGACCAGGAGTAGATTTAGTAGATAAATCAGTAAGTAATTGGAATAAAAATTCCTGAAAATAGTGGCCGTCCCTTTTAGCCATGTTTTGAATATTTTTGACCAAATCAACAGGAAAATCCTGTGGAAAAACAATTTGATTTTTTAATGAGACAGGAGTCTTAGGAAGACCCTGTAATAGAGTAGAGAAGTAGTTCCTCATGGAGGCAATGTGCTCCCTACTTCTAATGTCTCTGCCTAAGTTATGGGTGCTATCTGCTAAGTCTTGGCCAGAATTACTATGGGTATGTCTCTGCTAATTAACATCGCACTTTTTTGCTCCCTCAGTGCAAAACACTCCTTTTTAATATTTTTAAAGTCATGATGCATGATATGCAGTTTAGCCTGAGTTTTAACATTTTCTTCAAGTAAATTTTTTAACAATAGATTTTTTTTAACAATAGATTTTGTTCACAAAAATAATAATTCAGACAATTTAATCCATCAATAAATTGTTTACTATGACGATATTCCCCACATAGGTTCCAAAGAGCATCTAGGAGACACTGTTGGGTTTCGTCTATATTTTGGAAATGGTTTAATTTGTTGAATTGGAGGCTGGATGCTTCATGAAGGACTGGCAAACTGGTTGTGCCAAATTTCAGGCTTCTGTGTGTCATCTGTAGACAAATCAGAATGGTTCATAGAGTAATTTTGTAATTGTAATAAATCATTTTTTTCAGGTGCAGAAAGTAATTTGAAATTTATTTGTTGACCAGAAAAGGTTGAAGTGATTTTATAAAAATCAACTGTAAATGGTTAAAGTAGATAAATAAAAGGCATTCCGAGAATGACTTTATCAGTTAAATTTTTTCTAAAACAAATGATGTTTTAAAACAAACTTCATTTTGGTAAATACTCACTGTTGGTAATTTGTGACTAATTATTATTTTACTACCATTAGCAGAACTCAACTTTTCAGTTGATTTCTAATAATATTGACTGGGTATTAACTTTTCTTGAATACAATTTAAATCTGCTCCAGTATCAATTAAAGCAGTAATATTTAATTTAAAATCATTAATACATAATTTAATATCAGCATGCCATTTTTGAACAAGAACTTGGTTTACTAAGTTTAATCGAAGATTATCTTGAGTACCAATCTTAGGACTAGAAGATTGTGACTCAGGATTATCTTTATCAGAAGATCCATCAGAGGATTGACTACTAATTTTAACATATTTTTTATTCCTTTATTTCCATTTTGGAAACTGTGATTTTAGCAAAGCAACTTCATTTTTAAATATTTCAACATCCAGTTGTAAATCACTCAAAGTAATTTCTTTAGTAGTTTTTTCAAACCTTTCCAAGGTTGCATGAAGATTTACTATTGGTTTATTAAAAACAGGTTTTTGATTTTGTTGAGTGAAAAGTTGCTTTAGTTTTTTAATATATTGTTGTTTTAATATAACATCATCAATTTTACTAATAAGATCAATGAGCAATTCTTCCTCAGATAATTCTTTAGTGAGTAAGTTTATTTTTCTACAACAATTATCAGTACATCCTATCTTAATTTGATCATTTCCAGAATCTTCACTAACAGAGTGATATTTTGAAGATTTATCAGTTTCACTATCTTCTGAATCATTTAAATATGTTATTTTAAAAATATCTAAAATTTTTTGTTTATCATCATCAGAAATAAGCAGTTGACTAATTTTTTGCTTAACCTTGCATTGGGACTTATAATGACCCTTTTTTCCACAAATAAAACAAGTAATATTTTCAGCATTGGTTTTATTGGGTTTAGCAAAATAGTTTTTCTTACTACTCTTAGGTTTATCATAATATTTATCTTTTGAAGACTGTGGTTCATTCTTTGAATTTTTAATCCTTTTTTCAATTTTGTGTCTTTTCCGTGATGGTGCTACAGGGGGTAGACCATACTGTTCACAGAAATTACCTAATTCATATTTAGCTTTATTTTTATCTTTTTGATTTTGTTTAGCAATTTTCATATCAATACACATTCTCAATCCTTCTTTTTGAATAGTGCTAACTAGATCACCATATGTTAGTTTATCATATTCAATAGTTTCAGTAGGTTGACTAAGAACATCTCTAATTTTTTTGAGCAAATAAGCTGGGTAAACCATTAATAAACTTTTCTTTCCAAAAAGATTTAGTACAATCATCTCTTATCATGACTCTAGAGATGAATACATCTTTGTACCATCTAAAGTCACTTAGTGTTGGGCAATGTAAATTACTTAACTGATCATGGATTCTAGAAGTAATGTTACTAGGTTGACCAACAAAATGTTTAATAATAGTGTAAATTAGGGTATTGACTCCATCTAGGATAACTCTATCCACAGTTCCCGTTTCATGATCGAAAATGGGTACTCCATTGTTATCAGTTTGAACAACATGTTTAATTTCTTGCCTGTTAGTACTAGTGAGATACTTGTCCCACCAGGCCTTTAGCATTCAAGTAAAACCAGAGGTTAACAAATCAACAATTTGTGCTTGATCAAGATCAGTATTACTATGATAACTGTTAGCAGCCATAGACATGTGATTTAATTTTTCTAAAATTTGATGCTCACTTAGACCATCAATATTCCATTCATATAATTTACTAGAAGAAACAGAAAATTGATTAGCAAGATTATTTTCCTCAAATTGTAAATCAAGAGGAGTAGGTCTAGAATACCAATTTTTGGTAAGACTAGTTGGGTTAGCAGAAGGGTAAACCAAACGTTTAATGTTAGATTTACCTGGATTACCTGGTTGACTGGTAAACTGTGCTTGGAGATTAGCGATCTCATCATCAGTAGATGAAAGTTGACTGGAACCTTCGTCTGCTTGTGTTAATATTGTTACTTGGGGGTTAACAGGTTCTGATTTAATAACCAATTTTTGCAACATATCCTCAATTTTTTGAATATTTTTATCAGTGTTTAATGTAATCTGTGGCCGTTTTTCAGGCAACAATATCAAAGGTTTTTCAATAGTTTTACTAGATGAGGGTTTACAATCTATTACTCCTTCATCAATTCTAGTTTCAATTTTATCTAATTGTTTACCAATTACTTTTAAGCATTGATTAGTATAATTAACTTGTTCAACAATTTGTTTGCAATCAGATCTATCACTAGGTAATTTAAAAGGAGAAGCAGTTATGCTTGATCCTTTATAATCAATAACAATTGGTTCTGGTGGATGCCCAGAACTTACAACAGTATTATCAGATTTTTTCCATTTGGATTTAGTAATGACTTTCAATTCTGTTTGATCAATTATTTTATTAGACTTTTTACTAGGTTTATAAAACTGCAAAAAACTAGAGAAAGGAAGATCAACATCCTTTTCTTTTATGAACTGTTTCCATTTAATAATTAATTCATCTTCGTTATCAGAAGAATCTTTTTTATCAGTTTTTTAAATATTATTTTTTCTATTAATATTTCTTACTTCTATTACCAATTCTTTTAATCTAGTTTGTTTATCAATTTGTTTATTAAATGATTTTACTGATCCTATTTCTCTTATGGAAGGATAATTATAGGAAACATGATTATCATAAAAGTAATTATATTTACTAGTTTCAAAAATAGATTTATTAGAATAAACAGAAGTAGTATCATTGTAATTATAACCAAATTCTTGATCTTGTTCATCAAAGTTTACTATGTCAGAATCATCGAATGATTCATGATTATTATCATAATTATCATAAATAGGTTGAGTATCATCATTATAAGAAATATCATGATAATCAGAGTAATAATCCATAGTTTAATAAATAGAGCCTGGAGTGAATCGAGGGACTGGTGGATGGATCTGCACCTGAACAAGGGGAGGGACTGGTGGATGAATGACACCTGGGTAGTCTGTTTACTTCCTTAAAAGAAACTGATTCGAGACTTATATCTAAATGAATTATCTATTTTTCTTAATTCTAAGCTGTAAACTACTTAGCAATTCTATCCATGATTTATACTTGCTTAGATCATACTGTTATACACCTCTTACTACCGAATCACAGTTACATACACGCATACCAACTTCCGGATTCACTCCTACCCTTAACTGCCCTACCCTCGGGACTTACTCGACGGGATTTACAGAGAACCTTACCAGCTTGTGGTGGCTTAAGTGTCAGTGACTCAAAGCAGAAAAAGGCTTTAAGCAGTGCCTATACAAATACAGTCAAACACAGACGTGCTTAGCATAATCTTTAAAATTAAGATAGCCAAACAATCCATCTAACTATAAGACTCGCTTCACCTAATTTTAAAGATACAAACAGACATCCCTGTAATTACTCATCCACCGGCCTCTACCACCGACTCAGGGGCAACCCATGCCCACCAATCACCTACCTCACTACTCCCTTCTTGGCTCTGATACCATTAGGGGCGGAAGGGGAGACACAGCAGTGCCTATACAAATACAATCAAACACAGACGTGCTTAGCATAATCTTTAAAATTAAGATAGCCAAACAATCCATCTAACTATAAGACTCACTTCACCTAATTTTAAAGATACAAACAGCCATCCCAGTAATCACTATATATATATATATATATATATATATATATATATATATATATATATATATATATATATATATATATATATATATATATATATATATATATACATGCTTATATATATATATTATATCCAACATGTGTGTATATAGATTATTATATTAAGAAAATTTATATTTTGTTTTAAATACAAGATTTTAAAAGACCCAAAGTACTTATATATATACTATTATATATGTGTACTTCCATGGAAGTACTAGGGGAGAGAGAGAGGGAGAGAGAGAGAAAGAGAAGGAAAGAGAGAGAGAGATTTGATGTTTTGCTTGGATTTCTTTCTACCAAACCCTAGATATATGTATATATTAGTACTTGTACTAGGTGAAAGAAGAAGAAAGGAGAAGATAGGAGAGAGATTTGATGTACGAAATCTCTTACAAACCAATTCCATACTCCTCCCTTGTCATCCACCAAACCATTGTCCTTATATATATATAGTTATATATATATATTGTACCATTGTACCAAGGAGAGAGAGAGAAAGAGAGAGAGAGAGAGAGAGGAGAGAGAGGCCGATAGAGATTGAGAGAGAGAGAGAGAGAGAGGTCGGATGAGAGAGGGAGGGAGAGAGTGATGTATGCTTTCTTTGATTGACCATGCTTTGGTCATCCTTGTCCTATTTTTGATATGCTTTCAAGTGAAAGCACAACCATTGCAAGCAAGATTTTGCCCTCTTTGTACAAACCCCATTTATTTACTTGAATCAAATCCCCTTCCTTGATCAATCTTCCAAAATCCAATCCAAGGGACACATCCATAGCCATGCAAGCCTAGGTTTTAGGTTTTTCTTCCAAGCAAGCAAGATTTGCTTGAATTAAAAAGTGAGATATAGGAGAGAGAGAGAGTGGCCGGCTAGGGAGAGAGAGAGGGAGTGCTTGCCTATAAATACTCACCTCACTTGTGCTTTGAACTCACACCTCAATCCATTCTCCAACTTCTCTCTAGAAAGTATAGCTTGTTCTTGTTGTTCTTGAGGTTTTCTTGCTAGTTCTTCAAGAAGCTTTCCCCATCTCCGCCACTAAACCACCACTCGACCACCACCTCGATCCAAAAGTAGTAGTAGTTATAGTTAGGATCTAGTTTCGAGAGAAACCTTTCTCTTTCGAAGATACCAGAAGCTTATCGTAAGTCGTTACGCCGTTCGAGTGCCGACTTTCTTTACGTCGTATTTTCGTAGTCTTTTCTACCACCAAAAAGAACGGTAGTGTACCTTTACGCTCTAATCCTATGTATAGATAAGAATCGTGTTGAGTTTTCGAACTATTTTCTCTAAAAATAAAGTTAGTTGTGGTATTTAGCTTGTAGAACTTTCTTGTTAAAAGTACGTAGTATACTTTGATCTTATGGTTACTTGATTGCTTGATCTCGTGATTGCTACTTGTTTGTATGAACTCGTCAATAAACATATGTTGTTTTATTGAACTTCTCAAAAGGAAATGTTTTTAAAGATAAAGCGTTGTTTTAAAATGAAGTTTTCGTATTTTGACCTTTTAACGAGCATGATAGAGTTGGATGATCTTGCCATTTGTTATCGCATGAGTTATGTGAAAAAGTCCTGCCGCGGAGTCTATGCATGATACGAGACACATGAAATTGGAAAGTAGAGACATGACACGTAAGATGTGGTTGATATGGATAAAAATATTTTTGAAACTACGTAATGGCCGAACTTGGTAGCCTTACGTTGGTGTGCGTTGCCAATGGAGCCGGACTTGGTAGCTTCATTGGAGGTGTGTGACTTGGTTATCCGCGGAGAGGAGCCAAGATGTGACACAATGTGCCGGACTTGGTAGCCATTGTGGCCATGAGTCAGACTTGGTAGCCTTTGTGGCAATGAGCCGGACTTGGTAGCTCATTGTTGTGTGACACAAGGTGCCGGTCTTGGAAGCTCATGGTTGTGTGCGTTCACAATGTGCCGGACTTGGTAGCCATTGTGGCCAATGAGCCGGACTTGGTAGCTCATTAGTGTGTGTGTGTGTGTGTTTTTGGAAATAATGATAAAAGATGAGACACAAAACGATGAGTCGCGTAGGAGAAACACACGGAAATCATGACACCAACGCTCGATTAGTGAATGTGCATGTGTAATTGCTATGTGTTCTTGTTTAAGCATGTTAAGTTTGGAAAATTGTATACTATCTTGACTTGTATGTTATGGGTTAGAGCGTTTTGGGTTACTCTATTAAGCTTTCAAGCTCATGGTGTTGCTTTATGTGACCCTGTCATATTATACTGGTGGCGACGCTGGTATAATGTGTCAGACTTTTTAGATGAACAAGGAGAGCTGTACACCTTGGAGGCCTTCGGAGCTGAGGAGCTTGCTAGGATGGAGGAAGAGAAGGAGCTTTAGTTAACCTTAGATAACCATCTCTTTTGTGTAATATAAGACTCTCTGAGGAGATTGGATGTAATAATGAGCTAGACTTTGCCTTGTCTGTCTAATAAAATGAATATTTAACGAACCCGATTTTGGGGGCGTTACAGTTTGTGTGCAATGGGAACCCGGACAACGGAACCATTGTGAGGATACTCGGGAGACCGGAACGGCAGAACCGAGGTTGGTTGTGTAAAG
This sequence comes from Rhododendron molle, assembly GCA_025413875.1. Taxonomy (NCBI): domain Eukaryota; kingdom Viridiplantae; phylum Streptophyta; class Magnoliopsida; order Ericales; family Ericaceae; genus Rhododendron; species Rhododendron molle. The sequence goes on from CM046391.1 coordinate 28,762,928, forward strand.
ATGCTTTTCAAAATGTTGAATTTGTAAATAAAAGATGAAAATGGTGACATGGTCTACAAATTTTCGTGTAGGAAAAACTTAGATATCACGGACACCAACGTTAGTTGAATAGTGAATGTGGATGTGTCATTGTTAACTGCTTTGTTGGACATGCATGTGCAAATTAAAAAATCGCTGAACTACTATGCCCAGTCGTTGTAATTTATGGGTTAACGGGTATGAGATTATTCTTCTGAGCTTTTGTAGCTCATAGTAACCCTGACATATTATACTGGGTGCGACGTCAGTATAATGTGTCAGACCTTGTAGATGAACAGGGTGAATTCTACACCTTGGAGGCTTTTGGAGCCGAGGTGCTGGCTATGATGGAGGAGCAGGCGGAGCAGTAGTTAGGAACCTAGTTTTCCCTCCCTTGTTTAATAAATGTACTTTTGTGGAAAGTATGCTATAATAATGAGCCAGACTCTATTTAGGTTTTCAATGAAAATGTTTATTTATCGCTCCCAAAATTAGGGGCGTTACAACATGGAATCAAAGCACTTGGTTCAAAACCTCGGCCATGGGTAGTATGGGTAGACCATAAGATAGTTCGACCGTTGCACAAACATGAAATGAGTTTAAGTTTAGTGTCCCAAATTGGGTGGAATTCTGACAAAAAATAACCTCCGGGTTGAAGCAAGGTGTGGAAATTGGCAGTACCACCGAGCTGGGAATTCCCGAACAAATGGATGATGACTTAAATCAAGGATCGAATGTGGAATTTGGAAATTTTTAGAAGTTAATAAATCCCTGTCTTAAATATTACTAATTGAGGTTAAAATCTTCCTTGTAGATGAACCACCTAGTCAACCTATTAGCTGGAGCTCACCAACTTAGAAACACCATAGAAAGTATGACAACCCAACTGATGGAGGATCCCAACTATATTGCCACTGTACTTTTAGAAATACAAGATTTCAAGAGAGTGCAGTAGAATACCCCTATTCCCCTTGAAAAAGATCCCTGGTTTCCTGAAATGTTCCCAATCCTGTATGCCTACCATGGGTTCTTCGGTGCCCTACACCTGATGCAAAACTTTGAGGTTGGTGATGAGGAGGAAGATGACTAAGGGAGAAAACCTGATAGATAAAGGGGATCTCGAATAGGACGAGGCTTCAAAAGACCCATGAAAGCCAAGGATACTACTTAGGTGCACCTAAAATCAATCTAGTAACAATTGTCATCCTTTGGGCGTAGGATGTTGAAGATTAGGATCACCGTTGTCTGTTTAGTATTTCCTAGGTTGTACTCCTGCTATGCTTGATAATAAAAGACTTATTTCAGTTATTACTTGTTCTTATGTGATGCTTTTAGTACTTGATCACTATCCATGTACAAGCTTATCCTTGTGCCTACCTACTGTTCAAAAATGATTACACCTTACACCGTTAATCTAATATATAATTTTCTGTAATGTTATAGATGTCGAGCTGTAGACACCCCAATCTGGGTTTCCAAATTAATTTACTTGCGGTATTTGATTCCCCGATGATGAATTGGATCAAGAACACCCCAGGAATGATAGGTGTTTGTGCTTTGAGTGTTTGAAACCCTTGAACCTAACCTAACCTAAGCCACTTCCAAAAGCCAAAAACCCTACTGACCCGCGCCAGGGTGCAATCGTCTCGCGCCAGGGCGCACCTTCGCGCGATGGACTGACTCCCTCGTGCGAGAGTCAGCCTGGGTCAAAGTCAAAGATTTGACTGTTGACCCACGCGCAACAGTTGTCACACTCGCGCGATGGTCCCATTCCATCGCGCGATGGTCCTAACCAGTCACTTTCACCTTCTGCCAGCCAGTTGGTTGCTTGCTTGGGGGTCTACAGGGCTATTTGAACCCTGTTTTTCTCCACAAGATAGTGGCAGTGCAGGTTAACCTCTCCCATCACCTTTTGGCAAGCCTTCTCCACCAAGTTTTGGCATTGGGCCTTGTTTGTCACCCTCCTACACCTTCCATCCTCCTATAAATACCCCCCTTTGTTCATCTTTTCAAAGGTTCCAAAAAATCAAGCAAAAAAAATTCTAACCCTAGCCCTTTGTTTATCTCTTCTCCATTAGCAAGTGAAACATTTTGGTTTCCTACCTAGCACACAAGAACATAGTTTGTTCTCACTCAAATCCTACTTTCAATTTCAAACATTCAAAGCTCAAACACCTTTTAAACTCAAAGAACCAAGGTATAGCTTGTCTTTGTCCTGCTTTTTGTTCTGATCCCTGAGGGGGGCTGGCTAGGCCAAGGCTGGTAATCAATACCAGTCCTGGTCCAAAAGCTGGCAAGGTTTCAAAAACCGTCATGGCTAGAACCAACGCGCGATGGACTCACTGTATCGCGCGATGGTCCTCTGTTGCTCGCGACAGTCCACGTGGGGATTGGTGTCTTGCTGGTTTATGTTTTACTTTCATATCGATCACTGCTAAGCACGAAAATAACCAGTTTATTGCTTTTCCTTTGTTAGAAATGCTAGTTTTACATTTCAATATTCATTTCTGTTGCTATGGAGTACCCCTGGGAGCTTTCAGAACATGTCCCAGAACCCAGAAACATGTTAACCAAACACTAGAAGGTTGCCCGAACCCTCGCACGATGCACCCAAACCATCGCGCGATGGTCAAGTGGAGAGTTGACCATCGCGCCAGGGCGCACCGTCGCGCGACGGTCTGACTCCATTGCGCGATAGTTGACCATCGCGCGCCAGAGCGCAACCCTCGCGCGCCAGGGCGCACCCTCGAGCGATAGTCTGGCTCCCTCGCGCGACTGTTTGTCTCTGACCAGTAGCTAGCCATGCATGGTTAACTTAGTTTTAGGCTGTTATTTTGTCCCCACACTGTTTATGGGGTGTTTTGTCAATTTGTAGGGTTTTTCAGCCTTTAAGTTGTTTAAAACTGTATATTATAACTGCTTATGAACTGCTTGGTTTGTCCTGGGTGTGCACTGGTCCTTCCAGAGCCCAGAGGGTTTGAGAATAAGAGCTGTGGGCTTAGGCTTACTGGCGCGTGCAGGTCTTGTAGTAGCGTGCGCAGGTTTAGTCAGCATGCATTGACTTAATCAATGCATACTAATTTCTTCCTGTGCACGACACTCCAAGAGAGGGGCTTTCCAGTCTGTTTAAACTCCCACAGCAGTCTATTTTCATCCTATACTAACTGCTCATCCATGCTATCTATCACATCTTGCAAACTGTTACAGTTTTAATCTCCGATTAACTGTTCCCCTTCCCTAACTGGCTAAAAATTGGTTAATAAAAGAAGAATCACATTTTCGCAAAATGCCTAAGTAGAGACCGATCTCCGGATTGGGCGAGAGGGGTGCCTTAAAACCCTTCCCCTCTCGTAACCTGGCTCCCGAACCTAGATATGGTTATGACGGACCGGTTCCTTCACTTTTTCAAATCAAATAGCGCGGCAGGTGCTTCGAAATACGGTTCCTTGGGTGTTGGACCTCAAACCCGAGTAGCGACTCTGTATGCCGAGCGCTTGCCTGCTTCTGCGCTCACGCTCCCTCGATTATGGGCCCTTGCATTTTGGAATCTGGAAATTCCAGGGCATGCTGCCCACACAAGCGTACGACAAGGAGGATGCCCACCCTTCACCCCACTAGTTCTGACCGACTACCGGTCACTGCTGGCACCTGAGTATAGAGGACCAACACCCCCACTTGAGGATAACCTGGAATTATACGAAGTCCCAATTTCCTACGAGGTGTCCCCCACTAGATGTGACCCCCGAATACCTTCCACCTGCCGAAGTCCTTGCACCACCTATTGAGGACTTTGCGCTACCGTTCGACATGGAGACTAACCTAGAACTTGAAGCCGCCCTACTGAACCTCTCTCAGTACTACCTAGAACCATTGGAGGAGCCGCCCATCCTGACTATAGAAGAGCTGCTTGCGCAAGAACACGAATATCTTGAAAGAACTGAGACTGTTGCTGAAAGAAACCACAAGAAGTGGTTAAGAGAGTTTTACGGGATAAATCTACCCTAGAGTGTAGTAGCAGCGGCGTAGAAATAAAGCCTGACAACTTGAAGGACCTTGTAGTAGGAGTTATGTAGGATCATTTCGTCGTAGCTTGTACTAGGAAAATCTTATCTTATGTCCCTACTTGCCATCGTAGTAGAACGCTATGCTTGTGTTGTATCTTTTGCTTAACTATGAAAAACTTACTTTATTTAAAGAGTACTGTTGCATACTACTTGATAAATGACTTTCAACTTTAGGAAGGAACACCATTTGCAAAAAGAAAATTTTAGACTGAATTTCCCCTTTCGATTTTCACTCGTAGATGGTGAACATGCGCAACGGATTAGGATATGAAAACGGGGGATCCTCTAATGCGAACCTTGACCTAACCCAAATCATGCAAGCATTATTAACCGCCTTGAACGCCAACCGCCAAAACCAAAACCACAACAACGGACCAATGACCCAAACCCAAGCCATGAACAAATTCTGCAAACGCCGACCCCTGACCTTTCACGGAAACACCAACCCCATTGTGGCTGAGACGTGGCTAAAAGAAGTCAAGGTGATTCTTAGAACCTTAGGAATTACCCGAGACGGAGACCATGTGGCCCTAGCCACTTACCAATTGAAGGGAGAGGCCCGCTATTGGCGGGACCTGATGGAGGCGACTCATACTATACCCACCATGACAATCGCTGAGTTCAAAACTCTGTTCTCGGCAAATACTTTCCTACGCCCCTTTGCCTAGCCAAGGAACAGGAGTTCCTGAACCTGAAGCAAGGAACGCTGACCGTCACCCAGTATGCGGCCAAATACGAAGAACTGTCCCGTTACACCCTAAATTCCATACCGACCGAAGACAAGAAAGCAAGGAGATTCGAGTGGGGGCTAACGTCTGCTCAAAGGGTTGTGGTGGCTACAGCTTTTACCACCTATGCAGAAGTGGTGAAGTGTGCTCTCCGGCTAGAGAGTGAAGAGTTGGACTTCAAAACCCGGTGGAGGAAGGCGAATGGCAACACCGGTGGAGGAAGGCGAATGACAACACCGGTGGAGGAAGGCAAATGGCAACACCGGTGGGCCAATCCGAATCCAATCACCCAACAACAACCGTGGACCCTACCCCACCAAACCCTTTAACCCACTGCAAAATAACCAACCTTGGAGGACTGCTACCCCCAGACGTGGTGAACCGCAGAGGGACGACCGAAACATAGCAACAGTTCAGTGCTACAATTGTAGGCTATGGGCCACTACAAGCGCGAATGCTCCCAACCTCAACGGGAGACGAACGAGAGCCTTGGAAATCAGAAAGCCCAATAACCTAGACAGGTCGGTTTTGTGAAGCAAAACCCTGGAGGCCTATCGCAGCCGTTGAATGGGTAGAACAAGAGAAAGCAGTCCATGGGAACCCAGCAAGGCACTGGAGGGCGTATCATTGCGTTGCAGGCTGAAGAACAAGAGCAGGATCCCTCTGTGATCCAAGGTATGTGTAGACACCTCCCAAACGGGGCATCGCCATACAGATTGATCATTACTTGGTTGCTTTCCTCTTCATAAACCAGAATCGTGGATATTCCCTTGGCTAGGAACATCGCCACATGATAACGGTTATCATCAAAATAGAGTCACCACCTAGTTTATAAAAACTAGGAAAAGAGATAGAGATTCTGGGTACAAGAGCCAAAAGTATAATAAGGGGAAGGTGTTAGACACCCCTCTTTGCCTAGTTGTGAAATTGGCCCATAATCATTCGACACATGATTAGTATTTGCTTTATTTAATTCTAAACAGATAATCTGGTTATTTAACCTTTAACAGTTGATAAGGTGAGCGAAGACAATAATTAAAGCATGCATAAAAAATAAGCAAAAAAGATAAACTGTTCCAGGAAAATAGATCCCTTAGCCGGTGAATGGATTTCACGGCCGAGGAATCCCACTGGGTCGATGTATCGGCCGAAGGATTGATCCCCCTGCCGATGTTCTTCCTCACACTAGACTATACGACTAACAGATAATCAGAAAGCTTCGATTAAGCATAAAAACAGAAAATAAATTGAACCAGAGGCCCCTGGGCCTCACCACCTTGATCCCTCAGTTGCTTGATTGCCTCGGATAAGGGATGATTGACTGATTTGCTTCTCGAAAACCCTAGGGTTAGGGTTTGAACTTTAGGGTTAGGATCATCGGATCGCGACTGCCTTCTGGAGTTTGGGTCTTTTGTATAGGGGCTATGAGAGAGTATATTGGCAGAGTTTCATGGTATTAGATGGACGAATTGAATGTTAATTTCAGAACCCTAAGGCCTCTTTATATAGGCAATTGGTGACTTATTCTGGCCAATCAAAACACACGATTGAATTGGAGTTATAGTGTGATACAAACTCCTCATGGTAATCTCCTTATGTAGCCCGAACGCTTCAGGAATTGGCTGCTAGGGTTTTGTGAACGGATCAAACGATTGATAGAACATTCCAGAATCTAAAAAATAGACGATCTGGCGGCCGAGGAATGGATTTGGCGGCCGAGGGATGGATCTTGTGGCCGAAGAATGGATTTGGCGGCCGAGGAATGGATCTGGCGGCCGAGGAATAGATCTGGTGGCCGAGGAATGGATCTGGTGGCCAAAGGATCAATCTTACGGCTGATAGATGTATTTTCCTAGGATGCTGTATTTCTGTCTGAAAGGTTATTTGGCTCTAAATTGGGTCCTCTAAGTGGCTAAAAGTACTCACCGAAAGTCCTAAGGTTCACAAGAAGTCAATCAGCAATCACTATATCCATATCATCATCGGGATGGTCCCTAAGGTGGGACTTGAAATAATCGTTAGGCCAAATTGCGGTGTCTACAGATGCCCCTCTTTGAGTGAACTTAGACGGATCGCGAGACATGTTTAAGTAAGAGTCAAAGCTGTTAAAGCAACTTAATTTGGTCCAACCACTATTCCAAGGGGTTTTTGAAAAAGGTTTTAGTTATGGTCAGGCCGGGAGGCTGCCTACGTATTCCACAGGGGAAATTCAGACCAACTGTAGTTCGGAAGGGCAATAAAGAAAAAGAAAAAGTTTGGAGGGTTAGAAATAGAAGACGTACCTTTGGGCTTAAAAAGCCATAGTGCAACGTACCTAGGCTAAGCCAGGATTTTGGCGGGGGATAGTTGAAGGAGCGTAGGGTTGCCGAGGAAATTTTTGCGGGGAGCATTCTTAGTATTTTGGGGTAGTTCAATACACGGCGGGTGTGTCTTTGCTTTTCTTGATCATCTTAACTTTGACTGAGGGGAGCTTGGTAGAGTTACCTATCCTTGCGAATGAGCTGGAAGGAATTGATGTAATTGGGGTGGAATCCAAATCATCTGTTGAGGATGAATCGGACGCCTTTTGCGATATAGGGTGGAACCCAAGCCATCTTCTGGAGACGAGTTGGATGCCGCTTTTTGAGATATGGGGGTGCGAGGCCAGTAACTGAAGCGTTGAGATGAGAGAACCGAGGCGCGGAGCCGGTTGTTGTCATGAGGTGAGAGCCTAGGGTGTCGGAGCTTAGAGCTTGATGTGATTTGAACCAAGGCATAGAGCCGGTTGCATTCTGATGGTCTATGCATGGAGCTTTCTCATCATAAATTTTAGGCGTAGAGCTAAAGTATCGTGGCGCTGGACCGATCAATAAAACCAAGGCATAGAGCCAGTTGATTGCAGGATTGACCCGTTTCAATGAGAGATATACAGAATATGTATATGTGATGGTGTTGGTTGGTTAGATGTGAATAGTTATGATGATGTAATTGATATAGAGTCGATGTGATAATGGTGATGCAATGGATGCTTATGTGCACGGGCCAGTGCATGTGTGTTTGATTTAAGCGTAAAGCTTCTTTCAAGTTCTAGACTTGAGCATTCAGAGCGTAGAGCTCGAGCATTCGGATGGCAGAATCCAAGCATTCAAAGTATAGGCTTTGAGCATCCAGTACGCAGTGGTTGGACATCCAAGCATAGAGCTTAAGCATTCAAGTGTAGAACTTGAGCATCCAGTAAACAGTGGTTGGGCATTTGAAGAGCTTCGAGCATTCAAAATGTTGGATTTTGAGCATTCAAGCGTAGAGCTTAAGAATAGATGATATCTTGTTTGATTGGTTACGGCGTGGAGCCTGCTGGCATAGTGGGCATGGAGGCGCTGAGATTTTAGCTGTTGAGTATTCTATCTTCCATCTTCCACGTGGTTTGGTTTGTTCCTCATGCTTGGGATGCTTCCAAGGCTAGTTTCCACATGCTTGGGATGTTTCCAAGGCTAGATTCCATATGCTTGAGATTGTCCCCAAGGCTAGTTCTAAGTATATTCCACATGCTCGGGATTGTCCCCAAGACCAGCTCTGGCCACATTCCTCTTGCTAGATTCAGCCACATTCCACTTGCTTAGGAATATCCCCAAGGCTAGATTCCACGTGCTTGGGATGCCCCCAAGGCTAATCTTGATTATTTTCCACATGCTTGGAAGTGCCTCCAAGGCTAGTTCCGACTATATGCAATAAGCCTTGTTAAATATTTTGGGTACAATTTGTTGGCCGTTATTGCCTTTAGAGATTTCCATCGCCTCTTCAAACTTGGTGTTTTAAGGAGTAGTTCCATTACCTCCACTGACGAAGTGATTCATATGTGTACTCTAGGAGACACTACTACAATAATCGTAAAAGATGACAGTTTAAAAGTGTCATTAAACGTGAAAGATGACAGTTTTGAAACTGTCATCTATGGAGCTGTCATTAAAAGTCTAGATTTGTTATGACAATAAAAAATTGTCATTAAACATATAAGATGACAGTTTAAACCTGTCATCTTTGTGATAAAAGATGATAGTTTTAATCCGTCATCTTTAATCGCAAAGATGACGGATTTAAACTGTCATCTTATTTGTTCTCCATTCAAGAAAAAAAAAACCAATTCTATTTCGAATGCGTGGCCACCCACGTGGCACCCACGTGCCTCTCGCATGGCCGCCTAGTGGCACTTGTGTGTCGCCTACTTAGCACTTGTGTGGCCAGCAAATATTTGCTTGCCCCAGGACTTGAACTCAAGAACTGAAGTTCCTCGCGCGCATGTTACCAACTGAGCTGGCACGCTTATTGTTAACAAAAGACAAACAAAAATATGTATACTATATTTTCGAAAATTTTAAGATGAGCACTTTTAATGTCAGTTTTGGATGAAACTGTCATCGTAGACATTGAAAGTATGAGATGACAGTTTCAAACTATCATCTTATATGTTTTTATGACGGTTTTTGACTGTCATCTTTTATGATCAATTGCAATGTCAGTTCTAATTAAAACTGTCATTAAAAGGGCTTAGTTTCAATGTCGCTTTTAAGGAAATCTGTCATTAAAAGGTTTCCCATATGGGCTTCCGGAAGCGCCATGTTTTAATGTCAGTTTTAAGTAAAAACTGACATTAAAGAAAAAGATAATAATGTCACTTTTATTCTAAACCGTCATCTTATATCGCAAAGATGACAGTTTGTAAGATGGACTGTCATCAAAAGTCTACCATCATATTTTCGATGACAGTTTTACAAAAACTGTCATTGTTTCAATTTTTTGAGTGTCATCTTTTAAGGTTTTTGTAGTAGTGAGATTTCTATTGCCTCCTTTTGCAATTTCTACTTTGTTAGGGAGATTTCCATCACTTCCACTATTGGGAATGCCTTCAGAAGGCTGAACGCTTTCTAGCAACACAAACGTCTTCTAGTGGCTAAATGCTTTTTGCAAGCTGGCAACACAAATGTCCTTTTTGGAGGATTTTAACCACACAAATGCCTTCTAAATGGCTAAAGTGCGCACTAGGTTATTGTAAGCTATACACAGGTTCTTTTTCTTGTGGGCATGTTCACTCAATGCATTAAGTGGAAGCCGCAGGATTATTTCGCTAGCCTAGCAGTGACGAGGCTGCTTAGCTTCAAGATGTGAGCTCGGGGCGACTAAAGTAAGCGCTGCACTGTTGGGATGGGACCTGCTGAGCGTGAGGTTATGCATATGGCGAGGCCTGAGTGTAGAGTTGCTCAGAGTTTTTTGGACAACAAGAAGCTAGATAAGGCATGTGCCCGGGGTTGCTGAAGAGTGAGTGCAAGGCTTCTGAGTGATGAAGGCAGAGCTGCTGACATGGAAATAGAAGCATGAAGCAAGGATTCATGGAATTTCGAGTGCGAAGCCTCTTAAGATGTAAGCTCGGGACTGCTGACATGGTGCTAACTGTAGAGTTTGCTAACTACGAGGCTCCCTTCCAGCTTCTTTGACTAGGCTCCATAGACACAAAATTTGATGCAGCCTACAGTTTGCATTTTCTTCCGGTTTCAAAGAGTGATTCATGAGGAAAATCCCGCTTTAGCATTTTGAAGTCGAGAGGGTCCATCGTGGCCTGCAATCTACATTTGAATAGTTTAGAAAATGACATGGATAAGAAAACATGCAACAAATTTGGAATAGACCACGGGCCGAAATCCTTTTATGCTGACTGCTAGGGGCAAGGCCACCACACTTTTAAGGACCCTAGTTTAAACATTGAACCATTGTGGGTGACATGGTTTGCAACATGAAATATATGCATATTCAATGTTTAGGAAGGAATAGAAGCCCCCTGTTTAGGCAATGAATGCCTAACTCTAATTCAACTATGCATAACTAATTGCCCCTAGCATGGAGACACACAATGTATGAATGCAATTCTTCTCTTGCTGTTTGGCAGAGGTCTTTGGCATGCTCTTGACAATGCCACGTGACAGTCCCTCATGAAAAGGGTTGAAGTACGAGTGCTTCTTCCAAAATATGGCATCTTCTAGACTGGGCTCTTCGAAGACGTATCTTTTCATTGCCCCTTGCTTCCTACCTGCAAAGTTGTTAGCAAACCATGCATATCAACTAAGGGCGAGACAGGTTTACACTTGCTCCCCCTAATGATGGTCACGATGATTATGCTTAAATACCATTGCTGAGGATTGATGAATTTTGTTTGGAAACATTTTGCTGGTAACAACAATACTCTTGCTTGAAATAAGGGCTCCTCATGCTTGGAGTTAGTGATATGCAACCAAAGTGACTACTTCCTCTAGCCATTTTTAAGGTCAATAGATAAGTGCATATGGCAAGTTGATGATGACATGTAATGCATTTTTGGGTATCTTAACTTTTGCGTATTCCAGCAAATGCTTCTCTTTAATCGAAGGAGACCGATAATGACTTTAAATTAGTCAAATGACTATGACAAGACAGACTACGACACTGCTGAAAATATTGTTTGACCCAGGGCCCATCTAGTTGCACTCATCATGAAATGAGAAACTTATTTTTATCTCCTCGAAAGTTTGTAAAAGCAATTGTGCTTGTATTGATGTGTCAAGAATGTTTAGGATAAAATTAACTTTGAAAACTTTTCCTCAAGGATTTCAAAATCATACCATTCTATCAATCATGCTCCATATCCATACCACTCAATTTGCCATGAGACATAGCTTCACAAACCCATGCCCCTAGTCATTTTAGGTGAGGTCATTGTTTTGAGTCGATCGTCATGAGTTGAATTGTTAAGCGGCTATCATCAGGGGAGGTTGAATACTTCTGAGAGGAGAATAGAGGAGGACCTAGTCGTGCCTCTTATCCCATATGATTCTTCATGATGTGTACTTTGCCAAAGTGATACGTACCCCATGATGTTGTTTATTGTGTCACTTTTCCTCACTGATTATGCCCCAGTCCCTAGGACCTGCTGTTAAGTCGTGTTCCTCAATCTGAGAGGACTTTGTTATGGACCATAATGTAGGCTTGGGATTTTGGTTTAAGAGAAAAAGTGGATGTAAAGGCTCAAACCTAACTTCTACTCACGCTTGGGTTTTAAAAGCTAGCAGCCATCTTCAACATCCTTATCAACTCTTGTTGCCTCTTGTCTCACTTTGTGTGAAAGAGTTGTTTTCTTCAAAATGTCCTTTGTATGGATTGCAAGGAGTGTCTCCTTCAAAATGCCCCTCGTATGACGGGGTGCTCATTTTTTCCATTGATTTTCCTTTCATCTTTCCTTGTATTTTTTGTTTGCCCCAGCGTAGGCGATGGCTGTTTAGCAAGCTTTTCAAAGGAATTATCCAGAGGCTTAACGCGGCTAGCAAAGGATAAATGTTTGGATGGATGAAATGAATGCCTCTCTTCATTTTGAATCATACGACAAAGTGACAGGGATCCTAGCCAAGAGATTAAGAGCTTTGATGTTTAACCAAGTAGATTTTCTAAGATTGAGGACAATCCTCTGAGACACATAGTGGATGCATGGCGACATGGCTGATTTCTTACTTTGTTAGTGCTCTAACTTTTGGCTAGACCGCCATTGCGAATTTTTAATCTAGCGAGCTCATCTTTTTTTTTCTCTTTCTTTTCTCTTTTCATATTTCCTCTCTTTTCTTCCTTCTCCGCTTTCCTACAACATGATTTGCTTACAAGTGATCTCTTGTGAGGGTGCAGAAATGTTTCAACTCCTTCTCAGCTCAACAGAAATGACGCAGGTCATAGTTTTGAAAAACTCATTTTTGACAACTCGAGTGATTTATGATACATTTTAAAAAGATTTCACGAGATCACTTTGAAATCCCTAAGGATTGTTTTCAACATTTAGCGTTATCATGAACATTCCATAGTAGCAACTTAGCACAAGAGAAAACCTTTTCAAAATGTTGGCTGACCATAAGGTGCCTACATATCTCAAAAAGAGAATCAGGCCATTTGTAGTTCAAGTCCAAGGAGAGTTTCATTTTAGGTTCACATTTCAAGCTAGGTGCAACAAGCGGACTTACGACCCAAAGTAAACTCAAGACATAGACCTTTTAAAAAGGAAACAGATAAGGACCAAAGCAGTAGCCAAAACTAGCTAGATAAGACTCCTCAAAAGATTGACTCATAGCCTAAGACGTGACAGGCCTAGATGTTGCTGTTGCTTGGTGATCAAACTCAGTTGGCTCAATCTTCTCTTGATCGATGAGGTCTTGGATCGCGTTCTTGAAAGCCCCACATTCTCTGATAGAGTGACTATTTACTTGGTGGTACTTGCAATACGCTCCACTTTTTTGTATAAAGTTAGGAAATTTTGGCTGTAATGGCTTCAATACCCCTTTTGCTTCCAATATGCAGAACACCTTTTCCAAAAGGAACAAATTTTCTCTTTTACTTGTGGTTGAGATGAGATCCTACCAGTTCAACATTACTGTTGCTTGTGTTCATTTTACAGCTATTTTTCTTATTAAGAGATTCCCGATATAGACCGACGATATCGAGAAGAAGTTGCTTCTCATGTTGCTGCTACAGATCATCCATCACCATTTCAATTTGGTTGTCCTCCTTAGCGGGGCAAGTTTCTCTCTGAGCTGATCTTTTCATCCATCTAGTAGGGGGAGGTGGAGCTTGTGGAGGACTTCTTTGCAAACTGTGAACAATGGTGGCTAGGGCAGCTACTGATTTAGCCAATATATTAACTTTAGCAGCCAGAGCTTCAATCTTCTTGTCAGCCATCACTGTCACGTCTAAGACCAAATCCAAAATTTAGGAAAAGCAAGAACTTAGTTACGCTCAGGTTGAGATGTCCAAAATTAAGTGTCTATGCAATGCACATATCAAAACACTTATTGCCCTTAAAATGCAAATCTAACATGATGGGGTGGCTTAACCAAATGATACTCGATGTTGACATATGATCATGCAATGTGCTATGAGAAGAAATAAGAGTGATGGGCTCCTCTTTTGGTTTAGTCCCCTGCATGGTTAGAGAAAGGCAAACAAAATGATATACATAGCACCATAGTTACTTTCACAGATTATGGATGAGTCATGCATAGCAATTCGTGTGCATGCATCGGATACCATAGACTACCAGCAATTTTTGATATGGATGATTCTTAAAACTCATTGCTTACAAATATTGCATGACATTTAAGACCTTACTTTCAAGCTAGTCCACACTATAAGATAGACCGAAAAAGCTGAGCGGATGACTGCAACGAGAGTAGACTCGGAGTTCACCGTTGTGCTAGAGGTTATTTCTATGTTCCACCTTACACAACTTTTAGTTTTAAGGAAAACTTGTTATTTAAGGATTATCATCAGGCATAAAAAAGTTTTGAAAGTTTTTCTCTTTTAATTCTTGGTTGGAAAAGATTCCTTTACTCCACACAATGCTACCATGATCTTCTACTAGCTTCAGATCTTTCAGCAAATATTTTTTAAAACTCATAAAGCACATCGGGGTTGATCTATCAGAAACTCATTCAACAATTTTTCTTTTCTTTCTCTTTCTCAAAATATGATTGAGCTAATTGGAATCCACATTACTACCTGCCAACACATTGACAAACTCCTAAATCTTACCAGCTCGTTGCAGTAACCATGCTCAAAATTTTGAATTTTGAAAGATGGATTGCTAGGCCGATTTGAAAATAGGAGTCAAAGTCCCAAACTTCTCATGTTGAATCATCCATTTGAGTATTGCCACTTCTATCGATAATATCCTCAATTTTGCATGCCATCACTCATAACCTACTTTTCCATCTCGCACTCCTCCTTTTTCTCAACCTTTTAAAGCAGAGATTGCTAGAGTAACCTCAATTCGATTTTCGGCAGGCGGCTTATGCTACTGCCGTTGTTTGATGTTGCTTTAGAAATCTATGCTTCGTGGGTGCTTTAAGCAAAGTAGGAGTAGGAAGTAAGCAGTGGTGCTTTCAACTTACCAAAAACATACCTTAAAGGCAATGTTATGCCTCAGTGCTCAACTATAAAGACTTAGAGTTAGGGCTTTTAGTTCAAGCCGCAACCCTTCTGCACAGAAAGCGAGGTTACAACAACATATACAAGGTGCGAGGAAGAACTTCTAGAAAAGATGCAAGTAGATTCCTAGCCCGTGGGATCCTGCCTTATTTTGATAGGTTCTATGGCTTTCTAACACATGTAAGGTTTGAGTAGTCTCAAGGGTGCTCCATTGTCAAAGGGCACCAGTCTTTTTACCAACCCATCATAGGCGGCAATCAGGTGATCCCCTTTTTGATATACCACTAGGTACAAGTGACTATGTAGTTTGCTGGAACCCCAAACATAGCCCGTGACATGCCGGGATACTATGTGAACTCAACGAGGTTGCCCGCTCGATGCATATGGTACAAGAATTGAATAAAGCAAGTATTAGTCTTATGTTGAATTTTCTAGTTATGGCTCTCAATTCCCCAGCAGAGTCGCCGAAAACTGTAGACACCTCCCAAACGGGGCATCGCCATATAGATTGATCATTGCTTGGTTGCTTTCCACTTCATAAACCAGAATTGTGGATATTCCCATGGCTGGGAACATCACCACACAATAACGGTTATCATCAAAATAGAGTCGCCACCTAGTTTAGAAAAACTAGGAAAAGAGATAGAGATTCCGGGTACGGGAGCCAAAATTACAATAAGGGGAAGATGTTAAGCACCCCTCTTTGCCTAGTCGTGAAACTGGCCCATAATCATTCGATGCATGATTAGTATTTGTTTTATTTAATTCTAAACAGATAATCTGGTTATTTAACCTGTAACAGTTGATAAGGTGAGCGAAGACAATAATTAAAGCATGCATAAAAAATAAGCAGAAAAGATAAACTGTTCCAGGAAAATAGATCCCTCGACCGGTGAATGGATTTCACGATCGAGGAATCCCACTGGGTTGATGTATCGGCCGAAGGATTGATCCCCCTGCCGATGTTCTTCCTCACACTAGACTATACGACTAACAGATAATCAGAAAGCTACGATTAAACATAAAAAAATAGAAAATAAATTGAACCACAGGCCCCTGGGCCTCACCACCTTGATCCCTCAGTTGCTTGATTGCCTCGGATAAGGGATGATTGACTGATTTGCTTCTCGAAAACCCTAGGGTTAGGGTTGGAACTTCAGGGTTTGGATCGTCGGATCGCGACTACCTTCGGGAGTTTGGGTCTTTTGTATAGGGGATATGAGAGAGTATATTGGCAGAGTTTCGTGGTATTAGATGGACGAATTGAATGTTAATTTCGGAACCCTAAGGCCTCCTTATATAGGCAATTGGTGACTCACTTCGGCCAATCAAAACAAACGATTGAATTGGAGTTATAGTGTGTGTAGACACCCCAATCTGAGCTTCCAGATTAATTTACTTACGGTTTCTTGTTTCCCCAATGATGAACAAGATCGAAAAGCAGTCTTGAGGTTGGAAAGGTTTGAGCTCGGTGTGCGTGGAACCCCTTTAAACCCTTTGAAACCATTTAAAAGACAAAAATAGAATACCAGTCAACTTTGGTCTGGGGTTGACCCTCGCGTGTGGAAGTCACTCCCTTGCGCGATGGTATGCCTTGTCCAGGTGTGGTCAAAGTCAAACATTTGACTGTTGACCCACGCGCGACAGCTTTGACCCTCGCGCGATGGTCCAAATCAGTCCCTTTCACCTTTTGCCAGCCAGTTGGCTGCTAGCCTAGGCGACTACAGGGCTACTGAACCCCGTTTTTCTCCACAGGGTACTGTGCAGTGCAGGTTTTGGGTACTACACCCTCACACAACCCTTCCCATCACCTTTTGTAAGTCTTCACCACCAAGTTAAGCCCTAAGAGGGTGTTTGCCACCCTCCTACACCTTCTACTCCTCCTATAAATAACCCCCCCCCCCCTTCAAGAAAGACACAAGGTGATAAGTCTTGAAAGGTTAAGAAGAACACCAAGCACACTAAGGCTCTCAACCCTCCACTTTGCTCATCGCTCTTTCACTCCATTTTCCATCTTAAGCTTCTCAAACGTGCTCAATCTTTTCCAAAACCTTTCAAGCAAAGGTATAACACCTTTATTGCTTACTGTTTTGATCCCTGAGGGGGGCTGTCAGGGCCAGGATTGGTAATCAATACCAGTTTTGGTCCTAAAGTCAGCAGAGTTACAAGAAACTGGGACCAACCATACCCTCGCGCGATGGACTCATAGACAGTCCACTGTCTCATGCGACAGTCCTCGTGGGGTTTGGGGATGCTGGCTTTTCTTGTTTTATCATGTTATTATTTGTTTTAAGGTATGTTAGCTCTTTTAGCTCACTGTTGTGCATGTTAAAACACACAGCCTAGCTTTCCATACTTATTTATTTGGTTGGAATGCTTTTGGGTTGCTTCTGGACATGTACTAGAGCCCAGAACATGCAAAGTAATTCCTGGAAGTCCAGTCAGGACCCTCGCGCGATAGAGTCATTGTCTCGCGCGAGGGTCCTCTTGATTCCAGTAGCTGCCCTTGCATGAGCAGCTTAGTCCTAGGCCTCCGTTTTAACACCCCCACTGTTTAGGGGTTGTATTTCAATTCATTTGGTTTCTGTTCATATCAATTTGTAATAATTAGTTATTTACAGTACCCTTTAAACTGCTTGGCTTGCCTCCTGGGTGTGCACTGGTCCTTCTAGAGCCCAGAAGACGATTAAATTCAACCTGTGGTAGGACATGAACCCTCGCGCGAGAGAGTGAGTGTGTCGCGCGATGGTCTGCTTTGTATGCATGTACATCCATGCATGCAAAGGTGGCCATGGTGTATGGCACATTCATTTTATGAGCAGCCTGGTATGTTTCTGACCAGAAGGTTGAATTTTATTCTACCTTTCATTATTCCATCCATCCATGCTATATTCAAACACATCTTGCAAATTTGTTACAGTTCTTAATCCCTGATTTACTGTTCCCCCGCCCTAACTGGCTCAAAATTGGTTAAAGAAGAATTCGAATCACAGTATTTTCACAAAATGCCTAAAGTAGAGACCAATCTCCGGATTGGACGAGAGGGGTGCCTTAAAACCCTTATCTTCTCGTAACCTGGCTCCCGAACCCAGATATGGTTATGACGGACTGGTTCCTTCACTTTTTCAAATCAAATAGCGCGGCAAGTGCTTCAAAATACGGTTCCTTGGGTGTCAGACCTTTAAACCCAGGTGGCGACTCTGTATTCCGAGCGCTTGCTTGCTTCTGCGCTCGCGCTCCCTCGATTATGGGCCCTTGCATTTTGGAATCTGAAAATTCCAGGGCATGGTGCCCACAGTGGCGACTCTGCTGGGGATCGAACCAATATTAATTCATACTTAGAGTTTAATATGTTTGCAAACAATTCCACAAAAGTCTATCAAAACGGTGAGCTTCGCGCTGCCGAAGGTTGGAATGGTGATTTAACAGGACCTCGTGTCCGGCCAATCCGATCTGGGACTTTTCCGATTGTTCACTTACGTAGTTTCCTCTAAAGATGGACTAAATAAAGTGAGCCAAGCTTCAAAAAGGCATTTTGTGATTTTGTGATTCTTCTTCTTCTTAATTAATTTCTAGCATTCTCATTTGCATCGATGTGGGATAAGCCTCGTTGGATCGTTTTGGCAATCTGGCATGGTTTATCGGAGACCGGGGACCCCGAATGACCAACAACCTTCGACGATGATTGGTGATGCTACCGTTTGACTGTTGCTCAGAGATATCGCGAGCAAGGAGAGGTATATCGTTGGCCCTAGTCCGAGGAACCTGTTACAAGACAAAACTAGCCTTTGCATATACAAAGCTGTAGACACCTCCCAAACGGGGCATCGCCATACAAATTCCCCTTTTGCTTATATATGCTCGATTGGTTGCTTGTTTCATAAACCAAGATCGTGAATACTTCCATGGCTAGGGGTATCGCCACACGATAGCGGTTATCATCAAAACAGAGTCGCCACCCAGTTTGTTTAAAACTAGGAAAACAGATAGAGATTCTGGGTACGGAAGCCAAAAGTACAGTAAGGGGAAGGTATTAGGCACCCCTCTCTGCCTAGCCGTGAGGCTAGCCCATAGTGATTCAACACAAGACATATGCATGCTTCGTTTAATTGAAACACGTAATCTGTTTTTATGCCTTAAACAGTTAATAAGGTGAGCCAAGACTGTAAATAAATCATGCGTCAGAAAGCAGTAAGCAAATCAAGGCTGTGCCAGCAAATCGATCACTCGGCTGGCGAATGGATGTCGCGGCCGAGGGATCACACTGAATCGATCTACCGGCCGAGGCATCGAAGCCCCGGCTGGTGTTCTTCCTCACACCAGACAGAAAACTTAACAGATGATGAAAACACTACGATTAAGATTATAGACAGAAAATAAGCCAAACCAGAGGCCGTTGGGCCTCACCACCTTGATCCCTCAGTTGCTTGATTGCTTCGGATTGATCGGGATTGATTGATTGATTGCTACTTGGATGAAACCCTAGGGTTAGGGTTTGTACTCCGGGGCTGGATCGTCGGATTGATGGCCGCCTATGGAAGGTTGGGGCTTTTGTAGAGAGGGTTTTTGTGAGTATAGGAGCAGAGTATCGTGACTGATTTGAGGGTGTAGGTCTATTGATTTCTATGTGTTTATTTTCGGATCGGAGGGTCTCTTTATATAGGCAAAGGGGTGACTCACTCGGTCCAATCAAATCACGGGGATGCAATTGCAATTGCATTGCAATGCAAACTCTTTGTTGCAATCCCTGAACGTGGCCCGAACGCATCGGAAAGGCGGTGGGATTGGATCAGACGACCGACAGAAGGTTCGAGAGTCTGGAAAAAGGCCGATCTGGCGGCCGAGCAAAGGATGTCGCGGCCTGGAAATGGATGTGGCGGTCGAGGCTTCGATCTCTCAGGGAGATTTTGCTAGCAACAGGTTGCTCGGGTGAGGAATGGATGTTAAGGTCGTGAAGTCAATGTTGCGGCCGATCGATGGATTTTCCTAACACACTATGTTTCTGTCTGAAAGGCTATTTGGCTCTGGATTGGGTCCTCTAAGTGGCTCAGAGTTCGTACCATAAGTCCATGGGTTTCACAAGAAAGCAATCAGCAATCATCGAATCCGTATCATCATCGGGATGGTCCCAAGGTGGGAGTTGAAATAATCGTTAGGCCAAATTGGGGTGTCTATAGATGCCCCTCTTTGACTGAGCTCAGACGGATCGTGAGACATGTTTGAGTAATAGTCAAAGCTGTAAAAGCAAGTCAATTTGGTTTAACCACTATTCCAAGGGTTTTTGAAAAAAAGTTTTGTTATGGTCGGGCCGGGAGGCTGCCTACGTATTCCACAGGGGAAATTCAGACCAATCATAGTTCAGAGGGCAATAAAAAAGAAAAAGTTTGGAGGATTAGAGACAGAAGACGTACCTTCGGGCTTAAAAAGCCGTAGTGCAACGTACCTGGGTAGAACCAGGGTTTTGGCGGAAAGTAGTTGAAAGAGCGCGGGGCTGCCGGGGAAGTTTTTTGCGGAGAGTTACCTTTAGTATTTTGGGGTAGATCAGTACACGGCAGGTGTGTTTGCTTTTCTTAATCATCCTTACTTTGACTGAGGGGAGCTCGGTAGAGTAGCCTATCCTTGCGAGGTGGAAGGAATTGATGTAGTTGGGCGGAATCCAAGCCATCTGGGGATGAATTGGATGCCAGTTTTGAGATAGGTGGAACCCAAATCATCTTCCGGAGACGAGTTGGATGCCATTGCAGGAGGCGTAAGGGCCAGTAACCGGGGCCTAGAGTGCTGAGATGAAGGTACCGAGGCACGGAGCCGGTTGTGATCATGAGGTGAGAGCCTTGAGGTTTTGGAGCTTTGAGCTTTGATCGGGCCGAAGCGCAGAGTTGGTTTTGATCATAAGGCGAGAGCTTTAGGAGGTGGAACCGAAGCACGGAGCTGGTGTTGATAGTTCAAAAATCTTTGCCTTCCGGAGGTAAGAACTTGAAAGGTCAGAGCTTCGAGCTTTGACGTGGTTGAAGTAAAGCGAGAGTCTGAGGTGTTGGAGCTTTGAACCGAAGCGCGGAGCTGGCATTGATCATCAGTCTCGAGTAGTCAGGGAGATTGAAGCTTTGAGCTTGATGTGATTGAACTGAGGCATAGAGCCGGTTGTGTTCTGATGATTTGTGCATGGAGCTTTCTCATCATAAGATTTTGGCTTCGAGCCAGAGGATCGAGGCACCGGGCCGATCAATAAAAACCGAGGCATGGAGCCGGTTGATTGCAAGATTGACCTGCGAGTGAATGAGATATGCAAAACATAGCATGTATGTATGAAAGTGTTTGTTAGATGTGAGATGATTATGCAGACTCGATGTGATTGATGCAATATGTGCACGGGCCCATGCGTGTGTGTTTGATATAAGCTTAGAGCTTCTTTCAAGTTCCGGACTTGAGCAATCAGAGCGTAGAGCTCGAGCATTCGGACGGCAGAATCCAAGCGTTCAAAGTACAGGCTTTGAGCATCCAGTATGCAGTGGTTGGGCATTCAAGCATAGAGCTTGCGCATTCAAGTGTAGAACTTGAGCATCCAGTACACAGTGGTTGGGCTTGATAATTGTTGCTGACAGCGTAGAGCCTGTTTGAGAGTTGTTACGGCTTTGAGCCAGTTGAATTGGTTACGGCTTCGAGCCAGCTGAGATAATGGGTTTTGAACCGCTGAGTGGATAACAGGCGTGGAGCCGTTGAAATAATGGGCTTGGAGCCGCTGAGTCGATAACAGGCGTAGAGCCGTTGGAGTAGTTACGGCTTCGAGCCAGTTGAGAGGTGGGCCTAGAGCTGCTAAATCGATAACAGGCATAGAGCCGTTGGAGATAGTGGGCTTCGAGCCGCTGATATTGAACGTAGGCGTGGAGCCTCTTGAGCGAGCATAGAGCTGCTGGTAGTGAATACGGGCATGGAGCCATCATGATAATAGGCTTTGAGCCGCTGAAACATGGGCTTTGAGCCGCTGAGAGGTGCCATGGCGTAGAGCCAGTTGAAGTAGTTACGGCTTCGAGCCAGTTGAAGTGGTTACGGCATAGAGCCAGTTGAGATAGTTACGGCTTCGAGCCAGTTGGTTACGGCTTCGAGCCAGTTGAAATGATTACGGCTTGGAGTCGCTGAGTTTGATGGTTGTTGATTGGGGTGGTGTGGAGCCTGTAGTGAAATTTACGGCATAGAGCCAATTGAGCAGGCGTAGAGCTGCTATGATGATGGGCTTTGAGCCACTGAATTGAGATGGCTTGAACACGGGTTTTGAGCCGCTTGATTGGCGAATACGGGCGTTGAGCCTGCCGAGATAAGGAGTCTGTCATGGAAGTGAGCTTAGAGCCGCTGAGGATAGGTAATAGGCCTGGAGCCATTGAGACAATAATTACGGCTTTGAGCCATTGAGTAGTGGGCTTGGAGCCGCTGGGTTGATGAACACGGACGTTGAGCCGTTGAGATAATAGGCAAGGAGCCTGTTTTGAAAATGGGCTTAAAGCCGCTTGTAGACACCTCCCAAACGGGGCATCGCCATACAGATTCCTCTTTTGCTTATATGTGCTCGATTGGTTGCTTGTTTCATAAACCAAGATCGTGGATACTTCCATGGCTAGAGGTATCGCCACACGATAGCAGCTATCATCAAAACAGAGTCGCCACCCAGTTTGTTTAAAACTAGGAAAACAGATAGAGATTCTGGGTACGGAAGCCAAAAGTACAGTAAGGGGAAGGTGTTAGGCACCCCTCTCTGCCTAGCCGTGAGGCTAGCCCATAGTGATTCAACACAAGACATATGCATGCTTTATTCAATTCCACAAGTAGTCTGTTTTTATCCCGTTAGACAGTAAATAGGTGAGCCAGGACTGTAAAGAAATCATGCATCAGAAAGCAGAACAAAACAAAGCTGTCCCAGGGGAATGGATTCCGCGGCCAGTGAATGGATGTCACGGCCGAGGAATCCTCCAGGATTTATGTACCGGCTGAGGGATCAAAGCCCCGGTCAATGTTCTTCCCCACACCAGACAAAACACTAGCAGGTAATTAAAACACTACGATTAAGCATAGATGCGATAAATAAAACCGAACCAGAGGCCGTTGGGCCTCACCACCTTGATCCCTCAGTTGCTTGATTGCTTTGGATTGATCGGGATTGGCTTGATTGATTGCTTCTTGAATGAAACCCTAGGGTTAGGGTTTGAACTCCGGGGTTTGATCGTCGGATTGATGGCCGCCTTCGGGAGGTTAGGGCTTTTGTAGAGAGGGATTTTGGGAGTATATGGCCAGAGTTTCGTGACTGATGAGAGGGTGTAGGTTTATCAACTTCTGTGTGTTTATTTTCGGATCCGAGGGTCTCTTTATATAGGCAAAGGGGTGACTCACTCGGTCCAATCAAATCACGGGGATGCAATTGCAATTGCATTGCAATGCAAACTCTTCGTTGCAATCCCTGAACGTGGCTCGAACGCATCGAAGAGGTGGTGGGATTGGATCAGACGACCGACAGAAGGTTCGAGAGTCTGGAAAAAGGCCGATCTGGCGGCCGAGCAAAGGATGTCGAGGCCTGGAAATGGATGTGGCGGCCGAGCCATTGATCAGGGAGATTTTGCTAGCAACAGGTTGCTCGGGTGAGGAATGGATGTTACGCCGATCGATGGATTTTCCTAACACACTATGTTTCTGTCTGAAAGGCTATTTGGCTCTGGATTGGGTCCTCTAAGTGGCTCAGAGTTCGTACCATAAGTCCATGGGTTTCACAAGAAAGCAATCAGCAATCATTGAATCCGTATCATCATCGGGATGGTCCCAAGGTGGGAATTGAAATAATCGTTAGGCCAAATTGGGGTGTCTACAGATGCCCCTCTTTGACTGAGCTCAGACGGATCGCGAGACATGTTTGAGTAAAAGTCAAAGCTGTAAAAGCAGCTCAATTTGGTCCAACCACTATTCCAAGGTTTTTTTTCGAAAAAGGTTTTGTTATGGTCGGGCCGGGAGGCTACCTACGTATTCCACAGGGGAAATTCAGACCAATCGTAGTTCGGGGGCAATAATAAGAAAAAGTTTGGAGGGTTAGAGACAGAAGACGTACCTTCGGGCTTTAAAAGCCGTAGTGCGACGTACCTGAATGGTGCCAGGATTTTGGCAGAGAGTAGTTAAAGGAGCGCGGGGCTGGTAAATTGTTGCCGAGGGCGCCCTTAGTATTTGGGGGTAGATCAATACAACGAGTGCGTTGGCTCTTCTTGATCATCCTTACTTTGACTGAGGGGAGCTCGGTAGAGTAGTTCATCCTTTCGAATCAACTTGATGGAACTGATGTAATTGGGTGGAGTCCAAACCATCTGCTGGGGATGAATTGGATGCCTGCGGAGAGCTTCTTTTAGTATTTTGGGGTAGATCAATACACGGCAGGTGCGTTTGCTTTTCTTGATCATCCTTACTTTGACTAAGGGGAGCTCGGTAGAATAGCCTATCCTTACGAATGAGCTTGATGGAACTGAAGGGCGGAGCTGGTAAGGTGAGAGCCTGAGGAGTCGGCACTTAGAGCTTGACGTGATTTGAACCGAGGTGTAGAACCGGTTGCATTCTGATGGTCTGGAGCTTTCTCGTCATAAATTTTGGCTTCGAGCCAAAGGATCGAGGCACCGGGCTGATCAATAAAACCGAGGCTTAGAGCTGGTTGATTTGCAGGATTGACCTGTTTCATGAATAAAAGATATGCAGAATATGTATATGATGATAGTGGTTAGATATGAGCAGATATGATTGATGCAGACTCGATGATAACAATGATGATGCAATATGTGCACGGGCCCGTGCGTGTGTGCTTGATTTAAGCATAAAGCTTCTTTCAAGTTCCGGACTTGAGCACTCGGAGCTTAGAGCTCGAGCATTCGGACGGCAGAATCCGAGCATTCAAAGTACAGGCTTTGAACGTCGAGTATGCAGTGGTTGGGCATCCAAACATAGAGCTTGTGCATTCAAGGTATAAACCTTAAGCATTCGAACATTGAGTTCGAGCGTTCAGTACACAGTGGTTGGGCATCCAAACGTAGAGCTTGTGCGTTCAAGTACAGGCTTGAGCATTCAAAGTACAGGCTTTGAGAGCAGGTGATATGGCGTTGTTGAGTAGTGAGTTTGTAGAACTGTTGAGTTGTTTAATATTCCATCTTCCATCTTCCACGGGGTTTGATTTGTTCTTCTTGCTTGGAATGCTTCCAAGGCCAGTTCTGAGTATGCTCGGACTCCCCCCAAGGCTAGTTCTTAGTATGCTCGGAACTCCCCCCAAGGCTAGTTCTTAGTATGCTCGAGACTCCCCCCAAGGCTAGTTCTGAGTATGCTCGGGACTCCCCCCAAGGCTAGATCTGAGTATGCTCGGGACTCCTCCCAAGGCTAGTTCTTAGTATGCTCGGGACTCCCCCCAAGGCTAGTTCTTAGTATGCTCGAGACTCCCCCCAAGGCTAGTTCTTAGTATGCTCGGGACTCCCCCCAAGGCTAGTTCTGAGTATGCTTGAGACTCCACCCAAGGCTAGATCTGAGTATGCTCGGGACTCCTCCCAAGGCTAGTTCTTAGTATGCTCGGGACTCCCCCTAAGGCTAGATTTTGACCCTATTCCACTTCGATTCTGTCGACTTGTTGACCCAAAATGCCATAAGGCTTGTGAAATGCTTCGGCTATTATGGTCTTCATAGATTTTCATCACCTTGACTGACGGGGTGATTCACACATACGCTCTAGGAGATTTCCATCGCCTCTTTTGGCAAATTCGACTTGTTTTGAGAGATTTCCATCGCCTCCATTAATGGGGTACCTTCCGGAGGTTGAATGCTTTCTGGAAGCTGGCTACACAAATGCCTTCTGGAGTGCTTTAGTAACACGAATGCCTTTTGAAGAGCTGAAGTGTGTACTAGGTTATTGTAAGCTTCATGCAGGTGCTTTTTCTTGTTGGTATTTGAAGAGTAAGTGTGAGGCTTCTGAGTTATGAAGGCAGAGCTGCCGATAGGGAGATGAAAGCATGAAGCAAGGAGCTTTGGAGATGCAAAGTGCGAAGCCACTTTAATGTTGCTGATATGGTGCCAATTGTAGAGTTGGCTCAGGACTAGTTATGAGGCTATCTTCCAGCTTCTTTGACTTGGCTTTGTCAGTCATAGACACACAGCTTGATGTGGTTGATCCTGATCGCTTCAAGGACAGAAATCCAAGAGAATCCTGCAATCCACATTTGAATAGTTTAGAAAACAACAATGGATAGGAAAATATTATGCAACAGGCTTGGAGTCGACCACGGGCCGAAGTCCTTTTATGCTGACTGCTAGGGGTACGACCACTACACTTGAAGAACCCTAGTTCAAAAGCTTGAACGATTTTGGATGACATAGATTGCAATGCAACACATAGGCATGTTAATTTGGAGTATTTAAAAAGAAACGCAAGCCCCCTGTTTAGGCCATGAATGCTTGACCCTAGCTCAGTCGTGCATGATGACAATGATCTTATTGCCCCTAGCATGCGGTGTAAATAACAATGAATGTGAGTGAAATGTTTCTGTTTGGCGGAGATCTTGGCATGCCCTTGACAGTGCTGTGTGACAGCATTCCACAAAAGAGTTAAGGTGTTCCCCCAGGATATGACGCTTCTCAAGCTGAGCTTTCTTTAAGTGTGTTGGCAGGGAGGTAGACATTACAGTGCATCCCTTGGTTGCCCTTTATTTCTTGTATAGTGATGATGGCCATGATGCCTTGATGAACCTGCCTTGCTTGAGCATAAGAACAACTCACACTTGGGGTTAGCTCGTGCAACCAAGACAACTACTTCCATTAAGCAGCCATAATGACATGCGCATGAAATACTAGGATGCAAAGGACAGGGTGATAATGATATGCAAACAATTCCACAATGTATTCTGGACATCTCAACTTTCGAGCATTTAAGCTAATGCTTCTCTTTGATTTAAGGAGACCAAGAATGACTTTAAACTAGTTAAGTGACTACGACAAGATAGACTACAATACTCTGGCGACACTGCTGAAAATATTGTTTGACCAAGGGCCCATATAGCTACACTCATCATGAAATGAGAAACTCATTTTATCTCCTCGAAAATTTGTAAAAGCAATTGTGCTTGTATTGCTGTGTCAAGAATGTTTAGGATAAAATTAACTTTGAAAGCTTTTTCTCGAGGACTTCAAGGTCATATCATTCCATCCATGCTCCACACTTACGTCATTCAATCATCAAAAGATATAGAACTATTTTGCAAACCTATGCCCCTAGTCAATTAGGTGAGTTTGTTGCTTTGAACTTTGATTTGGTTGACTTGAGTTGGATTGATAAGCGCCCACTAAGACCCATATAAGAGGTTGGATACTTTTGAGAGAGGTGCTTAAAGGGAAACATAGGCATACCCCCTTGTCTCACGTAACTCTCCAAGTTGTTTTATTTGCCAAGATGATGCAAATTTCAGGATTCTTGCCCTTCGTGCTAAGTTCCACATTGGTGATGCCCCCTAGTGTCTAGGACCTTGCTACTAAGTCATATTTCTCAATCTGAAAGGACTTTGTTATGGACCATAATGTAGGCTTGGGTTTTGGCTTGAGAAAGAAGCGGATGTAAAGGCTCAAACCTAATTTCTACTTATGCTTGGGTTTTAAAAGCTAGCAGCCATCTTCAACATTTTTATCAACTCTTGCTGTCTCTTGCCATCACTTTGTGTGAAAGAGTTAATTTCTTCAAAAATGGCCTTTGCATGGATTGGAAGAGATGTTTCCTTAAAAACGCCCCTTGTATGACGGGGTGCTCATTCTTTCATTTGATTTTTCTTTCATCTCTCCTTGTATTTTTTTTTTTGTATTTGCCCCAGTGTAGGGGATGGCTGCCTAGCAGGCTTTTCAAAGAGATTATCCAGAGGCTCGACGTGGTTAGCAAGGGATAAGTGTTTGGAATAGAGAGATGAATGCCTTTCTTCATCTTGAAACATACGACAAAGTGACAGGAATCCTAGCCAAAAGATTAAGAGCTTCGATGTTTAACCAAGCGAATCCTTTGAGACACATAGCAGATGTATGAAAACACGGCAAATTTCTCACTTTGTTCGTGCTCTAACTTTTGCCTAGACCGCCCTTGCGGGTTTTCAATCTAGCGAGCTCACTCCTTTTCTTTTTCTTTGTTTTTCATTCTTCCTCTTCTTCCTCCTTTTTACTACTTTTCATACAGCATGATTTGCTTGCAAATGAATTCCGCGAAGGTGCAGAAACGTTTTGACTCCATCTTAGCTCAACAAAAATGACATGGATCATAGATTTCAAAACTCGTTCTTAGCATTTGACAACTTGAGTGATTTATAATATGTTTCAAAAAGATATCATGAGATCACTTTGAAATCCCTAAGGATCGTTTTTCAACTTCTGACGTTATCATGAACATTCTATAGCAGCAACTCAGCACATGGGAAAATAGTTTGAAAATTGTGGCCGACCATAAGGTGCCTACGTATCCCAAAAAGAGAATCAGGCCATTCGTAGTTCATGTCCGAGGAGATTTGAACTTAAGATCAACATTTCATGCTGAGTGTGACAATTGGCCAGAAACCATGATGAGCAAAATGATATCCACATGGGCCAAAATGGCGGCGAAAGTTAGCTAGGTAGGATTTCCACGGAAGGATTGTTTTAAAATTTAAGCCAAGACGTGATGGGCATGGCTACCATTGCTCAAAACTTGGTTGGATTAAAACTTCAATTTTTTTGTCAGCGATTACCATCACGTCTGAGATCAAACTCCAAGTCTAAGAGAAGGAGAAACATAATCATGCTCAAGTTGAGATATCCAAAACTAATTGTTCATGCGGCGCATTTTCTAATATGCAAACTGCCCTTAGTGGTGGTGCAACCAAATGACATGCGATGAACAAAGAAAGGAAAAGAGAGGGATGGACTCCTCTTTTGGTTTGGCCCCTGCATAGTTAGAAAGAGGCAATCAAAATGATATGTATATATATAGCACCACAGCTACTGACACAGGTTATGGATGAATCATGCATTGCAATTCGTTTGTATGCATGAGTTGATTGGATACTATAGATATTGGATACTATAGATAGCCAGCCATTTTTTATATGGATGATTCTTAAGACTTGTTGCTGCCACTTAAGATCCCACTTCCAAGCCAATTCATATTATGAGACAAACCGAAAAGGTTGAGCATATGACTATAATAGAAAGTAGACTTGAAGTCCATCGCTATGCTAGCGGCTATTTGAATGTTTCAGGAAATCTTATTATTTGAGGATTAAACTAGGCATTGCAAAGAGTTTTAGAAGTTCTTTCAATTCTTGGTTAGGGAAGATTCTTTCTCAAAACGTGATTGAGGTAATTGAAATCCACGTGATTATTTGCTAGCACATTGACAAACTCCTAAATCTTACCGGCTTGTTACAGTAAGTATGTTCAAAATTTTGAATTTTGAAAGATGAGTTGCTAGGCCGATTTGAAAATAGGAACCGAAGTCCTACACTTGTCATGCTGAATCATCCATGGAGAAATAAGTATTGCAAGTCCTATCCATAATATCATCCATAATCTGCTCTACGACTTTATACTCCCTCTTTCCTTTAGCCTCGCAAAGCAAAGATTGCAAGAGTAACCCCTAGTTCAATTGTCGGCGGGGCAGCCAGTGTTTGATTTCATTCTAGAAATCCATACTTTGCGGTGCTTTAAGTAAAGCGGGAATGTTAAGTAAATGATGCTTTCAACTTGCCAAAAACATACCTTGCAGGCAATGCTATGCCTTGGTGCTTAGCTATGAAGAATTAGAGTTAGGGCTATTGGTCCATGCCCCAACCCTTCTGCACAGAAAGAGATAATACAATATGGTACAAGGTGTAAGGGAGAACTTTGAAGCAAAATGCAAGTAGGTTCCTAGCCTGTAGGTTCCTGTCTTAGTTTGATAAGTTCTATGGCTTTCTAACACATGAAAGGTTGAGGTAGTCTCAGGGTGCTCCGTTGTCAAAGGGCACCAGTCCTTTCACCAACCCATCATAGGCGGTAATTGGGTGATTCCCTTTTTGATATACCACTAGGTACGAGTGACTATGGAGTTTGCTGGAACCCCTAACATAGCCCGTGTCATGCCGGGGTATTAGGTGAACTCAATGAGGCTTGCCTGCTCGATGCATATGATAAATGAATTAAATAAGGCATGTATTAGTCTTATGTTGAACTTTCTGGTTATGGCTCTCAAATCCCCAGCAGAGTCGCCAAAAACTGTAGACACCTCCCAAACGGGGCATCGCCATACAGATTCCTCTTTTGCTTATATATGCTCGATTGGTTGCTTGTTTCATAAACCAAGATCGTGGATACTTCCATGGCTAGAGGTATCGCCACACGATAGCGGCTATCATCAAAACAGAGTCGCCACCCAGTTTGTTTAAAACTAGGAAAACAGATAGAGATTCTGGGTACGGAAGCCAAAAGTACAGTAAGGGGAAGGTGTTAGGCACCCCTCTCTGCCTAGCCTTGAGGCTAGCCCATGGTGATTCAACACAAGACATATGCATGCTTTATTCAATTCCACAAGTAGTCTGTTTTTATCCCGTTAGACAGTAAATAGGTGAGCCAGGACTGTAAAGAAATCATGCATCAGAAAGCAGAACAAAACAAAGCTGTCCCAGGGGAATGGATTCCGCAGCCGGTGAATGGATGTCACGGCTGAGGAATCCTCTTGGATTTATGTACCGGCTGAGGGATCAAAGCCCCGGTCGATGTTCTTCCTCACACCAGACAGAAAACTAGCAGGTAATTAAAACACTACGATTAAGCATAGATGCGATAAATAAACCGAACCAGAGGCCGTTGGGCCTCACCACCTTGATCCCTCAGTTGCTTGATTGCTTTGGATTGATCGGGATTGGCTTGATTGATTGCTTCTTGAATGAAACCCTAGGGTTAGGGTTTGAACTCCGGGGTTTGATCGTCGGATTGATGGCCGCCTTCGGGAGGTTAGGGCTTTTGTAGAGAGGGATTTTGGGAGTATATGGCTAGAGTTTTGTGACAGAGGGTGTAGGTTTATCAATTTCTGTGTGTTTATTTTCGGATCCGAGGGTCTCTTTATATAGGCAAAGGGGTGACTCACTCGGTCCAATCAAGTCACGGGGATGCAATTGCAATTGCATTGCAATGCAAACTCTTCGTTGCAATCCCTGAACGTGGCTCGAACGCATCGGAGAGGCGGTGGGATTGGATCAGACGACCGACAGAAGGTTCGAGAGTCTGGAAAAAGGCCGATCTGGCGGCCGAGCAAAGGATGTCGCGGCTTGGAAATGGATGTGGCGGCCGAGCCATTAATCAGGGAGATTTTGCTATCAACAGGTTGCTCGGGTGAGGAATGGATGTTAAGGCCGTGAAATCAATGTTGCGGCCGCTCGATGGATTTTCCTAACACACTATGTTTCTGTCTGAAAGGCTATTTGGCTCTGGATTGGGTCCTCTAAGTGGCTCAGAGTTCGTACCATAAGTCCATGGGTTTCACAAGAAAGCAATCAGCAATCATCGAATCCGTATCATCATCGGGATGGTCCCAAGGTGGGAGTTGAAATAATCGTTAGGCCAAATTGGGGTGTCTACACCGCTGATGATAGATAGGGGCGCGGTGCCGCTGAGTAGTGGAGTTGTCGAGGTAACAAGCACGTGGTGCTATTGAAATGTGGATACGGGCGTAAAGCCGTTGAGGTAGCGAGCTTAGAGCTGCTGAATGAGTAAGCATGATGGCGAGCTTGGAATTGCTGTTTGGTAAAATGGGCTTAGAGCCTGTTTTGGACAGATAGGCGTAGAGCCGCCGAGTTGACGGGTGTAGAACCATCGAGGTAAGCATAGGTCGCTTTGAAAGTGATGAGCTTGGAGCTTCTTGAGCATAGGGTTGCTGCAGTAGCAAGGGCTGCTGACAATGATGCTTGAAGCTTTGTTGAGTGTTTGCTGAGATGGTAATGGTCATAGAGCCACTGAGACGGTGAGTAGTGAGTGCGAGACCGTTGAGTGATTGGCGGGTATAGAGCTACTGAATATCTTGATAGCAACGAGTGCTGCTGAAATAGTGAGGGCGAGCGCTGAACTGCTAAGTGATTAGGTAGCTTGAAGCTGCAGAGTTTGGGCACATGGCTGTTGGTGTAATGAGCTTGGGGCTGCTGAGCTGATGACAAGACGGAGTTGCGGGATGAGCTTAGAGTTGCAGTGGTGAGATAATGAGCATGGAGCTGCTAAGATGGTGCAGTGGTACTGCTGGAATGATAGGCTCAGGGCTGCTGGGCGAGCTTAAAGCTACTAATAGTAATGAGTGTAAAGTTGCTGAGTGCTGAGTTGCTGAGTGATCAGATGGGTAAGCATAGGGCTGCTTTAGGTGATGATCGCATGTAGTGCCGGGTATATGGCTGTAACGGCTGTTGTACCGGGGCGTAGAGCCTGTACTTGAGGTATCAAGGATTCTTGGGTTTTGCGAGCTTAATGATTGATAATCCTCGACGATTAAGTGACCAGTAGTTGTGGGCTTGCTGCTATGGAAAGAGATTTGGAAAAGTCCCAATGCGGCTTTAACACCAGTTTTTGATCATTCCTTGTGCATGGGTATGCCCCCACGGTTAACTTCCACATGCTCGAGTTTGTCCTCAAGGCTAGAATACTCTATATGCTTGGAGTCATCTCCAAGGCTAGATTCCATATGCTCGGGATTGCCCCCAAGGCTAAATTCAGCCAATTTCCACTTGCTCAAGAATTTCCCCAAGGCTAGACTGCATGTATTTGGTAACCCCTGCAAGACCTTGATTGATACTTGATCTTTTTCAAGCTTGGGAATGCTCCCAAGACTAGTTTCCTCATGCTCGAAATGATTGTGAGGCTAGACTGAGTGCTTCTGGCAGGCATTTGACAACCTATGCAAGGCTTTTGACGCTGATGCTCGATATCATGCATGCTTAGGGATGCTCCCAAGGCTGGATTTGATTATAAATTCTATTGGCCGCGGGCCCAAAATACCGTGAATGCTTTGTTGGTGCCTGGATTCCCG
This sequence comes from Rhododendron molle, assembly GCA_025413875.1. Lineage (NCBI taxonomy): Eukaryota > Viridiplantae > Streptophyta > Magnoliopsida > Ericales > Ericaceae > Rhododendron > Rhododendron molle. The sequence continues at coordinate 28,795,750 of CM046391.1, forward strand.
TCGATTACGAAAGGATGCAGCAGCTGAGAGGTTGATTTCTTTGGGCGCGAGAATGCCAGGAGTCCGAGGATTGATTCCACATACTTGGGGTGCCCCTAAGGCTAGTTTCCACATGCTTGGGATGCCTCCCAAGGCTGGTTCTGAGTATGCTCGGGATTGCCCCCAAGGCTAGTTCTTGACCGCATTCCACTCTGACTTTGTTGACTTGTTGACCCGAAGTGCTATAAGGCTTATTAAATGCTTCGGCCATTAGAGGTTTCCATCGCCTCGACTGATGGGGGGGATTCACACATACGTTCCAGGAGATTTCCATCGTCTCCTTTGGCAGATTCAACTTGTTTTGGGAGATTTCTGTCGCCTTTATTAACGGAATGCCTTCCAGAGGCTGAACGCTTTCTGGAAGCTGGCCATACAAATTCTTTCTGGAACAAACGCCTTCTGATGGAAGTCGTAGGATTGTTTTTGCTAGCCTAGAGGTGGCAAGGCTGCTTATCTTCAAGATGTGAGCTGGGGGTAGCTAAAGTAGGTGCTGTACTGTTGAGATTAGGCCTGCTGAGCGTGAGGCTGTTTGAGTGTAGAGTTGCTTGAAGTTCATGAAACCCGACATGGTCGTGAATATGACAAGGCATGTGCATGGTGCTACTGAGGAGCAAGTGCGGGGCTTCTGAGTTATGAAGGCAGAGCTGCTGACATGGAGATGAAAGCGTGAAGCAAGGAGCTTTGGAGATGTAAAGTGCGAAGCCACTTTAATGTTGCTGATATGGTGCCAATTGTAGAGTTGGTTCCGGACTTGTTACGAGGCTATCTTCCAGCTTCCTTAACTTGGCTTTGTCGGTCATAGACACCAAGCTTGGTATGGTCAGTACAAGGACCGAAATCCAGAAGAATCCTGCAATCCACATTTGAATAGTTTAGAAAACAGCAATGGATAAGGAAACAACATGCAACAGGCTTAGAGTCGACCATGGGTTGAAGTCCTTTAATGACTGCCAGGGGCATGACCACCATACTTTGAGAACCCTAGTCCAAGTGTTGAACCACTTTGGGTGATATGGTTTGCAACCATGACACATATGCATATTTGAATTGAACTTTGGAAAGAAATAGGAGCCCCCTGTTTAGGCAATGGATGCTTGATCCTAACTGTGTGTGATAATGACGACCTAATTGCCCCTAGCATGGAAACATGCGATGTAAGCAGCAATGAATGTGAGTGCAATGTTCCTCTTTTTGTTTGGCAGAGATTTCGGCATGCCCTTGACAGTGCTGTGTGACAGCATTCCACAAAAGAGTTGAAAAGCTTCTCAGGCTGAGCTTTCTTCAAGTGTGTTGACAGGGAGGTAGACTTTGCAGTGCATCCCTTTGTTGCCCTTTATCCTTGTATAAAGAGGATGGCCATGATGCCTTGATGAACCTGCCTTGCTTGAGCATAAGAACACCTCATATTTGGGGTTAGCTCGTGCAACCAAGACAACTACTTTCATTAAGCAGCCATATTGAAATACTAGGATGCAAAAGACAGGGTGAGAATGATATGCATGTGAATCTGCAATGCATTTTGGACATCTCAACTTTCGCACATTTAAGCTAATGCTTCTCTTTGATTTAGGGAAACAAATAATGACTTATTTATACTAGCTAGGCGTTTAAAAGACCGCAATGCCTTAGCGGCACTACTGAAAACATTGTTTGGTCAAGGGACCATATTGTTGTACTCTTCATGAAGTGAGAGACTCATCTTATCTCCTCGAAAGTTTGTAAAAGCAATTGTGCATGTATTGCTGTGGTAAAAATGCTTAGGATAAAGCCATGTTTGAAAGTTTTTCCTCAAGGATTTCAAAGTCATATTATTCCATCCATGTTCCACACTCACATCATTCAATCATCAAAGAACACAGAACTATTTTGCAAACCTATTCCCCTAGTCAATTAACTAAGTTCGTTGCTTCGAGCCTGATTTGGTTGACTTGAGTTGGATTGATAAGCGCCTACTGAGACCCACATAAGAGGTTGAATACTTTTGAGAGAAGTGCATAAAGGGGAATGTAGCCATGCCCTTTGTGAGTCTCCATGTTGTGCGATTTGCCAAGACGATGTGAATTCCAAGATCCTTGCCCTTCTAGTTAAGTCCCACATTGGTGATGCCCCTAGTGTCTAGGACCTTGCTACTAAGTCGTGTTCCCCAATCTGAGACGACTTTGTTATGGACCATAATGTAGGCTTGGGGTTTTGGCTTAAGAAAGAAGTGGATATAAAAGCTCAAACCTAATTTCTACTCATGCTTGGGTTTTAAAAGCTAGCAGCCATCTTCAACTCTTGTTGTCTCTTGTCTCACTTTTTGTGAAAGAGTTGGTTTCTTCAAAAATGTCCTTTGTATGTATTGGAAGAGATGTTTCCTTCAAAGTGCCCCTTGTATGACAGGGTGCTCGTTCTTTCAATGATTTTTCTTTCAACCTTCTTGTGTTTTTTTGTTTGCCCTAACGTAGGGGATGGCTGCCTAGCAGGCTTTACAATGACATCATCCAGAGGTTCAACGTGATTAGCAAGGGATAAGTGTTTGGATAAATGAAATGAATGCCTTTCTTCATTTTGAAACACACGACAGAGTGACAGGGGTCCTAACCAAGAGATTAGGGGCTTTGATGTTTAACTAAGTGGATTTTCTAAGATTGAGGACAATCCTTCGAGACACATAGCAGATGCATGGAGACATGGCTGATTTCTCACTTTGTTTGTGCTCTAACTTTTGCCTAGACCGCCCTTGCAGGTTTTCAATCTAGCGAGCTCATTTTTTCCTTCATTTTTTTCTCTTTTTCTTTTTCCTCTCTTCTTTTTTTTTTCATACTCTTCATCTTCAACAGCATGGTTTGCTTACAGGTGATCTCTGTGAGGGTGCAGAGATGTTTCAACTCCTTCTTAGCTCAACAGAAATGACGTGGGCCATGGTTTTGAAAAACTCATTTTGTGCTTTTGACAATTTGAGTGACTATGATGTGTTCCAAAAGATGTCATAAGATTACTTTAAAACCCTTGTGGATTGTTTTCAACGTTTGACGTTATCATGAGTATTCTTATGGCAGCAAACTAGCATAGGAGAAAACATTTTCAAAATTGTGGCCGACCGAAAAATGCCTACGTATCCCAATAGAGAATCAGGCCATTCGTAGTTCATGTCCGAGGAGATTTGAACTTAAGATCCACATTTCATGCTGAGTGTGACAATTGGCCAGAAACCATAATGAGCAAAATGATATCAACATGGGCCAAAATGGCGGCGAAAGTTAGCTAGGTAGGATTTCCACGAAAGGATTGTTTTAAAATTTAAGCCAAGACGTGATGGGCATGGCTACCATTGCTCAAAACTTGGTTGGATTAAAACTTCAATTTATTTTATTTTTTTTTTTTGCAGCGATTGCCATCACGTCTGAGATCAAACTCCAAGTCTAAGAGAAGGAGAAACATAATCATGCTCAAGTTGAGATATCCAAAACTAATTGTCCATGCGGCGCATTTTCTAATATGCAAACTGCCCTTAGTGGTGGTGCAACCAAATGACATGCGATGAACAAAGAAAGGAAATGAGAGGGATGGACTCCTCTTTTGGTTTGGCCCTTGCATAGTAAGAAAGAGGCAATCAAAATGATATGTATATATATAGCACCACAGCTACTGACACGTGTTATGGATGAATCATGCATTGCAATTCGTTTGTATGCATGAGTTGATTGGATACTATAGATAGCCAGCCATTTTTGATATGGATGATTCTTAAGACTTGTTGCTGCCACTTAACATCCCACTTCCAAGCCAATTCATATTATGAGACAAACCGAAAAGGTTGAGCATATGACTATAACAGAAAGTAGGCTCGGAGTCCATCGCTGTGCTAGCGGCTATTTGAATGTTTCAGGAAATCTTATTATTCGAGGATTAGACTAGGCATTGCAAAGAGTTTTAGAAGTTCTTTCAATTCTTGGTTAGGGAAGATTCTTTCTCAAAATGTGATTGAGGTAATTGAAATCCACGTGATTATTTGCTAGCACATTGACAAACTCCTAAATCTTACCGGCTTGTTACAGTAAGCATGCTCAAAATTTGAATTTTGAAAGATGGGTTGCTAGGCCGATTTGAAAATAGGAACCGAAGTCCTACACTTGTCATGCTTAATCATCCATGGAGAAATAAGTATTGCAAGTCCTATCCATAATATCATCCATAATCTGCTTTACTACTTTATACTCCCTCTTTCCTTTAGCCTCGCAAAGCAAAGATTGCAAGAGTAACCCCTAGTTCAATTGTCGGCGGGGCAGCCAGTGTTTGATTTCATTCTAGAAATCCATGCTTTGCGGTGCTTTAAGTAAAGCGGGAATGTTAAGTAAATGATGCTTTCAACTTGCCAAAAACATACCTTGCAGGCAATGCTATGCCTTGGTGCTTAGCTATGAAGAATTAGAGTTAGGGCTATTGGTCCATGCCCCAACCCTTCTGCACAGAAAGAGATAATACAATATGGTACAATGTGTGAGGAAGAACTTTGAAGCAAAATGCAAGTAGGTTCCGGTCTTAGTTTGATAAGTTCTATGGCTTTCTAACACATGTAAGGTTTGGGTAGTCTCAGGGTGCTCCATTGTCAAAGGGCACCAGTCCTTTCACCAACCCATCATAGGCGGTAATTGGGTGATTCCCTTTTTGATATACCACTAGGTACGAGTGACTGTGGAGTTTGCTGGAACCCCTAACATAGCCCGTGTCATGCCGAGGTATTAGGTGAACTCAACGAGGCTTGCCTGCTCGATGCATATGATAATTGAATTAAATAAGGCATGTATTAGTCTTATGTTGAACTTTCTGATTATGGCTCTCATATCCTCAGCAGAGTCGCCAAAAACTGTAGACATCTCCCAAACGGGGCATCGCCATACAGAGTCCCCTTTTGCTTATATATGCTCGATTGGTTGCTTGTTTCATAAACCAAGATCGTGGATACTTCCATGGCTAGGGGTATCGCCACACGATAGCGGTTATCATCAAAACAGAGTCGCCACCCAGTTTGTTTAAAACTAGGAAAACAGATAGAGATTCTGGGTACAGAAGCCAAAAGTACAGTAAGGGGAAGGTGTTAGGCACCCCTCTCTGCCTAGCCGTGAGGCTAGCCCATAGTGATTCAACACAAGACATATGCATTCTTCGTTTAATTCAAACACGTAATCTATTTTTATGCCTTAAACAGTTAATAAGGTGAGCCAAGACTGTAAATAAATCATGCGTCAGAAAGCAGTAAGCAAATCAAAGCTGTGCCAGCAAATCGATCACTCGGCCGGCGAATGGATGTCGCGGTCGAGGGATCACACTGAATCGATGTACCGGCCGAGGCATCGAAGCCCCGGCTGGTGTTCTTCCTCACACCAGACAGAAAACTTAACAGATGATCAAAATACTACGATTAAGATTATAGACAGAAAATAAGCCAAACCAGAGGCCGTTGGGCCTCACCACCTTGATCCCTCAGTTGCTTGATTGCTTCGGATTGATCGGGATTGATTGATTGATTGCTACTTGGATGAAACCCTAGGGTTAGGGTTTGAACTCCGGGGCTGGATCGTCGGATTGATGGCCGCCTATGGAAGGTTGGGGCTTTTGTAGAGAGGGTTTTTGTGAGTATAGGAGCAGAGTATCGTGACTGATTTGAGGGTGTAGGTCTATTGATTTCTGTGTGTTTATTTTCAGATCCGAGGGTCTCTTTATATAGGCAAAGGGGTGACTCACTCGGTCCAATCAAATCACGGGGATGCAATTGCAATTGCATTGCAATGCAAACTCTTCATTTCAATCCCTGAACGTGGCCCGAACGCATCGGAGAGGCAGTGGGATTGGATCAGACGACCGACAGAAGGTTCGAGAGTCTGGAAAAAGGCTGATCTGGCGGCCGAGCAAAGGATGTCGCGGCCTGGAAATGGATGTGGCGGCCGAGCCATTGATCTGGGGGCCGAGGCTTCGATCTCTCAGGGAGGTTTTGCTAGCAACAGGTTGCTCGGGTGAGGAATGGATGTTAAGGCCATGAAATCAATGTTGCGGCCGATCGATGGATTTTCCTAACACACTATGTTTCTGTCTGAAAGGCTATTTGGCTCTAGATTGGGTCCTCTAAATGGCTCAGAGTTCGTACCATAAGTCCATGGGTTTCATAAGAAAGCAATCAGCAATCATCGAATCCGTATCATCATCGGGATGGTCCCAAGGTGGGAGTTGAAATAATCGTTAGGCCAAATTGGGGTGTCTACAAAAGCACTAGAACTCTCCAAACTAGGACAGGTACCTGCAGGGTAGGATCTACTTGCATCTGACCCCATATACTGTCTACGTGTTACTGCTTTCCCTATCGCATGCACCGTACATACATGTTGTTTTGCATAGGAGTATGCTTAAGGCGGTTCTTTCTTTCGAGTTTGTCTTGTGCTGACTAAGACGTTGTTGGACTTGATGAGGAGTCGTTCATTCTGTCGAATGTTTGTTATCAATTGCAAAGTCCTTAGTTCAATGAGACTTTGAGAAATCAAAATTTGCTAAATTCTCGGCTCATGCCTAATTGAGGATTCAACCGACAATAAGGAACAACAAAGTATTGATGTTGTGTCACTGGCGCCACCCAGGTTGAAGTGCGTTGTCACTATACACCACGTTATTCGAGGTTAAGGTATCATGTCATCAATACCGAGTTATTCCAAATTCAAAGTCGAATCTTCAAATGGGACTAGTCGAAGATTTAGTCTATTTTGACATCTTTTAGGATCTGTCGATCTACACGGGGACACATCGTCGAAAAGAATTCTGAGGATTCTGACAACGTCTGAAATTCATGAGGCAAACTTGTCTCTAAAGCTGTCATGCGTACATGTCGTTTTGCATAGGAGCATGTTTAGGGCAGCTTCTAGGTTGTCTCTCGCTTACGAGTCTGTCTTATGCTAATTTGGACGCTGCTAGACCGGATGAAGAGTCGTGCATCTCGATGGTGCATGTTGTTAATTTTTCAAGTCCTTAGATCAACGAGACTTCCGGAAATCAGACTTTATTAAATCCTTGGCTCATGCCCGGTTGAAGATTCAACCAAAAATAAGGAACCACAAAGTATTAATGTCGTGATATTGATGTCATTTTGGTTATCGTGCTAAGCACGTACACTGCCCGGCTAACGCGCGTTGTCGCTGAAGCCAACCCGGTAAAGGTGTCATGCCATCAATATCGAGTTGTTTCACGTTAAAAGTTGAACCTTCAAATGGGACTAGTCGAAGATTTAGTTTGTTTTGACACCTCTTAGGATCAGTTTGATCTATTCAAAGGATCCCTCAGAAAGAAATCTGAGGATTTTTGGCAGCGTCCGAACATCATGAGACAGACTGGTCTCTAGTTCTAGAGTGTAGGGTTGACACCGACAACGACGTGTACGTTGCATTCCGATTGCTGCAGGAACACCACTGAGCTTTCACTTATTTTACTGTCTAGTTCATAGCCATTGCACCGAGCAAGAGAGTACCGAAAGGAAGAGCCAAACTTACTTGGGAACATCTTCAGAATCCAATTCAAAGACTTGTCAGGCTCGAAACTCAGTCAGTTACAACGGAGGCTTCTTCGAGTTCATTGTTGGCCGCCCTACAGTCGGATTTGCCATCGCTTTTACAAAAAGCCACGCTGCTAGCTTCCCCGTCTTTTGCATCAAGCACCTCCGAGACACAAGTCATGGCAGATCAACCGCTCAATCTAGAGACCATGCTCATGAACCTTCAGAACAGCATTACCACCATGCAGCAGAGGGCCATCCAGACCGATGCTAACATCACCCGTCTCAATGACCTTATCAACACTCGTCTTCCACCTCCACTCGAAGAGGAAGGCGAGGACGATGAGGACGACCAGGAGCAGCCTGTCATGATCCCAGATCCGAATCACGAGGGGCGTCTCATTGTTCAGCCCAACCCTAGGAAGGCTCGTGGGCCTGCTGCAAACTCGAATCTTGTAGGTAGGGAACTTGTTCGAAACCCTGACATAGCTGCTCTTATGGCCAAGATGGCAAAGCTAGAAGAATCCGTCACAAAATCTGAAAAGATCAGCACAGGCGGAATAGACTTGGATCGTAAAAGGCATGCCGAAAGGGAAGATAAAAGGCATGCTCAGCCTATTAAAAGAAGAAGTAATTTTCAATAAACTTGAAAGACAAGTATAACATTCCAAAAGGGTTCAAAGTTGGTCCAAGCACTGTTCCCAGAGGAGCATCGCGCCCAGTCAGACAAGCGTCGGCGTCTTGGCGTGGTCTCATTAAAGACTCGCTTGGCGTTGATCCTGAGATAAAAAAGCATCAAATCCCTTGCCACCGGGTGCCAATCCAAAAAACAGAAGCTCAAGAGGGCTCCGGGCCTCATACCATGTTCAAAAGCAACAACAGTGGCGTTCCGCCAAGTACAAATGAGAAAGTGTACAAAATGGCCCGGAGCGGGGCATGTCAACCGAAGCATTCTTGACCCTGCGTCATCAAAGCCATTTCATCTAGGGCTGCGGCCAAAGATCATTAACCTCAACGGTAACAAATTCAATACCTTGGTCAACCTGGATCAATTCAAAAGTTACTTTTCCCTGAGAGAAGCTCGTTGGGCTGAAAACCCCAAGGGTGGGAAGTTCCAAGCAAAAGTTAAAGCAGCCTGCTAGCCCAAAAACCTATGAAGGGGGTCTAGGCAAAAGTAATTGGCAATATTTGAAAGCTCGCTAGACCGAAGACCCAAATGGGCGGTACTAGGCAAAAGTTAGAGCGCAAAAGGTGAGGTAAAATACTCGAGTGAACCTTAGCCTGAACTACGTTTTGACCTGATTCCCTAGAATGGGATACGTAGGCAGTCACTCTTCGAGACTCGGTCACAATCTATCAATTGGATCCATGGTTGACGTTTTGGTACACATCAAAAGTCGGAGAGGATCAAAGATCAAGCTGCATTGGAGGAACCAGAAGGGGAAAAACCTTTGTCTTTCAATTTTATTGCAAATTGGTACTTCTATTACAGGCTGAGCATAAAGTCTTAAAAATATTTGAAGCATAAAAAATAGAACAAAATGCTAGGAGCCTAATGGCTCACAGTTTATTCTAAGTTCAGCGAAGCCTGGTATGAGTAGCTGCAGCCTCGCGTGCTAACTTCTAATCATGCGCGGTTGTTCAAAGTGATTCGCGTTGGTTGCAGTCCTGTGCGTGCTCTTTCAATTCCAGCGGTAGCCTGCTACTGCCCTCGAATGTCGTTCCAGGGGCTTTTGCCAAGTCTTGTCATACCATGCAAGTCATATAGACTTAATGTGACTGCACGGGTGTGTCGATTTCAGTCCGGGCCTATATGAGTCATCATTTGTGTCTTTTGTCCATCTTTGTGACATTTTTCTAGTTTTTCAATCAATTGTCATGTCGAGATGCTTTTCTCGATGTTGTTTGTACAGGTCTTTGTGCCTTTTTGTGTCTCTCGCGAGTGTTAGTTTCACCTGTCTAAGGAATGTTGTGAGTTTTGGCCCCTTAATGCCCAAAATTTCATTATGTTCTGTGTGCCTAAGGGTTCGCATTGTACCCTGGGGCTCTTTCCCCCTTTTCATTCGAGCTAGGCGAGTCTGTACATGTCCGCATGTCTATGTGTCAATTCAGGTCACTTGTCAATGCAAATTAGATATTAGTGGTTAGTTTTTACATTCTCTTCAACACTTGCAAAAGAGAGTCCATAAATTGGAAAATGCAATTTTTACATTGCTACCCTAGCTCCTGTAATCTACAAGCTATGGAATCTCATGAACAGCAAGGGCTCATCAGCCCAAGGCCAAGCAGAGCATCTCTGGGGCACATCCGCCCAAGCATCAAGGAAAGGGGTGCATAGGTCCAATGACGTTACTATATCAACTGGGCACGCCAGCCTGTTTAGTGCCTATCTATCTGGGTGCACATCTCAGAAGCGTCAGACAGTACAGTAATGAGGTTCAGTGGTAGTCCTTAGGTGTCATTGTCCTCCTAGGAGCCGCCCTTAACTTGCATCTGCATTTTCAATATATTATACATTATCGCATATTGTGTATATTAAATGTTGAAGCAGGAAGATGGCCAGCATGGTTGCCGTCATACAGGTTTGTTTGCCGAAGGATGCGATGCAATCTCCTGCGATTTTGGTTCAAGTTGTTAGCGGATGCGATGGAAATCTCCCTAACTCTCAATCTAGTTTGCCGAAGGATGATGCGGCCCTTTTGGTAGTCGTTGTAGTTTACCAAACGGCCGTCAAATTCAATTATTTATAAACCGGACTATGACTAACGATTTGCATAGTATAGTGAGAAAGTCCGAGTCGATCCACAGGGAGCTTGAATATAGCTTGTTTGGATTTGTAGAAGTAAGGGCTTTCGGCGTTCAAGCGGCCAACTTTTGGTTTAAATAACGAAATTGAAATTGAAATTAACTTAGATTAAAATGGTCAAGTCATAAGGATTGATTAACCCACGACTTAGCCGTTAAACAGTTTCTTCATCTAACTTATGAGTGGACCGAAACCGTCCGGATTCCACTTGAAGAATTGACAGCTGAAGACTACTTGTAACTCAACTCAAAGCATTAATTCAAATTGAACTCATTTAACGCAAGTGAGAGACGAAAAAGGATCGTTCGCACGCGTAGGATTATCAAGCACGTAGCATAGGTCGATAGACTTCATTGATCAAAGAAGCCACCAATCCCATGATCAATACAAGAAATCATGGGTTTAATTCATTCAACACATTGAATTCGAGCTAAAGTTTAGGCGAAACCGTTTAAACGACTAATCCATAGGGAGCATCTCACCCCATAACCGAACCTATTAACTACTCACACATAGCTAAAAGACTAGAAATTATGCTAGGAAAGGTAAACATGATTTAACCGATAGAAACGGAAATAAACTTGATTTAAACGAAGATTCATACCATAGCTACAACATTAACAAGCGAGAAATTAACATAAGACAAATACTTACTTGAGTTCCTGAAGGAAATAACCAAGAAAAGCTTGAAGAACAACTATGGAAATTCTAGAGAGCAAAAGAAATGCTTAGGCCTAAACTAACTAAAAATGGCCATCCTCCATATATGGCATACAAGCCATATATATAGGGCCCTAAAGTTAAGTTACAAAAGACTAAAAAGTCCCCAAAATATCTTAAAAATATTCCATAAGTGGAAACATTCCATAAATGGAAGGTTGGAAAAGTGAACAAAACGTGTGAAATCTGCAGAGTAGGTACCGGTACTGGCCAAATCTCAGTATAGGTACCAAGCCTTCAAATTGCTCCCAAAACACCACTCCTGGAGAGTAGGTACCGGTACTGGCCAAATCACAGTACCGGTACCAAGTTGGCAGATTCCAGATTTTGTTTTGCCTTGGTCTGCAAGGCCCGACAACCACCCGATGGCTTGAGACACTTCATTAATCACCCGACGGGAGTTGATGGGGAGCCGCCACAAGGCCTCGGGCACTTGGATGCTTCCGTGAGCTATCCTTGGCGATAAAAACCGCAGTTAACCCACGTTTAACCTGAAACTTGGCAAAAACAACCTTACGTGCAAAATGGGATAAAAACAATAACTAAAGCTCACATACGCCACAATTTAGGAAACTTTAAGCTCCAAGATTATGCAATCTTGGTTGCTTATCAAAGGATGCGATGCAATCTCCTGCGGTTTTGGTTCAAGTTGTTAGCGGATGCGATGGAAATCTCCCTAACTCTCAATCTAGTTTGCCGAAGGATGCGATGCAATCTCCTGCGGTTTTGGTTCAAGTTGTTAGTGGATGCGATGGAAATCTCCCTAACTCTCGATTTGTTTGCCGAAGGATGCGATGCGATCTCCTGCGGTTTTGTTATCATTGGTCAGCGGATGCAATGGAAATCTCTCCTGTCCAATTCTCGGTTCGTAAACCAAAGGATGCTATCCTGCGGAGCCGTTTCAACGACATCCGGTCCTGTCAAAGTTCCCCAGCGGTTTGATCAATCAGCACATTGATCTCTCCGTTCGCCTTCATGGCAGCCAGTCCTGTCAAATTCATCAACGGCGATCAGCACATCGTCCATCCAATCCACAACGACGATCAAATATCGTCCAAATGGTCCATTCATCCGCAACTGATTGTTCCCCAGGAGAGTCCGTCTTGGCCTGTCCCGAACGACAATCACCCTCAGTCTAGCCGCAAGTGCATCTTCCAACAGGCTTATTGCTTTGTCTCGGATGGTCTTTGATAAGGAGATTGGCTCTGATTCCCAACAGATGGAATTCAACCTGCCTGACACGACCTACCCGTGTTCGTTGGAATACTTTGTGCCGAGGATAGCTTGATCCCCAGCAACGACAGCCTGTCCCGTCCAAATCTGCAGTGACAGCCTGTCCTGTCCAAATTCGATTAACAAGCGGCGATGCAATCGTCCACTTCTACTTCCATCCCCGCGACGGTCTGTCCGTCCATTCCACCAATCAGGTTATGTAAGTATGCTTGTCTACTTTACTATGTTCTGCTCTAGATTGCCTTGAGGGGTGTCTAGAATTCTTTGACGTTACTTGTACCAAGGCAATGGTGCTCCAAGTGCCGTCAAAGAGGGGCTACTGTAGACACCCCAATCTGAGCTTCCAGATTAATTTACTTAAGGTTTCTTATTTCCCCGAAGATGAACAAGATCGAAAAGCAGTCTTGAGGTTGGAAAGGTTTGAGCTCGGTGACCCCTTTAAACCCTTTGCAACCATTTAAAAGAGAAAAATAGAAAACCAATCAACTTTGGTTTGGGGTTGACCCTCGCGCGTGGAAGTCACTCCCTCGTGCGATGGTATGCCTCTTCCAGGTGTATTCAAAGTCAAACATTTGACTGTTGACCCACGCGCGACAGCTGTGACCCTCGCGCGACGGTCCCACTCCCTCGTGCGATGGTCCAAATTAGTCCCTTTCACCTTTTACCAGCCAGTTGGTTGCTTGCTTGGGAGGCTACAGGGCTACTGAACCCCGTTTTTCTCCACAGGGTACTGTGTAGTGTAGGTTTTGGGTACTACACCCTCACACAACCCTTCCCATCACCTTTTGTAAGTCTTCACCACCAAGTTAAGCCCTAAGGGGGTGTTTGCCACCCTCCTACACCTTCTACTCCTATAAATACACCACCCCCTCCCCCCCTTTTAAGAAAGACACAAGGTGACAAGTCTTGAAAGGTTAAGAAGAACACCAAGCACACTAAGGCTCTCAACCCTCCACTTTGCTCATCCCTCTTTCACTCCATTTTCCATCACAAACTTCTCAAACTTGCTCAATCTTTTCCAAAACCTTTCAAGCAAAGGTATAACACCTTTATTGCTTACTGTTTTGATCCCTGAGGGGGGCTGTCAGGGCCAGGATTGGTAATCAATACCAGTTCTGGTCCTAAAGTCAGCAGAGTTACAAGAAATTGGGACCAAGCATACCCTCGCGCGACGGACTCATACTCACGCGCGATAGTCCACTGTCTCACGCGACAGTCCTCGTGGGGTTTGGGGATGCTGGCTTTTCTTGTTTTATCATGTTATTATTTGTTTTGAGGTATGTTAGCTCTTTTAGCTCACTGTTGTGCATGTTAAAACACATAGCCTAGCTTTCCATACTTATTTATTTGGTTGGAATGCTTCTGGGTTGCTTCTGGACATGTACCAGAGCCCAGAACATGCAAAGCAATTCCTGGAAGTCCAGTCAGGACCCTCGCGCGAGGGAGTCATTGCCTCGCGCGATGCTCTTCCTGAGTCCAGTAGCTGCCCTTGCATGAGCAGCTTAGTCCTAGGCCTCTGTTTTAACACACCCACTGTTTAGGGGTTGTATTTCAATTCATTTGGTTTCTGTTCATATCAATTTGTAATAATTAGTTATTTACAGTACCCTTTAAACTGCTTGGCTTGCCTCCTGGGTGTGCACTGGTCCTTCCAGAGCCCAAAAGAGGATTAAATTCAACATGTGGTAGGACATGAACCCTCGCGCGAGAGAGTGAGTGTGTCGCGCGGGCCCTTGCATTTTGGAATCCGAAAATTCCAGGGCATGGTGCCCACAGTGTGATACAAACTCCTCATGGTAATCTCCTTATGTAGCCCGAACGCATTGGGAATTGGCTGCTATGGTTTTGTGAATGGATCAAACGATTGACAGAACATTCTACAATCTGAAACATAAACGATCTGGCGGCTGAGGAATGGATTTGGTGTTCGAGGAATGGATTTGGTGGCCGAGGAATGGATTTTGTGGCCGAAGAATGGATCTGGCGGCCGAGGAATGGACCTGGCGGTCGAAGAATAGATCTGGTGGCCGAGGAATGGATCTGGTGGCCGAAGGATGGATCTGGTGGCTGAAGGATCAATCTTACGGTTGATAGATGTATTTTCCTAGGATGTTGTATTTCTGTCTGAAAGGTTATTTGGCTCTCTAAATTGGGTCCTCTAAGTGGCTAAAAGTAGTCACCGAAAGTCCTAAGATTCACGAAAAGTCAATCAGCAATCACTGTATCCATATCATCATCGGGATGGTCCCCAAGGTGGGACTTGATATAATTGTTAGGCCAAATTGAGGTGTCTACAGTACGCTACTATTATAGTACCAGCGTACAAGCCTTGTTTGACTCTGGAGCATCGCATTCATTTATATCTACTGCCTGCATAACTACACTAGCACTAGAAACATAACCCCTAAGCACGAGTATAAATGTAACATCACCGTTGGGGGGGAGTATAGCTGTTAGTCAAGTGTGTAGAGGGTGCGAACTAGAGGTAGCCAACCTACGCCTGACCTGCGATCTTAGAATGATCGACATGGCGAATTTCGACGTAATCTTGGGGATGGACTGGCTATCAGCACATCAAGCGGTCATAGACTACCATCAGAAGATGGTGACGGCGTATACCCTTGAAGGGGCTCATTTCTGATTTAAGGAGGATAGATAGACGGCGAGTTCGATGACAAAAAGATCAAAGTGGCAAAATCAACTGTTTGGATAGCTTGCTAGTCTCTAAATGGAAGAAGCCGACAGGATGTATTAGGATTACCACACATTGTTTGCGAGTACGCCAATGTATTTCCTGAAGAACTTCCTGGCTTACCACCTCAAAGAGAGATAGACTTCCCTATAGAACTCCAACCGGGAACAACACCAATCTCTATGGCGCCGTACCGAATGGCCCCCGCAAAACTAAAGGAGCTCAAAACCCAATTGCAAGAGCTGTTGGACAAGGGGTTTCTCAGACCGAGTACGTCACCATGGGGAGTGCCAGCACTGTTTGTGAAGAAGAAAGAAGGGACGTTTCGACTGTGCATCGACTACAAGAAGCTAAATCAAGTCACCATCAAGAACCGGTACCTATTGCCTAGGATCGATGACCTATTTGATCAATTGAGAGGAGCAACCTGCTTCTCAAAGATCAATCTCCGACCAGGCTATCATCAGCTAAGGATTTGGGATGAAGATATCGCCAAGACGGCCTTTTGCACTAGATACGTGCACTACGAGTTTGTGGTGATGCTGTTCAGGCTGACCAACGCTCCTGCAGTATTCATGTGTCTCATGAACAAGATCTTTCAGTCCTACTTAGACAAATTTGTAGTGGTGTTCATTCATGATATATTGATATACTCTGCCAATAAGGACGAGCACGAATGACACCTTCGGATAGTACTACAAGTACTCCGAGATAGTGAACTCTATGCCAAATCAAGTAAACGCAAGTTTTGGCTGGAAGTGGCTAAGTTCTTGGGGCACGTGGTATCCAAGGATGGAATCACGGTGGACGAAAGTAAGGTCGAAGTAGTGCTGAATTGGAAACATGCAGCGGACCTCAGTATTTGAAATCAAGAGTTTTCTAGGATTGGCTAGGTATTACCAAAGATTCATTCAAGACTTCTCAATCCTAGCCAAGCCAATGACAAGACTAACTCTGGAAAAGAGTAAAGCTAGATTGGAATGAATCCTGTGAGAAATCTTTTAGGGAATTGAAAAAGAGGCTGACCAGTGCACCGATACTCATCATTCCCGAGCGGGGTGTAGATTATATGGTCTACTGCAACAAGTCAATAGATGGGTTGGGGTGAGTGCTAATGCAGAATGGAAAGGTTGTAGCCTACAAAACTCAACAACTTCGACCACACGAGAAGAATTACCCCCCACACAACTTAGAGTTGGTTGTAATAGTATTCGCCCTTAAATCCTGGCGTTACTATCTGTGGGGAAAACAATTCAAGGTTTTTACTGACCACAAGAGCCTCAAGTATCTTTTCACTCAGACGGAGTTGAATCTGAGCCAGCGTCGATGGATGGAATACTTGGAGGACTACAAGTTTACGCTGCAGTATCACCCTGGCAAGGCCATTGTGGTGGCTGACGCTCTGAGCCGAAAAGACAGGGCACAGAAAGTCAAAACTGCCATTAACGAGTTCAACTTGCAACCATCATTAGAGGATGGGAACGCACGTTTATATGCTCTTGTTGCAGAACCGACACTCCACCAAGAGATCCTTCTAGCTCAAACCTTTGAGCAGGATTGCGAGTTCATTAGATCTCGAATCTGAGAAGGAAAGGCACTACCTAAATGGACAATCGAGAAGGATAACAGCCTGAGATTCAAGGGAAAAGTGTTCGTACCTAATATTGGAACCCTTCGAGAAGCCGTACTCCGAGAAGCTCACCATTGGAACTTCGCAATCCACCCCGGCGGAACGAAGATGTATCATGATCTGCGACGGATGTACTGGTGGGAAGGAATGAAGAAGGAAGTGGCCCAATTTTTGTCTACCTGCCTAGTGTGTCAGCAAGTCAAGGCTGAACACTAGAAAGTAGGAGGAGATCTTCAACCCTTACCAATTCTGACAAAGAAGTGGGAGCATATCTCGATGGATTTTGTGACTGGACTACCAAGGTCCATATGGGCTACCACAGCCCCGGGTGGATCAGGGCGGCCCGAAAAACGCCACGTTTTTTGATCGAGTTGAAGAATTTGAAGAGTCGCCACCCGGATTTGTGGTTCGCCACCCGAGAAACCGTTTTATTTGAAAATGGTTGATTTGAATTGAAAACCAAAGATTTGAAAAGGGTTCAAAAGCCACATTACGAGGGGGGAAGGGTTTTACGGCACCCCCCTCGCCCGATACGAGATCGGTCTCTACTAAACATTTATGGGATTTATCAAAGGATTCTATTTCATTAAACAAGTAGCAGGTATCTAGAGATATATCAAGTACAGGGGTGCATGCATGTGCATGTGTACAGGAAATAATGAGAGTGATGACAAAATACAAAATAACAGGAGCTGAAACCCTGTCACAGAACCCACTCTCGAGCGCTCGGGAGCACTCCTGAGTGCTTGGGAGTATTGTATGCTCAACCTGCAAGTCTTGTTAGTACAACAGGATACAATATTGAAAATGTAAACTGGAGTAAACTTAAACGCATTACAGACTCAACAGAGGACTTAGTAGACTGGGATCAGACCCCACCCTTCCAAGCCATGCATCCTTGCCATAATGAAAAGCGATTTAACAGTTATAAGAGACAAGAAGGGATGCATGCATGGACATCCAAAGGCAGTAGGAGGATCAAATTGGAAGAAAGATGGACTGAAGTTGCATGTAGACACTCTCGAGCGCTTGGGAGTGATCCCGAGCGCTTGGGAGTAATCTGCACCCCAGAAGTGATTTCAACCAAATAATGCCCTCATTGTAGTATGCTGGTACACTGGATTTTATGTTTTCAAAATATGAAAAAGGTTTCTCTTTTCAAATCCTGACCAAAACTCTTTTGCATGCCCTTAAATCAAGATCATCTTCTTTATTTTTCTCTGAAAATGACAGATCGTCTGTACCAACACACCTCAAAAGAGTTAAAAGGTTTTAAGACACATCCTACTCCCCATGCATGTCCATTTAAATGCTTAAAAGGTGGAGTCGCTCTCGAGCGCTTGGGAGTAGTCTCGAGCGCTCGGGAGTACTTCCAGTAGGCTTAGCACAGAAAACACATTCATGCCCCTTTGCTCTTGTTTTTACACTAAAGTCTCTCAACCCATGCTCAGTATTGAAGACTGAGAGGGCTGAGGGACCTCCCTCAGAAAGGAAAACAGCCCATTTTTTTTTGACACTAAGGTAGAAAGCTTCTACCTTTTAGACTAGAACTTTGCTCCTTGAAGAAAAGCTTTGAAAGATGAAAGAGAAATGAAAACTTTAGAAGATCAGAGGCTGGAAATGATATGAACTTCCTCCATCTTCTTGATGTCTTGAATTTTTTTGTTTGCTTTTCTTTGAAAATCAAGTTTTTGAAAGAGATGGAAAAATGGCTTTGTTTGAACAGCCAAAGGGTTTTTAGAGAGAGAGTTCGTGCCTTGTTCTGTGCTGAAATGAGCCTATATATAGGCAAAATAACATATGGTTTCATTTTAGAAAATGAAATTTGGAATCAAATTAAATCTCCAGGCCTGACCTCCCCTCTGACTGAGGTGGAGTGTTGTCTGAAGTTTGGACTAGCTGAAGACGGCTGCAATGATGGGTTTGCATGGGAAGTGGGGAAGCTTCATCACCCATTGGGCAGCGCAGAGATCTCGAGCGCTCAAGAGTGAGTCACCCACTGGTTTTGAAAACTGTTTTGAGCCCTTGGGAATGTTCCTGAGCGCTAGGGACTCATTTCTGACATTTTATTTTCCCTTTTAAAGTCCTCCATGGAGCTCTGTTCTGACTGGTCTAAGGCTTGTTTCGATCCGAATTCATCATCGGGGAGCCTCCGGGCCACAAATTAAGGAAATTCGAAGGGTCCAAATTGGGGTGTCTACAGTTGCCCCTCTTTGGATGGCGTTCGGCGTCATGTCTGGACATGAGTGACATCCAAAGATTGAGACAGTCCAATTCGAGCTACGTCAAACCCTTAATTCCAAAAAAACAAATACAAGTAAAAGCGTTTGATGCATGTGGTCACGTCTTTTCAGACTTCCTACGTGCCCATTTCTGCAGGGATCAGACCAGCGTAGTTCTTTGGGGCAAATGCAAGCATGTGTGATGCATGCATGAGAAAAGATCGACACGACTTTGACAAGATAAATGCATGAAAGGTCCACCTGTTACTCTGTTTGGCGGACGGAACAAGGATAAAATAGCATCCACAGGGTAAGAATACTTGCAAACATGCTGAAATAGACAAATTTCGATTGACTACCAAGTAAAACACCAAATTGCGGAGCATGAGCCCAAAATCACATTATCGACGGGGGATTGCCTCTCACAGCCTCGTTCGATGCGGACGAAGCCAGGACCGAGATTGATTTTGTAAAGAGAAAGAGGAAGCTAAGAAAGCCTCGGAAGCGGGAGATGCACGGGACGACGGAGGATTGGCACAGAGGCCGAGGACAGATCTGAGTGCTCAGAACCACTCCCAATCGCTCGGGAGTGGTCTCGAGCGCTCGAGACCGCGGCTGGGGCCTACTGTCTTATTCATCTTCTTCGACTGATCTGGGGTTTAAAGCCCCAAATCCCAGCGCTCGAGAACCAGAGCGACCGTACGCCCCGACCTCGATCAATCTCACTCTCTCTCTCAGGCGATCTCTCTCTCTCTCTCACTCAAACGATCTCTCTCTCCATCTCAGACGCTCCCTCTCTCCATCTCAAGCGCTCTTTCTCTCTCTCAAAACGGACCGAGCTCGAGATCTCCACGATCTTCCGATGGGCGGTTGTGTGCCAGGAGGTACGAATCAAGAAGAAGGAGAAGTTTTGGGGAGGAGAAGAACCAGCCATGGCCAGCGGCGGTGATGGGGAGTTGCCCAACCGCGAGGATGCAGCGGCGGTGGCGACTATGGTGGCGATGGAGGCGGCCAGCAGCAATGCTGCCACGCCAAGCGACGGGGGGGATGTTGGTGAGGGTTTGGCTGTGGTGGGTAGCACTGGAGAGGGCCAGAGGCAGTAGTGAGCGCCAGCGGTGGTGTGGCGGCGGTAGGGGATGTAGGTGAGAGTGAGGCCACGCGAGGAGAGGATAGCGGCCTAGCCATGAGTAGCAAAGACACGTCGGGCAGCGGAAGAGACGGCATGGGTAGCGGGGATGGCGTCACGAGCACCCCCCATACTCCTACGGTAGAGGAGTTGCTCGCGGCCGCCGAGCGGGCCAGTGGTGAGCGGAGGGAGGGGGCTGGTGATGAGGCGATGATAGCTGGTCGCGTCATCGCGACGCCGATACTGAGGGCGACGGCTGCTGAGCCGAGGGTCGGGGATAGTGGGATTGGTGCTTCGCGTCCGGTCCCATTCGCGGAGGGGGATTTCTTGGATTCCACGAGACCGCGGGATATACTAGACGTGCTCGGCCTCGACACAGACGTACTGAGGGGTGTGAGGACGGCGAAGGATCAGGCCTCAGCGCTCTTGTTAGGAGCGTTGTTGAGTGGTACGGGGGCGACAGTGGCGCATGTGGGGTCACCGGAGACAGATGCCATGGGGGGAGAGGAGCTAGAGGATGAGGAGGTGGTCGAGGAGCAGGTTACAGCGGCCGCTGAGGCGAAGGCCTACTTGGCCTGCGCGCGCCCTGGGTTTGTGCCGGAGACTTACGCTCCACGATTACACTTTTTTGAGCCAACGGGGATGACCGGCTACGCCCCTGCTCGGACGGATTATCCGGAGGACTTGCTCTTCCGAGATCGAGATACACACATCTCTTCCGAATGGACGATGGTATGAGCTTTAATGGTTTAACTTCTTGAATTAGACTTGCTTTTGTGAATCATTGTACTGCTTATTAATGCTATTTCTTTGCTTTGTTGAAACAGCGTACTAGGGATATCTACGGCCACGGAGGCTCAGCCAGCTCACTGAAGTACTTCAAGGAGCTGCCCCGAAGAGTGCGGGAGTTGGTAGAAGAGGCAGGTTTCGGGCCATTCATTCAGCTGCTGACGGCGGTGAGGGTTGATCGCGCAGTTCTGACGGCACTGACAGAGCGGTGGTGGGACACCACCAACACATTCCACTTCCGTTTCAGGGAGATGACGGTGACTCCCCTCGACTTTGCAGGGATCACGGGACTCCGGGTTGGAGGCGAGCCGATCCCATACGACCCGAGCATAGACTTGGATGATGTAGCTTTGGAATGGTTCCTCGGACAGCTCCCGCGCCATAGCGGAGGGGTGGCGGAGTACGGCCAATTCAAGAAGTATTGGGATCACGAGCCGGTGAGCGACGTCGAGGTGGCCCAGATGGCCAGGGCCTACTTGCTATACCTGTTTGGGGCTTCTCTATTCCCGAATAGGTGATCACGGGTCCATCTCAGTTACCTGGCGGGCCTGGTGGATCTGAGACAGGCGGGACGATATGACTGGGGAGGTGCTGCTCTGTGCACACTCTATTGCTTCCTTGGAGCTGCCTCACGCGGAGTGGGAGACACCGTTGGCGGTTATTGGAGGGTAGTTGAGGTATGACTCAATGCTACTGCTTTAAACTGCTTTAATCGATTGATTGAATTAAAAATGCACTGATTTGAATTGAATCGACATCTAAAACTTGCAGCTTTGGGCTTACGAGGTCTTGGGAATGTTCCCTCCCGAGAACATTTGCACGAATCCGCACTTGCTTCCACGTGGACTTGCGTGGGACAAGGAATAAAGGAGAGTGAAGGAGCGGCAGGGACAAGTGATGACCTTCCTACCCTGGCTGACAACATAACTGGGGTTACAGTACAAAACATCATCCTTCCTTTCCTTTCATGCCTTTCCAAAAAATGAAATCCTTTGATTATTAATGCGCGAATGTTGAATGCAGGTCCACTAGGATCGATGGGCCAGGGTGGAGGCTGACTTCCTTTCGAGAAGCCAGGAGGTGACGTGGAGCAGGGTCCTGTTGGAGTGCCCACTGGGCTGGCAGTGGTACCTAGGGGATCGCATGACATGGCAGTCACTCGATTCTCCAGAGTTCATTGTGCCGGGGCCACTTCCTCCACGAGAACAAAGGACGGAAACCTACACTCGAGCTGAGTTGGAGCAGTTTACGGTGCCAGATACTGATTTGGAGAAATACCTGCGGCGCACGCTCGACTATGTAGCATACAGGGATAGGTACTTGGCCACGAGCTTGGGCGTGGAGAGGGAGCTGGAGAGGCGGATAGCAGAAGCTGAGGCCAGGAGGGCCAGGGGTGAGGCTAGAGGTGGAATTGGGGATGAGACTAGAGGGGAGATAGCAGCACGAGGTCGCAGTGGTCGCTCTTCATGCGGTAGGGGGCGAGGTGCTAGACCCCCTGTCGGTGGGCGCAGTGCTAGCTCTTCGGGCCGAGGCATGGGCAGTACGCGGGTTCCAGATACGGCCGAGACTTCAGTTTCACCCGGACTACCATCGTTGGAGTGGACGATAGGGGTGAGGGACCCTTCTGGAGCACGGGCGATGTTAGACATTCCACGCCTCCCGCAGCCGCCAATGCGGCTTCCTGCTTAGGTATAACATAACTTCGCTTCTTTCATGCTTCAAATGCTTCTTGTTCGTGCGCCTATTGTTTTGACCTTTGAACCATTGTGCAGGTGCCACGAGAATGGGTGGAGAAGGCCATTATGTTGATGGTGGGGATGCGCCAGCTGCTGAAGGACTGCGCTAAAGGGAGGACTCTCCAGACTAGACCCGCTCCCGAGCCTGCTTTACCTGTTGCTTCACAGGTATGAAAATGCATGCATATTCTTTTCATTGGATTTAAAATATGCATCAAATGAATGAAATGTTCATGATATGCAGGTGCAGCCACGACGCTCAACTAGGACGCAGCCACAGGGCACCGTGCGCCTTCCAGTTTCTACCAGCACAAGAGGCCAGGGTACACAGAGAGCGTCGCGGTCCGCTACAGGGGCGAGACAGTTTGAGGTAGTTCCCAGGGCAGCGTCCCAGCGGAGGCTCGCTCCTGAGGAGTCAGAGGAGGAGACGGAGGAGTCGCTCGAGTCGCGAGCTTTAGGGTCTACGGACTCGAGTACAGCCTCAAGCCCTTCTGACGATGACGATGACGATGGCGACGACGAGGTTGAGAGCTCTGAGCCCGGGGGACATCAGCGGAAGAGGGCCCGTCGAGACTGAGCTTTAGATTTTTGATTTGCTAGCTTTTCTTTTGCATGGGCCTGCATGCCAGCGTAGTTTGTAGCTTCCAGGCCTGCGTGCCTTGGTTTTGTTCGGGCCTGCGTGCCCCGATAGATAGGATTGGGCATATGTTCACTCCAGTAGCTGTACTTCCCTCTTTGCTCATTGTAAATACCGTTTGGTTATGAAAATTTGCACCTTTTTTTTCTTTTGTTCGCACTCCCTTTATAGAATTGTATTTTATGAAATATGTCTGTCTAGCTTTGAAAGAGAGCGAAGAGCACACGAATTTCAACCAATACTCTTAAAATAGAATAACACTTGACACAACTGACTCGACTCACAAAATTTGACTTGAAATGACAAGAATGTCCTTAATGTGGAATTTGCGGCCATTAAGGAAGGTAACAACTAATCTTGACAGCGATTGGACACGAAAACGGGACACGAGTGTGTTTGGTCAAGGCGTATAATCTACGACGCGCATTAGGTTTCACCAAAATCCCTTTAACGCTGACTTGATATGCGCCCAAGTAATGAAGCTGAGGCGTTTGAAAGTGAAAATCGATTTCATAAGCTTCAACGCCAATTTTGACTGCATCATACTATCACAAGCACGCATTAAGACTTGTGTACACCATTTAGATTGACCAAACGCTCTTAGACACGAATTTGGACACGTCCATGGGAGGGAAATTATCGGGATTTTGAGGTTTTCTAAAGGATATACAAGAATACTCAAGAAAACAGACAATCGAACACGCTGTATTCCCCCAGAAACAGGTTGGAATTTGTTGACTTGGTACACTGAGATTACGATGCCACCTTGAGACCAAAACCTGGAAAACAAAACCTGCTGCAAAACTGCAGAACTCTCGAGCGCTCAAGAGTGATGTTGAGCGCTTGGGAATTCACTCCCGAGCCCTCGGGACTGCTGTCACTGGCAGACCTGTGTTCCTTTCCAAGGTGATTTCCTAGCTCCCCCATGTTGTTTTCTTTTGTATGCTTCTTCCCAAACGCCTTGTAACTCTCCTTGGACTGCTTTCCAAGGGTCAGTGGCTTCCCAAAGCAAGACTAGTGTTTTTCCAATGCTTTTTCAAGTTTTCCAAAGTTTGAATCTTGAAAAGGTTTTGAAAATATGGAATTTGATGAGTTTCAAGGCTAGTGGGGAAGTGATGCTGTCTCCCTTAGGCCTCTATAAATATCCAGAATTGCTTTGGTAAGTCATTCACATCCCATCCATCATTCTTCTCTCAAAAACTCCCATTTCCTCCTGGCTTTGTTGAACCAAGCTTTGCTCCGGCCTTGGTTGGACAACCTTGAAGGCATCGACTGGTTGAACTTCCGAGGGCACCGACTCTATGCTTTGAGGCATCTCTGAGAAGTTGCAATTCATCCTGTCTTGTTGCATGCGGCGGCACGTTTTTGGGATCCCGAAGTGCATGTCTTTCGCTTGGGTTCTCAAGAACTCTGCCCCACCGTCGAGGAGTTCCATGCCTATTTGGGAAGTCATGATTCCGCCGAGCCAGTTGTTCCTATGATTCGGGAGAGGATGAAGAACGTCCTTCAGGCCAAGCTGGGCATTAGTGGTAACACTGTTGAATTCCTCACCCGACACAACGCCATCAACATTGTGCGGTTGTACGAGATGTTCAGTCCGCCTGGCCACCTGATGGACTTTGAGTATCAAGGCCGTCGGATGATGGCTTGTTGCATTTGTCTCTTGGCGGCTTTCTTACTGGTTCCTTCTATTGGTCAGCCTAGCCCTTTGCTGGTGGGAGTTGCTGCTCAGATCGAGGCTCGCAAGGACATTGCTCCCTTGGTTCTTGCAAAAACCTTGATGGGGTTGGATGCTGTTCGTGCTGATCGCACAAGGGTTTTTGGTGGTAGCCCGCTATTGTTGCAAGTTGGGACCTCACTCAGCTCTCCTTTTTCTATTTCTCTCATTCATTTTACCTCGACGCTCGGTTTAGGCTTTATCTGGCTCCTTACTTGTTTTCTCTCTTTTTCTGGCAGGTGTGGCTTTGTGACAAGCTAAATTTGCTGACTCCTCTGGCAAATGATTGGTGGTATCGGGCTAGCGGATGGAATCGCCCCTTTCAGGTGGCGTACAGGAATGAAGATGACTGGGTCGACTTCTTCGCTTCTCTAGATGATGATGACATTGCTTGGCGGTGCCATTGGCTGAGGCTTCCTGCGATGACTGTGAGTAACATGGGTTCGCCACAGGTGTTTGTGGCAGGCTTGGCCGGCTTCACCTTCTATTCACCACTCCGCATTCTGCGCCAGTTTGGACTCAGCCAGGAGGTGCCATCCCCAGGTTCAGAAATGCTTCGTCTCCCCCCGTTCACCATTCCGGGCCTTCGCAACTATGCGCGAACATGGGGTTCTCGTCGGACTGAGCCGAGTGATCCGCTCTATTCCATTGCTTTGACTGGTAAGTACCGGAAATGAATAAGAAGGGATGTGGAAGCAAGGATGGGGTGATTGCTTACTTTGCCGGTCTTTGGAATAAAAGAATGAGTCCCTTTGTGTGTTTTTCTTTTTCGTGCTTAGCTTGTAATAAAGAAATGATCTGAATAAAATTGACTGATTAAGGGTTTCCCCCTTTTGGTTCATTAATCGCATGTGCCTTGCAAGAAAATATTTTGATTTGTCAATTTGGATTTGATTTTTGTGATTTAGGACCGAACCTCAGAGTGAGATTGCCTACGTATCCCTCAGGAAAGGGAATCAGGCCCATACGTAGTTTAGGCCAGGGTTCGCTCGGGTATTAACACTCTCCTTTTTGTGCTCTAATTTTGCCTAGTACCGCCCTTTCGGGTTTTCGGCCTAGCGAGATCTTTTTGACTTTTTACCCTAACTTTTGCCTAGGCCGCCTTTTCGGGTTTTTGACCCAGCGGGCTTGCTCTAATTTTTGCCTGGGACCGCCCGCCCTTGCGGTTTTCGGCCCAGCGAGCTTTCTCAGGGGTAATATCGCTTGAGTTGGTCCAAATTGACAAGGTTTGAGAATTCGTTGTCGTCGAGATCGATGATTGAGGCCGCTCCCTCAGAAAGAATGGACTTGATGATGTATGGCCCGGCCCACTTTGGTCGAAACTTCCCTCGTAGGTCATGTATAGCCTTTATGAATAGCTTGTAGGCGACCAGGTGACTAAAATAAAGACGCGTCCCAAGCGTAGGACTCTCGACCAGTGTAGCACAATATCCGGAAGTACCGGAGTCGAACCACAGAGACAGACGAACGGTGTTTGACTCAAAAGTGTTGAATTCTAGTTTAACTTGACTCTTAGGTAGCCACCCCTTGTTCAATGAGGTTGATTTACTAACTAAAATTACCAAACTAAATTAATTAAATATGGCTTTTAAAAGGAGAGTACAGCCGTGGGAACTCCAGCGTTCGCGACTAGCCCTAACCAATGTCCACTCGGGTCACAATTCCTTTAAATAATTGATTTTAGAATAGGAAAAGGTTCCCTAACGAATGCACACCACCTGTCACCAGTTTCCGTGAGCAATCGAGAGGAAGGCTCCGGAATCCTTCGCCCCACTTACAAGGACTCCAGCAATGCCCGGGATTTGTCCGTTAGAAAAGTTTTCATATTCCAAAATTGCTTAAAAAATCTGTTTTATTCAACCCGAGGTAAACATCGATTAGTCTAGCTACGGGGCGCCTTAGCCCCGCGGCCGCACTCTATAAAACTACTCACTCGTGACTTTATTGAACGCATCAATAATATTAACCCTATATCTAATCATGCTTCAAACAATTGAAATAAAAATAACAACTAATTAAATACCAACGAACAACTTCTATAAAGAACAGAAATTAATACGAATTATCGGAGTGCGAAGATCTGAACAAAATTTTAGACAACATGGAAAAAATAAAAAACAAAGCTCTGAAGGAATCAATCTAAAGCTGTAAAATAAAACTCGGAAGGTATACTAACGATATGCGTGCGTCAAGAAGGAAATCTCGGCAGCCCAGTTGTTCTTCTCTTTTGTCCGTGGGAAACAGTCGTCTCCCAGATCTCTCGTCCAAAAGCTGCTGCTGCCTCCCTTTTTTAATATAAAAGAAACCCTATTCCTCCCTTCCAGAGGTCTCGTCCGTTTCTTATAAAACCTATTGAAAACAATAAATCATCCTATCCGGCCGCCCTTCTTTTCCCTTTTTCCTTCTTTTATACTACTACCCCAGCGTGTACCTCATGGGCCCACCTAGTGAAGACTGTCAATTCAATTTCTTCTTCCACGTTTTGGTCCAAGCCCGGCAATTAAGTCATAACCCAATTAAATTAGTTGCAAATCCATCACTGAAGTCATGTGCCGGCAACATGTGCTCGTGCCCATTAGATTTGTTTTCGCTTAATTGCCTCATCAAATCTCGTACTCTTCAATTTCGGACTAGCTTGGCACAAATTAAATTTCAGCGGCCGAAGTATCAAACACCGTTTAATATTTCCATTTTGCACTTTTGTACCAAATACCTACAATATACAAATTAAGCATTAAGTTCCGAATAATAATATAAATGAGACTTAACAAAGATAAATTAGGAGGCATTAATGTGATCATTTACGCGCCTATCACACCCCCCAACTTACAATTTGCTAGTCTCGAGCAAAGAAAACAAAATACAACTAAAGAAGATAAATTAAAACAGATAGTTCTTTTAAACCCCCAGGCGACCCCGGTAGGACGAGTGAAATCTCGTGAGGGTTTTCAGCAGTGATCACCCACAAAACACCATGAATCCTTTCCACATGAAACCCAAAAAAAACTGTAAGACAGCTCAATGATATCTCAAGCAAAGAATATGAAGCCATCGCAATGAGATAACGGGCATAAGCAGTTCTAGATACTATGAAGTCATAAAAATGAGTCATGGCACCTAAACTCAGCGTGTGTGAACATGGGCTTTGGTCACAAGTGAAAAATAATCAAAAGTTCTCTCCGGACCGAGTCTCGACTTCAAGTCTCACTGTGTCATGCACTCAACAAATGAAATCACTCGAAACAAGGTGCATATTACTCTCAATATGTGCGGGCAGAAATTATGTAAATGAAAGCAAAATACTTCCGCACATAACGACACGAAAAGAAAGCTCTATAAAGTGGACACACGATCTCATGAAAGGAATACCAAGTGTTAGAAACTCTCTCTATCCATCAATTCACAACCCATTGCCCCTAGGATCAAATAGGACTTCAATTCCGGTGATAACATCAGATAAGGGAATGTATTTCAAGGTTAGGGTAAACATTCAAGTGTCCGAGAATAGGCTAACAACAATTCACATAGGGCAAAAAAAATGATGCATGCCCTCTTTTTTTTTTTTTTAATTTCCCTTCTTTTCAACTCCACCACATCTCTCTTTCCTACTTTTAACACAATCTCTACATTAAGAACAAGTGTTTCTCCTTTCCACAATAATTCAGTGTCTTCCCTTTTTGCTTTTTTTTATCTCTTTTTTTTTTCTTTTTCTATGGGAACGATCACCAATCAATAAAACTCAATTCTCACTACATTTACTCTCTCTCTCTTCTGAAAAATATACCTCCACATAATTACTAAGCCTTCTCAAGACACAATATAGATGGTGGAGCTCAACAAGAAAAGGGTATCATGCGAGAGGCTCAAATGGGCTCACAAGAGATAAATGTATGCAAGAAAGAAACGAACCGGCTCAAAATAACAAAGATGGCCTATAATCCTCTCCAAGAGGCAACCCAACCATGCAACTTTCCACACCCAAGAGATAAGCAGGAAATTTAAAACATTCTCAAAACTTGACAACAAAAATAATGAGACCCACAACGAATTTACTCTTTCGTGACAAACAAGAGTTTATTTGACACCACTCCAAGAAAAGATAGGCTCTAAACTCACATGGGCATAAGTCTCCACCAAACAAGCCATCGAAAACATTTAAGCCATAACTCACTAGCAACCAAAGCCCAAATAGACGTGAAGTGCAGATGTGCTAAAAATTAAATGCCATGACAAATTCTTCGTGACAAGCTAGCAAAAAGAACTACAATGCCATCACTAATTAAAAAAATGGCTATCACATCTCAAACTCTATCAATCACGAGCCAATCTCAACAGCCTTCAAGTCTCATGTAAAAAAAAAAAACCACCATTTTTTTTTTGTTTGATTTTACTATGCAAAACAAGTACGAAGTACACCCTCCCCCCAACTTAGAGCATGCTATGCCCTCAGAGCATGAAGGCAATAAGAAAATAAGATCAAGAGAGAGAAATGGACCGACGGATGGCAGCCAACCATCATGACCCCGGCCGATGTAGGGGGAATTTTACTGTCACCGTTGCGTTTCGTCATCAGAACTGCTTCCAAAATCCGCTCTTTCGGACCTAACAAAGTCCACAGCTAGTCACACAGAGCGGCGCCAAAGCTTTATCGGACTGACAACCGCCACACTTAGTGGCACCCCTGCTCGAGGCTCCTGAATGCCTCGTTCACTCCGGCGGAGAGGCCCAAACTACCAAGGCTGGTGTGGTAACATGCTCGTCCTGTAAAAGACTTAAGAACCAACTACCTAATAGGCAACATATGACATTAGTACCGCCCGCTAGTAGAAGCCGGGCCACAACAAACAAAAAAATAATAATAAGAATGAAAATGAAAATAAAAGAACACCACCAGACATTCACGCAGTCTCACGTGTCATACTTTTCTCCCCGTGTCAAGCGGATAAGCGAGAAACGGGTGGCTATACAAGACCGTGGAAAATGTGTTATGCTAGCACCCGTAATAAAATTTATCGCTCGACCATCAAGTCCAGCGTCCCCTACGATCTAAACAAAGCAAGACAAGATACAACCTAGCGTGTAATCCAGGCAATATCAAACCTCACCCACAGACCTAAGTTGCCACTGATAGGGGCCTATTCAGAGAGCATGGATCGTTACCGATAAACTATTACCAAGAAAAACTAATAAAAGCCCTTTTTCCACTAACATAGGTGAAATCTTTTCATGTGAAATATCTCCAAGACTTTATTCAGAACATGCATCACCAAACAAAACTAAACATGCGAACAAATGAACATGCTAAAGCGAAACTAACAGGCATACCTAAACAAAACATGATAAAACAAGAAAGAAAAAAAAACAAATATGCACAATATTTACAAGTTTTTGCCCTTCGAACCGGAGCTGGGCACACGATCCTTATTTTAATAGCAGCGTGCGAAGCTATAAATCCAAGTCAATGATGGGTACCCCTATTGCTAGGAGCCGGGTCCACACTCAATGAAGAGCAGGGTACGCGTGAGCTACCCGTCAAAACATGGCTGAAAAAGCCTACCCTACTGGGTCGTCTGATAGGCGCGTAAATGTTCACACATGCGCCCCCTAATTTATCCTTAGTAAGTCCATTTATATTATTACTCGGAGTTTTATGCTTTATTTTCGTGTTGTAGGTATTTGGAAGTTTAATGGAATAAAACCGGTCAAACAAAGTCAAGTGACAAACCATGGCAATTTGTTAGCCGAGATAAGTGTGGGCTGTGGGACATGTGCTCTTGGAATTGAAATTGGGTGAAACCATAACAAATACACATGTCTTGGTGGGCCCAAGAGTTAATTGTTTTTGGTCTCTTTAATTTATACATGGACCATGCAGAAGGAGGCCTAGCATTCTCGGCCAAAGGAATGGCCCACGGCTCTGTGAGAACAAGTAGGGTAAATTGGGAGGCCACGCGTACAGGAGGAAGAGGGGAAGTCGGCTACAGCAGCCTATAAAAGAGAGGCCACGCACATAACCGGGGGACTAATTTTTAGGACGGACGCCATCGGAGGCTGTGACGACTTGATGGCCGGCTAAATCTTTTTCTAGGACGTAGATGAATCTCGCATTCTGAGTAACAATGTTTATGTTTTGATTCAGTGTTTTTATTATTCGAATCATGGTTGTATGACTTGAGGATTTTATTTATCGTGTTAATTTTTCCCATCAAATCTTGTGTATGATTTCCTAGGATTTATACACGTTCATACAACGGTTCTTAATTATTTTGTGATAACTGAGTAAGATGGGTTATGCTCCGTAAGACGCGCCGTGCTATTAGACGATCCGTGCCATAGAGACGGGTCGTACTAGTAAGACGGTTCGTGCTAGGCGGCGATTCCCCATGCTATTCGGTGATTCATAAATATCTTTAGGCGATACCGTGAGGGCCCGCGAACCCTAACGATATCTGGATTGATTCGAGTAATTAACCTTTATCATCGCATAGATATTGTTCCAACGGGTCGAGTGAATTCGAAACCCTAGATCTTTTCTCTCATAAACTCTCTCTACTTTTTAATTGCTTTACGTTAATTTAGTTTTCATAATTTTAGAAATCAAACAATCAAATCTCTTTCCGAACTAATTTAGAAATCAATTGAAATAGCCACAACTTAGCCTTCGTAATCCCTGAGGATAATACTCGGAGTACTTACCGCTATCTTTTAGGTAGTAGTAATTATTCTATTTTATTAATTATTTTTGATACGGAAACGACACGATCAAATTTTGGCGCCGTTGCCGGGGATTAAAAGCATGGTTACTTAGTTTTAATTGATTTCTATTTTAATTCTTAGTTTAGTTGCAATTTTTTATTTTCTTTCTTACATTTTTTTTCCTCTTTCTTAGAATTTTTTTTACTTTAGATACAGAATTGAAAATTTGCAGCGCAAAGAGGCAGCGAACCAGCAGGCATAATCGCAAAAAGTCTTTCGCCAATTATTTGAGCACTATAAGTTTTATTATTCTTCTTCATTTATTTATTTTTCTAGTTATTTTATTTTATTTTAGTTTTAGTTTCTGAGTCAGAGTCAACTTCACCACGTATGCAAGGTCTTCGTTTGGTGAGTCCTAAATTTGTTGCTTTAGATTCTGAAATTGAGCGAAACTTTCAAGTTAAGAGGGCGGAGTCTAAATTAACCAAACTTAATCTTAAAATCACTCCGATGGCTGAACGCCATGACCCTCCATCCCTGAAATCACACTTCATACCCACCTCCTACACGCCCTCATCTTGTATACAGTTGCCAGCCACTACGGCGACTCATTATGAGATTGACCCAAACATGATTCAAATGCTTCCATCCTTCTATGGGAAAGAGCAAGAGTACCCTTATACGCACCTGAATGAATTTAGAGAAATATGCAGCCTTGTAAAAATTCAGGACTTCACAGATGATGAACTTAGGTTGCGGTTGTTGCCCTTTTCACTCAAGGATAAAGCCAAGAATTGGTGGACGTCTTTACCCGCCAATTCCATTACTACTTGGGAACAAATGCAACAAGTGTTTTTAAAAAAATACTTCTCCATAGGAAGGACAAAAGAGATTCGTCAAGCCATAACAAGTTTTAAAATGCAAGAGGGCGAACAATTTCATGAAACTTGGGAGAGGTTTAGAGAATTGATTAGGAAGTGTCCGCACCATGCAGTACCTAAGTGGCAGTTGGTGGAAAGTCTTTATGACGGATTGAATCCGGGGTTTCGTCAAATGGTTGATGCCTCCTGTGGGGGCAGTTTTATGATGAAAACTGAGGATGAGGGATGGGATCTTTTTGAGACTTTGAGTGAAAATTCTACCATGTCCCAACCACGTGGCCTTAATGAGTTAGGCCAATTCAGCAATCTCTCGGCTAAGGTAGATGAGTTGTCTCGTAAGCTTGATAGTCTCTTATCTTTAGGGCATGTTTCTTCATATTCACCTCAATCTCATCTTGTCATGGAGGTGTGTCAGTTGTGCTCCAATCTAGGTCATTATGCGAGAGAGTGCCATATAGCATCTCAATTTTTTACCCAATCATCGAGGCCACTGTCTCTCAATACTTCCAATCCTCAAGCTTACAATTTAGCCCTCGCGCAACAACCATACCAACAACTTCTTCCTCCATCCACTCAACAGACACCATCTTTTGAGGAGCAAATGTTGCAGGCAATGGCTGAACTCAAGGCCACTTCACAATTGCACCACTCCCATTCTCAATCGATCGCAAAGCTAGAGACCCAAGTTGGTCAAATAGCAAATGCTCTCAACCTTATGAAGGAAAGCAAGTTGTCAAGTCAGCTAGTGACCAATAAAATAGGGGTTAATCAAATCGAGAGTTTGCAAGCTCATGAGCAAGCGAACATAGTTTTGAACCTTAGGAATGGGAGGGAGGTAGAGACTAGACTGGAGGAGGTCAAAGAAAAGGAGAAAGTATCTCCCCATGTCGCTGAGGGGTCTAAAGTTGATAAGAGGTCTAAGGGAAGGTGACGGACCCAGTGTCCACAGTTGTTCTGGGGTTATCTGAGACCCCATCTTATATTCCTAACGCACCTTTCCCGACTTGCCTTAATGCACCTTCACCCTTTCGCAAGAAGGGGGCAAAACAAGAAGACATGATGGAGGTGTTCAAACAAGTCAAAATCAACCTCCCTCTCTTAGAGGCAATTAGTCAAGTTCCAGCTTATGCTAAATTCTTGAAAGACCTTTGTACCCAAAAGCGTAAGTCTAAGACACATGAGCCTAAGGAGGTGCGTCTCACTGAGCAGGTGAGCTCTATTCTTACACGTAACACACCCATTAAGCAAAAGGATCCTGGTGTTCCTATTATTTCATGTGTTATTGGAGATCATGTCATTGATAGAGCGCTCCTTGATTTAGGGGCCAGTGTCAATTTGCTCCCACACTCGGTATAAGAACAACTTGGGCTGGGAGAGTTGAAGCCCACGTCGGTTACGTTGCAATTAACTGATAGATCCATTAAGGTGCCGCGTGGTGTGATCGAGGATGTCCTGGTCAAGGTAGATAAGTTTTACTTTCCTGTCGATTTTATAGTCCTTGACATGGAACCAGTGCATAATCCTAACAAACAGATCCCTCTCATCCTTGGTCGACCTTTCTTGGCTACGGCCAATGCATCGATTCATTGTCGGACTGGAGTGATGGATGTGTCATTTGGCAATATGAGGGTGCAATTGAATGTTTTCGATGCCAATCTCTATCCCAGTAAAGAGAAAGACTGCTTTGTAGTCAGTAAGAGTGATTATATGGTTGATAAGGTGCCTCTAGACATTCGAGTTAAGGGTCCCATAGAAATGCCTCTTGTGCATGTAGGCTTAGATAGTGCTCTTGAAACGGGTCATGATTCTCTGAAATCGAATGTCCACATAGATGAACCTCCATGGAGTGACCCATACATTGAGCCTTGGCCCATACTTCATAGTCCTTCCACCTCCCCTCTCATAGAGGTTGCAACGAGACTTGAATGGAAACCACCATGATATGCATGCTTGGGGCCTGGTAATATTTTTTTAGGTGACTGATATTTTAGGGCTCTCGATTTGTCTGGCTGAAGACATAAAATTTAGCGCTACTTGGGAGGCAACCCAAGTGTCATTCATTGTTTAGTGTTGTCTTTGAGTTTTATTTATTTATCTTTTTCTAGATTTGTTAGTTTTTCTTTTCGAGTAATTTTTTTTTTCTTCCTTTTTTATCTGTTTTTTTGTCTGTGTGTGTGCGCGCGCGCGTTTCTTGGAGGCTATCAGTTTGCAGGTTGTTCAGTTCAAGTTGGGGGGTCTCCCTCTCACTATAGTCTACCCTGCTTAGTTTCTCCTATTCGAGGTGATATCTTTCCTCTCTTTTACGTTTTTGTCCTATCTTTTTATTTTCCTGCTTTCAATGCGGACATTGAATAATTCAAGTTGGGGGGAGGGATCACTTTGTTCTTTTTGCATAGTTAGAGTTTAAAAAAAAATTAGTGAGGTCTTCTTTGCATGGAATTTGGAACTTGTGTTGTTACTCGTTGGTTACTTAGAATAAGAATATGTTGATCATTGTTTGGATGTTTTGTGGCATTTCAGTTCTCTATGCTAGCTTGTTATTAGAAATTTGGCATGGCACCTATTTTTAGCACCGTTTGCACTTCACGATTAATCGGGCTTAGGTTGCTTGTGAGTGTCACTTGGTTGTTTTCAATGGCTAGTTTAGTGGAGACTTATGCCCATGTGAGCTATTGAGCCTTATCTTTTGTTGGAGTGGTGTCGCGTAGACTCTTAGTTTGTCATGAGAAGAGTAAATTTGTTGATGGTCTCATTATTTTTGATTAATTGCTAAGTGTTGGAACTTGTTTATTTGATCTATTAATCTCTTGGGTTCGGCTTGACTTATGGATGATTCACCCTTAGGAGAGGATTATAGGCCATCTTTGCTATTTTTGAGCTGGTTCGTTTCTTTCTTTCTTTCACACGTACCCTTTGTACACCATTTTGAGCCTCCTACATGTTGACTTTTTCTTGCTAAGCTTCACCTTCCTATATAGTGTCTTGAGAATGGCTATTGATATTGTGGGCGCTAACTTTTATGAAAAAGGAGGAGGGTGAGTGGAGTTGAATGTGAATAATGGTGATCTTTCCTGTGGCTTGGAATTGTTAAAAAAAAAAAAAAACTTGAAAATTGAAAAAAAATTTACAATAGTGGGATCTTTCTTGCATGGATCTTAAAATTTGCGAGGTATTTATTGGTTGCTTGAGTTGAGGCATGTTGGCATTATTTGGGTATTTTGTGGACTATTAGTTCTTTATGCTATCTTGTTAATGCATGTAGCTATGGCATTTGCATCTCGATACTTCACGTCTATTTGGACTTAGTTTGCCTGTGGGTGTCGTTTGAATGTTCTCGATGGCTAGATTAGTGGAGACTTATGCCCTAGTGAGCTTTCGTGCCTTACCACCTTTTTGTTGGAGTGGTGTCACGTAACTTCTCAGTTTGTCAATGAAAAGAATATATTTGTTGATGGTCTCATTGTTCTTGATTATTGAGTGTTGGAACTTGAATGCATGATAATATCTCTTGGTTTTGGTTTGCCACATGGATGTTACACCCCTGGGAGAGGATTTTAGGCATTTTCTTGATGCTTGGACCAGTTTGTTCCTTTGTTTTCACATTTATCCCTTGCAAGCCACTTTGATCCTTTTGTACTTAGCCTTTTCTCGGTTAGCTCCACCTTCCATATTGTGTTTGAAGAAGGCAAGAATGTAAAGGTAAAAATTTTGGGTAGATTGTGAATTTTTGTGCTTGAATTGGTGGTGTCCCTTAAAAAAAACACAACAAAAGAAAAAGAAGAAGAAGAAAACAAAGAAAGAAATGGGCACCAATATGTTTGAAAAGGAGGAATCATTGCTTTATGGTTGAAAGATGTTGAAAGGTTAGAAAAGAGATGAGGTGGAATTGATTTAATGTTAAGGGGCACACATTGCATATTCGCCCCGTTAGGTTGTCTTGAAATACTTGTCTCTTCTCGGACATTTGAATTTGATTTATCCTAGTCTTGAAACATGACCATTCACCCAACGCTACATCCGTAAATGAAAGTCCTATTTGATCCTAGGGGTGATGGAAAGAAGATTGATGGATGAGAGAGTGAGTTCCAATGCTTGGTGTTCCATTCATGGGACCGTGTGTCCACGGTATAAAGCGTTCTTTTCATGCCATAGTGTGCGAAGTATTTTGCTTTCAATTACATGACTTCCAAACCGCAAACTTGAGAGTTCATAATGCACCTTGTTTCGAGCGATTTTTATTTGTGAGTGCATGACACTGTGAGAATTGAAGTCGAAGCTCGATCCGGAGAGAACTTCGAGTGGCATTTCATTGGTAACTAAGTCCGAGCACTCACACATGTGCTACCATAGGTGCCATGGTTTATATGCATGTCTTGATAGCATTTCGAACTGGTTGTACCCATTATACTTATGCAATGACTTTGTGCCTTGGCTTAAAAGATCAATGAGTTACTTGCAGGTTGTGGGTTCCCTGTAAGAAGATTCACGGTGTTTTGTGGGTGATCACTGCTGAAAACCCTCACGAGACTTCACTCGTCCTACCGGGGCCGCCTGGGGGTTTAAAAGAACTATCATTTTTAATTTAATTTCTTTAGTTGCATTTTATTTTCTTTTCTCGGGACTAGCAAAGTGAAAGTTGGGGGGTGTGATAGGCGCGTAAATGTTCACACATGCGCCCCCTAATTTATCCTTAGTAAGTCCATTTATATTATTACTTGGAGTTTTATGCTTTATTTTCGTGTTGTAGGTATTTGGAAGTTTAATGGAATAAAACCGGTCAAACAAAGTCAAGTGACAAACCATGGCAATTTGTTAGCCGAGATAAGTGTGGGCTGTGGGACATGTGCTCTTGGAATTGAAATTGGGTGAAACCATAACAAATACACATGTCTTGGTGGGCCTAAGAGTTAATTGTTTTTGGTCTCTTTAATTTATACATGGACCATGCAGAAGGAGGCCTAGCATTCTCGGCCAAAGGAATGGCCCACGGCTCTGTGAGAACAAGTAGGGTAAATTGGGAGGCCACGCGTACAGGAGGAAGAGGGGAAGTCGGCTACAGCAGCCTATAAAAGAGAGGCCACACACATAACCGGGGGACTAATTTTTAGGACGGACGCCATCGGAGGCTGTGACGACTTGATGGCCGGCTAAATCTTTTTCTAGGACGTAGATGAATCTCGCATTCTGAGTAACAATGTTTATGTTTTGATTCAGTGTTTTTATTATTCGAATCATGGTTGTATGACTTGAGGATTTTATTTATCGTGTTAATTTTTCCCATCAAATCTTGTGTATGATTTCCTAGGATTTATACACGTTCATACAACGGTTCTTAATTATTTTGTGATAACTGAGTAAGATGGGTTATGCTCCGTAAGACGCGCCGTGCTATTAGACGATCCGTGCCATAGAGACGGGTCATACTAGTAAGACGGTTCGTGCTAGGCGGTGATTCCCCATGCTATTCGGTGATTCATAAATATCTTTAGGCGATACCGTGAGGGCCCGCGAACCCTAACGATATCTGGATTGATTCGAGTAATTAACCTTTATCATCGCATAGATATTGTTCCAACGGGTCGAGTGAATTCGAAACTCTAGATCTTTTCTCTCATAAACTCTCTCTACTTTTTAATTGCTTTACGTTAATTTAGTTTTCATAATTTTAGAAATCAAACAATCAAATCTCTTTCCGAACTAATTTAGAAATCAATTGAAATAGCCACAACTTAGCCTTCGTAATCCCTGAGGATGATACTCGGAGTACTTACCGCTATCTTTTAGGTAGTAGTAATTATTCTATTTTATTAATTATTTTTGATACGGAAACGACACGATCATCGTCCCTATAGACAGGATCAATCAACTCCTCATCGGGTTCACCTACTTCCAGAAATTTCAAATAGGGTTTAAGACGCTGCCCATTAACTTTAAACACATGATCATCCTTAGAATCGCGGACATCGACTGAACCATTTGGATACACCTGAACCACTACATAGGGACTGTCCCAACGTGACCTCAACTTCCCTGGAAATATATGGAGACGCGAATTATAGAGCAAAACTTGCTGACCAACCCTAAAGGTTTTGCGCTGAATATTCCTATCATGATACGCCTTAACCTTATCCTTATAAATGCTAGCATTCTCATACGCGTCATTCCTAAGCTCCTCGAGCTCACACAACTGTAACTTTCTATGCTCGCCCGCCTCACTCAAACTAGAATTTACTTTCTGAATGGCCCAATAGGCCTTCTTCTCTAACTCAACTGGCAGGTGGCAGGCCTTACCGTAAACAAGTCGATAGGGTGAAGCACCCAATACGGTCTTGTAAGCTGTGCGGTAGGCCCACTACGCATTGTTCAACCTGGTGGACCAATCTTTCCTAGTCACACCTACAGTCTTTTCTAAAATCCTCTTAATTTCCCTATTTGCTAATTCAGCCTGCCCATTGGTTTGGGGGTGGTACGAAGTGGACACCTTATGAGTGACTTTAAACTCCCCCATCAATTTCGCAAATGACCGACTCGTCAAGTGCGTTCCCTGATCCGAGATAATGGCGCGTGGCACGCCAAACCTCGACAAGATATTAGCCTTAAGAAACTCTAGCACGACTTTAGACTCCATAGACTTAGTGGGAATTGCTTCCACCCACTTTGACACATAATCTACTGCTAACAGAATGTACTCGAAACCATGAGACTTAGGAAATGGACCCATAAAATCGATGCCCCAGCAATCAAACACCTCTAACACAAGAATGGGCCGGAGGGGCATCTCTTGACGTGAAGACAGCTTGCCAAGCCATTGGCAACGGTCACATGACCTACAGAATGCATGCACATACTTAAACATATCGGGCCACCAGAACCCGCACTGCATAATCTTGGCGGTGGTCTTCTTCGCAGAGAAGTGACCCCCACACGCCTCCCCATGACAAAACTCTATGACCCCCTGTTGATCAGACTCGGGGACACATCTACGCACAATTTGGTCCGCACAGTACTTGAACACATAAGGGTCAACGAAGATGTACTGGCGGATACTCCTTAAGAAACGCTGCTTCTCCTGGGTAGACCAATGGGAAGGAATCTACCCAGTTACCAAATAATTGGCAATATCAGCATACCATGGGCACTCATTAGCAGCGAACAACTGCTCGTCCGAGAAAGAATCTCTAATGGGAAGATTCGAGGTGGAATCCTCGAACTCCAGACGAGATAGATGATTAGCTACTACATTCTCTACCCCTTTCTTATCCTTAATAATGAGGTGGAATTCTTGCAACAACAGAATCCACCGAATAAGGCGAGCTTTCGCATCCTGTTTGGTCATCAAGTACTTCAGGGCCGTATGATCGGTGAACACCGTGATCTGCGAACCCACCAGATAGGATCGAAACTTATCTAAGGCGAACACCACCGCTAACAACTCTTTCTCAGTAGTGGTGTAATTCATTTGTGCCTCATTTAGTGTTTTGCTCGCATAGTAAATCACAAATGGGTCCTTCCCTCTCCTCTGTCCTAAAATAGCCCCCACAGCGTACTCGGAGGCATCGCACATCAACTCGAAAGGAAGGTCCTAGTCAGGGGCCTGAACAATGGGCGGAGTTGTGAGACTCCACTTTAACTTTTGAAACGCCTCCTCACACGCATCAGACCACTCAAACGGCGCATCTTTTGCTAACATTTGGCATAGTGGCTGCGAGATGGCACTGAAATCCTTGATGAAACGCCGGTAAAAGCCAGCGTGTCCAAGGAACGACCGGACATCCTTAACACTCTTTGGAGTTGGCAAATTAGCAATGAGGTCAACTTTTGCCTTGTCCACTTCAATACCCCTAGCTGAGACAATGTGTCCTAGAACTATTCCCTCGGTCACCATGAAGTGGCACTTCTCCCAGTTGAGAACTAGATTCTTCTCCTCACATCTCTTTAAAACATGTCTCAAGTTATCCAGGCATCCATCGAATGAATACCCGAACACCGAAAAATCGTCCATGAACACCTCCACAATCCTCTCTACCATGTCGCTGAAAATTCCCATCATGCATTTTGAAAAGGTGCCAGGGGCATTGCACAAGCCAAAAGGCATGCGACGGTAGGCAAATGTACCGTAAGGGCAGGTGAACGTGGTCTTTTCCTGGTCCTCCAGGGCTACCTCTATCTGGTTGTAGCCCGAGTACCCATCCAGGAAACAATAAAAAGCTCTGCCGGCTATCCTCTCTAAAATCTGGTCAATGAATGATAGAGGAAAGTGATCCTTCCGGGTGCTCGCGTTGAGCTTCCGGTAATCTATGCAAACTCGCCACCCACTAGGAACTCGGGTGGCCACAGACTCTCCAGCCTCATTTTCTACTACAGTGACTCCTGCGTTCTTAGGCACAACCTGGACAGGACTTACCCACTTGCTATCAGCAATTGGGTAAATAATGCCCGCATCTAACAGCTTAAGCACCTCAGCTCGCACTACTTCTTTCATATGAGGGTTCAATCGACGCTGAGGTTGCCTAGAAGGTGTCACATTCTCCTTAAGATAAATATGGTGTGTACACACCGTAGGACTAATACCCTTAATGTCTGCTATGGTCCAGCCTATTGCGCCTATGTGCTCTCTTAACAAATCGAGCAATCTAGTCTCTTGATCAGCCTCAAGGGTAGAGGAGATCACCACGGGAAAAGTCTCATCGCTCTTAAGAAAAGCATATTTCAAATGTGCAGGCAAAGGCTTAAGCTCTAGTTTTGGTGGCTGGACTGAAGATGGGAGGACCTTGGGCAAGGTGGCTTCCAAAGGCTCAACAGTTGGAGCCCAAGGATTGCAGTGCACACATCCTCTATGTTTAGCATCTCATACAACCCCCCCATCTCTGGAGAATCCATGAATGCCGCTTCCTCGGCTATCAGGCAATTCTCCAACGGATCTTTCAACAACACACTCTCAACATGCTCCTGAACTAGTGTGTCTATCGAACCCACATCATAGTACTCCTCATCATCTTCTATCAGGCTATCTATAGAGTACATGTTCACCTCCATCTTAGACTCTCCTACTGATAACTGGACTTGTCCAGTTGAGCAATTGAACATAGCACTAGAGGTTGCTAAAAATGGACGCCCTAGGATGATAGGAGTCTTTTCAAAAACTTCAGGACCGGGGCAAGTATCCAGCACAATAAAGTCCGCTGGAAACACAAACTCCCCTACTTGTACTAAAACATCCTCTACCACTCCCTTTAGGACTCACACACTCCGATCAGCCAACTGTAGCGTGACGGGTGTGGTCCTAAGATCACCGAGGCCCAGCTTCAAGTACACAGAGTATGGTAGCAAGTTGACACTTGCCCCCAAATCGAGTAAAGCCTTATCGAATTGCTGGCCTCCTATACCTACAGAGATGGTGGGACAACCTGGATCCTTCCGCTTCTCTAGAAGATCAGACCGGAAAATGGAGCTCGCTTGCTCCGCCAGGAACACTTTGTCCTGGTTCTTGCCCTTTCTCTTAGTTGTGCATAAGTCCTTGAGGACTTTTGCAAACTGAGGGATCGTGTCAATGGCCTCCATCAATGATATAGGAAATTGAATTTTCTTGAACAGCTCAAGAATTTGGGAGTTCGCATTGACCTTCGGCTTCGCCACCAAACGTTGGGGATATGGGGCGGCCGGTACCATTGGAGTCATGAGGGCTGCAGGTGCAGGCACCACCACCTCAGGTGACTCCTCTTTCTCTTCCTCCTCCTCAAACTCCTCTGCTGAGTCTGGAACAACTGTAGGGACCACTGCTGGCCCCGTCGGTGCAATTGGGTTCTGTTTGGGAGTGATAGTTTTATCAATGACACGACCACTCCTAAGAGTGGTCACTGACTTCGCCTCCCTAGAGTTTGGGTCCTAGGTACTACCATCCCCTATAAAATGGGTTCCTGAGGGATTGGCCTGGGGTTGAGAGGGAAAACGGCCCCTTTCCTGTTGCATTTGACCTAGAATAGCAGTGAGTTGAGACATCTGGTTTGTAAGGGCTCCTATTTGCTGTCTAGTTTCTGTCTGAAAGGTCATCTGTGACTGCATCAGGGAATTGACATTATCCTCTAACTTATGATCACGCGCAATCATCTGTGAATAACCTGGGGGAGGACCACGAGTGGATGGACCTGCCCCCTTACCAGGCTGTGGCTGTAATTGAAATGGGATGACCTGGCCTTGAGGAGGCCTAGACAATTGGGCCTGCTGAAACTGCTGCGACGGAGGTAGCGCAAGGGGTTGAGCTTGGCCTCCACCTACGGGCTTGGAGTCTGACCACCCAAAATTGGGGTGATCCCTCCATCCCAGATTATAAGTGTTCGAATAAGGATCCCAAGCCCTGACTGCATTAACCTCTTCTTGATTAAACTGACTCGCCCCCTTGGCGGCAATAAACCCAGGGCAAACGGTTGCGGTGTGCCCTTTACATTCACACCACAAGCAAACTTCCTCAATTGACACCTCACTAACTGGATGAACCTGCCTCACCTCTAGCTCCTCTAATCTCTGAGCCATCTTCTCAACTTGAGTTTGGAGTCGCTGGTCACGAATTGTAACTGGGACAATGTTGGACCCAGAAGGTCCGGATCGCTCAAAATCGGATGGTTCTAATGCCCTCTGCCTATCAGCTAGGTCATCTAAGAAATCCCAAGCCTGATCTGCTGTTTTGGACAAGAAATCGTCTCCTTTGCATGAGTATTCTATGTGCTGGACTATCTCAGCATTGAGACCCAGGTGAAAGAAACCGATTAACTGAATTCTCTCAAAGCCATGGTGTGGCAACCTTAGGAGCAGTTCCTTGAAGCGCTCCCATGCCATGAGAAATGACTCATCTCTCTCCTGTCTAAAACCTTGGATTTGACGCCTAAAACTCTTAGTCTTGGCTTCAGAGAAGTACTTCCTATAAAAGGCATCACGGACTTGTGCCCAAGTGGTGAAAGATTGAGATTTTTGCATTCGAAACCACATAAGCGCACCATCTCTCAAAGTTGCCTCAAACAGTTTGAGGCACGCGTTCTCATATTGGGTATTAGATGCAAGGTTGCGCACTAACCCCTCAAATGTCCGCACATGCTCGTACGGATCATCACACTCCTTCCCATAGAAACTAGGGAGACTATTAAGAACACTAGGTTTGACTGTAAAGGCGTTGCGTGCCTCTTGTGTCTCTCGAGGGAACACAATGGGTTCTAGAGGAGTGGTCCTCTCAGGATGCATGTGCTGCCTCAAGGACTGCTGATTAGCTAATTGCCTATCTCCCATCTCAAATGATTCTGACTCTGATTCTGACACTGAATTTGGAACTGACTCTAACTCTGACTGGAAAATCGGATTGCTGACACTAACTGACTCAAAAGGTAAATCTATATAGAGACTACTAATGGGGATAGACTCTGATTGGTGCTCAGCTAAATCTGACTTGTAACTAGAAGATGAAGAACTAGACAACACAGGTTGACTCGACTCCAGTTCTTTTCGAACTAAACGATGTGTCGGGTCGCGGTAATAAAGAGGGTCCGGTTTAGGGAACACCTTCTTATTTCTACCTATGATGACTCCACTAAACAAAAACTCACACTCTTAAACACACGTCGCCGTCCCCGGCAACGGCGCCAAAAATGCTTGACCTGTCGGGTGAATTAAAATAAAGACGCGTCCCAAGCGTAGGACTCTCGACCAGTGTAGCACAATAGCCGGAAGTACCGGAGTCGAACCACAGAGACAGACGGACGGTGTTTGACTCAAAAGTGTTGAATTCTAGTTTAACTTGGCTCTTAGGTAGCCACCCCTTGTTCAATGAGGTTGATTTACTAACTAAAATTACCAAAC
Source organism: Rhododendron molle (assembly GCA_025413875.1). Taxonomy (NCBI): domain Eukaryota; kingdom Viridiplantae; phylum Streptophyta; class Magnoliopsida; order Ericales; family Ericaceae; genus Rhododendron; species Rhododendron molle. The sequence continues at coordinate 28,840,034 of CM046391.1, forward strand.
TAAATTAATTAAATATGGCTTTTAAAAGGAGAGTACAGCCGTGGGAACTCCAGCGTTCGCGACTAGCCCTAACCAATGTCCACTCGGGTCACAATTCCTTTAAATAATTGATTTTAGAATAGGAAAAGGTTCCCTAACGAATGCACACCACCTGTCACCAGTTTCCGTGAGCAATCGAGAGGAAGGCTCCGGAATCCTTCGCCCCACTTACAAGGACTCCAGCAATGCCCGGGATTTGTCCGTTAGAAAAGTTTTCATATTCCAAAATTGCTTAAAAATTCTGTTTTATTCAACCCGAGGTAAACATCGATTAGTCTAGCCACGGGGCGCCTTAGCCCCGCGGCCGCACTCTATAAAACTACTCACTCGTGACTTTATTGAACGCATCAATAATATTAACCCTATATCTAATCATGCTTCAAACAATTGAAATAAAAATAACAACTAATTAAATACCAACGAACAACTTTTATAAAGAACAGAAATTAATACGAATTATCGGAGTGCGAAGATCTGAACAAAATTTTAGACAACATGGAAAAAATAAAAAACAAAGCTCTGAAGGAATCAATCTAAAGCTGTAAAATAAAACTCGGAAGGTATACTAACGATATGCGTGCGTCAAGAAGGAGATCTCGGCAGCCCAGTTGTTCTTCTCTTTTGTCCGTGGGAAACAGTCGTCTCCCGGATCTCTCGTCCAAAAGCTGCTGCTTCCTCCCTTTTTTAATATAAAAGAAACCCTATTCCTCCCTTCCAGAGGTCTCGTCCGTTTCTTATAAAACCTATTGAAAACAATAAATCATCCTATCCGGCCGCCCTTCTTTTCCCTTTTTCCTTCTTTTATACTACTACCCCAGCGTGTACCTCATGGGCCCACCTAGTGAAGACTGTCAATTCAATTTCTTCTTCCACGTTTTGGTCCAAGCCCGGCAATTAAGTCATAACCCAATTAAATTAGTTGCAAATCCATCACTGAAGTCATGTGTCAGCAACATGTGCTCGTGCCCATTAGATTTGTTTTCGCTTAATTGCCTCATCAAATCTCGTACTCTAAATTTCGGACTAGCTTGGCACAAATTAAATTTCAGCGGCCGAAGTATCAAACACCGTTTAATATTTCCATTTGCACTTTTGTACCAAATACCTACAATATACAAATTAAGCATTAAGTTCCGAATAATAATATAAATGAGACTTAACAAAGATAAATTAGGAGGCGTTAATGTGATCATTTACGCGCCTATCAAGCACCATATCCCCCTCTTGCAGGTCCCTCGACTTCACTTTCTTGTTGAATGCTCGAGCGATCCTCCGTTGATAACCTTGAATGTGGTACAATGCTCGCAGCCTCCTTTCGTCGAATAGCATGAGTTCTTCGAATCTCCCACTAATCCATTCTGCTTCGTCTATCCCTTGTTCGGCTACGACCCTCAGCGATGGAACTTCTAGCTCGATAGGGAGAACGGCTTCCATACCGTACACTAAAGACTAGGGTGTTGCCCCTGTCGATGTGCGGATAGACGTCCGGTATCCCCATAGAGCTAGCAGTAGTTGTTTGTGCCAATTCCTAGCCGACTCAATCGTCCTTTCGAGAATGCTCTTGATGGTCTTGTTTACTGCCTCGACTGCCCCATTCGTCTGCGGCCGATAAGTGGTGGAATGATGCACTTGAATCTTAAATTCGTCAAAGAGCTCTAGAACCTTCCCCTTGAAGTGAACACCATTGTCAGACACGAAGGCTTGAGGGACCCCATACCGATAAATGATATTTTTCCTGATGAAGTGAGCCATTTGAACTACCGTCAAAGTCTTGTATGAGGCTGCTTCAACCCATTTAGTGAAATAATCAACTGCTACCAGGATAAACCTGTGACCATTAGAAGCCGCGGGCGTGATATTTCCAATGACATCAATGCCCCAAGCGGAGAAGGGCCATGGTGTTGCCATTGAGTATAATTCCGAGGGCGGGACATGGATAAGATTAGCATGAGTCTGGCATTTATGACACCGACGCACATACTCGATGCAATCTGTCTCCATGGTTGACCAATAGTATCCCAGCCTTAAGACTTTCTTAGCCAGCATCATTTCATTCATGCGGGGCCCACAAACTCCTTCATGAACTTCTTCCATCACTGCTCTCGTATCGTCACCGTGAATACACAACTTGTGAACTCCACACAGAGATCGTCGGTACAATTGTCCACCGCAGATGATGTATTGAGACGCCAGTCGTTGCAAGGCGATCCGATCCTTCTTGGTTGAATCTGCAGGGAATTCTCCTTTTTCAACTAAATTCCAAATGTCATGGAACCAAGGGAGCCCATCGTTTGGCTCGTCGATGTTCGTGACATAGTCGTACACATGCTTTCTTCTCTGCTCAATCATGACAGGCCTCAGCTTTACCCCAATCGGAAGTTCCAGCATGGATGCCAAAGTGGCGAGCGCATCAGCGAATCGATTCTTCATCCTCGGGACGTGCGTGAAGGTCACCTTTTGAAAGTTCGGGATAAGTTCATCAAGTCGCTGATGATACGGCTTCATCTTTTCATCCCTAACCCTCCATTCTCCGTTTGCTTGAGATACAACCAAGTTGGAATCTCCCACAACTTCTAGCACTTTGACTCCAATTTCCAGTGCGGTTTCCATTCCCATAATGCACGCTTCATACTCCGCCTCGTTGTTCATGACTTCAAAATTTAACTTGAAAGCGAAGGGAATATGTGACCCCTCAGGTGAGACCAGCAGTATGCCAATCCCAAAGCCCTTCTGATTAGCGGCTCCATCGAAGTACAAAGTCCATGTTTCATCGACTGCCGTCATCACGTCTTCATCAGGAAATTGAAATTCCGTGTGCTCTGGTCCTTCAATTGGATGATCTGCTAAGAATTCCGCAACAGCCCTGCCCTTCACTGACTTTCGGGTGACGTATTTGATTTCGAACTCTGCCAATAGGAGCAACCAACATGCTAACTTACCATAAGTGCTGGCTTCTCAAACAGATATTTGAGGGGATCCATTCGAGAAATCAGTATCACCAAGTAAGACAGCATGTAGTGTCTCAATTTCTTTGTGGCCCATACAAGCGCCCAAGACGTCTTCTCCAACGGAGTGTAACGCTCTTCACTTCCCACCATCTTTTTGCTCAGATAGTAAATAGCTCTTTCAACCCCATCTTCTCCCTCTTGTCCCAGCATGCACCCCATTGATGAGGGCATGACGGACAAGTACAGGATCAAAGGTTTTCCCGGGATAGGCGGCATCAAGATTGGAGGATTCTGAAGATAAGTTTGCACTGCTTCGAAGGCTTTTTGGCACTTGTCTTTCCATTCGAACTTTACATCCTTTTTGAGTAACTGAAACATCTACTCACAAGTCAATGTTAACTTTGCAATGAAACGGCTAATGAATTGAATTTTGCCCAAAAAGCTCCGAACATCCTTTTCAGAACAAGATGGCTCCATTTCGAGAATGGCTTTGATCTTAGAAGGATCCACCTCAATCCCCCTGGTCGTGATCATGAATCCAAGCATCTTTCCGGTCGTGACTCCGAACGTGCACTTCTGCAGGTCGAGATGCATCTTGTACTTCTTAATTCTCTCAAAGAACTTTCTCAATGCTGGGAGGTGATCCTTTCGCTCCTTTCCTTTCACTATCATATCATCGACGTATACCTCGACTTCTTTGTGAATCATATCGTGCAGTAGCGTCGTAGCAGCTCTTTGGTACGTAGGCCCGGCATTCTTCAACCCAAACGGCATAACCCGATAGCAGTAAGTACCCCACTCGGTGATGAATGTGGTCTTCTCCCTGTCCTCTGGTGCTAAGAGGATCTGATTGTATCCAGAGAAGCCGTCCATGAAAGACCGCAAAGCGTGCCCTGTAGTGTTATCGATAAGTACATCTACATGCGGCAAAGGAAAGTCATCCTTAGGGCTTGCTTTGTTCAGATCTCTAAAATCGACGCACACTCTGATTTTTCCATCCTTTTTAGGGACAGGAACGATGTTTGCAACCCAAGTGGGGTATTCAGTTACTATTAGAAAACCGGCGTCGATTTGCTTTGTTATCTCTTCTTTTATCTTTAACACCCAATCGGGTCGCATTTTTCTTAACTTCTGCTTAACGGGTTTGGCATCGGGATAGAGGGGGATCCTGTGCTTGACAAATTCTGGGTCGATTCCGGGCATGTCCGCATGGGACCAAGCAAAAACTTCTTTGAATTCTTTCAATAAATCAGTGAGCTCTTGAAGCTCAATGGGAGTTAGCTCGGAACCGACCTGAACCAATCGAGGGTTCTTCCCATCACCTAAATTTATCGAGATTATTTCTTCTTTTAAAGGCTGAGCACGCCTTTCATTTTCACGCTTGATGAGGGAACGGATTTCCTTGGGGATGTCCCCATCGAAATCTATTCCTTCATCGTTAGGATCTACGCAATTTATTTCAAAGTCCGGCAAGTAAGCAAAAGCATTCTTCATTTCATCAACGGGGGCCTTGGTATGAGGAAATACAGCAGTGGACTCAAACTCAAAGTAAAAGCTACGACGAGGAGGGCCAATAGGCACAAGCTCCGACTCTGCACTAGACGACGACTCAGTGCTCGACTCAGGTGTTGTGAGTGCATTTTACAAGTGGAATGAAAGTGCAGTTTTCATATGCGCCTACGGCATCCACAATGAGCATGGAAGGGTCTTCGATCTCTTCTCCTTCTCCTAGCATCAGCACAGCAGGATCTTCCATCATACCCCCCGATTCCTTGCCCCTGAACAGCGATTGAAAGTGGCCCACTTTAAGGGCTTCGAGCCAATCTAGTGCTTCAGACAAATCCTCTATCTTTGCAGCCTCTTCATCACTCTCCCAGGTGTCGTTGTCAAAGATTTCGAAGCCAGGATACTTCACCTTTGTTTCCAGATCTATGAATGGCTCTGGTTCCCCCTGGTACAGCTTCTCCTTCTCATTGATCACGGGACCGGCTCTAAACTTTATCTCAGCAGCTTGGGCTCAGGTGCGATTGCGCCATTTCCTTACAGGGTCATTCTTCTTGGGCTCGTAGCCCAAACCATATGGGTCAACACTCCCCGGGAATTGAGGAAACTCAGATACGCCTTGTTGATTGCGACCAAGGCCAAGGCCAGGCAGGTAGTTCATCTTTCTTATGATCTCCAAAGCCGCGGAGCTTACCAAAATACCTTCATCAGTCCGGATGGTGCACACCTTCGAAGTTATAACAGCAAATCCCCCCATGGGTACATCCTCTTCTCCATGCATAATTTTTAGCAGTGGGGAGTTGTTTTCCGAATGGGGGCGGATGTCAGAGTCCCCATGAATTATGAGAGTCCCAGAGTCCAACCCCAGGATGAGCTTTTGGTGCAGCATGGAAGGCACCCCCATTACGTCAGAGCGGTGTAGCCATGGTCTCCCTAGCAGAAGGTTGAATGAAGTAGGGATCTCCAGAACATAGAATTCCAGAGTGGTCTTAAACTTTCCAGTTGCGAGCTCCAAATTAACTGTTCCCAAAACATCGCGACGAGTATTATCGTAGGCATGGACTCCCAGAGTTAACGGCATAAAATCCTTGTTTTTGAGACCGAGACAATAGGCCGTGCGAAGAGGGCATACGTTAATGGCAGAGCCATTATCGACAAGGATTGCCGGAACCCACTTTCCCAGGCACTTCATGGTGATGTGAAGGGGCTTGTTATGATCAGTTCCCTCAGGCGGCAGGTCTTTCTTAGTGAAGGATAAGGTGTGTTGGGCAAGGTTTGGGGTTATAAAGGCGATCATGGCTTCAGGCGCAATATCCGAGGGGACCTCGAGTTTGGAGAGGGTATTGACGAGTCTTCGGCGATGTTCGCGGGAAGACGCCAATACACCCCACATAGACATGTTGACCGGGGTTTCACGGAGTTGTTGGATGATAGGGTCGGTGGAGGCTTCGGGGGTCAGAGTCCGGAAGTGAGTTGAGGTCGATGGTTGGTTTGGGCTGGGTAGGTGGGTCAGGTTTAGTGGAGCTTGATGGGTTGCCTTGTGGAGCAGGTGGGATGGGGGTGTTCAAGCTTGCGGGATTGACTGGGTTCACAGGGATGTTGGGGTTGCTTTATTGTGGCGGAGGTGCCTGGGACGAGCTTCCTTGTTGGAGGTTGGTTGGTTGGTAAACTCTGCCGCTCCTGGTGAGATTGCCCACTGTCTCGGGGATAGGATCCCACCAAGAATCTTCCCAAAAGTCGGAGAGATCAGCGTCAGCCTTACGCTTTCCCTTGTCAAGCTTGGTCCTCTCAAGAGTGTCGTTAAGAACTTCCATTTCCAGGGCATTCCATATGCTCTCTTCTTCCAACGAATTCCAGAAGTTGACGTTGTTGTTGTTGTTGACCTGCAAGAATCCTTCATCTAGCATAGCCTTATTGATGGTTAGTTCTTTGCCATCCACCCATATGTTTACCAGTTCAGCCTTGCCCCAGATGTCTTCAGGATCAAGCACACAAATGTTGGGTTCATCGGGTATCTCAACTATCGGTTGCGGGAGAAACTCGTCGATAATATGCTCCTGCAGACAGAAAGCATGATCCATTACATAGTTCAGAACGTCGAAGTTTATGGTGAGATTGACAATGGTTCTAACAGAGAGTCCCAAGAACATGCGAGGGTTCATCAAATCCAGTTCTTGCTCAACTTCTTCTTCTCGAAAGAGGTACGCCAAAGATGTTTCATCCAGAGGGTCAGAGTCGTCTATCCAGTGCCATCCATTGGGTTCGGGCTCCCATTCCCATTCATCTTCCTCTTCGACCAGTTCGGGTTCCATGAACAGAGCAAACAGAGAATACCCATCAAACGGATCAGCCAACATCTCTTCCCAGTCCTGTTTCCAGTCTCCATGTTCCAACTCCTCTATTTGGTGCGGGTCGAGCGCCACAGGCCAGACTCCAGTGATAAGCGCCCGGTGTTCCACTGCAAAGAAGTCATTCGCTAGATCATCCCACCTTCTTTGGAAATCCCATTCCACGGTTTCCAGTGCACAGATAGCATCCTCAATTGGCAATTCGACGGTCGGCTTGGGTTGGGTAGTAGGAACGATGTAAAGGCTCAGGTTAAAGGCGGAGGCTAGGGAGATGTAGTTGGTGTGGGTGTTGGAGTGCTTTGGCAATGGGTTTGAGACGGTATTGGGTTTTTGTGGAGGCATGGGGAGGGTTTCGTTATCAATTAGGTCCTAGATTGCGTGGCGAAGGCGAAAACAGTTATCGATCGAGTGGCCAACATTCTGATGATAAGCACAGTACGCATTAGGGTTATGGGAGGCAGGGAGTTTTTGAGGGAGAGGAGTAGGGTTAAATGGTTGTTGTGAGCGACGATCTGATTGATTGGCTCGGTTTGGGCGGTGTTTGTGGAGGTATTGGGGAGGTTGGTGTAACCGGAATTGCCGAACAGAGCATTACTGTTACTAGAGTAGACTTTCTTTGGCTTGGGGGCAAGTTCAGGCTTGTCAAGGATGCCAAGCTGGACTGCTTCTTCGACAGCTAGGCTAGTATCGAAGAACGTCTTGAAATCCGAACATGCTTGCGCCATGACCATATGCCTTGCGAGGTTTGGCTGAAGGTTCCGAACGATCATCCGAATCTGATCCCTGTCCGACGGTATATCCTTCATCTGGGCCGCCTTCGCCCTCCATCTCTTCACCAAATCTGTAAAAGTCTCTTTAGCATCCATTTTCGTGGACTCCAGCTCGTAGGTAGTGACCTCCAGTTGAATATTATAGTCATATTGCGCTATGAAAGCCGCACATATGTCTTCCCAAGAACGTTTCCTCCTTTCGTCCAGCGACGTAAACCAGTGGAGGGCATGACCGACGAGAGTCTGTGAGAACATCTGAGCCATGGCGTCTCTTTCTACTCCCCACATGGAGAGTGCTCCAATGTAGCCGGTCAAGTGTGCTTTCGGGTCTCTAGTTCCGTCAAACTTCGCGAAGTCTATGGGCCTAAACTTCTCAGGTAGCTTTGCATTGGGAAACAGACAGAGTTTGTTGATGTCGAAGCCCGTTGAGGCGATCTTCTCATTCCTTGCCACAGACTGCTCTAAATGGGTTATGTTTGCTAGTACGACTACCATCTCAGGGTTCTGCGGAGTTTCCATCTCAAGGGCTGGTTGTTCCGTGTTAGGATTCGGGTTGGGGTTTGGATTGGGGTTCGAGTTTGGATTTGGGTTAGGGTTCGGGAGTCGTCGAGCCACCCCAGTGATCATGAGCATAAGCTGGGCAATTTGATTATCAGTGTGCTCGCCCAACCGTCGGATAGCTTCCCTGATTTCTCCCATTTCTCCGTTCAGGTTCTCCGGGTTTGGGTTTTCTGGGTTCAAGTTCTCCAAGTGTGGATTTTCTGGACTTGGATTAGGGTTGGGGTTTGGATTGGGATTCCCGGCCGGTTGTTCCATCTCTGCCTGAAAGTCTGAAGCACTGCTAGGATCTGACCCAAGTCGAAGTCGCTCTAATCTCTACCCAAGGGGTCTGGTACAGGAGGGTATGATGTTCTTCTTCTTCGGCCCAATTGCTCAGAACTGACAGCAAAGCAAAAACTTGAGCTCAGACGCGGTTCCTGTTTGCATTTTTATGAAATTTGTGCATGGTTTTTAGAAAATGCGTGCACCATTGTCACCGTCATCGACTCTAATTTTTCAAAAATGATTGACTTACGGGAGGTTGCCTTGATCCTCGAATTTTTGGTGTGTATCCTCATTTAGGAGCCGTCGATTCCCAAAGGATGCTAAAACAAGCTAAGTATTTGGTTAATATTCCATCGATAACTCGACCATTGGTTCGGAATGACTCGGGGTGGACAATGTGATACAATGACCAAAGCGGCGTAAGCGGTACACTTGCTTTTAGCCTAGATGGTGTTGGTATCACAACGTTCTGTTTCCTTGTCATTCCTTCCCTTGGTTAATTTCCCGATTAAATACTAATCAAGGACTTAGCAAAGTTTTAGTTTCCTCTAGGTTCGGGTTCGAGGACTCGTGTGATATAAGCAACACACATTAGGGTGCGTGACTCTTCATCGGGTCTTGGCAACCTTCCGAAGACCGCGCGAGCGAGTCTCGAGAACCGTGGCTGATAGCATGATGAGGACGCAAGATGGAATGCAGCACGTAAGCAGAATATAGCACGTAACCCTACCCTGTAGGTTCCTGTCTTAGTTTGGAAGGTTCTATGGCTCGCTAAACATGTACAAAGGCCGGTTTTGGCTTGAAGGGGGTTCCCCGGACTAGAGTCAAAGTATACCTCCCATTATCGAGCGTACACCCAATAATGGTACAAACGGTAGGGATGACTCATCACGGTCGAGGGTTGCTGAGCGTTTCGGGATTCCCTATCACCGGCAAGCCGGGTAGGATTGCCGAAACACAACAGCGGGGCTGCACAAGATATATATACAAAAGGATAGAAAATGAAACAAAATGATTTGAAAAATCCCACAAATTTTTTTCAAGTTTGGCTCACTAATCTGACTAATGCTTAAGGAAATCGGGCCATTTTATCAACGTACCGATTTTTCTCAAGTATTAATTAAATCATGTCCCTAGCGGAGTCGCCACTGTGGGCTACCACAGCGCCGGGTGGATCGGGGCGGCCCGAAAAACGCCACGTTTTTGGATCGAGTTGAAGAATTTGAAGAGTCGCCACCCGGATTTGTGGTTCGCCACCCGAGAAACCGTTTTATTTGAAAATGGTTGATTTGAATTGAAAACCAGAGATTTGAAAAGGGTTCGGAAGCCACATTACGAGGGGGGAAGGGTTTTACGGCACCCCCTCGCCCGATACGAGATCGGTCTCTACTAAACATTTATGGGATTTTTCAAAGGATTCTATTTCATTAAACAAGTAGCAGGTATCCAGAGATATATCAAGTACAGGGGTGCATGCATGTGCATGTGTACAGGAAATAATGAGAGTGATGACAAAATACAAAATAACAGGAGCTGAAACCCTATCACAGAACCCACTCTCGAGCGCTCGGGAGCACTCCCGAGCGCTTGGGAGTATTGTATGCTCAACCTGCAAGTCTTGTTCGTACAACAGGATACAATATTGAAAATGTAAACTGGAGTAAACTTAAACGCATTACAGACTCAACAGAGGACTTAGTAGACTGGGATCAGACCCACCCTTCCAAGCCATGCATCCTTGCCTTAATGAAAAGCGATTTAACAGTTATAAGAGACAAGAAGGGATGCATGCATGGACATCCAAAGGCAGTAGGAGGATCAAACTGGAAGAAAGATGGACTGAAGTTGCATGCAGACACTCTCGAGCGCTTGGGAGTAATCTGCACCCCAGAAGTGATTTCAACCAAATAATGCCATCGTTGTAGTATGCTGGTACACTGGATCTTATGTTTTCGAAATATGAAAAAGGTTTCTCTTTTCAAATCCTGACCAAAACTCTTTTGCATGCCCTTAAATCAAGATCATCTTCTTTATTTTTCTCTGAAAATGGTAGATCGTCTGTACCAACACACCTCAAAAGAGTTAAAAAGTTTTAAGACACATCCTACTCCCCATGCATGTCCATTTAAATGCTTAAAAGGGGGAAAACAGGACTGGAGTCGCTCTCGAGCGCTTAGAAGTAGTCCCGAGCGCTCGGGAGTACTTCCAGTAGGCTTAGTACAGAAAACACATTCATGCCCCTTTGCTCTTGTTTTTACACTAAAGTCTCTCAACCCATGCTCAGTATTGAAGACTGAGAGGGCTGAGGGACCTCCCTCAGAAAGGAAAACAACCCTTTTTTTTTTTGTTTGACACTAAGGTAGAAAACTTCTACCTTTTAGACTAGAACTTTGCTCCTTGAAGAAAAGCTTTGAAAGATGAAAGAGAAATGAAAACTTTAGAAGATCACAGGCTGGAAATGATCTGAACTTCCTCCATCTTCTTGATGTCTTCAATTTTTTTGTTTGCTTTTCTTTTGAAAATCAAGTTTTTGAAAGAGATGGAAAAATGGCTTTGTTTGAACAGTCAAAGGGTTTTTAGAGAGAGAGAGTTCGTGCCTTGTTCTGTGCTGAAATGAGCCTATATATAGGCAAAATAACATATGGTTTCATTTTAGAAAATGAAATTTGGAATCAAATCAAATCTCCAGGCCTGACCTCCGCTCTGACTAAGGTGGAGTGTTGTCTGAAGTTTAGACTAGTTGAAGACGGCTGCAATGATGGGTTTGCATGGGAAGTGGGGAAGCTTCATCACCCATTGGGCAGCACAGAGATCTCGAGTGCTCAGGAGCATTCTCGAGCGCTTGGGAGTGTTACTCTCGAGCGCTCGAGAGTGAGTCACCCACTGGTTTTGAAAACTGTTTTGAGCGCTTGGGAATGTTCCTGAGCGCTGGGGACTCATTTCTGACATTTTATTTTCCCTTTTAAAGTCCTCCAAGGAGCTCTGTTCTGACTGGTCTGAGGCTTGTTTCGATCCGAATTCATCACCGGGGAGCCTCCGGGCCACAAATTAAGGAAATTCGAAGAGTCCAAATTGGGGTGTCTATAGTCCACCAAGTCCAACACTGCTATTTGGGTGATCGTAGATTGACTCACCAAATCTGTGCATTTTCTACCTGTTAAGATGATAGAAAACGTAGAACATCTGAGCCTGCTGTATATTTGAGAGATTGTACGCCTACACAGAGTACCTATCTTAATAGTGTCTGATAGGGACCCACGCTTCGTGTCACACTTTTAGAAGGGATTACAGAAGGCATTGGGAACAGACGTAAGGCTTAGTACGGCTTTCCACCCACAGTCGATGGACAGACGGAGAGGATAATACAGACACTGGAAGATATGCTAAGAGCCTATAACTTGGATTTTTTTGGAAACTGGGAGCAGCACTTACCATTTGTAGAGTTCGCCTATAACAACAGCTACCAAGCAAGTATCGAGATGGCACCGTACGAAGCTCTTTACGGTCGACCCTGTCAATCTTTAGTCTGCTAGACAGAAGCTGGAGAAACTGGGTTAATAGGACCTGACATAGTACGGGATACCACGGAGAAGGTCAAGACCATTTGATAAAGGATTCAGACTACTCAAAGCTGACAGAAGAGCTATGCGGATAAAAGGAGCCGACCATTGTCCTTTGTAGTAGGAGACCATGTGTTCTTAAAGATTAGGCCAAAGAAAGGAGTTATCATATTTGGGAAAAAGGGAAAGTTGTCCCCACACTACATCGGACCCTTCGACATTGTAGGGAAAATCGGGAAGGTTGCGTATCGTCTAGCGCTGCCACCTCAGCTAGATAAAGTACATAACGTGTTCCACGTTTCAATGCTCCACAAGTATCTCGCGTTCCCTACACATGTCCTCAACTGGGAAGACATCACCATTGACGAAGATGCGACATACGAATAAGAACCAATAGAGATTTCAGGACCGAAGTGAGAAGGTAATCCGAAACAAGACGGTCAAACTAGTACAAGTTCTGTGGAAGCACCGTGGATTGGAAGAGACCATATGGGAGAAAGAGGAAACCATGAAAGCAAATTATCCATACGTATTCGACTCTGAGCGTGCACCTAATTTTGAGGACGAAATTGTTTAAGGGAGATAGTTTGTAACAACTCCGATTTTTAGTAAATAAAAATCTCATTTAAATATTTGAAAATTCATTATTTATTCTTGGATTGCCTTATAATATTTTTTTTTAAACTTTAATAATCCGTCATAATTAGATTTAAGACTTATAAAATTAAATCTCTTCGCACCGGACGTTCTAGTCCTTTTTTTAAAGACAAGTATGCTTGTAGAAACACTTATATATTTTTCTAGTGAAAGAAATAAAATCTTAAAATTTCATTTCTTGACTAGAAATCCTACTTGGCAAGTATAATTAGCTTCTAACCAATTAGTTGGAGAAACCTAATTATCATTTCAACCTAGTTACATTCTCCTAACATTAGATGAACCTTTTCAACCCCTTTGAACCATATGAACCATTCCAAGCCCTAGTTGAACCTTTTAACCCTAAGAAAGTAATCATTATGCTTCCAAAAGTAGTATACTTAGACTTGCCATGCATGCAAGCCTAAAAACAAGCCTTGAACCTAATTACCCTTCAAGATTTACTTTCCTAGATTTTGTAGGTGATCATATATACAAACCTAGACTTGGCACCTAAGTATACATAGTTGTGTGTGTGTGTGTGTGTATATATATATACACACACACTCATAGTACTAGAGAGAAAGAGAGAAAGAGAGAGTGTGTGTGTGTGTGGAGTGTGTGCATGTGTTTTGTACACCCTAACAAGCTACCATAGTTACACCTCTTAAACCAACCTTAAACTCAAGCCTAGCATTACTTTACAACCCTTCTTTAGGCCACTTGAATCCTAAAACCTAGTCTTTAATCATCCTAAATCTTACTTACAATCTAGACCTAGGATTGACTAAACATGGGAAGACTACTCTTTTAGCCTAGCTATCATTTTCTTTTGACTTGTAAGACTTGCAACCTAGGTATAATTACCTAGGATTTTCTTTTAAACCTTATAATCCTTCATAATCATATAGTCTTACACCTAGGATGGATTGACAAGAGAGGGAAGGCTTTGGCATGCTTAAAGATTTGATTGGAAAAAACAATGGAGCAAAAAAATGAGAGAGAGAGAGAGAGAGAGAGAGAGAGAGAGAGGGGGAGCCCAAAATTTTGCTATAAATAGCACCCCACTCTTGCCTTGAACTCACACCTTCAAACCCTCCAACTTCTCACTAGAAAATCTTAGTGTTTGTGTAGTGTTCTTGAAGTTCTTTCTTTGTTCTTGAGTTCTTCTTGAAACTCAAACAAAGCCGCCACTAAACCGCCACTCAACTGCCCTCTCGATCTAAAAAGTTTAGTAGTTTAGTCAAGAATTAGTTTTGAGAGAAAAAGAACGTCTTATCTTTTCTCTTTCGAAGCTACCGTAAGCTTACCGTAAGGAGTCACCAAGTTCGATAGCCACGTCCACCTTCCATAAGCCGAAGTACTTACTTTTTCCGTGGCTGTTCCAACTGCCAAGAAGAACGGTAGATTTCCTGTACCTACTATCTTTAAGTATAGAAGAAAAATTGTATATTACTTCGTATGTTTGAAATGCATAAAAGAAAAATAGCTAGTAAATTTGTTTTACTAAAATTTCGAAAAGAAATATGACCATGTTGAATAACTCAACTTTTATTCCGGAAAGACATATGTTGTTTTGAACTTCTCAAAAAGGAAGAAAGAACGGATTTTGAAATAAATAATAGTTTGATTGATAGTATAATTACTTTGATTTTTGGGATGGTTATGAGCATGTATATGTGATTATTAGGATTACTTGTCTTGATGTGTGTTAAAGGATAAGTGGTTTCCACTCCAAAGGTATTCGTCCATGTGACACTATGCTTTATGATGTGTGACAAATGTTTGAATATGATTTCGTGAACTTAGAAATAATATAAGCATGATAAAGTAATATAGAGTTGGATGATCTTGCTGCTTGATTATTCTAGTTTAGTTTCAAGATTACGATCAATGATGTATGCTTACGTGACACCGTATAGAGAGTCCAGCCGCGGATTCATTGAATGAAAACGAGACACAAGAATCGCGAAAGTTAGAAACATGACACCTAGGGTGTTGATAATGAAAAGATGTGTTTTGAAAAAGGAAATATGTTGAAACCACAATGTGGCCGAACATAGTAGGCCATTGTGTGGTGTGTGTGTGTGCGCGCCAATGGGAACCCGGGACGGCAGAACCATTGTGAGGATACTCGGGAGACTGGAACGGAGGAACCGAGGTTTGAATTGTGGCTTGGTTATCAACAGAAAGGAGCCAATGCAAAATTTTGTGTGCCAATGGAAACTCGGGACAGCGGAACCATTGTGAGGATACTCGGGAGACCGAAATGGCGGAATCGAGGTTGAGTGTGTAAAGATGCTTTTCGAAATGTTGATTTTGCAAATAAAAGGTGAAAATGGTGACACAGTCTACGATTTTTCGCGTAGGAGAAACTCAGATATCATGGACACCAACGTTGGTTGAATAGTGAATGTGGATGTGTCATTGTTAACTGCTTTGTTGAACATGCATGTGCAAATTAGAAAATCACTGAACTACTATGCCCTGTTGTTGTAATTTATGGGTTAGCGGGTTTGGGATTATTCTTCTGAGCTTTTGTAGCTCATGGTGTTACTGTTGTAACCCTGACATATTATACTGAGGGCGACGCCGGTATAATGTATTAGACCTTGTAGATGAACTGGGTGAATTCTACACCTTAGAGGCTTTTGGAGCCGAGGAGTTGGCTAGGATGGAGGAGCAGGCAGAGCAGTAGTTTGGAACCTTAGTTTTCCCTCCCTTGTTTAATAAATGTACTCTTGTGGGAATTATGCTGTAATAATAAGCCAGATTCTATTTAGGTTTTCTATGAAAATGTTTATTTAACATTCTCAAATTTAGGGGCGTTACAAATGCTGCGAACGATGAAGAATTTTGTCTTCGATGGCCGACTGAACCCCTTGTCTAGGGGGAGAATGAAACTCCTTATCAAGTAACTCTGTTTATGCGTAGATTTTTGGTTTATTGTTTGAATCGATTGTAAGACTAAGAACCCTTTCTGTTTCGATCGAATGGAATGGAATGATTTTTAATGGTTTTAATCTATTGAGTATTTGCATGCATGCTTTCAAATACGAGTTACACAATTGTTTTCCTCGATTGTGATTAGAGTTTTGAGATATATTATGCTCATAAGACAGATTGTGCCGACGGTGCCATTAGACGGGCAGATATTCTATACCCTTTAACAGCTCAATTAGTTTCTTGATGATTATCGAAAGGATTTGCAAGTCCTACCGATTATCCCTTCTAATTCAAATATTTAAACTAGCCTATGCATGTCGTCGTTATGCGGTCAAAGTGGATTCTAAATCTTAGATATTTTCCTCCATTGTTTCCAAATCTTTTAATTAAATTTTTCTTTAGTTTAATTAGCTCTTCAAAATAATCCAATCAATCAATCTTTTCTTGTTTGAATTAATTTAGAAGTTAATCGAAATTATAGTAACTTAGCCAATCTGTCCCTGTGGATCAACACTCGGTCTTGATCACTATTCTATGTAGTAATAGTTAACTCTAATTTCTTATAAATTTTTTTTGACGCGGAATGACGCGGTCTGCTGACAGCACCATTACACAAAGATAGGCCACCAGTTTTAAAATCACTCATACAATAATTGTAGTACAATAGAAGATTCCGAACAATGCATCCACCGCAAGTAGGGCTGCAAACGAGCCAAGTCGAGTCGAGCTTTGTTGAGCTCGAGCTCGGCTCGAGCCTTAACGAGCCGAGCCCTTATTGAGCTGAGTTGAGTCATTTACTAAACGAGCCTCTTTAATTGAGCAGAGCCACCCTTAACGAACCGAACTTTTGCAAATGAGCCGAGCTCATTTACTAAATGAGCCGAAAACTTGAGCTCGATCTCAGCTCATTTACTAAGTGAGCCTAGCCAAGCCGAACAGGGCCGGGCTCGCAAGCTGCTCAGTTCGTTAACCGCCCTAACCGCAAGGCTATACTTATGTTTTAAGTGGAAAGCTGGAATCTGCCTCTAGGTTTTTCTCTTGTCCATCCCAGTAAATTTACAAAGATTAGTATGATATACACTTTGGACATGTTCCATCGCTATATATTGAAGGAGGATTGGATTCGTTTCCTGTGCGAGTCAGTTTATATATTTTTGGTTGCTCAATATGTGCATCCAATATGAGTCTTTATCAACTTGAGTTTAGAACAGTTCGCGAACGCTTCAGTCTAAAAAAATAAATATTTTTTGATTATCGTCTTAACAGAGCTCAGAAATGGTCCTATTAGTACTGGTTAGTGGGAATCGGAGATAATTTTCTTTCAATTAAAACTGAAAGAGTGGATAGAATCTGAAGTTAGACGAATATATATGTCTATGTAACCATTACACACAAAGGTCTTGCATTTATTCACCAAAGCACCGATTTGAATCGCCTATGGTATCGGCTACGTACGTACAGTTTTTCACCAAATCTGTTTCCTAAATTGTAATTCCGTTTCAGCTCAAATACTCAGGGTACTGGATGATACTGGCCGTACGAAACTATCTTGAACTTTTGTTGTCCTTCAAATAATTAGATACATTTTTCTAAATTTTTTTTGATAGAAAAATAACATCAGTAGCGATAAAAAAATTAATACTCTAGCCCGTACAGTATTCAGAAATTCGCAAAAGTGAGAAATAATGTATATATATATTTTTGAAAAGGCATAGAGAAACAATTGACATAAGTGGTAGGAACTAGGAAGTTCTGAATTTCAATCTGATAAAAGGAAAAAAAAAGAATTTTAAAGATGGTGGGGTCCGTGTCGGTGATTAGTCAAAAGAGTTAATTACTTGTTACCTCCTTTATCTATACACATTTTTTACTTTACCCAATCCTACTATAGAACGCTACAACCTACCCCTTTATCTTCCAATTCCTAACACATAAGGTCTGCTATTAGTCTTAGATCCAAAAAATCGTCGAAGGGGCATGTGCATGTCACATGATTGTAAAAAAAAAAAAACCAAGTGCTCTAATTTTCAATTCGTTTGAATCGGTGCGAAAATCTTATTTCTCTTATAATATTATCCTAAAGGATCATAATCAATTTTTGGCTTTAGTACTCTCGTTAGTTAGCCCTAAGAGATATTTAGTTCTACTACTTTCTTAGGACTAATTAACTACTTACGTCGAAACCTTGCCTTCAAATATAAGGTTGATAAACCCGAAGCGTAGGGCTAGGTCGTTGTACGCATAATATCCGGAAGTCCGGAATCGTTCCCACAGAGAATCGATGATAGCTTGAAATGGATTGAAGGTTTTATGGTCGAATTCTGGCATTTAAGCCCGCCAACTATGGTTTTGCTTTGGAAGTGGAAAGACTACAATGAAGAATAGATATGCGCTTACTTAACTTAAAGAGGCAAGTTTAAGGATTTTCTAACCCTTGACAAAAGCCGTTACCGGTTCTCGATTATAACTCAGGCGAGAGTCACGACCGCGTGCTCACGCCTGGAGGATTTCCGTTTATTGACTACGTTTGACAAAAGATGTGATTAAACGGAGACGAACCAACTTGTTTAAATCATTTATCGACTCCATAGGAGGCCACGAGCCCTCGACATACTATTTGCCAAGACCGCTTGACAAACGGCATACCAAAGAGTTAACACCCCTAAGTTTAGACCGAAATTACCAATTTAGCCCTATTCCGCAAATCATGCTTTAAAGCCCGATGGCTCGAGAACCAACTAACAATCTAAGTTCTCGGGAAAGATTATCCCGAGACTTAGCCAAACAACTACTCACTCATAGCTAAAGCACAAAAGAAAGCATAAAAACGAAACATGATATTTAACCGACGAAAATGAAAATAAACTTGATATTAACGATCACCTTATCTGTAGCTACAACGTTAATGCACGACAAATTAATAAATGAGAACAACTTACAAGAGTACTTGAAGAACTTAGCTAAGAAAATCTTAGAGCTTTAATGGAGGAAAGACAAACTCTTAGAACACTTAATGAAGAGGAAGACAAGAGAGAGAGAGAAGTATTTATACATAAACACCTCAGCCTCTCCTCACACGTCCAAAAATATCCCAAAAGTGGGACCAAAATATCCAAAAAGGAAAAAATCCAAAAACTGAAAATATCTTCAGTAAAATTCGGTATCGAAGCATCGTTTTGCTGTATCGATACCGGTTCACTATGGCGGCATGGTGGATTTGTCTCAAAGCTATCTGGTATCGATACAGGCATTTTCACTGTATCGATACCGCCTCCTTATGGCCTGCACTCCAGGTTTTGGCCATGGCTTGGCACCCGATGACCCTACGGCCTTCCAAATGCCTGGCAAGTATCGCCAAGCAGGCGATTGCTCATTCCGATGCCCGACAGCCAAAATCCATCAGGCAAAAGCACTCGAATACCCTCAAGGGCTGCACCAAACATCAAAACATGCCTTCTAATCGCGTATTACCTGAAATGCTCAAAAGGAAACCTTACGTGCAAAATGGCTAAAAACCTTAATTAAATAGAACGTAATTGACCTAAAGCAGGACTAAGCGCACCAATTATCTACAATAATGGGTGCTTATCACACACCCCAACTTGAACGTTGCTAGTCCCGAGCAACCAAAACACACTACTAATATAGCTATGCAATCCTTCCGTTTAAAATAATTTAGCACATCCGCTCATCGTATCCAACTAGCAAGAGTTCCAAAAGCAAATTTATTCAAATTCTGCAACAGACAGCTGCAAACTACAATGGATTACTAAGTATCGAGTGCATCCAAACCAAGCACAAAAATCCATATCCTAAGCAAAAAGGAGGATACGGACGTTACAAATACATTAGCACGCTACTAACCATATCCCACAAAAAGTGCTCGGAAGCGGGCCATGGGAACAAAAATGCCATGCCCCTGTATGTGGAGAGCACTTTAAACAGAATTCATAAGCACAAGTCGAAGGCCAAAGTAACGAAAGCAAACATGCCACGAGCTAGATATGCACATTATCAAATAAATGAATCAAAAAGGAATAAATGCGCACTGAAGATCAACTAAGGACTTCATTAAGCGTTTAATGACCTTGGATGAACAAAAGAACGATTAGCAAAAGCAAGTGACGGCCCTATTCTAGCTTGGTCAACTATCTACCCGTTGGCCGTCACCAACTACAAAAACACCAAAACAAAAGGCCACATGCCGGCCACAACAAAAACCAGTTAAAACTACTAAGTACGAGTTCCAACAACTAATCAAAAGAAGCAAATATAAAACAAGATAGGATAGGTGGGCTGTCAACCACCACGCACCCTGACCAAGTATAGGGTTTTTCAACACTACCACCGACTACCTCCTACTACGCATCATCCCCTGAAACCGGCTCATCTCCAGCAAAATCATCAGAATCCTCGCCTTGCTCCACAGGCGACGGGACATAAGGCTCAGTAGAAGACCCCTCAGCCCGGCTAGTAAGCCACTCCAAACGATGCTCCATACGATCCTGCTTTCGTGCCATGGCCCTCCTCTCTTTCTTTTCCTTCTTTCGACTCCCAATCAATGCAACCCCTTGATAAAACAACTTCTTATACCAAACCTGCTTCGGTGCATCCCTAGGCGGCGCCGTGGTCAAGTAATCGCCCGCCGGTGCAGCTCTTGGCCCCTTGACTGGGATTGACTCTTAGTCAGCACCGTGGTATTTATAATCCCGGGCTCCAACCTTCCTTTCTCATTGTACTTATCAGACGTCACACCCTGGCCCTTGCAAATTTTGGTGATCAAACAAGGGTAGGGCATCCTCGTGTTCAATGGTGCATCAGCCCTAAACACCACAATCTCACGAAAAATGTATGAGGCCCAATCTGTTTTCCCTTGGTTGCATGAACGCATAAAGAAACTCCCCATCTTTCAAAGTTGGTTTGTTTTCCGTACCACGAGGGTTCAAATTGTGATGCACAAATTGGTTGATTAATTTATACCCCTCACGAAACTTGCCCGGCACATGAAAATCACCGATGTTCCCAACTTCACCCTCATACATTGCTTGACAAATTTCATCCAAAGTAGCAAAATTAGCCCTAGGGTAATTAATCTCATGTGCAGCCGGGCGAGTATAATCTAAAGCCTTTCAATTATCTCCCGGGTAATCACAATATCGACACGTCCTATCTTAGACACAATTTGAGCATCATCTCGCCCAATATCATCAGGAGCAGGCACAACCATTTTCTTATAGAAAGCAGCCACTAAACTCTTATTATAACCAGGACATGCACCGAAGAAATAAGACAAACCTTGATCAGTGATTCGCCAAATAGCTCGATTCTGCGACCCAAAACTCGAAGCATCCTCATGCCTCTCATTCTTCACATTCCGCTTCGCAAAACTATCCTCCCACTTCTTTTGACGGGCCGAGACCATCTCCTCGGCAGTCCTCTTCCTCCTACGAGACGGACGAGCCTTAGCCATTTCCTCCTCTGCCTCCTTTGGCTGCACATTGCCCTCAAGCGGAGCCTGGCCCTTCCGAGCAGCCATTTTAACCCATGGCATTTTCGAACTTGGGGAAAAATTTTGGATTTTGTCGGTATGGGTTGAGAAAAAATGGATTTTGAGCAATGGGGTCGAAATTGATGGTAGAAAAGGGTTTGGGATGGATTATATGGAAGGTATGTGGTGGCTTAGTGGGTTTTCAATAGGGAAACAAAGCAAAAATAAGGAGAGAGAAAATAGACCCGAAATTACCTTGCATGGGAGTGATTTGAGTGCAAAACCCTTAATCCTTGCTTGAACCTTGACAAAAATGTGATTTGGGGTTGATTTGGTGGAGGATTCTTAAAATTTGGTGGGTTTTTGAAGGATTTGGGGGGGGGGGGGTGTTTTGAAAGAGAGATGGGTGGTTATGGAGTTAAAGAGAGAGAAAGGGGGAAAAGAATATGAAAAGATCGGGCTTGAAACCGTCCGAAATAGGCCTGATAAGCATTCGGTATCGATACAGTTGTTTTACCTGTATCGATACCACTTTGCTATGTTCAGTCTAGCCTCTATTAGCTTATGGTATCGATACAACTGTTTTTCCTGTATCGATACCGCTTTGCTATTGTTAAATTTCACTTGCCAGCCCATGTTCCTTGCCTTGGCATTGCCCAATAGCCACAAAGTGCACCCGATGAGCCACCCGAAACCTCAGAAACCTGATGATTCCCCTTTTTAAGCACAAAACCAAGTATCAACCAGCCACCCTAACATTCGGTTTCCTATGGAAAAGATTGTGACACGGACTTGGCTTTATTTTAAGGGACGAAGAGACTCATATGTGGTTCAATCATAGAAAAATGCCTTGTATCATATCCTAAGTGCGCCGTAAATTCCAAATTGATTCAAATTAGACAACGAACATAATTAGGCTTGAACATGATATGATCTACTTAATTACAAATGAAGAAAGGCGAAAACAGGATATGGGCCAAACTTGGCCCAAACACACTCAAACTTCGTAAATTCCACCGAAGTCCATTCATGCAAGTTGCGATCTACAAATTTGCGTAACGAACTCTTGCAAAATTTACACCAACGAGTATGTGCCAAGTTATTTTAATCCACTAATTTGTAATAACGGAAGGATTGCAACCTAAAACCGAAAAAATTTATGCTAAAAACGAAAAACGAAAAACGAAAAACATATCTAGCATAGATAACCCCTCCCCCCAACTTAAACGATGCTATGTCCTCATAGCATGAAGAACAACAGTATTGAGAGGGAAAGAACAAAAGATTGTACCTCCGGGGGAATGTCAACCCCCGTTTACCTCGACCAAGTTGGAGGCTTTCTTGTCATTGCTTCCTTTCATCATTGGAATTGCTTCCAAGGCTCTCTCTTTCGGCTCCTCCATCGGAACCATAACTAGTCACACAAGGTCATCGCCGGAGCTTTATTGGACTAATAACCGCGACACGTAATCGCACCCATGCTTAGGGCTCTTGAATGCCTCAATCACTCCGACTTTAGACCCTATCTACCAAGGCTGGTGTGGTCGCATGTTCACCCTACAAAAGACTTAAGCTCGAACTACCTACTAAGAGACAAATGACATTAGAACCGCCCGGCTCGTGTTATCCGGGCACCAACAAACAGAAGTAGAAAAACAAAAAACAAAAAGAACACCACCCGATTTTCACACAATCTCACGAGTCGTACTTTTCTTCCCGTATCACACCGCGAGGTAGGACACGGGTGGCTATACTAGACCGTCAAATGTGTTACATCATGCCCGAAGTAAAATTGACCGCTTGCCCTCGCCAAGCAATTAAGCCCAGCGTTCCCAATGATCGAAACCAAGTGAGACAAAAGTCACACCCAAAGACCTAAGCTGCCTTCGATAGGGACAGTTTCGGAGAGCATGGATCATTAATGGTAAATTACCACAAGGAGGGCTAATTAAAGCCCGAAACAATGATGCATTGGTAATATCTCTGAATGATAAAGTCCTGAAACCCAGAAAACAAGCAAAAACAACAAAAGCGATATATACAATATTCACATGATGCACAATATGTACAAACAGAAAGAATTTAATATCAGAACTCAGAGCGTCCAAGTCACAGATGGACTCTGCCAAACAATTAAGTCCAGCGTCCCCTAAGATCGTAGCTAGGCAGACGCAAGACAGAGCCAAGTGCGGTAATGGAGCGCGGGAATACCAAGGCCTAACCTATGATCTATACTGCCCCCGTTGGGGCTAATCTGGTATACGTGAGTGGTTCCCTGTGAATTACTCCTATCAGAAAGGCTAATGAAAGCCCTATGTCACTGATATTAAAGTTGCCCTTCGAACCGGAGTTGGGCACACAATCCTTATTTTAGTAGCGGCGTGCGAAGCTACAAATACCCAAGTCAATGGAGGGTACCCCTTACAATTAAGTCAAGGGGCTGGGTCTGACAAATAGTTAAGTTCAACGGTTACGCTTTCACTCCCCGTGCAAAGTAAGTTAACACAAACTAGACCGACGGGCCATCCGTGTAAAATGGATCGGCTAATAGCTCATCGGGCTCTCCAATTTCGAAGCCACCAAGGAAAGGCTTAAGCCTTTGACCATTGACTTTAAACGAAGAAACATTTTGCATGCTCTCTACTTCTATCGCCCCATGAGGGAAAACAGTTTTGACAATATAGGGTCCGGCCCAATGGGACCGTAATTTACCGGGGTGGAGATGCAAACGGGAATTATACAATAAAATTTGTTGACCGAGCACAAAGTTTTTAACCACAATGTTCTTATCATGCTTAGCTTTAATTTTAGACTTGTAAGCACTAGAGTGGTCATAAGCATTGTACCTCATCTCCTCTACCTCGGTGAGTTGAAGCTTCCGCCGGGCACCGGCCTTGGCCATGTTGAAATTTAGCTTCTTGATGGCCCAATAAGCTTTGTGCTTGAGTTCCACCGGCAAGTGACACGCTTTGCCATAGACAAGCCGATACAATGACATGCCCAAAATAGTCTTGTCAGCCATACGGTACGCCCACAGAGCATCAACCAAACGAGTTGACCAATCCTTGTGGTTAGGATTCACCGTCTTTTCCAAAATATTCTTGATTTCCCAATTTGCTAACTCCGCTTGACCATTTGTTTAAGGATGGTAAGCCGTTGAAACTTTATGCACAATGGAGTACTTCTTCATAAGGGCAGCAAATGACCGGTTGCAAAAGTGAGACCCTTGATCACTAATGATTGCCCTCGGCATCCCAAACCTTGCTAAGATATATTCTCGAAGAAAGTCAACCACAACCGCCGCATCATTGGTACGAGTGGGAATGGCCTCTACCCATTTGCTCACATAATCAACCGCCAACAAGATATAGAGATACCCGAAGGATGACGGAAATGGTCCCATGAAGTCGATACCCCAACAGTCGAACACTTCAATAATCAAAATGGGAGTAAGCGGCATCTCATTCTGTTGCGTCACACACCCCAAAAGCTGGCAGCGAGCACAACCCCGGCGAAAGGCATAAGTATCCTTATACAATTGAGGCCAATAGAAACCACTTTGCAAAATCTTCGCCGCGGTCTTCCGGAATGAGAAGTGACCCCCACAAGCCTCCGTGTGGCAAAATTTAATCACGCTTTGTTGTTTGGAGTCGGGCACACAACGTCGAACCAGTTGGTCGGCACAATACTTGAAAAGATATGGGTCATTAAAAGAGAACCGCTTCACTTCCGCTAAAAACCGACACTTCGCTTGTAAATTCCAATGGGCATGCATCAATCCGGTAACCAAATAGTTCACAATATCGGCATACCATGGAGCGGTGGAGATTGCAAACAATTGCTTGTCAGGAAAAGAGTCACCGATGGGAATGTGAGCCGTGTGGTCCTCAAACTCCAATCGAGACAAATGATCGGCCACCATGTTCTCGACACCTTTCTTGTCCTTAATTGTAAGATCGAACTCTTGTAGAAGTAAAATCCACCGAATCAATCGCGCCTTGGCATCTTGCTTGGTAAACAGGTACTTGAGTGCCGAATGATCGGTATAGACAGTGATCGGGGCGCCCACCAAGTAGGAACGAAACTTGTCCAAAGCAAATACTACCGCCAACAACTCCTTCTCAGTTGTAGAATAATTCATTTGGGCTTCATTGAGCATCTTGCTCGCATAATAAATGACATACGGCTCCTTGCCTTGGCGTTGGCCCAAAACGGCCCCGACGGCGTAATCCCTAGCGTCGCACATGAGTTCAAAGGGCAACTCCCAATCTGGAGACCGTACGATAGGCGGGGAGGTCAAACTTGACTTTAGCTTGGCGAAGGCGGCCTCACAGGCAAGCGTCCACTCAAACGGCACATCCGTGGCTAGCAAATGACACAAAGGCCAAGCGATGGCACTGAAATCCTTTATAAACCGCCGATAGAAACCGGCATGCCCCAAGAAAGAATGGACATCCTTTAAGCACTTCGGAGTCGGGAGATTCCCAATCAAATCAATTTTTGCCCGATCAACTTCAATGCCCTTCGAAGAAACAATATGGCCAAGCACGATGCCTTCGGTCACCATAAAGTGACACTTCTCCCAATTGAGTACCAAGTTCTTCTCCTCGCACCGGGCTAAGACGAGTCCCAAGTTAATAAGGCATACCTCAAAAGAATCACCAAAAATGGAGAAGTCGTCCATGAACACCTCCATTATCTTCTCTACCATGTCACTAAAGAGACCCATAATGCACCGGGAGAAAGTACCGGGGGCGTTGCAGAGTCCGAACGGCATACGATGATAAGCAAACGTCCTGAATGGGCACGTGAAAGTAGTCTTCTCTTGGTCTTCCAAGGCCACCTCAATTTGATTGTAACCGGAGTACCTGTCGAGAAAGCAATAGAACTTGTGGCCGGCCACCCTCTCCAAAATTTGATCAATAAAGGGAAGAGGGAAATGGTCCTTCCTTGTACTGGCATTGAGCTTACGATAATCTATACACACCCTCCAACCGGTTTGGACACGCGTTGGGATAAGCTCATCCTTATCATTCTTCACAACTGTCACCCCATACTTCTTAGGCACCACTTGTATTGGACTAACCCACTTCGAATCCGGTAGATAATACCAACATCCAACAACTTAAGCACCTCTGCTCGGATGACATCCTTCATAATTGGGTTCAAACGCCTTTGAGGTTGGCAAGATGGCTTGACATCATCTTCCATATAAATATGGTGCGAGCAAAGCGAGGCATCGATACCCTTTATTTCGGTGATGGACCATCCAATTGCTTTGGAATGCTTCCGCAACAAAACAATCTAGTCCAACTCTTGAGATTTACTTAGGCCGGAGGAGATCACAACTGGGTAAGTTTGGCCGTCGCCAAGATAGACATACTTGAGTGTGTTCGGGAGCGGTTTAAGCTCGAGCGTCGGGGGTTCAATATAAGACGGGATAGCTCGCTTCTCTATAGGAGGCAACTCCTCAAACTTTTGAATCCACGAATTTAGAACACACGCCTCCTCCTCATCCAACAAAGAACACAAGTAGGCAACCTCGGGAGCATCAAGAAAATCGGCCTTGACGGACGTAAGAGCCAACTCCTACTCATCCTTGTAAATGAACTCATTGACATGATCTTGAACAAGTGAATCGATCATGCCGACTCCACAAATATCGTCATCGTCTCCCAATTGGCTTCCAATACTGAACATGTTGACCTGCATCTTCATATTACCAAAACTCATGTTGAGCCGGCCATCCCGGCAATGAATCACGGCATCAGATGTTGCTAAGAACGGCCGCCCGAGAATAATTGGGACCGATGATTAAGCTGCCGGCACCGGACAAGTATCTAAAACCACAAAATCAACCGGATAGACAAATTGGTCAACTTGAACAAGTACATCTTCGACCACCCCCTTCGGGACACGGATGCTCCGATCCGCCAATTGCAAAGTCACCCTAGTCGGTTTCATCTCGCCTAACCCAAGTTGCTCATACACCGAAAACGGTAAAAGATTCACGCTCGCCCCCAAATCAAAAAGAGCCTTCTCCACAATCTTACCCCCAATAGTGATAGAAATTGTAGGACACCCCGGATCATTGTACTTGGGCGGGAGAGTTGATTCAAAAAGAGAGCTCACTTGTTCGGTCAAGAAAACCTTTTTCTGCACTTGAAGCTGATGTTTATGAGTACACAAGTCTTTCAAGAATTTAGCATACGACGGAATTTGCTTGATAGCATCGAGCAGAGGTAGGTTAACTGTCACTTGCTTAAGCACATCATAAATATCCGAGCTGAGATTAGGCTTGGCCCGCGTCCTTAGCCGGTTTGGGAACGGAGCGGGAACGGTAAAAGCTGGCAGAACATCACCCTCTTTGGCTTTTCCTTTCTCTTCTTCCGTAGAAGTGGGCTTGGGAGATTTCCCATCTTGCGTTGACGGCTTTGATGGTTGGGGGATGGGAAACAATAGCGGCTCCACTTGAGCATTTTCCACCGTCTTCCCATTTCTCAAAGAAATAATGGCTTTGGCTTGCTCAGGGAAAGGCACCGAAGAGCTACCAATTAGGTGTTGTCCCTGTGGATTAGCCAAAGGTTGAGTGGCAAGCTTCCCCCGGTCTTGTTGCAGCACACCAACGACCGTAGTCAATTTCCCCATTTGAACTCGTAAATCGTTCATGGCCTGAGTGGTTTGCTCATTGGTAGTTGCTTGCATTTGACAAAAGGCATTCAAGGTGTCCTCCAAAGAACGTCGAGGTGGAGGCGCTTGTTGTTGCTATTGAAACTGATTCTGGCCTTGGAACGGGCCCGAGGGTATGAATCCTGGCGGGCCTTGAATAGCCGGGAAACGTGGCGGTCCTTGAAGTTGGGGTTGCCGCCAATTTTGGTTTTGAGCCTGAAGTGGAGCTTGCGGAGCAGATGAAGACCCGGCCTCATTTTGATTGCTCCAACGGAAAGCCGGATTAGACCGCAACCCCGGATTATAGGTATTAGAATACAGATCCCAACGTTGGTTGAATGCGCAAACCTCTTCCACGGGAATTTGACTATAGTGTTGTCGAAGGGCGGAAATGGTATGGCAATTATCAATTGAATGACCCACCGTCTCACAAATAACACATGCCTCCTCCACTTGGCGCACCTCATTCACTTCCTTTACTGGTTTTGCTTGAATTGCTTCTAGCTTCATCTTATCCAACTTAGTTGATAACTCATCTAGCTTTGATTCAAACATAGTATGCTCGCTCATTGAAAACTTTCTGATTTCTCATTGCTTGATCTCCTACATCTATGAATTCCCAAGTCTGAGCCCTTTCTGCCAATGCATCCAAAAATTCCCATGCAGCCTCTGGATCCTTTCCCAAAAAATCACCGCTTCCCATCGTGTCAAGAAGCTGCTTGGCTTGTTGATTACATCCCACATAAAAATAATTAATCACTAAGTACATCGGATAGTTGTGGTGTGGAACGGCCGCAAGCAAATCCTTATACCGCTCCCAATACTTGTAAAAGATCTCCCCATCTTTTACTTGAAGTTTGCAATTTGATCCATGAGAAGCTTGGTTCGGCTCACCGGAAAGCACTTCTATGTAAACACGTCTTGAACTTCCCTCCAAGTATGCAAAGACTGAGGCTTCAAAGAATGGAACCACTGCTTGGCCTTATTCTTAAGTGAAAAAGAAAATAACTTCAACCGAGCTTGGTCTAACTGCCCCGGAGTTGTCACAACCGTGCTGACAATGGTCTCAAATTCCCGGATGTGAGAATACGGATCCTCAAGTTCACGCCCCCGAAATTCCGGCATAACCCGATGATATTCTGGCTTGAAAGCAAACGCGTTAGCGGCGGTGCAATTCAAAATGGCAATCGGTGACACATGCGGACCTCTTTCCGGTGTTAAGTAATCACGCAAAGTACGGGCTGCTGGTTGTTCGTCCATTGGCCTTAACGGAGGTGATAACTCACGCGGTGGAGAATATGCTTGAATAATATTACGAACCCATGGCAGAGAAGCAGACTGATGTAGTTGATTTGAGAAAGGGCTACGGTAAACGTTTAGCATACAACCTGCACAAAACTAGCTAATTAGACTAGAGGGGCTATGCCGCCGCCTCGTTCACAAACAGTCTCGTGGGGTTATGCCACCACCACGGCTATAGAATAAAAATAGTAAAAGGCAATTGACGCTCACTTTAGCTTTGTTAAACCTCAAGTCGAATGGGTGGCTCAGTTAGAGGTATCCACTAATTTGAGTTCAAATTACACAAAGTAAAAAGAAACGGAATACTTACAGTGGTCTGATGATCCTCCAAATAAGCTATAAAAAGAAATCCCCGGCAACGGCGCCAAAAATGCTTATGTCGAAACCTTGCCTTCAAATATAAGGTTGATAAATCCGAAGCGTAGGGCTAGGTGTACGCATAATATCCGGAAGTCTGGAATCGTTCCCACAGAGAATCGATGATAGCTTGAAATGGATTGAAGGTTTTATGGTCGGATTCTGGCGTATAAGCCCGCCAACTATGGTTTTGCTTTGGAAATGGAAAGACTACAATGAAGAATAGAAATGCGCTTATTTAACTTAAAGAGGTAAGTCTAAGGATTTTCTAACCCTTGACAAAAGCCGTTACCGGTTCTCGATTATAACTCAGGCGAGAGTCACGACCGCGTGCTCACGCCCGGAGGATTTCCCTTTAATGACTACGTTTGACGAAAGATGTGATTAAACGGAGGCGAACCAACTTGTTTGAATCATTTATCGAATCCATAGGAGTCCACGAGCCCTCGGCATACTATTTGCCAAGACCGCTTGACAAACGGCATACCAAAGAGTTAACACCCCTAAGTTTAGACCAAAATTACCAATTTAGCCCTATTCCGCAAATCATGCTTTAAAGCCCGATGGCTCGAGAACCAACTAACAACCTAAGTTCTCGGGAAAGACTATCCCGAGACTTAGCCAAACAACTACTCACTCATAGCTAAAGCACAAAAGAAAGCATAAAAATGAAACATGATATTTAACCGACGAAAATGAAAATAAACTTGATATTAACGATTATCTTATCTGTAGCCACAACGTTAATGCACGACAAATTAATAAACGAGAACAACTTACAAGAGTACTTGAAGAACTTAGCTAAGAAAACCTTAGAGCTTTAATGGAGGAAAGAAAAACTCTTAGAACACTTAATGAAGAGGAAGACAAGAGAGAGAGAGAGAAGTATTTATACATAAACACCTCAGCCTCTCCTCACACGTCCAAAAATATCCCAAAAGTGGGACCAAAATATCCAAAAAGGAGAAAATCCAAAAACTGAAAATATCTTCAGTAAATAACTGGTATCGATACAATCATTTTCGCTGTATCGATACCAGTTCACTATGGCCAAAGTAGCTGCACTGTAACCTTATGGTATCGATACAGGCATTTTCACTGTATCGATACCGCCTCCTTATGGCCTGCACTCCAGGTTTTGGCCATGGCTTGGCACCCGATGACCCGACGGCCTTCCAAATGCCTGGCAAGTATCGCCAAGCAGACGATTGCTCATTCCGGTGCCCGACGGCCAAAATCCACCGGGCAAAAGCACTCGAATACCCTCAAGGGCTGCACCAAACATCAAAACATGCCTTCTAATCGCGTATTACCTGAAATGCTCAAAAGGAAACCTTACGCGCAAAATGGCTAAAAACCTTAATTAAATAGACCGTAATTGACCTAAAGCGGGACTAAGCGCACCAATTATCTATAATAATGGGTGCTTATCATTAACGAGAGCTCTAGAGTCAAAAATTAATTATGACT
Source organism: Rhododendron molle (assembly GCA_025413875.1). Lineage (NCBI taxonomy): Eukaryota > Viridiplantae > Streptophyta > Magnoliopsida > Ericales > Ericaceae > Rhododendron > Rhododendron molle. The sequence continues at coordinate 28,870,895 of CM046391.1, forward strand.
CTTTAGAATAAAATGATCAAATAAGATCTTTGTATCGGTTCAAATGGATTGAAAATTGGACTACTTAATTTTTCATAGGCAGTTTATATATTAAAAAATATAGTTAAAAAATTAAATAGTTCAATTTTTAATCCGTTTGAAGCAGTGCGAAGATCTTATTTCTATGATCATTTTATCCTAAAGGGTCTTAATTAATTTTTGACTCTAGAACTCTCGTTAATTAGTCCTAAGAAAGTAGTAGAACTAAATATCTCTTAGGGTTAACTAACGAGAGTCCTAGAGCCAAGAATTAATTATGTTCTTTAGGATAAAATGATTAGAGAAATAAAATTTTCGCACCAATTCAAACAAATTGAAAATTAGAGCACTTAATTTTGTCATTTTTACAGATTATGTGACATGCACATGTCCCTTTGATGATTTTTTGGATCCCAGACTAACGACAGGCTTTATGCGTTAGGAATTGAAAGATAAAGAGGGTAGGTTATAGCATTCTATAGTAGGAGCGGATAAAATGAAACATATGTATAAATAAAGGGGGCGACAAGTAATTAACCCCAGTCAAAATCCTCCCCCCACCTTTCTAGCTACACCGTAGAGCATTCGATTCCGTCCAACCGTCGTCACTCGTGGCTCATAACACAACACAACTACCAGTCAGTCCCAAAGGCACTTCGAAACGACTGATTGGTGAATTTTTTTTTCAGTTACTCGAATCCCTTCTTCCCTTTATCCCCCCCAACACCCCCTTCTTCAATGGATTCCTCGCATCCAAAAACTATAATCAATCCACTTCTACAGCTACATTACACCTCATCTACAGATAGGGTTAGGGTTTTTGCAACCAAATCCCCCCCTCCTCTCTCTCTCTCTCTCTCATCTCCAGATGGAAGAACCAGATCGGAATTTCTCGGCCGAAGCTTCTTCTTCGTCGAGTAGGGAGTATTCCGGTCGTGCTACGGCGTCGTCTTCCTCTTATCCGGTGGCGGAAGAGGCGGAGGAGGACCACGACTCGCAGTTCGTTCAGCCGCACGCGGGGGTTTCTTATCAAGTCGATTACGCAACGGCAGAAGACGAGGCGATATCGAGGTTTATCAGAGAGGATTCCTGGTCTTGCATCGTCGTTGTCCTCACCTTTTGGTTCTTTGGTTCGTCCTCTCGTCCTCATTTTCAATTTCCACAGCATCTAGAATCCTAGATGCATATATGTTATTCTAACCCAAGCGTTTGATCTCGTGGCCTGGTACTTGCAAACCCCTGGGCTGGGGCCACCAATTTTTTTTTTAGGTAATATATAAGTATCAAAAAGTTTCCAAGATTGACACATAGTATTTACTTGCCTCCACGGTCAGTGGTTCCTGCCTAGCATTCAAGTGAGCAAGGTTTGATTACCCAGTTCGTTTTTTTTCCTGAATTTGTCTCTTTGAGGCCTTTATTTCCCTTTCTTTCTCTATTTTCCTTCTCAATCCACAATTTTACGAAAGTCACACTACTCAATTACTTTCTTAGAAAGTTTGCATTTGACAAACACAATAATAATGTAGCAGTGATAAAAGAATTTGGAATGGAAAATGAAAAAAAAAAAAATGAGTGAGCTAACACGGTTTATCATTTTTTTTTTACACATACTATACTTAAAATGTGAAGCAAACTTTCTTCTTTTTTTCAAAACAAACTCTTACAATCATATCCTTTAATGTTTATTTTTATACAATTTTAGTTTTATTTTTTGTATTTTATTATTTTGGTAAAAAAACTCTTGTATTTTGTAGCTATCCAGAGTTGAAGTTTTATATAAACTTACTTTCGTAGTATCATGTCACAAGATAGATAGACTAAGTGGATTGGCAAAGATCTCAATCGAAAATGAGTTCTTGGATAAGTTAGTACGATGACTCAATTGAACAATTTACATGATTATATGCAATGATATGTTTTTTCTTGAATCAGATTGTGCTAATCATAAAACACTATAACCGGGTTATATTTTGATTGTGATTTTATTTATATAATTCAAGCTAAAAGTACAATGTAACCTTTATTTTTTTTTTTCCTGATTTGTATGTCATTTTTTTTTTTTTGACTTAGTAGTACGTGGGCAACCAAGTTGGGGTCGGGCTTGGGCAACCCAATCATCAGGGCCGGCCCTGGGTCTCAGGAGCTATCGATTCCTTTGGGGCCAATCAATAAGGGCTTTGTCACGACTTTAATTGGCCCCGCTAGTCGACGTTTGGTCCCCAACATTAGTTTGTGTGTAAGCTGGCCAAGATACTAAGTTGTAAATAGAAAAATATACATAGGTTCAATTGGAATGCTGTTGAGGGGCGGCTCTGAGCCGAGACGAGCAAGGCGGCGAACTTAAGCCCCCAAATTTTGGATCTATGATGCACCGAAACCGACACGGACACGGACACGGACACGGACACCGACACGGGGACACGGGAATTCTAAAAAAATGGGGACACGGACACGGCGGGGGACACGCCACGTGTATATTTATTTATTTAAATAAATATTTATATAAATAAATAAATATAGTTTGACACCCAGAATTTTTTAAAAAAATTACAATTTGGCCCCAAATTTTTTAAAAAAATTACAGTTTAACCCCCAATTTTTTTCAAAAATTACAGTTTGGCCCCTCAAAAATTACAGTTTAGTCCCTCAAAAATTACAGTTTGGCCCCTGCCGTGTCCCCATCAGTGTCCCCAGCCGTGTCCCCCCGTGTCCCCGCCGTGTCCCCGCCGTGTCCCCGTAAAAAATTTAAATTAAATTATGGGACACGCCACGTGGCGTGTCCCGTACGTGTCCCTGCCGTGTCCCCGCCGTGTCCCCGTGTCCCCGTGTCTGACACTCCGATACTTCGACCTCTAGAGGTGTCGGTGCTTCATAGTTTTGGATCAAAATTAGGGCCCCAGATAGATATAGTCAGATATGTAATATATATTTAATCTAGCACTTATATAACAAATAAGTTAGCTAGCCTAGTGGAAAAACTTAGTTTTTCTATCCAAGAGGTACATGGTTCAAGTCTTAGAGGCTTCGTTTTGTTCTTCCCCACATGAATATTTTTTTTCCCTCATAAGTTCGTCTTAGGCCCCTAGAATCTCAAAGCCAGCCCTGATGCTGTTTGTGCTGTTTAGCTTGAGTTGGTTTCAGACACTATTCGACTATGTGTTATCGTGTTTCTAAATTCACTGTCAATCACTTTGATTTTGTGCTGTTTATGTGGTGTTTCAATCTCTAAGTATGTCGATTCTAATCATACATATGGCATCGATATTTGGTGGAGGCTAGAGACCTTAGTTACACGTAGCGGGGGCAGGGGTGGGATCGGGGGCGGAGGCGGGGGAGCGTAGGATCATTGAAGCTCCTCTTTTGGGAGCGCCAGAGGAAGCGTTTAGGAATAATATAGAAAAATAAACATGAAATAGAAGAAAATGCTGTAATTCGTAATTCCTATCCATTGCAAATGTTGTCTTAGGGGATATAAATAATCTTTCTTTATTACTGGAGCAGATTTGGGTATATATTTTTCCTGTAACTTTTTGTTACTTCAAGTTTTCTCTTACTTGGTGTCTTTTACTTTTGTTTCTTTTGGGATTTATATGCCTAAGAGGTTCTATCTTAGTTGGGAGTGGGTTCTTTTCTTAATGGAAGCTAGGTTCGTAGGAGAATCTGACTTGGGAGCGCGGGAGCGAGGTTCTGAGGTGGATTCGCCACCTTGATAGGAGGTTCCTGCAACTAAGCTAGAGACGATAACTGGTCTTGCATTTTCGTCGTCCTTGCCTTTTGGTTCTTTTGTTCGTCCTCACATTTTGTTACATTACTTACAGACACGTGTTTGATTGAATTCTGAATGCCGATTGTGCTGTGTAGCTTGAGAATTTTATAGATTTGGTTAAATTCTGTCTTAAGTTCAGCTGCAATCACTTTGAGTTTTTATGCCGTTCACTTTAATTGTGTGCTGTTACCGGTGTCGGACACCGACACTCTCCGGACACTTGTCCGACACTTTAATCTGAAGTGTCCTATTCTTTTTTCCAATGTTTTTCGTTTGGACACTCTAGGGACACTTTCCGGATACTTGCAAAACAAGGCCGAGGTGTTAAGTGAAATTGTAGGCTCTGATTAAAACTTAGGGAAGTCTTATTTTTTGGGTGGCAGATGATGTTTTGTTGATTACAAAACACCCAAGTGATGGAATGCATTTTGTTGAAATACTTCATCAATGAAATGATCAATACGATTTAAGGTTTATATGGTGTCACGCGTTCGCAATTAAAACTTTATATATTTATTTTTATTTATGAAATAGTGTACAAATATTTTTAAAATCTGTCCCCCAACTTCTTGTGCCCTCCATTTTTTTGTTGTTGAAATTTACTTGTCTAGTGTTAGTGTTGTGTCATGTGTCCGTGTCTGTGCTACATGATATCGATACATGTTGTGATAAAGTCTTCTAGCTGTTCTCATCGTGACATTAGGAGAAACAAACAGTTTAGATTTGGTGTTATTTATGGTTTGGCCAGACATTTCACAAAAAGTGTGGAGCACTTCCATCATGGCCTTGCAAGTGGTAATCTTGTCTTGGCCAAAAAGAATGAGATCGTCAGCAAAAAAAATTTGGGTGAGAGGACAAGAGTTTTTCGAGACTTTTATACCTTTCCAGCATCCTTCCTCAACTTTGGTGTTAACTAAGGTGGAGAGTCTTTCCATGCAAATAACAAAAAGGTAGGGAGATAGAGGATCCCCTGTCAGAGTCCTCTCCCAGGGGACAACTCTTCAAGGGTTTCCCCGTTCCACAAAATTGTAGTCTTAACATTGGTAACACAACTCATTTTAAAGCAATCCAAGAGGAGTCAGAATTGGAATAGTTCACTTCAGAGTATCAAAGAGAAAATTCCACGAAACTTTATTATAGGCTTTTTCCAGGTCTATTTTGAAAATCATTCCTCCTTTTTTGCCTTCTTTTCTTTTTTTAATCTCAAAGTGTGAAGTATTTCCTGGGTGGTGATGATATTATCGTTGGTAGACCTACCTGGAATGGAACTACTTTGGCAAGGACTCATAATTTTATGGACAAAAGGTCTTATTCTGGCAACGATAATCTTCGTGATAATCTTGTAAGTCACATTGCATAGGCTAATAGGCCGAAACATTTTAATGTTTTCAGGATTCTCAGACTTAGGAATCAGAGCAATGAGGGTTTTATTGACCTCTTCTGGCACACCATTAGAGGCGAAACAACTTTGACAAACTGAAAAACCTCATCACCTACCACGTTTCAATACTTTTGATAGAAAATAACATGTATTCTGTCGGGTCCGCGGCCTTGTAGGGCTGGATTCCTTTAACGGTGCTCCATATCTCAGCATGAGATATAGGAGCACACAGTTTAGCGTTAATCTTCTCTAGACAGGGATGGGTGAGAAGTGATAGGTTGGCATTTGCCAGTGGTGCTGTTGTGTTCTGTGAAAAGTCCCATAAAGTAAGACTGGACCATATCAAAGATAATAACAGGGTTATCAATCCAGATATTATTAGATACTTTAAGCATTGTTATTTCCTCCTTCGAATGAGAGTAGTTAGGTGGAAGTATCTAGTATTTTTTTCCTAACGTTATCCATTTTGCTCTCAATTTTTGGAACCAAAAAGTTTCTTCTTGAGCTAGGATATTGTTATAATTTTCAAGAATTTGGAGGTTATGAATGAAATGTTTTACCTGTGATTTCTGGATACCCGCAATTCTGGTCAGCACCTATCTTTTCTTTCTGAAAATGTTTCCAAAAATATTTTTGTTCCAATCCAAAACACTTCTAGAAAAATTCTTGATATGGTCAATAAGATTATTAACACCACTCTCGAAGGAGGGATCCAGGATCCAAGCAGCCTCAAAACGAAAAGGGACTAATAGTATTATTAAAATGGCTTTTACCAAGAGCATGCACAATACAAGGTGAATGATCAGAATATGTACGAGGTAAATTTTGAACCATACCTTCGGGGAATAAAGATTGCCATTTCTCATTGCAGAGTGCTCTTGCCAGCCTTTTTTCCATGTTAGCCGGTCCTTGCTGACCATTTGTGCTGTGTTTGGTTTGGTTTTTGAAATGTTTTTTGAAAAATAGTAGGGGTAATAAGTGGAGAGAGGTAGAGAGAGAAATGTTGAAAGTAGGGGAAATCTAGGGAGAATCTAGGAGGAATTTTTTGAAAAATTCTTTTTGAAAACTAAAGAGAACAAGGCATTGATCATGTGAATTTAGGTCCAGTAGATCCCAAGTCAACTAGTTTTCATTTGTTGATGTGCTCCGCGAATTTCCTTCTCTGGCTACTGCTAGTATTGGGTGCAAAGGTTCTGCTTTCATCAACACTGGCTATGTCGTTTAGATCCCCTGCAACAAGCCACAGGTGATCCACAGACTCTGCTGTTTCCTCCAGATTATTCCGCAGGATAGCCTGGGTAGTTAGGGCTAGCGTATACAGTAGAAAGGGGCAAAGGGCCCATTCTTCAAATCCATCTTTCCTAATCTGATATGGATGGCTTGGGTTGTTACTAGAGTAGTGTTCACTGATACTTTAGTGGGATCCCAAAGTACCCAAATGACCCCTAGTCTACCAGTTGGATCTACATGGGTTGATGCCGTGAGACCAAGGGTTTTGAAAAACATTCGCATCGAACTCAGGCCAACTTTAGTCTCTAAGAGAGCCACCGCTTCGGGTTTGTTAAGACGGAATAAGTCACAGAAGTTACGCTTAAACTTCTCGTTCCCTGCTCCTCAACTGTTCCAAATCAGAATGTTAAAACAGTCCATTAAAAGGTTATTGTCTAAAGGGAAGTGGATAGGATTACCCAGTAGTTTGTGGATTCTACTGGTACGCTGGATACGTGTCCATGTCGGCTTTAGAGCCGCTTTGTGGTGCTCCATTCCTTCCGGAAAGGCATCACTCAGAGCTGCCATTAAATTGCACTGTCTTAGAGTCAGAGCTGCCAGGTTTTGCAACGGTCGAAACAGAGTCTCCGTTGGTCAGTATGGCTGCTGGCGTGCTATTGCAATGTCCCTCCGGTGACCTACTCTGCCACATGAGAAACAAATTAGGTGAACTTGTTCATATTCAATCAGGTAATCAAACTTTCCTACAGTGATTGATGGCAGGAGGGGTTGGCTTAAATCAGGGACGGACCCACACGGGGTCCTGTACATGCCCCCACTCGATTTTGTAAAATTATAGTAATATGATTAAATATTATTCAATAAATTTATGATAGCGTTCCAATAAAATTGCTTTAGATTTTCTTTTTGAGAATATTTGTTTGATCTATTTCATAGAGTACTAAATTTTTACATAATTTTTTGTGTGAGCACACCCTTTGCTGTTGATTATAATATGAAATAACATATATATAGTCTCCAAATTGTTATTTACCGGCAAAATATGTGTTAATTAACAAATTATAAACATACGGTTTACAGTTTACTAATTTGTGTGCCCCCACTAATGCAAACCTCTAAATCCGTCCCTGGCTTAAATCCATTTCAACGCAAATCCGGGTGTATCTTCCTCTGACTGATTACCCAGCGTCTTGGCGAATGTGATTAAGCTTTCCTCATCATAGTATTTGACCGGGAGAAGGGGGAAATAAACCCACACTGCGGTTTTGATTGCAACAGTCATCTCCACTTTAAAGTTGCTATGCCATTTACGGAGCATTAGGTAGGGATCTTGGATAATCCAAGGACCTCTGGTGTGGACCCTGAGATAATCCGTTCTCGATTTGAATCAGATTAGATAGAAGCCTAGTCCTACATCTACTGAAACAATTGACGCTTCCAAGTTCCACAGCTTGTGAATTAATTTGATGCTGTTTTGTTTCTCATGCCGTTGCAATGACTTTGATTTTGGGGTACATGGCTAGGGATGGCAATGAGGTGGATTGGGGCTGATATGGTGAATTCCGTACCCAATGCCTGAAACCAAAACTCTACCGGAATCCACCCCAATAACTGAATGGGAGAGGAGACGTTTTCCATACCCGAACCAAACACCCGGACCGAAGGGGTAACCGAACTTTGAGCAAATTCCAGAAAAAGCAAGGTACAGATTTTGAACAAGAGATGTCGGTGATTCTTGATCTGGCCAGTGCAAATCTTCTGGTTACTATGGAAAGATCATCAGATGATAGATTTAGATTAATAGCAGGAAGCAAAAATTCTAGCTTAAGCCAATCTATGACAGAAGGAAGCCATTTTAAATATTGAAAAAATCATGATAAACAGTTAAAGGCCGAGGCGATGTAAATGGATGACCGAACCTCTTAGGTGGTGAAGAATTTAATCGGAGAGAGTACATAGCTGATTGTGAACAGAGAGAGGAAACGAGAGAGACTGGAGAGGGAATGTGTGTTGAAGTGTGAACTGTGAACCCTAGGCACACACATACTGTTATACTTATATATAGGGTACTTTGGTAATTTTATTATTTCGGTTCAGTTCGGGTAACAGTTAAACCATAACAGAACTGATACCCGTTCAGTTATCCAAGGCCGGGGAAAATTTTGGTTATGGTTCGGGGAAAAACATCGGTTACAGGTCGGGTACCCATCAGTTTGGTCTAGATTGCCATCCCTATACATGGCTCTTTGAATCTAGTAAGTTGGCCCAAATGTCTCCCTTGTAGATACATGTTTCACTAAAATGAGTTTTTAATACTGATTGTGCTGTTTAGCTTGAGAATTTATAAATTTGATTAAATTCGGCGTTATTTTTGTGTTTCTCATTTCAGTTTCAGTGACATTGATTTTGGGGGTATACGGTTCAGTGAATCTACAACTTGGCCCTAATAGCTCAGTTCTCATTACTCCGAATCCACTATTTGTGGAGTATATAAAGGTAACAAGACGACACTCCTGAGCCTTCAGCCGTGCATTTCTCTCTTTCGCAGTTGTTTTCGGGGTTGGTAGTGAATTTTGGTTGCTTCTTCCAGGTAGAGCAATTAGATGAGGCAAATATTGGGCCTACTCTATATGGACTTTACGAGGATCCACCTTGCGATGTTGTAACTACTTGGTCTCAAACTCGCAGAACCTCTCTCCCAGCCGGTCTTCACAAGGCATGTCATTTCGTTTTGTCTTAGGACATGTATATAAAATTCAAGGTAATGGTGCTACAATGAACTATTCTCTTTTTGCTACAGGAATGGATATACGTATTAAATGAAGGTTCTCAAATAAATATTTCGTACAGTGTGAACTCCACAAGTTTATCTTCTCTAATTCTTATAATTGCCCAAGGTACTGGAAAATCTTCATGGAGCTATTACCTTTTGTACTTTCCGTCATTGCTACAAACATCAATTATCTTCTCGAGGGCATATATAGAAGCTACAAGACTGTGTTAATCCTATCATTTACTTAAACCTTACACGTGAGTCCAACTTTTAGTGGATTTTGCTATGGTGTTTGGAGATTCACATGCTTATGTGTTTTAATGGCCTCGTTGTCCTTATTATCGACTTGCAGGCGCTGCATGTTGCTGCCTCTTCCCCCAACCGCGCCCCCCATCCCCAACCACCCCCATTAGAAGATACAAAAACAATTTCCTTTTGTTGCTCTTCTATTTTGCCAAAAAAACCAACAATACTTGGTATCTTTCCTCTACTGGTGCAGAGAACTTGGTAGTAGCTGTCTTCATATTTATTTGCTGTGTCAATATGATTTTGAAGCCTGAATCATTGCAGGGAGTGAAGGCTTTGCTCAATGGCTTGAGGACCCATCGTATCCCAATACCACCTTATCATGGAGCATTATTCATGGTGATACAGAAATGTGGAAAAAGAAAATAGAAAAAAGTGTGCAACTGTTTAGACTCTGTGCTAACTGGCTTACTACTTTACAGGAAGTGGTGTAATCCAGCAGGACATTTCGTGGTCTTCCAGTTACTATGTTGCAGTGGGTAACATGAACTCGGAGGAAGTCGAGGTATATACAAACTCATATACTCCCTCTGTCCCTATTTAATTGTCCACTATGTTTTTGCATGCATTTTTAACGGCTTATATCTCTCAAAGTATATTATGTTTTATATTTTTGAAATCAGTCTTATAGAAAAAATTCAAATCTATCAAACAAGGTCCATATTTCATATTTTTAGCAATATACATCGAGAGATATAAGTCGTTGAAAATGCACGCAAAACCGTAGTGGACAATTAAATAGGAACGGAGGGAGTATTATCCCATTGACTGTGTTTATATTAGGCTCTAGATTATCTGCTGCGAAATTGTTCAACAGATATGGTTCTATTGCTTCTTGTTTTTCCATCTTAAGAAATTAACTGTCCTTGAAAATCTCGTTCCTTGGTTTTGAATAGTGATTGAGGTGTTCAGGAGAGGAGCAGAGTAGCTGAGTAGGTAGATGGAGTAACACTTCAATTTCTTGTTAGTGTATGTAGTGGATTTGCTGTGGAAGTTTTGCTGACTATTGAATGTTCCAAGAGCCTAATGTTCCATCTAGGTCACTAGATCAAGATGCATGTTAATTCAAAGAACAGGATATAGAGAATGACTAAGATATTTTGAGCTGACTAAAATTTGACAACGAGGTTTATTTGTCTACTGTCTGTTTAGTAGTCCAGGTCTATGAGCCAATACACTAGTTTCAAGTCTATTCTGGAACGATAGGCCTTGGCATAGCAGTCACTCCATGAGGGAGGCTAGAGAGAACATATTAGTAGTAGAAAAAGAGGAGGGCGTTGGACCACTGGTGTTGTGAACTTTGACCCAGTCGACGCTCCTTTCAGTTTTGATGATCAGAGGATTTGGTGTGCATCCTACTTCTTGTGTGGGGTTTGTACATAGCTTTCTTCACTGGGGGATTTAGGGAAAGTGCTTGTGATTCAAAGTAAAAGTAAATTGAAAATTTCATACATATAATCAAACTATGATGCAGGGATTGGGAATAGTAAGGAAGGTGCCTGCATTCCTGCTGTCAAAGTCCTTTCGGTACTGGTAGTCCTACCAGAGTGCTTGGACTAAATTCTATGTTATGCCGTTGTTAAGGCTTTACAGATGGTCTAGGGTGCTGTCGCCAATCTCTATTTGTTTACCTGTTGTCACCTTTGGGTCATTACCATGAAATAGCAATGAGTTATTAGGGGTTACGGCCTTGCCATCGTGAGAAGGAAACTTTTTATGGGGAAAGATGATGATAGTAGGAACTTGGAAGCTAAAATATGATTTTAGTACTGTTGGTAACAGAATGCTCTATTCTGTCCAGTGTCCACCCAATTCTGTTTGATCTAACAAGAAGTCCTTATCTTTAATTGAATAACGGAGAAGAGTCTGATTATCGACTCTTGAAGTCGAGATATCAAGAATTTATGCTTATTGAAAGAAAAAGACCAAGCACTTATAATTCTTGATTATCAACTCTTGAATATACTACTACTTTTTACTTTCTGGCAAATTATGATATCAAGCAGTTAAGCTTATAAAAAAACAAACAAAAGGAAGATCAACTGCTTATATTTCTTGATTATGGTAGCTAATCATTTTATATTGCTGATGTGATGTGAAAGGGCATTCTGATTCACTTAGTGGGCGTCCACTAGAGAAACACCTCTACCTGAATTTTCACCTGCAACAGGAAAGAATCAAGCTAGACACTTAGAAAGGAGTTCATTTGCTAGTTCCATCCCTCCCCCGCTAAGTACACCATTGTCTGCTCATCTTTGTAGTCTGGAAAGCTGCAACCATTCAACTTATTTGACGGAATGCATTATAGAACTTGACAAAGCATGTTGAGTTAACACCCATGGGATATAAAATCAGATCCTCATCAATTTGAATTGCAATTATCAGCTGTGACTCTTTCCAAAACACGCAGTTGAAGGCAACAGTTTACTTGATATATCAATCTATCTGCTTATTTGCATTGTTATTTGTTCGCATTGAACTTCCCCCTTTTTGGTCATTGCAGAAGTTTAATATATTGAAAAAATGGAAAATGAAAGCAACTCCCTTGATGGTGTGTTTTATTAAGTTCAACACCTTATGATGGCCACATTGTGTCATTGGCGTATTCAGTTACAGGACCATGCTTGTCAATTTAGAATTTTTTTTGCCTATTAATTTTTTTTGATAGGCATTTTTGCCTTCTAATTAGTCTGTTAGAGTATGTCGTATGTGTTTATTGGAAGCCAATCGTTCAACAATCGTGGCAGCCACAAGGTTTGAAGAAGGAATATAAAGTGTTTTCACTCTATCTACAAGTATTTCTTAATTGCCTCTGAAGACGTAGATGCGGAGTTTCTTTCTTCTTTGAGCGAATCTCGTATTACTGTTCGTGACTCATTGTTTTGAACTGTTTCAAGCAGGTGCAATTAAACCTCACAGTGACGTCTCTCCTGTATAATACGACTAGCGCGTATTACAATTGTGCTGTGGCTCAAGGTGCATGCAGTTTGAAAATGTTTTTCCCCAATGGAAATTCTGCTGTCTTAACTTCTCCAGGTCCAGAACAGGTAGGTCTGTAGTTTCCGCTTGTCTGTTTCCCAAGGTTTGGAGTATCTATTAAAATTTACATCCTTACAAATCATAAATGAACAAGAGGGCACTTCTCCTTTACTTCAGATTAAGCCACACTTCTGTCCAGAGTGTCTGGAAAGCTTTTTTCTTAAATGATGTCTAGATTTATATTGATTGGTTTTAAACTCAGTTCCTGCTGACTACTGAAGTCACGCCAGCTATGGGAGGTATCACATCAAATTGATACCTTGACTGCTAGGGGGAAACACAAGGACAATAGCATTTTCGAGTTAAAATAGCATCATCCCACCCATGGTTTTAAATTGCAGTATTGGTCAGCGTTAACGGTTGCGGTCACGAGTAATGGATATCGGGAGTATCAGTAAATGTGTAACAGTTGCGTTTTAAGCACGAAATTGAATTATTTTTTCCTTCATTCTAATGAGAGGTTGGTTCTCAAAATATTGTTTTATCATGTGAAGGCATCTCAAAAAGTTACAAAGAATACATTGTAGGATCACATGAAGGTCTGAGAATGGGGAAAAAATAGAAGAAAAGTTGTTCTCAGTATTCTGTAGGCATAGCGGTCCCGGAACGTTCCTGTAACGGGGTGTAACGGCCGTAACGATGCGTAACGACTGTAACGACCGATACGCCCTTGAATTTTTGTAACGCCGTTATTTTCACCCGTAATGGTATAGGGCCTTCAATAACCCATTACGTAATGGCCATTACAATACATGACGGCTGTTTTTTAAAATCCTCCCACCCTTTTCTGTGGAGTACTATCCTAAATTTTATTCAAGTTCTTTATCTCAAGTTCAAAATGTTGATAATAAGAAGAATCATTTTGGTTCCCTCAGGCTACAACTAGTCAGATGTGGTGTGTTAAACTGTCCTATGGGCCTCGATGGATCACATATATTGTTGGCATAGGTAAGAATTTCTCTTTCTTTTATTAAAAAATAAATAAATTACAATCTTCCTTAGTTTTCTTAAGTTTGCTATGTGTAGGTGGAATGACCATCCTCATGTTATTGGGCTTCCACTTTTTGAACAATTTCCAATGTTCCCGTGAAGAAAGAACCAGTTTTCAATTTGGAGAGATGACATCAGAGAGAGCCCCTCTTCTTTCACAAAAAGATGATGATTTGTCAAGTTGGGGTTCATCTTATGATTCTGTCTCACAAGGTGATGAAGATCTTGAAGATGTGATGGCAGCAGATTCACTCGAGGGTAAGCCACTAAAAGATGGTGAATACAATAACAATATCCGGCGTCTATGTGCAATTTGCTTTGATGCTCCTAGGGACTGCTTCTTCCTTCCATGTGGGCACTGTGTGGCTTGTTTTGCATGTGGTACAAGGTATCTGCTTTTCTCGCTAATCTTTATAATGCTCCTTTTACCATATTTTAGTTCACACGTGATAGTCAAGCTGCTTTGTGACATTCTGAAATTGGATCTATTGGGACACTATCTGGGGTAGTTTACTCAATAGATAGACTTGGCAGATATTGGGGGGTAAATGGAATTATACAACAAGATGGCTTGTGGAAAAGCATGTTCTTATAATAAACAAAAATATTAAGATACTGGCGCAAGAACGATTTTTCTCATGCTATGTTGCCAATCAATTTGTTTTTAGTCCTTCCTATTTAACCAAATCTACTCCAGCTAAAAATGCTTGTTTTAGGTTGGATTTCCTTTCCTCCATACTGTTTATGGGATATTAAGGCCATTAAGGCTGTTTTCTGGGTCATGGCTTTGTACAGAGGAAAAAAGGCACAGAAAAAGATAGAAAAAGGAATTCCAGTAGCAGCTAAAATTTTCTCTTTTCTTCGGATTAGGACAATGGTGCATATTCGACCAAAAGACAGTAAAGAAAAAAACCTATCCATTCATTTCTTAAGCCTTAAAACATTAATTTGTGCAAGTAACCCTATTTCCCTTTGGCCTTTCCTTTTCTTTTTTTCACTTGACAATCCAAGTTCCAAACTAGGCTAGGGGTGCATGACAAGATTCATGAACATACCTCCAAGTTCCATTGAAAAGTTCGAACTTGATTCAGTTTTTGATTGGCGCAATCAAAGTAATCACGGACAAATGATGACGTGATTTCGAATTGTTTATGTTCTAGAATTAAGTAAAATTAGAAGGTGCTAGAGTCTAGTGACTCATGAATCATGGTGATTTAAATGGCTTAAATTGGCACCCTCCAAATTGCAATTAAATTGCACCGAGCATTTCATAACCTTGGGAAGTTGCTCCATTGGTACCTTCACTAGGTCCAACAGGAAAATGACAAATTTTGATTTGCAGGATTGCAGAGTTAGCAGGTACTTGCCCTATCTGTCGTAGGAACATGAAGAAGGTGAGGAGGATATTTACAGTTTGAGCAAAAGCACAGAATTTTCCATGACCACTGTTTGGTTCCGATGACGATTGATTAATGTCTCTCGTGCTGGTAATATTAGGATTGATCAACTAGTGACAGAAACATTATTGAAAATTGAGGGCCAAGGCATTCTATTTTTTGTTCCTGCTGGCCAAGGCGTTATATATGTTACTACAGTTTGGTACAGGAAAGGATATTCCATACTTCCCCTATATACATCAAGTGCTTGAACTCATCTATTTCAATTCTTTGTTGTAATTTCTAGATCAACCGTTCTGGTGGTTTTGACTAGCAAGATAATGGTGATGTACGTCTTCCTTAATTGACTCGAGAGCTTGTCTAAAATTGCAGATTCTCTTAATTAGGGTAACGGTTTATATTTGTGATCTGATGTTTGCACTCCCCTTTTGTTCTTATTTTCCTTGCTTAAATTGTTGAGACTAATTAAATTAAAGGTTTGTTTTGTTATTTCACATAGGTAAGAGAAAAAAACAAGGTACAAATGGACAAAAGGGATGTGAGAATCAATTGCTCTTAACTGACTTCTCTTTATTTGGCTGTTGTTGTGCATTGTTTTGCGTAAAATTGCACCGATAGTTGTTTTGATTTCTACCCTTTTGGTAATTAGTTGATCTATTTTCACTCGAGGATGTAATGTTTTTGTTCATTTATTGAAGTTATTTCATCTTATTGAAAATTTTGTACGAAGAAATTCTCTTACTCTCTCCGTCTCTTATTTAGAGTCCAATATTCCATTTTGAACTGTTCTTTAATAAGTGTCTATTTTGTAAAGTTAGTGAATAAAAGTTAGTGTATTGTCTATTTTGACCTTAAAAGTAAATTTCATTTTGAAAAGTGAGTAAAAGTATAATGATGATGGGTAAATAGGAAAAGCAGAGAAAAAAGTTGGTATGAAAAGTATAATGATGATGTCTTTTTAATAAGTTAGAGTTACGAAGCAGAATACTTAAAAATGGACGGAGGGAGTATTTTTTAGAGTACACAATTCTTTGCCAATGTCAGCAATTTTTCCACAAAGAGACTCGGAGAATTTAGACTTTTCCTAGCAGCTTGAACCTAAAGCAACATCTCCTCTGTCCTTTGGCACTTAAAAAAGATACACAAACGTGAGCCACTCTTACATGGACAAGCCTGCCTTCATAAAAAGATGTCTAAGGAACTATTGCAAACCGTTACGTACACTATACCAATTGAATGGAATTGCAAACCCTTGGGACCTAAAGGCCAAGCGTTTTACCTGAAAAGCCTCCAGTCGAATGGTTTTTCCTAGCAGTAGCTCTTGGCACCTAAAGGCGCATCTCCTCTGCCCGTTGGTACCAAAAATAAATACACAAACGCGATGGTAATCACAAATCAGTTTACATGGACAAGCCTTCATAAAAGATGACAAGTAACTATTCCCAAACCCTTTCTGTGTCCACTATACAAAATCGAATGGAATTGCAAAAGAATTGAACATTTTTACATACACATGCAACGGATATCTCAGCAAATGCAGCTGTTGCTCTTGAAGGGAGATCAATAAATAGTATAATTTCGGACAACGGCACCCATATTAATCACGATAACAACGCATCACTACTTTCCATTTAAGTGCCATGACTGTACCTTCTCCTGTGCTAAAGAAAAAACACCCTAAATTCACAACTCACAATTTGTAATCTTCACCTAACACAATCAGGCTGGACGCAGGAATTCCGTGCATTTGAAACCACTCAGGCATGTTGAACTTTTCATAGAGTACAGGCCTCACATCCTTCTGTAGAGAAAGGTGCTGGAGGAGAGGAAGAATGACCTCCAAGAGCTACATATGAGTACCATACCAGAAAATTGCCAAATAAGATGGGATAATAATACAATAGAGAATCAAGAATCATTTGATTTCAGTGCAATAAATAACCGCATTACCTGTTCATCATAGGGGTGTTCGGCAGAGAATGAGATGCATGGTAGTCCATTTAGTGGTTGTAATAAGAAACTGAACGGATTGTTGTCAACAAGAACTACTCGACACAAATCCTTAGACAAAAAAGACAGATCCTTGACATGTTCTCGAAATTCCCTGTGATTTACAAATTTCATAATACTAACAAATCAACTTGATACAAAAATAAAAAAATTACACACATTTTCGTTCCTTGTACGGGTGAGAGGGCTAGATTGGTTACGGACCTAACCCTTGGCATTAAATGCACAAAGTTGCTCTCCTCTGATTCAAAACACAAAATGCTCAAGGTTAGCAGATAACAACTTTACCGAAGCATGAAATGTGTTATCAATCATGCCTACGGCATTCAGTAGCTTGGTTAGCCTAAGGTAGAATCTAGACAGAGCCCAACTTCACCCAATTAGGAACCCATTATCAATCATGCCCCAGGTCTTCAATGGCTTGGTTTGAGCCTTTTAGTACATAAGAGCCCAAAAGCCTATAGAAAGGTAATTACAGCATCTGTAAAGTACGCATTAATAATTTATTCTGAAAAAATGGTCTTCTATGCATTCTATTACTAGAGCTTTCTTTATCTTGTTTAATGTCCAATTCTCAAGGAAGAAACCTCATAGTCACAATTGTGTCATAGAACCCCTTCTGTCTCTTTCTTGAGACTTCTGTATTCAGGGAAAGCCCTTGGGAGAGAAATTATTTGAATCAGAGGAAAGAGCTTCATCCATTAACTTTGAATCTGTTTTACCTCCTCTGTTAGCCACTTGCTTTCTCCCTAACTTTCCTCATTGTAATTGTCACTGACCCTATCTTCGCTCGTGTCAAATTTTTAAACGACTACATACCTTCTACAACTAAATGTGTGGAAACATAAAATCCACTTAAGGTGGGTTTATTCATGATGTTATATGCCACGTAGATAAAGAAGCCAAAAAAGAGGTCTTAGTGAACCATAACTTCAATGAAATCAGAAAATATAACGTCGTCACTCTGAGTGAAGGCTTTAAAAGATGGTCTCCAATCAACCGAAAAGAAAGGCCTCTGCACCATTTTACTGTGCAAATTCATTAGTGGGATAAAAAGCTTCCACTCTGAGTCGAAGCTTTCTAAGTTATATAAATAGCCTTTATCAAGTACTCCACACAACAGAAATCTCAGTATTTTAAACTGGTTCCTTTTTTTTTTTTTTTCCCTCTTTTACTAAAACCTCTGTTATTACTGTAGAGGCTTTTAAATCCTCCAGGAGATGGTAGCTTTTACATTTGCGAAACATCAAAGCTTCTACTTAGATGGAGGCCTGCAAAGCCTCAAACCAAAATGGAGGCTTTACATCCATTTGTTTTTTCCCCTCTGATTGTGCATGTGTGGCAAAACCAACCCAATACTGGAAATAGTTTACAGTCAACAGTAATATGGAATTTTTTTTCCAAAGACAACAATTTGTGGTCAGATACTCACTTTCTTGCATAAGATGTGGATATGATGCAGCTGATACTAGTCCTAGTTAGTGTTCGAAGGCAGGATGATATTTAACTAAAAAAAACTGTCTCCCAATATGTACAGGTGTACAGACTCATGCATATGATTTACAAGTAACGGAAGTTTCGTACTACTTAATAGACTTAATATGCACCTGCACAATTGTACGGAATTATAATATGACATCAATAGCCCATTCATTTTCAAGGATTGTATCGTTGAATGCAATGGTTGTTAAAGACATAGCATAATTACTAGTATTAGCTCTTAGGATGCAGCCAATAACTGCCAAGTGCTAGGAATACTTACGTGCTAACAGTTGAAGGCCGATAAAATCTAAGGCAAAACTGATTATCCACATCTATTAGGTCAACGAGTGGTCTAGCGTAGTCTGTGCGGCTCACGAAGAGAACAAGTAACAAAAGGTTAGGGAGTTTGGAGATGCCAATGGGTCCCCCAAACCCAATGGAACCAAACAAAAGGAGGGGCACATTAAGTTGGGTAAACGCACCTTCAAGACCAGCAGTAAACAGAACGACGTCAGCAAATTCACCTATTTGCTTTAAGAACTTGTGCAAACCAGGTCGCTTGAAGACTGTCACATAACTGACCTTAGGTTTTCCTTGGAATTCCTTCATAAATGGCATTTTGAAAACTGCATTTTAGATAAAATTACACATGATAACTGGTCTTGGAACTAGAAGAGGGAGGAGAAGGGTGGAAATGAGAGTGATCAAAAGACTGACCAACCTTCTCTGAAGATACACATTTCAATTCAAACCACTCCAGTCCAGCTGCAATTGCAGTACTACGAATACCAGCAGGCAAGCTAGACGTTTCATAGGCACATACTAGAGTCTCATCTAAGTCAAGAACCACCTGCACGAGGACAAACATGTGGCTTTATCTTTTTCTCCTTTTGGCTTGTCTTTTTGTGGGTCCAAGGGCAAAGTTAAAGTTTGAATTTTAGCGGAAGTTTTTTCTTCCTAAAGAGGAAAGAGAGATTTGTTTCTCAACGATGTGATATATACTCTAGGCTTACCCCAGTTAGATTTCAGGGAACACACCAAATGAACTTAAGGTGAATGCAGTGCTAAATTTAGCATAAAGTCTGGCACATATATCCTTTTAGTGACTAAAGTTGGGTTCTGTACCTAATGCATAACGCACGAAACAGAACTGTTGCATAGAACAGACTGGCAAATGTGTAGGTACCATCAACTTCAAGGGGTTATCATCTATTTTTTTTTTTTTTTTGAACAGCAGAAAATATTTTATTAACTCAAGAAACATAAGAAGTGTTACAGAGATTAAATGGATTTGGAGAAAAATGGTATCACAACGAGGAAGAAGCATCACAACAACGTTGGCACCCAACCACTCGACAATCATATGCCTCACCAAATCCAAAATGTAAATGGTTGGAAAGGTTCCAACCAAACTACACAGAAACAAAGCTCCCTAGGACAGGCCCTAGAGAGAATAACCGTAACACAGACAGAGATATTGTAGGAGGGCCTTGAACTTGTAGTTCAGTCATACAGACACAAGGAAAGGCACAAGATTGTGGTCGATGGATACCTTAGTTTTCAAAACAATTACCTCACTTCATGGAAGAGAAGCAACCGACCAAGTTCTTTTCCATCGCTCTTTCCCCAGAATCTTGTTAAAGAGGAAGTTTTCTGTGACATTAACTCTTCATTTTCTTGTAGTAAGAGGAAACTGTGTAACCCCACATCAAGCATTTCAAAACCCTTGTGTCCCAACTTGGGTCTATGGGCTCTAGCATGTCACATTTCCAGGTTTAGGCCTTGAGTGCTAATGACAGTGCAAGTTAGCATTGCCATTACACTTTTCATTTCAAAGAGATCAGAAGGGTGAGAGCCACAAAAACAACAAAAATGCATCATGAGTCAAGACATGAGAAACCCATAATTTCCTGAAGCTTGAAAGATACACAGCTTTTTCTGATTGATTCGTTATTCTCTACACTCTTTACACTGAACGTCAACCCTATCTGGAATGACTTAAAAACACTACAAGCATCTAAGAACACAACAACCTCCGTGAACAGAGCATACGATTTTTCAGAAATTTGAGTGTGATAAATGGAGTCATTACTCTCCAATGCGTGTAAGCAGTTTCCTTGAAGTTTGGTCACTCCTACAGAAAAAGCCTTCAAGCCAAGTGGTAGAAACACATCCACATAAACAGCAGAACAGACATAAGCAATTGTCATTATTCAAATAAATGTCAAAAGTCCATAGCATCCCCCCCACACGTGCTTGTTTTTTATTATCTTTGTTTACTGCAGAAAATCTTCTCTGATTGTGTAGAAGCACAGCCATAGATATGGCAGAACAGACAGAAAAGCAATTGCCATTTGTCAATGAGCAAATAAAAAGATCAAAAGTCCATAGCATCCCCACACGTGCTTGTTATTATTTTCATTGTTTACTTAAGAAAATATCCCTGGGCTTCATATTCATACGAAGTCCTCATAAATTATTAGGCTTTTCCACCGAAAGTTATGCTGTTATTTTGCAGCATTTCGAAGTCAAAACTTAGATGATTAAAGAGTACTTACGTGCTAATGATGGAACTCCAAACAGAACAAGAGTTTCGTCATCATCCACACAAAACTCGAGTTTCATCTCATCCTATGTAATTAGGTAAGGTTTTAAGGCCACTACCCACCATTGTCATATGCCAAGGAAAGACTTCAACAACAATGAATTGAAAATGAAGGGATATTACAATACCACTAGCAAGTCCAAGTAGACACTATATTATTAGTCCCTCAGGTTGATACAATCATACAACTCATAGAAAGAAGTTGATTACAGATGGAAGGTACGACGTACAACCTAGTAACCTACATATACACTATTGACTCCAATTTCACAACTTGTACAAGATTTTCCGATGTCGGACCGTTTTTCTACCATTTCTCCTAAAACCAATTGATGTTAGGGAGAGTCTTTTATGGCATTCGACATCTCACCCACAAGTATGTTTTTAGAGCGGTCGCAAGGAGTGGCATTGTGTATCCAAATCCATGAGGACATTCCGGGCCCAACAATTCCTCCCTCACGATGACGCTCCCGTGACTCGAACCCATGACTTTTTGGCTCTGATACCACTTGTCGGACTACTTTTCCACCATCTCTACAAAAAACCAATTGGTGTTAGGTAGGGCTTCAATTATGTCTTTTATGGCATTCGACATCACACTCACAAGTCTGTTTTTAGAGCGGTCGCAGAGATTGACATTATACAACCAAATCCATAGGGGCTCCGGGCCCAACATCCAATACCCAGTGGATTCTGTAATTTCAAAATCACCAACTAAACTAAGTAATTCACCACCGATATGCAATATGCTGCTGCTTGCACTAACACGGTCCATTAGAACATAGCGCATGCAATAATTCAAAATTTGATATTCGTATTCCACAACATATGTTAACAATAGTTACACTATCAGTACTCAAAATGAATGAAGGCCCTTAACATCAAATCTGCACTAGGTAGTAAGTAAGCTTACTCCCACGTGGTTTCGCAACTAGGAGGACATCGCTTCAAGTCTCCCAAGCGGTGTTTAGGGTGATGTTAGGAAAATCATGCCCTCAATGAGCCTGGAGTCAGGCTATGATTCAAAGACATCTTGTTGGAGTGGGTTGCTACCCCTCATTGACGGGCTGTCTAGGTACCACCTCTTCTCATGTGAAGATTCCTCATGTGACGCAAAACAGGACCCACAACGATCGTATTTTTTACGACCCATGCCGTTCATTTTAGACTTAATGTGCAAACCATCAATGCAAACACCAGATCGATCCGACGGACATTGGTAATGGCCTCGTCTAATCACATTTGACAGTCCTTTAGGCTTTAGACAAATACGATTAGTTCACACGGATTCTGTTGTCTGATCAACCTGACTTTTTCTATAAATGACGCAAGTGTGGAAACCTGCAAAATGAACCGTTTAGATTGGATCACAAGAGGAATCGGTCACATGAGAGGATCTTGATTCCTTTTGGTCATGCTCAGGGAGGATCGCCATGTAATAATCGCCCTCTCAAAAATTTTATTCCAGAATATTCAAAATTTCAAACAATTTGAAGAACATCAATGCTCATTGACGTAATTCATACTAATTCACAAACATCAACACTGAATTACTTGAACCCACAGTTATTGAAGACAATCTGCGAACCTCATACTTATTTGAGATTACTATTTCCATTTAAGTAAATACAAAATACAAATCCAACGTGGACCCACAAAAACCTGAATTTAAGTTTTTAAGATTTTGACAGAGACAGAGTAGGACCTTTAACGTGGAACAAACACCACTCAATTCACAAAGTTTCATAATTGGGAGTCATAAAAGCTTCAAAAATTTTCCAAAATCGTACCGTTAATTTCTCGATGGCTCGACCACCGCCGTTAGTGGTGGTGTAGGCATCAGCAGGGGTGGTGGGAACCACGGAAGAAGGCGGCGGCGACTCAAGCTCGACGAGGGGCAAGGGCTTGAAGGAGAGGGAAGAAGAGGAGAGAAGGGTGTGGCGGAGACCTATGGAGGAGAGAAGCTGAGCCATGGAAGGGGAGAAGGTGAGGATCTGGAGGACGATTTGGGAGAGAAATACCAGCCAATTCACGAGAGCTCTCCATAGTTGCAGTGACCACGGCGCGTATATTTCTGCCTGCGCCAGCGGATGTGCCATTTGGAGAGAGAGAGACAGAGAGAGAATTTGAAGAGTTTCTCTACGGAGAAGAATGGGAAAAAAATGAATCAATGATCGGGCAGCCGGCTCCCATGCCCCAAACTGGTTTTGGGGCATCATGCCCCACTTTTTTTTTAGACCGTTGGATTTTTTGATTTAATCTCAACCCTTGATCCATTCCCCTTCTCTCTCCTCTTAACCTTCTAAACCGGTTAAAATCCTCTCACTCACTCTCTCTCTATCTTCTGCTCTCTTCTCACGCCCCACACCAGAGCAGGAGCCATGACTCTCTCCTCCTCCAGTTCTCCACCATAGTCGTCCCTCCACTCCTCCACAGCATTCTCGGACGCTCCTCAACAACATCACTCGAGGTACGTACCTGCCCTCTCCCTCTGTCTCGCCAAAACACACACACACAATATGGGTTCCGACACACACAGTGTGGGTTCCGAGAAAACAAAAAATGGGGGAAAATGGGGGAAGATTTAGGATTTTGTGAAAATAGAAACTTTTGGGGCATTCTCATCAAACCTGATATGAAATGCTTCACCACCAGACTTTCGAGAGGAATAGAAAACCGAACCCTCCTTATTATGGTACTCATTCGACACAATTTTAGGGGAAAGATGGGGCCCTCTCTGGACAGGTCGTCGAGAGGGCATGGATTAAAGGGAAAATCTCCATATTTAATGGTAAAATAGGTATAAAAAGCTTCCGCAAATGTGCGCATTTTTTCAGCGTGAAGTGAATGCACATTCTTTTACATAAAATGCTTGAAAAGTTGAAACAGTTGGCATTTATTTGGTAAAGCCTTTTGTTTTTACATGTTTTTGAGAACTTAGTGTGGTATAGGAAACTTATTGTGAAGGGAGCTCGAATTCAATTGCGGGATTCTCTCAATGTTTGAAAATCTGACATATTTGAATGGTAAGATCACTCATCATGACCATTAGGTACTATGTGTACAAATCTATATATATTGCGCGCTCATTTTTTTGCATTTGATATTTTAAGCATGGCTGATTTTTGTGTGCTCTGTGATTCTTTGTAGCCCGTGACCATGTAAAGGCTATATATAAAGGGAAAAACTGATGATATTGTTGAGGAAAAACTGATGATATTGTGGAGGAAAAACTGACCATATTGCTGCTGACTGTGTAGTATTTTGGATGTAAATGCAGCTGTCTTTTTACTAGTTAACATGGCTACTGCCTTTTGGATGTAAAAACTGATGATATTGTAGATTGCTGCCTTTTTGATAGTTAACATGCAGCTACCTTTTTATTAGTTAACATGGCTGCTGACTGACCATGTAGATTGCTACTAATGATATTGTGGCTGCTTTTTGTTATTCGGAATAGTTAAACACTTATGATATGTATCCAATGATATCGAGCCCTTTCTTTGTTTTGATGAATGTTGAGAAATTTTATGTCTGCTTGTTGGGAATGGAGGGATACCCTACCATTTTAAAGGCCATGTCATAAAACTGGAGGTGCTTACCACATATTTTGGAAGGAAAAAATAGTGACTGAAGGTATTTACCATGACAAAGAACATACTTACCACGAATACAGGATGTACATGACTAAAACTGGACATTCTTACCACAGATTTTGGAAGGAAAAAATAGTAATTGAAGGTACTTACCATGACAAAGAACGTACTTACCGCAAATACAGGATGTACATGACTAAAATTGGACATTCTTACCACAGATTTGGAAGGAAAAGATAGTGATTGAAGGTACCTACCATGACAAAGAACGTACTTACCACGAATATAGGATGTACATGACTAAAATTGGACATTCTTACCACAGATTTGAAAGGAAAAGATAGTGACTGAAGGTACTTACCATGATAAAGTACGTACTTACCACGAATACAGGATGTACATGACTGAAATTGGACATTCTTACCACAGATTTGGAAGGAAAAGATAGTGACTGAAGGTACTTACCATGACAAAAAACGTACTTACCACGAATAGAGGATGTACATGACTCAAATTGGACATTCTTACCACAGATTTGGAAGGAAAAGATAGTGACTGAAGGTACTTACCATGACAAAGAACGTACTTACCACGAATACAGGATGTTTATGACTAAAACTGGACATTCTTACCACAGATTTTGGGAGGACAAATAGTGACTCAAGGTACTTACCATGTCAAAGAACATTCTTTGCACGAATGCACGGTGTTCATAACTAAGAACTAGACATTCTTTCCACGAATACTGGATGTTCTTACGTTACAAATGAAAGATGTGAAACAAAGGTTATGATTACATTTTCAAACTACATACGATTACATTTATCCTTCAAAACCATTACCGGAAATTGTTAACCATCCTCCAAAGTTGTTGCCTAGGATCTGGGCCTGAATACTATTTGAATTTGTTGACCATCCAGCAGCCTGTATAGTTTATTTAATCAGTTCTGCTCATCCACGTCATACTTGTATTAGAACAAGGGGTCATATTCGACTTTCGCACATAAATAGGCTAACGCACCTTCCGCATCCCCATCTGCAACCTCTATTTTGCGTTGAGCTGTAAAATGATTGTAAAGATCTTTTTGCGTGTATCCAACCTTATCATATCCACCAGATTGTTGTGCGGCAAAATCCATAATATGACTTGTTTTAATGCCAATTTTATGCATCGTATTGGCTGAGGCTTTATTAGGACTCCGAACCTTCCTGTGGGAGCGAAGAAAGGGCACACCTATAGACCCTGTCAAGTTGTGGTTGTGGAAACTTATAAAGTAAGCTACCACGTAATTGTTTGATTTTCGATCTAATTTGAGATGAAATATAGCAGGATATCCAACTCTAGTTAGTGCGATCGGCTCTTTTTTTCGATCTTTTCTTTCCATATATTTAGCTTCTCGATATCCTTCTTTTGAGCAAACCCACTTCCTTGAAATAACAATACCCTCATTGTCCTTATGAATATTATCCTTTCGGACACTAAAACCTTTCACTTTAGCATATGCATTATAAAATCTTTCTCCATACTCATCCGAATCGAATATCATTTCATATACATCTTCTTCCGTTAATTCATCCAACCGATAATCGTCAAGTCCGTTATCAACACCATATCCATCACCATTGCTATAACCGTCATCATCACCATATCCATCATCATCGCTATGTTCGTTATCATCACTAGCGCCATCACTAATGTCTATTACTACATTCTTCCCTTTCAAACTGTCATCCATCTCTCTGAATCTGGTAAAATACGACCACAACCAGTGGTAAGTATTTTCATATATAGTGGTACAAAACGCAACACATTATGGAGATAATTCTGCATCTGGGCAAATACGGTCATAGTTTGTGGTAAGTGTTTTCATATATCGTGGTAATCAACTGATATACATTATGGTCATTTTTATCTTAACAAACCAACAACAAATCAAAAACGTAATCATTGACCTTTTGCTAAAAAAATAAATTATGTTCAATATTTAAAAATCACAACTAAAATAAGATTTCATAATGTGGATAAATTTATTTGGTCAAAATCTTCAATTTATTGTTCTTGAAAGTTAGAGAGGTTCTCCAATATTCATTTTCTGAGACAAGAAGGAATATGTGTGGAAAAGTGAAAAATCAAATGGATAAGTTTGAGGAGTTTAAGGTAGGTAGAGAGGAATTTCGTATCTTTAATGACATAATGTGGGGTAGGTAAGCATTTATTGCACAAGTTCAAAAGTAAGAGAATCATTTTTGAAAGTAAGTGAATCCTTTTTCAAAAGGTAAGTACTAGCAAAGATCGTGGTATGTACACATATACCATGAACAACCGAATATTGTGATGGTAACTAAAACCAGATGGCGTGGTAAAAATAGCCTGAGATTGTGGTAAGTATGACATGAATGACAGGTAGGTACGTATTTACGTAACATAACTAATGCACCATAATGAGGGTAGTTAATAAGACAACTACCACAATAAATGTGATGTTACTTAATTCTACTTAATTTGTATTACCTTGTAATTAAAGCATAATACCTTAATGATTAATAAAACTAAATAATGTATTGAATGAGTCATTAGAGATCAATAGTTAGTGGTTATTTTAACATTAGCCAATTGTATCAATCACTTATTGATTGCAACTAAGACTACTGTTAACTACTACTTCTACTAATAACATTGATCACTATTAACCTACATTAACCAATTCATTTTAGCCAAGTATATATTAATACTCAATCATCACTATATCATCACTTATTGAATATGATCAATCAATTAAGCTCTCAGTCAAATGATTCTGACTACTATAGTAGATTATGGAGATTATAGTAGATTATAGAGATTAATCGTCACCCTACCACTAATTGAATAATCTAATGTCAATTATAACTACTAATTGTTATAATATCATGTTAAACGATTGCATACATCATTTAAAATAAATTATTTAAATATAATTAGGAGATTATTACAATTATATGATTTATATTTATTATTTTTGAAAATTTGTTATAAAAAACATATATACACAAAGTAAAATTCTAATGGAATATATTAACAATATTAATTGTAAGTTATTCAAAACAACGAATGAATAAATGTTTTCTCAATAATATTTGAAAAATACTTTTTAATTAAAAATAATTTAATGAAATATATTAACAACATGAATCTAAAATCAAGGCAATTTTTTGACTTAAATATTTAGTTTTGGAAATTTGTTATAAAAAATTTGTTTACCAATTAAATATTATGAAATTAAACTCATATTTTTCACCCAATATTTGATAGTTTATAATTAAAAAAATGATAAAAAGTAGGGTGAATATGACAAAAAGTGGTGTGAACTTATAAAATTTCAATAATTAAAAAAACTCTTGCAAAAAGGTTTATTTTTCCTCCAAAAAAATTTATTTTCCCGCCAAAAATCGGCTACCTAGAGAACAAAATAGAGAGAGAAAGGGCAAAAACGTTGAATTGTTGTCTTTTGTTATGGTAAGCATACAATATTTTGTGGTAAGTGTCAGCATAAACTGTAGCAAGTAGAGCCAGTGTTCATGGTAAGTATAATGACGTTTTTTTCTGTAAAAAAGGGCAAAACCACCATACTTTTTGGGAGTGGTTTTCATACAACGGCTGAGATTCATCCAAAACCTGATCTAAAGGCCCAGATTAAATAGGGGCATGATGCCCCAATACCACTTTGGGGCATCATAGAAAATTTGAATGATCGGACATGGTTTGTGACAGCTGGTTTTAAATCTGAGAGGTTTTTGGGTGCCGGTACCACTGGCTGTTCGCGGTCCGGTCCCGTTTAGTTCGGATTTTTTTAAAAAAATTCGAGAATCGAACCGCTAGTCACGATTTTTACAAAATGAAATCCGTGTCTGGACAAAAAGTCTTACGGTCCGGTTCCAATCCGATCTGTGACTCGTGGATCGGTTACGATTTTGTCCATGAATTTAGTAAAAATAAAGTTCAAGCATATATTCCACAATAAAAGGGAAAAATTGTTATATTCAGAATTAAGTTTAACACCACCAGAAAATACTTGTTACATAAACTACCAAATGATTGCTTCAAAAATCAGATTCAAAAGAATCTAAACACTAGTAGATTGTATTATTATAGTACATTACATAACATAAAAGAACTGGAAAAGAAACGAACCACTGAAACTCAACTAGGGTTACCTGCAAATTATACAAAAAAATTATGATTTACTGCCTACATTTTATGTACATCTACACTATATTCAATTATTAAGATAAAATACTAAAATTAGTAGGAAAAAGTGTTAACATTACTAACAATTTATTAGTATATGAACACACATATTTATATTATTCATATAAAATAAATATCTCACGGTTCGGTTCAGTTAATCCACAGTTTCGTAATGAGAATCCGTGGATCGAACCGCGAGTCACAGTTTTTTAATTTTTTAATCCGTATCCGAACCATTAATCCACGGACAAAATTCAAAAGGTACGGATTGGTTCGGTCAGGACCGGTTTCACGTTTCACCGAATTTTTTGAGTAGCCCTAGTACACAGTACCCATCAGTGATCTCAGCCATCCAAATGTATTTTGGACAGTTTAGATTTTTGAGAGAAAAAAAAGGAGAAAGAATAGTTGGGTGAGGAGAGAGAGAGAATAAATTTGGGCCGTCTAAAGCACGTTTGAATGGCTGGAATTGCAATGGATACCGCCAAGTGATACTCGCCCAAAACCAGGGGAAGATTCCCCCGCATGCCCCCACTTGGGATTAAAATAATTTTGTATATATTAGCATAATTATGAAAGTGTGATAATATATAACTATACACACTTGAATATATCTCGAAAATACACATATAGAATTTGTTTTATACTTGAATTTCATCATATGGTGCATTTATATTTGTTGCTTTATGAGCTATTTATCTACTAGCGCATGCCCGTGCTTGAAAGTACGGTTTCGAATCGATGGTCAAAAAATTGTTATTGAATATCCCTCTAACCTCTTTAACGCAAAGGTAAAAAAAAACTCAACATAGCATCCTACTTTACTCATCAATTTATTCCAAAAAAAACTCAAAATATTTCAGTTTTTATTCCCCTGAAGAAACACGTAGAAGAATTTTGTGTATTCTTATAAAAGCAGTTGTTTTCTTTTCGCGTATCCTCCTCCTAAATAAAAAGAACCTGTTTCAGAAAGACAACTTTCAATTTGGGATGAATTTGCCTTATAATTTCGGGTATTTTGCCAATTGCCCAGGGCATGCCTATATTTGGCTTGATTTTCCAATAATACCCCTCCCCGCCTCCACCATCACCTCCGGCCCAAGACCACCCAAAACACTCACCTCTCCTCTCCTCCTCCACGGCACCACCATCTTCCTTTCCCTACATCGTTGAACTCCACCACTCGTCACCTCCTCCTCTCGGCCTCACCACCATCTCTTCCATCCTTCGGCTCTCCACCGAACCGACACCACCCCTTTCGGCCACCACCCCACCTGACGCCACTATACCGCACCTACCTCGAAACCCCACCACCGCAACTCCCTCACTCCATCAGCGTTTTTACCCGACGCCACCGCTATTGCACCTACCTTGAAACCCACCACCGCAATTCCCTCACTCCATCAGCGTTTTTGTAGACACCTCAATCTGGTTTCCAGATTAATCTACTTACGGTATTTGATTCCCCGATGATGAATTGGATCAAGAACACCCCGGGAATGATAGGTGTTTGAGCTTTGAGTGTTTGAAACCCTTGAACCTAACCTAACCTAAGCCACTGCCAAAAGCCAAAAACCCTACTGACCCGCGCCAGGACACAATCGTCTCGCGCCAGGGCGCAACCGTCGCGCGCCAAGGAGCACCATCGCGCGACGGTCTGACTCCCTCGCGCAATGGTTGACCATCGCGCGCCAGACCCACTCCATCACGCGCCAGGGCGCACCATCGCGCAATGGACTGACTCCCTCGCGCGAGAGTCAGCCTGGGTCAAAGTCAAAGATTTGACTGTTGACCCACGCGCGACAGCTGTCACTCGCACAATGGTCCCATTCCATCGCGCGATGGTCCTTACCAGTCACTTTCACCTTTTGCCAGCCAGTTGGTTGCTTGCCTGGGAGTCTACAGGGCTATTTGAACCCCGTTTTTCTCCACAGGACAGTGGCAGTGCAGGTTAACCTCTCCCATCACCTTTTGGCAAGCCTTCTCCACTAAGTTTTGGCCTTGGGCCTTGTTTGCCACTCTCCTACACCTTCTAAGCCTCCTATAAATACCCCTCTTATGCTTCCATTAAAAGGGTTCAATTTTTACAAGTTAAAAAGTCTTAAGCATAAGGTTCTAACCCTAATTTCTTGTTCATCTCTCCTTTGTCAAGAAGGACCTCAATAAGCCACCTTGTTCTTCCACTCAAATACCTCAATCAATCTCAAGCTCGATTCAAAGTTCAAACACTTTTCAAACCAAAGGCCAAAGGTATAACACATTTGTTCTGCTGACTGTTCTGATCCCTGAGGGGTAGGCCAAGGCCGTAATCAATACGATCCTGGTCCAAAAGCTAGCAAAGTTTCAAAACCGTCATGGCTAGAACCAACGCGCGACGGTCCTCTGTTGCCCGCGACAGTCCACGTGGGGATTGGTGTCTTTCTGGTTTATGTTTTGTTTTCATATAGATCACTGTTAAGCATGAAAACAACCAATTTACTGCTTTCCTTTGTTAAAAATTGCTAGCTTGCACCTCAATATTCATTTCTGTTGCTTTGGAATACCCCTGAGACCTTTCTGAATATGTCTCAGAACCCAGAAACATGTAAACCAAGCACTGGTCTGGTCCAGTCCCTCGCGCGACAGTTTGACTCCATCGCGCGATGGCGCGCCAGGGCGCACCCTCGCACGACAGACTGACTCCATCGCGCGATGGTGCTCCAGGGCGCAACCATCGCGCGCCAGGGCGCACCCTCGCGTGATAGTGTGACTCTATCACGCACTGGTTTGCCTCTGACCAGTGAGTGGTCTTGCATGGGTAACTTAGTTTTAGGCCATTGTTTTGTCCCCACACTGTTTATGGGGTGTTTAATCATTTTGTGGCTTCGTTGCCCATTCAAACTGCCTTTAAGTTGTTTATTAACTGCTTATAAACTGCTTGGTTTGTCCTGGGTGTGCACTGGTCCTTCCAAAGCCCAGAGGGTTTGAAAATAAGAGCTGTGGGCTTAGGCTTACTGGCGCGCGCAAGTCTTGTAGTAGCGCGCGCAGGTGTGACTAGCATGCATTGACTTGATCAGTGTATACTGGTTTCTTCTTGCACACGATACTCCAAGACAGGGGCTTTCCAATCTGTCTAATTCCCACAGCAGTCTGTTCTCATCCTATACTAACTGCTCATCCATGCCATCTATCACATATTGCAATGTGTTACAGTTTTAATCCCCGATTAACGGTTCCCCCGCCCTAATTGGCTAAAATTGATTAATAAAAGAAGAATCACAAATATTTTCACAAGATGTCTAAGTAGAGACCAATCTCCAGATTGGGCGAGAGGGGTGCCTTAAAAACCTTCCCTTCTCGTAACCTGGCTCCCGAACCCAGATATGGTTATGACGGACTGGTTCCTTCACTTTTTCAAATCAAATAGCGCGGCAGGTGCTTCGAAATACGGTTCCTTGGGTGTCGGACCTTCAAACCCAGGTGGTGACTCTGTATTCCGAGCGCTTGCCTCTTTTGCGCTCGCGCTCCCTCGATTATTGGCCCATGTATTTTGAAATTCGGAAATTCCAGGGCATGCTGCCCACAGTGGCGACTCTGCTGGGGACAATCGAACCAATATTAATTCATACTTAGGGTTTAATACGTTTGTGAACAATTCCTTAAAAGTTTGTCAAAACGGTGAGCTTCGCGCTGCCGAAGGTTGGAATGGTGATTTAACAGGACCTCGTGTCCGGCCAATCCAATCTGGGACTTTTTCGATTGTTCATTTGCGTAGTTTCCTATAAAGATGGATTAAATAAAGTGAGCCGAGCTTGAAAAGGCATTTTGCGATTTTGTGATTCTTCTTCTTCTTAATCAATTTCTAGTATATCATTTGCATCGATGTGGGATAAGTCTCGTTGGATCGTTTTGGCAATCCGGCACGGTTTATCGGAGCTCGGGGACCCCGAATGACTAACAATCTTCGACGATGATGGGTCATGCTACCGTTTGACTGTTGCTCAGCGATATCGCGGGCAATGGGAGGTATATCTGTGGCCCTAGTCCGAGGAACCTGTTACAAACCAAAGCCGGCCTTTGCATATACAAAGCATTAGAACTCTCCAAACTAGGACAGATACCTGCAGGGTTGGATCTAGTTGCATCTAACCCCATATACTGTCTACGTGTTACTGCTTTCCCTATCGCATGCACTGTACATACATGTCTGCTTTGCATAGGAGCATACTTAAGGCGGTTCTTTCTTTCGTTTGTTTTGCGCTGTTTAAGACGTTGTTGCACCCGATGAGGAGTCGTTCATTCTGTTGAATGTTCGTTATCAATCGCGAAGTCTTTAGTTCAATGAGACTTTGAGAAGTCAAAATTTGCTAAATCCTCGGCTCATGCCTAATTGAGGATTCTACCGACAATAAGGAACAACAAAGTATTGATGCTGTGTCACCAGCGCCACCCAGGTTGAAGTGCGTTGTCACTATACACCATGTTGTTCGAGGTTAAGGTGCCATGTCATCAATGCCGAGTTATTTCTAATTCAAAGTTGAATCTTCAAAAGGGATTAGACGAAGATTTAGTCTATTTTGACATCTTTTAAGATCTGTCGATCTACTCAAGGACACATCGCCGAAAAGAATTCTGAGGATTCTGACAACGTCTGAAATTCATGAGGCAAATTCGTCTCTGAAACTGTAAATACATACATGTCATTTTGCATAGGAGCATGTTTAGGGCGGCTTCTAGGTTGTCTCTCGCTTTCGAGTCTGTCTTATGCTAATTTGGACGCTGCTGGACCCGATGAAGAGTCGTGCATCTCGATGGTGCATGTTGTTAATTTTTCAAGTCCCTAGATCAACGAGACTTTGGGAAATCAAACCTTATTAAATCCTTGGCTCATGCCCGGTTGAAAATTCAACCAAAAATAAGGAACCACAAAGTGTTGATGTCGTGATATTGATGTCATTTTGGTTATCGTGCTAAGCACATACACCGCCCGGCTAACGCGCGTTGTCACTGAAGCCACCCCGGTAAAGGTGTCACGCCATCAATACAGAGTTGTTTCAAGTTCAAAGTTGAACCTTCAAGTGGGACTGGTCGAAGACTTAGTCTGTTTTGACATCTCTTAGGATTAGTTTGATCTATTCAAAGGATACACCCTCAAAAAGAAATCTGAGGATTTTGGCAGTATCCGTACATCATGAGACAGACTCGTCTCTAGTTCTAAAGTCTAGGTTTGACACCAACGACGATGTCATGTACATTGCATTTTTCTTGCAAATGAACTGATATAGGAGTACCACTGAGCTTTCAACTTCTTTGCAATCTAGTCTTGAGCCATTGCACCGAGCAAGCGAGTACCGAAGGAAGAGCCAAACCTACTTGGGAACGTCTGCATCTGAATCCGGTTCATAGGCTTGTCAGGCTAAAGTCCCAATCAGTCACAACGGAAGACTCTCCGCGTTCTTTGTTGACTGCTCTACAGTTAGGGTCACCACCGGTTGTACAGGAAGGGCAACCAGCATCCCTATCTTCTGCATCGAGCACTTCTGAATCACCTACCATGTCAGGTCAGCCAGAGGTTCAACCACTTTCTTTGGAAGACATGCTCATGAACCTCCAGAACAGTATCACTGCGATGCAGCAAAAGGCCATCCAGACCGATGCTAACATCGCCCGTCTTAATGACGTTATCAACACTCGTCTTCCACCTCCACTCGAAGAGGAAGGCGAGGACGATGAGGACAACCAGGAGCAGCCTATCATGGTCTCAAATCCGAATCACGAGGGGCGTCTCATTGTTCAGCCCAACCCTAAGGAGGTTCGTGCACCTGTTGCAAACCCAGATCCGGCAGGTGGTAGGCCTATTTTGAATCCTGATACGGTAGCTTTTATGGCTAAGATGGAAAAGCTGGAGGAGGCTGTCTCAAAATCTGAGAAGATCAACGCAGGGGGCATTGACTTGGATCGCCTTTGCCTGTATCCTAATGCTAAGCTGCCAGACAGATTCAAGATGCCTGACTTGGTCAAGTTTGACGGGAGTGGTGACCCCAAGACTCATTTCTACGGCTACCATGCTGCCATGAAGTTACTCAAAGTCGAAAGTGAGGCCATGTCTCAGCTTTTCCCTCAAACTCTCTCTTGGCCTGCCTTCCATTGGTTTCTGTCGCTCGACATTGCCGAAAGAGGTACTTGGGAAGACATAGGGGCTGCCTTCATCGCTCAATACAACTACAACTCTCAGCTCAAGATGACTATTCGAGAGTTGGAATCCACGAAGATGGAAGCAAAAGAGTCCTTTGCGGATTTTGTTAAAAGGTGGAGAGCCAAAGCCGCTCTAATGGCTGAGCACCCGAGAGAGAGATCAACTCTGCATTATCTCTCGTAACCTGCATCTCGACTATGCCAAGCATCTTGTGCTGGTTCAAGCATCTGCCAACTTCGAGATTTTCTTTGAATCAGGCCTGGCCATCGAGGATGCGCTGCAAAGTGGGATTCTGCCAAGAGGGGAGTTCTCTTCTACCAACTCCTTGCCTCAGCACAGTCCTTACCCTTTGGTTGGTCAGGTATCTATCACCTCCACTCAAATCAACCCGAGCTCCACCATATTCAACCTTAGCCATTATATTGTCCCAGCAAATCAACCCAAACCCATCGTATCCATCCCTTCCGAACCGGAGGTTAACATGATGGCAGTAGGTTGGGCAATTGAGGTTTTCACTGCCAACATCTGGTTTGACAGTGATGAGGGGCTTACAAAGGAGAGGACCGACTGGCTGAGGTCCATTGATCAAAGGAGCATCAAGTAGGTTTGGTTGAAGAAGCTGTAGAAGCCGAAGTGCTGTTGCTTGGGCTTGACACCCGCTGGATCCTACCTCTTTTTGTGGAAGCTACGGGTAGCTTTTTAACGGTTGCATTTTCAAAACTACGTCTAGTTTGCATTGGCATTTTGTCTGAGTCTGACACAGAGTCTTTTGCGTTTGTCTAAAGCCTAGCTCTGAGTCGGAGTTCGTGCCTCTTGGCCCTCCACGTCGTAGCTTTTGTTTCAAGTTTTGAGTCTGCTGTACTTGGCGAACCCCGTGGGTTTTTATGATATGCATTATTCTACTTCTAAGTACTGCGCTGACTTTTATATAAACTGTGTCGACCCTGACGACGAAGGGATATATTTCGTTGGGATCATCCCTAAGGAAATGTGTTCTTTCGTCGAAAGGAAAGGCAAAAGGCATGCTCAACCTATTAAAAGAAGAAGTAGTCTCAATAAACTTGAAAGACAAGTATAACCTCCTGAAAGGTTCAAAGTTGGTTCAAGCACCGCCCCCGGAGGAGCATTGCGCCCGGTCAGACAGGCTCGAAGATTTCATCAACGTCTTGGCATGGTCTCACAAAAGATGCGCCTAGCATTGATCCTGAGATAAACAAGAGTCGAATTCCCTGCTACCGGGAGCCAATCCAAAAATAGAAGCTCAGAAGGCTTCAAGCCTCGTATCGTGTTCAAAAACAGCGACAGTGGCGTTCCGCCAAGTACAAATGAGGAAGTGTACAAAATGGCTCGGAGCGAGGCATTTTCAACCGAAACACTTTTGACTCTGCGTCATCAAAGCCATTCTATCTGGGGCTATGGTCAAGGATCGTCGACCTCGACAGCAACAAATTCAATACCATGGTCAACCTGGATCAATTCAAAAGCAACTTTTCCCTGAGAGAAGCTCGTTGGGCTGAAAACCCCAAGGATGGGCAGTTTCAAGCAAAAGTTAGAGCAGCCTGCTAGATCGAAAACCTATGAAGGCGGTTTAGGCAAAAGTAATAGGCAATATTCAAAAGCTCGCTAGACCAAAGACCCAAATGGGCGGTACTAAGCAAAAGTTAGAGCGCAAAAGGAGAGGTAAACACACGAGTGAACCTTAGCCTGAACTACGTTTTGACCTGATTCCCTAGTTTGGGATACGTAGGCAGTCTCTCTTTGAGACTCGGTCACCAATCTATCAAATTGGATCCATTGTTGTCGTTTTGGTACATATCAAAGGTCAAAGAGGATCGAAGATCGAGTCAAGCTGCAATGGAGGAACCAGAAGGGGGAAAACCTATGTCTCTCAATTTTATTGCAAAATTGCTATTTCTATTACGGGCTGAGCATACGTCTTAAAATATTTGAAGCATCAAAAACAAAACGAAATGCTAGAAGCCCAATGGCTCACAGTTTATTCTAAGTTCAACGAGGTCTGGTATGAGCAGCTGCAGCCTCGCGTGCTAGCTTATAGTCACGCGCGTTTGTTCAAAGTGTTTCGTGTTGGTTTCAGTCATGCGCGTGCTCTTTCAATTCCAGCGGTAGCATGCCACTGCCCTCGAATGTCGTTCCAGGGGCACATGCCAAGTCTTGTCATACCATGCAAGTCATATGGACTTAATGTGATTGCACGGGGGTGTCGGTTTCAGTCCGGGCCTATATGAGTCATCATTTGTCTCTTATGACCATCTTTGTGACATTTTTCTAGTTTTCAATCAATTGTCATGTCAAGATGCATTTCTTGGTTTTCTTCATTCGTGTAGGTCATTGTACATCTGTTTGACCTTACACGAGTGTCAGTTTCACCTGTCTAGGGGATATTTGAGTTTTGGCCTGTTAATGCCCATAATTTCATTGTATTCTACATGTCTGGGTCTGCGTTGTACCCTGGGGCTCTTTCTCCCTTGTCGTTCGAGCTAGGCGAGTCTGTTATATATGTGCGCATGTCTATGTGTCAATTCAGGTCACTTGTCAATGCAAATTAGATATTAGTGGTTAGTTTTTACATTCTCTTCAACACTTGCAAAAGAGAGTCCATAAATTGGAAAATGCAATTTTTACATTGCTACCCTAGCTCCTGTAATCTACAAGCTATGGAATCTCATAAAGCAGCAAGGGCTCGTCAGCCCAAGGTCAAGGAGGGCATAACTGGGGCACATCCGCCCAAGCATCAAGGAAAGGGGCGCATAGGTCCAATGACGTTACTACATCAACTGGGCACGCCAGCCCGCTCAATGTCTCTCTATCTGGGTGCGCATCTCAGAAGTGTCAGACAGTACAGTAAATAAGGCTCAATGGTAGTCCTTAGGCATCGTTGTCCTCTTAGGAGCCGCCCTTAGCTTGCATCTGCATTTTCAAATTGTGCATTCTGCATATTGTATATCAAATGTTGAAAGCAGGAAAATTCTATCAAGTGTCAAAGCACGCCTGTCCAGTATCAAAGGCAGCAAGTAAACAGGATTTTGGGGATCATGCCTGTTGCCTGGTCATTTTTGTAACTATGGCCAGAACCGCTTCTGTGGGATAATGCAACTGTGAGAGGGGCGTCACACGCCGCTTTCCTTATCTCGTTTTCCATGGCAACCGTCAAGCTTGCGACCTGTACTATCGCGCGCAGATAAATTCAGGCCGGATGCCCAATCAGTAGTTATCACCAATTTCTCCCCAGCTGCAGTCCACCTTGCCTTTATCCATGCTATTATCAAGGATAACCCATGCTTGTGCTACTTGGATCGAATAAACGACAGTCGGTCATGTCCAATTTCTCAACGGCTTGATCATTTTGCACATTGATCTACCCATCTCTTATCAACGACAGCCGGCCCAGTTCAATCCACGACGGCACATTCATCCTGAAAAATGGTCCGCCATATCAATCCATCAACGATGATCAGCCATGTCATCGCCGACGATCAGCCATATCGTCTCTTTCAATCAATCAACGATGATCAGCCATGCCATCGCCGACGATCAGCCATATCGTCTCTTTCAAATCAATCCACGATGATCAGCCACGTCATCGCCGACGATCAGCCATGTCGTCTCTTTCAAAGAATCAACGATGATCAGCCATGTCATCGCCGATGATCAGCCACGTCGTCTCTTTCAAAGAATCAACGATGATCAGCCATGTCATCGCCTACGATCAGCCATGTCGTCTCTTTCACACCATCACCGACGATCAGCCATGTCATCGCCGACGATCAGCCAAGTCGTCTCTTTCAATCCATCAACAATGATCAGCCATGTCATCGCCGACGATCAGCCATGTCGTCAATTTCAATCCACCAACGATGATCAGCCATGTCATTGCCGATGATCAGCCATGTCGTCTCTTTCAATCCATCAACGATGATCAGCCATGTCATCGCCGACGATCAACCATGTCGTCTCTTTCAGTCCATCAACGATGATCAGCCAGGTCATCGCCGACGATCAGTCATATCGTCTCTTTCAATCCACCAATGATGATAAGCCACGTCATCGCCGACGATCAGCTATGTCGTCTCTTTCAATCCAGCAACGATGATCAGCCATGTCATCGCCGACGATCAGCCATGTCGTCAATTTCAATCCACCAACGATGATCAGCCATGTCATTGCCGATGATCAGCCATGTCGTCTCTTTCAATCCATCAACGATGATCAGCCATGTCATCGCCGACGATCAGCCATGTCGTCTCTTTCAATCCATCAACGATGATCAGCCAGGTCATCGCCGACGATCAGCCATGTCGTCTCTTTCAATCCATCAATGATGATCAGCCATGTCATCGCCGACGATCAGCCATGTCGTCTATTTCAATCCACCAACGATGATTAGCCATGTCGTCTCTTTCAATCCATCAACGATGATCAGCCATGTCATCGCCGACGATCAGCCATGTCATCTCTTTCAATCCATCAATGATGATCAGCATTGTTATCGCCGACAATCAGGCATGTCGTCTCTTCCAATCCACCAACGATGATCAGCCATGTCAACGCCGACGATCAGCCATGTCGTCTCTTTCACTCCATCAACGATGATCAGCCATGTCGTCTCTTTCAAACAACCAACGATGATCAGCCATTTCATTGCCGACGATCAGCCATGTCGTCTCTTTCAATCCACCAACGATGATCAGCCATGTCATCGCCGACGATCAACCATGTCGTCTCATTCAATCCACCAACGATGATCAGCCATGTCACTGCCTACGATCTGCCACATCGTCTCTTTCAATCCACCAACGTTGATTAGCCAAGTCATCGCCGACGATCAGCCATGTCGTCTCTTACAATCCATCAACGATGATCCGCCATGTCATCGCCGACGATCAGCCATGTCGTCTCTTCCAATCCATCAACGATGATCAGCCATGTCGTCTTTTTCAATCCAACAACGATGATCAGCCATGTCATTGCCGACGATCGGCCATGTCGTCGCTTTCAATCCGTCGCTGACGATCTGCCATGTCATTGTCGACGATCAGCTATGTCGTCTCTTCAATCCTTCAGCGATGATCAGCCATGTCATCGCCGACGATCAGCCATGTCTTCTCTTTCAATCCAGCAGCGATGATCAGCAATGTCATCGCAGATGATCAGCCATGGCGTCTCTTTCAATCCCCCAACAATGATCAGCCATGTCATTGCCGATGATCAGCCAAGTCGTCTAATTAAGTCCTCCAACAATGATCAGCCATGTCATTGCCGACGATCAGCCATGTCGTCTCTTTCAATCCATCAACGATGTTCAGCCATGTCATCGCCGACGATTAGCCATGTCGTCTCTTTCAATCCATCAACGATGATCAGCCATGTCATCGCCGACGATCAGCCATGTCGTCTCTTTCGATTCATCAACGGTGATCAGCCATGTCATCGCCGACGATCTGCCATATCGTCTCTTTCGAAGAATCAACGATGGTCAGCCATGTCATCGCCGACGATCAGCCACGTCGTCTCTTTTAAAGAATCAACAATGATCAGCCATGTCATCGCCTACAGTCAGCCATGTCGTCTCTTTCACTCCATCAACGACGATCAGCCACGTCGTCTCTTTCAATCCATCAACGATGATCAGCCATGTCATCGCCGACGATGAGCCATGTCGTCTCTTTCAATCCACCAACGATGATTAGCCATGTCATCGCCTACGATTTGCCATCTCGTCTCTTTCAATCCACCGACGTTGATTAGCCATGTCATCGCCGACGATCAGCCATGTCGTCTCTTTCAATCCACCAATGATGATCAGCCATGTAATCGCCGACGATCAGCCATGTCGTCTCTTTCAATCCATCAATGGTGATCAGCCATGTCATCGTCTACGATCTGCCATCTCGTCTCTTTCAATCCACCAACGTTGATGAGCCATGTCATCGCCAACGATCAGCCATTTCGTCTCTTCCAATCAATCTACGATGATTAGCCATGTCATCGCCGACGATTAGCCATGTCGTCTCTTTCAATCCATCAACGATGATCAGCCATGTCGTCTCTGTCAATCCATCAATGACGATCAGCCATGTCGTCTCTTTCAAAGAATCAACGATGATCAGCCATGTCATCGCCTACGATCAGCCATGTCGTCTCTTTCACTCCATCAACGATGATGAGGCATGTCGTCTCTTTCAATCCATCAACGATGATCAGCCATGTCATCGCCGACGATCAGCCATGTCGTCTCTTTCAATCCACCAACGATGATCAGCCATGTCATCGCCTACGATCCGCCATCTCGTCTCTTTCAATCCACCAACGTTGATGAGCCATGTCATCGCCGACGATCAGCCATGTCGTCTCTTCCAATCCTTCTACGACGATCAGCCATGTCATCGCCGACGATCAGCCATGTCGTCTCTTTCAATCCATCAACGTTGATCAGCCATGTCATCGCCGACAATCAGCCATGTTGTCTTTTTCAATCCAACAACGATGATCAGCCATGTCACCGCCGATGATCGGCCATGTCGTCGCTTTCAATCCATCGCCGATGATCTGCCATGACATCGCCGACGATCAGCCATGTCGTCTCTTCAATCCATCAGCGATGATCAGCCATGTCATCGCCGACGATCAACCATGTCGTCTCTTTCAAACAACCAACGATGATCAGCCATGTCATCGCCGACGATCAGCCATGTCGTCTCTTTCAATCCAGCAGCGATGATCAGCCATGTCATCGCAGATGATCAGCCATGGCGTCTCTTTCTATCCACCAACAATGATCAGCCATGTCATCGCCGACGATCAGCCATGTCGTCTCATTCAGTCCACCAACGATGATCAGCCATGTCAACGCCGACGATCAGCCATGTCGTCTCTTTCAGTCCATCAACGATGATCAGCCATGTCATCACTGACGATCAGCCATATCGTCTCTTACAATCCATCAACGATGATCAGCCATGACATCGCCGACGATCTGCCATGTCGTCTCTTTCAAAGATTCAACGATGGACAGCCACGTCATCGCCTACGATCTGCCATGTCGTCTCTTTCACTCCATCAACGATGATCAGCCATGTCGTCTCTTTCAATCCATCAATGACGATCAGCCATGACGTCTCTTTCAAAGAATCAACGATGATCAGCCATGTCATCGCCTACGATCTACTATCTCGTCTCTTTCAATCCTCCAACGTTGATTAGCCATGTCATCGCCGACAATCAGCCATGTCGTCTCTTTCAATCCACCAACGATGATCAGCCATGTAATCGCCGACGATCAGCCATGCCGTCTCTTTCAATCCACCAACGATGATCAGCCATGTCATCGCCGACGATCTGCCATGTCGTCCCTTTCAAAGAATCAACGATGGACAGCCATGTCATCGCCTACGATCAGCCATGTCGTCTCTTTCACTCCATCAACGATGATTGGCCATGCCATCGCCGACGATCAGCCATGTCGTCTATTTCAATCCACCAACGATGATCAGCCATGTCATCGCCGACGATCAGCCATGTCGTCTCTTTCAATCCATCTATAATGATCAGCATTGTCATCACCGACAATCATGCATGTCGTCTCTTTCAATCCACCAACGATGATCAGCCATGACATCGCCGACGATCTGCCATGTCGTCTCTTTCAATCCATCAACGATGATCAGCCATGTCATCGCCGACAATCAGCCATGTCGTCTTTTTCAATCCAACAACGATGATCAGCCATGACATCGCCGATGATCGGCCATGTCGTCGCTTTCAATCCATCGCCGACGATCTGCCATGTCATCGCCGACGATCAGCCATGGCGTCTCATTCAGTCCACCAACGATGATCAGCCATGTCATCGCCGACGATCAGCCTAGTCGTCTCTTTCAGTCCATCAACGATGATCAGCCATGTCATCGCCGACGATCAGCCATATCGTCTCTTTCAATCCATCAACGATGATCAGCCATGTCATCGCCGACGATCTGCCATGTCGTCTCTTTCAAAGAATCAACGATGGACAGCCATGTCATCGCCTACGATCAGTCATGTCGTCTCTTTCACTCCATCAACGATGATTAGCCATGCCATCGCCGACAATCAGCCATGTCTATTTCAATCCACCAACGATGATCAGCCATGTCATCGTCGACGATCAGGCATGTCGTCCCTTTCAATCCATCAACAATGATCAGCATTGTCATCGCCGACAATCAGGCATGTCGTCTCTTTCAATCCACCAACGATGATCAGCCATGACATCGCCGACGATCAGCCATGTCGTCTCTTTCAATCCATCAACGATGATTGGCCATGTCATCGCCGACAATCAGCCATGTCGTCTCTTTCAATCCATCAACGATGATCAGCCATGTCGTCTCTTTCAATCCATCAACGATGATCAGCCATGTCATCGCCGACGATCAGCCATGTCGTCTCTTTCAATCCATCAACGATGATCAGCCATGTCATCGCCGACGATCAGCCATGTTGTCTCTTTCAAACCACCAACGATGATCAGCCATGTCATCGCCGACGATCAGCCAGGTCGTCTCTTTCAATCCACCAACGATGATCAGCCATGTCATCGCCGACGATCAGGCATGTTGTCTCTTTCAATCCATCAACGATGATCAACCATGTCATCGCCGAAGATCATCCATGTCGTCTCTTTCAATCAATCAACGATGATCAGCCAGGTCATCGCCGACGATCAACCATGTCGTCTCTTTCAATCCACCAACGATGATCAGCCATGTCATCGCCGACGATCAGCCATGTCGTCTCTTTCAATCCATCAACGATGATCAGCCATGTCATCGCCGACGATCAGCCATGTCGTCTCTTTCAATCCATCAACGATGATCAGCCATGTCATCGCCGACGATCAACCATGTCGTCTCATTCAATGAATCAACGATGATTAGCCATGTCATCGCCGACGATCAGCCATGTCGTCTGTTTCAATCCATCAACGATGATCAGCCATGTCATCGCCGACGATCAGCCATGTCGTCTCTTTCAATCCATCAACGATGATCAGCCAGGTCATCGCCGACGATCAGCCAGGTCGTCTATTTCAATCCACCAACGATGATCAGCCATGACATCGCCGTGGATCGGCCATGTCGTCTCTTTCAATCCATCAACGATGATCAGCCATGTCATCGCCGACGATCAGCCATGTTGTCTCTTTCAATCCATCAACGATGATCAGCCATGTCATCGCCGACGATC
Organism: Rhododendron molle; assembly: GCA_025413875.1. Lineage (NCBI taxonomy): Eukaryota > Viridiplantae > Streptophyta > Magnoliopsida > Ericales > Ericaceae > Rhododendron > Rhododendron molle. The sequence continues at coordinate 28,915,137 of CM046391.1, forward strand.
AGCCATGTCGTCTATTTCAATCCACCAACGATGATCGCCGACGATCAGGCATGTCGTCTCTTTCAATCCATCAACGATGATCAGCGATGTCATCGCCAATGATCAGCCATGTCAACGCCAATGATCTGCCATGTCGTCTCTTTCAATCCATCAACGATGATCAGCCATGTCATCGCCAACGATCAGCCATGTCGTCTCTTTCAATCCACCAACGATGATCATCCACGTCATCGCCGACGATCAGCCAGGTCGTCTCTTTCAATCCACCAAGGATGATCAGCCATGTCATCGCCTACGATCAGCCATGTCGTCTCTTTCAATCCGTCAACGATGATCAGCCAGGTCATCGCCAACGATCAGCCATGTCGTCTCATTCAATCCATCAACGATGATCAGCCATGTCATCGCCGACGATCAGCCATGTTGTCTCTTTCAATCCATCAACGATGATCAGCCATGTCATCGCCGACGATTAGCCATGTCGTCTATTTCAATCCATCAATGATGATCAGCCACATCATCGCCGACGATCAGCCATGTCGTCTCTTTCAATCCAGCAACGACGATCAGCCACGTCATCGCCGACGATCAGCCATGTTGGCTCTTTCAAACCACCAACGATGATCAGCCATGTCATCGCCGACGATCTGCCAGGTCATCTCTTTCAATCCAGCAACGATGATCAGCCGTGTCATCGCCGACGGTTAGCCATGTCGTCTCTTTCAAACCACCAACGATCAGCAATGTCATCGCCGACGATCAGCCATGTTGTCTGTTTCAATCCACCAACGATGATTAGCCATGACATCGCCGACGATCAGCCAGGTCGTCTCTTTCAATCCACCAACGATGATCAGCCATGTCATCGCCGACGATCAGCCATGTCGTCTCTTTCAATCCACCAACGATGATCAGCCAGGTCATCGCCGACGATCAGCCATGTCGTCTCTTTCAATCCACCAACGATGATCAGCCACGTCATCGCCGACGATCAGCCATGTTGTCTCTTTCAATCCAGCAACGATGATCAGCCATGTCATCGCCGACGATTAGCCATGTCGTCTCTTTCAAACCATCAACGATGATCAGCCATGTCATCGCCGATGATCAGCCATGTCATCGCCGATGATCAACCATGTCGTCTCTTTCAATCCATCAACGATGATCAGCCATGTCATCGCCGACGATCAGCCTTGTCGTCTCTTTCAATCCATCAACGATGATCAGCCATGTCATCGCCAACGATCAGCCATGTCATCGCCAACGATCAGCCATGTCGTCTCTTTCAATCCACCAACGATGATCAGCCACCTCATCGCCGACGATCAGCCGTGTCGTCTCTTTCAATCCAGCAACGATGATCAGCCACGTCATCGCCGACGATCAGCCATGTTGTCTCTTTCAAACCCCCAATGAATATCAGCCATGTCATCGCCGACGATCAGCCAGGTCGTCTCTTTCAATCCACCAACGATGATCAGCCATGTCATCGCCGACGATCAGCCATGTCGTCTCTTTCAATCCATCAACGATGATCAGCCATGTCATCGCCGACGATCAGCCATGTCATCGCCGATGATCAGCCATGTCGTCTCTTTCACTGCATCAACGATAATCAGCCATGTCATCGCCGACGATCAGCCACGTCGCCTCTTTCAGTCCATCAACGATGATCAGCCATGTCATCGACGACGATCAGCCATGTTGTCTCTTTCATTCCATCAACGATGATCGGCCATGTCACCGCCGACGATCAGCCATGTTGTCTCATTCAAACCACCAACGATGATCAGCCATGTCATCGCAGACGATCAGCCAGGTCGTCTCTTTCAATCCACCAACGATGATCAGCCATGTCATCGCCGACGATCAGGCAAGTTGTCTCTTTCAATACATCAACGATGATCAGCCGTGTCATCGCCGATGATCAGCCATGTCATCGCCGATGATCATCCATGTCGTCTCTTTCAATCCATCAGCGATGATCAGCCATGTCATCGCCGACGATCAACCATGTCGTCTCTTTCAATCCACCAACGATGATCAGCCACGTCATCGCCGTCGATCAGCCAGGTCGTCTCTTTCAATCCACCAACGATGATCAGCCATGTCATCGCCGACGATCAGCCATATCGTCTCATTCAATCCATCAACGATGATCAGCCGGGTCATCGCCGACGATCAGCCATGTCGTCTCTTTCAATCCACCAACGATGATCAGCCACGTCATTGCCGACGATTAGCCATGTTGTCTCTTTCAATCCAGCAACGATGATCAGCCATGTCATCGCCGACGATTAGCCACGTCGTCTCTTTCAAACCACCAACGTTGATCAGCCATGTCATCGCCGACGATCAACCATGTCGTCTCTTTCAATCCATCAACGATGATCAGCCATGTCATCGCCGACGATCAGCCATGTCGTTTCTTTCAATCCCCCAAGGATGATCAGACACGTCATTGCCGACGATCAGCCATGTTGTCTCTTTCAATCCAGCAATGATGATCAGCCATGTCATCACCGACGATTAGCCATGTCGTCTCTTTCAAACCACCAACGTTGATCAGCCATGTCATCGCCGACGATCAACCATGTCGTCTCTTTCAATCCATCAACGATGATCAGCCATGTCATCGCCGACGATCAGCCATGTTGTCTCTTTCAAACCACCAATGATGATCAGCCATGTCATCGCCGACGATCAGCCAGGTCGTCTTTTTCAATCCACCAACGATGATCAGCCATGTCATCGTCGACGATCAGCCATGTCATCTCTTTCAATCCATCAACGATGATCAGCCACGTTATCGCCGACGATCAGCCATGTCATCGCCGACGATCAGCCATGTCGTCTCTTTCAATCCATCAACGATGATCCGCATTGTCGTCGCCGACAATCAGGCATGTCATCTCTTTCAATCCACCAACGATGGTCAGCCATGACATCGCCGACGATCAGCCATGTCGTCTCTTTCAATCCTTCAACAATGATCAGCCATGTCATCGCCGACGATCAGCCATCTCGTCTCTTTCAATCCATCAATGATGACCAGCCATGTCATCACCGACGATCTGCCATGTCGTCCCTTTCAATCCATCAACGATGGTCAGCCATGTCATCGCCGACGATCAACCATGTCGTCTCATTCAATGAATCAACGATGATTAGCCATGTCATCGCCGATGATCAGCCATGTCGTCTCTTTCACTCCATCAACGATAATCAGCCATGTCATCGCCGACGATCAGCCACGTCGTCTCTTTCAGTCCATCAACGATGATCAGCCATGTCATCGCCGACGATCAGCCATGTCGTCTCTTTCAATCCATCAACGATGATCAGCCATGTCATCGCCGACGATCAGCCATGTTGTCTCTTTCAAACCACCAACGATGATCAGCCATGTCATCGCCGACGATCAGCCAGGTCGTCTCTTTCAATCCACCAACGATGATCAGCCATGTCATCGCCGACGATCAGGCATGTTGTCTCTTTCAATCCATCAACGATGATCAGCCATGTCATCGCCGATGATCAGCCATGTCATCGTCGACGATCAGCCATGTTGTCTCTTTCAAACCCCCAACGAAGATCAGCCATGTCATCGCCGACGATCAGCCAGGTCGTCTCTTTCAATCCACCAACGATGATCAGCCTTGTCATCGCCGACGATCAGCCATGTCGTCTCTTTCAATCCATCAACGATGATCAGCCATGTCATCGCCGACGATTAGCCATGTGATCGCCGACGATCAGCCATGTCGTCTCTTTCAATCCATCAACGATGGTCAGCATTGTCATCGCCGATAATCAGGCATGTCGTCTCTTTCAATCCACCAACGATGATCAGCCATGACATCGCCGACGATCATCCATGTCGTCTCTTTCAATCCATCAATGATGATCAGCCATGTCATCGCCGACGATCAGCCATAGCGTCTCTTTCGATCCATCAACGATGATCAGCGATGTCATCGCCGATGATCATCCATGTCGTCTCTTTCAAACAAACAACGATGATCAGCCATGTCATTGCCGACGATCAGCCATGTCGTCTCTTTCCATCCGTCAACGGCGATCAGCACATCGTCCATCTAGTCCACGACGACGATCAGATCATCGTCCAATGGTCCGTTCATCCGCAACTGATTGTTCCCCAGGAGAGTCTGTATTGGCCTTTCCCGAATGACAATCACCCTCAGTGTAGCCGCAAGTGCATCTTCCAGCAGGCTTATTGCTCTATGTCGGATGGTCTTTGATAAGGAGATTGGTTCTGATTCCCAATAGATGGAATTTAACCTGCCTGACATGATCTACCCCTGTTTGTTGGAATACTTTGTGCCAAGGATTGCTTGATTCCCAGCAACGACGGCCTGTCCCGTCCAAATCTACAGCGACAGCTTGTCCTGTCCAAATTCAAACAACAAGCGGCGATGCAATCGTCCACTTTTACTTCCATCCTCCGCGACGGTCCGTCCGTCCATTCAACCGATTTGGTTCTGTAAGTATGCTTGTCTACTTTACTATGTTCTGCTCTAGATCGGCTTGAGGGGTGTCTAGAAACCTTTGACGTTACTTGTACCAAGTCAATGGTGCTCCAAGTGATGTCAAAGGGGGGCTACTGTAGACACCCCAATCTGGTTTTCAGATTAATCTACTTACGGTATTTGATTCCCCGATGATGAATTGGATCAAAAACACCCCGGGAATGATAGGTGTTTGAGCTTTGAGTGTTTGAAACCCTTGAACCTAACCTAACCTAAGCCACTTCCAAAAGCCAAAAACCCTACTGACCCGCGCCAGGGTGCAACGGTCGCGCACCAAGGAGCACCATCCCGCGATGGTCTGACTCCCTCGCGCGATGGTTGACCATCGCGCGCCAGACCCACTCCATCGCATGCCAGAGCGCACCATCGCGTGCCAGAGTGCACCATCGCGCGATGGACTGACTCCCTCGCGCGAGAGTCAGCCTGGGTCAAAGTCAAAGATTTGACTGTTGACCCATGCGCGACAGCTGTCACTCGCACAATGGTGCCATTCCATCGCGTGATGGTCTTTACCAGTCACTTTCACCTTTTGCCAGCCAGTTGGTTGCTTGCCTGGGAGTCTACAGGGCTATTTGAACCCCGTTTTTCTCCACAGGACAGTGGCAGTGCAGGTTAACCTCTCCCATCACCTTTTGGCAAGCCTTCTCCACTAAGTTTTGGCCTTGGGCCTTGTTTGCCACCCTTTTACACCTTCCAAGCCTCCTATAAATACCCCTCTTATGCTTCCATTAAAAGGGTTCAATTTTTACAAGTTAAAAAGTCTTAAGCATAAGGTTCTAACCCTAATTTCTTGTTCATCTCTCCTTTGTCAAGAAGGACCTCAATAAGCCACCTTGTTCTTCCACTCAAATACCTCAATCAATCTCAAGCTCGATTCAAAGTTCAAACACTTTTCAAACCAAAGGCCAAAGGTATAACACCTTTGTTCTGCTGACTGTTCTGATTCCTGAGGGGGGCTGGCAGGGCCAAGGCTGGTAATCAATACCAGTCCTGGTCCTAAAGCTAGCAAGGTATCAAAAACCGTCATGGCTAGAACCAACGCACGATGGACTCACTGTATCGCGCGACAGTCCACGTGGGGATTGGTGTCTTGCTGGTTTATGTTTTGCTTTCATATAGATCACTGTTAAGCATGAAAACAACCAATTTACTGCTTTCCTTTGTTAAAAATTGCTAGCTTGCACTTCAATATTCATTTATGTTGCTTTGGAGTACCCCTGGGACCTTTCTGAATATGTCTCAGAACCCAGAAACATGTAAACCAAGCACTGGTTTGGTCCAGTCCCTCGCGCGACAGTTTGACTCCATCGCGCGATGGTGCACCAGGGCACAACCGCGCCACTGACACCATCGCGCGATGATGTGCCAGGGCGCACCATCGCGCGCCTGAGGAGCACCCTCGTGCGCCAGGGTGCACTCTCGCGCGACAGAGTTACTGTCTTGCGCGACTGTTTGTCCTCGACCAGTGAGTGGTCTTGCACGGGTAACTTGGTTTTAGGCTGTTCTTTTGTCCCCACACTGTTTATGGGTTGTTTTGTTTATTCGTTGGGCTTTTCAACCTTTAAACTGTGTAGTGTAAATACTATAAACTGATTGGTTTGTCCTGGGTGTGCACTGGTCCTTTCAGAGCCCAGAGGGTTTGAAAATAAGAGCTGTGGGCTTAGGCTTACTGGCGCGCGCAAGTCTTGTAGTAGCGCGCGCAGGTGTGACTAGCATGCATTGACTTGATCAGTGCATACTGGTTTCTTCTTGCACACGATACTCCAAGACAGGGGCTTTCCAGTCTGTCTAATTCCCACAACAGTCTGTTCTCATCCTATACTAACTGCTCATCCATGCCATCTATCACATCTTGCAATGTGTTACAGTTTTAATCCCCGATTAACTGCTCCCCTGCCCTAACTGGCTAAAATTGATTAATAAAAGAAGAATCACAAATATTTTCACAAGATGTCTAAGTAGAGACCAATCTCCGGATTGGGCGAGAGGGGTGCCTTAAAAACCTTCCCCTCTCGTAACCTGGCTCCCGAACCCAGATATGGTTATGACGGACTGGTTCCTTCACTTTTTCAAATCAAATAGCGCGGTAGGTGCTTCGAAATACGGTTCCTTGGGTGTCGAACCTTCAAACCCAGGTGGCGACTCTGTATTCCGAGCGCTTGCCTCTTTTGCGCTCGCGCTCCCTCGATTATGGGCCCATGTATTTTGGAATCCGAAAATTCCAGGGCATGCTGCCCACAGTTTAAAAAAAAAAACAGCCACGTATAGTGGGTTTCACACCCATGCCGCCGTCGCGGGCCCTGCCGAAGTGCTGCCGGACACCACCTCGAGATTTTGAATCACCACAGCGATCTATGGACACCGTGCAACAGTTACCCGAGCTTAGAATTGCGTTTGAGGTAGTTTTCCGGAAACCCAAAACCTTAATATGCATTTTCATAGAAATATTACCAAAACTTAATTTTTGATGTAGATGGTGATCTGAATTTAATTTATTAATTAATATTTAGTCTTGTTTTCATTAACTTTTAGTCCTATTTGTATTGAAAAGTTTTTGGTAGGCCCTACATTAAATTCGATGGTTTAATTGTTGCGTAGATGAGAAGTTATGGTGGATTATGGTATTGAAATTCATGTGTAGGTGAGGAATTGTGCGATTAATAAATTTATCAGAATAATCGTAGCTAATGTAGTAATTATTTAATAATTAAATACGTAAGGATTTGAAATTAAAATGTAAATGAGGAGATATTTATCGAAATAATCGTAGTTTTTGTTCATCCATTTTACGAGTAGGATTTGGCTACCGTACAGAATTGCTTAAGATGACCTTATTTGGCAATATTTATTGCAGCTGAAAGATGGACTCAATGTTAGAGCACATGTGAAACATGTGACAAATTTGGAAAATATTTTTCCCAAGGACTAATGTAAGGTATTACGTCTGATTTTGTAGACAAGAAAAAAAACTTCACTTTGGAATTACTGCCTAGCAAATAAACATTTATGTCATTGCAATTGCGGTCCATCCATGGGTGAGCAGATTAGTTGGGGTATTGTATGCTATGTTGTTTGTCATGTTCTACTTCACTCCACCCCTTTCATTTACATGTTGAGTATTTCATATTTGAGAATAGGTCTGATGGGGGAAAAAATTAAGATAATTTTTGGTGATAGGGCTCCATTGGATGGTACAAATGCTCGGCATAATCATAGTCCTAGAGAGCTCCTTTATTACTGACTCATTTAGGGCTCGGCATTGGAATGTTAGCAAGGATAATTGTACGATAGTACGGAATTGGACTTGCTTACAAGTTTAAGTATGTGAGTGCAATTGCTAATTACGTTAAAATTATTACCATTGTGCAAGGCTAATCTTGGATTGAAATCATTTTTTTTTAAACTTAAATAAACATGGTGGTTTAAGGCAGGAGGACAAAAATCGCATCCAGAGAAAAGAGTTGAATATCTGCTCTCATATTTGTAGAAGCAGCAAACAACCAATAGTCATTTCATTTTATTCGCTTCTCTTTTTCTTGTTCAATATTTTTGCTATTTTCTAATATCCCCTCTATGGAATGGATGCTGATTGTAGTTGTATGAGTTGATTTCACAGCGATTTAGTAGGATGAAGAAAATTCTGACCAACCATCTCAAATTGGCCTCGGAAGACTTTTTCACATAGATTGAATGTTGTCCACATCATTACTTTTGAATTAGGAGATTTTCAGTCTACCTAATTTTTGGTGGCTTCCTAAAATCAACTAAAAAAAAATGATATTGTGAATGTGAAGGACTACAACCTTGGAATAACTATGTAGGGGGAGTTTTTTCTTTTTCTTTTTCCTAGCCGATCTTCCTTTGATTACGTCATGTTGCTTGTACTATTTGTCAGAAACTGATAGATAATTAAAAGTATGTTGATGTGTGTTGAATGAGTCTGTTTTTTGTTTTAAATATGAGGACTTGAGGAGTCAATTGTTAATATTTTGGCTAACCAGTATTCTAGAACATAAGAAAATATCATTATGTATCGAATTACATAAGGTCAACTACCATGCTGCACAACTGCTTTATACATGGCTCACAAGAATTAATTTAGGTATCTAAGCTCAATGATGATGTTGTTGATGTCAATAGTCAAGGGTGTTTAGCCATCTAATCTCGGTTATCATGTAACACATACGATTGTGATGTAGCTTTAGAGTTTATACTTAAGTAATAGATGCTGTGGTGGTTGTTCAGTCATATTAAAGTTGCTTTTGAGATTTTTTAATTACTTACAAGATCAACTAAATGTAAGGAATGAAGACCTATTCTCTAGGTGCATGCACATAACCTTGAGCTAGAAATCGCTATAGACACCCCAATTTGACCTAACGATTATTTCAAGTCCCACCTTGGGGACCATCCCGACGATGATATGGATACAGTGATTGCTGATTGACTTCTTGTGAACCTTAGGACTTATGGTGAGAACTTCTAGCCACTTAAAGGACCCAATCCAGAGCCAAATAACCTTTCAGACAGAAATACAGTATCTCAGGAAAATCCATCTGTCGACCGTGACATTGATCTCAAGGCCTCAACATCATTCTTTCACCCGTGAAACTTGTTGCTTGAAAATCTCCCTGAGAGATTGATCTTTTAGCCACTAGGTCTATCCTTCAGCCGCTTAATCGTTCACTTGGTCGCCAGATTCTTTAACCGGCCGCCAGATTGTCTATTTTCTAGATTCTAGAATGTTCTGTCATACTTTTGATCCGTTCACAAAACCCTAGCAGCCAAATCTTGATGCGTTCGGGCTACGTAAGGAGATTACCATGAAGAGTTAGAATCACCTTAAAATTCCAATTATGATTGGTTGGAGTGAGTCACCCCCATGCCTATATAAAGGGACCTTTGGGTTCCAAAATTATACACACAACGCATCCTTTCTAGCCACGAAACTCTGCAAAAACACTCTCTCATATCCCCAATACAAAAGCCCTAATCTCCCGAAGGTAGTCGCAATCCGACGATCCAAACCCCGAAGTTCAAATCCTAACCCTAGGGTTTCCGAGAAGCAAATCAGTCAATCACCATCAATCTGAAGCAATCAAGCAACTGAGGGATCAAGGTGGTGAGGCCCAGGGGCCTTTGGTTTGTTTTGTTTTCAGTTTATGCATGCTAATCATAGTACTTTAATTCTCTGTTAATTATTTAGTCTGGTGTGAGGAAGAACATTGCCTGGGTCTTTGATCCATCGACCGGTACATCAAATCAGGAGGATTCCTCGGCTGTGAGATCCATATTACTTCCGCTTCTTTCTCAAGCCAAAACCCCAAACCTACATTATGGTCCATAACAAAGTCCTCTCAGATTGGGAAACACGACTTAGTTGTGGGCAGCATGCCTTGGAATTTCTGGATTCCAAATGCAAGGGCCCAGATTGAGGGAGCACGAGCGCAGAAGAGGCAAGCACTCGGAATACAGAGTCGCCACTCGGGTTTGAAGGTCCGACACCCAAGGAACCATATTTTGAAGCACCTGCCGCGCTGTTTGATTTGAAAATATGAAGGAAACCAGTCCGTCATTACCATATCTAGGTTCGGGAGCCAGGTTACGAGAGGGAAAGGGTTTTAAGGCACCCCTCTCGCCCAATCCGGAGATCGGTCTCCACTTAGGCATTTTGAAAATGTTGTGATTCTTCTTTTATTAATCAAATTTTAGCCAATTACGGCGGGGGAATAGTTAATCGGGGATTAAAACTGTAACAATTTGCAAGATGTGATAGATGGCATGGATGAGCAGTTAGTATAGGATGAGAACAGACTACTGTGGGATTTCACAGGTTGAGCCCACAGCTCTTATTCTCAAACCTTCTGGGCTCTGGAAGGACCAGTGCACACCCAGGACAAACCAAGCAGTTTATAGCAGTTATAATATACAGTTTAAAGGCTGAAAAGCCCAACAAATAAACAAAATACCCCCCATAAATAGTGTGGGGACAAAATAACAGCCTAAAACCAAGTTACCCAAGCAAGATCACTCACTGGTCGGGGACAAAACAGTCGCGCGATGATGCGCCCTGGCACGATGGTCAACGCTCCATTTGACCATCGTGCGCGGGTTTGGAATCATCACGCAAGGGTTTGGGTCGACCCTCCAGTGTTTGGTTTTGCTCCTCCTGGGTTCTGGGACAGGTCCAGAATGATCCCAGGGGTATTCCACAGTAACAGATTGAAATACAGCTAGCAGTTTAAACTATGAAAAGTAGTAAACTGGTTGTTAGTATGCATGCAGAGTGATCTATATTCAAAGTAGGACATAAAACAACAAGGCACCCATCCCCACGCTGTCCTGCACGTGCAACCACGAAGTGTCACGCGAGTATGTGGGACAGTCGCGCGCGGGTTCTTGCCATGACGGTTTTGAAATCTTGCTAGCTTTAGGGCCAGGACTGGTATTGATTACCAGCCTTGGCCCTGCTAGCCCCCCTCAGGGATCAGAACAGAAAGCAGAACAAAGGTAAGCTATACCTTTGGTCTTTGAAGTTTGAAAAGTGTTTGAACTTTGAGTTGAACTGAGGTTGAACAAATTGATAGAGCTTGTAAAATGAGTGTATGAAGGTGGCTAGAGTGGTGAAGTATCAAGTGTATTTGGCTTTGTGTAGCCCTTTGAACTTGAACTTTGATACTTTCTTTCTTCTTCTTTTTTTTTTTTTTGAACCCAAGATTGTTAACCCTTTGAAAGAGAGACAATTGGGGGGGGGGGGGGGGGGGGGGTGTTTTTATTGGAGAAGGGGTAGAAATGGTGTATGGAGGAGAAAGAACCAACAAAGTAAAGGTTAACTTGGCTTGGTGGCCAAATTGCCTCTTTTGGAAAGGTTGCAAGGAGAGAAGCCCAGCCAGTCCACGAGGTCTGGATTTGGGTTACTTGGTGATTAAGTTGCCCAGCTGAAAAAGGTGATAGGGACAGGAAAGAACCATCGCGCGATGGTTCCAAACAGTCGCCCGAGGTGCGCCCTGGCGCGCGATGGTTGCGCCCTGGTGCGCGATGGTCAATGGTCAAGCTTTGATTGTTGACCACACCTGGCAGCTTGACCCTCGCGCGATGGTTCTAAACCCTCGTACGACAATTAGTTTTTGGCTTTTTGATGTGGTTTTTGGCTAGGTTAGGTTCAAGGGTTCTTCAAACACTCAAAGCTCAAACACTCGACATTCCCGAGGTGTTCGTGATCCGTTTCATCATCGGGGAATCAGAAACTGTAAGTAAATAACATGGGTCTCTCATGAGGAGTGCAACAATATGGTCCCTTGGCCAAACAATGTTTTTAGTTGTGCCGCAAGAGTATTGCGGTCTTTCAAATCACCTAGCTAATGTAAGCAATAAGTCATTGTCAGTCTCCCTAGGGCAAGGGGAAGCATTTGATCAAATACGCGAAAGTTGAGATGTCTAGAATACATTCCAGATTTACATGCATATCAGTATCACCCTATCTTTTGCATTGGTCTCTTGAACCTAGTATTTCATGTGGCTGTTTAATAGAAGTAGTTGTCTTGGTTGCACGAGCGAACTCCAAGTATGAGGTGTTCTTATGCTCAAGCAAGGCAGGTTCATCAAGGCATCATGGCCATCGTCTCTATGCAAGGAACAAAGGGGAACAAAGGGATGCACTGTAAAGTCTACCTCACTGCCAACACACTTGGCCTTCAAAAAGAAGAAAGCTCAGCCTGAGGAACGTCATATCCTGGGAGAACACCTCAACTCTTTTGTAAAATGCTGTCACAGAGCATTGTCAAGGGCATGCCAAGATCTTTGCTGAATAGAAAGAGAAACATTGCACTCACATTCCTTGCTATTTATATCGCATGTTTCTATGCTAGGGGCAATTAGATTGTTGTCATCACGCATGGTTAAGCTAGGGTCAAGCATTCATGGCCTAAACAAGGGGCTTACATTTCGTCTTAAATACTCAGATTAATATGCATATGTGTCATTGCAATCTATGTCACCCAAAATCGTTCAAGCTTTTGAACTAGGGTTGTTTAAGTGTGGTGGTCCTACCCCTAGCAGTTAGCATAAAACGACTTCGGCTTGTGGTCGATTCCCAGCCTGTTGCATGTTGTTTTCCTATCTATTGCTGTTTTCTAAACTATTCAAATGTGGATTGGAGGATTCTCTTGAATTTCGGTCCTTGAAAGATATTAGGACCAGCCACATCAAGCTTTGTGCCTATGACCGACAAAGTCAAGTCAAAGAAGCTGGAAGATAGCCTCGTAACTAGTCTTGAGCAGACTCTACGATTGGCACCATGTCAGCAGCATTAAAGTGGCTTCGTACTTCGCATCTCCATAGCTCCTTGCTTTACGCTTTCATCTCCAACAGCTCTGCCTTCATAACTCAGAAGTCGTACACTTGCTCTTCAGTGGCACCATGCACATGCCTTGTCATATTCAGAACCTTGTCTGGCTTCATGAAACTCCAAGCAACTCTACACTCAGGCAACCTTGCGCTCAGCAGGTTAACCTCAACAGTACTCTTAACTCAGGCAGCCTCGCGCTCAGTAGGTTCAAATCTCAACAGTACAACGCCTACTTTAGCTACCCCGAGCTCACATCTTGAAGATAAGCAGCCTCGCCACTTCCAGGCCGGTGAAACAATCCTGTGGCTCCCACTTAATGCATTTAGTGAACCTTTATGCAATTTTGAGTCAACAGCCAGCAAGAAAAAGCATCTGTATAAAGCTTACAAGGCATCTGTGTGGCTAAAATCCTCCAAAAGGGGCATCTGTATTGCTAAAACCCTCTAAAAGGCATTTAGCCTCCAGAAAGCATTTTGTGTTGCCAGCTTGCAGAAAACATTTAGCCGCTAGAAGATGTATGTATCTCTAAAAAGATTTCAGCCTCCAGAAAGCACTCCCAGTAGTGGAGGTGATGGATATCTCCCTAACAAAGTTGAAATTGCCAAAGGAGGCAATGGGAATCTCCTAGAGTGCACGTGTGGATCACTCCATCAGTGGAGGCAATGGAACTTTCCTTGACACCAAGTTCAAGAAGGCAATGAAAATCTCCGAAGGCAATAATGGCCAACAGGTTTCACCTAAAGCATTTAACAAGCCTTATGTCATTTTGGGTCAACAAGTCGATAGAGTCAATATGGGAAATATGGTCAGAACTAGCCTTGGGGGCACTTCTGAGCAAGTGGAATGTAGCCAAATCTAGCGAATGAGATGTGGCTGAAATCTAGCAAAGTGGAATGTGCTGAATCTAGCCTTGGGGGCAATCCCAAGCATGTGCAAAAAGAAATCAATCCTCTGACTCCTGCTGACAGCAAAATCTCCCCATTCAAAGACAATCGATTTGAATCCAAGCACCAGCAAAGCATTCATGGTATTGTGGGCCCACGGCCAACAAAATTTGTGATGGAGTGTAATCAAACCCAGCCTTGGGAGCATTCCCAAGCATGCATGATATCGAGCACCAGCATCAGAATAAATCAAAAGCTTCGCATAGGTTGTCAAATGTCTGCTAGAAGCACTCAGGATCATTCCAAGCATAAGGAGACTAGCCTTGGGAGCATTCCGAAGCTTAAGAAGGATCAATTATCAATCAAAGCCTTGCAAGGGTTACCAAATGCATGTATTCAGTCTAACCTTGGAGAAGTATCCCCAAACATATGGACTTCACTAGGGAACATGTGAACTCTAGTCGAGCATGTGGAATCTCAAGGACTAATGATTGAACCCACTTTGGGACTTTTTTTAAGCTCTCTCTGGAGAAGAAAACCCACAATTATTGGTCGCTTGACCTTTGAGGACTATGAATTCTGAGCTCTCGCTCGCAAAACCCGAGGATCCTTGATACCTCAAAATCAGGCTCCATGCCCCAATTACTTTGAAAGTACGATAGCCATCGCATCCTATGCAAAAACTCCACCATCTTAACAGATTCGTGCTCATAACTACTTAGCGGCTCTGCACTCACCACCTCCAGATTCACCAACTCAGCAGCACCATGCTCACTACTGTCAAGCTTACCATCTCAAACAACTCCATGCCTATCATCTCCATGTTCACCAATCCAGCGGCCCCGCGCTCACCCCCATCAAGTCACTTAGCAGCTCCATTCTCGTCCATCCAATAGCTCTAAACTCTCGATAGCTCCGCGGTTCTATGCTCGAGCCAATCAATACCTCTATGTTCGTTGCCTCAACAGCTCCGTATTCATTCCTCCAGCGGCCCTGAACTCAAATCACTATCAGCAAAATCCAAGTCACTCAGCAGCATCGTGTGCCCATTACTCAAGCCGTTCAACTGCTCTAAGCTCACTCCAGCACCTCTATGCTCACCATCGACAGCTTCACTATCTCTCAGCAGCCCTGTGCCCAAGTCACCCAGCGGCTCTACGCCTGTAACCGTTCAAGCGGCCTCGCACTCTCTATCCCACTTCAGCAACTCTATTATCACTATCAGCAACTCTAAGCTCACTCAACAACTTTGAGCTCATTATCTAATTAGTTTCTTAGCGGTTTCAGCAGATCAAGTGGCTCTGTGCTCATCCTCACCATCACCCAAACAGCCTTCAGCAGCTCTAAAAGCTCGCTATTAGCCAAGCCCCAAAGATCACTTCTTCAGCAGCTCCATGCCTACTATCTCAGCCATTCCCACGCTCACATTCAACGTCTCTATGCTCCCTAGCCTTGATTGTAGACACCCCAATATGGCCTAACGATTATTTTAGGTCCCACCTTGGGGACCATCCCAATGATGAAATGGATACGATGATTGCTAATTGACTTCTTGAGAACCTTAGGACTTTCGGTAAGAACTTTGAGCCATTTAGAGGACCCAATTCAGAGCCAAATAGCCTTTCAGACAGAAATACAGAATCCTAGGAGAATCTATCTGCCGGCCGTAACATTGATCTCACGGCCTTAACATCTTTTCCTCACCCGAGCAACCTGTTGCCCAAAAATCTCCTTGAGAGATCCATCCCATGGCCCCAAGATCATTTCCTCGGCCGCTCAATCCTTTCCTCGGCCGCCAGATCCACGGCTCGACCCCCAGATCATCCTTTTTCCAGACTCTGGAATGTTCTGTCGATTGTTTGATCCAACTACACTATCTCGCCGATGCATTTGGGCCACGTTCAGAGATCACAACGAAGAGTTCGAATTGCATTGCAATTGCAATTGTAATCTTGCGTTTTGATTGGACGAAGTGTGTCATCCCTTTGTCTATATAAACAGCACCATACACACACGAAATTAATCAGATCTACACCCTCTCAAGCCACGATACTCTGCAGAAATATACTCCCAAACCCTCTCTACAAAAGCCATAACCTCCCGAAGGCAGCCATCAATCCGGCGATCAAACCCCGAAGTCTCAAATCCTAACCCTAGGGTTTCTCAAAGAAGCAATCAGTCAATCCTGATCAAATCCGAAGCAATCAAGCTTCTGAGGGATCAAGGTGGTAAGGCCCAGGGGCCTCTGGTTCGGTTTATTTATCGCTTTTATACTTAATCGTAGTGTTTTGGTAGTCTGCTAATTTTTTTGTCTGGTGTGAGGAAGAACATCGACCGGGGCTTCGATCCCTCGGACGATATATCTAAACCAGGTGGATCCCTCGGCATGACATCAATTCACCGGCCTCGGGATCCATTCCCCTGGGACAGCTTTGTTTGTTTTCTGCTTTCTGACGCATGTTTCAATTATAGTCTCAGCTCACCTTATTTATTGTTTAAAGGCATGAAAATAGATTATGTGTTAGAATTAAATAAAGCATTTATATGTCTTATGTTGAACGATTATGGGCTAGCCTCACGACTAGGCAGAGAGGGTGCCTAATACCTTCCCCTCACTGTACCTTTGGTTTCCGTATCCAGAATCTCTTTTTGTTTTCCTAGTTTTAATAAACTAGGTGGCGACTCTGTTTTGATGATAACCGCTATCATGTGGCGATGTTCCTAGCCATGGGAATGTCCATGATCTTGGTTTACGAAGCAAGCAACCAAACGAGCAAACAAACGAGCAAACAAATGATGATCTAACTGTATTGCGATGCCCTGTTTGGGAGGTGTCTACAGTTTTCTGGCAACTCTGCTGGGGACTATGAGAGCCATAACCAGAAAGTTCAACATAAGACTAATACATGCCTTATTTAATTCATTTATCATATGCATCGAGCAGGCAAGCCTCGTTGAGTTCACTTAATATCCCGGCATGACACGGGCTATGTTAGGGGTTCCAGCAAACTCCACAGTCACTTGTACCTATTGGTATATCAAAAAGGAAATCACCTAATCGCCGCCTATGATGGGCTGGCGAAAGGATTGGTGCTCTTTGACAACGAAGCACCCTGAGCCTACCTAAACCTTACATGTGTTAGAAAGCCATAGAACCTATCAAACCAAGACAGGAACCTAAGGCTAGGGGCCTTTTTGCATCTACTTGCAAAAGTTTTTCCTCACACCCATTGTATACATGTATATTGTAAATCTTCTTTTGCAGGTTAAACCTTATGGGCCTTTCTAAACCAAATGGAAGTAGGTAAGCTAAACTAATCTAACTAAAGCAAAAAACCTTTCAGGAAAAATGGCCACATCGCTGTTCATGTTCGATTCGCACTTTCAAATCGTCACCAAGCTGTTTGGTCCGCCCCGCTCTGCAGTCAAGGATTTTGATCCCTCCAAATACATCACTCCGATGGAACAACCAAGGCCTGTGGTAATTATCATTGAAGACAACCATGCCATGTCCCCAAGAACAGTCTATGAGGAATAGATAAACGACATGATTGAAGAAGAAGGGACGGGCAGGGTCCCAATCTATTTCTATGACCCTTATGCGCCTACCAATGACTACTGGCCAATTGATGAGGTCAACAACTCTGAAGCTGAAGAGACAAGGGGAGAAGAATCTGTTGACAATGATCCACTAGACGAAGTATCACTAAACCTACTCTTTGATGAGAGGGTTACCAACAACGAAATAAGGGTGATCCACCCCATCACAGATAGGTTTGGTAATTGGTGGGGATTTGTTGGCCCACGACGAGTCGACAACAGCGACGAAGCAGAAATTGAAGCTCAACTGGAAGAAATAACGGCAATAGCAAATCAAATGGCTCTCCAAGACTTGCAGGGTGAGAATGATGAAAGTGCGAATCAAAGTGACAACGAAGTGCTGATGATCAACCTTGGTGATGAAAAAGACTGCTCTGAGCTGATTGTGGATGCTGAAAGAGGAGCCTACCCTAACTGGACCGTGGAACACACTCTAAAATACAAAATGAAAAATGCTGATTCCGATCTTAGCTATGATTCTGATTCCGACTCTAGGTCAACTCAATCTGAGTCTAGTTTTTCATCTTCCCAAACTACTGAGTCTAGTGAGGAAAACCTGGTCAAAGTACCAAAGAATAACATCTATTTTGAATTTGACTCTGAAATGTCTTTTGACAATTTTAGCAATGAGAAGGAAAATTTAGAGTATTTCACTTTGCCTATAATTAACTGTGTGGATTCTGACAATCCAAATTTTGAGGAAGAAATTCCCAAAGAAATTCTAAAATTCATCGAAAGAGAAGAAGAAAGGCACGCTAAACCTTTTTCCGAGGAAATAATTACAGCAAACATAGGCTCTGAAAATGAGCCCAAATTGGTTAAAATTGGTGCAACACTATCTTCTCAAGAAAGTGAAAAACTAATCCTTTTGCTAAAAGAATACAAAGATGTTTTTGCTTGGTCTTACAAAGACATGCCTGGTATAGACCCTGAAATTGTTCAGCACAAAATTCCTCTTCATCCTGATGCAAAACCTGTTAAACAAAAGTTAAGACGTATGCGCCTTGATTGGGTCTTGAAAATAAAAGAACAAGTCACTAAGCAAATGAACGCCGGTTTTCTCATAGTCACCAAGTACCCACAGTGGGTAGCCAACATCGCTCCAGTACCAAAGAAAACTGGAGGAATCAGGGTCTGCGTAGATTTCTGAGATCTCAACAAAGCCAGCCCAAAGGATGACTTCCCACTACCACACATAGACGAACTCGTGGACAACACCGCGGGACATGCACTGTTATCTTTCATGGATGGGTTTTCTGGGTATAATCAAATTTTGATGTCTCCCGAGGATAGAGAGAAGACCACCTTCACCACACCATGGGGAACTTACTATTACCGAGTGATGCCATTCGGATTGAAAAATCCTGGAGCCACTTACCAAGGGATGGCAACCACATTGCTGCATGACATGATGCACAAAGAAGTAGAGGTGTATGTCGATGATATGATAGTCAAATCCAAGGAAAGGGAGGGACACTATGAAGCACTTCAAAAGTTCTTTGAGAGGATTAGGCAATACAAGCTATGTCTCAATCCTCAAAAATGCACTTTTGGGGTGACGGCTGGCAAAATGTTAGGGTTTCTCATCACTCAAAGAGGAATCGAGGTAGACCCTTCTAAAATACAAGCCATCATGGAGATATCACCGCCGAAGACGGAAAAGGAAGTAAGGAGCTTTTTGGGGAAAGTACGATTCATCAGCAGGTTCATTTCCAAGCTCACCTGCAAACCCCTCTTTAAGCTTCTTAAGAAGGGTACTGATTTTGAATGGAGCCAAGACTGTCAGCAATCGTTCGAAGCCATCAAGGAATATCTTCAGAATCCACCTGTGCTGTCACCACCCATCCCTGGGAAGCCAATGATTCTATATCTTTCAGTAACAGACACGTCCATGGGATGCACGCTAGCTCAAGAAAATGATGTCAAAGTAGAGTGTGCCATATACTACCTCAGCAAGAAGATGATCGACTATGAAACAAGGTATACTCTCTTGGAGAAGACCTGTTGGGGGCTAGTATGGGCCACGAAGAAACTGAGGCACTACCTATTAGCACATCCGGCAGTGTTAGTCTCTCGTTTAGATCCAATCAAATATCTTTTCGAGAAGCCAGCACTTATTGGAAAGCTAGCTAGGTGGCTATTGCTTCTAGCAGAATTTGACCTTAAGTTCATGACAAGGAAATCAGTAAAAGGAAGGGCTGTAACAGAATTCCTAGCAGATCACCTTGTGACAGAAACTGAAGCAGAGGACTTCATGTGTCCTGACGAAGACATCCTATGTCTCCTAGACGACACCTAGCAACTATACTTTGATGGAGCATCAAACCAAAGTGGATATGGCATAGGGATACTGCTAGTTTCCCCAAACAACTCTCACATCCCCTTGTCATATAAACTAAGGTTTGAAGTCACCAATAACCAGGCTGAATATGAAGCTTGCATTGCTGGAATGAAGGCGGCTTTGGAACTAGGGGCAAGAAGGGTAGAAGTCACTAAGATTCAAATCTAGTAGTATCCCAAGCAAGAGGAGACTGGAAGG
Organism: Rhododendron molle; assembly: GCA_025413875.1. NCBI lineage: Eukaryota > Viridiplantae > Streptophyta > Magnoliopsida > Ericales > Ericaceae > Rhododendron > Rhododendron molle. The sequence goes on from CM046391.1 coordinate 28,935,057, forward strand.
TCAAAGAGGATACGCTAAAGTTATGTCACTCTATACTGGAGGACCTGATTCCACAATTCGATTCAGTCATCTTCACGCACACTCCCCGAGAAAGCAATAGATTCGCAGATGCATTGGCACCACTGGCCTCCATGGTCGAAATACCCTTGGGATTCACAATGCGACCCCTTATGATCGAGCAGAAGGTCAAACCAGCATGCGAGTGCACTTTCATTGAAGAGAGTGACGATGATGGTAAACCCTGGTACGAGGACTTGAAGAAGTTCTCGGAAGAAAGAGAGTATCCCTCTGAAGCTACTTCGAAAGACAAGATGGCTCTATGAAAGTTTGCCACTCGATTTGTAACCTGCGGGGGAGCATTATATCGAAGAGCGTATCTAGGTCCTAATTAGCTTTGTGTCACATCAGAGGAAAGTCGTAAGATAATGGAAGAAATACATGAGGGAATCTGCGGGCCGCATATGAATGGGGCCACAATGGCAAAGAAAATCCTGCATCAGGGGTACTACTGGAATACGATGGAAGCCGACGGTGCTAACTATGTTCGCCGATGTTACAAATGCCAGTCTCACGCTGATCGCATGCGTATTCCACTTACGGAATTATATAGCATAACTTCTCCTTGGCCATTCTCCACCTGGGGAATAAACGTCATTGGGAGTATAAATCCAAAGGGAAAATACAAGCATCAGTTCATTTTAGTAGCCATCGGCTATTTCACCAAATTGGTAGAAGCGGCCTCCTATGCCACCCTTAAGGCTACTCATGTGGCTAAGTTTATTCGCACCAATATCATCTATCGGTATGGAGTACCTCACGAGTTCATTTGTGATAATGGATCACATTTCAAAGGGGCGACAAAGAAGCTTTTTGCCGAATTTGGGATATAGAATCATCGGTCATCTACCTATCGACCTCAAACTAATGGAGCGGTTGAGGCTGCAAACAAGAACATCAAGAGGATTCTACGGAAGACTACCGACACTTACACAGTTTGGCCAGAAATACTACCTTTGGCGCTATGGGGTTATCGAACAACTGAAAGAACTTCAACTGGGGCCACTCCTTACTCCCTGGTCTATGGGATGGAAGCTGTCTTACCTATCGAACTGAAGCTACTATCATTAAGGGTTCTAGCTGAGACTGGTATGATCGAAGAAGATTGGATTCAAAACCGCTACGACGAGTTGGCATTGATAGATGAAAGGAGATTGAGAGCGTTATACCATGTGCAAGGGTATCAACGCCGCATCGCACGAGCATTCAACAAAAAGGTGAAGCCGCGAGACTTCAAGGTGGGAGACATGGTGCTTAAAGCCATTCGTCGCCACGTTTCAGACCCAAGAGGCAAGTTTAGACCAAATTGGGGAGGACCCTACCTTATCAAGCGCATACTGTCTGGAGGAGCAGCCTACATTGCAGATTTGGATGGAATGGAGTTTGCAACGCCAGTCAATATTGACAAGCTGAGGAAGTATTACCCCTGAGAGATGCTCGTTGGGCCGAAAACCACAAGGGTGGGCGGACCTAAGCAAAAATTAGAGCAAGCCTGCTAGGTCGAAAACCGGCAAGGGCGGCTTAGGCAAAAACTAAGGCATAAATAAAAGCGCTCGCTAGACTGAAAACCTGCAAGGGCAGTTTAGGCAAAATCAAGAGCACAAAAGGAGAGGAAAATACCCGAGTGAACCCTAACTAAAACAAACAAACTCTGTTGGAACTACGTTTATGGCCTGATTCCCTCCATGGGATACGTAGGCAATCTCTGAATTGAGATCCGGCCACTGCTATTGCTATCACTTCCAAATTTCTAGGTCTATCTTAAAGCATGTTAACTGTCAAACCATGGCAAGGACATTTTCAAAATAAAGCAACCAATGATATATTACTTCCAAGGAAAAAGGAAAAGCAAGCTCAAACAATTCCCAGTCTATGAAAATTAGAATCAAATCTTTCAAAAAGGATAAGCAAAATGTTGATCTCTAGGTCTTCCTTCTCTTCACACTTTTGTCCTCCAAAAGGTTTTTCTCTAACCAACGCTTATACGAACCCGATAGTTTGTCAGCGAAGTTCTCAGCCACCTCTTGCATCACTCGATTTAGCCACAAACGAAGCACATTACGACGAAGGTTGGCATCATGAACCTTGGAAACAGTATACTCAGGGTCACCCAAAACCTTAACCTGTTCAGCCCCAAATTGCCTCTGGAAACGAGCAGGGAAATAGAAGGTAACTTGAGTGATACCAATCACTGCTGCACCAAAATGGTTCATGGTACTTGCAGTCATGCTCTTCACACCATACCAGGGGCACACCCATTGGATCCGATTACCCTTGCAAGTCTCCATCCATGCTTTCCAAGCAGCCTCAGTGGGAAATTGTCTGATTACACGACGCTCCACGCAGTGGTCTGAACTATAGGGCAGTCGCTCCGACGCATCCCAGACCCTCAACTTCTCATAAAGCCATACCTATAGAAAACAAGGGAAAATTACAAGTTGTGAGAACACGTGAGTCAGAACAAAAGAGGGACGAGCGGAAAGATAAACTTGGCAAAAGAAAGAAAAATAATAATGAGTGAACCTGCAATAACAAAGGACTGCCCGAAAACTGGGCTGTAGGATTACCTTCTACCACGTCAAGGCCTATCAAGGTCTCTGCCAACACCAAACCAGCAAAACCTACACGGTTTCCCATCTGTTGGGCAAAGTCAAGCAGCATAGAGTCAGCATGGCCAGTAGAAGGTCCAAGTAAGTAGCAATGGAGAAGACAAATGCACAGCGCATGAAAGCACGCCTTCTGTGGAGGAATTTGACGATGAGCTTCAGTGGTACCAAAACGCTGAACAAGCTATAAGGTTTCCAACCTTCCATTCACCATAAAAAACCTAGCTTTGTGTTTCTGAACTTGGAGCAGATCCTTTAGGAGATTGCCCTGATTAAACAAAGGGTTAGGAATAATGAGACCTTCTCTATCCGAATGACCCATGATGGCTGCAAATTCCTCGATAGTAGGATACAATTCCTCTCTTCGAAATTGAAAGACATGGAAAATAGGGTCCCATAGGCTAGTGGCTGCCCGAAGGAAAGCAAATTCACAGGAATCTGGCGGAGGGAGAAGATGAAGTCCATACCAAAGGACTTAAAGTGTAAACGGTCGAGTCCATTAAAGGAGTCCAACCGCTAATCAAGGACTGGTTGTGCCATGAAATCATTGCTGACAAATACCATCGAGTTCGTAGAACGTATACTTATAGGCTAGATTGAGTCCTAGTTCGAATCAGAATCAGATTCTAAAATCCTAGGAAATCAAGTCGGTTTCTCGGCCGGCACTTCGATCTAGCGGCCGCTTCTTTGGCCAATCACAGACCAGGTAACAAAAATCGATATTTCGGCCGCCATGTCAAAGATTCGGTCGCTTAACCAAAGATCGGCCGCCAGAACGACCACTTTACAAAAAATTTCCACGGTTCAGTCAAGTTCGTTAGAATTTCTATCAAACCAACTTTGTGCCACCACAGGTGTAAACAAAAGCATGCACAAGTCATGTATCAGAGCAAAATGTTTTGTTTCATATAACAAAAGTTCTTTTACATCACAAGGTGAATCATCCCATATTTCCTAAACAAGCTATACATCGGTTTCCCATCAGACTAACCTATGCAGGGAAGCAAAAAGAAGGAGAAGAGGATGCCAAATTCTCTGGTGGACCAAACACTAGAGATCAGCTGCAAAAAAAAAGAAAAGGAAACCCTCGGGGCAACGTGTACCAAAGAAGCACTACGGTGCAGAAGAGACATCATGCAGCCCAGAAAAACCATCATACCGCATGCAAGCGCCACCCCGGAAGCTTCGCATCACGGAAGCAAGCCACCCATGCAAGGGTCTCTAATCAAGCAGTAAGACAAGACCAAGAACGTTGCGGTCTCCCTCCGCGATCACTGGCCGCACTTCACCGATGGCCCGGCCCCAGCAAAGACAAAGCAAAAGGAGAAAGAAATCTCCGATAGAACTCTTAGGCATGAACGAAGAGAGAAGGAAGAAAGAAAAATGAAATGAAATGGCCGCGGCCATGGCCTTTTATAAGCTCCTGGAAATAAAGCTGTTCCGCGGCCGCAATATCAATAATTCGGCCGAGACATCCATCACTTGGCTGAAGGATCGATCCACTGGCCCCTCAATCCATCCTTCTCAACAGCACCACCATCAACGGCTCCACGCCAAATGCTATTCAGCGGTTCCAAACCCGTTAACCTAACTGGCTCTAAACTGTTAAAGGCTCCTCGCCCATGTTCACCATCTCAATAGCTCCGAGCTCACAATCGCTCAACGGATCTAAACTCAAGCCTTGTGCTCACCATTAGCAGCTCTATGCTCACCCAGTAACCCTATGCATTCAACGGCTTCACGTCCGTGTTCATTACCAGTTGCTCTATACTCAGGCTACTCAACAAGCTCCAAGCTCATCACTTTCAAAGCGACTTACCTCGATGGTTCTACACTTGTCAACTCAGCGACTCTACACCTATTGCCAAAGCGGGTTCTAAGCCCATTATCTCAGCGGCTCCAAGCCAATCATTTCAATAGGCTCCATGCCTCTCATCTCAGCAGCTCCAAGCTCGCAACCACTCTGTGGCTCTGTTAATTCAACTGGCTCTACGCCATAACAGCTACCTCAGCAGGCTCCACGCCACCCCAATCAAGACGTCATCAATTCTCAAGCTCTATGCTTGAATGCTCGAAATCCAACATTTTGAATGCTCGAAGCTCTTCGAATGCCCAACCACTGTGTACTGGATGCTCAAGTTCTACACTTGAATGCTCAAGCTCTATGCTTGGATGCCCAACCACTGCGTACTGGATGCTCAAAGCCTATACTTTGAATGCTCGGATTCTACCGTCCGAATGCTCGAGCTCTACGCTCCGAATGCTCAAGTCCAGAACTTGATAGAAGCTCCATGCTTAAATCAAACACACACGCACGGGCCCGTGCACATTTGCATCAATTGCATCACCACAATCACATCGAGTCTACATAATCATTACCATATATGTTCATATTTAACCACCATCATCATATACACATTTTGTATATCTCTCTTGTTCCTGAAATAGGTCAACCCTACAATCAACCGGCACCATGCCTCGGTTTCCAGAACCTCGGTCCTTTGGCTCCATGCCAAAATTTATGATCAGAAAGCTCCGCGCACAGACCATAAGAATACAACCAGCTCTGCGCCTCGGTTCAATTACGTCAAACTGAAAGCTCTGACGTTTCAAGTTCTCACCTCCAGAAGGCAAAACTCCTTGAACTATCATCTGGCTCTGAGCCTCAGTCCCATCAAAACTCTAAAACCTCAGGCCCTCGCCTTATGATCAAAACAAGCTCTGCGCTTCGGTTCTATCAAGCTTCAACACCTCAGGCTTTCCCCTTATGATCAATACCAGCTCCGTGCTTCGGTTTCATTAAAAGCTCTACCGGCTCCGTGCCCCAATTTCTTCATTCCAATGCTCCGTGCTTAAGTTACTGGCCCTGCGCCTCCTATATCTTAAGAAACGACATCGAACTCGTCTCCGGAAGATGGCTTGGGTTCCACCCCATATCTCAAAAGCCAGCGTCCAATTCATCCCCAACAGATGGCTTGGATTCCCCCACAGTTACATCAATTCCTTTCAGCTCATTCGCAAGGATAGGCTACTCTACCGAGTTTCCCTCAGTTAAAGTCAGGATGATCAAGAAAAGTAAATACATCCACCGTGTATTGATCTACCCCAAAATACTAAGGATACTCTCTACAAAAGCATCCCCGGCCGACCCGTGCTCCTTCAGCTACTCTGCGCCAAAATCCTAGCTTAGTCTAGGTACGTCGCACTACGGCTTTTAAAAGCCCGAAGGTACGTTTTCTGCCTCTAACACTCTAAACTTTTTTCTTTCTTTATTGCCCCGAACTACGGTTGGTCTGAATTTCCCCTGTGGAATACGTAGGCGGCCTCCCAGCCCGACCATAACAAAAACCTTTTTCGAAAACCCTTGGAATAGTGGTTGGACCAAATTGAGTTGCTATTACAGCTTTGACTTTTACTCAAACACGTCTCGCGATCCGTCTGAGCTTAGCCAAAGAGGGGCATCTATAGACACCCCAATTTGGCCTAACGATTATTTCAGGTCCCACCTTGGGGACCATTCCGATGATGAAATGGATACGATGATTGTTGATTGACTTCTTGAGAACCTTAGGACTTTCGGTAAGAACTTTGAGCCACTTAGAGGACCTAGTTCAGAGCCAAACAGCCTTTCAGACAGAAATACAAAATCCTAGGAGAATCTATCTGCCGGCCGTAACATTGATCTCATGGCCTTAACATCTTTTCCTCACCTGAGCAACCTGTTGCCCAAAAATCTCCCTGAGAGATCCATCCCACGGCCGTAAGATCATTTCCTCGGCCGCTCAATCCTTTCCTCGGCTGCCAAATCCACGGGTCGGCCGCCAGATCATCTTTTTTCTAGACTCTGGAACGTTCTGTCGATTGTTTGATCCAACTACACTACCTCGCCGATGCGTTCGGGCCACGTTTAGAGATCACAACAAAGAGTTCGAATTGCATTGCAATTGCAATTGCAATCGTGCATTTTGATTGGACGAAGTGTGTCATCCCTTTGCCTATATAAACAGCACCATACACACACGAAATTAATCAGATCTACACCCTCTCAAGCCACGATACTCTGCAGAAATATACTCTCAAACCCTCTCTACAAAAGCCCTAACCTCCCGAAGGCAGCCATCAATCCGGCGATCAAACCCCGAAGTCTCAAATCCTAACCCTAGGGTTTCTCAAAGAAGCAATCAGTCAATCCTGATCAAATCCGAAGCAATCAAGCTACTGAGGGATCAAGGTGGTAAGGCCCAGGGGCCTCTGGCTCAGTTTATTTATCGCTTTTATACTTAATCGTAGTGTTTTGGTAGTCTGCTAATTTTTCTGTCTGGTGTGAGGAAGAACATCGACCGGGGCTTTGATCCCACTTCCGATATATCAAAACCAGGAGGATCCCTCGGCTGTGACATCAATTCACCGGCCGCGGGATCCATTCCCCTGGGATAGCTTTGTTTGTTTTTTGCTTTTTGATGCATGTTTCAATTACAGTCTCGGCTCACCTTATTTATTGTTTAAAGGCATGAAAACAGATTATGTGTTAGAATTAAATAAAGCATCTATATGTCTTATGTTGAACGATTATGGGCTAGCCTCACGGCTAGGCAGAGAGGGGTGCTTAATACCTTCCCCTCACTGTACCTTTGGTTTCCGTATCCAGAATCTCTTTCTGTTTTCCTTGTTTTAATAAACTAGGTGCTGACTCTGTTTTGATGATAACCGCTATCAGGTGGCGATGTTCCTAGCCATGGGAATGTCCATGATCTTGGTTTACGAAACAAGCAACCAAACGAGCAAACAAATGATGATCTAACTGTATGGCGATGCCCCGTTTTTGGGAGGTGTCTACATTCATCAGCTCTACGCTTGCTATCAGTAGCTCCATGCTCTTTCACTCAAAGCCTTGTAGCTATATCAAGTCACTTAACAGCGTCACACACCATCCTCGTCATCTCAGTGGCTCTACGCCTGCACTCACTATCAGCACCACGTGCCCGAGCCGTTCAGCGGCTCCACACTCTCTATCTCAGCAGTTTCACATACTTCACCATCCCAATAGCTTCGTGCTCACTATCGCTCAGCAGCTCTAACTCACGCAGCAGCTCTATATTCAGCTCTGTGCTCGCCATCCCATGATCGCTCAATAGGCTCTATGCCCGTAACCACCACTTCAAACGGCTCTACGCCCATATTCACCATCTCAGCGGCTCTACGCCCGCATCTACCATCTCAGCGGCTCTACGCCCGTATTCACCATCTCAGCGGCTCTATGCCCATGCTCACCATCTCAGCGGCTCTATGCCTGTGCTCATCGTCTTAGCGGCTCTACGCCTACAATTCACCATCTTAGTGGCTCTACGCCCGTATTCACCGTCTTAACGCTCTACGCTCGCCACGTCAGTGGCTCTATGCCGTAATAATCAACAAGATATCATTTGTTCTCAAGCACTACGCTTGAATGCTTAAAATCTAACATTTTGAATGCTCGAAGCTCTTCGAATGCCTAACCACTGTGTACTAGATGCTCAAGTTCTATACTTGAATGCTCAATCTTTATGCTGGGATGCCAACCATTGCGTACTGGATGCTCAAAGCCTGTACTTTGAATGCTCAGATTCTACCCTCCGAATGCTCGAGCTCTACGCTCCGAATGCTCAAGTATAGAACTTGAAAGAAGCTCTACGCTTAAATCAAACACACACACACACGGGCCCGTGCACATAGGCATTAATTACATCACCATTATCACATCGAGTCTGCATCATCATATCTGTTCACATCTAATCACCATCATCATTATACCCTTGTTTTGCATATTTCTCACTCATGAAACATGTCAATCCTGCAATCAACCGGCTCTACGCCTCAGTTTTATTGATCGGTCCAGCGCCTCGATCCTTTGGCTCTACACCAAAATTTATGATGGGAAAGCTCTGTGCACAGACCTTCAGAATGCAACCGACTCTATGCCTCGGTTCAATCATGTCAAGCTCTAAGCTTCGAATCCTTAGGCTCTCGTCGCAACTGACTCCGTGCCTCAGTTCCTTCATCTCAATGCTCCGTTCTCCCGTTACTGGCCTTGTGCCCCCTTATATCTCAAAGTTGGCATCAAACTTGTCTCCAGAAGATGGCTTGGATTCCACCCCATAATCTCAAAATCGGCATCCAATTCATCTCCAGAAGATGGTTTGGATTCCACCCAATTACATCAATTCCTTCCAGCTCATTCGCAAGGATAAGCTACTCTACCGAGCCCCCCAGTCAAAGTAAGGATGATCAAGAAAAGTAAATGACTCACCTACCGTGTATTGATCTATCCCAAAATATTAAGGACGCTCTCCGCAAAAATTTCCCCAGCAGCCCCGCGCTCCTTCAACTATCCTCCACCAAAATCTTGGCTTAGCCTAGGTACGTCGCACTACGGCATTTTAGGCCTGAAGGTACGTCGTCTGTTTCTAACCCTCCAAAACTTTTTATTTTTCTTTATTGCCCTCTCGAACTACGGTTGGTCTGAATTTCCCTTGTGAAATACGTAGGCAGCCTCTCGGCCCGACCATAACTAAAACCCTTTTCAAAAAACCCTTGGAATAGTGGTTGTGTAACGACCCTGATTTTTGGTCAGTAAAAATTTCGCTAAAAATTTGAATTTTAGTTTAATACTTGGATTTCATTTTTAACATCCAAAAACCGGTCGTTATCGACTTATAAAATTTTGTTATTATTGAAAATTCTTTATTTATTTTAATAAATCCCTTTTTGCGATTAATAATCCGTCATAATTAGGTTTATGACTTAGGAGATTGGAATTCATCGCCCAGGCATTAAGGTCATTTTCTAAAGATGAGTATGCCTATTTAGACCTTGGTATAATTACTTGGTAATTGTAGAAAATCCTAGAATTTATTTTCTCGGCTGGAAATCCTGCATGGCAACCGATTAGTTAGCACCCTAACTACCATATGGCTTAGTTGCATTTCCCTTAACCTAGAGCGTTGCATCGATGCCAAAATGGTTAATGTTTAGTCCTTGCCTTGACCGTTAACATGACTGCCTTGCCTTGGCGTCGGCTCACTGACAAGCCTGCCCTGCCTTGGCGTCGGGTGGCTGTCGGGTCTGCCTCGCCTAGGCGTCAGGTCACTGCCAGGTTGCTCTGCCTTGGCTGCCATCGGGTTCTGCCTTGGCATCGGGTTCTGCCTTGGCATCGGGTCGCGCCTTGCTTTTGCCTTGGCGTTCTTTGGTGCCTTTGCTCGCCTTGGTCGCCATCGTTACGCCTTGGCGTCGGTCGCGCCTTGCTTTTGCCTTGGCGTTCTTTGGTGCCTTGCTCGCCTTGGTCGCCATCGGTTCGCTTGGCATTGGGTCGCGCCTTGCTTCTGCCTTGGCATTGCTGGGCTGCTTTGCTCATGCCCTGCTTTGGCCACCACTTGGCCACTGCTTGGCTACCGGGCTGCCTTGGCCACTGCTTGGCCACCGGGCTGCTTTGGCCACCGGGCTGCCTTGGCCACTGTTTGGCCACCGCTTTGCCACCAGGCTGCCTTGGCCACGCTCACGCCTTGCCTTGGCGTTTGGCACCGTCGGGCTTTAATATTCCGTTAGTAGGCGATTTCTTACTAAATAAAACCAAAATACCACTCGAGCAATGAAAGCCTAGATTAAGTATCGTTAGTCTTTAACCAATTAATTAGAATAGCCTAATGCCCATTTAGCCTAATCACTTCTTCCTAAACCTAGTTGGACCATTTGAACCTTTTTGTCTTTATCCATTGGACAATAGCGTTAGAGTTTCCTTTACCCATTGGTCAATAGGTAAACCTTAGTTAATCTTCCTAAGTACGAGATTAGATTAGTTTAGTACTTAATTGCAAGTATTAGACCTTCTAGCATTAACCGTTGGTTAATAACCGTTAGGAGATTCTTTACCCATTGGACGATAGACTAGAATCCTAGCCATCTTCACCCATTGGTTAATAACCGCTAGGGAAACTAATATCCATTGGATAATAGCCTTACTTGCCCACCAAGTACTAGGGTTAATAAAATACTAGACTTGCCATGTGTGGTAATTGAATTAATTATAATTAGTACATTAGGGTTATTATTTAATTACTTAGTACTTTGAAAGACTTACATTAATTTATTAGCTATGGGATTCTTTCATATCTAGTCTAGATTGAGAAGTACATGGCTTGTATATATTATCTATGTACTTGTATATATATATGAATATATATATTATATTGTATATAGCATGTGTGTATTGTATTATTATATTTAGAAAATCTATAATTTGTTTTAAATACTAGATTTTTAAACACCCAAAGTACTTTTATATATATTAGTATATATGTAGTCTTTCATAGTACAAACAAGTGGGAGAGAGAGAGAGAGAGAGAGAGAGAGAGAGAGAGATTTGGAGAGAGAGGCCGAGAGAGAGAAATTGAGAGAGAGAGAGTTCGGATGGGAGAGGGAGAGAGAGAGTGATGTGTGTCCAAATCCTTGGTCAATCTTCTTACCTCACCATATCTAGGGTTTTATACTTACATATCTAGCCTAAATCTCCTAAGGACTAAACCTAGACTTTCTTATTAGATTCAAGGACTAGACAAGACCAAAACCCCAATAAGATAACATAGTTATGTCCTAGTTCTTGGAGTGCAAGGAAAGCAAAATCTTCCATAGCCATGCAAGCGTAGTTTTTTTTAGGATGATTCTTGCAAGAAATCAAGATTTGGTGGAATAAAAAATTGGGAGAAAGAGAGAGAACGAGAGGCCGGCCAAGAGAGGAGAGAGGAGAGGCTTTCCCTATAAATACTTGCCTCATTCTTCATTTGAACTCACACCTTCACCTCATTCTCCAACTTCTCTAAGAAACCAGTTTCTGGACAGCCCACTGTCCTCTGAAAAACTCCATTTTTTCTCCAGGCGAAAGTCGTTTCTAGGAACAACGACCTCCACAAAAGTCGTAGAACACTTCGAGAGCTTCAGTTTAGACCCAAGAACCACCCCAAACGGTCAAGAGATGACCAAGATATCGACCTCCAAAGTTCAGTGAAAAATCTGGAAATTCCATTCCAGACAGCTCACTGTCCACTTTCTTATCCCCATTTTTCTCCGGGCGAAAGTCGTTTCTAGGAATAACGTCCTTCACGGAAGTTGTAGAAAATTTCGAGATCTTCGTTTTAGACTCAAGAACGATCCTATTCGGCCCAGTTGTGACCGAGTTACTGCCATTCAAAGTTCGGTCCAGATTTGAGAGTTTCACCGCCCGTAGAATTTTTCAACTAGCTTATTCGGCCCCGACTAGTTTCGGATTAAGGTAGAATCTTCTTATACCCCTACCCTACGTATATCGTATGATATGAGCGTGATTAAGAATATGTAGTACTTGGCTAGTTGATCGCATGATGTTGTTTGACGTAGAATTCTTTGAAGTATATGAGCATGATAATGTAGTTGTGATATTTAGCTTGTAGAACTTTCTTGCTAAAAGTACGTAGTTTACTTTGATCTTATGGCTACTTGATTGCTTGATCGCCTAATTACCACGTGATTGTATGAACTCGTCAATAAACATGTGTTGCTTTATTGAACTTCTCGAAGGAAATGCGTTTTAAAGATAAAGTGTCGTTTTGAAATGAAGTATTTGTATTTTGACCTTTTAACGAGCATGATAGTATAGAGTTGGATGATCTCGCTATTTGATATCGCATGAGTTATGTGAATAGTCCCACCGCGGAGTCTATGCATGATTTCGAGACACGACAACCGAGAAGTAGAAACATGACACCTACAGTGTGGATAAAGGAAATAATTGGACTTGGTAAAATATTTTAGAAACTACGTAATGGCCGGACTTGGTAGCCTCACGTTGGTATGCGTTACCAATGGGGCCGGACTTGGTAGCTTCATTAGAGGTGTGTGACTTGGTTATCCGCAGAAAGGAGCCAAGATGTGACACAATGTGCCGGACTTGGTAGCCATTGTGGCCAAAAAGCTGGACTCGGTAGCTTCATTGGAGGTGTGTGACTTGGTTATCCTCGGAGAGGAGCCAAGATGTGACACAATGTGCCGGACTTGGTAGCCATTGTGGTCAATAAGCCGGACTTGGTAGCTTCATTGGAGGTGTGTGACTTGGTTATCCGCGGAGAGGAGCCAAGATGTGACACAATGTGCCGGACTTGGTAGCCATTGTGGCCAATAAGCCGTACTTGGTAGTTTCATTGGAGGTGTGTGACTTGGTTATCCGCGAAGAGGAGCCAAGATGTGACACAATGTGCCGGACTTGGTAGCCATTGTGGCCAATAAGCCGGACTTGGTAGCTTATTGATTGTGTGCGTTCATAATGTGCCGGACTTGGTAGCTCATTGGTGTATGCGTGTGATTTTTGGAAATGATGTTGAAAGATGAGACACAAAACGATGAGTTATGTGGGAGAAACACACGGAAACATGACACCAACGATAGATAGCGAATGCGGATGTGCCATTGTTGTTGCTATTGTTATATTAATGCATGTGCTGTTATGACTCTTTATGATATATGCATGACTTGCTATTTGTAAGTTAAGGGTTAGTGGGTTTTGGATTATTCTATTGAGATTCTGTAGCTCACGGTGTTACCTTTTTGGTGACCCTGACATATTATACTGGGGGCAACGCTGGTATAATGTGTCAGATTTTATAGATGAGCAACATGAACAGTACACCTTGGAGGCCCTTGGAGCTGAGGAACTTGCTAGGATGGAAGAAGAGAAGGAGCTGTAGATAACCTTAGATTATCCCCTCTTTTGTTGAATAAAAGTACTCTTGTGAGAATTATGTTGTAATAATGAGCTAGACTCTCCTTGACTTATTCAATAAAAATGTTTATTTAACGTACCCAAAATTCGGGGCGTTACAACTTGGTATCAGAGCTTTAGGTTCAAAACCTCGGCCATGGGTAGAATGGGTAGCCTTTAAGATTAGTTTTAAGATAAGTTGACCGTTGCACAAACGTGACTTGATTTTTAAGTTTACCGTCCCAAATTGGGTGGAATTCTGACAAAACAATCTTCGGATTGAAGTAAGGTGGAAACTGGCAGTACCGCCGAACTGGGAATTCCCGAACAGTTGGATGATGACTTAAATCAAGAATCAAATGTGGAACCTAGAAATTCCAAAGTTTCCTTAGCGCTAGAAAAACCTTGCCTTAAAAGTTACTCATTGAGGTTAACACTTCTCCTTTGTAGATGGATCACCTAACCAACCTGATAATTGAAGCTCACCAACTCGAGGTCACCCTAGAAACTATGACCATCCAACTATAGAAATTTCAATTCCTTAAGCATTAGCAAACTTGCCTTCGTAGGTGAACTCCATGCTTCGGATTGTATCTCTCTTTTATCTATAAAAAGCTTGTTTCCTTCAAAAGAGTACTGTTGCGTACTATCCTTTAGTAAATGAAACCCTTATTACCAAGGACAATTATTTTAGTTGACGCAAGTTGCTAAATGATAGTAATCTTTTTGCTTATCTATAAAAATTTTCTTTGTTACGGGTACTATAGCACTATCGTTAGATAATTTATTATTATTATTTTGGTTCGAAGTCATTTTTGGATAAATATTTTCCCGCACCTCCTAAGGAATGAGAGCGGAACCTAGCACCTAGAGCCGGGCCTACCCCATTCGGCGCGGCCAAAACCGCACCCTCCATCCTCCAATTATCAAAATTTCAAACTCCCAATTATTAAATGCCAACCTCCAACTTCAAAATTTCAAAACTCAATTATTTCCCTCCTCCACTCACCCCTCACCCGGCCTATATGTACCCCACCACCACTTCCCATTTCTTTATCCCCTCCCTTCACCTTTTCTCTTCATCTCTCTTACCATCTCATTCCCCAACCCGAACCATGGCCACCCGACGACGAGGATTTCCGGATGACGCCGCGTTCCGAGAAATCGAGCGAACCGAGCTCACCCTAACGACCCAAGCGCTACGGTTGCAACCCTTCATCTTCCTCCTGTTCTGTGTCTTGCTGACAATGGGCATGCCACGGTGGTTCGGTAGGAACAACCGTCTCCGCACCTTCTGGTGCTGTGTCCTCGCTGTGACCGTCGCACTCGAGGTGTTCGTAAGGGAATACGAACGTCGTTTGATCCAAGCCTTCAATGATAGGTGGTAGGACGAGGCACGTCAATGGCACCATAGCCATTATTATCTGCTTTTCCTTACTTTTTCTTGTACCTAATGATGCCTTTAGGCATGTCACTACAAGAAAATGCACTATTAGCGACTAAATTTGCCGACGCGACACAAATTTCGTTGCTAAATGTAGGCTTTTGGCGACGACAATTTGTTTGTGTAGGCAAAGAATCCAAATAGTTAAACTTTTTGGCGACGTTTGGTCTTTTCGTTGGCAAAAGCTATTGGGCAAAGTCGGCTCATGGAGGGAAAGATTTTGCCAACACCCAATTATTCTTTGGCAACGCGTTATGCATAGGTAAAAGATGAAATCTTTCGGCAACGAGCTCTCCACGTCGGGAAAGGCTAGACCCGTACATTTCATACATGGACCTTTTTCTAGCATAATTTGACCTATAAGTCATTCGAATATTTTTTTGTTTTAAGTGAACTTTTTTGGCTTGTGATTGGAAGGTTTAATATTTTTTATTCCTCTTTCAAAAAAGCGGAAACTCCGGAAAATTTTGATTTTTTACTTTAAAAGAAGAAATTAAAAGAAGCAATACAAAAAATGGGGACTCTTTTTTTTTTAATCAAACTATCACGTGGTTTACTCATAAAAATTTGACCAAAGAATAAAAAAATAACAAAAAAGAATTCCATAAAAGAGTAAATCTCGTAATACAAAAAAAATTCATGAGTAAATAAAAAATAGAACCCCGCAGAAAATAATTGAGCCCCGCTATGGGTACACTGTTTGGCACCAAATACACACCGCATTAGTGGGTCTCATTTTGGGATTCCATATAAATGATCAGAGACACTAAAATTTTTTAAAATATTTTCCAAGGGTCTCTGCAAAAAAATGAGCTCATTTGAATATATGTAAAGACTTTATCAGTTTTTTGCTCAATTTCCTATTAGTATATTCCAATCAAAATTGATTATGTTATACATGTTCGGCACAAACTAACTAAGTCAATTAACGGGGCCAGTTCAAGGAACCAAGCATTTGACGCATAATTAATTGGAGCCCCACGCGGATAATCGAAGCTGTTAAATATGTTTAAAACATGTTTTTAAGAGGTCCCACCAAAAATTAACTCATTCAAATATCGATAAGAGCTTGATCCGCTCATTCAATTTTATGTTGTCAAATTTGACAAGAATCAATTAAATAAACTAAAATTATCAATCATGCCCTTACCATTATCGGAATGAGTTGTTATTTTTTTCGGGAGCTCTTAAAAACATGTTTTAAACAAATTGAACGGCTTCGATCATTTTTGCGAAGGTCCCACGCAAAACTTGTGTCAAGTGTTTGATGAACGGAACCGGCCCCCAGTTAACATATTAACTAGTCTTTGTCAAAATTTCCGCCAAAATTATTTTTGTCTTATTCTTTTAAATTTCAATAGTGACAGATGAATATTAAGAACACATTTTATGAAGCCGGTTCCATGACACTTAAAAAATCTATTTGAATAATGTTGGATAAGATTATTTGGCAGATCTCAACAAGACAAAACTATTTTAACAATCACAGCCATTGATTTTGTAGTGCCTATTGATTAAACCATTATCGTTAAAAATTGGCTCGATTGGGTAAAGAAAGCTCCTTGATTGGGATACAATTTTTTTTTTGGATGACAATTATCTCCCGATCAAATGTGTAGTGACACCCGATCAACTTTATTCTTGGTACAAATGATGAACTCCATAATATGTAAAAGATAGACGGTTTGGATCGAAAAGTAAAGACTCTGGTGGGGGTTGGGTCTTGCAATCTAATACTTTAATACCCCGGGATGCATCAAATGTTGTCCAATCAAGCGGTCCCAATATCTGATCATCTCCGATTTTGGCGACACTTATGGAATTAGCGAGACGTGAAATCCTAACTGTTCAGATCGACCACTATAAAAATTAAGTTGGCAATTACTTTTAACTTTTAAACGTTCAATATAATTGTTAACAAACTAAGTCTTGTGTTGTACTTGAACGTACAATAGCCATTTGACTGTGACACAAATACAAAGATCCAGATCATTGCTTTTGTTTTCCTTATTGATTATATCATTCTTGTAAAAAATTATCTCGATAGGGTTTAGAAATCTTCTTCATCAAGACACAATTTCATTAACAAAATGAGTTTTCTGTCCGATCAAGTGTATAGCGATACCCGATTAACTTCATTTTTGGTATGACTGATGTACTCCATAATACGTAAAAGATGGATGGTTCCGATCGGGAAAAAAAAAAAAAACCCTCAGGTGGGGGTGAGATATTGCAATTTACTACTTTAATGCATCGGAATGCATCAAATGTGGTTCAATCAGACGGCCGCTGATATCCGATTATCTTTAATTTTTGTGATAATGATGGAATTAGTAAGATGTGAAATCCTTATGGTTCAAATCGATCACTACTAAAATATAATTGGTTGTTTAAGAGATCGTAAATTCAAATTTCATGAATGCCAAATATTTGATATTCAATTCAATAAAATAAAAAATGCAACGGAAGGGCATAGACTTTGGGTTTGGTAATGTTTTTTATTTTGTCTTTTTTTCTAAGTAGTAGGAGACTAGGAGTACTTTTTTTGATTTTGTTAGATATTACACCTATTTTCTGTGAGAGGGAAAAACCTACAGAAAGGGCGCTAAACTTTGGCGCTTAGACTTTTCCCTCAGTTCCCTACTCAACCCACGATGTCCTCTTCTTTCGGCTCTTACTTCCCTTGTTATCATCAATTCTTTTCTTTCCCACGCCTTTTATCTTTTTCTGTCAATTTTCAGAGGTTTTTTCTAGGGCTCTTGAGAGAAGCAGTCAATCAAGGTAAAATTTTCTTCTTAAATTTTTCTGTGTTTGAATATTGACCTGTGGATTTATACATGTTTAATTGCATAGAAATTTTCCCTCCCTCTCTCTCTCTCTCTAGTTTAATTGGAGATTGATTCCACCCAATTCCGACGAGTAGGACGAGAAGTCAAAATTCGTGCCCTTGAATGCCCGTATCCAGGTACTCGCCACCAATATCATCCATTTTCTCGATTGCCCTACCATTTAGTAGTTAATTACTTACAGATTTCTCCACCCAATCAATCATAGATACAGAAATATATACCTGCATATATTTGTGTATGAAGCACTAACACTCCTAGAGATTGTCATATATGTGTCGGACACTTACCGCTAAGAGGTTTTTTGGACCTTTTGACCTTTTTTATCTGTCTTTATTCATATTTTTTTGATTTTGTTCGTTTTGTGACAAACTTTTGTGGATTATTAATTTATCTCAATGTGAGAAATCAGAAAAGTAAAAAATTATGAGTTTTACCCAAATATTTTTGAAAATATCCAAGATAAAGACAAAAAAAACAGGCTTAATTTTCGGGTTTTATCATGGATATTACAAAAAATATTAAGGTAAAAGTAAGAAAAATATAGTTTTTCAATTTCTCTTGTCGAAACGAATCGATAATCTTCAAAAGTTTGTCGCAAAACGAACAAACTCGGAAACAATATGCATAAAGAGAAAAAAAAGCAAGCCCAAAAGCCAAAAAGCTTCTTAGTGTTAATTAGCCCAAGAACTCTTGACAAGCATGAGAAGTGTCATAAGTATTTGTGGTTATAACCTTGGAAAATTCCCAGAATTAAGTATCTCAGAAAATATCATGGTTATATATTACACTTGATTGGTTGATATTAAAACTGCATGTAACTAGATATGGATAGAAGTTGGATGTCACTTGTTGATAGATTCAGTCAGCCATATATAGACGGGGTGAGCTCTTTTATTGAATTTGCAAAGACACATTTGGGTGAGGCAAGGGAAATCAAGTGCCCATGTATCAAGTGCTGCAACTTCTACAAGCAAGAGTATAGCATTGTAGAAACTCATCTGCTCATAAACGGGATTAAGCAATCCTACACCACTTGGTTACAACATGGCGAACTTCCACAACCCGATGAGCTGGATGAGGATGGTGATGAATCTGATGAGTATCGGGATGATTATGATGCATTGCTAGAGGACCATCAGAAGGGGACTTATATGGGTGATACCTTAGAGAGTGAGGATATTTGTAGCTTTGAGAAACTGTTGGAGTCCTCCCAGCGCCCCTTGTATCCAGGATGCGAAAAATCAGAAACTCTACTATCGTTTGTCATTGAGTTGTTCAAGTTGAAGGTGGATAATAGTGTGGAGTCTGAAGGCACTGCACTTGCACTGTCCCAGGCGTTCATGCTTCCTGGGGACATGCAGAAACTGATCACCAGCTCCCCAGACAACCTCCTTGGCTCATTCATGAGCCACAGTGCTAAGGTAAACTTGTCATGTTCATTTTTGTCTGCTTGATGGCTTCAGATCGTTATTCCTGTTATCTGCCTGACGTTGCTTCGTGTTCAAAATCTCCAGGCAATGCAGAGGATGGTGGCCATGGCACAAAAGCTTGGCCAGTCTGAGCCCCAGCGTGCCAGATTGGCAAGCGAGAATGCCAAGCTGCAGAACACAATTGTCAGACTGGAGAGAGAGAGAAATCAAGCCCGCGGGCTTACAGATGAGTTGAGGAGCAAACTGGAGGGGGCCGAGGACAGCTTGAATTAGACTCTCACAGAGCTGCAGGCGAGCAAGAATGAGTCCAAGGCTGCCTACCAGCAGGGCTACAATGAGGGAATCCGCGTGGCCACTGAGAGCTACGTGGACCAAATGCCCGGGATTCAAGATCAAGTCTTCGAGGCTGGCTGGTTGGCATGCCTCAAAAAATCTGGTGCAGCAGATTCTTCTCCCCTCTGGACGGAGATTGATCTTTCGAGCACCCAAGTCGTTGAGGAGCAGGATGAGGTAGAGGAAGGAAACATTGTGGAGGGAACACAAGATGCTCAAATTAACGAGCAGGCAGAGAATGAAGCAACAGCTACTGTGGATGACGCTGCTGCTGGCCAGAAGGAAGCTGGTGGCAGCGTCCCCGAATCGTCCACAATAGTGGAGGACACAACCGCTCCATCCTCTTCTCAAACTGCTCCAACTTCCCCTGTCATTGAAGACCTGACAATTGAAGAGTAAATTGGTTTCTCTCTTCTTTTGATGACGACATTTGGAACCTCTGAATTAGTTTCTGCTGGCCCTGCGTGGTCATTGGCATTGCCCTGCGTGGCACCTGATTCATTTCAAAATACTTTAACTCTGGTTTGTTGGCCCTTCGTGGCATTTTATGCTTTTGGTGGCCTTGTTTGGCCTATACTTTTGTTTTGCCTGGCCCTTCGTGGCTCAAATATGCTTGGCTGGCCCTTCGTGGCCTTTCTTTAATACAGGTGGCCGTCTCATGGCCAGTACTTTTCATGCTAGGTCCTTTCGTACTTAGCTTTATGCACGTTCACGTGTGTTCCGCAGGTTTTAATTGTGCCTGTCAAAGATTTAGCTGTATTCTCATTTACACTGTTGCAGGTTTCTCATACCTTAAAAGAGTGCTAGTCGCATTCGTAGCTTGCCAATCAGTGCACATATTCGTATGTGTTCAAGGTCTGCTCGTACCCGAGCAAGCTTTTAACCATACTCGTATGATGTTGTATGTTCACGTACGTGCTCAAGGTTTATTCATACTCGAGCAACGTTCAAGTTTTCTCGAACTTAGATACTGCTGCGTGTCCACGTACGCAGCCCATTTGCTTAGTGCTTGGGAACTTTCCCCAGTATATTCGTACTGAGTGATGGTATGCATAATCTCGTATGCATCCCGGGTATATTCTTACCCGATCAAACAGTCAAGTATATTCGTACTTGGCTTAGTTCTGGGTATATTCGTACCCGAACAATCAGTCAAGCATACTCGTACTCAGGTTATCCAAATGTGCTCGTATTTGGACTAGGTAATCTTGAGTTTATTCATACCCAGATTATGTTACAAGTTCATGTGGGCATGCACCCGCACATGTAAACAAATCTATTTGTACTTGAAATTATCCTAAACATATTCGTGTTTGAGAATAGTGGGCATAATCTCGTATGCACTCTGGGCGTATTTGTACCCGAGCAATCAGTCAAGGGTATTCGTACTTGGTAAAATTTTGGGTGTATTCGTACCCGAGCAAGCAGTCAAGTATATTCATACTTGGTAAAATTTTTGGGTGTATTCGTACCCGCGCAGACAATCAAGTATATTCGTACTTGGTAAAATTTTGGGTGTATTCATACCCGAGCAGACAGTCAAGTATATTCGTACTTGGTAAAATTTTAGGTGTATTCGTACCCGAGCAAGCAGTAGAGTATATTCGTACTTGGCAGAATTTGAAACGTTCGAAATTTCATTTAGTCAACCCTATACCTCTGCTCCCCAATACGAAATAAGGACTAAGGAGATAGTTTGACTTCGTATTTTAAGCATAGAAAAACAGCAACTGTGTTATTGATGTGATGAGCACCCAATATTGTAGATATTTGGTGCGACTAGTCCCATTTTATGTTGTTTTAATTTGCATTTATTTAGCTTTTATAGTGATTTTGCATGTAAGGTATGTTGTTGAGTTTTGTAGGAAAAACGTGCCAATCAAGTGGTTTTGTGGGCCAATGAACGTTCCGGGATGGAACCAATATGCCAAAAACCCGTCGGTACTACATCCACGAGCATCGGGTCTCAATAGCATTGCATGAAGCTCCAAAGGCCAACCATTGCTCAAGATTTGTTTTGGATCGTGCCAAGGCATGGCGAACAAGCGAAATGCATCGATAATGACCCTCGGGGGTGTCCGTGATTCCGAGGCCATGGGAAATGGTGCCACCAAGTTCAGGCGATCATGAGATGAAGTTTTGAATGAAGCTCGGGAGGTGGCAAACCAAGATAGCAGTTGCAGGCCAGGATCTGCAGGTTCTGCAGATCATTATCCATAACATGTGAAAGGTTATGGATAACGTTTCCCCTGAGTTGGTCTAGCAGTCAAGTGTTATCCATAACCTTTTCACTGTTATGGATAACAGTGCGACATTTTTGGTCCAGAAAGTCTCCAGCCTTGGGAGTATGGATAACGATTGTGATTGTTATAGATAACATGGTGCTACGGGGAAGTTGAAAGGCAGAGTTATGGATAACCTTTCCACTGTTATGAATAACGTTTGTGCCAGGAGATATTTTTGTGCTGACTTTCCAATTTTCCATTTATGGAAAGTTTCCATTTCTAGCATAATTTTGGGATCTTTTGGGCACATTTTGGTCCATTGTAAGGCTGATTTGTAAGCCATATAAATAGGCTTGTATGCCATTTATGGTAGATATAGGCCATTAGTTAGATTTAGGCCTAGTTTTCTAGTTTTTGTTCTAAGTTTCTCCATTGTTAGTCTTTCAAGCTTTTGAGTGTATTTCCTTCAAGAACTCCTTAAGGTAATTGTCTTACGTTAATTTGTCGTTTATAAATGTTGTAGCTATGGTTTGGATCTTCTTATAAATCAAGTTTATTTCCCTTTTTATTGGTGAATCATGTTTTCATTTCCAAGCATATTTTCTAGTCTTATTGTCATGTGTGAGTAGTTCATTGGTTTGGTTATGGGGTGAGATGCACCCTATGGATTAGTCGTTTAAACGGTTTCGCCTAAACTTTAGCTTGATTTCAATGTTTTGAATGGATTAAACTCATGATTTCTAGCATCGATCATGGGGTCAGTGGCTTCTTTGATCGATGAGGTCTATCGCCGTATGCTACGTGCTTGATAATCCTACGCGTGCGAACGATCCTTTTTCGTCTCTCACTTGCATTAAATGAGTTTAGTTTGAATTAGAGCTTTGAGTCGAGTTACAAGTAGTCTTCAGCTTTTAATTCTTCTAGTGGAATCCGGACGGTTTCGGCCCACTCATAAGTTAGATGAAGAAACTGTTTAACGGCTAAGTCGTGGGTTAATCAATCCCTTTGACTCGATTGCCTTTAATCTAGTTTAATTTCAAGTTCAATTTCATAATCTAAACCAAATTCCAAGTTGGCTGCTTGAAAGCCGAGGCCGTGGTACTTACCTTCTATTCCAAATTTGCCAAAGAAGATTTCTTTGTGGGAACGATCCTGGTCTTACCGGATTTATATGCTATCAACGACCTAGCCCTTTGCCTTATTTGGAGGGTAGGTTGCGAAGTTAAGGAAATTTTGGCGCCGTTGCCGGGGAATTCTTATTTTCGCTTATTTGGAGGTTCAACAAACCATTGTAGTATCCCGCTTTATTTTGTTTTGTGCAACTTATACATAGTCTTGCGGATACCTCTAACCGATCTTCATATCGACTTAAGGTGTAACGAAGCTAGATTAAGTATCGATTGTCTTTTTCTCTTATTTTCTATATATCGTAGTGGTGGCATGACCCACGGAACTATTTTGAGAAAAGAGGTGGCGGCATAGCCCCTCTAGCCTGTTTCCTTTATGTCTTATCTATCTAATAGAATGGCGGCGGCCAATGGGGAAATAGTCCCCATGACTATGTGGGACAACTCTTATCCCAATTATTCTTATCCATATTCTTGCATTGTTGCTCCCACCACTCATGCCGTCAATGTATTTAAGATACAAATGACATTTTCCAATTTGTTACCCCGCTTCCATGGCATGGAGCATGAACACCCTTACAAACATGTTGCGGCTTTCAAGGGCAAACTTGGTACCCTTGGTGCCATTGTGAAATCAGAGTTCGCGTGGGTGAAATTCTTTTCTCCCTCTTTAAGGGATAGTGCCAAAACTTGGCTCAATTCCTTGAACCCTCAATCTGTGCTAACTTGGGTTGATATGCTCAATGAATTCTACAAAAAGTTCCTTCCCATTTTTTATACATGGGTTTGCAAGAAACAAATTCCAACCTTTGTTGAAAGAGAGAATGAGTCATTTTATGCATGTTGGGGAAGATACAAGGACTTGCTCATTGCGGTCCCGTATCATGGCTTTGACAATTTCCAAATTGCTAACTATTTTTATGATGGACTTTCTCAAAAGAGTCATGCTTTCATCGATGTGTTGTGCGATGGAAAACTTTTTGATAAAGAACCCATTGACGCCTTAAATTTCTTTGATCGTTTGGCTCAAACTTTTCAATCTCGGGTTTTTGTTCAACATTTTCAAGATTCCAACTCAAATGCCATGCATGAGGAAAGTGGGCCATCGCTTTTTGTTAACGATTTTGAACAAACCAACTTGAATGCCATGGAACCGAAAATTGTGCCATTTAACTTTGTTGGAAGCATTGGTTTAGATTTTGATGACTCCTCCGGGCTTGGACAGAGTGATGAACTTAATTTCCACTGTTCACCTCGTGTGCAACCTAGTTTCATGGACGATTTTGATTTGGATTCCGAAAACTCCTCAGAGGTTGGAGGGAATGATGAGCTCAATTTCCAATATTCTCCCCTTGAGTCCTCCCCTCCCATTGAGTCCTTACCTTTGTGTGAGGATCCGTTGGACAATCATCTCATAGCTGAAAAGGTGAACGTGGATGAGACCGAAAGTTGGTCTCCTATTTGTGAGGACCCGGCTCTTGTGGTGAGCACGATAGATCAAGTGTCATCTCCTTGTGGGCTCTACGCATTGGGAAAATTGCTCACTATTAAGGAAATGGATGAGGAGGTGGATTATTTGTACTCTTTGTTAGAAGAGCGAGACCACAAGATTGAGACCAACAGTTGGTCTCCTACTTGTGCGAAGCAAGACTTCGTTGGAGTTAAATTAATTGAGGAACCTTTTATGGACTCCTTGTGGGAAGAGCAAGATAATGCATATGAGACCAAGAGGAGGTCTCCTACTCTTGAGAATTCGAATCTTGTTGGCGTAGAACAACTTGGTTTTCTTGGAGTTAATGATTTTGATTTTCTTTATCGTGCTTACAAGGTAGATTTTGTCAACAATCTGAAAATCAATCTTATTTGGCATATACACTTGGTGGAACTTAAATTTTTGAAACGAATTCGGCCTATGCTTTACTCTAAGTATCTTTTCTTGTGGAATGGTCGGATTCAATTTTTGAAACAAAGTGTAGAGTGTAGTGCTATGTGCCTTTTATTAGCTCTTGTTGGCATACTACATGTTCGAAGCCCGCGTTTGGCTGCATGTACATTTACTCTTTCTTTCTCTATCTCTTTTTCTTTTCTCTTTTGATGGTCTGGTATAGCCACCCGTTTCTCACTTGGGAAATGGGAAGAAAAGTAGGACTCGTTCAATCGCGTGAAGAGTTGGTTGGAAGGTACATTTACTCTCTCTCTTGTATTTCATTTCCATTGTCGTCATGCTATGAGGACATAGCATCGTTTAAGTTGGGGGGGAGGGATATATATGTTATATATATGTTCATGAGACTTGTCTCATTTTTTCTGCTTTTGGTAAAATTTTTAATTTTTTTTTTTGTGCAATCTTCTCCCTTGTTAGTAGTGATTTCCTATGTTAGATACTTTAAATATGCTCAATTGTGTCAATATGGCAAGAGGCATGTATCCCGTTGAATTCGGTTGTGTGTTTTCATCCATGTCACATGCATAGACATGAATTTTGTTGAACAAGTTGAGCCTAAAAGTCAAGTCAAATGCTGTGCATCGCTAGAGTAGAGATTCGTTTCTTAAGCATCCCATGCTTTTTGTTCTCATTTCTCGCACTTGCGTAAATAATATCTTTTGTTCATACTTGAGTAGTATATATATCTTTCATGCATCTTGTTGGAGTTGTTAGCGTGCTTAGGAAATGATTCAAGGCATTTTTGTTTAATTAAACCACATAAGAGTCACCTTGTCCTTATTTTGAACCATAGTCCGAGTTTCTTCCATTGTTCAAACCTAGGTAACCGGATGTTTGGAGGGTTATGTGGAAGTGTATTTCAATGTTTCAAGGAGGTTTTGGAGTGGTGTGGATTTGATAGAAGTGGTTGGGATGTAAAAAGGCGAAGAATTGGTACATGATTCCCTATCTCTCCTCTCCCACTACAAAAGCTAAAGCCCTAAATTTTCATCTCCCTCTCCATAGTTCTTAAAATTAGCCCCTCAATCTCTCTCACTACAAATCTTAATTCAAATGACCCTATTCCTCAAAGAAAAGAAAAGAAAATCAAGGAAATGATATGAAAGATCAAAATCTGACTCAAAAGAGGGTTGAATACAATGATGAGAGGATTGGTGTGACATTTCGGCTACCATACATTCCGGATGAGAAAGAGTCCGAAGGAAAGGGGAAGCTCGATGCTCAATACCAAGAGGAACGGGATGTGGACAACGACTACGTGTGGTGGAGTCGGTGGTAGTAGTTTTTGTAGGACTTGTCTAGTAGTTTTTCTTTCTTTCTTTTTCGTAACTTTGTTTGGTGTTTGGCCATTATGTGGTCATGCCTTGGGTAGTTTAGGGTCGGTAGTGGCCAAGGGTAGATGAACCAAGCAAGTATATGGCCACTACATTTTGTAGTCCCTTTCTCTTTGTATCCAAGGTCGTTAGAAGCTAATAAAGTCCTCCGTTGATCTTTTGTACGCTAATCAACTCCATTTGATGCATGGTCAATATCTATTATTACTTAAGTTGTGGTATTCCTAGTCCATACTTGTTAATAATTAGTTTTTCTTTTGTTCTAAGCGCCCTTTTGATAGCATGCGTAGCATTTTGTCTCTTGCTATTGCGTTTACTTGCTAGCGCTTGTCATGGGATGTATCTTGTATCTCACGGTGTGAAAAGTTGAATAAAAGCGTATCCTTGTGAGTTTTGGAGTCAAAGCTCATTGTGGTGCACGCATGCTTGACTGGTCTAATATGGCATAGTTTGCTCATCCTAGTTCATGGCATGTTTGTGTGTGGATTGCACGTGATCGGATTTGAACGGGTGTTTTGGACTCTGGCCTAATTGTTATAGTTGAGCATACTTTTGTATCTGAATCTCGAGAGGATTGCATAGTTTAGTTAAATATGTTTTGTTTTAGTTTGCTCGGGACTAGCAAAGTTCAAGTTGGGGGGTGTGATGAGCACCCAATATTGTAGATATTTGGTGCGACTAGTCCTATTTTATGTTGTTTTAATTTGCATTTATTTAGCTTTTATAGTGATTTTGCATGTAAGGTATGTTGTTGAGTTTTGTAGGAAAAACGTGCCAATCAAGTGATTTTGTGGGCCAATGAACGTTCCGGGATGGAACCAATATGCTAGAAACCCGTCGGTACTACATCCACGAGCATCGGGTCTCAATAGCATTGCATGAAGCTCCAAAGGCCAACCATTGCTCAAGATTTGTTTTGGATCGTGCCAAGGCATGGCGAACAAGCAAAATGCATCGATAATGACCCTCGGGGGTGTCCGTGATTCCGAGGCCATGGGAAATGGTGCCACCAAGTTCAAGCGATCATGAGATGAAGTTTTGAATGAAGCTCGGGAGGTGGCAAACCAAGATAGCAGTTGCAGGCCAGGATCTGCAGGTTCTGCAGATCGTTATCCATAACATGTGAAAGGTTATGGATAATGTTTCCCCTGAGTTGGTCTAGCAGTCAAGTGTTATCCATAACCTTTTCACTGTTATGGATAACAGTGCGACATTTTTGGTCCAGAAAGTCTCCAGCCTTGGGAGTATGGATAACGATTGTGATTGTTATAGATAACATGGTGCTACGGGGAAGTTGAAAGGCAGAGTTATGGATAACCTTTCCACTGTTATGGATAACGTTTGTGCCAGGAGATATTTTTGTGCTGACTTTCCAATTTTCCATTTATGGAAAGTTTCCATTTCTAGCATAATTTTGGGATCTTTTGGGGACATTTTGGTCCATTGTAAGGCTGATTTGTAAGCCATATAAATAGGCTTGTATGCCATTTATGGTAGATATAGGCCATTGGTTAGATTTAGGCCTAGTTTTCTAGTTTTTGTTCTAAGTTTCTCCATTGTTAGTCTTTCAAGCTTTTGAGTGTATTTCCTTCAAGAACTCCTTACGGTAATTGTCTTACGTTAATTTGTCGTTTATAAATGTTGTAGCTACGGTTTGGATCTTCTTATAAATCAAGTTTATTTCCCTTTTTATTGGTGAATCATGTTTTCATTTCCAAGCATATTTTCTAGTCTTATTGTCATGTTTGAGTAGTTCATTGGTTTGGTCATGTGGTGAGATGCACCCTATGGATTAGTCGTTTAAACGGTTTCGCCTAAACTTTAGCTTGATTTCAATGTTTTGAATGGATTAAACTCATGATTTCTAGCATCGATCATGGGGTCGGTGGCTTCTTTGATCAATGAGGTCTATCGCCCTATGCTACGTGCTTGATAATCCTACGCGTGCGAACGATCCTTTTTCGTCTCTCACTTGCGTTAAATGAGTTCAGTTTGAATTAGAGCTTTGAGTCGAGTTACAAGTAGTCTTCAGCTTTTAATTCTTCTAGTGGAATCCGGACGGTTTCGGTCCACTCATAAGTTAGATCAAGAAACTGTTTAACGGCTAAGTCGTGGTTAATCAATCCCTTGGACTCGATCGCCTTTAATCTAGTTTAATTTCAAGTTCAATTTCGTAATCTAAACCAAATTCCAAGTTGGCTGCTTGAAAGCCGAAGCCGTGGTACTTACCTTCTATTCCAAATTTGCCAAAGAAGATTTCTCTGTGGGAACGATCCCGGTCTTATCGGATTTATATGCTATGAACGACCTAGCCTTTGCCTTATTTGGAGGGTAGGTTGCGAAGTTAAGCAGTTATCAAAATCCGTGAATTTTATTCATTATTCGAAAACTCAATGGGGAGTTACGCGTACCCCTTGCAACTAATAAAAGCAAACAGAAGGGAATTTTATTCGTAATTCCCACACAATCACGATGTGCATCTAAAACAGAAGTAAAAACGAAATCGAAGTTCTTTACACGTGGAACTTTCTCAAGTTGTGAACATTCCAGGGCGTTGGTACCGGGTTCCCGTCCAGGTCTGCCAATCGATATGCCCCAATGCCCACGACCTCTGTGACTCGATATGGGCCCTCCCAATTGGCCCCCAACTTGCCCTCGTTGGCCACCTTGGTGTTTTCGAGCACCTTTCGTAGCACATGTTCTCCAACACCGAACTCTCGTGGGTGGACGTTCTTGTTGTAGCTTTTCATCTGCTGCTCCTGGTACGATGCCAGGTGCACCAGAGCTCATTCTCTCATCTCCTCGGCAAGGTCCAGCTCAATTTCCAGGGCTCTGTCATTGCCCCCACTTTCCACCAATGTGGTCCTATTGGTCGGCATTCCAACCTCCAGTGGAATCACAGCCTCTGTTCCATATGCTAGCGAATAGGGGGTCTCTCCCATAGACCTCCTAAGAGTTGTTCGGTGTGCCCACAGGACCAGTGGCAATTCGTCGGGCCACTTGCCTTTTGCTTTGACCAGCCTCTTCTTGATCCCGTCAAGTATAGTCTTGTTGGACGCCTCTGCCTGCCCATTGCTCTGAGGGTAGGCTGGGGTGGAAGAGTAGTTCCTTATTCCATACTGGGCACAAAAGGCCTTGAACTTTTTCTGGAACTGCGACCCATTATCAGTGATCAAAGAGTAAGGAACCCCAAATCTAGTGATGATGTTCTTCCACACGAACCTTTCTATCATAGGTTCTGTGATTTTTGCCAGTGGTTCTGCTTCAATCCACTTGGTAAAGTAGTCCGTTGCTACCAACAGAAACTTCCTGTTCCCAGTAGCCTTGTGGAGCGGACCCACGATGTCCATTCCCCATTGCGCAAACGGCCAAGGACTTGTCAAGGGCACCAGATCTTCGACTGGTGTTCGAATCATGGGTGAGAATTTCTGACACTTCTCATAGATTTTCACATACACTTTTGCATCCTCTTGCATGTGCGGCCACCAGTAACCCTGGGTGATTGCACGGTGTGCAATGGATCTCCCACCTGCACGACTTCCGCATGTTCCCTCGTGTATCTCGTTTAATGGGCACAATGGGTAGACCTGTGAAGTGAAGTTCCACATTGCTTAGGTATTAAAGTAATATGACGAATATAAGGGTGAAGGCACCCTAACTTCAATAGCTAGCTTTTAGGGTTGAATTCTACCCAAAACTATGTAACATGGTATCAGAGCTGGGTATGCCAAGGATGGGTAGGGTGAGTGTCCTTGGTCTGCACACGACATGTGCTACTAAATGAGCACGCTGGGCATGAGGGAGGGTATGAAGCGAAGTCCCACATTGCTTGAGTATTAAAGTAATATGAAGAATGTAAGCGTGAGGGCACCCTCACTTCAATAGCTAACTTTTGGGGTTAAGTTCTACTCAATACCATGTAACAAGATCATCTAAAAAAGAAAATGAGCTTTACTAGATATCAACACTTATTTGCACAAATAACTGTTTTTTTATACAAATAGAGAGTCTAGTTGTGACCTTCCTTTTCTAAAAGACAAACTTGAATCAATTATCCTTGTAGGTTTGTAAATCTCACGGTAGTTAGCTGGCGTGTGAATCCATGTGAGCTGGAGAGGTGCAATTGGTTAATAACTAGGAAAGAAAAGAGAGGAGTGATCTTGCTGGGTAAAGGAAGAAGCAAGAGTACAGAAGAGATAAAGGCAGTGTGGCCCTGTCTTTTCTGTATGAGGTATTGGCAGATTTCCCTAGATGGATTGGGCACAGTTATTCCTTGGAAGAATGTTCTCCTTCCTAATGCCCACCACTTTCTCTCTCTAGGAAAAAGTTGTCTCTCTCAAGTCAGAGGGAATGTCTGGTATTTATAGGTACCTAGGCCATGGTTAGGCCCAGTATGGCACAATAAAATCTTGACACATGTTCCTTCTGTACCTCCAGGTCGCTGGGGTGATGTCAACTTACGCGAGCACAACTCGTGGGCGCGCCCAACTCATGATGGTCCTTCTCCCCAAGCCACAAAACTACTAGATCCCCCTTACTTCCTGTGCGAGCAGGGTTGTGACCCTACCACGATCATATTTTGATAAAGCCCCTCTGGTGGGACCTTGCTACCTTCACTAATGGGACTCTGTCGCTACCTTAGCTGATGGGACCTTGCCGCTACCTTCCGTTGA
This sequence comes from Rhododendron molle, assembly GCA_025413875.1. Classification (NCBI taxonomy): domain Eukaryota; kingdom Viridiplantae; phylum Streptophyta; class Magnoliopsida; order Ericales; family Ericaceae; genus Rhododendron; species Rhododendron molle. The sequence goes on from CM046391.1 coordinate 28,965,842, forward strand.
CGGGTCCCTGTCACTACCTTTGCTAACGGGACCCTGCCGCTACCATCGCTGAGGGACCCTCTTGCTACTCTACTTGGTCGCAGGCCAGCTTATAGTGTCGCGAGTGATTCTCGAAGGCTTTTTTGCCCTCGCGAGCCTGTTTGGCCTCACAGGGGCTCATCTTGGTGCCTTGCTGCACCAACCCTTCTTTTGAGTGACGATCGCTGGCCACGTGTCTCTTTCAAGGCCATTCTATGCGTCACTTTATGGTTGGTAGTCAAACTTCTTCTCGTGTCAACGATCATAATTTTGACCGCACCTCCAATTTGATGTAGGTTCGTGAATCTCGCAGTAGGTAGCGTACGTGTGAATCTATGTGAGCTTGAGAGGTTCAATTGATTGATGATTAGAAAAGGGAAGAGAGGAGTGATCTAGCGAGGGGAAGGAATAAACATGAGTGCAGAAGAGACAAAGGTAGCGTGTCCCTGTCTTTTCCACATGAGGTATGGGCAGCTTTCTCAAGAGGGATTAGGCGCGGTCACTCCTTAGAAGAATGTTCTCCTTCCTAGTGCCCATCACTTTCTTTCTCTAGGAAAAACTGTCTCTCTTAAGTCAGAGGGAATCTCTGGTATTTATAGGTACTAGGGCCATGGTCAGGCCCAGTAAAATCCTAACACGAGTCCCCTCCATACCTCCAGGTCGTGGGGGTGACATCACCTCGCACGAGCACAACCCGCGGGTGCGCCAACTCGCGATGGTCCTTCAACCTAAGCCACCAAATCATTAGATCCCCCTTAATTCCCATGGGAGTAGGTTCGCGACTCCATCATGAACGCGTCTTGCAAGGCCTCTCTGGTCCTGTCTTATGACCAGGGCGTGAGTTAGACATCTAGGGGAACTGTGTACATCTTGACCCTTCTCTCGTCTCAAGCTCCTTAATCTGGCCGTGTGGGTCGAGGTTCTCTTGTGATGGTTCTCGTGATGGCTTTAGCAGGCCAAAACATCTTCACAATAGAAATTTTCTCTCTTTAGTCTTTGCATAAATGAATACAACAACTACTATTTATAGGCAAAGGCCAAAAATCATCGTGGGAGCCCTCAGGTCACGAGACCCCTCTAGTCACTAGCGGGACCCTGCCGCTAACTTTGCTGACAGGACCCTGCTGTTACCTCCGTTGATGGAACCTTGCCACAACCTTCACTGATGGGACCCTGATGCTACCTTTACGAATGGAATCTTGCCGCTACCTTCCACGGACGAGATTGTCACGCCCTTGATTTTAGACATAAACAATAATAGATTATACTCAATAAATATCATTTTCTCACCCACAAATACCTCACAATCACATGCTAGGTCCATTTCAATTTCAAATCCCAAAATAAGATTTAAATGAATCAACTACTGACTCCTTAGCATAATCATTCAAATGGTGATCAATGATGCACTTCGAACACTCCAGTTATGCTCCATGAGTTGCACCTGAGAGATGGAAGGGTTGACCTACACTAGCACAGTAGGAAAATCTATACTAACTCTATATGCAATTGGGATGATAAGCGCATAGAACTTTTTAACAGAAACAGCTACGTTTGAAAAAATGACTAGGCCACAAAATACCGTTACTAATCTAGAATCAAGGAACTCACACACGCGCGCCATTCTCTTTAAAATCCCAGTTTGAAATTACTAATCTCAATTCATGTACCACATTCCTTTTTAATGATTTTAAAGAAAGGTATTTCAGGTCCTTTAACAACTATGTTCTTTTCAATATGTACAAATTTTATAGCAGGAGAGGGGGAGACCTAATACAGGCAAGGCATGTCAATACAACAACACGACATGACATTAAAAGGGACTCACATGTCTACCCAAGTTGATCTTTTAAATTTCAAGTTCACTAGCTATCGTATCCCTTTATTTTTAATCACATTTTTATTTTAACGATAGCCTATCATGGGTGTCTCACATTCCCACGCGCCCAAGCCTTTTAATCCTAATCTCAAGTGTATCGTCTACCCGAGATCTCTTACTTTACACACACACACATATATATATTAAGTCAATCATGCAAATACTCCTCATAAATCACTTACAATCTATATCATACCACAAGCATCCAATATACATTTACATCAAACAAGTTATCACACCGATGTTAGGACAACGAGCCACAATAATTAGAAAGTTCATAAGAAGGTAAATAAAGCAAATATAGACATTCCATACGGTCTACAAGCCAACTCGAACTCAAGTTCATTGTTTTTCGCATAACTACTCCATTTTTTCCCAAGTCTGTTTGTAAACCACCAACCCCACATTTTATAGTAATAACAAGCTACCAAGGTATGAATAACGACTTCCCTTCATAATTTAAATCAAAGACTCACATTCACGACACTCTGCATTTCCACCCTTGCGTTGCAGTTTGCATTACCACCCCTCACGTTGCAATCAGTATCACCCATTGTTTGGGTCTCTGCATTACCTCCCCTTGCGTTGTAGTCACTTTCACATTCCAATTCTTTGTTATAGCCATTCAAATCATAATAATCATACAACTTCATTATCAAACTGTGGGCTCCCGCGCCCTTTCAAAGAGTCGCCACCCGGATTTTTGAGATGGATGATCCGAGAAACCGAGAACTTGTTTGAAAAAGGCTTTTGGTCTAGCGAAAACGTTGAGATTTTGGATTCAGGAGCCACGTTACGAATGGGGAAGGTTTTTTTTTAAAAAGCACCCCAATCGCCCTGTGAAACCGATCTCTACTTTATGTTTTCAAAAGGGGAAATCTCAAATATCATTTGGAGTATTAAGCTCTTTAATAAAAGCAAATAACGGGGAAGGGACATGGGAAATATATCACATTGACGTGTACGTGGTGCTGTCTGTACAAAAATGATATGAATGATGTGGACAGATGGAATGAAAAATGCTCAGCAAGCTGTCTGGATCTTGATCATGTTGCGCACGGCATACCGTGGTGCCGCGCGCGGCCCTGCAGTATACCGTGCATGGCATCCGTTCTCTTGTCAGACTATTACAAGTGTTCAAAACATCATCTGGCTCATTGTTTTCACCGTGCACCTTTTAAAAGACTCATCAAAAGCCACGTGATGATCGGATCATCCCAAAAACGTCGTTATTTTCTCGAAACACGGCCCCAAAATGGTTTTTTTTTAAAGTTGTAGACACCCCAATTTGGACCTCTCAAATCCCTTAATTTTTGGCTTTGAGCCTCCCCGATGATGAATTTGGATCAAAACAAGCCTTGGACCAATCAGAGCGATGCTTCTTGGAAGGTTTCAAAAACCAAATAGGCTTATCAAAATCAGTCCCAAGCGCTTGGAAGCATTTCTGAGCGCTCAAAACCATTTTCAAAAATCCAGAAGCCAAGCTCACTTCCGAGCGCTCGAGAATGGTCCCGAGCGCTCAGAACCATTCTCGAGCGCTCAGGACAGCCGTTTTGCCCAATGGGTGAAAAAGGTTCCCCACTTTTCATGCCATGCATCATTTCGGTCGTCTGAGCCCTGGGATTGCCCTACAGAGCACTCTATCTCAGGGTGGCAGAGAATCAAAATGATGGAGTTTTTCCCGCAAGAAAAATATTTTATTCAACTTTAATTTTATTTTCAAAATCCAACCATAGGTTATATTGGCCTATATAAAAGCCCTCATTTCTGCTGGAGAAGGGGACACGAAATCCCTGTCTCATAAAAGCCTTCTTTTGTTCAAAAGCACTTTCACCCTTGTAAAGCTTGGTTCCATGCAAAAAGAAAATTTTCAAGAACAAAGTTTGAAAAAGAAAGCATCAAAGAAAAGGGAGGAAGTTCAGAGCATTCTCGGGCTCTGATTTCTTGCACTTTTCTTCCTTCATTAACCTTTCAAAGTTATTCAAGGAGCAAATTTCAAACAAAAAGGTAGAAACTTTTCTACTTTAACTTCAAATAAAGAGGCTATTTTTCCTTTCTGAGGGAGGTCTCTCAGCCTGTCTCAGTCTTTAATATAGGGCATGGGTTGAGAGATCTTGGTGTAAAAACAAGAGCAAGGGGATCACAAAACTTATTTTTGAAACCTACTGGAGCCACTCCCGAGCGCTCGAGATTGTCTCCAGCCCTGTTCGTTGTATTCTGGCGGATAGTGGGTAGAAGTGAAGTGCATTTTTATATGAAATGGTCTTATTGTGGCATGCAGACGTAGAAAACTTGTTTTCTCAAATCATAAATGTTTCTCACCAAGGTCCAAGTAAAAACAAAAGTTCTTTCCAAAGTTAAAAAGAAGGTTTGTTTTTTTGAAAATCAAGATTGGGGTTACTGCATGTCAAAATAAGATCATTCCCTGTTTGAAAGCAAGCTGACTTGCAGCCCACTTCCAAGCGCTTGGAACTGTTCCTGAGTGCTTGGGAGTGCATGCATGTTATTGTAGTTCATTACTCCTCTATTTTGCCAGGTTCCTGATATTTCATATGCAGGAATGTGTCCATTTGCCCTTGAGAGAATGCAGATCTGACTTTGTAGAGGCAAGGATGCATGGTTTGAAAAGTTGAAGTTCAGTCTTTAGTCTACCAGACCCTCTGCTGAGCTTACCACATGTTCAAAATAGCCTTAGTTTGCAATTTAGTGTTACATCGTGTTTATGTCTAACAAAGTTTGCAGGTTAAGCATCAGCACTCCCAAGCGCTCGAGAGTGATGTTAGTACCAGATCATCAGTCCTCTCCTATCATGCATTTTACCCTTTGCCATTTTATCATCCCTTGTACACACGCACCAACATGCACATTTAATTGATATACCTGTGGATACTTGCTACATGTTTAACAAAACAAAATGTTTTGACAAAATCCCACAAATATTTAGTAGAGACTGATCTCGTGTTAGGCGAGGGGGGTGCCGTAAAAACCTTCCCCCTTGTAACGTGGCTTCCGACCCCGTAAACGAATCTCTGGTTTTCAAATCAAAAAATGGTTTCTCGGGTGGCGAACCATAAATCCGGGTGGCAACTCTTCAAAATTTTCAAATCAAATAAAAAATTTTATATTTTTCGGGCCGCCCCGATCCACCCGGGGCTGTGGTAGCCCACAGTGGCGACTCTGCTGGGGAGAAGGTTTAATTAATACTTGAGGAAAAGTTGGCATGTTGTCAAAACGGCCCGCTTTCCTTGAGTATCAAATTAGTGAGCCAAGCTTGAAAGATATTTGTGGGATTTTTTTCAAATCATTTTGTTTCGTTTTTTATCTTTTTGTATTTATCTTGTGCAGCCCCGCTGTTGTGTTTCGGTAATCCTACCCGGTTCGCCGGTGATAGGGAATCTCGGAATGCTCAGCAACCCTCAATCGTGATGTGTCATCCCTACCGTTTGTACCATTATTGGGTGTACGCTCAATAATGGGAGGTATACTTTGACTCTAGTCCGGGGAACCCTCTTCAAGCCAAAACCGGCCATTATACATGTTTAGCAAGCCATAGAACCTTCCCAATTAGGATAGGAACCTACAGGGTAGGGTTATGTGCTATGTCCTATTTACGTGCTGCATTCCATCTTGCATCATCATATTGTCAGCCACGGTTCTCGAGACTCGCTCGCGCGATCTTTGGAGGTTGCCAAGACCCGATGAAGAGTCATGCACCCTAATGCGTGTTGCTTAACCACATAAGTCCTCGAGCCAAAGCCTAACGGAAACTAAAATTTTGCTAAGTCCTTGACTAATATTTAATCGATGAATTAACCAAAGGAAGGAATGAGAAGGAAGCAAAACGTTGTGATACCAACACGCCTGGTGTAGACACCCCAATTTGGACAAGTCGAATTTCCTTGATTCGTGGCCCGGAGGCTCCTCGATGATGAAAATTGGATTAAGCAAGCCTTGGACTGATAGAACAATGCTCCTTGAAAGGCTTTAAAAAGAGAAATAAAATGTCAAAAATAGCTTTCAAGCGCTCTGGATCAATCCCAAGCGCTCAAGAGCATCTTTCAAAACCTTGGACCAGTCAACTCTTGAGCGCTCGAGAGTGAAGTCCCAAGCGCTCGAGACCACTCTCAAGCGCTCGAGACTTTTGTACTGCCCAATGGATGAAGGAGCTTCCCCACTATCCATGCAGTCATCATTTCAGCCGTTTGAATGGGTCTTAGCCTTAGACCACACTCAACCTCATTCAGAGAATGAGTCAGGGTTGGAGATTTTATTGGGTTCCAAATGATATTTTTCCAAGAGGAGACTATATGGTATTTGGTCTATATAAGGGCCTTTGCAGTTCAAGAGACCCACGAGCTCTCTCTCTCTAGAAGCCCTCTCAGACTGTTCAAAGCAAAAAAAACCAGCTCTCACCCTTTTGCAAGTAAAAAAAAAAACTCCCTTTTCAAAAGCAAGAATAAGCCAAAAACCCAAGGTATCAAGAAGATGGAAGGAGTTCTGATCATCTCCACCTTCTGATCTTCTGAGGCTTCCATCCCTCTCCCATTTGCCAAGCCCTTCTTTCAAGGAGCAAGGTTCCAAGCTAAAAGGTAAAAGCCTCACACTTTGGTGTCAACCAAAGGCAAGGCTGCTTCTTTCCTTCTGAGGGAGGCTCCCAGCTCACTCTAGTCCTCAATACTGGAAGTGAGAAGGAAAAGCCTTAGTGTTAAAACAAGAGCAAAGGGTCACAAGTGTTTTCCATGCATGCAGCACTGGAAACACTCCTGAGCGCTCGGGACTACTTTAGAGCACTCGAGAGTGGTGCCAGTCTCATTTTCCATTTTTGCAGCATTTAAGCTATCATGCAAGGGATATAAAGACAAGTCTCGAGCAAGAAGGGTTTTCTTAAAATGTTTTTGCTGTATCTGATCTGATTTTCAAAAAAGGATGAAGATCACTTTTCATATAAAAGAAGTACAAAAACATGTTTTTCAGTAGTTTAAAAAGGGGAATCTTTGACATGCAAAATGAACAAATAGATCAGTTGCATTAAGACATCAAGGCTTTGGTTGGTTGAGATCAGTCTGGGGTGCAGCTCACTCCAGAGCGCTCGAGTCTACTCCAGAGCGCTCGGGAGTTCTCTGCATGCCATTTTATTCATGTCTTCCTTCATTTTAGTTCTTGTAATGCTCTTACATGCCTTGCATGTGACCCTTTAGTCTTTTGATCTATAAAACCACTGTTCTTGGAAGGAAAGGACACATGACTTGGTGGAATAGGGGCCTGACCCTGATCTACCAGGTCTCCTGTTGAGTCTGTTAATGCTTGAAACCACTTTAGTTTACATTTTCAGTACTATATCCTATTGTATTCTGTTGTACTAACACTATTTGCAGGTTGGGCATGCAAAACTCTTAAGCGCTCGGGAATGCTCCCAAGCGCTCGAGAGTGTATAAGTGACAGGGTGTTTCAACTTCTAGTGTTATTGCATTCCGTCACTATCCCTCATCTACTCACTGTTCACATGCACATTCTGCACTTGATGCAATTGCGGATACGTGCTAACTGTTTAATGAAATAAAATCCTTTGAAAAATCCCACGAATGTCTAGTAGAGACCGATTTCGAATCGGGCGAGGGGGGTGCCGTAAAACCCTTCCCCCCTCGTAACGTGGCTCCCGAACCCTTTTCAAACAAATCTCTGGTTTTCAATTCAAATCAACCATTTTCCAAATGAAACGGTTTCTCGGGTGACGAACCACAAATCCGGGTGGCGACTCTTCAAATTCTTCAAATCGATTTTCAAAAAGGCGAGGCGCTTCTCTTACGGGCTGCCCCGATATCCACCCGGGGCTGTGGTAGCCCACAGTGGCGACTCTGCTGGGGACAAAATTTAATTAATACTTAAGAGAAAATTGGCACGTTTCCAAAACAGTCCGTTTTCTTTGAATATTAATTAAATTAGTGAGCCAAGCTTGAAAAATATTCGTGGGATTTTCAAAGGATTTTATTTCACTCTTTATTTCTTGTATATATATCCTGTGCAGCCCCGCTGTTGTGTTTCGGCAATCTTGCCCGGCTTGCCGGTGACAAGGAATCCCGGAATGCTCAGCAACCCTCGACTGTGATGAGTCATCCCTACCGTTTGTACCATTATTGGGTGTACGCTCAATAACGGGAGGTATACTTTGACTCTAGTCCGGGGGACCTATTTCAAGCCAAAACTCGGCCTTTGTACATGTGTAGCAAACCATAGAACCTTTCAAACTAGGACAGGAGCCTGCAGGGTAGGGCTATGTGCTATAATCTGTTAAATACTGCATTGCATCTTCCATCATCATCATGCTGTCAGCCACGATTCTCGAGGCTCGCTCGCGCAGTCTTCGGAAGGTTGCCAAGACCCGATGAAGAGTCACGCACCCTAATGCGTGTTGATAAATCTCACTAGTCCCGAACCCGAACCTAGAGGAAACTAAGATTTTGCTAAGTCCTTGACTAAGTATTCAATCGGGATTTAACCAAAAGAAAGGAATGATAGGGGAGCAGAACATTGTGATGCCAACACCATCCAGGCTAAAAGCAAGCGTACCGCTTATGCCACCTCGGTTATCACATCATATTGTTCACCTCGAGTCATTCCGAATCAATGGTCGAATTGCCGATGGAATATTAACCAATACTTAGCTCATTTTAGCATCTTTTGGGAATCGACTGTTCCTAAATGAGGATACACCCTAAAAATCTGAGGATTGAGGCAACCTCCCGCAAGTCAATTGTTTTTGAAAAAAAAAAAAAAATTCAGAGTCGATGACGTGACGATGAGACACTCATTTTCTAAAATCATGCACAAATTTCATAAAAATGCAAGCAGGAACCACGTCTGAGCTTAAGTTTTTGGCTTTGCTGTCAGTTCTGAGCAATTGGGCCAAGAAAGAAGAACATCATACCCTCCTGGATCAGACCCTTGGGACAGAGATTGGAACAGCTCCAACTACAAGCAGACTCCGTCAGTGCATTAGATTTGGGGGCAGAAATGGATCTATTGATCGGAGGCTTGAACCCGAACGCAGGCAACCCAAACCCGAACCCAAGCGGAGGCAACCCAAATCCGAATCCCAATCCAAACATTAACCCGAATGGAGGCAACCCTAACCTGAATCCAAGCGGAGGCGAGCCAAATCTGAACCCAAATCCTGTTCCTAATCCCCGTCCAAACCCTAACCCAAACCCGGGAAATCTGAACGGAGAAATGGCTCAGATCAGGGAAGATATTCAACGCCTGGGCGAACGTACTGATAACCAAATTGCCCAACTCATGATGATGATCACTGGAGTTGCACGACGCCTTCCACCACAGACCCAGAATCCGGTACCTAACCCAATTCCTATCCCTAACCCAATTCCTATCCCAATTCCTATCCCAAACCCAAATCCAAATCCAAATCCCAACCTAAACTTCAACCCTAACCCTAACCCGAATCCAAACCAAGAGCAGCTGGTCTTTGATTTGGAAACCCCGCAGAATCCCGAGATGGCAGCAGTATTAGCGAAGCTCACCCAGCTAGAGGAGTCTGTTACAAGAAATGAGAAGATAGCGTCGACTGGCTTTGACATCAATAAGCTTTGCCTGTTTCCTAATGCAAAGCTTCCAGAAAAGTTCAGGCCAATTGATTTTGCTAAGTTTGACGGAACAGGAGACCCAAAGGCACACCTGACGGGATACATTGGAGCACTTTCCATGTGGGGAGTCGAAAAGGATGCTATGGCACAGATGTTTTCACAGACTTTGGTGGGTCATGCTCTGCATTGGTTTACTTCACTGGATGAAAGAAAGATGCGTTCTTGGGAGGATATATGCGCAGCTTTTGTGGCGCAGTACGACTACAACATTCAGTTGGAGGTGACCACCCGTGAATTGGAGTCAACGAAGATGGAAGCAAAAGAGGCCTTTGCTGATTTCGTGAAAAGATGGAGGGCTAAGGCAGCACAGATGAAGGATAGACCGAGTGACAGGGACCAAATCCGGATGATTGTCCGTAACCTTCAACCCACTCTGGCAAGACATATGGTGATGGCCCAAGCATGCTCAGACTTTAAAACATTCTTCGACACAGGCTTAGCCGTCGAAGAAGCGATTCAATTGGGGATCCTTGACAAGCCCGAGCCTGCTCCCAAGCCCAAGAAGGTTTACTCCGGAAACAGCAACGCTCTCTTTGGCAACGCCAACTACACCAACCTTCCCAACACCTCCACAAATACAACCCAAGCCGAGCCGGTGAACCAGATAGCCACACAAACCAGTCAACCGCGTATCCAGCCCCGCACTTTTGCTCAGTTCTCAACACCACTCTCTGTCGTGCTCGAGAAATTGGTCGAAAGCGGCACCCTCAAGCCACTTACCCCCACTCCCTTACCTCAAAAACTACCCGCATCCCACAATCCTAACGCATACTGTGCCTATCACCAGAATGTGGGCCACCTAACCGACAACTGCTTTCGTCTACGCCATGCAATCCAAGACCTAATAGACAACAAAACTCTCCCTATGCCACCACAGAAGCCAAACACCGTCTCGAATCCACTCCCAAAGCATTCCAATGCCCGCACCAACTTCATCTCCATAAGCCAACCCTTTAACCCTAGCCTTCACATCATTCCTGATACCCAACCCAAGCCAGCCGTCCAGTTGCCAGTTGAGGATACGGTCTGCGTGCTTGAGACTGTGGAATGGGACTTTCAGCTAAGATGGGAAGATCTAGTGCAAGATTTCTTGGCAGTGGAAGAAAGGGCTTTTATTACTGGAACATGGCCTGTGGCACTTAACCCTAACCAAGTTGAGGAATTGGAACATGGAGAATGGAGGCAGGACTGGGATGAAATCATGGCTGATCCGTTGGATGGATATTCTCTGTTTGCGATATTCATGGAGCCCGAACCTGTCAAGGAGGAAGATGAATGGGAATGGGAGCCCGAACCCAACGGATGGCACTGGATGGATGATTCTGACCCCCTAGACGAAACATCATTGGCATATCTTTTTCAAGAAGAAGAGATAGTGGAAGAAATGGATCTGATGAATCCCCGTGTGTTATTAGGGCTTAACGCTAGGACCATTGTCAACCTTACTCGAGACTCCGATCCTCTGGAATATCTTTTCTTCCCACAGGAATTCATCGTCGAAGGGTTCTCTTCCAAACCAGTAGTTCAAATCCTTGATGAGCCTAGCATCTGCGTGTTGAATCCAGAAGATCTGTGGGGAAAATCTGAATTGGTAAATGTGTGGATGAATGGTGAGGAGCTGACCGTCAACAAGGCCATGTTGGATGAAGGATCTCTGCAGATCAGCGATGACAACAGCAGCAACAATGCGAATTTCTGGAATTCTCTGGAGGAGGATAGCATCTGGCACGCTTTGGAAATGGAAACTCTCAACGAGACTTTGGAGAAGACAGCAATTGACAAGGGGAAGCATAAGGCAGATGATTACGACTTGGACTTCTCTGATTTCTGGGAAGGTACCTGGTGGGAGCCAATCCCTAAAACAGTTAGTAACCTTACCAGAAGTGGAAGGGTCTACCAACCCACCAACCTCCAACAGGGTAGCTCATCCCGAGCCCCTCCACCGCAGCAGAATGCCCCTGTCAACCCCACATGCCTAAACATCCCCACCCCCCAAGCTCCACAAAATAACCCTCCTAGCTCCAATAAAACTAACCCACCTACCCAGCCCAAATTGTCCATTGACCTCAACTCACTCCCTGAACCTGATCCGGAAGCCTCCACTGATCCTATTATCCGTCAACTCCAGGAAACCCCCGCCCGCATGTCTATGTGGGGAGTGTTAGCTGCCTCTCGTGAGCACCGCCGCAGGTTGGTCAACACCCTTTCCAAGCTCGAAGTTCCCTCTGACATCGCTCCAGAAGCTCTTATTGCCCTTATAACCCCGAACCTCGCCCAGCATACATTGTCCTTCACCGAGAAAGATTTGCCGCCTGAAGGAGCTCACCATAACAAACCCCTTCACATCACCATGAAGTGCCTGGGAAAGTGGACTCCAGTAATCCTGGTTGATAATGGCTCCGCCATTAACGTGTGTCCACTCCGCACTGCCTATTGTCTCGGTCTCAAAAATAAGGATTTTACACCATCGAACTTGGGCGTTCGTGCTTATGACAATACTCGTCGAGATGTTTTGGGGACAATCAACTTGGAGTTGGCAACTAGCAAGTTCAAAACCACCGTCGAATTCTGTGTGCTGGAAATACCCGCATCTTTCAATCTCCTGTTGGGAAGGCCTTGGCTACATCGGCCGGATGTTATGGGTGTGCCCTCAACATTGCATCAAAAACTCATCCTGGGTTTGGAATCCGGAACTCTTATCATCTATGGAGACTCAGGTATCCGTCCGCACGCCGAGGACAATTCCCCACTGCTTGAGATTATGCATGGAGAGGAAGACGTTGCCATGGGAGGTTTTGCCATTATGACTTCGAAGGTGTGTACCATCCGCGCTGAGGACGGTTTCTTGGTGAGTTCTGCAGCTTTGGAAATTATGAAACGGATGAAGTATCTGCCGGGCATGGGCTTGGGACTTTACGCTCAAGGTGTCCTCGAATTCCCAGACTTTCCTGGAAATAATGAGCGTTTCGGTCTGGGATATGAGGCCAAGAAGAGTGATTCAACAAAGAAATGGCACAATCATGCCCGGGCCCGTACAACGGAGATGAAATCAAAGGAGAAGGAGCCGCTATACCAAGGAGAACCTGAACCCTTTGTGGATCTCGAGACAAAGATGAAGTATCCTGGCTTCGAAATCTTTGCCAATGATACCTGGGAAAGTGACGAAGAAGTTGCAAAGGTGGAAGAGTTATCTGAGGCACTCGACTGGTTGGAAGCTTTTGGTTTGGGCAGTCTCCAACTCTTGTTTGAGGGCGAGGATCCAGAGGGTATGATGCAAGATCCTGCTGTGCTTGCGCTTGGAGATGGAGAAGAAATTGAAGGCCCTTCCAAACTCATTGTGGAGGCAATAGGTGTTTATGATAATTGCACTTTCATTCCACATGTAACTCGCACTCATAGCACCTGCACTGAGTTTGAGTCTGAGTCCGACACTGACTCGTCGTCTAGCACAGAGTCGGAGTTTGTGCCCATCAGCCCTCCACTTCGTAGCTTTTATTTTGAATTCGAGTCAACCGCTGTATTCCCCCCGTCTGATGAATTGGTTAATGAAATGAATGACGTTTCCGCTTACTTGTCGACTTTTGAAATAAATTGTTTGGATCCCGACGATGAAGGAATAGATCTCGATGGGGACATTCCCAAGGAGATCCCTTCCCTCATCGATCGCGAAAATGAAAGGCATGCTCAGCCTTTAAAAGAAGAAATAATCTCAATAAACTTGGGTGATGAGGAGAACCCTCGATTGGTTCAGGTAGGTTCCGGGCTGTCTCCCACTGAGCTCTAAGAGCTCACTGATTTACTAAAAGAATTCAAAGAAGTTTTCGCTTGGTCCCACGCAGACATGCCCGGAATCGACCCGGAGATAGTCGAGCACAGAATCCCTCTCTACCCTGATGCAAAACCCGTTAAGCAAAAGCTGAGGAAAATGCGGCCTGATTGGGTATTAAAGATAAAAGAAGAACTCACGAAACAAATCGACGCTGGTTTTCTAATCGTACAGAGTACCCCACTTGGGTGGCCAACATTTTTCCTGTCCCCAAAAAGGATGGAAAAATCAGAGTGTGTGTCGATTTCAGGGATTTGAACAAAGCAAGCCCTAAGGACGATTTTCCATTGCCACACATAGATGTACTCGTGGATAATACTGCAGGACACGCTCTACTTTCTTTCATGGATGGCTTTTCGGGGTACAATCAGATTCTCCTAGCTCCAGAAGACAGGGAAAAGACCACATTCATCACCGAGTGGGGGACATATTGTTATCGGGTTATGCCATTTGGATTGAAAAACGCCGGTCTAACGTATCAGAGGGGTGCCACCACATTGTTGCACGACATGATTCACGAGGAGGTCGAGGTTTACGTTGATGACATGATAGTGAAGGGAAAGGAAAGGAAAGACCATCTCCCGGCGTTGAGAAAGTTCTTTGAGAGGATTCGAAAGTACAGAATGCGACTCAATCCGCAGAAGTGCCTTTCGTAGATAAAAGAGAGATACGATCATTAGCATAGATTCTACTACAATGGTAAATAGTGTAACGACCCTGGTTTTTGGTCAATAAAAATTTCGTTAAAAATTTGAATTTTATTTTAATACTTGGATTTCATTTTTTAACATCCAAAAATCGGTCGTTATTGACTTATAAAATTTTGTTGTTATATTTGAAAATTCTTTATTTGTTTTATAAATCCCTTTTAGCGATTAATAATTCGTCATAATTAGATTTGAAACTTGTAAAATTGAATCATTTTACTCCGGACAATTTAGTCCTTCTCCCATGACTAGTATACTTGTAAACGTACTCGTATATTTTTCCTAATAAGTAAATAATATATTTAAATTATATTTCTCGGCTGGAAATCCTACTTAGCAAGCATAGTTAGCTTTTAACCGATTAGTTAGCAAACCCTAACTACCGTTTGGCTTAATGATGCATCGATGCCGGAGTGGTTAGTAGAAAAATTTTTGGTCATTGCCTTGACCGTTGACTTGACTGCTTTTGCTTTGGCTTAGCTAGGCTGCCTTGGCGTCGGGTCGCCGTCAAGCCTGCCTTGCCTTGGCATCGGGTCGCTCCTTGCTTTGGCCTTGGTGTTGCTGGGCTGCCTTGCCTTGGCGTTGCTGGGCTGCCTTGCTCTGGCCTTCCCTTGGCGTTGCTGGGCTGCCTTGCTCTGGCCATGCCTTGGCGTTGCTGGGCTGCCTTGCTCTGGCCTTCCCTTGGCGTTGCCGGGCTGCTTTGGCCGCCGCTTGGCCACCGTTTGGCTACCAGGCTGCCTTGGCCATGCTCAGGCCGCCTTGGCCACTGTTTGGCCACGGTCGCTTTGGTCGCCACCGCTGCTACCAGTGCCTTTGGCCATGCTCGCTTGGCCGCTGCTTTGGCGCTGGCCATCGCTATTAATGGATCGCTTTGGCCATCGCTTGGCCACCGCCGCTTTGTGCTGCCATTACCGCAGCTACCAGTCGCCTTAGGCCATGCTCAGCCGCTTAGCCATGTTTACGGTCGCTGGCCACCGCTGGCAGCTATTATCGGGTCGCTTTGGCCATCGCTTGGCCATCGCTGGCCACCGCTCATACCGGGCCGCTTGGCCATCGTTGGCCACCAGTCGCTTTGGCCACCGCTATTACCAGTCGCTTTGGCCACGCTCACACTTTACCTTGGCGTTGGCACCGTCGGACTTTAATATTCCGTTATTAGGCGATTTCCTGCTAATAAAACCAAATTACCACTCGAGCAATAAAAGCCTAGATTAAATATCGTTAGTCTTTAACCAATTAGTTAGAAAAGCCTAATGCCCAATTAGCCTAATCACTTCTCTCTAACCCTAGATGGACCATTTTACCCTTTTTGTCTTTACCCATTGGACGATAAAGGCTAGGGTAATATTTATCCGTTGGACGATAGATGCTAGGGAAATCTTTATCCATTGGATGATAAGATCTAGGGAAATCTTTATCCATTGGTTAATACATGCTAGGAAGATTTTTGACCATTGGACAATAGTTGCTTGGGAGAAGACCAAGTTTGACTAGTAGTTGGAATAGTCTAGTCAAAAGTGAATATTGTACTTCATGATGACTTTCCTTGGACCATTGGTTATTACATGCTAGGAAAAGCTTTGGCCATTGGACAATAGATGTTAGGATAGGATGACAAGACAAGTCATGTGTTCCTTCATCATTACTTCTTTGGACCATTGGTTATTACATGCTAGGGTAATTGTTAGACCCTTGGACAATAACCATTAGGGGAATCATTATCCCTTGGATAATAGCATTGTCCAATATTCCCATGGGATTCTTGGTGAAAGATATGATAGTACTTTCTCCTACAAAAAGAATAATCATTAGCCATGTGTGCATTTAAGAAGCCTTGTCCTTATCCTCCTTGTTCTTTCCACAAATGTACGCACATATATATATATATACACATATATGTACTTTGACCAAGAGAGAGAATCGGCTAGAGAGAGAGGAGAGGGAGGCCGAATGTGAGGAGAGAAAGTGAGGTGTGTGTATGTATCTTTGGCCACTTGTCCAAGCCACCTAATAGCCTTAAGCCTATTTATTACATGCCAACCCATTTCTAGTCAAAACCTAGCCAATGATTCTAGTCTTCCTTCCAAGTAGAATAAGACTACACCATGACCACCTCCATCATTGTTTGGACCCTCATCATTACCTAGATTTGATTTGAAAGAGAAAGGACTTGATGTGACTAGACTTAGGTTGCTTGCCATGATTATGGACTTGATTTGACAAGTCCATGGAATAAATCCATGGGAAAGGAGAGAGAGGCCGGTTGGGAGAGAGGAAGAGTGAGTGTATGTGAGTTGTATTTTGACATGTGTGTTGTACTTTGACACTATTTGACCTAGATACACTTGGATGAAGTACTATGGCATGACAAGATTATGAAACAAAACTATGGGAGAGGAGAGAGAGAGAGTGGCTGAATAGGAAGAGGGAGAGTGAGGTGTGTGTGAGTTGTACTTTGACATGTGGGTTGTACTTGAACACTATTTGACCTATGGCACTTGGTTGGAGTACTATAGCATGACAAGACTAGTCATGTGTACCTTATAATCATAAGCCATGTGTGCATTTACGTAGTCTTGTCCTTACCTTCCTTGTTCTTTCCATAAATGTACATATAGATATACATATATATATATATATACATGATAGTACTTTGACCAAGAGAGAGAGAGGGCCGAATGAGAGGGAGAGGGAAAGTGAGTGCATTTGTGTTGTACTTGGACATGTGCATTGTACTTTGATACTATTTGACCAAGTTGCACTTGTATTGTACCTTGGCTTGACAAGACAAGACCATGGAGCAAATCCATGGGGGAGAGAGAGAGAGACTTGGCCGAATGAGAGGGAGAGGGAAAGTGAGGTGTATGTGTGCTATACTTTGACAAGTTGAAGTACTTTGACACTATTTGACCAAGTGGCACTTGTTGGAGTACTATTGCTTGACAAGACAAGTCCATGGAGCAAATCCATGGGGAAGAGAGAGAGAGAGATGGCCGGCCAAGTGGAGTGAGGGGGGAAGCTTCATTTTGCCTATAAATAGCATCCATTCCATGCCTTTCAACTCACACCTTCACCATTCAACTTCTCTCTCTAGAAAGCTTAGTGTTCTTGCTTGTTCTTGCTTTGTTCTTGAGTGTTCTTGAAGTTCTTCTCTTGTTCTTCAAGAAACTCATCCTAAGCCGCTACTAAACCACCACTCCACCACCCTTCGATCCATAAGAGTTTAGTAGTATAGTCAAGACTTAGTTTCGAGAGAAACCTTTCTCTTTCGAAGCTACCGGAAGCCCACCGGAAGCCGTTACTCCAACGAAATTCCCGTAGCCACCCTACCGCCAAGAACAACGGTAGAGTTCTTCGAACCTACTTATCCTAAGTATAATTGTATGCATGTTGAATTGAATGTAGTTAATCCCTAACTACTTCCTCTAAGTATATTGTATTGTATGAGCATGAAGCCATATATGTAGTATGATTTGTTTTACGTAGTTTACCTTGATATTATGACTACTTAATTGCTTGATCTCATGATAGTTGCTTGTTCGTGTATGAACTCGTCAATAAACATATGTTGTTTTGAAAACTCCACAAAGGAAGAAAGAACGGATTTTGATAATATATTATTGTCTTGAGGATGATTATGAGCATGTATGTATATTTGCTTGCACTACTTGTTGTTGATAAAGCATAAGTGGCTTTCCACTCCAAGCGCGTCCGTACATGTGGCGTTATGCTTTAAGGAATAATTTGAGTATGTTTAGGTAATATGGAATTGGATGACCTTGCTAGATTACTTAAAAGTGATTTGTTCCGCCGCGGAGTCTATGCATGATTACGAGACACGAAAATCGAGAAAATGGAAACATGTCACCTAGGTTGTGGATAAAGGAAATAATTGGGCTTGGTAAAATACTTTTGAAACTACATAATGGCCGGACTTGGTAGCCTTTGTGTAGACTTGCGAAAACCGCAATGAGGCCGGACTTGGTACGGAGCCGGACGTGGTAGCTTCATTGGTAATTGGGCTTGGTTATCCGCGGAGAGGAGCCAATGCAAGATTTGATAACGTGGCTGGACTTGGTAGCCCGTTGGTAACAAAGAATGAGAAATGATTTTCAAAATGTTGATTTGGAAATGCTGACACGGTTTACGATGAGTCGCGTAGGAGAAACAAAGAAAGGCATGACACCAACGTAGGCAAGATAATGAATGCGGATGTGTCATTGTTAATTATGTTGTTGAATGAGCATGTGTAATTGCCTATGTACCTTCGTGTTATAAGTTATGGATTAGTGGGTTGGATTATTCTATTGAGCTTCTGTAGCTCACGGTGTTTCCTTTGTGGTGACCCTGACATATTATACTGGGGGCGACGCTGGTATAATGTGTCAGATTTTATAGATGAGCAGCATGAACAGTACACTTTGGAGGCCTTCGGAGCCGAGGAGCTTGCAAGGATGGAAGAAGAGGCGGAGCAGTAGTTAACCTTAGCTTATCTCCTCTTTTGTTGAATAAAAGTACTCTTGTGAGAATTATGTTGTAATAATGAGCTAGACTCTCTTTAGTTTATTCAATAAAAATGTTTATTTAACGTACCCAAAATTCTGGGCGTTACAACTTGGTATCAGAGCTTTAGGTTCAAAACCTCGGCCATGGGTAGAATGGGTTGCTTGGGAAAAATTCAGTTTATCAGCCGGTTCATCGCCAAGTTGACTTTGACCTGCGAGCCGTTGTTTCGTTTGCTCAAAAAGGATGTGAAATTCGAATGGAACGACAAGTGTCAAAGGGCTTTCGAAGCAGTGCGAACTTACCTCCAGAATCCGCCCATCTTGATGCCACCCATCCCGGGAAAACCTTTGATCCTGTACTTGTCCGTCACGCCCTCATCAATGGGGTGCATGCTCGCACAAGAGGGAGATGATGGGGTTGAAAGAGCAATCTACTACCTGAGCAAGAAGATGGTGGGGAGCGAAGAGCGATATACTTCATTGGAGAAGACATGTTGGGCGCTCGTTTGGGCCACAAAGAAATTGAGACACTACATGCTGTCTTATTCGGTGATACTGATTTCTCGGATGGACCCCCTCAAATATCTATTCGAGAAGCCAGCACTTACCGGTAAGCTAGCACGTTGGTTGCTCTTATTGGCCGAGTTCGAAATCAAGTACGTCACCCGCAAGTCAGTGAAAGGAAGAGCAGTAGCAGAGTTTTTAGCAGATCGCCCGATCGAGGGGCCAGAACACACTGAGTTCCAATTTCCCGATGAAGACGTAATGACTGCCATCAACGAATCATGGACATTGTACTTCGACGGAGCTGCCAATCAGAAAGGTTTCGGGATCGGCATACTACTGGTCTCACCCGAAGGGTCACATATTCCCTTGGCTTTCAAATTGAACTTCGAAGTCACGAATAATGAGGCAGAATACGAAGCGTGTATTGTAGGAATGGAAGCTGCATTGGAAATTGGAGTCAAGGTCCTGGAAGTTGTGGGGGATTCCAACTTGGTCGTGTCACAAGCGAACGGGGAATGGAAGGTCAAAGACGAGAAGATGAAGCCGTATCATCAACAGCTCGACGAGCTTATTCCGAATTTTCAAAAAGTGACTTTCACGCATGTCCCGAGGATGAAGAATCGCTTCGCCGACGCACTCACTACCTTGGCGTCTATGTTGGAACTTCCGATCGGGGTAAAGCTAAGGCCTGTTATGATTGAGCAAAGAGGCAAGCATGTGTACGACTATGTCATGAACATTGACGAGCCTGATGATGGATTCCCTTGGTTTCACGACATTTGGAATTTTGTCGAAAAGGGAGAGTTCCCTGCGGATTCTACCAGGAAGGATCGGATCGCATTACAACGATTGGCATCTCAATACATTATCTGCGGTGGGAAATTATACCGGCGATCTCCGTGCGGAGTCCACAAGTTGTGTATTCACGGTGATGACACAAGAGCAGTGATGGAAGAAGTCCATGAGGGAGTTTGTGGACCCCACATGAATGGAATGATACTAGCGAAGAAAGTTCTGAGGTTGGGTTACTATTGGTCGACTATGGAGACAGATTGCATCGAGTATGTGCGCCGATGTCACAAGTGCCAAACTCATGCTAATCTTATTCATGTACCTCCCTCGGAGTTACACCCAATGGCGACACCATGGCCATTCTCCGCTTGGGGCATTGACGTCATTGGAAGGATCACGCCTGCGGCTTCTAACGGGCACAGGTTCATTTTGGTAGCGGTCGATTATTTCACTAAGTGGGTTGAGGCAGCCTCGTATAAGACTCTGACGGCAGTTCAAGTGGCTCACTTTATCAGGCAAAACATCATCTATCGGTATGGAGTCCCTCAAGCCTTCGTATCTGATAATGGTGTTCACTTCAAGGGGAAGGTTCTAGAACTTTTGGCGAATTCAAGATTCAAGTGCATCACTCAACCACTTATCGACCACAAACGAATGGGGGCAGTCGCAGCTAATAAGACCATCAAGTCAATCCTCGAAAGGATTGTCGAATCAGCTAGGGATTGGCACGAACAACTATCGCTAGCTTTGTGGGGATACCGGACGTCTATCCGCACACTGACCGGGGCAACACCCTATTCTTTGGTGTACGGTATGGAAGCCGTTCTCCCCATCGAGCTAGAAGTTCCATCGCTGAGGGTCATAGCTGAACAAGGAATAGATGAGGCCGAATGGATCAGCGGAAGGTTCGAGGAACTCATGTTGTTTGATGAAAGAAGACTGCGAGCATTGTACCACATCCAGGGTTATCAGCGGAGGATCGCCCGAGCATTCAACAAGAAGGTGAAATCGAGGGACCTGCGAGAGGGGGACATGGTAGTCAAGGAAATCCGTGCACCGATCTTTGATCTTCGAGGAAAGTTCCGACCAAAGTGGGTTGGTCCGTACATCATCAAGTCAATCCTTTCCGGAGGAGCAGTTTCAATCATTGATCTTGACGGCAACGAATTCTCAAATCTCGTCAATTTGGATCAACTCAAACGGTATTACCCCTGAGAGAGCTCGCTAGGCCGAAAACCGCAAGGGCGGGCGGTCCTAGGCAAAAATTAGAGCAAGCTTGCTAGGTCGAAAACCCGTGAGGGCGGCCTATGCAAAAGCTAAGGCAAAAAGTCGAAAAAGAGCTCGCTAGGCCGAAAACCCGAAAGGGCGGTTCTAGGCAAAATTTAGAGCATAAAAAGGAGAGCGTTAATACCCGAGCGAACCCTAGCTCGAACTACGTATGGGCCTGATTCCCTTTCTTGAGGGATACATAGGCAATCTCACTCTGAGGTTCGGTCCTAAATTTCAAAAATCCAAATCCAAATTGACAAGTCAAGATGTTTTCTTTCAAGGCGCATGCGATTAATGAACCGAAAGGGGGAAACCCTTAATCAGTCAATTTTATTCCGATGATTTCTTTATTACAACCTGAGCATGAAAAAGAAAAATGCACAACGAGACCCAACTTTTATTTCAAAAAACGGCAAAGTAAGCAATCAACCCATTCTCGCGTCCACATCCCTCCTTAGCCACTTGCGATACCTTCCGGTCGAAGCAATTGAGAAGAGTGGGTCATTCGGCTCAGTCCTACGTGTAACGCCCCGAATTTTGGGTACGTTAAATAAACATTTTTATTGAATAAACTACAGAGAGTCTAGCTCATTATTACAACATAATTCTCACAAGGGTACTTTTATTCAACAAAAGAGGGGATAATCTAAGGTTAACTACTGCTCCGCCTCTTCTTCCATCCTTGCAAGCTCCTCGGCTCCGAAGGCCTCCAAAGTGTACTGTTCATGCTGCTCATCTATAAAATCTGACACATTATACCAGCGTCGCCCCCAGTATAATATGTCAGGGTCACCACAAAGGTAACACCATGAGCTACAGAAGCTCAATAGAATAATCCAACCCGCCAAACCATAACTTATAACACGAAGGTACATAGACAATTACACATGCTCATTCAACAACATAATTAACAATGACACATCCGCATTCATTATCTTGCCTACGTTGGTGTCATGCCTTTCTTTGTTTCTCCTACGCGACTCATTGTAAACCGTGTCACCATTTCCAAATCAACATTTTAAAAATCATTTCTCATTCTTTATTACCAACGGGCTACCAAGTCCAGCCACGTTATCAAATCTTGCTTTGGCTCCTCTCTGCGGATAACCAAGCCCAATTACCAATGAAGCTACCACGTCCAGCTTCGTTAGCAATCTACACAATGGGCTACCAAGTCCAGCCTCATTGCGGTTTTCGCAAGTCTACACAACGGGCTACCAAGTCCGGCCATTATGTAGTTTCAAAAGTATTTTACCAAGTTCAATTATTTCCTTTATCCACACCCTAGGTGTCATGTTTCTACTTTTCGGTTCTCGTGTCTCGTAATCATGCATAGACTCCGCGGCGGGACAAAATCACTTTAAAGAAATCTTGAAACTAAACTAGCAAAATCATCCAACTCTATTTAATCATGCTTGTTTACAACCACAAGTAAGGCAAGCAACATGCTATCATGCTTACAATCGTTTAGAAGGTCAAAATACGAATACTTCGTTTAAAACAACACTTTATCTTTTAAAACGAAAACGTATAGCCATCTTTTTGGAAGTTCAAAACAACACATGTTTATTGACGAGTTCATACAAGCAACTAACACGAGATCGATCAATCAAGTCGTCATAAGATCAAAGTAAACTACGTAAAACAAATCATGCTACACATATGGCTTCATGTTCATACAATACAATATACTTAGAGGAAGTAGTTAAGAAAAGTCTACATTTAATTCGAACATGCATACAACTATACTTAGGATAAGTAGGTTCGAAGAACTCTACCGTTCTTCTTGGCGGTAGGGTGGCTACGGGAATTTCGTTGGAGTAACGGCTTACGGTGGACTTCCGGTAGCTTCGAAAGAGAAAGGTTTCTCTCGAAACTAAGTCTTGACTATACTACTAAACTCTTATGGATCGAAGGGTGGTGGAGTGGTGGTTTAGTGGCGGCTTAGGATGAGTTTCTTGAAGAACAAGAGAAGAACTTCAAGAACACTCAAGAACAAAGCAAGAGCAAGCAAGAACACTAAGCTTTCTAGAGAGGGACGTTGAATGGTGAAGGTGTGAGTTGAAAGGCATGGAATGGATGCTATTTATAGGCAAAATGGAGCTTCCCCCTCACTCCACTTGGCCGGCCACTATCTCTCTCTCTCTCCCCCATGGATTTGCTCCATGGTCTAGTCTTGTCAATCAATAGTACTCCAATCAAGTGCCATAGGTCAAATAGTGTTCAAGTACAACCCACATGTCAAAGTACAACTCACATGCACTTCACTCTCCCCCTCTCTCTTATTCGGCCTTCTCTCTCCCTCTCTCTTCCATGGATTTGTTCCATGGTCTTGTCTTGTCAAGCCAAAGCACAACAACAAGTGCAACTTGGTCAAATAGTGTTCAAGTACTCCCACATGTCAAAGTACCACACACATACACTTCATTCTCCCTCTCTCCCAACCGTCCTTTCTCTCTCTCTCTCCCTCCTATTCGGCCATCTCTCTCTCTCTCCCATGGATTTGTTCCACGGTCTTGTCTTGTCAAGCCAAAGTACAACAACAAGTGCAACTTGGTCAATATTGTCAAAGTACAATGCACATGTCCAAGTACAACACACTTGCACGTTACTCTCCCTCTCCCTCTCATTCGGCCCTCTCTCTCTCTCTTGGTCAAAGTACTATCATGTACATATATATATATATATATATATATCTATATGCACATTTATGGAAAGAACAAGGAAAGTAAGGACAAACTCACTTAAATGCACACATGGCTAAGATTGTTCTTTTTGTAGGAGAAAGGACACATGACTAGTCTTGTCATGCTATATTACTCCAACCAATTGCCAACTAGGTTAATAGTGCTCCAAGTACACCCACATGTCAAAATACAACTCACACACACCTCACTCTCCCTCTCCCTGTCCCTATTCGGCCACTCTCTCTCTCTCCTCTCCCATAGTTTTGTTTCATAGTCTTGTCTTGTCAAGCCAAAGTACAACAACAAGTGCAACTTGTTCAATAGTTGTCAAAGTACAATGCATGCACCTCATTCTCTCCTCTCATCCGTCCCTCTCTCTCTCTCTTGGTCAAAGTACTCTCATGTACATATATATATATATCTATATGCACATTTATGGAAAGAACAAGGAAGGTAAGGACAAGGCTACTTAAATGCACACATGGCTAATGATTATTCTTTTTGTAGGAGAAAGTACTATCATATCTTTCACCAAGAATCCCATGGGAATATTGGACAATGCTATTATCCAAGGGATAATGATTTCCCTAATGGTTATTGTCCAAGGGTCTAACAATTACCCTAGCATGTAATAACCAATGGTCCAAAGAAGTAATGATGAAGGAACACATGACTTGTCTTGTCATCCTATTTGGCAATCCTAACATCTATTGTCCAATGGGTAAAGCTTTTCCTAGCATGTAATAACCAATGGTCCAAGGAAAGTCATCATGAAGTACAATGCTAGACTATTCCAACTACTAGTCAAACTTGGTCTTCTCCCTAACAACTATTGTCCAATGGTCAAAGATCTTCCTAGCATGTAATAACCAATGGATAAAGATTTTCCTAGAACTTATCATCCAATGGATAAAGATCACCCTAGCATCTATCGTCCAATGGATAAACATTACCCTAGCCTTTATCGTCCAATGGATAAAGACAAAAAGGGTAAAATGGTCCATCTAGGGTTAGGGCAACCTAATTAGGTTTGGAATCTAAGTGATTAGGTTGAATGGGCATTAGGCTATTCTAACTAATTGGTTAAAGACTAACGATACTTAATCTAGGCTTTCATTGCTCGAGTGGTATTTTGGTTTTATTTAGTAGGAGAGCCTAATAACGGAATATTAAAGCCCGACGGTGCCAAACGCCAAGGCAAGGTGTGAGCGTGGCCAAGGCAGCCTGGTGGCAAAGCGGTGGCCAAATAGTGACCAAGGCAGCCCAGAGCTGCGGGCTGCAGCCAAAGCCAGAGCCAAACAAAGGCCCAGCGACCGATAGCCAAGTAGTGGGCATGGTGGTAAAGCGACATGGCCAAACAAAGGCTGGCACCAAGAGCTGCCAGGCTGGCGGTTGGCCAAAGCACCGAGTGGCCAAACGATGGGCCAAGGCAGCCCGATAGCTAAGCAGTGGCCAAGGCGTAGCTAAGGCAAGGCGTGAGTGTAGCCCAGCAACGCCAAGGCAAAAGCAAGGCGCGACCCGACGCCAAGGCAGAACCCGATGGCAGCCAGGGCAGAGCAAGGCAGCCCAGCAACGCCAAGGCAAAAGCAAGGCGTGACCCGACGCCAAGGCAGAACCCGATGGCAGCCAGGGCAGAGCAAGGCAGCCCAGCAACGCCAAGGTAAAAGCAAGGTGCGACCCGACGCCAAGGCAGAACCCGATGGCAACCAGGGCAGAGCAAGGCAGCCCAGCAACGCCAAGGCAAAAGCATGGTGCGACCCGACGCCTAGGCGAGGCAGGCGCGACAGGGAGCCGACGCCAAGGCAAGGCAGGCGCGACAGCGAGCCGACGCCAAGGCAAGGCAGGCGCGACAGCGAGCCGACGCCAAGGCAAGGCAAGCCCGACAGAGGTCCGATGCTTGGGCGAGGCAGGTCTAACAGCGACCCGATGCCTAGGCAGCCTAGCCAAGCCAAAGCAAGGCGGTCAAGCCGACGGTTAAGGCAAAGACCAAAAATTTCCACTAACTACTACGGCATCGATGCATCACTAAGCCAAACGGTAGTTAGGGTTTGCTAACTAATCGGTTAAAAGCTAACTATGCTTGCTAAGTAGGATTTCCAGCCGAGAAATATAATTTAAATATATTATTTATTTATTTGGAAAAATATACGAGTACATTTACAAGTATACTAGTCATGGGAGAAGGACTAAATTGTCCGGAGTAAAACGATTCAATTTTACAAGTTTCAAATCTAATTATGACGGATTATTAATCGCTAAAAGGGATTTATAAAACAAATAAAGAATTTTCAAATATAACAACAAAATTTTTATAAGTCAATAACGAACGATTTTTGGATGTTAAAAATGAAATCCAAGTATTAAAATAAAATTCAAATTTTTAACGAAATTTTTATTGACAAAAAATCAGGGTCGTTACACTACGAGCCTCCCATGTTCGGACATAACTCTGAAGGTCCGGAATGGTAAAGGGAGGGAGACGAAGCACTTCTGAACCCGGGGGCGGCACCTCCTGGCTATGCCCAAGCTGACGAAGGATGCGGAACGGTGAGTAGAAGGTGAAGCCTGTCAAGCCAGCCACAAACACGTGCGTTGAGCCCATATTGCTCACAGTCATAGCAGGAAGCCTCAGCCAATGGCACCGCCAAGCAATGTCATCTTCCTCTGCAGATGCAAAGAAATCAGCCCAGTCATCTTCGTTGCTGTACATCACCTGGAAGGGACGGTTCCATCCGCTCGCTCGATACCACCAGTCATTCGCCGGCGGTGTCAGCAAATTCAACTTATCACAAAGCCATATCTTTCAGAAAAAGAGAGAAAACAAGTAAGGAGCCAGATAAAGCCTAAACTGAGCGTCGAGGTAAAATGAATGTGAGAAATAGAAAAAGGAGAGCTGAGTGAGGTCCCTAACCTGCAGCAACAGTGGGCTGCCACCAAAAACCCTCGTGCGTCCAGCACGAACAGCATCCAACCCCATCAAGGTTTCTGCAAGGACCAAGGGAGCAACGTCCTTGCGAGCCTCAATCTGAGCAGCGACTCCAACCAACAGAGAACTGGGCTGGCCAACAGGAGGAACCAGCAGGAAGGCCGCCAGGAGGCAAATGCAGCAGGCTGTCATCCGACGACCTTGATGCTCAAAGTCCGTCAGGTTTCCAGGTGGACTGAATCTCTCATACAGCTGCACGATGTTAATGGCATTGCCCTGGGTCAAGAACTCAGCAACATTCCCGTTGACGCCCAGCTTGGCTTTTAGGATATTCTTCATGCTTTCTCTAAGCATTGGAACGATTGGCTCGGCGGAGTCGTGGCTCCCAAGGTAGGTGTGGAATTCTTCGACGGTGGGGCATAGCTCTTGAGAACCGAAGCGGAAGACATGCACTTCAGGATCCCAAAAGGGCACGGCCGCATGCAGCAAGACAGGGCGAATTGCGACCTCACGGAGATACTTCAAGGCATGAAGGCGATGACCTCGGAAATTCAACCAATCGATGCCATCAAGGCTGTCCAACCAAGGGCGAAGCAAGGCCTGGTTCAACAAGGCCATGAAGAATGAAGTTTTGAAAGGAAGATTATGGTTTAGAGCATGAATGACTAGCCAAAACTAAGCTCAATATTTATAGAGAGCTGGATGGGGCAATCACTCACCCACCAGCATTGAAACTCAGCATGCTCATCTTTTCCAAAACCATTTCATTGTATTCTCAAAGTTTCAAACTTTGGAAACTTGAGAAAACATTGGAAAAATGCTAGTCTTGCCTTGGGAAATCACTGATCCTTGGAAAATAGCTTGATTAGAGTTACAAGACGTCTTGGAAGTATGCATGCAGAGCAAAAGGACACAAGGGAGCTGAAAAATGTTCTTAGAAATGAACACTGGTTTGTTCATCACAGTAGTCCCGAGCGCTCGAGAGTGAAGTCCCAAGCACTCCACAACACTCTCGAGCGCTCGAGAGTTCTGCAGTTTTCGGCAGCTTTTGGTTTTCAGAGTTTTGGCCTCAATGCAGCATTATAACCTCAAGCCTTAAGTTCATCAAGTCCCAACCTGTTTCTGGAGGAATACAGCGTGTTCGGTAATCTGTTTTCTTGTGCGTTCAAGTACATTCCTCAAAAAAATATCAAAATCCCAATGGTTTCCTTCCCGTCAACGTGTCGAAATTTGTGTCGAGAGTATTCGTTCGAATCTAATGGCATGCGCAAGTCTTAATACGTGCTAGTGACTGTGTGGAGCGATCAAGCGTGCATAAAGGCTTACGGAATCAATTTTCACTCTCAAACGCCCCTATTTCATCATTTATAATGGCATCAAGGGCGCATACCTTGTTCAAAGACTCTCGTATCCTATTCTTGTGTCTAATCCCGGTCGAATTTAGCCTTTACTCTCCTTTGTGCTCGCAAAATTCCACATTAAGGGCGTTTCTGTCATTTCAAATCAAATTCCATCGATTGTGTTAAGTTTTATTCTGTTCTAAGAGTATCGGTTGAAATTCGCGTGCTCTTTGCTTTCTTTCAAAGCTAGACGGATATATTTCATAAAATACAATTCTTTAAAGAAGTGCGAACGAATGCAAAACGGAGAAAAGTGCAAATTTTCATAAATAAAATGCGGTATTTACAATGAGTAAGGAAGGAAGTACAAAAGCTGAGACAAACATATGCCCAATCCTATCTATTAGGGCACGCAGGCCCGAACAAAACCAAGGCATGCAGGCCTGAAAGCTACGACTGTGCTGGCACACGGGCCCATGCGAAAGAAAGACTAATAAAGCAAAAAAGCTGAAGCTCAGCCCAAGCGGATCCTCTTCTGCTGGTGTCCCTCGGACTCGCTACTCTCGACCTCGTCGTCGCCGTCATCATCATCATCGGAAGCGCCTGAGGCAGTACTCGAGTCTGTAGACCCTAAAGCTCGTGACTCGAGTGACTCCTCTGTGTCCTCCTCTGACTCCTCGCGAGCGCGTCTCCGCTGGGGTATAACCCTAGGGACAACCTCGAACTATCCAGCCCCCGTTCTCTGTCTACCCTGGCCTCTCGTGCTGGCAGAAGCTGGCAGGCTCGTGGCGTCCTGTGGCTGTGTCCTGGTCGAGCGTCGTGGCTGCACCTGCATGTCATAAATATTCATTCATTTTATACATGTTTTAAATTTGATAAAATGTACAGACATGCATTTACATTTTCATACCTGTACAGCAACAGGTGGAATAGGCTCAGGAGCAGGTCTGGTCTGCAGGGTCCTCCCCTTTGCACAGTCCTTCAGCAACTGTCGCATCCCCACCATCAACATAATGGCCTGTTCGGCCCATTCTCGCGCCACCTGTGCAAAGATTCAAGGATCAAGAACAACAAATACAGGAACAGGAAACATTTAAAGCTTTGAAAGAGACAAAGTTGTGTTATACCTGAGCAGGTAGTCGCATCGACCGATGCGGAAGGCGTGGAATGTCTAGCATCGCCCGTACTCCAGAAAGGTCTCTCACCCCTATCGACCAGTCCAGTGTCGGTAACCCGGCTGGTGCGAAAGCTGCAGCTGCCTCTGGAACCCGTGAGCCGCCCTCACCTCGGCCGAGAATCCCAACACCTCGCCCGCCAACAGAAGGTCTAACACCTCAACCCCTACCGCGTGAAGAACGACCGCTGCGGCCCCGTGCCCCAGTCTCCTCTCCTGTGTCATCTCCTGCCTCACCCCCAGCCTCTCTCCTGGCTCTCCTAGCCTCAGCCTCAGCGAACCGCCTCTCCAGCTCCCTCTCCACACCCAAGCTGGTGGCTATGTATCTGTCTCTGTAAGCTGCATAGTCCAGCGTGCGCTGCAGGTACCTCTCCAAATCAGTATCTGTCACCGTGAACTGCTCTAGCTCAGCTCAAGTGTATGTCTCAGTCCGCTGCACTCGTGGAGGGAGTGGCCCCGGCACAACAAACTCTGGAAGGCCGAGTGACTATCACGTCACCCGATCCCCCAGGTACCACTGCCAGCCTAGTGGGCACTCCAGCAGGACCCGACTCCTCGTCACCGCCCGGCTCCTCGGAAGGAAGTCAGCCTCCACCCTGGTCCATCGGTCCCAGTGAACCTGCAGTCAATTGTTGTACATTAATGATCATGTTTCATGAGGGAAAGCATAAGTCATGAAAAGAAAGGGATGATGTTTGTACCGTGACCCCAGTGATGCTATCCAGCCACCGCCGGAAAGTCATCACCTCTCCTCGTCGCTCCTTAGCCCTCCGGTAGTCTGTACTCCATGCAAGCGCACGTGGAAGCAGGTGAGGATTTGTGCGAGTGTTCTCGGGTGGGAACATGCCCAAGACCTCGTAGGCCCAAAGCTGCATATTTTGAAAGTCAATTCAAGTCAGATACATGTTAAAATGCAATTCAGTTCAATCTATCAAAGCAATTCAAAGCAATAATGTCAAAGCATACCTCAATCACTCGCCAGTAACCGCCTATGGTGTCTCCCACTCCGCGTGAGGCAGCTCCAAGGAAGTAGTAGAGCGTGCACAGAGCAGCACCGCCCCAGTCGAACCGTCCGGCCTGCCTCAGATCGACCAAGCCTGCCAAGTAACTCAGGTGAACCCGAGATCGCCTGAGCGGGAACAGAGAAGCCCCGAACAAGTATAGCAAATAGGCCCTGGCCATCTGGGCCACCTAAGTGTCGTCCGCCGGCTCATGGTCCCAGTACCGCCTGAACTGGCCATACTCAGCTACCCCTCCGCTGTGGCGTGGAACCCACCCAAGGAACCATCTCAAAGCAGCATCATCCAGGTCTATACTAGGGTCGAATGGGATCGGCTCGCCTCCAACCTGAAGTCCCGTGATCGCGGCAAAGTCAAGAGGCGTCACCGTCATCTCCCCAAAGCGGAAATGGAATGTATTGGTGGTGTCCCACCACCGCTCTGCCAGCGCTGTCATCACTGCACGGTCTACCCTCACCACTCTCAGCAACTGGATGAATGGCCCAAAACCTGTCTCCTCCACCAACTCCCGCACTCTCCGGGGCAACTCCCTGAAATACTCCAATGAGTGACCTGAACCCCCGTGGCCGTAAATATCCTTGGTACGCTGTTTCAACAGAGCAAAGAGATAGCATCAGTAAGCAACAATTGATTCAGGAAAGCAAGTCTAATGCAGGAAAGTAAAGCGTTAATATCATACTGTGGTCCAGCCGGAAGAGATATGTGAGGCTCGATCTCGAAGAAGCAGGTCCTCTGGATAATCCGTCCGAGCAGGAACGTAACCAGTCATCCCCGTCGGCTCGAAAAAGTGCAACTGTGGTGCATAAGTATCCGACGTAAACCCAGGTCGTGCACGGGCCAAGTAGGCCTTCGCCTCAGCGGCTGCAGTAACTCGCTCCTCGATCACCACCTCTGCCACCGGCTCCTCCCCCAACCCCGTATCCTCCATCTCTGACTCCGCTCCGTGTCCCCCAACACCTGATACCCCAGTACCGCTCAGCAGTGCTCCTAGCAGAAGCGCTGAGGCCTGATCCTCCGTGGACTGTGCATCCCTCAGCACCTCTCTCATCCCGGCGTCAAGACCAAGGACATCCAATATATCCCGTGGCCTCGCGGTATCTAGAAAGTCCCCCTCCACGAATGGGACTGGCTGTGAAGCCCCGATCCCACTGTCACCAACCCTCGGCTCAACCGCTGTCGCCCTCAGCACCGGTGTCGCGATGACATGGCCGCCTATCACTACCTCCCCACTAGCATCGTCCCTCTGCTCACCATCTGGCCTCTCAGCAGCTGCAAACAGCTCCTCCACCGTGGGAGTGTGAGGAATGTCTCGGGTGCCATCCCCGCTGCCCATAGCCTCGTCTTCTTCCCTCGCCATATCGTCCCTGCTACCCGTGGCGTCCGTATCATTGTCGGTCCTACTCTTGTCACCACCAATTCCGGCCTCACCACCCCTAGCCACTGTCACGTCCCCACCAACATCGTCCCTCGTCTCCTGACCACCACCAACATCTGCCATATCCTCCCCGCTGACCCCACCATCCTGTATCGTAGCGGTACTGCTGCTAATTTCATCCATCATTACCCATGGACTCTCATTAACAGCCATTGCTGCAGCCATGCCCTCGCCGGTGGCTCTTCTCTCTCCTGGCGCCGTGCCCCCGGTCTCCCCTGTCACCGCCGTAGCAGCCATCGCCGCCACCTCCTCGCGGCTGGGCACCGCCCTACTCCCATCGTCGCTGGACATCACCCTTTCGCCTCCTTCCCACGAAGCTTTTACCCCCCTCCTTCGGACCTCATAGCACACCACTGCCCAGCACAGGATCGAAGGGAGATCAAGTTCTCGTCCCCGATCCGTCTTGGAATAAGAGAGTGAGAGAGATCGAGAGGGTAAGAGAGTGAGAGAGATCGAGAGATCAAGAGAGTGAGGGAGATTATCTGGGAGAGAAAGTAAGAACAGTCGAGTACGTGTGTGCTCTGGTTCTCGAGCGCTCGGAATAGGTTTTGAACCCCAGACCAGTCGAAGAAGATGTAAGGACAGTGGCCCCCAGCAGTGGTCTCGAGCGCTCGAGACCACTCCCGAGCACTTGGGAGTGGTTCTGAGCGCTATGGTCTGTTCCCAGCCACCGTGCCAGCCCCCGTCGTCCCGTGCCTCTTCCCGCTGTCGAGGCTTGCTTAGTTTCTCCTCCCTTTTTACAAAATCAATCTCAGTCCTGGCTTTGGCCGCGTCAAACGGGACTGTAGGAAGCGAATTCTAGTCGATGTTGTGATTTTGAGCTCGCGCTCTGCAACTTGGTATTTTGTTTGGTAGTTGATAGAAACTTTACCTCTTTATACTAATGTCGACGTGTTTGCAGGTATTCCTACCCTACAGGTGTTATCTTTATTCCATCCGCCGAACAGAGCAACAGGTGGACCATTTGCATGCTTTCCTTATCGACTCGTGTCGATTGTCTCTCGTGCATGTACTGCACGTGCTTGCATTTGTTGTCCGCTAAATAGAGCAACAGGTGGATCATTTGCATGTTTATCTTATTAAACTCATGTCGATCATTTCTCGTGCATGCACCGCACGTGTTTCTTTCCGCCAAACAGAGCAACAGGTGGATCATTTACATGCTTATCTTATTAAACTCATGTCGATCATTTCTCGTGCATGCACCGCATGTGTTTCTTTCCGCCAAACAGAGCAACAGGTGGATCATTTGCATGTTTATCTTATTAAACTCATGTCGATCATTTCTCGTGCATGCACCGCACGTGCTTCTTTCCGCCAAACAGAGCAATAGGTGGACTATTTGCATGTTTATCTTATTAAACTCGCGTCGATCATTCCTCGTGCATGCATCACAAGTGCTTGCATTCTCTGTTTGCCGAACAGAGCAACAGATGGACCGTTTGCATCGAAATCGTGCACGCATCACATGTGCTTGCATTTGCCCCGAAGAACTACGCTGGTCTAATCCCTGCAGAAAAGGGTATGTAGGTAGTTCGAAAGGACGCGACCTCATGCATTGAATGTGCTGTTTTGCATTTGTTTATGGAATTGAGGATTTTGACTTGGCTCGAATTGGGCTGTCTCAATCTTTGGACGTCACTCATATCCAGACATGATATCGAGCGACGCCCAAAGAGGGGCAACTGTAGACACCCCAATTTGGACAACTCGAATTTCCTTGATTCGTGGCCCGGAGGCTCCCCGATGATGAAAATTGGATTAAGCAAGCCTTGGACTGATAGAACAATGCTCCTTGAAAGGCTTTAAAAAGAGAAATAAATTGTCAAAAATAGCTTTCAAGCGCTCTGGATCAATCCCAAGCGCTCAAGAGCATCTTTCAAAACCTTGGACCAATCAACTCTCGAGCGCTCGAGAGTGAAGTCCCAAGCGCTCGAAACCACTCTCAAGCGCTCGAGACTTTTGTACTGCCCAATGGATGAGGGAGCTTCCCCACTATCCATGCAGTTTGAACGGGTCTTAGCCTTAGACCACACTCAACCTCAGTCAGAGAGTGAGTCAGGGTTGGAGATTTTATTGGGTTCCAAATGATATTTTTCCAAGAGGAGACTATATGGTATTTGGTCTATATAAGGGCCTTTGCAGGTCAAGAGACCCACGAGCTCTCTCTCTCTCTAGAAACCCTCTCAGACTGTTCAAAGCAAAAAAAACCAGCTCTCACCCTTTTGCAAGTAAAAAAAAACTCCCTTTTCAAAAGCAAGAATAAGCCAAAAACCCAAGGTATCAAGAAGATGGAAGGAGTTCTGATCATCTCCACCTTCTGATCTTCTGAGGCTTCCATCCCTCTCCCATTTTCCAAGCCCTTCTTTCAAGGAGCAAGGTTCCAAGTTAAAAGGTAAAAGCCTCACACTTTGGTGTCAACCAAAGGCAAGGCTGCTTCTTTCCTTCTGAGGGAGGCTTACTCACTCTAGTCCTCAATACTGGAAGTGAGAAGGAAAAGCCTTAGTGTTAAAACAAGAGCAAAGGGTCACAAGTGTTTTCCATGCATGCAGCACTGGAAACACTCCCGAGCGCTCGGGACTACTTTAGAGCGCTCGAGAGTGGTGCCAGTCTCATTTTCCATTTTTGCAGCATTTAAGCTAACATGCAAGGAATATAAAGACAAGTCTCGAGCAAGAAGGGTTTTCTTAAAAGGTTTTTGCTGTATCTGATCTGATTTTCAAAAAAGGATGAAGATCACTTTTCATATAAAACAAGTACAAAAACATGTTTTTCAGTAGGTTAAAAAGGGGAATCTTTGACATGCAAAATGAACAAATAAATCAGTTGCATTAAGACATCAAGGCTTTGGTTGGTTGAGATCAGTCTAGGGTGCAGCTCACTCCAGAGCGCTCGAGTCTACTCCAGAGCGCTCGGGAGTTCTCTGCATGCCATTTTATTCATGTCTTCCTTCATTTTAGTTCTTGTAATGCTCTTACATGCCTTGCATGTGACCCTTTAGTCTTTTGATCTATAAAACCACTGTTCTTGGAAGGAAAGGACACATGACTTGGTGGAATAGGGGCCTGACCCTGATCTACCAGGTCTCCTGTTGAGTCTGTTCATGCTTGAAACCACTTTAGTTTACATTTTCAATATTACATCCTATTGTATTCTGTTGTACTAACACTATTTGCAGGTTGGGCATGCAAAACTCTCAAGCGCTCGGGAATGCTCCCAAGCGCTCGAGAGTGTATAAGTGACAGGGTGTTTCAACTTCTAGTGTTATTGCATTCTGTCACCATCCCTCATCTACTCACTGTTCACATGCACATTCTGTACTTGATGCAATTGCGGATACGTGCTAACTGTTTAATGAAATAAAATCCTTTGAAAAATCCCACGAATGTCTAGTAGAGACCGATTTCGAATCGGGCGAGGGGGGTGCCGTAAAACCCTTCCCCCCTCGTAACGTGGCTCTCGAACCCTTTTCAAACAAATCTCTGGTTTTCAATTCAAATCAACCATTTTCCAAATGAAACGGTTTCTCGGGTGACGAATCACAAATCCGGGTGGCGACTCTTCAAATTCTTCAAATCAATTTTCAAAAAGGCGAGGCGCTTCTCTTACGGGCCCCCCCGATATCCACCCGGGGCTGTGGTAGCCCACACCTGGGCTAAAAGCAAACGCACTGTTTACGCCGCTTTGGTTACCGTATCACATCGTTCACCCCAGTCATTCCAAACCGATGGTCGAGTCGTCGATCGAATATCAGCCAAACACTTAGCTTATTTTAGCATCTTCTGGGAAGTAACGGTTCCTAAATGAGGATACGCCTCAAAAATCTGAGGATCAAGGCAACCTCCCGTGAAGGATATTCAATTACTTTGGAAAAAAAAGAATCGGTGACGGTGACGATGATGCATGCATTTTCTAAAAAACCATGCACAAATTTCATAAAAATGCAAGCAGGGACCGCGTTTGAGCACAGTTTTTGCTTTGCTGTCAGTTTTGAGCAATTGGGCC
This sequence comes from Rhododendron molle, assembly GCA_025413875.1. NCBI lineage: Eukaryota > Viridiplantae > Streptophyta > Magnoliopsida > Ericales > Ericaceae > Rhododendron > Rhododendron molle. Next base: position 29,001,589 of record CM046391.1, read on the forward strand.
AAAGTAGAAGAATATCATACCCTCCTGGACCAGACCCCTTGGGCAGAGATTGGAGCAGCTTCAACTTCGGTCAGATCCTAGCGGTGCATTGGACTTTCAGGCGGAGATGGAACAACCAGCTGGGAATCTGAACCCCAATCCAAACCTAGAAAATCCAAACCTGGAAAATCCGAACCCAGAAAACCCAAATCCAGAAAACCCGAATGGAGAAATGGCGGAAATCAGGCAAGCTATTCAGCGATTGGGCGAGCGCATTGACGATCAAATCGCCCAACTTATGCTCATGATAACTGAAGTGGCTCGACGACTCCTGAACCCAAATCCAAACCCAAATCCGAATCCCAACCCAAACCTGAATCCGAATCCAAATCCAAATCATGAACAACCAGCCCTCGAGACGGAAACTCTGTAGAACTCTGAAATGGCGGCTGTGGTAGCAAAGATAACCCAATTGGAGTAGTCTGTAGCAAGAAATGAGAAAATCGCCACAATGGGCTTTGACATCAACAAGCTTTGTCTGTTTCCTAATGCAAAACTCCCTGAGAAGTTTAGGCCCATAGACTTCGCGAAAGTTGATGGAACTGGAGACCCGAAGGCGCACTTGACTGGATACATAGGAGCACTCTCCATGTGGGGTGTGGAGAGAGACGCCATGGCTCAGATGTTCTCGCAAACTCTCGTGGGTCACGCCCTCCACTGGTTCATGTCGCTGGATGAAAGGAGGAAACGATCTTGGGAAGACATATGTGCGGCTTTCATAGCGCAATATGATTATAACATTCAGCTGGAAGTCACTACTCGTGAGCTGGAGTCCACGAAAATGGAGGCTAAGGAATCCTTTGCGTATTTTGTAAAGAGGTGGAGGGCGAAGACGACCCAAATGAAGGACAGACCATCAGACAAAGATCAGATTCGGATGACCGTTCGGAACCTTCAGCCTAACCTAGCAACGCATATGGTCATGGCACAAGCGTATTCAGATTTTAAATTATTCTTCGATACTGGCCTGGCCGTCGAAGAAGCAGTCCAGCTCGGCATTCTTGACAAGTCTGAACTTGACCCCAAGCCCAAGAAAGTTTACTCTGGTAACAGTAACGCCCTGTTCGGCAACTCCGGCTACACCAACCTCCCCAACACCTCTACAAACACTACCCAAACCGAGCCAATCAATCAGATCGTCGCTCAAACCAACCCACCCCGTTCTCAACCTCGCACTTTCGCTCAATTCTCAGTACCTGTCTCCGCTGTGCTCGAGAAGTTGGTCGAAAGTGGCGTTCTCAAACTGCCTGCTCCTACCCCCCTTCCTTAAAAACTCCCTGCTTCCCATAATCCCAATGCATACTGTGCCTACCATCAGAATGTGGGCCATCCGACTGACAATTGTTTCCCCCTCCGTCACACCATACAAGACCTCATTGATAACAAAACCATCCCCACACCCCCACCAAAACCCAATACCGTCTCTAACCCGTTGCCGAAACATTCAAACACCCACACCAACCATATCTCCTTAACCTCCCCTTTCAACCCAAGCCTTTACATCATCCCCGTAACCCAACCACGTCCAATTGTCAAGATGCCGGCTGAAGATACCATTTGTGCACTTGATACCGCTAGATGGGACTTTCAAAGGAGATGGGAGGATTTGACAGAGGACTTTTTAGCAGTGGAGACCCGAGCCCTTGTTACCGGGGTATGGCCTGTAGTGCATGATCCCGAACTGGTGGAAGAGTTGGAGCATGGAGCTTGGAGACAAGATTGGGAAGAAATGATGGCAGACCCATTGGACGGTTACTCACTATTTGCTCTATTCATGGAGCCAGAGCCAGTTGCAGATGAGGATGAATGGGAATGGGAACCGGATCCCAACGGATGGCATTGGATAGATGAGTCGGACCCTTTGGACGAAACATCCTTGGTCTATCTATTCCAAGAACAGGAAGTGGAGCAGGAACTGGACTTGATGAATCCGCGCATGTTTTCTGGACTCTCTGTCACAACCATCATCAATCTCACCAGAAACTCCGACGTCCTTGACTATGTGATGGATCATGCTTTCTGTCCGTAGGAGCATATTATTGACGAGTTTTCCCTCAGCCGATAGTTGAGATCCCTGAAGAACCCAACATTTGCGTGCTAGATCCTGAAGACCTCTGGGGCAAGGCTGAATTGGTGAACGTATGGGTGGATGGTGAAGAACTAACCGTCAACAAGGCTATGATAAATGAAGGATCCTTACAAGTCAACAACAACAATGTCAACTTTCGGAATTCGCTAGAAGAGGAGAACATATGGAACGCGTTGGAAATGGAAATTCTCAATGACACTCTTGGGAAAACGAAGCTTGACAAAGGAAAATGCAAGGCTGATACTGATCTCTCTAACTTCTGGGAAGATTCTTGATGGGAACCTGCCCCCGAGACAATTAGCAATCTCACCAGGAGCGGCAGAGTGTACCAACCCACCAACCTCCAGAAGGGAAGCTCATCCCGGGCACCTCCACCACAATAAAACAACCTCAACATCCCCATGAACCCAGCCAACCCCGCAAACCTGAACACGCCTATCCCACCTACTCCACGAAATAACCCCTCAAGCTCCACAAACTCTAACTCGCATTTCCAACCTAACCCGTCCATCAACCTTAACCCATTCGCCAACTCAAACCCCGATGTCTCCAGCAGCATGTCCCAGTTACCAACACCGACCCTATCATCCAACAACTTCATGAAACCCCAGCCCATATGTCCATGTGGGGTGTACTGGCATCTTCCTGCGAACATTGCCGAAGGCTCATGGATACTCTCTCCAAACTCGAGGTTCCCTCGGATATCACACCTGAAGCCATGATTGCCCTCATAACCCCAAACCTTACCCAACACACCTTGTCCTTCACCCAGAAAGACTTACCACCTGAGGGAGCTGACCATAACAAACCCCTCCATGTCACCATAAGGTGCCTGGGAAAGTGTATTCCGGCGATCCTCATTGATAATGGCATCCTCATTGATAATGGCTCCGCCATTAATGTATGCCCCCTCCGCCCGGCCTATTGCCTTGGTCTCAAAAATAAGGATTTCACACCGTAACTCTGGGAGTCCGCGCCTATGACAACACGCGTCGTGATGTCCTGGGAACGGTCAACTTAGAGCTGGCAACCGAAAAATTCAAGACTACTGTGGAATTCTGTGTTCTAGAGATCCCTGCCTCACTCAACCTCTTGCTGGGGAGGCCATGGCTACATCGCTCTGATGTTATGGGAGTACCATCCACGCTACATCAAAAGCTCATCTTGGGATTGGATTTCGGGACTCTTATAATTCATGGGGACTCTGGCATCCGTCCTCATTCTGAAGATAACTCCCCACTACTGAAAATCATGCATGGAGAAGAGGATGTACCCATGGGGGGATTTGCTGTTATAACTACGAAGGTCTGCACCATTCGAACTAATGAGGGTTTCTTGGTAAGCTCTGCGGCTTTAGAAATCATGAGGAGGATGAACTATCTGCCTGGTATGGGCCTAGGTCGCAATCAACAAGGAGTATCCCCATTTCCCTGGGAGTGTTGACCCGTACGGTTTGGGCTACGTGCCCAAGAAGTATGATTCCGCAAGGAGGTGGCGCAATCGCGCCCGAGTCCATGCTGCTGGAATAAAATTTAGAGCTGGTCTCGTGATTAACGAGAAGGATAAACTATACCGGGGAGAACTAGAGCCATTCATAGACTTGGAAACAAAAGTGAAGTATCCTGGGTTCGAAATCTGTGCCAACGATACCTGGGATAGTGATGAAGAGGTTACAAAGATAAAGGAATTGTCTGAAGCACTGGATTGGCTCGAAGCTCTTGAATTGGGGCACTTTCAATCGCTGTTCGGGGGCAAGGAATCGGGGGGTATGATAGAAGATGCTGCTGTGCTAATGCTGGGAGGAGAAGAGGAGATGGAACCCCTCTATGCTCATTGTGGACAGCGTAGGCACATATGAAAACTGCACTTTCATTCCACTTGTAAAGCGCACTCACGGCACTGACACTGACACTGACACTGAATCTGAGTCTAGCACTGCGTCTTCATCTAGCGTAGAGTTTGAGCTTCTGCCTATTGGCCCTCCTCGTCGTAACTTTTACTTCGAGTTTGAGTCCACCGCTATATTTCCTCCCATCAAGGCCCCCGTTGATGGAATGAAAGATGCTTTTGCTTACTTGCCGGACTTTAAAATAAATTGTGTAGATCCCGACGATGAAGGAATAGATTTCGATGGGGACATCCCTAAGGAAATCCGTCCCCTCATCGAGCGTGAAAACGAAAGGCATGCTCAGCCTCTAAAAGAAGAAATAATCTCAATAAACTTGGGTGATGAAGAGAACCCTCGATTGGTTCAAGTCGGTTCCGGGCTAACTCCCAATGAGCTTCAAAACCTCTCCAATTTATTGAAGAATTCAAAGAAGTTTTTGCCTGGTCCCATGCGGAAATGCTCGGAATCGACCCAGAAATCATCGAGCACAGGATCCCCCTCTATCCTGATGCAAAACCTGTCAAGCAAAAGTTAAGAAAAATGTGACCCGATTGGGTGTTAAAGATAAAAGAAGAGCTAACAAAGCAAATTGACATCGGTTTTCTAGTGGTAACTGAATATCCCACTTGGGTTGCAAACATCGTGCCCGTCCCTAAAAAGGATGGAAAAATCAGAGTTCGCGTTGATTTTAGAGACCTGAACAAAGCAAGCCCTAAGGATGACTTTCCTTTGCCACATATAGATGTACTTGTCGATAACACTACAGGGCATGCTTTGTTGTCTTTCATGGACGACTTCTCTAGATAAAATCAGATTCTCTTAGCACCGGAAGGCAGGGAAAAGACCACGTTCATCACCGAGTATCGGGTTATGCCGTTTGGGTTGAAGAATGCCGGACCTACGTACCAAAGGGCTACTACGACACTGCTGCATGATATGATCCACAAGGAAGTCGAGGTGTACGTTGATGACATGATAGTGAAAGGGAAAGAGCGAAAAGACCACCTACCGGCACTGAGAAAGTTCTTTGAGAGAATTCAAAAGTACAAGATGCGTCTTAATCCACAGAAGTGCACGTTCGGAGTCACGGCTGGAAAGATGCTTGGATTCATGATCACGACCAGGGGGATTGAGGTGGATCCTTCTAAGATCAAAGCCATTCTCGATATGGAACCACCCCAATCCGAAAAGGATGTTCGAAGCTTCTCGGGCAAAATTCAATTCATTAGCCGGTTCATTGCAAAGTTAACATTGACTTGTGAGCCGATGTTTCGATTACTCAAAAAGGATGTGAAGTTTGAATGGAATGACAAGTGTCAGAAGGCCTTCGAACCAGTACGAACTTATTTTTAGAACCCTCCAATCTTGATGCCACCTATCCTAGGAAAACCTTTGATCCTGTACTTGTCCGTCACGCCCTCAGCCATGGGTGCATGTTGGCACAAGAAGGAGAAGATGGGGTTGAAAGAGCTATTTACTATCTAAGCAAAAAGATGGTGGGAAGTGAAAAACATTACACTCCTTTGGAAAAGACGTGTTGGGCGCTTGTATGGGCCACAAAGAAATTGAGACACTACATGCTGTTTTACTTGGTGATACTGATTTCTTGAATGGATCCCCTCAAATATCTATTTGAGAAACCAGCACTTACCGGTAATGTAACGCCCCCAAAATCGGGTACGTTAAATAAACATTTTATTGAATAAACTAGATAGAGTTTGGCTCGTTATTACATCACTAACCCCAGAGGGTACTTATTTATACAAGGGAAAGGGCATCTAAGGTTATCTACAGCTCCATCTCTTCTTCCTTCCTAGCAAGCTCTTCAGCTCCAAATGCCCCCAAGGCGTTCAGCTCTCCCAGCTTATCTATAAGGTCTGACACATAATACCAGCGTCGCCACCAGCATAATATGTCAGGGTCACATAAAGCAACACCGTGAGCTTATAAAGCCCAATAGAATGACCCAAATCCACTAACCCTTAACTTACACATAGCACGTCACAAATTCATAATAGTAACCAACTAACACATGGGCATTCAACAACTTCGCACACAATAACACATACACATTCATTTCTCATCTAGCGTAAGTGTCAGTGTCATCAGAGTTTTTCCTTCGCAGCGTTTCTTATACCGTGTCATCATTTTACCTTTCATTCCCAAATTAACATTTCAAAAGTCGTTTCTTTTACACATGCACACTACACACAAAGGGCTACCATGTCCGGCCACATCGCAGTTTTTAAAACACACACACAACCTCGGTTCCGCCGCTCCGGGTTCCCATTGGCACACAATTTGCATTGGCTCCTCTCCACGGATAACCAAGCCACACCTCACAATGGTTCCGCCGCTCCGGGTTCCCATTGGAGTACACACACCCTCACAATGGTTCCGCCGCTCCGGGTTCCCATTGGACACACACACCCTCACAATGGCTCCGCCGCTCCGGGTTCCCATTGGAGTACACACACCCTCGCAATGGGTCCGTCGCTCCGGGTTCCCATTGGAGTACACACACACCCTCACAATGGTTCCGCTGCTCCAGGTTCCCATTGGACACACACACACACCATATAATGATCTTCACACTTGGTCATTATGTAGTTTCAAAAGTATTTTTATCCAGGTTAACCACAAGTACGGCAAGCCACGCACAAACAAGCTTACGATCCTTTAAAAGGTCAAAATACGAATACTTCGTTTATCTTTAGGTCAAAACGTATTTCCTTTGAGAAGTTCCAAACAACACGTGTTTATTGATGAGTTCATACAAACAAGTAGCAATCATGACATCAAGCAATCAAGTAGCCATAAGATCAAAGTAAACTACGCACTCTTAACAAGAAAGTTCTACAAGCTTAATAGCACATCTAACTTTATTTTTAGAGAAAATAGGTTCGAACATGCATTCAACTATTCAAGTACTACATATAGTTAGAGATAGCAGGTCGGAGTATTCTACCGTTCTTCTTGGCGGTAGAAAAGACTACAGAAAGTACGGCGGAAAGAAAGTCGGCGATTGAACGGAGTAACAGCTTACGGTAAGCTTCCGGTAGCTTCGAAAGAGAATGGTTTCTCTCGAAACTAGATCTTAACTATAACTACTACTACTTTTGGATCGAGGTGGTGGTTGAGTGGTGGTTTAGTGCCGGCAATGGAAAGTTTCTAGAAAAACTAGTAAGAAACCTCAAGAACAAAGAAGAACAAAGCAAGAACACTTATGCTTTCAAAGAGAGAAGTTGGAGAATGGAGAGGTGTGTGTTGAAATGGTGAGAATGGCTTGGTATTTATAGGCAAAACCTTGGCTCTCTCTCCTCCCATGGCCGGCCTCTCTCTCCCTCTTTATCCAATGGATTTTTGCTCCAAAATCTAGTCCTTTGATGGCTTGAAAGACTACCAAGATATTGCTTTCCTTGCACTCCAAGAACTAGGCCAAGTCTAGGTTATTCTAACGGGGTTTTGGTCTAGCCTTAGTACTTTAAAGCCTAGAAATCTAGATATGGTTGTCCTAGGATTTGATTATGGAAACTTGGCCAAGGAATGGAGATTTGATTCAAGTAAAGAATTAGGGTTTTGTACAAGGAAGGACAAGATTGGATTGCATTGGTTATGCTTTCACTTGAAACCATATCAAAATAGGACAAGGATGACCAAGCAAGGTCAATCAAGGAAGCACACACATCACTCTCTCTCCCTCTCTCTCCATCCAAATCTCTCTCTCTCTCGGCCTCTCTTTCCTCCTCTCTCTCTCTCTCTCTCCTTGGTACATTGTACAATATATATATATAACTATATATATATATATATATATATAAGGACAAGATTTGGTGGATGAATAAGGAAGGAGTATGGACTTGGTTTTGGTAAGAGATTTGGTCAAGACATAAGCTTACAAGGTTAAGCTTTCAAAGGTACAATAGAATCCCAAGCAAAGGGTACCAAGAAAGCACAAGAAAATCTAGGAAGGTACCATCTCTCTCCCTCTCTTTCCTTCTCTTTCTCTCTCTCTCCCTCTCTCTCGGATTCTCTCTCTCTCTCTCTCTCTCGGCATTCTCTCTCTCTCTCCCTCTCTCTCTCTCTCTCCCACTTGTACTCCTATGTAAGTATACATATATACTAATATATATATATATGTACCTTGGGTCTTTCATAAAATCTATATTTTGAAGTATTATAGATTTACTAAATAAAATATTCAATAACACACATGCTATATACAATATAATATATATATACATACAAGTACATACATATATATATATATACACATGTACCACACAATATCTATACTAGATTTGACCTAGGACCAATATCTAATATAGTATTCTACTACTTTCAAAGTACTAAGTATAATAATACTAACTAATGAACTAATTATACTTTAATAGATTTAACCCACATGGCAATCTAATATTTTAATCAACCTAGTCTTGGTTGGCAAGTAAAGCTATTATCCAATGGATAGTAGTTTCCCTAGCGGTTAATAACCAATGGTTAAGGATGGCAAGGTCCAAGGGTTATCGTCCAACGGATAATAATTCTCCTAGCGGTTATTATCCAACGGTTAATGCTAGAAAGTCTAATACTTTCAATTAAGCACTAAACTAATCTAGTCTCGTATTTAGGAAGGTTAACCGAGGTTTACCTATTGACCAATGGGTAAAGAAATCCCTAACGCTATTGTCCAATGGTCGATAGCAAAAAGGTTCAATCGGTTCAAAGGGTTAATCTAGGGTTACCAAACTGAAGGGTTTCAAAAGGTTCACGAGTCAAGGGTTCATAAGGTTCGCGGAGGTTTAGGAACGATCGGTGATTAGGTTAAACGATGGCTAAGTCGAAACGTCGGTTAAAAGCTAGCTAGGGTTGCTAGATAGGATTTCCCGCCGAGATGTGAAATCTTAGGGCTTTATCCTAGAAACGACGGGAAGATCGGTGGTTAAACGAGATTAAAACCTTCCAGGCATAATTAAAAGATTTTTGAATAATCAAATAGATTTTTATTAGACATTAACGACCGATTTTTGGTTATGGAAATAAAAATCCAAGTAATAAAATAAAATTCAAAATTTTAACGAAATTTTTATTTACCAAAAATCAGGGTCGTTACAACCTATCCCCCTTAAAATAATTTCGTCCTCAAAATTCGTACGCGACTACGGGTTAGTCTTAGTCGCTATACTGGTTTTGTAATCATCGTCTATCCCTCTTAAAAATAGAAGCAAGCCACTCTTAATCCCTTACAATGTGATGGAAGAGACGACCTAAATGATGCGGCATATACGGCCACTGTCTAACGGCTTCGGCAGGTTCTATAGGTACGACGGTGTTTAAGGCAATTCTCTATATGTTGTGGTTAATCGAACTAGGCCTTATTACTCGCTTAACGAGACGGGGTTGAAATTACTCTAGCCGTCGAACAGCTTGTCTCGTTATCGACCTTTGATAACGTTTCCTTGTAAGTACCAACGCCAAAAAACCTCTATCAAATCATCATGTGGACTCGTACCCTACAGATGTTTCCTTAACGCGACCCTCCTTTATGGTGCCATCGAGATTGGGGCCGTTCTCGGTTGGAGTTCTATAGAGAAGTCTATTTCTCTTTTGGGTTGATAAGCCAGGAAGTTCTTCAGGAAAAACCTCGGCGTACTTACAACGAGGTGTGGTAAATCCCACATCCATTCTATTGGCTTCTTCCAAGCGGAGGCTAGCTAGCCACCCAAACAGTTGGTTCTGCCACCAAGGTCTCTTAGTCAATGAACTCGCGGTCTGTCTATCCCCCTTAAAATAGAAACGAGTTCCCTCAGGGTGAAAGCCGTCGCGGTTTTCTGGTGACAATCTATGACCACTCGGTGGCTAGTCCATCCCTAGGATTACGTCGAAATCTGCCATGTCGATCTCTCCAAGATCGCAGGTCAGGCGCAGGTTGGCTACTTCTAGTTCGCACTCTCTACACACTTAGACTAACAGCTATAGTCCCCCCTAATGGTGATGATACTTTCGTACTCGCACTTAGGGTTTCTGTTTCTAGTACTAGCATGGTTATGGGGTAATGGATATGAAGGCGACGCTCCAGAGTCACACAAAAGTTCGTACGCAGGTAGTGGCGTACCTCAGGTCATGTAAGGATCCTGCTCTTGCTCTAGTGCCAAGATACGCCCTCCAGTGCCCTGCTGGTTCCCCATGGGCTGTTTTCTCTCATTTTGCCCATTCTGTTGTAGCAATAGACCTCCAAAGTTTTGCTTCACAAAACTAACTTGTCCAGGTTGTTGGGTTTTCTAATTTTCAAAGCTCCCATCCTTTTCTCCTTGAAGTAGAGGGCAATCACACTTATAGTGACCCATAGCTTGGCAGTGGAAGCACTACACTGTTGCTATGTCTCGCCCACCTCTTTTTGGTTCACCATTTCCGGAGATAACAATCTTCCGGGGTTGGTTGCTTTGAGGCGGGTTAGATGGTTTGGCGAAGTAAGGTCCGTGGTGGTGGTTAAATGGTTGGGTTCAAATAGGTCCACCGGTGCTGCCGGTCGCCCTCTTCCAACGGGTTTTAAAATCGGCCTCCTCGCTCTCTAGCCGGAGCGCACACTTTACCACATCAGCATAGGCAGTGAAAGCTTGAGCTACCACAGCCCTTCGGGCGGTTGTCAGCCCCCACTCGAACCTCCTCGCTTTCTTGTCCTCAGTGGCCACGGCCTCTGGGGCATAGCGGGATAGTTCCTCGAACTTAGCCGCATATTGGGTAACAGTCATGGTTCCTTGTTTTAGGTTCGTAAATTCTTGCTCCTTGGCCAGGCGAAGGGGTGTGGGGAAGTATTTATCAAGGAACAGGGTCTCAAATTCGGCAAAGGTCATGGTGGCTATGGTATGGGTTGCTTCCATCAAGTCCCACCAATAACGGGCTTCTCCCTTTAGTTGGTAGGTGGCTAAGGCTACCTGATCTCCGTCTAGGTTGATTCCTAAGGTGTCTAGGATCACCTTGACTTCCTTCAGCCAGGTTTCAGCTACAGTGGGGTTAGGGTCTCCATTAAAGGTTGGGGGTCGACGCTTGCAAAATTCGTTCATTGCACGGGTTCGGGGTCATAGGTTCATGGTCGTGGTTAGGGTTTCGGCGGTTGGCATTCAAAGCAGCCACTAACGCTTGCATGATTTGGGTCAGGTCGGGGTTAGGGCTAGAGGATTCTCCTAATCCGCTCCGTCGGTTCACCATCTATGAGTTGAAATCGTAAGGGAGTGTTTAGTCTACTTAAACGATTGTCTATTGCAATTAGGGTCTTAACTACCAAAGCAAAATATCGAATAGTAAGCAACAGTACTCTTTTAAGGCAAAATAGATTTTTCATAGATAAACCAAGGTTACAAACACAAGCAGAGAATTCTACTATATAGCAAATAGAGACCTAAGATTCTTCCTAATACAAGTTGAAACGATACGATCTTACATACTCCTCCTACATCGAATCCTAACTATCACGATGCTTTTTCTAACTAGCCCAGAAGATGTCCGGGTAACGAAACACCTACATGCCTATGTCGGTTTCGTATGGTGGTGGTGGAACATCACCATAGTCAAAGAGTATATCTATTACTTCTGGTTCTTGCACGGGTTCTATTTCCCCTACAGGATCTATCTTCCGTTCCTCAGGATTTCCCTCGGGTTCCTCTCCAACTTCCTCAATTATAAACTCAGCATCATCGGGGGGTGCTATTTGGACTAGGACGGATACTGCTTCATCACCATCTTCCTCCTCATTTTCGGGGAGTGGAATGGTACCATGCCTCTAATAGAAGTCATGAAGGTAGGGAAAAGTATAGGGAAAATAGGGGTCCTCCACTAGTTGGGCCGTCATGGTTTCTATGGTGTTTCTGAATTGGCGAGCTTCTGCCAGTAGGTTGACTTGGTAGAGATTCAGTTGGTTCATCTACAAGGGAAAGTTTAAATCTCAATTAGTAACGGTTAACGACAGAGTTTTAATTAACACTAAGGAAGCTTGAGATTTTCTACGTTCCACATTCAATCCTTGATTTAAGTCATCATCCAATTGTTCGGGAATTCCCAGCTCGGTGGTACTGCCAATTTCCACACCTTGCTTCAATCCGAAGATTGTTTTGTCAGAATTCCACCCAATTTGGGACGGTAAACTTAAACTCAAATTCACGTTTGTGCAACGGTCAAACTATCTTATGGTTTCTACCCATTCTACCCATGGCCGAGGGTTGAGCCTAGAGCTTTGATACCATGTTGTAACGCCCCCAAAATCGGGTACGTTAAATAAACATTTTATTGAATAAACTAGATAGAGTTTGGCTCGTTATTACATCACTAACCCCAGAGGGTACTTATTTATACAAGGGAAAGGGCATCTAAGGTTATCTACAGCTCCATCTCTTCTTCCATCCTAGCAAGCTCGTCAGCTCCAAATGCCCCCAAGGCGTTCAACTCTCCCAGCTTATCTATAAGGTCTGACACATTATACCAGCATCGCCACCAGCATAATATGTCAGGGTCACATAAAGCAACACCGTGAGCTTATAAAGCCCAATAGAATGACCCAAACCCACTAACCCTTAACTTACACATAGCACGTCACAAATTCATAATAGTAACCAACTAACACATGGGCATTCAACAACTTCGCACACAATAACACATGCACATTCATTTCTCATCTAGCGTAAGTGTCAGTGTCATCAGAGTTTTTCCTTCGCAGCGTTTCTTCTACCGTGTCATCATTTTACCTTTCATTCCCAAATTAACATTTCAAAAGTCGTTTCTTTTACACACGCACACTACACACGATGGGCTACCATGTCCGGCCACATCGCGGTTTTTAAAACACACACACAACCTCGGTTCCGCCGCTCCGAGTTCCCGAGTAATTGCACAATGGTTCCGCCGCTCCGGGTTCCCATTGGCACACAATTTGCATTGGCTCCTCTCCACGGATAACCAAGCCACACCTCACAATGGTTCCGCCGCTCCGGGTTCCCATTGGAGTACACACACCCTCACAATGGTTCCGCCGCTCCGGGTTCCCATTGGACACACACATCCTCACAATGGTTCCGCCGCTCCGGGTTCCCATTGGAGTACACACACACCCTCACAATGGTTCCGCCGCTCTGGGTTCCCATTGGAGTACACACACCCTCGCAATGGCTCCGCCGCTCCGGGTTCCCATTGGAGTACACACACACCTTCACAATGGTTCCGCCGCTCCGGGTTCCCATTGGACACACACACACACCATATAATAATCTTCACACTTGGTCATTATTTAGTTTCAAAAGTATTTTTATCCAGGTTAACCACAAGTACGGCAAGCCACGCACAAACAAGCTTACGATCCTTTAAAATGTCAAAATACAAATACTTCGTTTATCTTTAGGTCAAAACGTATTTCCTTTGAGAAGTTCCAAACAACACATGTTTATTGATGAGTTCATACAAACAAGTAGCAATCATGACATCAAGCAATCAAGTAGCCATAAGATCAAAGTAAACTACGCACTCTTAACAAGAAAGTTCTACAAGCTTAATACCACATCTAACTTTATTTTTAGAGAAAATAGGTTCGAACATGCATTCAACTATTCAAGTACTACATATAGTTAGAGATAGCAGGTCGGAGTATTCTACCGTTCTTTTTGGCGGTAGAAAAGACTACAGAAAGTACGGCGGAAAGAAAGTCGGCGATCGAACGGAGTAACAGCTTACGGTAAGCTTCGAAAGAGAATGGTTTCTCTCGAAACTAGATCTTAACTATAACTACTACTACTTTTGGATCGAGGTGGTGGTTGAGTGGTGGTTTAGTGGCGGCAATGGAAAGTTTCTAGAAAAACTAGTAAGAAACCTCAAGAACAAAGAAGAACAAAGTAAGAACACTTATGCTTCCAAAGAGAGAAGTTGGAGAATGGAGAGGTGTGTGTTGAAATTGTAACGACCCTGATTTTTGGTCAATAAAAATTTCGCTAAAAAAATTGAATTTGATTTTATCACTTGGATTTTTATTTCTATAACCAAAAATCGGTCGTTACTGACTAATAAAAATCTCATTTTTATTCGAAAATCTTTAAATTATATTTCTTGACTAGAAATCCTACTTAGCAAGTATAGTAAGTTAGCGAACCTTAACTACCGTTGGCTTGACTGCCTTGCCTTGGCGTCGACTGGCCGACGCTGCCTTTGCCTTGGCGTCGGCTCGACGATCTGCCGCTTCGCTAAGCGTCGAGTCATTGTCGGGTTGCTCTGCCTTGGCTGCCATCGGGTTCTGCCTTGGCATCGAGTCACGCCTTGCTTTTGCCTTGGCATTGCTGGGCTGCCTTACTCTGGCCCTACCTTGGCTACGCCTTGGCCATGCTCACGCCGCCTTGGCCACTGTTTGGCCACCGGGCTGCTTTGGCCGCCGCTTGGCCGCTGCTTGGCCACCGGGCTGCCTTGACCCTTGTTTGGCTACCGGGCGCTTTGGTCACCGCCAGCCAGCTTTGCTACCAGGCTGCCTTGGCCACGCTCACGCATTGCCTTGGCGTTTGGCACCGTCGGACTTTAATATTTCGTTATTAGGCGATTTCCTACTAATTACAACTGAAATACCACTCGAGCAATGAAAGCCTAGATTAAGTATCGTTAGTCTTTAACCAATTAATTAGAATAGCCTAATGCCCATTTAGCCTAATCACTTCTTCCTAACCCTAGATGGGCCATTTGACCCTTTTTGTCTTTATCCATTGGACGATGCATGCTAGGCAAATTTGTACCCAGTAGATAATAGGAAAACCTTGGTTAATCTCCCTAAGTACGAGATTAGATTAGTTTAGTGCTTAATTACAAGTATTAGACTTTTTAGTATTAACCATTGGATAATAACCGCTAGGAGGTTTATTATCCATTGGACGATAGATTAGAATCCTAGCCACCATTACCCATTGGTTATTGACCGATAGGGAAAGTATTATCCATTGGATAATAGTTAATCTTGACAATCATGTACTAAGTTGATTAAAATACTAGATTTTGCCATGTGTGTATTTAATTAAAATACAATTTGTACATTAGGTTAGTACATGGTACTTTGGATGAAGTAGAATACTTAATTGGATATGGGATTCTCCCATACCTAGCCTAGATTGAGAAGTACTAGACTTTACATATTATATGTATGTACTTATATATATATATAGATATACATATATATTATATTGTATATGTGCATGTGTGTATTAGAATATAATAATTAGAAAACCTA
Source organism: Rhododendron molle (assembly GCA_025413875.1). Taxonomy (NCBI): domain Eukaryota; kingdom Viridiplantae; phylum Streptophyta; class Magnoliopsida; order Ericales; family Ericaceae; genus Rhododendron; species Rhododendron molle. Next base: position 29,016,850 of record CM046391.1, read on the forward strand.
TATTACTTAAAAATGTGAATTTTATGAATAACCCAAAGTACATATATATATATTAGTATATGTATACTCTTTTATAGTACAAACAAGTGGGAGAGAGAGAGAGAGGGAGAGAGGAGAGAGAGTGCCGAGAGAGGAGAGAGAGAGACCCGAGAGAGAGAGAGAGGGAGAGAGAGAGAGAAAGAGAAGGAAAGAGAGGGAGAGAGATGGTACCTTAAATTGACCTAGCTCTTCCATTGTACCTTAGTGATCTTTTCCTACAAAATCTATGTACTAAATGTCCTAAATGCATTTTTCAAATCTTGTACAATCCTTCCAAACCTAAATCTTCACTCTTTCCTTTGTCATCCCAATCTTGTCCTTTTATTATATATATATGATTGTATATATATATATATAAATATACATAGTACAATGTACCAAAGAGAGAGAGAGGAGGCGAGAGAGGCCGAGAGAGAGATTGAGAGAGAGAGAGAGAATTCGGATGGAGAGGGAGAGAGAGAGTGTGATATGTGTGTGCAAGTGGATTGACCTAGCATAGGCCATCTTGTCCTTGTATATATATATAGTTGTATATATATATAAATATACATAGTACAATGTACCAAAGAGAGAGAGAGGAGAGAGAGGCCGAGAGAGAGATTGAGAGAGAGAGAGAATTCGGATGGGAGAGGGAGAAAGAGAGTGATGTGTGCATATGTACTCTTGCATCTAATCCATCCTTGTTGGCCAATCCAAGTACAAACCAAATCTAGACTTTCTTGCATCACAATGTACCATGAAATCTAGGGTTTCTTGTGCTCTCACTCCAAAGGACAACCAAATCCATTTTCCTATAATTTCCAAGGACTTGCTTGGACCAAAACCCCATTAGAATAGATTAAACCTAGTCCTTGTTTGGAAGGAAGAACAAGGAAAGTCTTTGGATGGTCTTTCAAGGCATGACATCACTTGGATCATGACAAAATCCATGGGATTTGGAGAGAGAGAGAAGGCCGGCCAATGAGGGGGAGGGAGAGCCCTTGCTTGCCTATAAATAGGACTCCATCCTTCTCATTTAACACACACCATTCCAACCTCCAACTTTTCTCTCTAGGAAGCATAAGTATTCTTGTAGTTTAGCTTTGTTCTTGAGTGTTCTTGAGTGTTCTTGAGGTTCTTCCCTAGGCTTCGAGAAACACCTCTAGTGCCGCCACTAAACCGCCCTACGACCACCCTTTCGATCCAAAAGTAGTAGTCTAGTAGTCAAGATCAAGTTTCGAGAGAAACCTTTCTCTTTCGAAGCTAACGAAGGCCACCTCCTAAGCCGTGACTCCGTCCGTAGGAATTTCCAACCTAGCTTATTCGGCCCCGACTAGTTTCGGATCAAGGTAGAATCTTCCGTACTCATTTCTCCGAAGTATATGTACTTATGTTAGTTAGTATGCATGATAATGATAGTTTATGTTTTAGAACGTTGGATGCATGATAGTTAGTAAACTTAATATTGGATGATTAAGCATGATTAGAATCGACTTAAGATATAACGTCGTGTAGAAGTAATCGCATGTTGATCTTTTAACTTAACTATAAGCTTATATTCCATTGCTTGTATTACTTGTGGTATTATAACAAAGCATATGGTGGATTACCACCCCAAAGGCGTCCGCACATGTGGCGTTATGCTTTAAGTAATGGTTATGGACATGCTATGTACTTGCTTGGATTATACTTACCTTAAGTATGCGTAGTAAATTTCTAAACATGAGTTAAACGGTTAAGGTATCAAAGCTAGTTAGCAAAAACTTGTTCTACTAAAGTACTTAAGAAGAATGAGCATGTCAAATAATGAATTTCTACGTCAATAACCATATGTGGTTTTGAAAATCCCACAAAGGAAGAAAGAACGGATTTTTTGTAATATATTATTGTCTTGAGGATGAATATGAACATGTATGTATAATCGTTGCATTACTTATTGCTGATAAAACATAAGTGGCTTTAAGCAATAATTTGAGTACGAGTAGGTAATATAGAGTTGGATGATCTTGCTAGTTTAGTTTCAAGATTTCTTTAAAGTGATTTGTCCCGCCGCGGAGTCTATGCATGATTACGAGACACGAGAACCGAAAAGTAGAAACATGACACTTAAGGAGTGGTTGATATGGATAAAAAGGATTTTGAGACTACATAATGGCCGGACTTGGTAGCCTTATGTGAGTTGTGAAAACCCGCAAGGTGGCCGGACTTGGTAGCCCTTTGTGCGGACTTGCGAAAACCACAATGAGGCCGGACTTGGTAGCCCATTGTGTAGATTGCTAATGGAGCCGGACGTGGTAGCTTCATTGGTAATTGGGCTTGGTTATCCGCGGAGAGGAGCCAATGCAAGATTTTGTAACGTGGCGGACTTAGTAGCCCGTTGAATGAGAAATGATTTTCGAAATAAAATGGTGACACAATACGATGAGTCGCGTAGGAGAAACCAAGAAAGGCATGACACCAACGTAAGCAAGATAGTGAATGCGGATGTATCATGGTTGATTATGTTGTTTAATGAGCATGTGTAATTATTTATATGACTCTTTGTTGTAAGTTATGGGTTAGCGGGTTGGATTATTCTATTGAGCTTCTGTAGCTCACGGTGTTACCTTTTTGGTGACCCTGACATATTATACTGGGGGCGACGCTGGTATAATGTGTCAGATTTCATAGATGAGTAGCAGGAACAGTACACCTTGGAGGCCTTTGGAGCCGAGGAGCTTGCAAGAATGGAGGAAGAGGCGGAGCAATAGTTAACCTTAGATCATCCCCTCTTTTGAATAAAAGTACTCTTGTGAGACTTATGTTGTAATAATGAGCTAGACTCTCCTTAATTTATTCAATAAAAATGTTTATTTAACGTACCCAAAATTCGGGGCGTTACAGAAATGGTGAGAATGGCTTGGTATTTATAGGCAAAACCTTGGCTCTCTCTCCTCCCATGGCCGGCCTATCTCTCCCTCTTTATCCAATGGATTTTTGCTCCAAAATCTAGTCCTTTGATGGCTTGAAAGACTACCAAGATATTGCTTTCCTTGCACTCCAAGAACTAGGACAAGTCTAGGTTATTCTAATGGGGTTTTGGTCTAGTCTTAGTACTTTAAAGCATAGAAATCTAGATATGGTTGTCCTAGGATTTGATTATGGAAACTTGGCCAAGGAATGGAGATTTGATTCAAGTAAAGAATTAGGGTTTTGTACAAGGAAGGACAAGATTGGATTGCATTGGTTATGCTTTCACTTGAAAGCATATCAAAATAGGACAAGGATGACCAAGCAAGGTCAATCAAGGAAGCACACACATCACTCTCTCTCCCTCTCTCTCCATCCGAATCTCTCTTTCTCTCAATCTCTCTCTCTCGGCCTCTCTCTCCTCCTCTCTCTCTCTCTCTCTCTTTGGTACATTGTACAATATATATATATAACTATATATATATATATATATATATATATATATATAAGGACAAGATTTGGTGGATGAATAAGGAAGGAGTCTGGACTTGGTTTTGGTAAGAGATTTGGTCGAGACATAAGCTTACAAGGTACAATAGAATCCCAAGCAAAGGGTACCAAGAAAGCACAAGAAAATCTAGGAAGGTACCATCTCTCTCCCTCACTTTCCTTCTCTTTCTCTGTAACGCCCTGGAATTTTGGGTACGTTAAATAACATTTTATTGAACAACAAAAGAGAGTCTGGCTCTTTATTACATCATAAACTCCCAAAGGGTTCTTATATTACACAAAAGGGATGGATATCTAAGGTTATCTACAGCTCCTTCTCTTCTTCCATCCTAGCAAGTTCCTCAGCTCCAAAGGCCTCCAAGGTGTACTGTTCATGCTGCTCATCTATAAAATCTGACACATTATACCAGCGTCGCCACCAGTATAATATGTCAGGGTCACATAAAGTAACACCATGAGCTTGAAAGCTCAATAGAATAATCCAAAACCCACTAACCCTTAACTTACAAATAGCAAGTCATGCATATATCATAAAGAGTCATAACAGCACATGCATTAATATAACAATAACAACAACAACGACACATCCGCATTCGCTATCTATCGTTAGTGTCATGTTTCCGTGTGTTTCTCCTACGTGACTCATCGTTTTGTGTCTCATCTATCATTTCCAAAAATCACACGCACACACCAATGAGCTACCAAGTCCGGCTAATTGGCCACAATGGCTACCAAGTCCGGGACATTGTGAACGCACATAACCAATAAGCTACCAAATTCGGCTTATTGGCCACAATGGCTACCAAGTCCGGCCGCGTTATCACATCAACTCTTGCATTGGCTCCTCTCCGCGGATAACCAAGCCCACCTCACCAATGAAGCTACCAAGTCCGGCTCCATTGGCAACGCACACCAACGTAAGGCTACCAAGTCCGGCCATTACGTAGTTTCCAAAATCCTTTTTACCAAGTCCAATTATTTCCTTTATCCACACCCTAGGTGACATGTTTCTACTTGCTCAATTTTTGTGTCTCGTAATCATGCATAGACTCCGCGGCGGGACTTCGCAACAAGTACAACTCATTCAAAGAAATCTTGAAACTAAACTAGCAAGATCATCGAACTCTATTTAGTCATGCTTGTTCATTCCGCAAGTAAAGCAATCAACATGCCATCAAGCTTATATCCTTTGAAAGGTCAAAATACAAATACTTGGTTTTGAAACAACACTTTATCTTTTAAAACGATAACGTATAGCCATCTTTTTGGAAGTTCAAAACAACACATGTTTATTGATGAGTTCATACAAACACGTAGCAATTAGGCAATCAAACAATCAAGTAGCCATAAGATCATAGTAACTACGTACTTTAAACAAGAAAGTTCTACAAGCTAAATACCACAACTAACTTTATTTTTTTAGAGAAAATGGTTCGAAGAATAAGATCATGCAAACAATAATACAAGTACTACATATACTTGGAGAAAGTAGTTAAGGATTAACTACATTATCATGCTCATACACTACTATATACTTAGAGAAAGTAGTTAAGAAAAGTCTACATTTAATTCAAACATGAATACAACTATACTTAGGATAAGTAGGTTCGAAGAACTCTACACTAACATAAAATCACGTATACTTAGGATTAGAGTGTAAGGGTACACTACCGTTCTTCTTGGCGGTAGAAAAGAGTACGACGGAAAGAAAGTCGGCAAACGAACAGAGTAACGGCTTACGGTAAGCTTCCAAAAGCTTCGAAAGAGAATAATTTCTCTCGAAACTAGATCGTAACCTAAACTACTACTACTTTTGGATTGAGGTGGTGGTCGAGTGGTGGTTTAGTGGCGGCAATGGAAAGAAAACTTAAGAACAAGCCAAGAACATCAAGAACAAGTTATGCTTTCAAGAGAGAAGTTGGAGAATGGAGAGGTGTGAGTCCAAATGAAGGAATGGCTTGGTATTTATAGGCAAACTCTCCCTTTCTCTCTCCTTGGCCGAAATCTCTCTCTCTCTCCTATATCTCATTTTTTTATTCCAAGCAATCTTGCTTCCTTGCAAGAAACAACCTAAAAACTAGGCATGCAAGGCTAGGATGTGTCCTTTGGATTGGATTATGGAAGACTAGGCAAGAAAATGGGATTTGATGTATAAAATTAGGGTTTGTACAAGAAGGACTAGATTTGATTGTCCTTGGCCATGCTTTCACTTTGAAAGTATATCAAAGAAGGACAAGGGTGATCTAAGCTAGGTCAATCAAGGATCACACACATCACACTCTCTCTCCCTCTCTCATCCGAATCTCTCTCTCTCCCATCTCTCTCTCTCTCCCTTGGTACAAAGTACAATATATATATAACTATATATATATATATATGGAAAGGACAAGGATTTGGTGGATTGAATAAGGAAAGAGTGAGGGTTTGGCTTTGTAAGAGATTTGTACATCAAATCTCTCTCCTATCTTCTCCTTTCTTCTTCTTTCACCTAGTACAAGTACTAATATATACATGTATCTAGGATTTGGTAGACAAAAATCAAGCAATACATCACATCTCTCCCTCTCTTTTCCTTCTCTTCCTCTCTCTCTCTCCCTCCCTCTCTCTCGGATTCTCTCTCTCTCTCTCTCGGCTTTTCTCTCCCTCTCTCCCTCTCTCTCCCTCTCTCTCTCTCTCTCCCACTTGTACTCTCTTGGATGTATATATATACTAATATATATATATGTACTATGGGTCTTTAATAAAATCCAAGTTTCCAAGAAATTTAGATTTTATAAATATAATATTACAATACACACATGCTATATACAATATTATATATATATCTATATATATATATATATGCATACAAGTACATATAAATATATATATATATACATGTACCACACAATCTAGGATAGATATTGCCAAATCCTATATCTAATTAACTATTCTAATGCTTTCAAAGTACAAGTCCTTATAATATTAACCTAATGTATTAATTCTAGTTTATTCAATTGACACACATGGAAGATCTTATTATTATATTAACCCTAATACTTGATTGGCAAGTATAGCTATTATCCAAGGGGTAATAATTCCCCTAACCTTCTTTATCCAATGGATAAAAGAATTAAAGTACTTTACAAGATTTTCTAATTAAAATAACACAATACACATGTGTTACTTACAATAAAATATATATACCTATATATATATATATATATACCTATATATATATATATATATATATATATATATATATATATATATATATACAAGTACACATATAATATATACAAACAAGTACTACAATATCTAGTCTAGATATACCAAAATCCAATATCTATTAAACTAATCTACTACTTTCAAGTACCAAGTCCTAAATTCTATTTTAATCCATTACACACTTGGCCAAATCTAGTATTTTAATAAACCTAGTACTTGGTTGGCAAGTAAAACTATTATCCAATGGATAATAGTTTCCCTAGCGGTTAATAACCAATGGTTAGTGAAGGTAAGGTCCAAGGGTTATCGTCCAATGGTTAATAAATCTCCTAGCGGTTATTATCCAACGGGTAATGCTAGAAAGTCTAATACTTGAAATTAAGCACTAAGCTAATCTAATCTCGTACTTAGGAAGATTAACCAACGTTTACCTATTGACCAATGGGTAAAGGAAACCCTAACGCTATTGTCCAACGGATAAATATTACCCTAGCTTTTATCGTCCAATGGATAAAGACAAAAAGGGTAAAATGGTCCATCAAGGGTCAGGGTAACCTAATTAGATTTGGGATCCAAGTGATTAGGTTAACAGTCTATTAGGAATCTAATTAATTGGTTAAAGACTAACGATACTTAATCTAGGCTTTCATTGCTCGAGTGGTATTTTGGTTTTATTTAGTAGGAAATCGCCTAATAACGGAATATTAAAGCCCGACGGTGCCAAATGCCAAGGCAAGGCGTGAGGGTGGCCAAGGCAGCCCGCTAGCCAAGCGGTGGCCAAGGCAATGGCCAGCTTGGCTAAGGCACCCGCTAGCAAAGCGGTGGCAAGGCGTAGCCACTAGCTGCTGGCGGTGGCCAAGGTGGCCTGTTAGCCAAGCAGTGGCCAAGGCAGTAGGCTAGCAAAGCGGTGGCCAAGGCGTAGCCAAGGCAAGGCCAGAGCAAAGCAGCCCAGCCACGCCAAGGCAAAAGCAAGGCGCGATTCGATGCCAAGGCAGAACCCGATGGCAGCCAAGGAAGAGCAAGGCAGCCCAGCAACGGCAAGGTAAAAGCAAGGCGCGACCCGACGCTAAGGCAAGGCAGGCCCGACAGCGAGCCGACGTCAAGGCAAGGCTGGCCTGACAGCGAGCCGATGCTTAGGCAAGGCTGGCCCGACAGCTAGCCGACGCTTAGGCGAGGCAGCTGACAAAGGCCCCGACGCTCAGGCAAGGCAGCCCGACAATGACCCGACAATGAATCGACGCTAAGGCAAGGCAGTCAAGTCGTCGGTGACCCGACGCCAAGGCAGCCTAGCTAAGCCAAAGCGAAAGCTGTCAAGTCAACGGTCAAGGCAAAGGCCAAAAATTTTCTGCTAACCACTTTGTCATCGATGCAACGCTCTAGGTTAGGAAAAAGTAACTAAGCCAAACTGTAGTTAGGGTTGCTAACTAATCGGTTGCCATGTAGGATTTCCAGTCGAGAAATATAATTCTAGGATTTTACTACAATTACCAAGTAACTATACCAAGGTCTTAATAGGCATACTCGTCTTTAGAAAATGACCTCAATGCCCGGGCGATGAATACCAATCTCCCAAGTCATTAAACCTAATTACGACGGATTATTAATCACTAAAAGGGATTTATAAAATAAATAAAGAATTTTCAAATATAATAACAAAATTTTTATAAGTCAATAACGACCGATTTTTGGATGTTAAAAATGAAATCCAAGTATTAAAATAAAATTCAAATTTTTAGCGAAATTTTTATTGACCAAAAATCAGGGTCGTTACATTCTCTCTCTCTCTCTCCCTCTCTCTCGGATTCTCTCTCTCTCTCTCTCTCCCCCTCTCTCTCTCTCTCCCACTTGTACTCCTATGTAAGTATACATATATACTAATATATATATATATATATATATATGTACCTTGGGTCTTTCATAAAATCTATATTTTCAAGTATTATAGATATACTAAGGCCCTGTTTGGAACCTATGGAAAATGGAAGAAAAGAAAGGAAAATAAAAAGTTTTCCGCAGGAGTTGTTTGATCCCTATCTAAGGAAAAGAAAAGGAAAATAGAAAGGAAAGTTCCGTTGGAAACTGAAGTATACCCCAGGAAAATGGAAAAGAATTCATTTGAAGCCAAATACAGAAAGCATTGAACAAAACATTTCATTTTCTTTTCATTTTCCTCTTGAAACCAAACAAGAGAAAATCATTTTCCTCATAATTTCTTTTCATTTTCTTTCTACAATCAAACAAGGGAAAAGAATCCACTTTCTTTCCATTTTCCCTCTCTTTTATTTTCTTTTCCTTTCTTTTCCTTTCCACAAGTTCCAAACAGAGCCTAAATAAAATATTCAATAACACACATGCTATATACAATATAATATATATATATATATACATACAAGTACATACATATGTATATATATATATACACATGTACCACACAATATCTATACTAGATTTGACCTAGGACTAATATCTAATATAGTATTCTACTACTTTCAAAGTACTAAGTATAATAATACTAACTAATGTACTAATTATACTTTAATAGATTTAACCCACATGGCAATCTAATATTTTAATCAACCTAGTCTTGGTTGTCAATTAAAGCTATTATTCAATGGATAGTAGTTTCCCTAGCGATTAATAACCAATGGCTAAGGATGGCAAGGTCCAAGGGTTATCGTCCAACGGATAATAATTCTCTTAGCGGTTATTATCCAACGGTTAATGCTAGAAAGTAATACTTTCAATTAAGCACTAAACTAATCTAATCTCGTACTTAGGAAGGTTAACCGAGATTTACCTATTGACCAATGGGTAAAGAAATCCCTAATGCTATTGTCCAATGGTCGATAGCAAAAAGGTTCAATCAGTTCAAAGGGTTAATCTAGGGTTACCAAACTCAAGGGTTTCAAAAGGTTCACGAGTCAAGCGTTCATAAGGTTCACGGAGGTTTACGAACGATCGGTGATTAGGTTAAACGATGGCTAAGTCGAAACGTCGGTTAAAAGCTAGCTAGGGTTGCTAGATAGGATTTCCCGCCGAGATGTGAAATCTTAGGGCTTTATCCTAGAAACGACAGGAAGATCGGTGGTTAAACGAGATTAAAACCTTCCAGGCATAATTAAAAGATTTTCGAATAATCGAATAGATTTTTATTAGACATTAACGACCGAATTTTGGTTATGGAAATAAAAATCCAAGTATAAAATAAAATTCAAAATTTTAACGAAATTTTTATTTACCAAAAATCAGGGTCGTTACAGGTAAGTTAGCACGTTGGTTGCTCTTATTGGCAGAGTTCGAAATTAAGTACGTCACCAAAAAGTCAGTGAAGGGCAGGGCTGTTGCAGAATTCTTAACGGATCATTCGTTTGAGGGACCAGAGCACGCGGAATTTCAATTTCCGGATGAAGGCGTGATGGCAATAGTTGATGAGACGTGGACTCTGTACTTCGATGGGGCCGCTAATCAAAAGGGCTTTGGGATTGGCATACTGCTGGTCTCACTTGAGGGGTCACATATTCCCCTCGCATTCAAGTTGAATTTCGAAGTCACGAATAACGAAGTAGAGTATGAAGCATGCATTGTGGGAATGGAAGCCGCACTGGAGATTAGAGTCAAGGTACTAGAAGTTGTAGGAGATTCCAACTTGATTGTATCACAAGCGAATGGAGAATGGAGGGTTAGGGATGAAAAGATGAAGCCGTATCATCAACAACTCGACGAACTTATCCCGAGTTTTCAAAAGGTAACCTTCACACATGTCCCGGGGATGAAAAATCGCTTTGCCGATGCACTCGCTACTTTAGCATCCATGCTGGAACTTCCGATTGGGGTAAAGCTGAGGCCTGTCATGATTGAGCAGCGGGGAAAGCACATGTACAACTATGTCATGAACATCGACGAGCCAGACGATGGGCTCCCTTGGTTCCACGATATTTGGAATTTTGTCGAAAAGAGAGAGTTCCTTGCAGATTCAACCTAGAAAGATTGGATCACTTTGCAACGACTGGCATCTCAATACATTATCTGCGGTGGACAATTGTACCGGCGATCTCCGTGCAGGGTTCACAAGTTGTGTATTCACGGCGACGATACAAAAGCGGTAATGGAAGAAGTTCATGAAGGAGTTTGTGGGCCCCACATAATGGGATGATGCTGGCTAAGAAAGTTTTGAGACTGGGATATTATTGGTCGACCATGGAGACAGATTGCATCGAGTATGTATGCCGGTGTCATAAGTGCCAGACTCATGCCAATCTTATTGTAAGGGGAAAAAATCCGCTTAGTGCTAACTCTAGCTTTTTTGGTGGACATCTTCACGTGCCTCCTCGCCAGAACCCTAGCCTTCCGCCGGAATCCTAACTGCAAAACAAACAGGGGTAAGCGCACCTTTGCCTCTCGTCGGCAAAGGCCCTCCGATGCCAAAGTCAGTATCACGTACTCTTAAGAAACCCAAATTATCAGTAGGTAAATAACTCGATTGCCACAAACTGCGTACCTTTTACCTCTTGGTTTACCTCGTATTTATAGATGTTCGTATGCTTGCGGCCCAAGCATCCTAATTGCCCTAGGTTTCCTTCCTCGTATAGGAAACCCAGAATATCGTGGATTCTCGTTCCCTTATTAATTTATTACTTTAGTCCTTTTAGGACTTCTTTCCATAACTGGACGAACATCCCATTCTCATTGGGTATCTTCGCCAGATCCTATTTTATCAAGATCATATTTCCTTACGGGATGTCATCGTTCTGGAACCTTCCAGAGTGTTCCCTGTAGCTGAGGCTGCTTCCCCCAGAATACTGCTCTTGTTTGGCCCTCTCATTGCCGAACAGACCATCTGGACCAGTGACTTCACATGTCACTGTCCCTTACCAGACTCCTGGTCCAATAGCTCCTCGTGTTTATTGGATCAGGCCCCTGCTCGGATAGCTTGGACCAATGACCTCTCATGTTACTGGTCCTTTATCAACTGCTTGGACCAAACTACTTGGACCAGTGACTTCTCATGTCACTGTTACTTAATTGGTCTCTTGGTCCAATAACTTCTCATGTTTACTGGACCAAGACCCCGTACAACCTTCCTGGACCAAAGACTTCACATGTCGCTGGTCCATATTGCCGACCACCGTCCTGCATGGCGACTGCCCCTATCATATTTATACCATGGTCCCATGTACCATGTGTTCGGCTATACCAACGAGCTCCTTTATATGGTGCAGTCGATACTGTTCAACATCACTACCTAGCAACCTCTGGTATTGCGCACCTATTCGGCATCATGTCCTAGCACCTTCTGCCTACTAGTGCACCTGTTAGGCATTATTCCCTAGTACCTTCCGCCTACCAGCGCACCTGTTAGGCATTATCACCTAGCACCCTCTTCCTACCAACATGGTGCCGCCTACCAGTGCACCTGTTAGGCATTATTTCTTAGCACCTTCACATGGTGCCGCCTACCAGTGCACCTGTTAGGCATTATTCCCTAGCACCTTCACATGGCGCCGCCTACCAGCACACCTATTAGGCTGTATCGTGCACCCTCACTTAGTGCTCCGATGAGCACATGTGTTATGCACGTGCTCAGGCTGTGTTTCCTCTGTTTGGGAAAACCTCCCTACACTTATCCATGTCCCACCCTCGGAGTTTGATGAGCACAAAATATTGACATGTCGAGATAACTATATTGTATATTGTTAGTTCTTTATTGTGCTTAAATGGACTAGTTATTATCTTTTTGATCATTTTACGTTGAATTATTCAATTTGCAGGAAAAGATGATAACAACTTATATTTCTTCCATTAGATTCAATGCAAAGCCTGTGATCAAAATAATTTCAAGTGTTGGGTCCAAGCTTGTTACGGCAAGGCAATCAAGGGATTTACTCAAAATCAAAATCTTGGTCAATTAGAAATAAAGATTGTCTTTAGTTTACATAGAAAAAAAATCCTAATGGTTAGGAATTAATTAGGAAAGGAGAATTCTATTACCTAAAGAATTCTCGGCAATGTCTATTTAAGAAGGCCAATGGATTTTGGTTAGGGAAAGGATTGACGGCTAGGGGGAATCACGGCCGAAGGAAAAAAAAAACATACCACCACCAAGCAGCAGCACATCACGGCTCTGAGCAGAGAAGGAGAATAGCAAAAGAATATTGTGAGGTTTTATTTTTATTATGTTAGGCTAAACTTCTAAACTGGGGTTGAGGATGAAACCTCATGAATATTATTGAACGGTTTTATGCATACGATTTTTCCTACGTACTTTCATTGTTTATTGTTCCAATCTCATTAATTAATTTGGTTGAAACTCGGATATGGATTCAATCGGAATGGGTTTTTTTCCATGATTTGATATCACCTTATTAATCGAATTGTTTGGTTTATCAAAGTTAATATTTAAGTTCGGGATATCTACTGTGATTTGTTTTATGCGGATACAGTTGATGATTTTGGCTTAAACTTGCAAAGCAGAGGAGGAACTTGTCGATATAAATAAAAAGGGCTTAACGACATATTATCCATGATGATTAAGATTAGCTTCTAAATCATTGTGTAGAAATTATAGGAAAAATCATTGCATAAGATTAGTTGATAAATATTTGTGAGTGTGGATTCCGAAACCTTAGTTACTTTTCTCAACCAACAATCTCACTATTTTTCCGTGGTAAATTTGAAAATTGAGGATGCTTGATTTGGACTTTCAACGTGGTTATTGGTTTTTGATTAGTGCTAGTTTGATTATTGCTCAAGTTGGAGTCTTGATATGATTTTATTGATAGAGTTAAGCTTGTGAACATAGGCATTGATGAGAGGCACTTACTTGGTTCGTCTCATCTATGTTTAGATAGCGATTAATCACTTGTATACATGCTTTTGCATGAGCACTGTCACACTTAGAGTTGGATTTGATCTCGAGTATTGTACATATATTTTTGATGCCTTAGTAGGACTCAAATATCTTAGTATAATGTTTAATGCCCTTTTCCCACCAAAAAAAAAAAGAAAGAAAAAAAAATGAATATAAGTGCATGCTTTTTCGAGCTTTTCACTTAGTAACCGGGCCTCTTGCCTCAATAAGCAGTGAGTGTTCGCGTCAAACGGTGGAGAGTTTCGCGATTGTCATGTGTGGTTAGCTTTGGTTCGTAGCCTCTTTGACTCGAGTGATTAAGTCCGTTGGGGTGTTCTTTACATCTAGTGCCCTAAAACCATCTGGTTTGGGTGTCACTGGCCTAAAGCTTGCTACAAGGGTCAATTAGAAAGCTTAAGGGACCAAGGCATTGCACAACGACAAGGAAAAAAGAAAAAAAAAGTGAAAATTGGAATAAGGGGAGGGACTATAATTTCATGTGAGCATTTTGATGAGTATTGAGGTATTGAAGGTGCGTGTATTGTTTTCGAGGTTAATGAAAATCTTTGTGCGATTTTTCACTTTACACGCATGTCTTGTGATTTCTTTCTATCCAGATATATGTGGGGGGAACAGTTTTTTGTGCAAATTCGGATTAGAATGTTCACTTGTTTAACTTTGTTAATGGATGAAATATCTTGCCTCTAACTTGTGTTACTCTCACGCTAGTTACTTTGAGAGGCCATAGACTATGCTTTGAAATTCTAATTGAGTGTCATCCTCTTAAGAATTTTGTGGGTATATTCACGGCAAACCCTCACGAGACTATAACTCGTCCACTAGGGCAACCTAGGGGTTTAAAGGCTTGTTGTATATGCTAAATGCAATCGGACTCCTCCGAAAAAGGATTAGTTAGTATTTTTCTTTTCTTTTGCTTTTCGTATTTCTTTTGCTCGAGGACTAGCAAAATGCAGGTTTGGGGGTATTTGATGAGCACAAAATATTGACATGTCGAGATAACTATATTGTATATTGTTAGTTCTTTATTGTGCTTAAATGGACTAGTTATTATCTTTTTGATCATTTTACGTTGAATTATTCAATTTGCAGGAAAAGATGATAACAACTTATATTTCTTCCATTAGATTCAATGCAAAGCCTGTGATCAAAATAATTTCAAGTGTTGGGTCCAAGCTTGTTACGGCAAGGCAATCAAGGGATTTACTCAAAATCAAAATCTTGGTCAATTAGAAATAAAGATTGTCTTTAGTTTACATAGAAAAAAATCCTAATGGTTAGGAATTAATTAGGAAAGGAGAATTCTATTACCTAAAGAATTCTCGGCAATGTCTATTTAAGAAGGCCAATGGATTTTGGCTAGGGAAAGGATTGACGGCTAGGGGGAATCACGGCCGAAGGAAAAAAAAAAACATACCACCACCAAGCAGCAGCACATCACGGCTCTGAGCAGAGAAGGAGAATAGCAAAAGAATATTGTGAGGTTTTATTTTTATTATGTTAGGCTAAACTTCTAAACTGGGGTTGAGGATGAAACCTCATGAATATTATTGAATGGTTTTATGCATACGATTTTTCCTACGTACTTTCATTGTTTATTGTTCCAATCTCATTAATTAATTTGGTTGAAACTCGGATATGGATTCAATCGGAATGGGTTTTTTTCCATGATTTGATATCACCTTATTAATCGAATTGTTTGGTTTATCAAAGTTAATATTTAAGTTCGGGATATCTACTGTGATTTGTTCATACGGATACAGTTGATGATTTTGTCTTAAACTTTTGAAGCAGAGGAGGAACATATTTTCGACGGAAAATAAAAAGGGCTTAACGATATATTATTTACGGTGATTAAGATTAGCTTCTAAATCATTGTGTAAAAATCATAGGAAAAATCATTGCATAAGATTAGTAGATAAATATTTGTGGGTGTGGATTCCAAAACCTTAGTTACTTTTCTCAACCGTAATTTCCACTACTTTTTTGTGCCAGTTTCATTATTATTTTGTCATTGTTTTTATTAAGTTTGTAGTTTCAAAATCAATCACAACTTTTGTCAACTAGGTTAGGGTTTAATCGGTTTAAGTTACTTATTTTTCCTAGAAAAATCGTAAGTCCCTGTGGGTTCGACCTCGCTCTCGCCATACTATATTACAATACGATTCGTGCGCTTGCGAGTACATTAAAATTTCACATCAGAGTTACACTCAATGGCAACACCATGGCCATTCTCTGCCTGGGGCATTGATGTCATCGGAAAGATCACATCCGCAGCTTCTAACGGTCACAGGTTCATCTTGGTAGCAGTCAATTATTTCACGAAATGGGTCGAAGCAGCTTCATACAAGACTTTGACGGCAGTTCAAGTGGCTCACTTTATCAGACAAAACATCATTTATCGCTATGGGGTCCCTCAAGCCTTCGTGTCTGATAATGGTGTTCACTTCGAAGGGAAAGTTCTAGAACTCTTTGACGAATTTAAGATTCAAGTGCATCCTTCGACCATTTATCGGCCACAAACGAAAGGGGCAGTCGAAGCAGCAAACAAGACCATCAAGACGATTCTCGAAAGGACTATTGAGTCGGCTAGGAATTGGCACGAGCAACTACCACTAGCTTTGTGGGGATACCGGACGTCTATCCGCACACCAACAGGGGCAACACTCTATTCTTTGGTGTACGGTATGGAAGCCGTTCTCCCTATCGAGCTAGAAGTTCCATCACTGAGGGTCATGGCTAAGTACGGAGTGGATGAGGCCGAATGGATCAGTGGAAGGTTCGAGGAGCTCATGCTATTCGTCAAAAGGAGGCTATGAGCATTGTACCACATTCAGGGTTATCAGCGAAGAATCGCCCGAGCATTCAACAAGAAAGTGAAGTCGAGGGACCTGCAAGACGGGGATATGGTAGTCAAGGAAATCCGTGCACCAATTTTTGACCTACGAGGGAAGTTCCGACCAAAGTGGGCCGGGCCGTACATCATCAAGACTATCCTTTTTGGGGGAGCAGCCTCAATCATCGATCTTGACGGCAACGAATTCTCAAACCTTGTCAATTTGGATCAACTCAAACGTTATTACCCTTGAGAGAGTTCGTTGGGCCGAAAAACCGCAAGGGCGGGTGATCACAGGCAAAAATTAGAGCGAGCCTGCAAGGTCGAAAACCCGAAAGGGCAGCCTAGGCAAAAGTTAGGGCAAAAAGTCAAAAAAGAGCTCGCTAGGCCGAAAACTCGAAAGGGCGGTACTAGGCAAAATTTAGAGCGCAAAAGGAGAGTGTTAATACCCGAGTGAACCCTAGCCCGAACTACGTATGGGCCTGATTCTCTTTCACGAGGGATACGTAGGCAATCTCACTCTGAGATTTGGTCCTAAATCACAAAAATCAAATCCAAATTGACAAATCAAAACGTTTTCTTTCAAGGCGCATGCGATTAATGAACCGAAAGGGGGAAACCCTTAATCAGTCAATTTTATTCAGATGATTTCTTTATTACAAGCTGAGCATGAAAGAAGAAAAACACACAACAGGATCTACTTTTTTATTCCAAAGACTGGCAAAGTAAGCGATCACCCCCTCCTCGCTTCCACATCCCTTCTTAGCCACTTCCGGTACCTACCAGTCATGGCAATGGAGTAGAGTGGATCACTCGGCTCAGTCCTACGAGATCCCCATGTTCGTGTATAACTTCGAAGGCCCAGAATGGTGAACGGAGGGAGGCAAAGCATTTCTGAACCCGGAGGCGGCACCTCTTGACTGAGTCCGAACTAGCGCAGAATGCGGAGTGGCGAATAGAAAGTGAAGCCAGTCAAGCCTGCCATAAACACCTGTAGCGAACCCATGTTACTCACGGTCATCGCAGGAAGCCTCAGCCAATGACACCGCCAAGCAACGTCATCATCGTCTAGGGAAGCAAAGAAGTCAATCCAGTCATCCTCATTCCCGTACATCGCTTGAAAAGGGCGGTTCCGTCCGCTAGCATGATACCACCAGTCATTTGCCGGGGGAGTCAGCAAGTTTAGTTTGTCACAAAGCCACATCTGTCAGAAAAAGCAAGAAAACAAGTAAGGAGCCAGATAAAGCCTAAATCGAGCGTCGAGGTAAAAAGAATGAGTGAAATAGAAAAAGGAGAGCTGAGTGAGGTCCCGACCTGCAACAGTAGCGGGCTACCACCAAAACCCTCGTACGACCAGCGCGAACAGCATCCAACCCCATCAGGGTTTTTGCAAGAACTAAAGGAGCGACGTCCTTGCGAGCCTCAATCTGAGCAGCGACTCCCACCAGCAAAGGGCTAGGCTGACCAATAGAAGGAACCAGTAAGAAGGCCGCCAAGAGGCAAATGCAGCAAGCCGTCATCCGACGACCTTGATATTCGAAGTTCGTCAGATTTCCAGGTGGACTGAACATCTCGTACAACTGCACGATGTTGATGGCATTGTGTCGAGTGAGAAATTCAATAGTGTCACCACTAACGCCCAGCTCGGCCTTAAGAACGTTCTTCATGCTCTCCCGGATCATAGGAACAACTGGCTCAGCGGAGTCATGGCTTCCCAGGTAGGCATGGAACTCCTCGACGGTGGGGCAGAGTTCTTGAGAACCAAAGCAGAAGACATGTACTTCGGAATCCCAAAAATGTACCGCCGCATGCAACATCACGGGACGAATTGCACCTTCTCGGAGATGCCTCAAAGCATAAAGGTGGTGCCCTCGGAAATTCAGCCAGTCAATGCCTTCAAGGCTATCCAACCAAGGTCGGAGTAAAGCTTGGTTCAGCAAAGCCATGAGAAAGAGGAGTTTTTGAGAGAAGAATGATGAAATGGAGTGTGAATGACTTAACAAACCAAGGCTGGGTATTTATTGAGGTCTGAGGGAGCTGATGTCACTTCCCCATCTACCTTGAAACTCACCAAACTCAGCATTTTCAAAATCTATTCAAAATTCAAACTTTGAACATTTGAAAATTGTTTGGAAAACACAAGTTGAGCTTTGGGAACTCACTTTATCTGGGGAAGCAACTGAATTAAAGCCATTTGAACACCTTGGGAGCAAGCATGCAGGAGAAAACGACATGGAAGAGCTAATAAGTGGCATTGGGAAGCAACACTGTGCTGCATGTAGCAGTAGTCCCAAGCGCTCGGGAGTGAAGTCCCAAGCGCTCGAGACCACTCTCGAGCACTCGAGAGTGCTGCTGTTTGCAGCAAGGTTTTGGTTCTCAATTCTTCATCCTCAATGCAACATTGTAATTGCATACAGCTCAGATCAGAGGACTCTTTACATGTTTCTAGGGAATACAGCGGTGTCCGTTACGTACTTTCTAGTGTATTCGAGTCCATGTTCTTTGAAAAGTCCCAAAATCTCCGAAAAGTCCCAAAATCTCCAAGTTCTTCATCCCTCGAGTATGTCAAAATCCATGTTAGAGGCATTTGGTTGAATCAGGTGATACGTACTAGTCATGGCACACGCCATGACTGTGTGAAGTGATCAAATCTGCAATAACGCTAATTCAAGTTTTCCCTCTCAAACGCCTCAAAAGTGTTATTCTAATGCAAAAGTGTACGTCAATCTTTGTGTCAAGGGCATTCTGATAATTCTGGCGGTCTTCGCAGGTCATGACGCCCATTATTAACTGCACAGTGTGCTCTGCGGCATTCAAATGCCCTTAAATCCAGTTTTCCGCAGTCGATCGTTAAGAAGCCTATCTTTGAATAATGTCAAATTTTTGCTCATACTCCTAGAGTATCGGTTGAAATTCGCATGCTCTTTACTTTCTTTCAAAGCTAGACAGACGTATTTCATAAAATACAATTCTATAATGGGGGTGCGAACGAATGGAAAGAACAAAAGTGCGAATTCTCATAAATGAATACAGTATTTACAACAAGCAAAGAGGGAAGTGCATAAACTGGGGCAAACACACACCCAATCCTAACTACTGGGGCACGTAGGCCCAAGCAAAACTGAGGCACGGAGGCCTAAAAGCTACAACTACATTGGCACGCAGGCCTATGTAGAAGAAAGACGGGGAAGGCAAAACCTAAGGCTCAGTCCCGGCGAGTCCTCTTCCTCTGTTGGCCCTCGGGCTCTGTGCTCTCACTCTCGTCGCCATCATCGCCGTCATCCTCACTAGGAGATCCAAAGGCAGTACTCGAGTCTAAAGTCCCGAGAGCGCGTGACTCAGAGGACTCCTCCGTCTCCTCCCCTGTCCTCTTCTCTGACTTCTCTGACTCCTCGAGAACGGGTCTCCTCTGGGACGCCGCTCGAGGCAAAACCACGAATCCTCTCGCCCCCACAGCAGACCGTGGCACACTTTGTGTACCCCAACCCCATACGCTGGCAGGATCAGTAAGACTCGTGGTGTCCTGCGGATGCGTCCTAGCTAAGCGCCGTGGTTGCGCCTGGATATCACAAACATTTTCTCATTCCATGTATATCTGAATATTGTTTGCTCAATTGAAATATGAGATATACATATGTGTTATACCTGAGGAACAACAGGCGAGGCAG
Source organism: Rhododendron molle (assembly GCA_025413875.1). Classification (NCBI taxonomy): domain Eukaryota; kingdom Viridiplantae; phylum Streptophyta; class Magnoliopsida; order Ericales; family Ericaceae; genus Rhododendron; species Rhododendron molle. Next base: position 29,036,903 of record CM046391.1, read on the forward strand.
ACTCAGGGGCAGGTCTAGTCTGAAGGACCCTCCCCTTAGCACAATCCTTCAGCAGGTGGCGCATCCCCACCAACAGCATCACAGCTTGCTCAGCCCACTCTCGTGGCACCTGCAGGATGATTGAAGATTCAAAATATGCAAACAAGGAACAATCAAAGTGCAAGACAAACAGAAACACTGTTCATACCTGAGCAGGTAATCGCATCGGCGGCTATGGGAGGTGTGGTACGTCTATCACCTATCGTGCACCAGATGGGCTAGTCATGCATATCGTCCACTTTAGTACCGGCAGCACTGGCAGTACCGGAGTCTCCACTGTCTCTGGGGCCCCTGCATTACCCTCTCCCCTACCTGGGGGGCCAGCACCTCGTCCGCCAGCAAGAGGCCTAGTACCTCGTCCTCTACCCCATGTAGAGCGGCCACCGTAACTCCGCACTCCAGTCTCGTCTCTCTGAGGTCTAACTCTAGCCACCCGCCTCTCAAACTCCTCCTCCACCCATAGACTTATGGCCAGGTACTGGTTTACATAAGCTGCGTAGTCCAGAGTACGTCGAAGGTGCCTCTCCAGGTCTGTATTTGGCACGGTGAACAGCTCGAGCTTAGCACGGGTATAGGATTCTGTCCTTTGCATGTGTGGAGGAAGCAGCCCAGGCACTACAAATGCTGGAAGACCAAGTGACTGTCGAGTCACGCGATCCCCCAGGTACCACTGCCAGCCCAAGGGACACTCCAACAAAACCCTGCTCCGTGTCACGTTCCGACTCCTTGGAAGGAACTCAGCCTCTAATCTGGCCCAGCAATCCTAGTGAACCTGCATTCAATAATCTTTCATTAATAATGGAAATCTTGATCGTCAGAAAAATGTGGGAAAGAAAGCTGAAAAGAATAAATCATACCATTGCTCCAGTCAAGTTATCCAGCCAACGCCGGAAGGTCATCACTTCCCCTCTCCTCTCATTTGTCCTCCTGTAAGCTTTACTCCATGCAAGCCCGCGAGGTAGCAAACCAGGATCTCGGCATGTGTTCTCAGGAGGGAACACCCCCAGAACCTTGTAGGCCCAGAGCTGCAAAATTTTGGTGTTTAAGACAGTTCAGTGCATAATTCAAAATGATAAGCAGTCGAAAACAGTCTAAAAGCAGTAATTTGAAATTATACCTCAACCAGTCTCCAGTACCCATCGATGGTGTCGCCAACACCACGTGAGGCAGCTCCCAAAAAGCAGTAGAGCGTGCACAGAGCAGCACCTCCCCAACCGAAGCGCCCGGCCTGCCCCAAGTCGACTAAACCCGCCAAGTAGCAAAAGTGAACCTGACTACGCCTGTTTGGGAACAGAGAAGCCCCAAACAAGTATAGTAAGTACGCCCTGGACATCTGGGTTGCCTCCTCATCACTCACAGGCTCGTGGTCTCAGTACTCCACGAACTGCCCGTACGCCGCCACCCCACCGCTATGATGTGGGACTCGTCCAAGAAACCACCTCAAGGCTGCGTCGTCCAGCATTAAACTTGGGTCAAATGGGATGGGGACTCCTCCGACCCTATGTCCCATGATCGCTGCAAAGTCAAGGGGCGTGATTGTCATCTCCCTGAACCGGAAGTGGAACGTGTTGGTGGTGTCCCACCACCTCTCTGTCAGCGTAGTAAGCACGACCCGGTCCACCCTCACTACTGTCATCAACCGTATGAAAGACCTGAAACCTGCTGCTTCCACTAGTGCTTGCACTCTCTCGGGTAGTGCCTTGAAATACTTCAGCGAGCTAGCTAAACCCCCGTGGTCGTATATGTCCGTGGTGCGCTGTTTCAACAAAGCAAAGAAATAGCATCAATATCAACGAAAACAATTGGCAATGCAAAATCGTTTACGAAATTCAAAAAGTTGAGGTTGTCAAAACTCACCGTGGTCCACCCAGAAGAAACGTGTGAATCCCGGTCTTGAAGAAGCATGTCCTCGGGATAGTCAGCCCGGGTAGGAGTGTAGCTGGTCATCCCCACCGGCTCGAAGAAGTGCAGTCTAGGAGTGTATTTCGCTGGTGTGAACCTAGGCGGTTCCTCGTTCAAGTACGCCTTCACCTCCTCAACCGCCGTCACTCGCTGCTCAGCGGCCGCCTCTCAAATCCCTTAATTTTTGGCTTTGAGCCTCCCGATGATGAATTTAGATCAAAACAAGCCTCGGACCAATCAGAGCGATGCTTCTTGAAAGGTTTTAAAAACCAAATAAGTTTATCAAAATCAGTCCCAAGCGCTTGGAAGCATTTCTAAGCGCTCAAAACCATTTTCAAAAATTCTAAGGCCAAGCTCACTTCCGAGCGCTTCGGAGTGTTACTCCCAAGCGCTCAGAACCATTCTTGAGTGCTCAGAACCGCCGTTTTTCCCAATGGGTGAAAAAGGTTCCCCACTTTTCATGCCATGCATCATTTTGGTCGTTTAAGCCCTGGGATCGCTCTACAAAGCACTCTATCTCAGGGTGGAAGAGAATCAAAATGATGGAGTTTTTCCCCCCAAAAAAATATTTTATTCAACTTTAATTTTATTTTCAAAATCCGACCATAGGTTATATTGGCCTATATAAAAGCCCTCATTTCTGCTGGAGAAGGGGACACGAAATCCCTATCTCAGAAAAGCCTTCTTTTGTTCAAAAGCACTCTCACCCTTGTTACGCTTCGTTCCATGCAAAAATAAAACTTTCAAGAACAAAGTTTGAAAAAGATCAAAGCATCAAAGAAAAGGGAGGAAGTTCAGAGCATTCTCAGGCTCTGATTTCTTGCACTTTTCTTCCTTCATTAACCTTTCAAAGTCACTCAAGGAGCAAAGTTCAAACAAAAAGGTAGAAACCTTTCTACTTTAATCTCAAATAAAGCGGATGTTTTTCCTTTCTGAGGGAGGTCTCTCAGCCTGTCTCAATCTTAAATACTAAGCATGGGCTGAGAGATCTTGGTGTAAAAACAAGAGCAAGGGGATCACAAAACTTATTTTTGAAACCTACTGGAGCCACTCCCGAGCGCTCGAGAGTACTCTCAAGCGCTTGAGACTGTCTCCAGCCCTGTTCGTTGTATTCTGGCAGATAGTGGGTAGGAGTGAAGTGCATTTTTATATGAAATGGTCGTATTGTGGCATGCAGATGTAGAAAACTTGTTTTCTCAAATCATAATTGTTTCTCACCACGGTCCAAGTAAAAACAAAAGTTCTTTCCAAAGTTAAAAAGAAGGTTTTTTTTTTGAAAATCAAGATTGGGGTGACTGCATGTCAAAATAAGATCATTCCCTATTTGAAAGCAAGATGACTTGCAGCCCACTTCCAAGCGCTTGGAACCGTTCCTGAGCGCTCGGGAGTGCATGCATGTTATTGCAGTTCATTACTCCCCTATTTTGCCAGGTTCCTGATATTTCATATGCAGGGATGTGTCCATTTGCCCTTGAGAGAATGCAGATCTGACTTTGTAGAGGCAAGGATGCATGGTTTGGAAAATTGAAGTTCAGTCTTTAGTCTACCAAACCCTCTGCTGAGCTTACCACATGTTCAAAATAGCCTTAGTTTGCAATTTAGTGTTACATCCTGTTTATGTCTAACAAAGTTTGCAGGGTAAGCATCAGCACTCCCAAGCGCTTGGCGTACTCCCGAGCGCTCGAGAGTGATGCCAGTAACAGATCATCAGTCCTCTCCTATCATGCATTTCACCCTTTGCCATTTTCTCATCCCTTGTACACACGCACCAGCATGCACATTTAATTGATATACCTGTGGATACTTGCTACATGTTTAACTAAACAAAATGCTTTGACAAAATCCCACAAATGTTTAGTAGAGACCAATCTCGTATCGGGCGAGGGGGGTGCAGTAAAAACCTTCCCCCTCGGAACGTGGCTTCCGAACCCGTAAAGGAATCTCTGGTTTTCAAATCAAAAAATAGTTTCTTGGGTGGCGAACCATAAATCCGGGTGGCGACTCTTCAAATTTTTCAAATCAAATCAAAAACTTTATATTTTTTGGGTCGCCCCGATCCACCCGGGGCTGTGGTAGCCCACACGTGTTTGATCATTCGGGATGATCTAGAAAACCTTGTTTAAGAGCCAAAACGTGGCTTGTAGATATGGTTTTGGTTTGAAAGAGACAAAAACAGTAAACAGCAAACACAGACGGATCCCAACAAAGAATAACTCAAATCCAGACAGCTTGCCTACGATGATATACCAGTAGCCAAGCTGCCGCGCGCTAAAGATCAATATACTGCACGGTGGCTTGGACAGCCGCGCGGTACGCTGATCTCAGCACAATACTGGCTTCATTTTCTGAAAATGAATTTTAAGCCAAAATCTAACCAAAAGGCATTAGATCCGACGACAGAAAAGTCCCCCCAGGACCAGAACTGAGTCTAGCCCAAGGAAACTTGTTTTTACCTCTAGTGTTGAGCTTGATTGAGGATGGTTGATGCAAAATGAGGATGGATGGTGAATGATGTGGATGGGGGAGGTTGAATGAGACAAAAGAAGTATGGGTGTGTGCGAGAGTTTGGTATTTTAGGGGGTGAGACCTTGAATTTAGTAGGAGGCTAACTTCAATAATGAGGAAGAAGGTGGGTGAAAGTACTCAAAGAATGTCTTTTGGGAATGACATCCTTCCAGACTTGGAAAGGGAAAATGGATATAAAAGCTTGAGAGAGAAAGCTTATAGAGTAAGAATGCCCAAAAGATAAAAGGAGAGCGCCTTTTCCTTGAGTGGAGGGGTTTATTTATAGGCAAAAGGCCAAGGATTTTGAATTTCAAATAGTGGAGGTATTTTCTGGGTGGGCAGAAGTGTGTTTTCAGCTAAGCCACTTATCAGCTGTGGCTCAAATTGGCATGGCCGATAGCTTTCTGAGCCAGTCAGAACTTTACCCAAAATGTCGTGTGGTACACATCATCATAGCGTGTGGTGTATTGAATTTTGACATGCGTGCGATGTGGAAGCGTCCCGCGCAGTGGAGAGTACTCCCAAGGGGATCACAAAACTTATTTTTGAAACCTACTGGAGCCACTCCCGAGCGCTCGAGAGTACTCCCAAGTGCTCGAGACTGCCTCCAGCCCTTGTTCGTTGTATTCTGGCAGATAGTGGGTAGGAGTGAAGTGCATTTTTATATGAAATGGTCTTATTGTGGCATGCAGCCGTAGAAATCTTGTTTTCTCAAATCATAAATGTTTCTCACCAAGGTCCAAGTAAAAGTAAAATTTCTTTCCAAAGTTAAAAACAAGGTTTGTTCTTTTAAAATAAAGATTGGGGTGACTGCATGTCAAAATAAGATCACTCCCTGTTTGAGAGCAAGCTAACTTGTAGCCCACTTCCAAGCGCTTGGAACCGTTCCTGAGCGCTCGGGAGTGCATGCATGTTATTGCAGTTCATTATTCCCCTATTTTGCCAGGTTCCTGATATTTCATTTGCAAGGATGTGTCCATTTGCCCTTGAGAGAATGCAGATCTGACTTTGTAGAGGCAAGGATGCATGGTTTGGAAAATTGAAGTTCAATCTTTAGTCTACCAGACCCTCTGCTGAGCTTACCACAGGTTCAAAATAGCCTTACTTTGCAATTTAGTGTTACATCCTGTTTATGTCTAACAAAGTTTGCAGGTTAAGCATCAGCACTCCCGAGCGCTTGGGAGCACTCCCGAGCGCTTGGGAGCACTCCTGAGCGCTCGAGAGTGATGTCAGTAGCAGATCATCAATCCTCTCCTATCATGCATTTCACCCTTTGCCATTTTATCATCCCTTGTGCACACGCACCAGCATGCACATTTAATTGATATACCTGTGGGTACTTGCTACATGTTTAACAAAACAAAATGTTTTGACAAAATCCCACAAATGTTTAGTAGAGACCGATCTCGTATCGGGCGAGGGGGGTGCCGTAAAAACCTTCCCCCCTCGTAACGTGGCTTCTGAACCCGTAAACAAATCTCTGGTTTTCAAATCAAAAAATGGTTTCTCGGGTGGCAAACCATAAATTCGGGTGGCGACTCTTCAAATTTTTCAAATCAAATCAAAAACTTTATATTTTTCGGGTCGCCCCGATCCACCCGAGGCTGTGGTAGCCCACACGTGTTTGATCATTCAGGATGATCTAGAAAACCTTGTCTAAGAGCCAAAACATGGCTTGTAGATATGGTCTTGCTTTGAAAGAGACAAAAACAGTAAACAGCAAACACAGACGGATCCCAGCAAAGAATAACTCAAATCCAGACAGCCTGCCTACGATGATACCAGTAGCCAAGTTACCGTGCGCTAAAGATCAATATATCGCGCGATGGCCTGGACAGCCGCGCGGTACGCTGACCTCAGCACAGTACTAGCTTCATTTTCTGAAAATGAATTTTAAGCCAAAATCTTACCAAAAGGGATTAGATCCGACGACAGAAAAGTCCCCTCAGAACCAGAACTAAGTCTAGCCCAAGGAAACTTGTTTTTACTTCTGGTGTTGAGCTTGATCGAGGATGGTTGATGCAAAATGAGGATGGATGGTGAAGGATGTGGATGGGGGAGGTTGAATGTGACAAAAAAAGTATGGGTGTGAGAGAGGATTTGGTATTTTAGGGGGTGAGACCTTAAAGTTAGTAAGAGACTAACTTCAATAATGAGGAGGAAGGTGGGTGAAAGTACTCAAAGAATGTCTTTTAGGAATGACATCCTTCATGACTTGGAAAGGGAAAATGGATATAAAAGCTAGATAGAGAAAGCTTATGGAGTAAGAATGCCCAAAAGCTAAAAGGAGAGCACCATTCCCTTGAGTGGAGGGGTTTATTTATAGGCAAAAGACTAAGGATTTTGAATTTCAAATAGTAGAGGTATTTTTTGGGCGGGCAAAAGTGTGTTTTCAGCTAAGCCACTCATCAGCTGTGGCTCAAATTGGCATGGCCGACAGCTTTCTGAACCAGTCAGAACTTTACCCCAAAATGCCGTGTGGTACACATCTGTAACGACCCTGATTTTTGGTAAATAAAAATTTCGCTAAAAATTTGAATTTTATTTTTTAAAATACTTGGAATTCATTTTAAACATCCAAAAATCAGTCGTTATTGGATTATAAAAATTTCGTTGTTGTATTTGAAAATTCTTTATTGGTTTTATAAATCCCTTTTAGCAATTAATAATCCATCGTAATTAGGTTTTATGACTTAGGAATTTGGTATTCATCGCCCGGGCATGAAGGTCAGTTTCTAAAGACAGGTATGCCCGTTAAGGCCTTGGTATAGTTACTTGGTAATTTAAGAAAAATCTCAGAATTGTATTCCTTGGCTGGAAATCCTACTAGGTTAGTATTGTTAGTCTTTAACCAATTAGTTTGAATAGCCTAATGCCCATTTAGCCTAATCACTCATTCTTAACCCTAGATGGACCATTGGTTATTACATGCTAGGGTAATTGTTATCCATTGGTTAATGGATATAAGGCTTGCCAAATAAGATGACAAGACAAGTCATGTGTCTCTTCATTATCACATCTTTGGACCATTGGTTATTACATGCCAGGAAATCTTTGCCCCGTGGTCAATAAATGTTAAGTCTTGCCAAATAGGATGACAAGACTAGTCATGTGTTCTTTTGTCATTATTCTTCCACATGAGGACAACCCTAGCCATGCATTCATTCAACCCTAGATAATATAGCCCTAACCCTAATTATGTTACTTTCCTAGATTATCCTAACTCTTGTATGCTTTCTAGGAAAGTATTAGTCTAGACTTTTCATTGACAAGTCACTTGAAAGCTCATAATACTTGATTCCTTCCTAGACCTCCCATGTAAGTGTACTTAGTACTTGAGAGAGAGAGAGAGCCGAATTGGGAGAGAGAGAGGGAGGCCGAATGGGAGAGAGGGAGAGTGAGTGTGTGCTTGTGTTTGACAACTCAACCAAGTCGTCTTCCTTGTCTTTACTCAACCAAAGTACAACCATGATTACTTCTTTCTTGCGCTTTTGCAAGCAAAACCTTTCTAGGATTTGCACGACCCATAGAATCCCTCATGATAACCTAGAACTTGGCCAAAAATAAGAATGCCAACCCTTGGCATGCTTGAAGTACATTGATTGACCCATGAAGGAGAAAGATTGCATGCTTTCAAGCATGATGGGACAAAACAAAGAGAGAGGAAGAGAGAGAGAGATATGGCTGGCCTTGAGAGGGAGAGAGAAGGTCAGGTTTTTGCTATAAATAGCACCCAAAGCTTGCCATTCAACTCACATCTTCACCCCTTGCTCCAACTTTTCTCTAGAAACCATTTTCTGTTTTCTAGACAGCCTACTGTCCTTCGTAAAACCTCATTTTTCTCTAGCTTAAAGTAGTCCTTAGACCCAACTCCCTTCGGGAATGTTGTAAAGCACTTCGAGACCTTGAAGTTAGACCCACGAATCACCCCAATCGGTTAAGAAATGACAAAGATATTGCCATCCGAAGTTCAGTGAAATTCTCGGATATCCAGTCCAGACAGCTTACTGTCACCCCCTTTATCACCATTTTTCTCCTACCTAATGTCGTTTCTAGGAACAATGTCCTCCACAAAAGTTGTAGAAAACTTCGAGATCTTCGATTTGGACTCAAGAACGATCCTATTCGACCAAGTATTGACCGAGTTACTGCCATCCGAAATTTGGTCCAGATTGTGAGCATTCAACACCCGTAGAATTTTCCAAGTTATTCGGCCCCGACTAATTTCGGATCAAGGTAGATTCTCCTTTACTTGTCAATCCTAAGTATACGTAGATTAATCTCTACTCATTTTCCCTAAGTATAAGCTAGTATATTATGTTTAAATGCATGTTAAGTTTAGTTAGCAAACTTGTTTTACTAAAACTTTGAAGGAAGTATGAACATGTTGAACAAACGATTTTTACGTCAATACACATATGTTGTTTTGAATTTCCCACAAAGGAAGAAAGGGCGGATTTTGGTAGTATTCGTATTATTGTCTTGAGGATGATTATAAGCACGTATGTATGTGATTGCATTACTTGTGGCATACGAAGTTTGTTACTTACTTAAAATGTTTCAAATGCATGATGGTTAGTAAACTTAAATTGCTAATGGTAGTATGAACATGTGGAACAAACGACTTTTAATCCTATAAACATATGTTGTCTTTTTGAACTTTCCACAAAGAAAGAAAGAACGGTTTTTGATAAGTACTAACTTGATTAGAAGTATTCGTATTTTGATCTTTTAGAGGGTTATGAACTTGTTTACATGTTGTTCGCATTACTTGTGGTTGTATAAAGATGGTGATGAGCTTAGTTATAAGATTGCCTGCATGATCTTGCTAGTTTAGATTACAATGAATGATTTATGAGGAGAAAAGTCCTACCGTGGAGTCATTGCATGTAACGAGACACGGAAATCGAGAAAGTAGAAACATGACACCTAGGGTGTGGTTGATATGGATAAAAAGAATTTTTGAAACTACATAATGGCCGGACTTGGTAGCCCTATGTGAGTTGCGTGCGTGAAAACCCGCAGAGTGGTCGGAATTGGTAGCCTTTTGTGTGGACTTGTAAAAACCACAATGAGGCCAGACTTGGTAGCCCATTGTGTAGATTGCTAATGGAGTCGGACGTGGTAGCTTCATTGGTAATTAGGCTTGGTTATCTGCGGAGAGGAGCTAATGCAAGATTTGATGTGATAATGTGGTGTGTTAATGATAAGGTGTGTTTTGAAAAGGAGAAACGGTTTTTGAAACCGCAACATGGCCGAACTTGCCCATTGTGGGAACGTGTGGTAAGCACATGGAAAAATATTTTTGAAACTACATAATGACCAAATGTGCGTGCATTATGTGAGTATGTGTGTGTTGTGTGCCAATGGGAACCCGGCGCGACGGAACCATTGTGAGGATACTCAGGAACCCGGCGCGGCGGAACCAAGGTTGGGTGTGTGTGTTGTATGCCAATGGGAACCCGGCGCGGCGGAACCATTGTGAGGATACTCTGGAACCTGGCACAGCGGAACCGAGGTTGGGTGTGTAGCTTGGTTATCCCTGGAGAGGAGCCAATGCAAATGTGTGCCAATGGGAACCCGGCGCGGCGGAACCATTGTGAGGATACTCGGAAACCCGGCGCGGCGGAACCGAGGTTGGGTGTGTTAAAGGTGATTTTCAAAATGTTGATTTGGAAGTGAAAAAGATTTCAGAAATGATGATGAATATGAGACACGTTCTACGATGAGTCGCGTAGGAGAAATACATGAAATCAGACACCAATGTTAGACTAAGGAATGTGGATGTATCATTGTTAATGCCTCGTTAAACATGTATGTATTATTCCGTTGCTTGTGCAAGAGTTGGTATGCTACTCTTATACTCTGATATTAATAAGTTCTGAGTTAGTATGTATAGGATTACTCTATTGAGCCTTTAAAGCTCATGGTGTTACCTTCGGTGGCCATGACATATTATATCGGTGGCGATGCTGGTATAATGTGTCAGATTTTATAGATGATCAAGATGAACAGTACACCTTGGAGGCTTTTGGAGCTGGCTAGAACGGAGCACCAGGCAGAGCTGTAGTTAGGAACCCTAGAACTCCTTCATTTGTATAAACATTGAACCTAGTGGGAGTTATGATGTAATAATGTGCCAGACTCCATTTGGTTTTATGAATAAAATGTTTGTTTAACGTACCCAAAAATTAGCGGCGTTACAGAATGGTATCAGAGCCTTAGGCTCAACACTTGGCCGTGGGTAGAATGGGTAACCTATAAGATAATGTAACGACCCTGATTTTTGGTAAATAAAAATTTCGTTAAAAATTTGAATTTTATTTTAATAACTTGGATTTTTATTTCCATAACCAAAAATCCGTCGTTACTGACTAATAAAAATCTCATTTTTTTATTCGTAAATCTTTTTGGAAGGTTTTAATCGTCTTCTAACTGTTGACACCCGTCGTTAAGTCTTAAGATTTCAGATCTTGGCTGGAAATCCTACCTAGCAACCCTAGTTAGCTTTTAACCAACTAGTTAACCTAACGATCGTTTACCCTAATCGCCATTGTTTCTTAAACCTTGTGAATCTGGTGAACCTTTGATCTTTGAACCTTTTGAACTCCTTGAGCTTGTAAACCCTAGATGAATCTTTTGAACCTTGTGAGCCTTTAAGCTATTAACCGTTGGACGATAGATGTTAGGGTTATCTTTACCCATTAGACAAAAGAGGAAACCTTAGTTTATTCCTTAAAGTACATTTCTAGATTTCATTAATACTTAGATATAGTATTATATGGGTTATATACACAAGTTTAAAGTACTTAAGTATTAATTAAGTGGAGAAAGTACCTCACCCTTTTATCCATTGGACGATAATGGTTAGGAAAAATATCACCCATTGGCCAATAGGATTAGTCTTGCTATCAAGTACAAGACCCATTAGTTTAATAAATTCACCATGTGTTAATATATATATATCATATACAAGTTTAGTACTTTCATTCTTTAACCATTGGTCATTAACCGCCAGGAGAATTATTAACCAGTGGATAATAGGTTAAGTCTTGCCAAAGTAATAAGGTATATTATTCTAGTCAATTCCTAGATTTGCCCATGTGATGGAAAGACTAAAATAGATATTAGTACATTAGATTAAATAATATAAGTACTTAGTACTTTGGTTAAAATAATAAGAAAGATGGATTTGATAGATCTAGTAGGATTATGAGGTACCTACTTATATATACATATATATATATATATATATGTGTGTGTGTGTGTGTGTGTGTGTGTGTGTGTGTACTTGTATATGTATATATATATATTATATTGTAAGTACCATGTGCATAATAGAATTGTTTAATTAGGTAATCTTGCATAGTACCTTATTTCTTTTACCCATTGGTCAACAAATGTTAGGAGGATTATTATCCATTGGATAATGGAGTAAATCTTTCAAAAGTACTAAGAATTTATTATTCTATTAAGTCATAGATTTTCCCATGAGATTTTATGACTAAAATATATATTGTACATGTACTAAGTCTTTAAATATTAAGATTTTCCTAAGGTACATTATCTAGTATTTTAAAGAACATGTGCATAATTGTATTGTTTATTTAAAAAGACTAGCATAGTACATTATTTCTTTTATCCATTGAGTAACGCATGTTAGGGGAATTATTACTCGTTGGATAATAACCGTTAGGAGAATTAATACCCATTGGGCGATAGATTAAAATCCTTGCCATCTTTACCCATTGGTTAATAACCGCTAGGGAAACCATTATCCCTTGGATAATAGCTATACTTGCCAGCCAAGTACTAGATCTAATAAAATATTAGATTTTCCATGTGTGTTTTTTGATTAAAATAAGATTAGTACATTAGGTTAATATTTTAGTACTTAGTACTTTGAAAGTAGTTGATTAGTATATTAGATTTTGGCAATCTAGGTTAGATTGTGAAGTACATGGTTATATATATATATATATATATATATATATATATATATATATATATATATGTACTTGTATATATATATATATATGATATTGGAAAAGTACCATGTGTGTATTGCATTATTTTATTTGGAAAATCAATTTTGCTTAAAAACCCTAGATTTTAAAGTACCCATAGTACCCATATATATATTATTATATATGTGATCTTCCTAGTGTGTGTGTGTGTGTGTGTATACATATATATATAGTACATGAGAGAGAGAGACCCGAGAGAGAGAGGGAAAGAACCCGCGATTGAGGGAGGGAGAGAGAGAGAGAGAGAGAAGGAAAGAGAGGGAGAGATGATACCTTGTGAGTCTTGCCTTGATCATCCATTGTACCTAGTGATCTCATCCTTGTCCTAGCTTGATACGCTTTCAAGTGAAAGCACAACCCTTGCAAGCAAAATCTTGTACATCTTGTACAAACCCCATTTTTATACTTGAATCAAATCTCCCTTGCCTTGTTCAATCCTCCATAATCCAATCCAAAGGACTACATCATAGCCATGCAAGCCTAGTTTTAGGGTTTATCTTGCAAGAAACCAAGATTTGGTGGAATAAAAAATGGGAGAAAGAGGGAGAGAGAGGGCTGGCTAGAGAGAGGGAGAGAGGCCAATGTTTGCCTATAAATACCAAGCCATTCTCATCCATTTTGCTCACACCTCTTCTTGCTCCAACTTCTCTCTAGAAAAAGCTTAGTGTTCTTGTTGTTCTTGCTTAGTTTCTTGCTTGTTCTTGAGGTTTCTTTCTAGTTCTTCAAGAAATACTTCTAGTGCCGCCACTAAACCACCACTCGACCACCACCTCGATCCAAAAGTAGTAGTAGTTGTAGTTAAGATCTAGTTTCGAGAGAAACCATTCTCTTTCGAAGCTACCGGAAGCTTACCGTAAGCCGTTATTCCGCCCGATCGCCGACTTTCTTTCCGACGTACTTTCCGTAGCCTTACTACCGCCAAGAAGAACGGTAGTGTACCCATACACTCTCACCCTAAGTATAGTTGTGTGCATGTTTAGTTGTATGTAGAGTTCTTCGAACCTACTTTCTCTAAGTATAGTGTATGCATGTTTGAATTGTATGTAGATACCCCGATCTACTCTTCCTAAGTATATGAAGTATTTTGATTAGTCGATCATATGATTTTGGTGTTCGTAGTTTACTTTGATCTTATGAATACGTGAAAGCATGATCTTGAATATGATTGATTGCGTGATCTTATAGTATGAATCTAACTTGAATTACTCGTTAATAAACATATGTTGTTTTGACTTTCCAAAAAGAAGGAAGTATGCTTTTGACTTAAAGATAAAGTGTTGTTTTCAAAACGAAGTATTCGTATTTTGGCCTTTTCGAGGAATGTAAACTTGATCGCATGATTGCTTGCCTTACTTGTGGTTATGAACGAGCTTGCTAGCTTAATTTCAAGGTTGCTATGATTATGTTGAACTTGATTACAAAGTCCCGCCGCGGAGTCTCTGCATGATACGAGACACATGAAATTGGAAAGTAGAGACATGATACGTAAGATGTGGTTGATATGGATAAAAATATTTTGAAACTACGAATGGCCGGACTTGGTAGCCTTACATTGGTGTGTGTTGCCAATGGAGCCAGACTTGGTAGCTTCATTTGGAGGTGTGTTTGTGACACAATGTGCCGGACTTGGTAGCCATTGTAGCCAATAAGTCGGACTTGGTAGCTTATTGGTTGTGTGTGTTCACAATGTGCCGGACTTGGTAGCCATTGTGGCCAATGAGCCGGACTTGGTAGCCCATTGGTGTGTGCGTGCGACTTTTGGAAATGATGTTGAAAGATGAGACACAAAACGATGAGTTGCGTAGGAGAAACACACGGAAAACTTGACACCGATGATAGATAGCGAATGCGGATGTGTCATTGTTGTTGTTGTTGTTATACCACTACATGTGCTGTTTATGACCCTTTATGATATATGCATGACTTGTTATAAGTTAAGGGTTAGTGGGTTTTGTGTTACTCTATTGAGCTTTCAAGCTCACGGTGTTTCTTTATGTGACCCTGACATATTATGCTGGTGGCGACGCTGGTATAATGTGTGAGACTTTTTAGATGAGCAAGGAGAGCTGTATACCTTGGAGGCCTTTGGAGCTGAGGAGCTTGCTAGGATGGAAGAAGAGAAGGATCTGTAGATAACCTTAGATGTCCATCCCTTTTGTGTAATATAAGAACCCTTTGGGAGTTTGTGATGTAATAATGAGCTGGACTCTCCCTTGTTTATCTAATAAATGTTTAACTTAACGAACCCGATTTTTGGGGCGTTACAGATAAGTTTGACCGTTGGACAAACGAGACTTGAGTTTAAGTTTACCGTCCCAAATTATGTGGAATTCTGACAAAACAATCTTCAGATTGAAGCAAGGTGTGGAAATTGGCAGTACCACCGAGCTGGGAATTCCCGAACAATTGGATGATGACTTAAATCAAGAATCGAATGTGGAACCTAGAAATTCCAAAACTTCCTTAGTGATTCGCAAAACCCTATCTCAAAATGTTGTTTATTGAGGTTTAAACTCTGTCTTTTCTTGTAGATGAGCCACTTAGATCACCTAGTCGACCTGTTGGCTGGAGCTCGTCAGCTCAAGGTCACCCTAGAAACCATGACAAATCAACTAGTGAAAAATCCTGACTTCATTACTACCATGCTTGCAAAAAAACGAGATTTCATGAGGGTGCAGCAAAATACCCCTATTTCCGTGGAGGAGGACCCTTGGTTTCCTGTGATGTTCCCTATCCTGTATGCCTTCCACGAATTCTTTGGAGCCCTGCCCCTAATGGAGAACCTTGAGGTTGGAGTTAAGGAAGAAGTCGATGGCGATAAGGATGCCAATGAGGTGACTAAGGTGGCATACCTGTTAAGTGAGGAGAACCTTGAGGAGAACAAGACCCCAAAAGCAGAGGATTCCAACTAGGTGTACCCTAGATGAGTCTAGTGATAATTGTAATCTTTTGGGATGTAGGTGGATAAGCTAAGATCACTGTTGCTTGTAGTAGGACCTGTGATGTAAATAGGAAGTCTATAGTAGTAGAACGTTTGACTATAGTAGGAAGTTTAGGCTAATATAAGCCATCTGTGTTGTACTTGTTCTATTTAAGTAATGAAAATACGTGTTGAGATCACTATTTACATGCATACCTGTATTTTATACCTATCCGTATGCAATCTTCTCTTTACACCCGTTAGTAGAGTAGTAGTAGTATTAGAATAAGTTCTCGAGAATTGTAGTTGCACTTACGGTACATTACGACAGACTGGATCACGTAGTAGGTGTATGTAGGATCGTTTCAACTTGTATTAGGGAGAATCTTAGGTCGTTATTCGCCATTGTAGTAGAATTCTATGCTTATGATTTTATCCCTCTTTTTTCTATGAAAAGCTTTTCTTATAAAAAAAAAAAAAAAATTGGTACTGCCGCACACTACCCGTTAAGCAAATTTTATGAGCCGTTTTTGGATAAATATTTTTTTTCCTCATCTCTTAAAGAATGAGAGTGCCGAGTGTCGGCCATAACCCCAAAGAGGGCCCCGGCAAACGGGTGTCGGCCATAACCCCAAGGGGGGCCCCGGCAAACCACCCCCCCCCCCCCCCGCCCCCCAAACCTCCAAATTTTAAATTTCAACTCCAAATTCAAATTCAAATTTCAAATCTTTTCCTCCTCCACTCACCCCTCACCCGGCCCTATTAATACCCCACCCCACTTCCCATTTCTTCACCCCTCTCCTTATCTTTCCATCTCTCACTTACCATCTCAACCCCTCCAAACCAAACCATGGCCATCCGACGACGAGGATTTCCAGAAGATGCCATATTCCGAGAAATCGAGCGAGACGAGCTCACCTCATCGATCTGAGCGCTACGGGTGCAACCCTTCATCTTCGTCCTATTCTGTGCCGTGCTGACAATGGGCATGCCATGGTGGTTTGGTAGGAACAACCGTCTCCGCACCTTCTGGTACTGCGTTCTCGTTATAGCCGTCGCACTCACGGCGTTTGTAATGGAATACGAACGTCGTTTGATCCAAGCTTTCAATGATAGATGGTAGGGCGAGGCATGGCAATGGCACTATAGCCACTATTATCTGTTTTTCTTACATTTTCTTGTATCTAATGGTGCCTTTAGGCGTGTAATAGAATGATCTTATTCTAACTCAAATTTTATTTGCTTGTCTGCAGCAATCTGTCTTGTTCATTGCATGCTAGCACCAGTAACAAACACCTAACATCGAGTAAGACAGTATCATCACCATTTCAGGAGAGTATAGTGTGTAGTGAGTGCGGATTAGAAATAGCCAACCTATGCCTAACCGCAACCTTGGAGTGATCGACGTGGTAGATTTCGATGAAATTTGAAAAAGGATTGACTATCAGCACATCGAGCGGTCATAGACTGTCATCGGACGATGGTGACGGCAACTCGTCTCCAATTTAAGGGGAATAGGCAAATGGCAAGTTCAACGATAAATGTTTGGTAGCCGATAGAATAGAAGTAGGATTACCACACATCAAGTGCGAGTACGCCGATGTGTTCCGGAAGAACTTCTTGGCTGACCACCCCAAAGAGGTACCATATTGCCCCCGCAGAGCTAAAGGAGCTCAAGACCCAAATGAAGGAGCAGTTGGACAAAGGGTTTATCAGACCAAGTACGGAGAGCACCTGCTTTATTCGTAAAGAAAGGACGTTTCGACTATTCATCGACTACAGGAAACTGACGCTGCTAACGACTTGTTTTCCCCAAATAGTATAGGTTTTTTCAGTGCCTTTGCTCAAATCATTTGAGTTTCGAGTTTCCCCATATAAGGATAGAGTACTTGCGCTCTACGATTAAGAAGAAGTGGTTCTGCTTGAGTTGATCCGTTGTTACCTAGTTTTGAAAACGAGCTTAAGTCGCTAGGTAGGGAAGCATGCTGATTCAATAAGGACGTGTTAAGAAAACGTCTACAGGTTACGGGTCCGCATGAGGATTTGATAGAAGGTTTGCATTTGGCGTTGGTGTTTACGATGGAACCTTTATCAGAGTCAACAACGAGGCAAGCTGTTCTACAGCTGAAGCAACTTTAACCCCGTTTTGTTAAGCAAGTGATGAGGCTTAATTCGATTAACAAAACGTGTATAGGATTGTGAAGGATGCCTTAAACACTATAATACCATATAAAGCTGAACCCTTAAGACTGCTCTTAACCTTACCGTCGTCCTAGGAGGGAGAATAGCCATCAAGCTAGTCTACAAAAGCTACGGGGCAGCAACATCTGACAAATGGCAAAGATGATCATGATTGTAAGGGATTTTGAGTGACTTGCTTCATTTTAAGGGGGATAGATGACGATTCATGGACCAGTATAGCGACTTAGTCAAATCTGTAGACACGCACCAATTTCGAGGATGGAATTATTTTAAGGGGGATAGATTGTAACGACCCTGATTTTTGGTCAATAAAAATTTCGCTAAACATTTAAATTTTATTTTTTAAAATACTTGGGATTCATTTTAAACATCCAAAAATCAGTCCTTATTGGATTATATTTGAAAATTCTTTATTGGTTTTATAAATCCTTTTTAGCAATTAATAATCCGTCGTAATTAGGTTTTATGACTTAGGAATTTGGTATTAATCGCTGGCATTAAGGTCATTTTCTAAAGACAGGTATGCCTGTTAAGGCCTTGGTATAGTTACTTGGTAATTTAAGTAAAATCTTAGAATTGTATTTCTTGGCTGAAAATCCCACTAGGTTAGTATCATTAGTCTTTAACCAATTAGTTTGAATAGCCTAATGCCCATTTAGCCTAATCACTCATTCTTAACCCTAGATGGACCATTGGTTATTACATGCTAGGGTAATTGTTATCCATTGGTTAATGGATATAAGACTTGCCAAATAAGATGACAAGACAAGTCATGTGTCTCTTCATTATCACATCTTTGCACCATTGGTTATTACATGCTAGGGAAATCTTTGCCCCTTGGTCAATAAATGTTAAGTCTTGCCAAATAGGATGACAAGACTAGTCATGTGTTCTTTCATCATTATTCTTCCACATGAGGACAACCCTAGCCATGCATTCATTCAACCCTAGATAATATAGCCCTAACCCTAATTATGTTACTTTCCTAGATTATCCTAACCCTTGTATGCTTTCTAGGAAAGTATTAGTCTAGACCTTTGATTGACAAGTCACTTGAAAGCTCATAATACTTGATTCCTTCCTAGACCTCCCATGTAAGTGTACTTAGTACTTGAGAGAGAGAGAGAGAGAGAGCCGAATAGGGAGAGAGAGAGAGGGAGGCCGAATGGGAGAGAGGGAGAGTGAGTGTGTGCTTGTGTTTGACAACTCAACCAAGTCATCTTCCTTGTCTTTACTCAACCAAAGTACAACCATTATTACTTCTTTCTTGTGCTTTTGCAAGCAAAACCTTTCTAGGATTTGAACAACCCATAGAATCCCTCATGATAACCTAGAACTTGGCCAAAACTGGGAATGACAACCCTTGGCATGCTTGAAGTACATTGATTGACCCATGAAGGAGAAAGATTGCATGCTTTCAAGCATGATGAGACAAAACAAAGAGAGAGAAAGAGAGAGAGAGAGAGATACGGCTGGCCATGAGAGGGAGAGAGAAGGTCAGGTTTTTGCTATAAATAGCACCCAAAGCTTGCCATTCAACTCACATCTTCACCCCTTGCTCCAACTTCTCTCTAGAAACCATTTTCTGCTTTCCAGACAGCCTACTGTCCTTCGTAAAACCTCATTTTTCTCTTGCTTAAAGTAGTCCTTAGACCCAACTCCCTTCGGGAATGTTGTAAAGCACTTCGAGACCTTGAAGTTAGACCCAAGAATCACCCCAATCGGTTAAGAAATGACCAAGATATTGCCATCCGAAGTTCAATGAAATTCTCGGATATCCAGTCCAGACAACTTACTGTCACCCCCTTTATCACCATTTTTCTCCTACCTAATGTCGTTTCTAGGAACAATGTCCTCCACAAAAGTTGTAGAGAACTTTGAGATTTTCGATTGAGAATCAAGAACGATCCTAGTCGGCCAAGTATTGACCGAGTTACTACCATCCGAAGTTTGGTCCATATTGTGAGCATTCAACGCCCGTAGAATTTGCCAACTAGCTTATTCGGCCCCGACAAGTTTCGGATCAAGGTAGTTTCTCCTTTACTTGTTAATCCTAAGTATACGTAGATTAATCTCTACTCATTTTCCTTAAGTATAAGCTCATATATTATGTTTAAATGCATGTTAAGTTAAGATACTAAGGTTTAGTTAGCAAACTTGTTTTACTAAAACTTCGAAGGAAGTATGAACATGTTGAACATACGATTTCTGTGTCAATAAACATATGTTGTTTTGAATTTCCCACAAAGGAAGAAAGAGCGGATTTTGGTAGTATTCGTATTATTGTCTTGAGGATGATTATAAGCACGTATGTATGTGATTGCATTACTTGTGGTATACGAAGTTTGTTACTTACTTAAAATGTTTCGAATGCATGATGGTTAGTAAACTTAAATTGCTAATGGTAGTATGAACATGTGGAACAAACGACTTTTAATCCTATAAACATATGTTGTCCTTTTGAACTTTCCAAAAAGAAAGAAAGAACGGTTTTTGATAAGTACTAACTTGATTAGAAGTATTCGTATTTTGATCTTTTAGAGGGTTATGAACTTGTTTACATGTTGTTTGCATTACTTGTGGTTGTATAAGGATGGTGATGAGCTTGGTTATAAGATTGTGTGCATGATCTTGCTAGTTTAGATTACAATGAATGATTTTCAAGGAGAGAAGTCCAACAATGGAGTCATTGCATGTAACGAGACACGGAAATCGAGAAAGTAGAAACATGACACCAGGGTGTGTTAATGATAAGGTGTGTTTTGAAAAGGAGAAAAGGTTTTTGAAAACGCAATGTGGCCGAACTTGCCCATTATGGGAACGTGTGGTAAGCACATGGGAAAATATTTTTGACACTATATAATGACCAAATGTGGGTGCATTATGTGAGTTTGTGTGTGTTGTGTGCCAATGGGAACCCGTCGCGGCAGAACCATTGTGAGGATACTCGGGAACCCGGTGCGGCGGAACCGAGGTTGGGTGTGTGTGTTGTGTGCCAATGGGAACCCGGCGCAGCGGAACCATTGTGAGGATACTCGGGAACCCGGCGCGGCGGAACCGAGGTTGGGTGTGTAGCTTGGTTATCCGTGGAGAGGAGCCAATGCAAATGTGTGCCAATGGGAACCCGACGCGGCGGAACCATTGTAAGGATACGCGGGAACCTGGCGGGGCGGAACCGAGGTTGGGTGTGTTAAAGGTGATTTTCAAAATATTGATTTGGAAGTGAAAAGGATTTCAGAAATGATGATGAATATGAGACACGTTCTACGATTAGTCGCGTAGGAGAAATACATGAAATGCAGACACCAACGTTATACTAAGGAATGTGGATGTGTCATTGTTAATGCCTTGTTAAACATGTATGTATTATTCCGCTGCTTGTGCAAGAGTTGGTATGCTACTTTTATACTCTGATATTAGTAAGTTACAGGTTAGTATGTATAGGATTACTCTATTGAGCCTTTAAAGCTCATGGTGTTACCTTTAGTGACCCTGTCATATTATATCGGTGGCGACGCTGGTATAATGTGTCAGATTTTATAGATGATCAAGATGAACAGTACACCTTGGAGGCTTTTGGAGCTACAGAGCTGGCTAGAACAAAGCACCAGGCGGAGCTGTAGTTAGGAACCCTAGAACTCCTTCATTTGTATAAACATTGAACCCTAGTAGGAGTTATGATGTAATAATGAGACAGACTCCATTTGGTTTTATGAAAAAAATGTTTATTTAACGTACCCAAAAATCAGGGGCGTTACAATATCATCATAGCGTGCGGTGTATTGAATTTTGACATGCCGTGCGATGCAAAAGCGTCCTGCGCGGTGCTTCAGGTTCGGTTTAGGGCTTTTGGGCTTTTTCTGGGCTTTTGGGCTTATCTGGGCTGGGGGGGGGGGGGAGGGAATCCCTTATTCAAGCTCATAAAGGTGTCATTTCCTTTTCATCATCGGGGTGGACAAAGACTCACCGAGGTCTAGATTGGGGTGTCTACAGTAGTCCCTTTTTAACGTAACTCGAATACCATTGATTAGTACTGAAAAACCCCTAGGTTTATAGACTTGCTATGTTTTGAACTTTTTCAAAAATCAACCCACAATCAATATATCAACCCAATCAAAAACAACACCGGAAAGCTATAAACAGAAGAACACCAGATATACGTGGAAAACCCTAAACGGGAAAAAACCACGGGAAGGAATCATGCACTAAAATCATTGTACGATTACAAGTAGATCTTACTCAATGTTCGTGTATCCTCACCACGAAACCTAAGACCCTACTTGCCAAATCCTCGTTCATCGTACCCTTGCATGATCACCGAATCCTGAATCCTCAGGCCTTCCAAAAATCCTTTCGAACTCCACGAAAGAATGTCGTACAGATGTTGAAGTAATAACAAGAACAGAGCCTCTCGAAGATTAACGTTCAGCAGCACCCAATATTCATGAATCCTCAAGATTCAATATACCCTTGCCTCAATAGTATTCCAATATAATTAGAAGGACTCACCAGATTCTCCAAAAAATCAGCACCAGTGGAATATAATAAAGCTCCAAAAGAAACGCCACTCGGCACCCCTGTTGTTTGTTATTTTCGGCAGCCCCGTTCGTGTTTTCTTTTTTGTCAAAAATCGCTTCTCATCTTCGGCTCCCAAAAAATCTCTTTTTCTTCCCTCGACCGGCGTGTCACCTCAAGACAACTAAGAGCCCTAAATAAATTAGGGTGCTCGGTGCCTTTTGGACCTAATGGGCCTTTGTTTTTTAAAAGCCCCAAACGAGCACAAATATTTACCTTGTTTTTCCAACTCTATCATGAACCGGCCCAATGAAAATTCGACTAGCATCTATCTATCGCACTCAAAAATAATACAATGTAATGATTCCTTTCCACATCCTAAACAGACGCTTCTAAAAATAATAATAAAAAGGAAAAAAATTACAACTCGATAAAAGGGGGATACATGGAAAGGTGTTATTTGGTCATGAACGTGCCAACCAAAAAGGGAGCTCGGCCTATGGAGCTTCAATCTTTCCCTTTGGCACTTCCATGACAAAACACACTTGATAAATAAACACCTATCCCCTAAGTAAACTGTGAGGTGGAAACCTGTA
Source organism: Rhododendron molle (assembly GCA_025413875.1). Classification (NCBI taxonomy): domain Eukaryota; kingdom Viridiplantae; phylum Streptophyta; class Magnoliopsida; order Ericales; family Ericaceae; genus Rhododendron; species Rhododendron molle. Next base: position 29,059,609 of record CM046391.1, read on the forward strand.
TTGCTGCACCATAAAAGAGACACGCACAACTATTAGAATGGTAGAAACACAAAAAATAAGAGCATCGATAAAACAATATTTATTTTCTTCCCCTTTTTGTCACGAAAGAACAAAGGAACCTGCAACCAAGTATATCCAGATAGTTATATATGTAACACCCATAGCAATACCATCCACAAATAAGGCATGAACTCATACCATAAAGCCTAGAATATAATCTGGAAACAGGCTTAATATAAGCCAGGCAGCAATAAACCCCCATACCAGCAGTCCAAACGAATCCAAATATGCGCACTAAGTAGCCCAAAGAAGGGTGTTGTCGTGTGAGAAGGAGCAGCCCAAATGTTTAAAGTTAAGCGACAAAACCAGAAAAGAACGATCTGGGGTATACAAACCCAACCAAAGTTGCTCAAGCGGGTAAACAATTGCTCGAGCATGAACAAAGAGTGGTTCCATACTAAGTAGCAAGTGGTTCCATACTAAGTAGCAATTAGGCCAAAATAAATCCAATAAATGACACTCTTTTGGAGCATATGTCGGTGGCAAGACCTAGATGAACAGTAGGGGTTATTGAAAATCATGAAAACACACACTAGGATAAAATGGTGATGTGAATTTTTGAGGACCAAAGCATGTATACATCAAAAAGCAGGATAAGTATTATGAATCAAGACCCAAATGACAAAAGTGTGTGTGTGCATCACGTCAGAGATATGCAGCTCGACCTAAGAGCTTACCTTGGTCTCTCATGTATGTCAGATGGTCAAGTGGTCTCCCCCTCAAGAAGTCAAACCAAGACATTTCGTTAATCAATTTACGACAAACTCCCCCTCAACCAAACTCCAACAACTATAATGTGGTCGTGCAATGCCGTGGTCCCTTAAGCTTTCTAATTGACCCTTGTAGTGAGCTTTAGGCCAGTGACACCCAAACCAGACGGTCTTAGGGCACTAGATGTAGAGAACACCCCAACGGACTCACTTACTCGAGTCAAAAAGGCTACGAACCCAAGCAAACCACACAAGACACTTTTGGAACTTTTCACCGTTTGACGCGAACACTCACTACTTACTGAGGCAAGAGGCCCGGTTACTAAGTGAAAAGCCCGAAAGGCCAAAAAAAAAAAATTCACCATATACAAAACCTCCTCTCTCTTTTTTTTTATTTATATATACTTCCGTTCCTCCTCCTGCTACTTTTGATGAGAATTTTTTATTTTTTTATATTCAACTCCCACAGAGTATCCAAAATGCTGAAAGGTCAATCTCAAGTGAAGAAAACAAGACACAAAGTAGCTACATGGTAAATGACATGCAAGAATTAGGGAGCAGCTATTTCTGACGTGAATGAGCAAGTGGAGGTCATTTAGACAAGACTCATGCTACTTCCAAACAATACGAAGTATATCAAGATTTGTACTCAAAAAACATGCACACAGAAATTCCTAGTGAGCACAGTCATGAAAAACAATAACAAGCTACTATTGCACCATGTCAGTGAACAACTTAAAGCTCACAAAAAAACTGACCTCAACAGAAAAAAAATGCTAAATTTTTTTTTTAAATATATATATTATAAGCATATGAAGCAAACTAAAAAAACATAAACAAAGATAAACTAACAGAAGAAATGAACAAGGAAAAAAAAGAGAAGAGAAAAGAATTAATGAAAAAGAATAAAATAAAAACAAAACTCAATCGATAGAGCATACCCCCACAGACTTACGAAGATAATCGAAATGAATGTGATCAAGAGGTTTAGTAAAGATGTCGGCTTTTTGATGTTTAGTATCCAGATATTCTAAGAGAATTACCTTATCCTCGACAAGATCTCGAATGAAATGGTGACGAATGTCTATATGTTTAGTACGAGAGTGCTGAACAGGATTTTTAGAGATATTTATAGCGCTAGTATTGTCGCAGAAAAGAGTGATAGTACCCTGGATAATACCATAATCAGCAAGCATTTGCTTCATCCACAACAATTGAGTACATCCACTACCCGCTGCGATATATTCAGCCTCGGTGTAGATAGGGAAATTGAATTCTGTTTTTTACTAAGCCAAGAAACTAGATTGTTTCCTATGTAAAAACATCCACCAGAAGTACTCTTCCTATCGTTTGCACAGCCCGCCCAATCGGCATCAGTGTAACCGGCCAAGTTAGCAGTAGTGTCATGGGTAAACCATATTCCATAGTTAAGAGTTCCACTCACATATTTTATTATACGTTTAACGACTGAGAGATGAGACTCTTTAGGAGACGCCTGATATCGGGCACAAACCCCAACACTAAATGCAATATCTGGACGACTAGCAGTAAGGTACAGTAAGCTACCTATCATACTACGCTAAGTGGTCTGATCAACATCTATGCCCTCACTATCTCGTGCAAGCTTCACAGTAGTGCTCATAGGAGTATGAGCATGCTTAGCAGATTCAAGACCAAACTTGCTAACAAGCCCTTTTGCATACTTATACTGAGATATAAACATGCCGGTATCAAACTGTTTAACTTGAAGACCGAGAAAATAAGACAATTCTCCCATCATACTCATCTCAAACTCACTTTGCATGGTGTTGGAAAAATATTTGATGAGAGATGGTGATGTCGAACCAAAAATTATATCATCGACGTAGATTTGAGAAACCAAAATGTGTTTATTAACATGTTTCACAAAAAGCGTTTTATCAACGTTTCCTCTAGAAAAACCATTTTGAATAAGAAACTGAGTTAGGCGTTCATACCAAGCTCGAGGAGCCTGCTTTAGTCCATATAGGGCCTTTTTTAGATGATATACATGGTCTAGCTTATGGGGATCTTCAAAACCCTTAGGTTGTGACACATACACTTCTTCTTTAATAATGCCATTCAAAAATGCACTTTTCACATCCATTTGAAATAGTTTAAATTTCATGTGACAGGCAACAGCTAGCATGAGTCGTATGGATTCTAAACGAGCTACTGGGGCGAAGGTTTCGTCGAAATCTATTCCCTCTACCTGAGTATATCCTTGAGCTACAAGCCTAGCTTTATTTCTGATAACTACACCTTCCTCATTGGTTTTATTTTTAAAGATCCTTTTTGTTCCAATAACATTTGTATCTTTAGGTTTAGGAACCAAAGCCCACACATCATTATGTTCGAATTGATGTAGTTCCTCATGCATAGCACTAATCCAACAATCATCAAGCAAAGCTTCCTTGATATTTTTAGGTTCGATTAAAGAGACATAACATAAATAGGTTACCTCATCTCGAATCTGTTTGCGAGTTTTCATAGGATCCGATACCTTACCAATCACTTGTGTTTCTGGATGATTTAATTTGACCCGTGCTGAGGGTTTCAGGGTATCACCCGTCTCTATTGAATCATCCTGCTCCTCTGTTTTGACTTTCTCTTCATCATTCTCAACTTCATCTTCAGTATCTTCATCATCTTGAGACATCACTCTATCTGTTTGTTCTTGAACACAAAATGGCTCAAAACATTCATCATTAGTAACTTCTGACTCATCTTGAGTCATGTCGTCAATAACAACATTAATAGATTCCATAACAGAGGATGTGCGAAGATTAAAAACACGATAAGCACGACTATTTGGAGAATATCCAAGAAAAATGCCTTCATCACTACGAGAGTCAAACTTACCCAATTTCTGCCTATCTTTCATTATGTAGCATTTACTGCCAAAGGTTCTAAAGTACTTAACATTTGGCTTCTTCCCTTTCCATAGTTCATAAGGAGTATTCTTGGTTCCGGGACGAAGATAGACCCTATTAATAATATAGCACGCAGTGTTCACAGCCCCAGCCCAAAACCTGAGTGCAATTCTACGAGAGTGGAGCATGACTCGCGCCATTTCCTGAATCACTCTATTCTTACGCTCAACCACCCCATTTTGTTGAGGAGTCTTAGGGGCAGAAAACTCATGATTAATTCCTAGATCCTCACAGAACTTTGCATATTCACTATTTTCAAATTCTTTGCCATGATCTGAGCGAATGCGAACTATCATACCAATTTTCATGCTCTTTTCATTTTGCACATTTTTGACAAATGACTTAAAAAATGTAATAGTTTCAGATTTTTCACGTAAAAAATTAACCCATGTAAAACGTGTAAAGTCATCCACTATAACAAAAATGTATTTCTTACCAGCAATACTAGCTACTCTTAAGGGACCTGTGGGCAGCATGCCCTGGAATTTCTGGATTCCAAGATGCAAGCCTTCGGGAATTTCGTTTCCCGAAGCAAGGGCCCGTAATCGAGGGAGCGCGAGCGGAGGAAGCAGGCGCTCGCGAAAATACAGAGTCGCCACCTGGGTTTGAAGGTCCGTCACCCAAGGAACCGTATTTTGAAGCACCTGCCGCGCTATTTGAATTGATTTGGAAAAGTGAAGGAAACCAGTCCGTCATAACCATATCTGGGTTCGGGAGCCAGGTTACAAGAGGGGAAGGGTTTTAAGGCACCCCTCTCGCCCAATCCGGAGATCGGTCTCTACTTAGGCATTTTGAAAATATTGCGATTCTTCTTTTATTAATCAATTTTTAGCCAATTAGGGCGGGGGAACAGTTAATCAGGATTTAAACTGTAGCACGATTTGCAAGATGTATGATTTAGACATGGTATGGAAGGATGAAATAACAGAAAATAAAATGGGATAAAACCCCACCCACCTATTCTCAAACCTTCTGGGCTCTGGAAGGACCAGTGCACACCCAGGACAAACCAAGCAGTTTATAACAGTTACAAAAACAATTCTAAAAGACTATAGAGCCATAAAATTACTAAAACACCCCTTAAACAGTGAGGGGACAAAACAGAAGCCTAAAACCTAGTTAACCATGCATGGCAAGCTACTGGTCGGGGACGAACCGTCGCGCGAGGGTTTCAAACTTTTGCGCGAGGGTTTAGAATTGTTGCGCGAGGGTTTAGAACCATCGCGCGAGGGTTCGGGTCAACCTTCCAGTGTTTGGTTTTGCTCATCCTGGGTTCTGGGACAGGTCCAGAATGATCCCAGGGATGTTCCAACAGAACAGAAATGCATTTTGACATTTTGAATTTGCAATTTAAGCTAAGAAAAGCAGTAAACAAGTTTTAACATGCATCAACAGTGATCTAAAACCTAAAACATGCTCTAAAACAGTAAGAACTATTTATGAAACACAAAGAACAGGATACCCTTCCCCACGAAGTTCATCATCACACTGACACAAAGTGTCGCGCGAGTGTTAGGAACCGTCGCGCGAGGGTTCGTGCTCCACTGCTTCTTGTAACTTTGCTGGTTTTAGGGCCAGGACTGGTATTGTTTACTAGCCTTGGCCCTGCCAGCCCCCCTCAGAGATCAGAACAGAGAGCAGAACAAAGGTAAGCTATACCTTTGGTTCTTGGGGTTTGAAATGCGTTTGAGCTTTGAGTTGAATTGAGGTTGAACAAGGTGATAGAGCTTGGAAAATAAGTGTATGAAGGTGGCTAGAGTGGTGAAATACCAAGTGTATTAAAGGTTGTGTAGCCTTTTGAACTTGAACCTTGGTACTTTCTTCTTTTTTTCTCTTGAACCCAAGATTGTTAACCCTTTTTCTTTTTGGAACCCTTTAAATGGAAGCACCATGGGGGTATTTATAGGAGGAGTGGTGGAAATGGTGTATGGAGGAGAAAGAACCAACCAATTTGGCTTGGTGGCCAAATTGCCACTTATGGAAAGCTTGCAAGGAGAGAAGCCCAGCCAGTCCACGAGGTCTGGCTGAAGATTACTTGGTGATTAAACTGCCCAGCTGAAAAACGTGAAAAGGACAGGAGAGAACCGTCGCGCGATGGTTTGGAATTGTTGCGCGAGGGTTCTCCCTGGCACGCGATGGTCAACGGTCAACAGTTTGACTGTTGACCACACCTGGCAGCTTGACCCTCGCGCGATGGTTCTAAACCCTCGCGCGACAATTGGTTTTTGGCTTTTTGATGTGGTTTTTGGCTAGGTTAGGTTCAAGGGTTCTTCAAACACTCAAAGCTCAAACACTCGACATTCCCGAAGTGTTCTTGATCCGTTTCATCATCGGGGAATCAAAAACCGTAAATAAGCTAAATTATAAAGCCAGATTGGGGTGTCTACAGGACCCATTAAATCCGTATGAAGCAATTCCAAAGGTCTAGTGGTGGCAAACGTGTTAGTCTTTTTATGAATAGCTCTAGTTTGCTTTCCAATTTGACACGGACCACAAATATGATGAGACGGGCGACTCAGTCCAGGTACTCCACGAATTAACTCCTTTTTAGTTAATATAGATAGGTCCTTGTAATTGATATGGCCTAACCGTTGATGCCAAAGATCTATCTCATCTAACTTAGTGGAGTGACAAGTCACGTCATTAGAGGATATAATGCCATAGCAGTTATCAGATGTTCTAGTACCATGCATTACATTAGCCCCATTCACATCTAAGATAAAACAATCATTCTTAGAGAATCTAACTTCATGAAGGGAATCACACATTTGACTTATACTAATCACGTTCGCTTTGAGTCCTTCTAAAAACAGAACATTTTTCAAAGTGCCTACTCCTGGGGCCTGAATACTCCCTTTTTCGACAACTTTGGACTTGCTGCCGTCACCAAACGTAACAGAACCTCCATTGTAATTTTCAAACTTTGTAAAAAGAGATCTGTCTCCTGACATGTGACGAGAGCATCCACTGTCAAGATACCACATATTAGTGTCCTGTGCTTTTAGTGCAGTGTGAACGACTAAGCAATGCAAATCTGCACTCCTAACCCACACAGACCTAGTCTTAGAATTATTGATTTTAAACCGATCTTTCTCATTGGATTTATTTTGTTTAACGGAATCAAGCATTTGTTTCTTATGATTACCACCCTTCTGATGCATACTTTTCTTGCTACTATTCATAAAATGACGTGTTGGATGACCATATAACTGAAAACAATAAGGACGAATATGTCCTACAACACCACAATAATGACACACAGGGATGAATCTCCCAACAACAGTTCTTTGAATATGAGTAGGCATCTTAATAAAAACTTGAGGCTTAACAGTATTGTAACTAGCTTTTGATTTTACCTCTTTGTGTCGATTTTCAAATATTGACGTACTTACAGGATTTTTTAAAGCGGTCTCCTTATGCTTTTCTTCAGATATCTTCCTGACATTTTCTTGATTTGAGCATGTGGCTTTAAACCCGAGTCCAGATCGGTCATTGACTGATCTTTGTACATCAAGAATATCATCTAAATGCTTAGAACCTGTATTCATGCGCTCAAAAATAGCATTAGCATTAGTCAAATCAGTAGTCAATTTTTTTATTTTACCTTTGTTTATCCCGTTCAGCTCTTCCAACTTGCTGACTTTCTCCCGAAGTTCCATTACTTCCAGTTTGAATTGATTCCTCTCCTGAGTGACACTTTCAAGATTTTCTGACAACTCCCTTGCTGAGGATAGTGCTTTTGACAGATCAACCACAGCTGCCTCATTCTTACTGGCAAGCTTATCATTCTGTTTGGTGAGTTTCCTGCTTTCTTCATATAACTTGTTATAAGCCTCCTGCAACTCATCAAACTTCACTTCCTCCTCTTCATCGTCACTATCATGGGTTCCTCCGTTCCCCAACTTTTGCTGGGTCATATCACTTTCATGATGATTTGCTGTGAACGCCAAGAAGTTTTTTTCATTGTTTTCCTCATCTCTATCACTATTCGACTTCTCACTATCAGTGTCATCATCCCAAGTCGTCACACTGAGTATTTTCTGCTTAGCCTTTTTATTTGCGCAATCCTGAGCAAGATGTCCATAACCATGGCACTCATAGCACTTCGGCCCCGAGGGTGGTCCCTTTACTCCTTTCCGATCTTTGTTACTAGAGGACTCAAATTTTCCTTTACCTTTCTTACCATTGTTGTCACTATCATTATTCTTTTTCTTAAAAAATCGTTTGAAGTTCTTGGTAAATAATGCCATGGCCTCCGTATCATAATTGTCATCGCTGTCCGACTCATTCGATTCATTATTTTTACTAGAAAAAATTGTTTGTCTTTCCAAACCTCTAGTAGTATTCTTACTAGAAAAAGCAATTTGTTTTTCCGATCCTTTATTAGTACTTTTAGTAGGGAATACGTCTTGATCAAAATGTGTAAGCTCATAATTTTGAAATTGCCTTACTATTTCTTCCACAGACATTTCAGGTAATTTTCTCTTACTTTCCAAAATATCAACTTTATTTTTAAATCGTTCAGGAAGAGATCGCAAAATTTTTTGACAACACGAAAGGGAGTAATAGGCTCACCCAAGGTATAGTTGGCATTGACTATGTGGTTGAGTTTGGCATAGAACTCGTCAAATGTCTCATCTTCCTTCATACATAGCATTTCAAACTTGGTAGTGACCCGTTGCAACTTTCCTTGCTTTACTGTATCAGTTCCTTTGTGGGTAATGACAAGAATATCCCACGCAACCTTTGCTGTTTTGCATGTAGATATACGGTGGAACTCCTTTGTATCGACATGAGTAAACAGTACATTCAGTGCCCTGCTATTTGCTGCACGTAGTGCCTTCTCCTCCGCTGTAAACTTTGCACTAGCCTTAGGTGTCGAAGTTCCCTCAACAGTTACAGTTGGCGGCGTATACCTCACTTCACATGCATTCCAAACATCTTCGTCAATGGCCTTTAAATAGGCCTCCATCTTTGCCTTCCAATGATCAAAATTAGTACGATCCAGAACAGGGGGCCAATTTGTATTCAACTGCATTGCAACCTAAGGATCCACTAAGAATTCGAAAAAAATTCTAATTTATAGTGACCCGCTCTGATACCAAATGAAAAACCCCTAGGTTTATAGACTTGCTATGTTTTGAACTTTTTCAAAAATCAACCCACAATCGATATATCAACCCAATCAAAAACAACACCGGAAAGCTATAAACAGAAGAACACCAGATATACGTGGAAAACCCTAAACGGGAAAAAACCACGAGAAGGAATCATGCACTAAAATCATTGTACGATTACAAGTAGATCTTACTCAATGTTCGTGTATCCTCACCACGAAACCTAAGACCCTACTTGCCAAATCCTCGTTCATCGTACCCTTGCATGATCACCGAATCCTGAATCCTCAGGCCTTCCAAAAATCCTTTCGAACTCCACGAAAGAATGTCATACAGATGTTGAAGTAATAACAAGAACAGAGCCTCTCGAAGATTAACGTTCAGCAACACCCAATATTCATGAATCCTCAAGATTCAATATACCCTTGCCTCAATAGTATTCCAATATAATTAAAAGGACTCACCAGATTCTCCAAAAAATCAGCACCAGTGGAATATAATAAAGCTCCAAAAGAAACGCCACTCGGCACCCCTGTTGTTTGTTATTTTCGGCAGCCCCGTTCGTGTTTTCTTTTCTGTCAAAAATCGCCTCTCATCTTCGGCTCCCAAAAAATCTCTTTTTCTTCCCTCGACCGGCGTGTCACCTCAAGACAACTAAGAGCCCTAAATAAATTAGGGTGCTCGGTGCCTTTTGGACCTAATGGGCCTTTGTTTTTTAAAAGCCCTAAACGAGCACAAATATTTACCTTGTTTTTCCAACTCTATCATGAACCGGCCCAATGAAAATTCGACTAGCATCTATCTATCGCACTCAAAAATAATACAATGTAATGATTCCTTTCCACATCCTAAACAGACGCTTCTAAAAATAATAATAAAAAGGAAAAAAATTACAACTCGATAAAAGGGGGATACATGGAAAGGTGTTATTTGGTCATGAACGTGCCAACCAAAAAGGGAGCTCGGCCTATGGAGCTTCAAGTACGAGCGACGCTTAAAGAATAGGCATCCCAATCCGCTGCTCTAGAGCCTTTGAATGGAAAAAGAAAATGCACCGAGAATGCGAGTAAATAACAATGGTGGTCGGGCTCAGGGAGCTACCTACGTACCCCGTTGTAGGGATTAGAACAACGTAGTTCAATTGGGACAGTGCAACCGAAAATGCAAGAAAACAAGTCCCGGGGGACAAAAATCGTGCAGAGAAAAACAATAGAGTGCTCGTGGTGCATGTGTCATGCAAATATCGCGAAAAAATTCGAGACGAGCCTTTGGGAGGCGGAAGAATTCGAGACGAGCCTTCGAGAGGCGAAAAATTCGAAACGAGCCTTCGGGAGGCGGAAAAATTCGAGACGAGCCTTCGGGAGGCGGAAAAATTCGAGACGAGCTTTCTTTGCCAACCGTGACGGTGAATTACGTCGAGTCCCGGAGGACGGATTTTGTGGATTACGACGGATTCTTGCAAAATCCCACGAGTACCGGGGAATGAGAATCAAATGGTGCCATAATCAATGCACAACATTCTAAGAGATTATTGCTACAAAACGGCTGGAATATTGGGTTTCCAAGGAGATTTTGGGTGGCTAAGGGATCAATTTCCGAGAAAAAATTGACAGGTTTTAAGGGTGCCATCAATTTGGGCGTGCCCTGTTGACGGCCGGGGCTTCTTTATAAGCATGTGGGGGGGGGGCGGGGGGGGGGGGCACATTTTATGCACCACCAACAAAACTTCTCTAAACTCTTCATATCCTTCGCACCTTTCAAGACCAGTCCTTTTCCATGGCGAATGACGATTTGGTAGCACGGGTCGTCTCCCTAGAGGCTGAGATGGCTTTTTATCGGGAGGAGATCGAGTCGCTCACCCGACAGATCGCGAGGCTGGTTTCTACCATTCGGACTCTTCGCCGTGCCGTGTCCAACTTGCAAGACTTTGCCTTCGACCAACAAGATGACAAACACGACCCCGAGTACGCTCCGGGGCGTGAGTCAAATGAGACTGCGGAAGATTCCGAAGGCAATCCAAATGGTTCGGATAACCGCTCGGATGTCGCGAACGACGCTTTGGATGGGGGGAGCGAAGAAGAAGAAGAAGAAGAAGAAGAAGGGAAGTAGACCCCCTTTTCTATTTTTTTGTTTTTGTTTTTTTTTTAAAATGTAATGAAAGATCCCCGGGGAAACCCCGGGTTTTATGAATGAAAAAGTCCCTTTTCTTCTTCTACTTACTTGCATCTGACTTCTATCTTACACGAACTTGGACAAATCGAACATAATCTCCATAGATGCTACGAATTGCTTTCAAAAATCAAAACTGTCGAAATAACCTAGTGTGCCGCGTGTAGCTAGTGGAGAGACGCACGGTACCTCAAACCCAAGGATTCTGCATGCTCATTCACTGTGCCGCGCGCGTGCTCCAATGTGCCGGGCGGTGCTATGGGCTTTGAACTAGGTCCAAGATTGATTCCAAACGAACTGGTTCAGGGGTATATATATATATATATATATATATATATATATATATATATATATATATATATATATATATATATATATATATATATATATATATATATATATATATATATATATATATATATATATATATATATATATATATATATATATATCTCGATCATCTCTTTCTTTCCCCAGGTATCTCTCTCTCTCGATCACTCTCTCTCTCTATCGCTCTATCTCTCTCTCTTGTTGTTCTCTCTCTCTCTCTCATTATGAATCAGAGCGACATACTCGGGGGTGATCAATCACCATGGGTTGAGGTTACACCACCTCCGACTACTCCAGGGGGTGACACGACGGTCGGGGGTGCGCCGGAGACCACCGGGGTCTCGGCTTGAGCGGCATTGGCCGAGGAGACCGCGGCCTCAGTTGCCATGGTGGGCGACAGTGATGGTGGTGACGATGGTAGTGGGGTATTGGCTGGGCAGCGCACTCGTCAATCTTCTCTTCAGCTCCTGGAATGACTTCTCACACGCTTCATCCCATACAAACTTGACTCCTTTTTGAGTCAGTCAAAACATGGGTTTGGATAAAGCGGAGAAATCTTGAATAAACCTTCGGTAGTATCCAGCTAGTCCTAGAAAGCTCCGAATCTCAAACACTTTCGTTGGTCGCTTCCAGTTCAGAACGACGTCAACCTTGCTGTCGTCGGCGGAGATTCCATTTTCTGACACAACGTGTCCCAGGAATTTCACCTCTTTCATCCAAAACTCGCACTTGCTAGCCTTAGCATATAGTTCATTGTCTCTAAGGGTTTGCAGTACGATTCTAAGATGTTCTTCGTGTGCTTCCTCTATTGGCGAGTAAACCAAGATATCGTCGATGAAGACCACCACAAATTTGTCCAAGTACGGCTGAAAGATCATGTTCATCAGGCACATGAACACTGCTGGTGCATTGGTCAATCCAAGCGACATCCCCAAGAATTCATAATGACCGCATCGAGTCCGAAATGCAGTCTTAGGAATGTCGTTATCCCTAATACGCAATTGGTGATATCCGGACCTCAGATCGATCTTTGAGAAACAAGTTGACCCTCTCAGTTGGTCAAACAAGTCGTTGATCCACGTGTGGGCAGCAAGCCCTTGGAAGAGAGAGGATTTCGTTCCCCGTCTTACCAAAGCGGCCCAAAAATCGAGGGAGCGCGAGCGGAGAAGCAGGCGCTCGCAAGAATACAGAGTCGCCACTCGGGTTTGAAGGTCCGACACCCAAGGAACCGTATTTTGAAGCACCTGCCGTGCTGTTTGATTTAAAAAAGTGAAGGAAACCAGTCCATCATAACCATATCTGGGTTCGGGAGCCAGGTTACGAGAGGGGAAGGGTTTTAAGGCACCCCTCTCGCCCAATCCGGAGATCGGCCTCTACTTAGGCATTTTGTGAAAACTTTTGTGATTCTTCTTTTATTAACCAATTTTTAGCCAATTAGGGCGGGGGAACAGTTAATCGGGGATTAAAACTGTAGCACAATTTGCAAGATGTGTTTATAATTGAGCATGGATGGATAGAATACTATGAAAATGAGATAAAAACCCAACCCTCTGATCAGAAACCATAAAAACTGCATAAGATTTTGGCTTGCCATGCACCATGGCCAACTTTGCATGCATGGATCTACGTGCATGCAAAGAACCATCGCGCAACAATTCTAAACCATCGCGCGCGAGTTTGTGGCCCACCACAGGTTGAATTTTGATCCCCTTCTGGGCTCTGGAAGGACCAGTGCTCACCCAGGGGGCAAACCAAGCGATTATATGTGTACTGGAATGAAATAATTATTACAAATTAAGACAAACAGAAGCCAAATAAATTGGAATACAGCCCCTAAATAGTGGGGGTGAATAAACATAGGCCTAAGGCCTTAGCTGCCATGCAAGGGCCATCACTAGAAAGTGAAGAACCATCGCGCGTGTGTTTAGACCCATCGCGCGAGTGTTCTTGACTAGACTTCCAGGAATTGCTTTGCATGCCTGGGGTTCTGAAACATACTCAGAAACATCCCAAAGGCAGTCCAAACTAAATAAGACAACAAACTGAACTAAACCATGGCTTTTTCATGCAGCACAGTGATCTAAAAGTCTAAACATGCTTCCAAACAGTAAGAACTACGTATGGAACACAAAGATCAGGATACCCTTCCCCACGTGGCTCATCATCACACAGACACAAAGTGTCGCGCGAGTATTTGGAACCATCGCGCGAGGGTTCCTGCTCCACTGCTTCTTGTAACTTTGCTGACTTTAGGGCCAGAACTGGTATTGATTACCAACCTTGGCCCTGCCAGCCCCCCTCAGGGATCAAAACAAAAAGCAGGTAAATGTTTATACCTTTGCTTGAGTTGTTTTGGATTGGTTTGAACAAGGTGGTGTAGCTTTGAAAATGAGTGTATGTAGAACACAAGAGTGAGACAATAGCAAGAATGGTTGAGGGTTTGTAATCTTTGTGCTTGATATTTTGTAACCCTTAGCTTTGGAAGCATGGGGGGATATATATAGGCCAAAGGGAGGCCAAGGGGTGATGGCAAACATGGCCTAAACACCAGCCAACAAGGCTGGCCAGCCAAGAGCTTGGTGGAGAAGGTGGCCAACAAGGTGGGGGGTGGTTACATTGGGAGCTGCCAACCATGCAGTCACCAACAGCTGTTCTGGAGGAAAACGGGGTTCTACTGCCCCATGGACCCCCTGATGATCACAAAATCCAGCTGAAAAATGGTGATGGGGACTTGAGAGAACCCTCGCGCGAGGGTTCCAAACACGCGCGCGATGGTTCAAAAGGTCACTCGAGGGTCAACAGTCAACAGTTTGACTTTGACCCACACCTGGCACACAATCCTCGCGCGAGTCTTTCAAATGCACGCGCGATGGTCAATCCTGGCTTAGGGTTTTGACTTAGGATTTCTGTGATTCAATAGGTTTTGGGAGGTCCCACACACACAAAGTTCAAACCATTCCAATCTCAAGTCTGTTTTTAATCCGATTTCATCATCGGGGAAACAAAAAATCGTAAAACGATCAAGAGATCCGGATTGGGGTGTCTACAGTAGTCCCTCTTTGATGGCACGTGGAGCACCATTGACTTGGTACGGGTAACGTCAAAGATTTCTAGACACCCATCAAGTCTGCCTGAAAGCCGATTTAAAAGATGCAGACGAATATGTAAAAATACCGTGCACCCATTGGACGAATGGATCGTCGCTAGATTGAAGTTGGACGGATGGATCGTCGTTGAATTGAAATTGGACGGATAGATCGCTGCTGATTTGAAATTGGACGGATGGATCGTCGCTGATTTGAAATTGGACGGATGGATCGTCGCTGGATTGAAATTGGACGGGTGGATCGTCGCTGGATTGAAATTGGACGGATAGATCGTCGCTGCCTGATAATTGGATGGGTGGATCATCGTTGATTTGAAATTGGACGGATGGATCGTCGCTGATTGATAATTGGACGGATAGATCGTCGCTGATCGATAATTGGACGGATGGATCATCGGTGGATTGAAATTGGACGGATGGATCGTCGCTGGATTGAAATTGGACGGGGATCATCGCTGATTGATAATTGGATGGATAGATCGTCGCTGATCGAAAATTGGATGGATCAATCGTCGCTAGATTGAAATTGGACGGTGATCGTCACTGATTGATAATTGGACGGATAGATCGTCGTTGATCGATAATTGGACGGATGGATCGTCGCTGGATTGAAATTGGACGGGGCGTGTGCGGGCGAACCACTGCTGGGGATAAAAAATAACTCAAAAAGCATAACAACACACCACGAGCCACAACAATAAGGACATGCATGATTGGGCTTGCACTGCTGGGGAAATGGGCCTGAGGCCCAAAACAAATCGTCGCGCGAGGGTTCGAAAGCGTCGCGCGAGAGTTCAGTTTCTGGGTCCGAAATTGCAACAAGGCCAAACCCGGCCCGTGCTCGAGCCACCCTTTATTCATCTGCAGGACGTTTCAGAATCAGTATTCCAGCGGTTTCAAAGTTTCAAAAGCCTTTCAACATCCAAACTCCTTCAATCCTCTTCCAAAACCCTAAAATCCTTCCAAAATCATCAAACCCACACTTACCCACTCATCCATGGCAAACCCCGACGACAATGGAAGCGATGGTGATGTTATTGATCGATTGGAAGATTGAGGAGGGCCCATGGTGGCAGAAATAGGAGATCAGACACAAGAAGAAATCGTCGCGGGTGCTGGTGCTGTAGTGGAAGGCGACGGCGATGGCAGAGAAGGCCGCGAGCAAGAGGTAGGTAACGAAGAGAAGGGTCACGCGACCAAGGAGAAACCTCACGCGACGGTTCTTACTGGGGCCGTGGGGTCCATTCTTGAATCAGAGGGCTCGAGCACAACGGCCTAAGGTTTGCCCATAGTTGACGGAAGTTCTGGTGGTGGTGACAACAGTGGGGCCGTGGGTGATGTTCCTGGGCCAAATGGGTCTCCGCCGAGGGACCCGGCGAGAAGCAAGGGTGTTGTGGCAGAGGAAGAGGAGGCCACAGACGTTCCCGTCATTGAATATAGGGAGCAGGACATAGCATTCTGACCAGCGGCATCGGTGGCCACATCATCACGCCATGTACCGGTTACAAAGCAAGATATTGCCGAGCACTTGCCCGACGATCAGCTTGCAAGGCTGTTGGAGGAGAATCCCGACATTGGTGAGATAGTGTTGAAGGCAAAGGTGAAGCGAGCACGGGCTATTGCTGCAAGGGAGGCAGCGGAGAAAGCCGAGAGAGAGAGAAAGGATAGAGAGGAGCCTTTGAGAGAGATGGAGGCCGAAGAGAGGGCCGCAGAGGAGGCTCAGAGGCCTAGGGTGATAGCCGTGGCAGAGGCGGCAACCATGAGTCGGCCTGATTATGCAGCAGAGACATACACACCCCTTATGCCGCACTTGTTGATACCGTCTGGCTTTTCAGCATACACACCACAGCGGTCAGAGTATGACGACGAGACGGTGTTGAGGGACCCTCAGACTCACATCGCGAACACTTAGGCTAAGGTAATTTATGGAAAACCCCTTTTGTACTTCAATTTCTGCTTTACTTGCATGTTTATTAGATTGTATAGAAGACCATGAAATAACCCTTGAACTAACCATGAAATAGCTCAGTCATGATAATAGAACCGCTGAATTGCATGCCAAGTAGAATGCATGCCATATAAAATAATAACTTGAACCAACCATCTTAATACTGACTGCACTGAAGCCAGAATCTCGATGACATAACCCTGATAGGCCATGCATGTAGTCGGATGAATCAAAGGACGGTTGGCGCACCGCTGCATTGATTACCTAGAACTTGAAAATGAAAACCTAGTATGCTAACATTTGCCCTGTTGCCTGGTGACATAACCCTGATAGGCCATGCATGCAAATAGCATGAATCAAAGAACCGTTGTTACACCGCTGCATTGGTTATCTAGGACTTGAAAATGAAAGCCATGTATGCTAACATTTGCCCTATTGCCTATCTGTGTACTTGAAACAGGAGGGAGCAGCTCAGAGGGATATCTGTGGTTTCGGCGGTGCTTGCAGGTCCTTGGTACTATATGAGGGCTTACCTCAGAGAGTGAGGGATCTGGTGGATGCAGCAGGCTTTGGGGAGTTCATACGGACTCTTACTCGAAGCAGAATTGACCATGCTGTGTTAGTGGCGCTTGCCGAGAGATGGAGGGATACTACCAACACCTTCCACCTACCGATTGGGGAGATGACAGTGACGCCTGCAGATTTCGCGGCGATTACAGGGCTGAGGGTTGGATGAGAGCCCATCCCTTTTCACTCGGGCATTCAGGATGACCGAGTTGCACTGGAGTGGTTTCTGGGTGATGCATCCAAGATTGAGGAGGGGATGGCAAAGTACGAGCAGTTCACAAAATACCTGAAGAAGAAGGTGACTACAGAGCGGGAGGAGGAGCAAATGGCCAGAGCATACCTACTGTACCTCTTCGGCGCTGCCCTATATCCAAACAGGCGTAGCAGAGTGCACTTGTCTTATTTGCCAGCCTTGAGGGATCTGAGGACAACCTCACGCTTTGACTGGGGTGGAGCAGCGTTGGGTACAGCTTATGCCTTTCTAGGCCATTCGTCGAGGACAAGGAAAAGCACCGCTGGCTACTGGAGAGTCTGGGAGGTAAAATAACATAGCACAACTTCTATTGCACTTGCATTACTTGTTTATCAATACTCATAACCTGTTTGCATACATGTCTGCATAATATCATGTAACTAATGCACATGCCTGCTTGAATTTGAATAGCTCTAGGCTTATGAGGTCCTGTGGATGTATCCGCCACAATGCAAGCACCCTGACTTGAGCAATCTCCCCCGTGCACTGATATGGAGTAAGAAAAACATGGGGCCGAAGGAAGGTAGAGACAGCCTCAATGCCTATAGGCTATACTTGGATGAGCTTAGAGCCTCACAGGTATACCATAAAACCCTCATGATCAAAATACTCTTAATTGCTTTAATGTTGTTGCTGATCAATTGTTTCTATCGTTTGTTGACCCGTGTGCAGATCAATTGGAACCCATGGAGGGTTGTAGGAGCAGAGCCTGAGTACTTGACTAGGAGCAGAGCCATCACTGCCAGCAGGGTGTTACTTGAGTTGGCCTTTGGCTGGCAGTGGTACCTTGGAGACTGGGTGTTGCGCCAGTCACTTGGCTACACAGCATTCCAGGTGCCAGGGTCACTTATGCCACGAGCTTCACATACGAGCACATACACCCGGGCTGAGCTGGAGAGGTTCACACGGCCTGACACGGAGCTGACATGATACCTGCGCCCAGAGATGGACTATGCGGAGTACCAGAGAGACCGCTTGGTGAGGCCACTGGGTATTCGGGCCTTGAGAGACGAGCGGAGTCAGGCACATGGAGCTGCCAAGGAAAGGAGAGCTGCTAAAGAGAGAGCGAGAGGCGGCGAAGGCCATGTCAGGCACCATGCATGCGTACCTGTGAGAGGCGGACCCCCAGAGATGTCATGGACAGTTCCAGTTGTGGATGCACAAGGAAATCCAGCAGAGATACATTTGGCGCCTGCCAGAGTCGAGCCACCGCCCGTGACTGTTCCGGTATGAACCCTGTTTGCATTATGATATATGCACCATTATTGAATAGCTTGATGATGCAGAATTGCCTTTGCAGGTGCCCAATGAGTGGGTGAATGAAGCCATTCGCCATATGCTGGCGTTGGAGAATGTGGTTAGGCGAGCAGCAAGTGGCTTTCCATTAGAGTTGCGCTATCCAGCACCGTCTCCCCCACAAGGTCAGCGAGCTGCTGCCAAGAAGGCTCAGGTATACAACGATACATTCCCGCTTTCGATACTTAAAGATGCACTTCTGCTTTCAAAACTTATGCTTTGGTAGTCTTTTGGTAAAATGTACCTGTATCCAAACATTTGATATATACAATATGCACAATGTATATTAATGCTTTACATGATATGACAATGCAGGCACAGGGACAGGCGACCTCTAGGAGTAAGAGGACACGATCGCCTCCACAGAAGAAGCTAGCAGCCAGGACAACTGCACCACCAGTTGCATCACAGCGACAGACCAAGAGCTCGCAGGCAGTTGCTGCAAGCAAAGAGGCAGCCAAACGGGCCGCAGTACGTGCTGAGGAGCAATTCCGGATCGCAGTGCGCAAGAGACCAGCACCGGAGGAGCAGCGAGCCCAAAAGAAGCCCAAGCTGGTTCTGCTTACGACCTCCGAGGATGAAGAGGAAGATGATGGAGAAGAAGAGGAAGATGAGGAAGAGGGAAAAGAAGTGGAGAAGCACTCATCCGCCTACAGTGATTCCGATGACTCAGTTGATGATCCGGCGTACAAGGATGATCCCAAGGAGAGAGCTGACGACGACGATGACGATGGTGATGACGACGGTGGCGATACTGGCCTGAAGGACTGGTTTGGAGGTGAGGATTGAGGTTCACAGTGGAGCCTTTTTATTTTCCATATTTTAGCTTTACTTTTGGGGGCTTGCGTGCCCAAGTAGGCAGATGGAGGGCGGATGTGCCGTAGTACTGAGACTGATATGGATTTTGGAGGCCTGTCTGCCTTTTTGACAGTGGGCGAGTGTGCCCTGTTTTGACTTTGATGGTTTTTGATTGGTCAGAATGCCATACGCACAGTACTTTCCTTTGGTTTTATATGGTATAGCATGGTTTAGTCATAAAATTTGCACTTTCATAGTTCATTCGCTCTTATTATGCATAAAAGAGAACAAACGCCAACCGCTAATACCAAACCTGCATTGATAACACACCGAGACTGTCCACAAACACACATGTATGTACAGGAGTGACTAACTCGAAAGAAAATGGAAAATATACCCTAGGACACGGCCAGGATACGAGGATACAGAAGAATAATGAAATTTTGAGCATTAACGAGTCAAAACTCAAAATACTCGACTTTGATTGAAAACGACGCCTCTGTAAGGTCAAACACACATAACGTGACTTGCACGAGTTGACAGAATGCAAAAAGACCCTCCGAAATGAGATCTACACCGAAAAGTGTTCAAAAGACACAAAAAGGGACACGCGACGCAAAACATGACTCAATTATGTCCCAGACTGAAACCGACACCTCCATACAGTCATGTAAGGTCCATATGGCCTGTACAACATGAAAGAACTTGGCAAAAATGCATAAAACAAGTTTTGACCTCTCGAAACCTTTATTTTTTCTTGAAACAGGCCGCCGAGGGTCCAAAATCTTCGTTAAACGTGACATTTTGAATCCAACGCTTGCACACAGTCACATATACCCATTATGACTTGCTGGAATCAACCAAAGTGCCAAAAACCCTTTGGAATAAGAAACGACCAAAATTGGACAGTAGCTGCCAGAAACTGTCAATACTGCAGACAAACTGTCGCGCGACGGTGTGGAATGGTCACGCGACTGTTCTTTCTCGCGCGAGGGTTTTTGAATGCTCGTGCGATGGTTCAATCCTGCCAAGCTGCCCTTTTTTGACCAGGCCAACCCTTGAAGGCACCGGAGACCTTGTCATCCTTCCCAAACGTCCTGTAGACCATCTTGAAGTTTGCAAAGATGGGTGTCCTTGTATGGCAAGTTGTCCTTCCACCTTTCATGAAGTTTTAACCCTTGGCACGAATACCAAGGATGATATTTTTGAAATTTTGCCTATAAATGAATGGCATTCATAGCAATGCAAGAAACATCCCTCCCTTAGAAGCTTAGGAACACCCATACTACTCAAGATGGAAAGTCCGCTAGCTACCATACTCGATCCGTGGCTAACATGGCCTGAAACCATCGATTGGGAAAGTCCTCGTTCCCAATGCCTATCTTCTATTCGTGACCTCCGATTCATGGAGGCACCACCTGAGTTACTTGAAGCTGCGATGGTGTATTGGGATCCCGTCATGCACATTTTCCACTTCCATAACGACGAGATGTGCCTGACAGTAGAGGAATTCCAAGCCTACCTCCAAGGATTTACTGACTGCGAAGTCCTTGCCATCCCTCCGTTCTAAGAGGACATGAGCCAACTTTTAGAGGCAAAGCTCAACATTCCCGAAGAAATGTCAGCAAGCATAATCCAAAACAACAATCTCAACATTGTCCATCTTATCGAGCTGTACGGTCCCGAAGGAGCCCTGGGAGATTACGTCGGCCAGGCTCACAGACGCTTTGTGCTCTCAATCTATGCGCTGGCCGCCTACATGTTGATCCCTGCTAACGAAGGAGTTAGCCCTAGCATAGTGAGTATGGCGCTGCAAATGGATGCTTGAAAGAATATCATGCCCGTCGTTCTGGCGGAAACCCTCATAGGCTTAGACTTGGTCAAAAGTAGCCAAGCAAGTTGGTTCAACGGATGTCCTCTCCTGCTCCAGGTAGGTTCTCACTCAACTCAACTTTTTCAGGTTTTCAGACATTCTACATTTACCTCAACACTCGGCTAAGGCTAAAATTAAGGGTCCTTACTAGTTTTTCCGCTCAAGTTTTATGTGGCTCCTTACTTGTCTTTTCTCTCATTGCAGAGGCGAACTGGCCCTGCTTACCAGGGCGAATGCACCAGAGAGAGATGTTGTATTCGGAGATGTCCACAGAAGAGTGGATTAGGTTCATGGATGAATTGTCACCCGAAGAAATCACCTGGAGGCACGAGGCATTGGATATTCCCGATATGGCTGTAAAATCTGCAGGTTATGATAGAGTGGTGATTGCTGGACTGTCCAGCTTCACCTTCTACATTCCAGGCTGCATCCTTCGGCAGCTAGGGATAAGCCAAGGTTCACACAGAGCCGGAGCGGAGACCTTTCATGTTCCTGCCCTTAACGCACAAAACCTGAATGGGTATGAGCATAAATGGGGACTGAGGGAGCTCGGCGGAGCAGATCCGGGTTTCAGCACAGAGCTAACAAACTGTTATAAAACAAGGCTAAGAAGATGTAGAGACTCGCGAATTTAATTTAATTTCGGATATCGTTTAATGAATAAAAAAAACATATTATTAGTAAAGATGTGCGTATATATGTGGGAGTGTACGGATATACGTATTCGAATGTGTATCGGACCCTAGGAAAGTGGTAAAATGTTAGTTTTGATGTTGTGTTGATATGTGGAAGTGTTGGTATCAAGTTGGGTTCGTTCCGGGGTCTGTTACAATTTTTCACTTTTCTGCCTTGTTGGTACCGGTATCGGCCGTTTCTCAGTACCGGTACCTACTGTCCAGTGCATGTTCAAATTGGCACTTTGAAGGCTTTGGTACCGGTACCCCCTTTTTCCCAGTATCAGTACCTGCTGCGTTTTTCTGCACTTTTTCAGCACGCTTTTGGGACACTACAAAAAATACCCCCCTTTTTGTCATTTCTCACCCCAAAACTCACGAACCAGACCTGGAAAACCCTCCTCTCACCTACCCAACCTCAATCTCACCCAAAACTCTCGATTTCGACCGCAAATCTTCAAGATCCTCGGGTTTTCAACTTCAAATCACTCGAATCTTGCATTTTGGAGAACAGGGGGTAAGTTTGTGTTCATGTTTCCACTTCTTGGACTCTCACCCACGTTTTTCCCTCTCTCCTCTCGATTAATTGTTGATCTTTACTTGTTGTTCATGTCTTTGGGCTTTATCTACTCTAGATCTTGTACCTAAGCTCGGGTGAGACTTGTCTTTGTAGGATTCTCGCTTATTGCCTTCGGTAGACCTAGGGTTTTGCTCAAAACCCATTGTGGTAGGGATTTCTTACTCTTATTATGTGTTTATGTGATGTTTATGTGCATAGATCGTGCTTTGTTTCTTGCTTGAGGTTGGGTTTTACGTTTCGGTCGAATCTGAGAATTTCAGCCCGTTTGTGTTTCAGCCCAATTTTGAACAGCCATAACTTCTTTGTCCGATGTCCGTTTCATGCAAATTTGATATCGATTCGAAGGTCTTGAAGTCAGCTTTCATTTGCCACTAGAATCACCTTAGAACTCTTAGTACACCAAAAGTTATGACCATTTGAGTAGAGGTGTGTCAGTCTGCCAATGTCTGTCGGTTATTCCTAAGTTGTATTCGTTCCGTGTTATGACTTCCGATATGATTAGAACAGGTTTAAGTCACTCTGGAGTATGATTACTTGTGACCTTATGGCTAGTTGTCGATCATATATCTTAGCACTCGTTAGAGTAGAATATTAGTATCGTTAGTTCGGGGAAACGTACCGTGAGGGTGATAGGAGTATTGTGAACTATGAGGGGTAATGTGGTGAGTGCTATGGGTAGACGTAAGCTTGTCTAGTGATCCGTGAGTAGTATTGAGACTCGTATTCTCATGCCTCATCTTGTTGAGCATCCTAGGTTCCTTTGGCACTTGTTTATAAGACATTCGATTAGAACCCTGCCGGTGATGTGCTGTGGAGTTGTCGTGGGTTCGGTATGAGGCACGGGGCGTTGTGATAGACTTAGAGGAATAATGTGGGCTTAAGCTAGGTGCCAATGTATAATTGAGTGTGTTAATGAGTTTGTAATCCCTTGAGTGTTGATAGATGGAAGAATGTGAAACTTTGGAAATGTTGTCTCTTGAATATGGTTTGGTAATGCATGTGTGTATGTGTGAGTTGATGACTTGAATTGAGGGTCCTGCACGCTAGGGGTGGAAGTGCGGAGACTCTAGAAGGCCCGTTACGCAAGGTGTGCTAGAACGGAAACCCAGGTTGAAAGAGAGTTCGCTACAAGCAAGGGGTGGTAAGGCAGTTGAACGTCTCATAAATTGATGAATGTTGTAGTTGACGTCAAAAGTATATGTTGTTACTTGAAATGGTGAATGTTGAAAAAAAGGAATGAACGATTGATCCTATCGAGGTTTTGAAAATAAAGGAACTTGGTTTTGGAAAAAGGATTTTTATGAAAAATCCTCCGGGTATTCTTGAGAGAATCAACGGTTTCCGGTATTTGGGCACAAATCAACGGACTCCGGCTATTCAAGTCAGAATCAATGGAGTTTGACCCGTAGAGGTCAAGAGTTTTATTGAAAGTATTTTGGCAACAAAAAATGAATGTTTTTATGAAAAAGGGGCTAAATGATGATTGGTAAGAAATGAGAAGGCTAATTGTGACGTTCTTGAGGAGTCCTAGAGTGGTTTGAGAAATGGTTGTATGTTGTTTGATTGGTGTGTGTTCGATGCTACCTTCGTTTGACGTATGACTGGTTAGGAGATAACTATAAGGCGTATCGAATCCCGTTGTCGAAATCTGTTGGTTCATTGTGGTGTCCCTTATATCTCTTGATCGTTTCTTTGAACTCTTTCACTTCTATCGCATGTTACATCGCATTTACTTATAGCTTGAGTATAGAATTCTTTGCTGGGCTAGTGTAGCTCAACTTATCAACATTTCAGGTGCATCCCAAGGATCTTGACGTGGAGTACATGGTGTGCATGCTTGAACCCATATCTTTTGAAAGTCGTCATTGAGAAGTGGTCCAGTCATCTTATGTATGATCCTTTTGAAAAGTTGTATTTGTAAATTCGTTTGAACTCTTTTAACTTTAGATATCATGTAACCTCTATATTTTACCTTCTTTGACTAACTATGGTATTTGGGCCGTAGTGCCAATGTTGTAAATCTTTAAACTTGGGGACCTGGTTTGTAATTGATCATTTGGGAACTCACTTTGGGTTAATATCTATACTATGCGAATATTATTTATTGAAATGGATTATTTATTATGTTAAAAATCGAGGGCGTGACAAATTGGTATAAGAGCAACTAGGGGTGAATACTTTGATAGCATGGGGAGACTTTAGTCTCATGGGTTCAAAACAAATCATTGCATCTGTTTTCAAAACACGCGTGTGCTGGTATGAATGAGTTTGTACATCGATGTGGCATTGCATTTGTGTTACGGTAGAATGGCGTAGTGTTGTTCATGTGGGATAGGTTGGAGATTTGCATCATGTAGCAATGTGACTAATGTTGATGACATTCTTTCGTATGTTTTCGTAGTAAGATGTCTTCGGGACGTAAAGTTAGGTGGGGTGAGACCGGGGATTATGATCGCCAAGGTCGTAGCGCATACAGGGAGAATGAGGTAGACCAGCGTACTAGGGATGAGGCAATGTTTCCTGAGATCGTTGAGTGTGCAAAGGGCGTTGAGATTCTAGAGGAGATTAGATGTCGAGTCGTTAGTGCGAGCTCATCGGAGTATTCAGGGTTCTTGAAGAAAGAAACTGAGGGGACTAAGTCACTCTATTCAAGGCCAGCGGGGCCTTAAGCCACCTTCTCATACCGGGACTCCGAGAGCTCTCCTCAAGCGTCAGATTGTGTGTCATCGTTGTGGTCAGTCCGGTCATGTTCGAGCTCAATGTCTGTGGTGTCCAAGATCTTGTTTTACTTGTGGGAAACTCGACCACTTCATGAGAAACTGTCCACAGATTGTTAGCCAGTCACAACTCCCGAATACACAAAGGCAACCGATCGTTGGAGTGAGTACGTCACCAGAAAATTTTCAAAGCCAAGAGAAGAAAAGGCAAAGGGAACCAAATCAGCTTTCGCAAAACCAGATTAATCTTACGCTGCCTATTTTATCCGGGAATCAGAGAGCCTCACAGCCTGATCGACTTTGTTATGTTTGCCACAAGCCTGGCCACTTTGCGAGAAATTGTTCGCGGGGATCCGAAGTACAGGGAGAGTCGAGCTCAGTGCAGCAGCATAAACGTACACCTAAACATCAACAGGTGCAGTTCCGCAGTTAAGCTACCACCTCCTATTACTCTTTAGTTCTCAGAAGACGTTAACGTTTGAGGTATTTTCTTTCCTTTGGCATTCGACTTATTCATTAGTCAACTCGTATTGGTATGTTATCTTGAGTCTCCGTAGTTTACGTATATCGAGGATTGATGTGATTTGGATAGGGATTAGTTGTCTCCATGACAATAGATGATATTCTGAATGTAAATTCGTAAGAATTACTGCCTTGTTTGTCTTCTTTCAATGGCCTAACTGAAACCTAGTTTTCCGTAAGTCTATCGTACAATTGACTCATTTGTTATTGATGATGACGAATGCATTTCGTTTTCCATTCGAAGTCTTATTGTTGGCGTTACCTTGTTTGAGATAAAGTTCTTCTTGGTCAACTTAAATCCTCCTCTTGTGACTACCAGTTCCATCATTTGCTTGTAACTATTATCCTATGCAAGTTCTTTTGTTGCAGCTTAGGCCTATAAAACCTAATCTATGATCACATACGTGGTGATATACAAATTTTTTGGTATCGATAAATTCAAACTTGTTGCAATTATTGTTTGTATCCGCCTTGTATCTATTGTTGGCCTGGACCTACTTAGTTGGTTTGAGTTTCCTTAGTGCTTGAGTTTGTTGCCTAACTACTTCAAAGGTTCCCTGTGTTCTTTGAATTCCGGATGCCTTGTTAGCACTCTTTAAATTTCTGATTGGTGTTGTTCGAGTCTTGGAGCTTCCTTGTTTCATTGAACATAATAATCGGATCCTTTTTATAATCTAGAGTGATCTAACCCGGTGCGAGAGTTTGGTGCAACTTTTAGAGAAATTGGCTTGTGTTCTAGATACGCTAAGTTTAGTATTGATGAATATGATGAAACCTAATCACCATCGACCTTTGGAAAATTTGGGAGAGAATGACCGAACAGAGCAAGGTAAATTTGTTAAAGATTGCTACTCGCGTGAGGACGAAGAAAGGATTGCGCCAATTGCCATCGTCATTTATAGTCATTCGAAAAGAAGATCGTGTGTTCATAAAGTGTCAGCGCGTTGGAGTTGGTCTCGTTTGGGCGGAAAGGGAAGCGTTCATCGTTAGAAAGATAGGGTGAGTGTCGGGTATCGTGTGTGTCTTTTGGATACCCAGGCGACAACCGATGAAATCCAGTTAGAAGAGGCGCTTGATCACCGCTCCTTCTAGATGGAAATCTCGGGAAGTCAATTGGACTATCGGGTTACATTTAGAGCAAGATTGTTATGCGTGGATAGATAATCGTATACGGAAATTTTGTAATAAATGGGAGCTTAGAAATCGCGTACCGTTTGGAAGTGCCGCCGAAACTTCTGAGCATTTGTGATGCGTTATATATATATATATATATATATATATATATATATATATATATATATATATATATACACATACGGCTAATAAAGAGGAAGGAGCCGAATCCATTGCATGAGTTAGAAAGGTCTGAACGCGAGTTAGAAGCCGACGTGTCTCATGGTGAGAGTCCGATACGTATCCTACATTTGTGAAGTCAAGTGTCGAGAGGTAAGCCGATGCCATTAGCGAGAGTGTGCATGGGAAGGGAGGATGAAGTTAAAAAGATGTACTCATGTTTGTTGTGGTTAGATTAATACGAATCCTTGCCATAGGTTTTGATGGTTATTGAACTGTTGTGAGATGGATAGCGATACGATTGGAGTATGCTAATATGTTACTTGGAATGATTGGACTTGGTTTATTAAATTTCGGGAGGAAATTTCTTTAAGGATGATAGAATGTAGAGACTCACGAATTTATTTTAATTTCGGATATCGTTTAATGAATAAAAAAAACATATTATTAGTAAAGATGTGCGTATATATGTGGGAGTGTACGGATATACATACTCGGATGTGTATCGGACCCTAGGAAAGTGGTAAAATGTTAGTTTTGATGTTGTGTTGATGTGTGAAAGTGTTGGTATCAAGTTGGGTTCGTTCCGAGGTCCGTTAAAATTTTTCACTTTTCTGCCTTGTTGGTACCGGTACTGGCCGTTTCTCAGTACCGGTACCTACTGTCCAGTGCATGTTCAAATTGGCATTTTGAAGGCTTTGGCACCGGTACCCCCTTTTTCTCAGAACCGGTACCTGCTGCGTTTTTCTGCACTTTATCAGCACGCTTTTGGGACACTATAAATACCCTCCTTTTTGTCATTTCTCACCCCAAAACTCACGAACCAGGAAAACCCTCCTCTCTCCTACCCAACCTCAATTTCACCCAAAACTCTCGATTTCGACTGCAAATCTTCAAGATCCTCGGGTTTCCAATTTCAAATCACTCGAATCTTGCATTTTGGAGAACAAGGGGTATGTTTGTGTTCATGTTTTCACTTCTTGGACTCTCACCCACGTTTTTCCCTCTCTCCTCTAGATTAATTGTTGATCTTTACTTGTTGTTCATGTTTTTGGGCTTTATCTACTCTAGATCTTGTACCTAAGCTCGGGTGAGACTTGTCTTTGTAGGATTCTCGCTTATTGCCTTTGGTAGACCTAGGGTTTTGCTCAAAACCCATTGTGGTAGGAATTTCTTACTCTTATTATGCGTTTATGTGATGTTTATGTGCATAGATCGTGCTTTGTTTCGTGCTTGAGGTTGGGTTTTACGTTTCGGTCGAATCTGAGAATTTCAGCCCGTTTTGTGTTTCAGCCCAATTTCGAACGGCCATAACTTCTTTGTCCGATGTCCGTTTCATGTAAATTTGATATCAATTCGAAGGTCTTGAAATCAGCTTTCATTTGCCACCAGAATCACCTTAGAACTCTTAGTACACCAAAAGTTATGACCATTTGAGTAAAGGTGTGTCAGTCCGCCAATGTCTGTCGGTTATTCCTAAGTTGTATTCGTTCCGTGTTATGACTTCCGATTTGATTAGAACAGGTTTAAGTCACCCTTGAGTATGATTGCTTGTGACCTTATGGCTAGTTGTCGTTCATATATCTTAGCAATCGTTAGAGTAGAATATTAGTATCGTTAGTTCGGGGAAACGTACCGTGAGGGTGATAGGAGTATTGTGAAGTATGAGGGGTAATGTGGTGAGTGCTATGGGTAGACGTAAGCTTGTCTAGTGATCCGTGAGTAGTATTGAGACTCGTATTCTCATGCCTCGTCTTGTTGAGCATCCTAGGTTCCTTTGGCACTTGTTTATAAGACATTCGATTAGAACCTTGCCGGTGATGTGCTGTGGAGTCGTCGTGGGTTCGGTATGAGGCACGGGGCGTTGTGATAGACTTAGAGGAATAATGTGGGCTTAAGCTAGGTGCCAATGTATAATTGAGTGTGTTAATGAGTTTGTAATCCCTTGAGTGTTGATAGATGGAAGAATGTGAAACTTTGGAAATGTTGTCTCTTGAATATGGTCTGGTAATGCATGTGTGTATGTGTGAGTTGATGACTTGAATTGAGGGTCCTGCACGCTAGGGGTGGAAGTGCGAAGACTCGAGAAGGCCTGTTACGCAAGGTGTGCTAGAACGGAAACCCAGGTTGAAAAAGAGTTCGCTGCAAACAAGGGGTGGTAAGGCAGTTGAACGTCTCATAAATTGATGAATGTTGTAGTTGACGTCAAAAGTATATTTTCTTACTTGAAATGGTGAATGTTGAAAAAAAGGAACGAACAATTGATCCTATCGAGGTTTTGAAAATAAAGAACTTGGTTTTGGAAAAAGGATTTTTATGAAAAATCCTCGGCTATTCTTGAGAGAATCAACGGTTTCCGGTATTTGGGCACAAATCAACGGACTCCGGCTATTCAAGTCAGAATCAACGGAGTTTGACCCGTAGAGGTCAAGAGTTTTTATTGAAAGTATTTTGGCAACCAAAAATGAATGTTTTTATGAAAATGGGGCTAAATGATGATTGGTAAGAAATGAGAAGGCTAATTGTGACGTTCTTGAGGAGTCCTAGAGTGGTTTGAGAAATGGTTGTATGTTGTTTGATTGGTGTGTGTTCGATGCTACCTTCATTTGACGTATGACTGGTTAGGGGATAACTATAAGGCGTATCGAATCCTGTTGTCGAAATCTGTTGATTCATTGTGGTGTCCCTTGTATCTCTTGATCGTTTCTTTGAACTCTTTCACTCCTATCGCATGTTACATCGCATTTACTTATAGCTTGAGTATAGAATTCTCTGTTGGGCTAGTGTAGCTCAACTTATCAACATTTCAGGTGCATCCCAAGGATCTTGACGTGGAGTACATGGTGTGCATGCTTGAACCCATATCTTTTGAAAGTCGTCATTGAGAAGTGGTCCCGTCATGTTATGTATGATCCTTTTGAAAAGTTGTATTTGTAAATTCGTTTGAACTTTTTTAACTTTAGATATCATGTAACCTCTATATTTTACCGTCTTTGACTAACTATGGTATTTGGGCCGTAGTGCCAATGTTGTAAGTCTTTAAACTTGGGACCTGGTTTGTAATTGATCATTTGGGAACTCACTTTGGGTTAATATTTATACTATGCGAATATTATTTATTGAAATGGATTATTTATTATGTTAAAAATCGAGGGCGTGACAGAAGAGAGATCAACAGAAGACAAAATGCAGACTGACTCCTGACATAACCTTGATGATCTAGAATAAACTGTGAGCCCGTGAGGGCTTCAAGCATCTTATTCTGTTTTTATGCTTTAACGGTTTTGAAAGACTGCTCAGCCTGTGTAATAGAATTAGTAGTTTTGGAATAAAATTGAAGGATCAAGAACTTTCCCTTCTTGCTCAAGTGTTGAACACCGCGCAGTATGCTGAAGATACCCTTCGGAATGAGGAACCCCGGATCTGGTTGATGGATTATGACCGAATCTCACTGAAAGATTGCCTACGTATCCTTTTCAAGGAATCAGGTCAAAACGTAGTTCAGGCTAAGGTTCGCTAGTGTATTTTAGCTCTCCTTTTACGCTCTAATTTTTGACTAGGATCGCCCATTCGGGTTTTCGGCCTAGCGAGCTCTTGATTTTTGCCTATATATTTTTGCCTAGACCGCCTCCTTAGGTTTTCGGTCTAGCAGGCAGGCTCTAATTTTTGCCTAGAACCGCCCACCCTTGTGGTTTTCGGCCCAGCGAGCTTCTCTCAGGGATAGTAACTCTTGAGTTGATCCAGGTTGACTAGAGTGTTGAACTCGTTGCCGTCCAGATCCATGAGTTGAACTGCCCCGCCGGAGAGGATAGTCTTGATGAGATAGGGCCCTGAGCGTTTTGGACGAAATTTTCCGCGGATATCAAAGATGGGAGCCTGGATTTCCTTTGTAACCATATCCCCCTCAGCTAAATTGTGAGTTCTTGTTGAAAGCCTGCGCAATCCGATGTTGATACCCCTGAACATGATACAAGGCGCGGAGCCTCCTCTCATCAAAGAGCATGAGTTCAACAAACCGCCCACTGAGCCACTCGGATTCTGTGAGTCCACATTCTGCCATGACTCTCAAAGATGGGTACCTCAAGCTCGATGGGAAGTACTGCTTCCATCCCGTAAACCAGAGAGTTGGGAGTTGCCCCTATTGATGTTCGAATTGACGTTCGATACCCCCAAAGAGCCAGAGGTAGCTGCTCATGCCAGTCCCTGGCGGACTCTGCAGACTTCTTGATGATTGTTTCAATATTCTTGTTGGCGGCCTCAACTGCCCCATTGGCCTGCGGGCGATAGACCATTGAATGGTGTATCTCAATCTTGAACTCCTCGAAGAGCTCCAGAACCCTACCTTTGAAGTGAGACCCATTATCAGAGACAAATGCCTGCGGAACACCGTATCGATAGATAGTGTTCTTCCTGATGAACTGAGCCACCTAGACAGCAGTCAGAGTTTTATAAGATTCGGCCTCCACCCACTTGGTAAAACAATCTATCACGACCAAGATGAAACGGTGACCATTTGAAGCTGAAGGCCTGATCATGCCGATGACATCAATGTCCCACACAGCAAAGGGCCAAGGTGAAGTCAGGTCGAACAGCTTGGAGGGAGGGACATGCATAAGATTGGCGTGAATCTGGCACCTATGACAGCGATGAACATAATCCACACACTGTGCTTCCATCACGATCTTGGCTTATGAAGTAGAACCAAACAAACATGATCAATCTGTATGGCGATGCCCCGTTTGGGAGGTGTCTACAGTCCTATTTGAAGCTTCAACTTTGAACTTGGAACAACTCGGTATTGATGACATGGCACCTTAACCTTGAGCGCCACGGTGTATAGTGACAACGCGCTTCAACCTGGGTGGCGCCAGTGACACAGCATCAATATTTTGTTGTTCTCTATTGTTGGTTGAATCCTTAATCAGGCATGAGCCGAGAATTTAGCAAATTTTGATTTCTCAAAGTCTCATTGAACTAAGGACTTTGAAATTGATAACGAACATTCGACAGAATGAACGACTCCTCATCGGGTCCAACAATGTCTTAGACAGCGCAAGACAAACTTGAAAGAAAGAACTACCTTAAGCATGCTCCTATGCAAAACAATGTATGTACAGTGCATGCGATAGGAAAGCAGTAACACATAGACAGTTACGGGGTTAGATGCAAATAGATCTTACCCTATAGGTACCTGTCCTAGTTTAGAGAGTTCTAGTGGTCTGTATATGCAAGGGCCAAAGATATACCTCCCATTGACCACGTAACCGCAGAGCAATAGTCGAACGGTAGAATGCCCATCATCGTCGAAGGTTGTTGGTCATTCGGGGTCCCCGGGCTCCGGTAAACCATGCTGGATTGCCAAAACGATCCAACGAGGCTATCCCACATTGATGCAAATGAGAACGCTAGAAATTGATTAAGAGAAAAAGAATCACAAAATCGCAAAATGCCTTTTCAAATTTGGCTCACTTTATTTAGTCCATCTTTAGAGGAAACTACGCAAGTGAACAATTGAAAAAGTCCCAGATTAGATTGGCCGGACACGGGGTCTTGTTAAATCACCATTCCAACTTTCGGCAGTGCGAAGCTCACCGTTTTGACAGACTTTTAAGGAATTGTTCATAAGCGTATTAAACTCTAAGTATAGGTTAATATTAGTTCGATTATCCCCAATAGAGTCGCCACTGTGGGCAGCATGCCCTTAGAAAATGATTCCGTTCCTTTCCAAAGCGGCCCGAAAATCGAGGGAGCACGAGCGGAGATGGTAAGCGCTCGGAATACATAGTCGCCACTCGGGTTTGAAGGTCTGGCACGCAAGGAACCGTACTTTGAAGCACCTACCGCACTATTTGATTTGAAAAAGTGAAGAAACCAGTCCGTCTTAACCATATATGGGTTCAGGAACCAGGTTACGAGAGGGGAAGGGTTTTAAGGCACCCCTCTTGCCCAATCCGGAGATCGGTCTCTGCTTAGGCATTTTGAGAAAGCTTTATGATTCTTCTTTTATTAATCGATTTATAGCCAATTAGGGCGGGGGAACAGTTAATCGGGGATTAAAACTGTAACACAATTTGCAAGATGTGATCAGTATAGCATGGATAGATGGGATGATTGGAAAATAAATGGAAGAAAGTCCAAAACTGTGATCAAACACCAAAACAGGGCTTTGTATGAGTTTGGCACAAACAATGGCCAACTTGCATGCATGGATCTACGTGCATGCAAGCCCACCATCGCGCGACAAAGCCATACACTCGCGCGAGTGTTGTTGCCTGACCAACAATTTGAATTTTATCCCCTTTTGGGCTCTGGAAGGACAAGTGCACACCCAGAATAAACCAAGTAGTTTATAGGCAGCTAAATATACGTTTTAAATAGTTCTTAAGGGCTATGGAGCCACAAAATTACTAAAACACCCCTTAAACAGTGAGGGGACAAAAACAGAGACCAAAGGCCTAGTTACCCATGCAAGGCCAGCCACTGGTCAGAGGAAGACTGTCGCACGCGAGTCAAGATCTGGCGCGCAAGGGTGCGCCCTAGCGCGCAATGGTTGCGCCCTGGTGCGTGATGGTCTGAACCACACCATTGCTTGGTTTACATGTTTTTGGGTTCTGGGACAAGTCCAGAATGATCCAAAGGGTACTCCATAACAGTAAGTAACCATATTGAACTAAAACTAACAATTTATACTAAGGAAAGCAGTAAACTGATTTTTATCATGCTTTACAGTGATCTATATGTAAGAAAAACATAAACCAGTAAGACACCAATCCCCGTGCGGTCCAATGCGCGCAGAAATGGAGTGTTGCGCGCGAGAGTGGGACCGTCGCACGCAGGTTCTAGCCATTACAGTTTTTGAAACCCTACCAGCCCCCCTCAAGGATCAGAACATAGAGCAAAACAAAGGTAAGCTATATCTTTGGCCTTTGAGATTTGAATAGTGTTTGAACTTTGAGTTGAGGTTGAGAGTGAACAAGGTGATAGAGTTTGTAAAATGAGTGCATGAAGGTGGCTAGAGTGGTGAAGTATCAAGTGTATTAAAGGATATGTAGCCTTTTGAACTTGATCTTGGGTAACTTTCTTTCTTTTTTTGAACCCTTTTAATTGAAGCATAAGGGGGATATTTATTGGAGAAGTGGTGGGAATGGTGTATGGAGGAAAGACAACCAACCAAAGAAGGGTTGGTTTGGCTTGGTGGCCAAATTCCCTCTTTTGGAAAAGGTAAAGAGATGCAAAGAGAGGAGCTTAGCCAGTCCACGAGGCTAGCTGAGGTTGCATTGGTGGCCAAGTTTCCACCTCAAGAAAAGTTGGTGGGGACTGGCATTAACCATCTCGCGATGGAGTCAGTCTGGCGCGCAAGGGTGTGCCCTAGCGCGTGATGGTCAACGGTCAAACTTTGACTGTTGACCACTACCTGGCAGTTTGACCAGCGCACGCGGGAGTCAGTCTGGAGCGCAACGGTGCCCCCCGGTGCGCGATGGTTGCACCCTGGCGCGAGTCAGAAGGGCTTTTGGCTTTTTTTTTTTTTTGAAATGGCTTAGGCTAGGTTAGGTTCAAGGGTTTTGGAAACACTCAAAGCTCAAACACTCGACATTCCCGGGGTGTTCTTGATCCCGATTCATCATCGGGGAATCAGAAACTATAAGTAAACTAATCTGGAAGCCTAGATTGGGGTGTCTACACACGCCGGTCAATAGTATGCGTACGCCAGTTTGGCTGTATGTGCAATATTGGCGTGGGGATCAGTCTAACTGTTCTCTTTATTTCTATCCATTTTTATCATCTTTAAGCTCGATAAAACCAGTTTACTGCTTTCCATAGGTAGGTCTGCTAGTTTTATTGTTCAAATCTTGTTTCTACTTTTATGGAATACCTCTGGGGATATTCTGGTCATATTCCAGAACTCAGAAAACTGCAAAGCCAAGCATTGGAAAAGAGGCCTGAACTGGCGTACGGTGATTGTCTACCTGCGTACGCCGGTATACCTCAGTCCAGTGGCTGGCCCTTGTAAGGTAACTAGGCTTTAGCCTCTGTTTTTGTCCCCTCATTGTTTAGGGGGTGTTCTTTCTACTTGGTGGCTCCAAAGCCCATTTAACCACTTATAACTGTATATTTCCTGTATATAAACTACTTGGTTTGTCCTGG
This sequence comes from Rhododendron molle, assembly GCA_025413875.1. Lineage (NCBI taxonomy): Eukaryota > Viridiplantae > Streptophyta > Magnoliopsida > Ericales > Ericaceae > Rhododendron > Rhododendron molle. Next base: position 29,094,718 of record CM046391.1, read on the forward strand.
ATGTGCACTGGTCACTTCCAGAGCCCAGAGGGTTGAGAATAAGAGCCGTGAGCTTAGGCTTACTAGTGCACGCCAGTGACAGGATGGTGTATGCAGGTGAAGTTAGCATGCAATGACTTTATTAGTGCATGTCGATTTCTTCTTGTGCACGCCACTCCGAAACAGCATCTTCCAATTTGCTTAAACTCCCACATGAGCTTGTTCTCAATCTATTATCAATCATTTCAATATAGTCAACATGCCATATTATCACATCATGCCATATCATCACATCATGCCAACTTGTTACAATTTAATCCCCATTAACTGTTTCCTTGCCCTCATTGGCTAAAAAATGATTAAGGTGAGAAAAATGCAAACGTTTTACAAAAATGCCCGAGTAGAGACTGATCTCCAGATTGGGTGAGAGGGGTGCCATAAAACCCTTTCCCTCTCGTAATCTGGCTCCCAAACCTCATATATAAAAGGTAACAACGATCCAGTCTACAAAGCCTTTTCCAATCAAAACGTAGCAAATGTTTCGAGTTCGGTTCCTTGGGTGCATTCCGCTAAAACCCAAGTGGCGACTCTGATTTGTAAGCGTTTTGCCGCACTTTTCCCAAAAAGGGGCGCACCCGAATTTTTCCGGGGCGTGTGCCCACAATGACAACCCTGCTGGGGGTGAAGTAAAAGATGATCGATCTTGACGGTGACAAAATTTCATACCTTGGTCAACTTGGATCAATTCAAAAGCTATTTTTCTCTGAGAGAAGCTCGTTGGACTGATAACCCCAAGGGTGGGCAGTTCCAAGCAAAAGTAAGAACAGCATGCTAGACCGAAAACCTAAGGAGGCGGCCTAGGCAAAAATAAATAAGCAAAAAATTGAAAGCTCACTAGACCGGAAATCTCAAGAGGCGATTCTAGGCAAACGTTAGAGCGTAAAAAGAGAGGTGAAACACACGAGTGAACCTTGGCCTGAACTACATTTTAACCTGATTCCCTAGAATGGGATACGTAGGCAATTTCTCTTTGAAACTAATCATAATCTATCAATTTGATCCATGGTTGACGTTTTGGTACACATCAAAGGTCAAGAAAGGTCGAGAACAAGTCAGCTTCATTGGAGGAATCAGAAGGGGAAACCCATTGCCTTTCAAATTTTATTGCAAACTACTACATCTAATATACAAGCTGAGCATAAACGCCTTAAAATATTTGAAGCATGAAAAACAGAACAAAATGCTTCCGAAGCCTAACGACTCACAGTTTATTCTAAGTTCAGCGAAGTCCGGTGTGAGAAGTTGTAGTAAACTTGTAATCACGTGTGCTAGTTTGAGGTTCATGCATGCTAGTTCTGTAACGCCCCCAAAATTGGGTTCGTTAAATAATCATTTTGTTAGATAAACAAGGAAGAGTCTAGCTCATTATTACATCAAACTCCTCATAGTGTACATATATTACACAAAAGGGATGGACATCTAAGGTTATCCACAGCTCCTTCTCTTCTTCCATCCTAGCAAGTTACTCAGCTCCGAAGGCCTCCAAGGTGTACAGCTCTCCTTGCTCATCTAAGAAGTCTGACACATTACACCAGCGTCGCCACCAGCATAATATGTCAGGGTCACATAAAGCAACACCGTGAGCTTGAAAGCTCAATAGAGTAACCCAAAACCCACTAACCCTTAACATACAAGTCAAAGATAGTATAGACACGATTTTCCAAACTTAACATGCTTAAACAAGAACACATAGCAATTAAACATGCGTATTCACTAACGAGCATTGGTGTCATGTTTTCCGTGTGTTTCTCCTATGCGACTCATCGTTTTGTGTCTCATCTTTTATCATCATTTCAAAAAACACACACGCACACACCAATGAGCTACCAAGTCCGGCTCATTGGCCACAATGGCTACCAAGTCCGGCACATTGTGAACAAACACAACCAATAAGCTTCCAAGCCCGGCACCTTGTGTCGCACAACAATGAGCTACCAAGTCCGGTTCATTGCCACAAAGGCTACCAAGACTGACTTATTGGCCACAATGGCTACCAAGTTCGGCACATTGTGTCACAACTACCAAGTCCGGTTCATTGCCACAAAGGCTACCAAGACTGACTTATTGGCCACAATGGCTACCAAGTCCGGCACATTGTGTCACATCTTGGCTCCTCTCCGCGGATAACCAAGTCACAAACCTCCAATGAAGCTACCAAGTCCGGCTCCATTGGCAACGCACACCAACGTAAGGCTACCAAGTCCGGCCATTACGTAGTTTCAAAAGTATTTTATCCATATCAACCACATCTTAATTGTCACGTCTCTATTTTCCAATTTCATGTGTCTCGTATCATGCATAGACTCCGCGGCGGGACTTCGTACACAAGTACAACACTATCATAGTAAACTTGAAACTAAACTAGCAAGATCATCCAAATCTATTTAATCATGCTTGTTCATAACCACAAGTAAGGCAAGCAATCATGCGATCAAGTTTACTTTCCTCGAAAAGGTCAAAATACGAATACTTCGTTTTGAAAACAACACTTTATCATTAATTCAAAAGCATACATCCTTCTTTTTGGAAAGTCAAAACAACATATGTTTATTGACGAGTTCATACATAAGCAAGCAACTATCACGAGATCAAGCAATCAAGTAGCCAAAAGATCAAAGTAACTACGTATCTTTTAGGGAAAATAGATCTACAAGTTTAATACTTTACACTAACATGCATTCAACTATACTTAGAGAAAGTAGGTAAGGATTAACTACACATCATTGACTCTATACTTAGAGAAGTAGGTAAGGATTAACTACACATCATTAACTCTATACTTAGAGAAGTAGGTTCGAAGAACTCTACCTTTCTTCTTGGCGGTAGAAAAGACTACGGAAATACGACGGAAAGAAAGTCAGCAAACGAACGGAGTAACGGCTTACGGTAAGCTTTCGATAGCTTCGAAAGAGAATGGTTTCTCTCGAAACTAGATCCTAACTATAACTACTACTACTTTTGGATCGAGGTGGTGGTCGAGTGGTGGTTTAGTGGCGGCAAGAGAAAGTCTCTTGAGAAACCTCAAGAACAAAGAAAGAACCAAGCAAGAACAACAAGAACAAGCTATACTTTCTAGAGAGAAGTTGGAGAATGGATTGAGGTGTGAGTTCAAAGCCCCAAATGGCTTGGTATTTATAGGCAAGTTCTCCTCTCTCCTCTCTTGGCCGGCCCTCTCTCTCTCTCCCAATGTCTCATTTTTTAATCTAGCAAATCTCATTTGCTTGGAAGAAACAACCTAAAACTTAGGCATGCAAGGCTATGATGTGGTCCTTTGGATTGGATTTTGGAAGATTGATCAAGGAAGGGATTTGATTCAAGTAAAGAATTAGGGTTTTGTACAAGATCTTGCTTGCAATGGTCATGCTTTCACTTGAAAGCATATCAAATAGGACAAAATGATCAAGGCATGGTCAATCAAGGGAAAGCACACATCACTCTCTCTCTGCCTCTCCCATCCGCACTCTCTCCCTCTCTCTCAATCTCTCTCGGCCTCTCTTTCCCTCTCTTTCTCTTCTCTTGGTACAAAGTACTAGGTATATATATATATATATAACAATATATATAAGATATGGAAGGACAAGGGTTTGGTGGATGACAAAGAAAGAGTAAGGGTTTTGGTTTGTAAGTGATTTGTACATCAAATCTCTCCCATATTACTCTACGTTACTTCTTTCACAAGTACTAGTACTAATAGATACATAAATCTAGGATTTGGTAGACAAAAATCAAGCAATACATTACATCTCTCCCTCTCTTTCCTTCTCTTTCTCTATCTTTCTCTCCCTCTCTCCCTCTCTCTCTCAGATTCTCTCTCTCTCTCCCTCTCGACATTCTCTCCCCCTCTCTCTCTCTCTCTCCCACTTGTACTCTCTTGAAAGCATATATATATACTAATATATATATATATATATATATATATATATATATATATAAGTACTATGGGTCTTTGGTAAAATCTATACTTTCAAGCAAAATAGATTTTATAAATATAATACTCTAATACACACATGTTATATACAATATTATATATATAACTATATGTATATATATATATATATATACAAGTACATATATAATATATATACAAGCAAGTACGTACAATCTAGGCTAGGTACATCCAAATCCCATATCTAATAAACTAATCTACTACTTTCAAAGTACTATGTATATTATTACTAACCCAATGTACTAATTGTATTCTAATGGATTTTAACACATGACCAAATCCATTATTTTAATAACCTAGTACTTGGTTGGCAAGTAAAGCTATTATCCAATGGATAATAGTTTCCCTAGTGGTTAATAACCAATGGTTAAGGATGGCAAGTACTTTGGTCTATCGTCCAATGGATAATAAATCTCCTAGCTGTTATTATCCAACGGCTACTACTAGAAAGTATAATACTTTGCAATTAAGCACTAAACTAATCTAACCTCGTACTTGGGAAGGTTAACTATGGTTATCCTACTAACCAATGGATAAAGAAAACCCTAACAATATTGTCCGATGGTCAATAGCTAAAAGCTTCAAACGGTTTAAAGGGTTAATCTAGGGTTACCAAACTCAAGGGTTTCAAAAGGTTCACGAGTCAAGGGTTCATAAGGTTCACGGAGGTTTAGGAATGATTGGTAATTAGGTCAAACGATTGCTAGGTCGAATTGTCGGTTAAAAGCTAGCTAGGGTTGCTAGATAGGATTTCCAGCCGAGATGCGGGATCTAAAGACTCAATCCTAGAAACGACGGAAAGATCGACAGTGAACGACGACTAAAAACTTAATTAAGAGTTTTCGAAATATTAACAACGAAATTTTTATTTAGTAAAAATCAGAGTTGTTACAACCTATCCCCCTTAAATAATTTCGTCCTCGAAATTCGCCGTACGCTCGGATTCGAACAGGTGAGGGTAGTTAGCTCTCATGGTTTCCTCTCTTCCCCAGGTAGTTTGTCCAACTCCATGGGTCTTCCACAAGACTCGTACTAACTTAATTGTCTTGTTCCGGATGATCTTCTCACTTCGGTCTTGAATCTCGATCGGTTCCTCCTCATATGTCGCATCTTCTTCGATGATGATGTCCTCCCAATTGAGTACGTGCGTCGGTAACGCGAGATACTTGCGAAGCATCGAAACATGAAACACGTTGTGTACTTTATCTAACTGCGGCGGTAGGGCTAATCGATACGCGACTTTTTCGATCTTTTCTACGATATTGAAGGGTCTGATGTAGCGTGGGGATAATTTTCCTTTCTTCCCAAATCTAATTACACCTTTCTTTGGTCGGATCTTCAGGAATACGTGGTCTCCTACTTCAAAGCTTAGGGGTCGATTTCTCTTGTCCGCATAACTCTTCTGTCGGCTTTGAGCGGTTTGGATCCTTTGTCTAATGATCTTAACCTTCTCCGTGGTATCTCGTACTAAATCAGGTCCAATCAATTTTGTTTCTCCAACATCGGTCCAACAAACAGGAGATCGGTAGGGGCGGCCGTATAAGGCTTCGTATGGTGCCATTTCGATACTAGCCTGATAACTGTTATTGTAAGCGAACTCCACCAAAGGTAGATGTTGCTCCCAGTTCCCGGTAAAATCTAAGGCACACGCTCTGAACATGTCTTCCAATGTCTGGATGGTCCTCTCCGTTTGTCCATTTGTTTGAGGGTGGAAGGTGGTACTAAGTCTTACATCTGTTCCCAAAGCCTTCTACAATCCCTTCCAGAAATGTGAGACAAAATGTGGAACTCTATCAAACACTATGGAGACGGGTACTCTGTGTAGTCGTACGATCTCTTTGATGTACAATAGACTCAGCTGCTCCACATTCTCTGTCATCTTAACAGGCAGGAAGTGTGCAGATTTAGTGAGTCGGTCCACGATCACCCAAATAGCGGTGTTGGACTTGGCTGACTTTGGCAAGCCAGTCATGAAATCCATCGAGACATGTTCCCACTTCCATGTAGGAATCGATAGCGGTTGAAGGTCTCCTCCCGGTTTCTGATGTTCTGCCTTGACTTGCTGACACACCAGGCAGGTAGATACAAATCGGGCGACGTCCTTCTTCATTCCTTCCCACCAGTATGTCCTCTGCAGATCATGGTCGTACCGCTAGGGTGGACTGTGAAATTCGAATGGTGTGCTTCTCGGAGTACAGCTTCTCTGAGGGCTCCGATATTAGGTACGAATACCTTTCCTTGGAATCTCAGACTATCATCCTTCTCGATTGTCCATCCTGGTAACGCCTTTCCTTCTCAGATTCGATACCGGATGAATTCACAATCTTGCTCGGAAGTCTGAGCCAGGAAAATCTCCTGAAGAAGCGCCGGTTCTGCTACCAGGGCATACAGACGCGTTTTCCCGTCTTCCGATGATGGTCGTAGGTTGAACTCATTAAGAGTCTCCACCATCTCCCATTCCTTAACGGCATTCTTGGCCTTCTACGCCCGATCCTTTCGGCTCAGGGCGTCAGCTACTACATTGGCCTTGCCGGGGTGGTATTGGAGCGCAAACTTATAGTCCTCCAAATACTCCATCCATCGACGCTGCCTTAGGTTCAACTCCTTTTGAGTGAACAAGTATTTGAGGCTCTTATGGTCAGTAAAGACCTCGAATTGTTCTCCCCACAAATAGTAACGCCAGAACTTGAGGGCGAATACTACCGCGGCCAATTCTGAGTCATGGGTAGGGTAATTCTTCTCGTGCGGTCAAAGTTGTCGAGATCCGTAAGCTACAACTTTTCCACTCTGTATCAGCACGCATCCCAAACCATCTCTCAAGGCGTCGCAATAGACCGTGTAGTCTACACCGCGCTCAGGTATGATGAGTATTGGTGCGCTGGTCAGTCTCTTCTTCAACTCTTGGAAAGATTTCTCACATGCTTCAGTCCAATCTAGCTTCACTCCTTTCTGAGTCAGTCTCATCATCGGTTTGGCAAGGGTAGAGAAGTCGGGTATGAAACTACGATAATATCCAGCTAATCCTAGGAAACTTCTGATCTCGAACACAGAGGTTGGCTGTTTCCATTTCAGCACGGCCTCAACCTTCTCTTCATCCACGACGATACCATCCTTGGATACTACGTGACCCAAGAACTTAACCATCTCTAGCTAGAACTCGCATTTACTAGCCTTGGCATAGAGTTGGCTATCTCGGAGTACTTGTAGCACTATCCGTAGATGTCCTTCATGCTCCTCCTTACTGGCGGAGTATACTAATATGTCATCAATGAACACCACTACAAACTTGTGTAAGTAGGGTTGAAAGATCTTGTTCATGAGACACATGAATACTGCCAGAGCATTCGTCAGCCCAAATGGCATCACTACAAACTCGTAGTGTCCGTATCTGGTACGAAAGGCTGTCTTGGCGATGTCTTCGTCTCGGATTCTAAGTTGGTGATAGCCTGATCGGAGATCAATTTTCGAGAAACAGGTGGCTCCTCTCAATTGATCAAATAGGTCATCGATCCTAGGCAAGGGGTAACGGTTCTTGATGGTCACTTGGTTTAGCTTCCTATAGTCGATACACAAACGAAGCGTCCCTTCCTTCTTCTTCACGAACAGTGCAGGTGCTCCCCATGGTGACGTGCTCGGCCTGATGAATCCTTTGTCCAGCAGCTCTTTCAATTGGGTCTTGAGCTCCGCTAGCTCTGCGGGGGCCATTCGATATGGGGCCATCGAAATCGGCGCTGTCCCCGGTTGGAGTTCTATAGAGAAGTCTATCTCTCTATGAGGTGGTAGACTAGGAAATTCCTTGGGAAATACATCGGCGTATTCGCACACGATGTGTGGTAATCCCAGTTCCATCCGGTCAATTTCTTCCATCTGGAGACTAGCTAACCATCCAAATAGTTGATTCTGCCACCTTGACCTCTTAGTCAAAGAACTCGCGGTCTGTCTATCCCCCTTAAAACGGAAATGAGTTCCCTCTGGGGTGAAGGCCGTCACTGTCTTCTGATGACAATTTATGACCGCTCGGTGTGCTAATAGCCAGTCCATTCCCACGATCACGTCGAAGTCCGCCATGTCAATCACTCGAAGATCGCAGGTTATCTACTTTTAGCTCCACTCTCTACACACTAGAGTAACCGTTATACTCCCTCCCAAGGGTGATGCTACTATCGTACTCGCATCTAGGGGTTCGGTTTCTAATGCTAGGGCATTTACGCAAGCGGTAGATACGAAAGAATGCGATGCACCAGAGTCAAACAAGGCTTTTACGCATGTACTATACAATAGCAGCGTACCTTGGATCACAGAGGGATCCGGCTCTTGTTCCTCAGTCTGTAGTGCAAAAAGGCGCCCTCCAGTGCCTTGCTGGGTTCTTACGGGCTGCTTCCCTTTGTCTTGTCCATTTTGCTGCGAAGATGGACCTACAGGGTTCTGCTTTCCAAATCTAGCTTGTCCACTCTGTTGAGCCTTCTGGTTCCCGAAGTTTCCACTCCTCTCCTTCTGAGGTTGCGGGCATTGACGGCGGTAGTGACCCATCAGCTGACAGTTATAACACCTTACTGTCGCTATGTCTATATTGCCTCTTTGCAATTGGTCACGTCCAGAGGTAGCAGTTTTCCAGGCTTGGTTGTTTTGGGTCGGGGTAAAGGGTGTCGCAGGATAGCGTCCTTGGTGGTTATTGGGTGACTGGGTACGGATTGGTCCACCGGTATTACCCGTTGCCTTCCTCCAGCGAGTCTTAAAATCAGCTTCCTCGCTCTCCAGCCGGAGCGCACATTTCACAACACTAGCGTATGTGGGGAATGTTTGAGCTACGACGGCCCTTCGAGCGGTTGTTAGTCCCCACTCGAATCTTCTCGCTTTCTTATCCTCCGTGGCCACAGCCTCCGGGGCATAACGAGATAGTTCCTCAAATTTAGCCGCGTATTGGGTAACGGTCATGGTTCTTTGCTTTAGGTTCGTAAATTCTTGCTCCTTGGCTAGGCAAAGGGGTGTGGGAAAGTACTTATCAAGGAACAGGGTTTCGAATTGGGCAAAGGTCATCGTGGCTATGGCATGGGTTGCCTCCATCAGATCCCACCAATAGCGGGCTTCTCCCTTAAATTGGTAAGTAACTAAGGCTACGCGGTCTCCATCACGAGTGATCTCTAAGGTGTCCAGGATCACCTTGACTTCCTTCAGCCATGTTTCAGCTACCGTAGGGTTAGGGTCTCCGTGGAAAGTCGGGGGTCGGCGCTTGCAGAACTCATTTATCGCCCGGGTTCGGGTCATAGGTTCATCGTCGCGGTGTGGGTTTCGGCGGTTGGCATTCAAAGCAGCCACAAGCGCTTGCATGATTTGGATTAGGTAAGGGTTAGCGTTAGGATCAGGGTTAGAGGATTCGCCATGCTCGTATCCTAGTCCGCTTCGTCGGTTCACCATCTACGCGTTGAAATCGAAAGGGGGAGGTTCAGTCTAGTTAAACTATTGTTTTTCGTAACAGAGTTTCAACTTCGTAAGCAAAATATCAAATAGTACACAACAGTACCCTTTAAAGCAAAATAGACCTTTCATAGATAAACCAAGGTTACAAACATACGCATAGAGTTCTACTACAAAACAAATGACAAGATTCTTCCTAACACAAGTTGGAACGATCCTACATACTCCTAACTTCATGGTCTAAGTTCGTTGTACAACAAGTGCACCATAACTCTCGGGACCTTATTCTAATACTACGACTCTCCTACAGAGGGGGAATAAGTCCAAAATACACTCGCAACTCTTCGTTCCATTCCTTCTCCCTCTTCTCGAGCCAATACTCTCCTCGTTGACGGGCGTTCTCGATTGTGTCACTAAGTGATAAGCGTAAGTCTCCACATCCAAGGTCTCAGCTACAGGGAACATGAGGATAACCTCATAGGTGTGCTCACCAGTGGCAGGGTCGCATATACCCAGGTGGGGTATAGGGATATAACTCTCAGGTGCAAGTAACGCCTTGTACGTAAGCAGGTCCGCAAAGTTGAATGGTGTAGCAGGGGTACGGCTATCCATATCTACAATAATAAGTAAATTATACGTTAGACTTATCGGTGTGAAAGGGGAGTCTCATAAAGACACAAGTATACACATAAACAGTGATCATGCTCAGAAAGAAACATATAGTTTTTCATTACTTAGCGAAACAAGTACATCATAGGCGGCTTATATTAGCCTTAGGCTATACACAAAAGTCCTACTGCTTCCTATTTTACATCAAAGCCTAATCATCTTAGGAACAGTGATCCTAGTTTAACGATCCTACATCCCAAAGGATTACAGCTATTGCTAGGTTATTTAGGTACTCCTAAAAGATACTCGAAAGTTGGGCCTTATATGGGTCAATGTCGTCCTCGACAGGTGGCGGGGGTACATCATTAGAGTCAAACTCTAAGTCCATGATGTCAAGCACAACCGCAACTGGATCTTCTCCTAGAATCTCCTCGTAATCAGACTCCCAATCCTCATTGACATCGTCTAAGTGTTGCATTTGCATGAGGTGTTGCCAATCATCCTCATTTTGTGGCGGGTCATGAAATCCATCCTCATCCTCGGAACCCTCTTCAAGTTCCTCGGGATCTTCCTCTTCTTCCTCAACTACAAACTCCATGTTATTTGGGGGTGCTATTTGGACCAAAACGGGTGCCACGGCTACATCATCATCCTCCTCGTCCTCGGGACGCAGGAGTTCACCATGTTCTTGATAATGATCATAGACATAGGGAAAGTAGGGGCGCCACAAGCAAGTTTGTCATTGACCTCAGGGTCCCTCTAAGTTGACGGGTCTCAACTAGAAGGTTGGCTTGGTAGGTGCTCATCTACAAAAAGTTTAAACCCCAATTAGTAACGGTTAACGACAGAGTTTTAATTACACTAAGGAAACTTGAGATTTTCTACGTTCCACATTCGAACCTTGATTTCAATCATCATCCAATTGTTTGGGAATTCCCAGTTCGGCGGTATTGCCAGTTTCCACCTTACTTCAATCCGAAGATTGTTTTGACATAATTCCACCCAATTTGGGACGGAAAACTTAAACTCAATTCACGTTTGTGCAACGGTCAAACTTATCTTAAAGGCTACTCAAACTTTTCTTAAAGGCTACCCATTCTACCCATGGCCGAGGTTTTGAACCTAAAGCTTTGATACCAAGTTGTAACGCCCCCAAAATTGGGTTCTTTAAATAATCATTTTATTAGATAAACAAGGAAGAGTCTAGCTCATTATTACATCAAACTCCTCATAGTGTACTTATATTACACAAAAGGGATGGACATCTAAGGTTATCTACAGCTCCTTCTCTTCTTCCATCCTAGCAAGTTCCTCAGCTCCGAAGGCCTCCAAGGTGTACAGCTCTCCTTGCTCATCTAAGAAGTCTGACACATTATACCAGCGTCGCCACCAGCATAATATGTCAGGTCACATAAAGCAACACCATGAGCTTGAAAGCTCAATAGAGTAACCCAAAACCCACTAACCCTTGACATACAAGTCAAAGATAGTATAGACACAATTTTCCAAACTTAACATACTTAAACAAGAACACATAGCAATTACACATGCGTATTCACTAACGAGCGTTGGTGTCATGTTTTCCGTGTGTTTCTCCTACGCGACTCATCGTTTTGTGTCTCATCTTTTATCATCATTTCAAAAAACACACACGCACACACCAATGAGCTACCAAGTCCAGCTCATTGGCCACAATGGCTACCAAATCCGGCACATTGTGAACGAACACAACCAATAAGCTTCCAAGCCCGGCACCTTGTGTCGCACAACAATGAGCTACCAAGTCCGGCTCATTGCCACAAAGGCTACCAAGATTGACTTATTGGCCACAATGGCTACCAAGTCCGGCACATTGTGTCACATCTTGGCTCCTCTCCGCGGATAACCAAGTCACACACCTCCAATGAAGCTACCAAGTCCGGCTCCATTGGCAACGTACACCAACGTAAGGCTACCAAGTCCGGCCATTACGTAGTTTCAAAAGTATTTTATCCATATCAACCACATCTTAAGTGTCACGTCTCTACTTTCCAATTTCATGTGTCTCGTATCATGCATAGACTCCGCGGCGGGACTTCGTACACAAGTACAACACTATCATAGTAAACTTGAATCTAAACTAGCAAGATCATCCAACTCTATTTAATCATGCTTGTTCATAACCACAAGTAAGGCAAGCAATCATGCGATCAAGTTTACTTTCCTCGAAAAGGTCAAAATACGAATACTTCATTTTGAAAACAACACTTTATCATTAATTCAAAAGCATACATCCTTCTTTTTGGAAAGTCAAAACAACATATGTTTATTGACGAGTTCATACATAAGCAAGCAACTATCACGAGATCAAGCAATCAAGTAGCCATAAGATCAAAGTAAACTACGTATCTTTTAGCGAAAATAGATCTACAAGTTTAATACTTTACACTAACATGCATTCAACTATACTTAGAGAAAGTAGGTAAGGATTAACTACACATCATTAACTCTATACTTAGAGAAGTAGGTAAGGATTAACTACACATCATTAACTCTATACTTAGAGAAGTAGGTTCGAAGAACTCTACCTTTCTTCTTGGCGGTAGAAAAGACTACAGAAATACGACGGAAAGAAAGTCGGCAAACGAACGGAGTAACGGCTTACGGTAAGCTTTTGATAGCTTCGAAAGAGAATAGTTTCTCTAGAAACTAGATCCTAACTATAACTACTACTACTTTTGGATCGAGGTGGTGGTCAAGTGGTGGTTTAGTGGCGGCAAAAGAAAGTCTCTTGAGAAACCTCAAGAACAAAGAAAGAACCAAGCAAGAACAACAAGAACAAGCTATACTTTCTAGAGAGAAGTTGGAGAATGGATTGAGGTGTGAGTTCAAAGCACCAAATGGCTTGGTATTTATAGGCAAGCTCTCCTCTCTCCTCTCTTGGCCGGTCCTCTCTCTCTCTCCCAATGTCTCATTTTTTTAATCTAGCAAATCTCATTTGCTTGGAAGAAACAACCTAAAACTTAGGCATGCAGGGCTATGATGTGGTACTTTGGATTGGATTTTGGAAGATTGATCAAGGAAGGGGATTTGATTCAAGTAAAGAATTAGGGTTTTGTACAAGAGTACAAGATCTTGCTTGCAATGGTCATGCTTTCACTTGAAAGCATATCAAATAGGACAAGATGATCAAGGTATGGTCAATCAAGGGAAGGCACACATCACTCTCTCTCTCTCTCCCTCTCCCATCCGAACTCTCTCCCTCTCTCTCAATCTCTCTCGGCCTCTCTCTCCTCTCTCTCCCTCTTTTTCTCTTCTCTTGGTACAAAGTACTAGGTATATATATATAACTATACATATAAGATATGGAAGGACAAGGGTTTGGTGGATGACAAAGGAAGAGTAAGGGTTTTGGTTTGTAAGTGATTTGTACATCAAATCTCTCCCATATTACTCTACATTACTTCTTTCACAAGTACTAGTACTAATAGATACATTTATCTAGGATTTGGTAGACAAAAATCAAGCAATACATCACATCTCTCCCTCTCTTTCCTTCTATTTCTCTCTCTCTCCCTCTCTCTCTCGAATTCTCTCTCTCTCCCTCTCGGCATTCTCTCTCTCTCTCTCTCTCTCTCTCTCCCACTTGTACTCTCTTGAAAGCATATATATATACTAATATATATATAAGTACTATGGGTCTTTGGTAAAATCTATACTTTCAAGCAAAATAGATTTTATAAATATAATACTCTAATACACACATGTTATATACAATATTATATATATAACTATATATATATATATATAAGTACATATATAATATACATACAAGCAAGTACATACAATCTAGGCTAGGTATATCCAAATCCCATATCTAATAAACTAATCTACTACTTTCAAAGTACTTTGTATATTATTACTAACCCAATGTACTAATTGTATTCTAATGGATTTTAACACATGACCAATTCCATTATTTTAATAACCTAGTACTTGGTTGGCAAGTAAAGCTATTATCCAATGGATAATAGTTTCCCTAGTGGTTAATAACCAATGGTTAAGGATGGCAAGTACTTTGGTCTATCGTCCAATGGATAATAAATCTCCTAACGGTTATTATCCAACGGTTACTACTAGAAAGTATAATTCTTTGCAATTAAGCACTAAACTAATCTAATCTCGTACTTGGGAAGGTTAACTAGGGTTATCCTACTAACCAATGGATAAAGAAAACCCTAACACTATTGTCCGATGGTCGATAGCTAAACGGTTCAAACGGTTTAAAGGGTTAATGTAGGGTTATCAAACTCAAAGGTTTCAAAAGGTTCACGAGTCAAGGGTTCGTAAGGTTCACGGAGGTTTAGGAACGATTGGTAATTCGGTCAAACGATTGCTAGGTCGAATTGTCAGTTAAAAGCTAGCTAGGTTTTAGCGAAATTTTTATTTACCAAAAATCAGGGATCTTAAGACTCAATCCTAGAAACGACGGAAAGATCGACAGTTAACGACGATTTAAAACTTAATTAAGAGTTTTTGAAATATTAACAACGAAATTTGTATTTAGTAAAAATCAAAGTTGTTACAAGTTCAAAGTGATGCGCATTGGTCCCAATCCTGCACACGTTATTGTAATTCCAAAAGCAAACAGTGACAGTCAGCTACTGCCTCTAGCTTATCATTTTCCATTTCAAGTCCAAAGCACCTCGAGTATCGTTCAAGGGGCTTTTGCCAAGTTTTTTCACACCGTACAGCTCATATGGACCTATTGAGACTGCACGGGGGTGTCGATTTCAGTCCGGACCTAAACGAGTCTTTATTTGGGTCTTATATCCATTTTGTGGCAGTTTTCTAGTTTTTCAATGTCACGCCCTCAATTTTTATCAGAAATATAAATAACTTTACATTGTTAAAATCCTCCCAATAACATACATCATACCGCAAAAGAGTTTTACCCAAGACACATCGGTCCAATAACTTGAAATTACAAAGAGTGATAGAGAAGTTAAATAGTTTACAAATACCCATTTGATAAATAGCTAAAGTGAAGTTGGCTTTGTTTGGTTGGTAGTTTAGTTTAGCTTAGTTTTGGTAGTGGGTGGATAGAGAAATAGGGTAATGATTGGAGAGAGGGGTAATGATTGGAGAGAGATAGAGAAAGAAATGAAATTAATAATTGGAGATATAGTGTAATGATTGGAGAGAGATATAGGATAATGATTGGAAACAAAACTAAACTAGCAACCGAACAAAACGGTTATAATTACATGTTTTAAAGAAATACGAAAGAGTGATAATGCCATTTCCTCATGTTAGCTTTGAAAAGATTTCCAATCAATGCATGCACAGCACTCCATGCTACAGCTCCGAATGTACACCTAAAAAATGAATGGTTGAGCAAACACGCGCCTAGTAGGAAAGTCTCTACAAACCTTGTATGCAAATGAAAAGATTTTGGACATAAGAAGAATAAAGTCTGAGACAATAAAAGAGAATGCAGTGAATGCTAACTTCATGCCGAAAACTCAAGACTTAAAGAGTACTTCATTTGTCATTGATCGATTTAGTCTATCCCTTAGTCATCTTTTACACTTCCCCTTTTCTTCCAAAGATTCGTTCACACACTTATACATTGAGTATCTTACATTCCGGGTCTTGTGGACCCCGTACGACTCCCGTTGATCTCCAATGTGAGTTCAAACAACACTTTCTCCATTAACACGCCAAACGATTGGCTTAAGGAACTTTCCAGGTATTAAGGTCCCATATACCCACAATGCATTTCCTGGTGCTCGTGACCCCGTACATCCACTTTACATTCTGGGTACTCATGACCTCATACATCCGCTTTAAGTTCCGGGTATCAAGACCCCGTATACGGATTACGATCCTTTGGTGTTGCTTTTTGCCATATGTGTTCCTAAAGCTCTGATTTCACAATTTGAAGATAAAGAGAGAGATTGATATTAAGCAAATGGTCCACTTATCAATTCATATTTCCATTTTGTTTCCAAACTCGTTATCCCAACTCACTCCTCGTATTACATAGCATCAAGTGTCAAGTTTTCGCGTGCATCTATGATTTATCCATCCTCCTATCTAACAATCCACCTTATCAACACACACATCTAGTTTAAGCCTGTTGACTTCGTCTATCTTAGCATCTCACATTATCACTATTAGTTAGATGAACTCACCAATAAAGTATTAGGATGATAATTCATTCCATATGATATTTGTGTTCAATGCAACTGTAACACCCCCAAATTCGGGTATGTTAATTAAGCATTTTATTAAGGGCAAAGTACGGATTACCTCCCTGAGGTTTGTCCGTTTGGCAGATGACCTCCCTGAGATTTACTAATGGCCACATTGCCTCCCAGTGGTTTTGGAGTAAAGTGCAACTCCTAACTCTGTTAACGGTAAAGGCTAAAAGACCACGCTACCCTTTCTTAAATAAAAGGGCTTTACTCTCCCTTACACGTTGACACAGAGAAAGGGGGAAAGAGAGAGATGGCTATGGAGTACACTCCACCACTGCCGAACACCTTCGAGACTGAGCCCAGATTGAAGAGTACAAAACAAAACAGAGCACGCCATATTCTTCTCATCTTTATTTACTTGAGATTTCGAGGTGAAACAGGATGCTGCCTTTTCCATCCAATTAGCTTCACAGTCAAAATGGGAGAAAACACAGAAATTAGAGAAGGTTAAAAAAAAAACCAAACACCAAAGATTCCAAATTGCTATCTCCAAAAGGGATTTTGGGGGGTTTTGATGCTATTTAGCAACAAACCAAACCCAGAAGGCCGGTCCAACACAACAAGAAATTCCCAAAATTTAGTTACACAGTAGGACCTAGAACAAAGAATCTGGTACCAAATCAGGTTTATGTGAGGTCCTGGAAACCTTAATTCACTTGGAATCAGAGATGATAGAAACAAAGGATCAACAAGGAGAGAGATGATTCATGGAAACTAAGAAACAAGAATCTCAGGTAAAGAAAGATGAGAAAAATATGGGATTTCGATCTTTAAACAACAGTTGTGTCAAAAAAAATTCACCAATCCCTCTGACTGATCTACACCGTTGCCAGCATCATCGGTGTCGGATACGACTGTCGTCGGACCTTTGCCGTCGTAGGGTCTTCGTCTTCCCCATCGGTTTTCAAGATGAGATCTCTGGGAGGGTTGCTTGAGAGAGAGAGAGAGACCGGGGGAGGGGGCGTCAGCGATGGGGCCGTTGGATATCGGAAAAAGGAAAGGAGGGGTATCGAAAAAAGAAAAGCCACCTAACCCATCATTAAATGCCAGAAAAATGAGAAAACATGGCTGGTGCGTGGTGGTGACCTTGTTTCTGATTCTCGGGGGCGGTTGGTTGCGTCTCCGGTGGTCGGCAGTGGGTGGGTGCTGGTGCCTGGCGTGGGTGCTTGTGTGTGGTGACTAGGGATTTGGGGAGAAGATCAACAATGAGGGCATTGTTGTCTTTTACCATGCAAATTTTGAAGAAAAAGTAGGCATAGACGAGGTAAAAGCGCGTGCAACACAAAAATTGTCAATTTGGACGGAAAAAGTAACGGAAGCACTTTAGTCCCAAACCATGAGGAGGCGATGTGGTCATTAACAAATCTCAGGGAGGTCATTTGCCAAACGGACAAACCTCAGGGAGGTAATCCGTACTTTGCCCTTTTATTAACAAAAACTAAGTCGAGTCTGGCTCATTATTACAATAATTGCGAAGAAAGAGCTTATATTACATCAAAGAAGGGGACAGCTAAGGTATTCTACTACTTCGCCTCTTCCTCCATCCTTGTAAGCTCCTCGGCTCCGAAAGCCTCAAAAGTGTACTGTTCATTCTGCTCATCCATAACTCTGACACATTATACCAGCGTCGCCCCCAGTATAATATGTCAGGGTCACCAAAAGGTAACACCATGAGCTACAGAGGCTCAATAGAATAATTCTTACCCATTAACCCATAGTTTATAAACAATAGATCACACAGAGGACGTTATCTAAAGAAAACATGCATCTTTAACAACGGTTAACAATAACACATTCATTATCGTTGGTGTCCATAGATTTCGAGTTTCTCCTAAGCGACTCATTGTAAACTGTGTCTCAACTTTAACAGTATTACTAAAAACATTTCAACCCTCGATACCAATGAGCTACCAAGTCCGGCTCCATTGACAATGCTCACAATGGACTACCACGTCCGGCCATATTGTGGTTCCAAAACAATCGCTTTCTTGGCTCCTCTCCGCGGAATACCAAGTCACACCTCTAATGGAAATACCACATCCAGCTCCATTGGCAATGCATACTACATTAGGCTACCAAGTCCGGCCATTATGTAGTTTCAAAAATATTTCTCCAAGTGTTAACCACACCCTAAGTGCCATGTTTCTATCTTTCTCGATTTTCGTGTCTCATATTCATGCATAGACTCCGCGGCAAGACTTCTCATACCTATCACCTTTAAAGTAATCTTGAAGCCAAACTAGCAAGATCATTCAACTCTATATCGTGTAGTATGCTCAAAACAACACATAAAAGCATAACGCCACATGTACGGACGCCCTTGGAGTGGAAACCACTTATGCTTTATCAACAACCACAAGTAATGCAACAATAAGTACCCACTCATAACCTTCTAAAAGATCAAAATACGAATACTTCTAATCAAGTTCATACTTCCAAAATCCGTTAAATCCTCTTTTGTAGGAACTTTAAAGCAACATATGTTTATTGACATGGAATTCATTTATTCAACATGTCATACTTCTAATAGCAAGATAAGTTTATTACCAACATGCATTTTGATGTACAAGCTACATACCGTATACTTAGAGTTCAAGACAATCTACGTTCAATTCAATAACATAACTATACTTAGAGATAGAGGTTAAGAACTATCTACTTAAAGTTAGGGGGTATAAGAAGATTCTACACATCACTAATCTTTATATTTAGAGGAAGTGGTTAGAAATATTATACCGCTCTTCTTGGCGGTAGGTCGAACGAAGTAACGGTCGTCGATTTTGCGAATCGGCGGCGTAACGATTCCGGATTGCTTCGAATGGAAGAGAGATGGATGTTCTCTTCCTAGAAACAACTTTGCTAACTAGACTAGACTACTTTTAAGATCTTAGAGTGGTTTTGGAAGTGGTTTGGTGGTAGCTCTCAAGAACTTCAAGAAAACTTCAAAAACTAGAACTTTGGAACAAGAAAGACTTAGAATTTTAGAGAGAAGTTGGAGCAATGCTTGAAGGTGTGAGTTCAAGGTTGAATGGGGTTGCTATTTATAGGCCAAGCTCTCCTCTCTCCTCCCTCTAGCCGGCCTCTCTCTCTCTCTCCATATCTCTTTTTTTGTCCAACAAATCAAGCTTTCTTGGAAGATCAAGGTCTAAAACTAGGCTTGCATGGCTAGGACATGTACCTTGGATGTGATCTTAGAAGATTTTGGGTGAAAGATGAAGGGTTGTACAAGTTTAAAAATGGAAAATGTACAAGTGAGGACAACTTGTACAAGATTTTGGTTGCAAGGTTATGCTTTCATAGATTGAAAGTATATCAATAGGACAAAAAGAAACCAAGCAAGATCAATGCATGGTACAATGGAAGCACAAGAAAAATCAAGCCAAGGTACTATCTCTCTCTCTCCCTTTCTCCTTCTCTCTCTCTCTCTCTCTCTCTCTTTCTCTCTCTCTCTCTCTCTTGTACTTTATATATATATATATACACACATATGTACTATTGTGGGCTACCACAGCCCCGGGTGGTTTCGGAGCGTTGGAAAGCTCATTAAGTCCTCTTTCTAACCCAATTGGTTTCATCCAAAGTTATTTTATAAGCTGAAATGTGTGCCAATTTTACCCTCAGGGTGTCAGAAAAAAGAGGATTTTTGGCTTTGAAAAAGTCCAAGAAGCATCGTTCAAGCTTTAGCCAAGTCCCATTTTGATTCAATTTCATCATCGGAGAGCCTCAAGGCCACAAATTAAGGATAATTAATAGGTCCAAATTAAAGTGTCTATAGTTGCCCCTCTTTGGATGGCGCTCGGCATCATGTCTGGATACTAGTGACATCCAAAGATTGAGACAGCCCAATTCGAGCCCTACTAAATCTTTAATTCAAAATCAAATGCAAGTAAAGATGTACAAGCATTCGAAACATGAGGTCGTGCTCGTTTGAGCTGCCTACATACCCCGTTTGTAGGGATCAGACCAGCGTAGTTATTTGGGGCAAATGCAAACATGCATGCTGTAGCAGGCGTGAGAACAAGCAAGCAAATAATCGACAAGATGCCAAATCCATGGCAGGAGTTGATTGAAAGATGTCCCTCAGGACAGTGCCAAATCTATGGCGGAAGATGATTGAATGATGTCCCTCAGGACGGTGCCAAATCTATGGCGGAAGATGATTGAAAAATGTCCCTCAGGACAATGTCAAATCTATGGCAGAAGATGATTAAAAGATGCCCCTCAGGACAATGCCAAATCTATGGCAAAAGATGATGGAAAAATGTCCCTCAGGACAATGCCAAATCTATGGCAAAAGATGATGGAAAAATGTCCCTTAGGACAATGCCAAATCTATGGCAAAAGATGATGGAATGATGTCCCTCAGGACGATGCCAAATCTATGGCAAAAGATGATTGAAAGATGTCCCTCAAGACAATGCCAAATCTATGGCAGAAGACGATTGAAAGGTGTCCCTCAGGACAATGCCAAATCTATGGCAGAAGATGATTAAATGATGTCCCTCAGGACGGTGCCAAATCTATGGCAAAAGATGATTGAAAGATGTCCCTCAGGACAATGCCAAATCTATGGCGGAAGACGATTGAAAGGTGTCCCTCAGGACAATGCCAAATCTATGGCAGAAGACAATTGAAAGGTGTCCCTCAGGACGGTGCCAAATCTATGGCAGAAAATGATTAAAAGATGCCCCTCAGGACAATGCCAAATCTATGGCAAAAGAAGATGGAAAAATGTCCCTTAGGACAATGCCAAATCTATGGCAAAAGACGATGGAAAAATGTCCCTCAGGACGGTGCCAAATCTATGGCAGAAAATGATTAAAAGATGCCCCTCAGGACAATGCCTAATCTATGGCAGAAGGCGATTGAAACGTGTCCCTCAGGACGGTGCCAAATCTATGGCAGAAAATGATTGAATGCTATCCCTCAGGACGGTGCCAAATCTATGGCAGAAAATGATTGAAAGGATGTCCAAGAGGACAATGCCAAATTTATGGCAGCACGTCAAGCAGTCGTGTTGACAAATATGATAGATGATGACGACCATAAGAGGTCGAGGCTAGAAAGTAAGACCCGTGTTTCGACATTTGACAACAACGATGATTTCTTTTTATTTTATGAAAAACAAAGGACATTTCCGAGTACCTCTTCTGCTTTACTGTTTTTGGCCAGCGGACTGGTATTTTCAGGATCTTAGGACTTGGAATGGAGTTTGTCTTTGGATGGAAATTGGGTTTGAGCTGGATCCAGGGCATGAGCTGGAGTTGGTTTGAATTTGACTTTGATCAGGGCTTGAGTTTTAAGCATTCATGCCCCAGTCTTGATATGCTTGCTATGATTGATGACATTGGCTTGATGTGCATGCCCCAGTGAGTGACAGACCTTAGTTTTGATTCTTTTCCTTGATTCCACTGATAGTTTTGGCAACCAGTGTTGTCATGAGTGCAGGCATGGGTTCTTCCATGTGTTGGAATTTCTCTCACGAGTTGGGACCTCAAGATCAATATGACCTGACTCGACAGATGACCTTGTGTGAATTTGGACAAGGCTTAGATGACTCAAAAGACAAGAAAGACCGTTTATGAGAAGACTGACTCTCCGTGATGACCTTGACTGGACGAGGAGTTTGATATGACTCGACGAGAAACTTTATTGTTTGGGGGTTCGAAAAATGGCAAGCATGCCCCGCAATTGACGTTTGAAATTGTCATGATAAAATCAAGTTTCGATGATTTTCCCAATTGGGGTTTTGAAATTGTTTTAGTTCCATCAAGTGATGCTCATTCAGGATTTTTCTTGATCTTGTCTTGCCAAAACACGAGGATTTTTACTACAAACCATGCCCCAGATTGCTGATGGTAACCCATGGATTTCGAAAATGCCCCAGCTTGGATTTTGCAGGATTCATGTAATGTCTTGCCTTGCCGCTTCCTATTGTCTAGGATTTTTGTTATCAAGTTGTGTTTTCCAATCTGAAAGGACTTTATCCGGGTTGTAACGTGGCCAAGGTTTGGCTTAACAAAGAAAGGATAATAGGCTCAAACATTTTCATTTTCTTTGGGTTTCAAGAGCTAGCAGCCATTTTGAACATTTTTGTGCCCTTTTTGTTTTTGATGGGCGCCTTCTTTCACTTGATTTGCTTCGTCTTTTGTTGTGCCGATGTTTTGGCACTTTCATTCTTGACGCTTTGAATTTTGAGCTATCTCTGATTTTTCTTCGAAGTTTTGCATCTCATCGTGCCTATGTATTTGGCACTTTCTTTGAATTCTGATGCGCCGATGATAACCACGTGTTTGGCACATTTGCCTTCCTTATTTCGCCCCAGTGTGGGGGGATAGCTGCTTAGCTAGGTTCTTTCAAAGAAATTGATTTAGGCTCAAATGGGGTATCAATGGATATATATCTTTAAGTGTTTGATAAAAGAAAAGAATGCCTTTCTTCATTTTGAATTGCACAACTTGATAACTGGATCCCAGATGCAAGTTAAGAGACTTGTGTGCCCTAACTTTTGCCTAGATCACATTTTGAGGTTTTGATATAGCGAGCTTTTTCTCGGGCCATGACGTTGGTTCTCGACGGCGTCAGGGAGTGGTCCCATGAAATTCTCCTCCTTGCAAGGGTGAAGGATCTCGTGTTTTGATTTATCAATTGATGGTGAAAAACAATTCCAAGTTAAGGGATTATCACAAAATGCGAGTTTATCATCACAATTTTGACCCAAGAAGCTTGAGATTGATTTCAAAAGACGGGATAGACCGACAACGGATTGACAAGAAGGATCGTGACCGAATTTTGAGATCGACTCGACTGAACATGACCGGGCTTCAGGATGAGGCTGCCTACGTATCCTTCTTGCAAAGGAATCAGGTCATAACGTAGTTCGGGACTACAAAACTAACTCTCTTTTTGGTTTTTCTTTTTCGACTACAAACTTGAACTTGAAAACACACAGACACAAAAGCATGAAAGACTCGATGTACAAACTGACTCGAAATTGAATGACGAAGACTCGACTTGAAACTTAAAACCCCCCCCAACTTGTGACGAATTCCATTCATAGATTGGCTTCATTGCATTCACCATTCTTCTCCAGATCTGAAGTATGGCATTGGGATGGTTTTTGTCCTTTCTCACTATCTCGGGCATCATTTGGATTTTGATCCACCCTCGGATTCTATGTCGGCTTGGAGCTTATTATTGAGGCATCGAGCTTAGTAGGGGTTGAAACAATGGATTCTGGTGGCCAATTGTCGATAATGCACTGGTGGGGATGGATTTTTATGCCATTGAAGATCCCGTTGATGGTTTGGTTGCTCAGAAGTTGTCCAAACGAACCATGTCCCATCGATTCATTAGCCGGTCCAGCCTTGAACTCCTCAAAGATCAGAGGATAGTTTTCCCCAAGCAATCACCACCCATCAGGTGTTGACTCCCATACCAGGTCTATGTTCTCAAGCATGCAAATCTTGACTTCCTCAGGTATATTGGCAGTGGGTTTTGGCTCGGTTGTGGGAATGATGTATTGGCTAGGGTCGAATGAGATTGGGTTGAGATTGATGAGGTTGACACGGGGGTTTTGCGGGTGCTTTGAGAGAGGGTTTATGATAGTGTTTGGCTTTGAAAGTGGAGGTGAGATGGTTCCATTATCGATGAGATCTTGGATTTTGTGGCAGAGACGGAAGCAGTTATTGGTGGAATGGCCGGTATATTGGTGGAAAGCACAGTAGACATTTGGGTTGTGGGATGCCGGAAGCTTTTGAAGTAGAGGAGTTAGAGGGAGTGGCTCAATGAGACCGGCTTCGAGGAGCTTCTCATAAACTGAGGACAGAGGTACAGGAAAGCGGGAGAAGATCCTTGGTTGGATTTTGCAGCTGGGTTGAGGGTTCTTGGTGGTGCCGAGTGGACCTCTGGCGAAAGCTTTGCTTGCTTTGCAACTGCATAACGCTCTTTTGCCTTTGGGGTTAATCTCATCAATGTGCACATCTTGCCTTTCAGTACTAGTTTCAGGCAAGGATCCAACATTTTCATTTGAGTGAGTTCTGGCATCATGGAATTCAACCAAGTCTTTGAACATGTCAGAGAGCTTCACTTTTGAGCATAGTTCGATTCTAACTGTTGGAGGGTGGTAGATTTGTAGAGTTTCTTTGATCTTGGCATCATCAGCATTTAGTCCCAGATCCGGATTCAACATGGCCGAAGTGAAAAGGTCAACTAGCCCTTGGACCACAGTCATATGCTTGTCAATTTTCTGACTCATTTCCTCTATAGCCTTTTTCAGCTCAACCAACTCTGTTTGCCCTACCATTTCGAGGTAGTCGAAGAAGGTGGTATGGCTTTGTGTAGGATGGGTGGCCCAATGCTGACAGTAAAGTAAGAAGTGAACTCAGAATATGCCCCTGTTGTGATTTATTGAAAAAAAAACGTGTATGAATAAAAGAATTGCTATTCACATGTTGTCATCGTCGAGTCAAGGGATCAAACTTTACAGATAGTTCCAACAGTCACGGGTAGGTCGATGTCAGGCAGGTTAAATTCCATACATTGGGAATCAGAGCCAATCTCCTTATCTAAGACCATCCGAGACAGAGCAATAAGACTGCTGGAAGATGCACTGAATTAGAGGGAGCCGTTCGGGCACGGCGAACACCGGAGTTATCCCAAACTCCATGGATTTATGGTCTCCTAGACCTCGACTCAAGAAATGACAACCTATGAAGGATTGCCTTAGTCCTCAGAGATTCTCTTGAATGTGAATCCTTTGATTAGTAATAACAAGACTTGGGAGATATCAAGACAAATTAAGTCTTCAACATTTTTCACCAGAAATTTCTGTTTTGGTTTCAAAAACCGTTTGGCGTAAATGACTTGATACCGTAACCGGAGTGGCGTCAGTGGCATGGTGCCATTAGCCTAAGCGGTGTAAGTGACTTTGCACTATAACCTGAGTGGTGTAGGTATCACGGCATTGTAGCCTAATTGTTTCGTTAATCTTCATTGAATCCATGATTGAAAAATGTATTAAAGACTTAATGAATTTCGATATCTCTAAAACCTCATCATTCCAAGGACTAAATAATTCCAACAACGTGCCTCTAAAAAGCACGACTCTTCATCGGTCCAGGCAATCCTAAACAAGCCGCGCGAGCGAGTCTAAGAGTTCTACCCGAAAGCAAATGGACAGCATAAGATGCATGGTGCGATGTGCAAGCGGGATAAGATTATGGTCTTTCGAAGGTTGCCTCAATCCTCAGAATTTCTTTTAGGGTGTATCCTTTGTTTAGAACGACAAGTTCTAAGAGATGTCAAAGTGAACTAAGTATTCAACTAGTCCTCATTCGAAACTTCAATTTTGAACTTAGAATAGACTAGTATAGATGACGTGAAACCACAACCAAAGTGGTGTCAGTGGCATGGTGCCATTAGCCAAAGTGGTGTAAGTAAAGTGACATCACGGCGTCGTTTCCTGTTATTCCTTATTCTCTGTTGAATTTTTGATTAGGCATTAGTCAAGGACTTAGCATATTTTGATTTCCCAAAGTCTCATTGTTCTAAGGACTTATGTAGTTTAGACAACGTACACTGGGGTGCACGACTCTTCATCGGGTCTCAACAACCTTCTACAGACCGTGCGAGCGAGATTAAGAGCACATGACTTGAAATTGAATAGATCGACAGCATGATGGCATGACATGGAAGAGATGCACGGTGAGATGCAGAAAGCAGTGACATGTAGGCAGGATATAGCACATAATTCCTACCCCGCGGGTCCCTGTCCTAGTTTGGAAGGTTATATTGCTTTCTACACATGTATAAAGGCCGGGTTTTGGTTTAGAAAGGGTTCCCCGGACTAGAGTCAAGGTATACCTCCCATTATTGAGCGTACACCCAATAACGGTACAAACGGTAGGGATGACTCATCATGGTCGAAGGTTGCTGAGCATTCCGGGATTTCCTATCACCGGCAAGCCGGGTAGGATTGCCAAAACACAACAGCGAGGCTGCACAAGATATATATGCGTGCGAAAAGATAGACAATGAAACAAAATATTTTGAAAAATCCCACAAACGTTTTTTTCAAGCTTGGCTCGCCGGTTTAATCGATACTTAAGGAAAACGAGTCATTTTGTCAATGTACCCAATTTTTCTCAAGTATCAATTAAACAATCCCCAGCGGAGTCGCCATTGTGGGCTACCACAGCCCCGGGTGGTTTCGGAGCGTTGGAAAGCTCATTAAGTCCTCTTTCTAACCCAATTGGTTTCATTCAAAGTTATTTTATATGCTGAAATGTGTGCCAATTTTACCCTCAGGGTGTCAGGAAAAAGAGGATTTTTGGTTTTGAAAAAGTCCAAGAAGCATCGTTCAAACTTTAGCCAAGTCCCAATTTGATTCAATTTCATCATCGAGGAGCCTCAAGGCCACAAATTAAGGATAATTAATAGGTCCAAATTGGGGTGTCTACAACTATGGAAGTATATATATATATATATATATATATATATAATATATAAGATTATATATTAAGTACAACAGAAAATCCAATTTAAGTAAATAAGATTTTCTTATTAAAATAAGAAATCAAGCACATGGTACTTATATATATATGTATGTATGTACCTAATGATCTTACTAGATCTTTCATTAGATCCTGGCAACAGAAAATTAAACAGTTAGTAAAGGCGGCAGAGCCGACCATGAACAATCAAAACATAAATTAGGTGGCTAAGCCAACCATAGCAAGTAATAATCAAAACATCAGTTTAATAGATAAAGATCAGAGAGGATCAACTCATCAGTGAACATTACCAGTAACATACTTACTGGTTTAACAGGGGGAGGAGAAGAGAGAACTTCAATTCAGAAGTTTAACATTTAGAGAGAGAGGAGGGAGAAGAGAGAGAGAATTAGATCCTGGTCTAATTCGGGATATGTTTACCAGTGCCAACTCTATCCTTTTATAGATGAAGGATAAGAGGCAATACAATTATCAGGGGTTCATTGTGAACCCTTTGGACCCTTTACTTTCGGTGGAAAAGTAAAACAGTAGGTGGATGAACAGTGTCAGCATGTGGATGAACAGTATCGTTGTCGGCAGGATGAACAGTAAAAGTGAACAGTGGTTTTACTATTCATCAAAACAGCAGGTTTGTAACCGGAGCTGGCGTTGAGGAGGCCATCATGCTTTTAGCAGTTTGACTGAAAAATAGGACTGGCGTTGAGGTGGCCAGTTGCTAGGATGCTTTTAGCAGTTTGACTCAAGATGGTTAGTATTCCATCATATTGTCAAGGTTATGCAATTCTTCAGAGGACAAATTATCCCAATGACCATTATCATCAATATCTGGAGTGGCAGTAAGTGAATCTTGTTGAGCATCGGCAAGTCGATCTTGATATGCCTTTACTAATATTTTATTTTGAGTGTGATAAATAAACGGGACTTCTTGAATGGGTTCAACAGAGCGAATCTTCTGGATTGAATCTTCGCAAATCAAATAGTTTAATTTGGGATCAACATAAACATGGAGGTCATCACTGAGATCAATTTCTCCAAGTTTAGTGGCAATTGAATAAGCCCTATAATGGCGAATTTGACTGCGAATTGACTTTGAACAAGGCCAGGGTTCCTCATCTCCAACCAGATGAATAGGTAGATGGACCCTACTGAATGGCCAGTTGACTGAGATATGCATAATGTGTTGAGCTGGAATAATGCTTCCAGTCCAAGTCCATTCAGGCATCTTGCTTTTGATCAAAACTTGGCATCTCAAGTCTCCATATTTAGCAAACAGGTTTAAAATGGAGACAGAAAGTTTTCTACCAAAATAATCAGTCTGCTCCGGATCAGAGAAAATAACTTGTCTTAATAGTCCATGATCCAATAGGGTCATTGGAGTGATTTCAATTAATTTTTTATTATATTCAACATTAATATTTTTGAAATGCTGCATATCTATGCAAGCACGTGGAATACTATATATCAAATTGCAGGGACAATCCATTCTGTGCAATGGATAGTTTGAGCAAATAGGATTAGTTTTTGGGCAAATAACCCTATCTTGGTCTTTATTATAAAGAGTTTCCCAAGATATTTCCAAACCAGGAGTAGATTTAGTAGATAAATCAGTAAGTAATTGGAATAGAAATTCCTGAAAATAGTGGCCGTCCCTTTTAGCCATATTTTGAATATCTTTAATCAAATCAACAGGAAAATCCTGTGGGAAAATAATTTGATTTTTTAATGAGACAGGAATCTTAGGAAGACCCTGTAAGAGATTAGAGAAATAGTTCCTCATAGAGGTAATATGCTTAGCATGATCCCTACAACTAAGGTCTCTGGGGTTAATCACAAGAAGCTCACGATCACTCGCGGGTCTATGCTCACTTTTCTGTTCTCTCAATGAGAAACACTCCTTTTTAGTATTTTTAAATCATGATGCATGATATGCAGTTTAGCCTGTGTTTTAACATTTTCTTCAAATAGGTTTGAATATTTAGCAGATAAATGATGTAACTCAGAGGCCATTGAGGCATAAGCCTTATCATTATTTTTTAGCAGTGAATTTTGTTCACAAAAATAATAATTCAAACAATTCAGGCTTTCAATAAATTGTTTACTATGACGATTTTCCCCACACAAGTTCCATAGAGCATCTAGGAGACACTGTTGGGTTTCGTCTATGTAGTGCAAATGGTTTAATTTTTTAAATTGAAGGTTGGATCCTTCAGGAAGTATTGGCAAACTGGTTGAACCAAATTTCAGGCTGCTGTACGTCATCTGTAGACAAAGCAGAATGGTTAATAGAGTAATTTTGTAATTGCAACAAATCATTTTGATTAGGTGCAGAAAGTAATTCAAAATTTATTTGTTGACCAGAGAAGGTAGAGGTGATTTTATCAAAATTAACTGTAAATGGGTAGAGTAGATAAATAAAAGGCATTCCTAAAATGACTTTATCAGTTAGATTTTTAACTAAAACAAATGATGTTTTAAAACAAACTTTATTTTGGCAGATATTGACTGTAGGTAATTTGTGACTAATTATCATTTTGCTGCCATTAGCAGAGCTTAACTTTTCAGTTGTTTTTTGATAATATTGACTAGGTATTAATTCTTCTTGAATACAATTTAAATCTGCTCCAGTATCAATTAAAGCAGTAATATTTAACACAAAATCATCAATTATTAATTTGACTTGTGCATGCCATTTTTGGACAAGAATTTGGTTAACTAAATTTAACCGAAGATCATCCTGGGTGTCAAGAGATGGTAACTCAGGTTTATTTTTATCAATAGATTCATCAGAGGATTGACCGCTTAATCTGACATATTTTTTATTTCTTTGTTTCCATTTTGGAAACTGTGATTTTAACAAATTGACTTCATTTTTCAATATTTCAATATCTAGTTGCAAACTGCAGGGTAACTACTTTTGTAGTTTTTTCAAACCTTTCCAAGGTTGTATGTAGATTTATAATAGGTTTATTATAAATAGGTTTTTGACTTTGAGTAAAAACTTGTTTTAATTTTTTAATATATTGTTGCTTTAATACAATATCATCAACTTTACTAATGAGATCAATAAGCAATTCTTCTTCAGATAATTCTTTAGTAAGAACATTTATTTTTCTACAGCAATTATCAGTACATCCTATTTTAATTTGGTCATTACTTGAATCATCACTAATAGAGTGATATTCTGAGGAATCACTACTTTCTGTATCACTTAAGTTAGACATTTTAAAAATATCTAGAATTTTTTGTTTATCATCACCAGATATAATCAGCTGACTAATTTTTTCTTTAACCTTGCATTGGGATTTATAATGTCCCTTTTTGCCACAGTTAAAACAGGTAACATTGGTTGGATCTTTTTTCTTTTTATCAGAAAAATTAGTCTTTTTATCAGATGATTTAGTTTTATCATAAAACTTATCTTTAGAAGGTTCAGTTTTAACCTTTTTATCCTGTTTTTTCTTTTCAATCTTTTTCTTTCTGCGAGATGGTGCTACAGGGGGTAGACCATATTGTTCACAGAAATTACCAAGCTCATATTTAGCTTTATCTTTATCCTTTTGACTTTGTTTAGCAATTTTCATATCAATACACATTCTTAATCCTTCTTTTTGAATAGTACTGACTATATCACCATAAGTTAATCTATCATATTCAATAGTTCCAGTAGGTTGACTAAGAACATCTCTAATTTTGTGAGCAAATAAGCCGGGTAAACCATTAATGAATTTTTCTTTCCAAAATGGTTTAGTACAATCATCTCTCATCATGACTCTAGAGATGAATACATCTTTGTACCATCTAAAGTCACTCAGTGTTGGACAATGTAAATTACTTAACTGATCATGAATCCTAGAAGTAATATTACTAGGTTGACCAACAAAATGTTTAATAATAGTGTAAATTAGGGTATTAACTCCATCTAGGATAACCCTATCTACAGTCCCCATTTCATGATCAAAGATGGGCATTCCATTGTTATCAGTTTGAACAGCATGTTTAATTTCTTGTCTGGTGAGGTACTTGTCCCACCAGGCTTTTAGCATTCCAGTAAAACCAGAAGTTAATAGATCAACAATTTGTGCTTGATCTAGATCAGTATTACTAAGGTAACTATTAGCAGCCATAGACATATGATTTAATTTTTCTAGAATTTGATGCTCACTTAGACCATCAATATTCCATTCATACAATTTACTAGAAGAAACAGAAAATTGACTAGCAATATTATTTTCTTCAAACTGTAAATCAGGAGGAGTAGGTCTAGAATACCAATTTTTGGTAAGACTAGTTGGATTAGTAGTTGGGTAAACCAAACGTTTAATGTTACTTGGATTACCTGGTTGACTAGTAAATTGTGCTTGGAGTTTAGAGATCTCATCATCAGTGGATGAGGGTTGACTGGAATCCTCATCTGCTTGAGTTAATACAGCTACTTGAGTTTTAACAGGTTCTGACTTAACAATTAATTTTTGCAACATTTTCTCAATTTTTTGAATATTTTTATCAGGATTTAATCTAATTTGTGACCTTTTTTCAGGTAACAATATTAAAGGTTTTTCAATAATTTTACTAGATGATGGTGTACAACTGGTCTCACCTTCATCGATCTTAGTTTCAATTTTATCTAATTGTTCACCAATAACCTTTAAACACTGATTAGTATAATTAACTTGTTCAATAATTTGTTTGCAATCAGATCTATCACTAGGCATTTTAAAAGGAGAAGCAGTTATGCTTGATCCTTTATAATCAAGAATAATTGGTTCTAGTGGTGGATGACTAGAGTTTATGTCAGTATTATCAGGTTTTTTCCATTTAGATTTAGTAATAACTTTTAATTCAGTTTGATCAATTGGTTTACTAATCTTTTTACTAGGTTTATGAAACTTTTAAATAGCTGGAGAAAGGAAGGTCAACATCCTTTTCTTTCATGAATTGTTTCCATTTAATAATTAATTCTTTATCTGAAAGATCTTTTTTAACAGGAGAAGGTGGTTTAGTGTTTTTAATAATATTTTTTGCATCTTCAATAATATTATTTTTTCTATTAATATTTCTAACTTCTATTATTAGATTTCTTAATATGGTTCTTTTATCAATCTGTTTATCAGGTGACTTTACTGATTTTACAGATCCTATTTCCCTTAGGGAAGGAAGTGAGTAATTATTGTATTTATTATAAGAATAGGAACTTTCAGCATAGTTATCATAAAAATATCTATATTCAAAAATAGATTTAGTATCATAGTTAATATGATCATCTTCATGATCTTGTTCATCAAAGTTTATTATGTCAGAATTATCAAATAACTCATGATCATCATCATAAACAGGCTGATTATCATAATCAAATTCATCATAAGAAACAACACGATAATCAAAATAATAATCCATAGATTAATAATTAGAGCCTTTGGAGTGAATCGGGGGACTGGTGGATGAACTTATGCCTGAATAAGGGGAGGGACTGGTGGATGAATGACTACTAAATAATATATTCTTTTTCCTAAAAGAAATGGATTTTAAAAATTTATAATTTAAAGAAAATCCTTTTTATTATCCATAGTCTCTGCAGTTTTTCTATACCTGATTTGTATGTGTCTTGGACAGGAACTCATCTACACTCATAATTCAGACACTGTAATTTTTTGTATTTGATACCTATGCGTTTTAGAACTACCCTAATACTTCCGATACTTCCATCTGTTGTTTCCCCTTTCACACATATCCAGCACTCTGGTGCCCTCCAACCCTTAACTGCCCTAAACGCCACCTGGCTCAAGCGGGACTTACTTGACGGGACCTTTTACAGAAAACCAGAGGACTAGGTGGCTACAGTCAGAAACAACATATTTTTACTGGAAGTATTTATGGGCACCAAAACCATTGAACCATGAACTCATGCCCATATAATCAAATACAAACTCTTACCTGTCAAATACTGGGTGTAGAACATAGTGCCAAAACAAACACATGCAACTCATGTTCATATAATCAGGTATAAACTCTGTCCAATCGACCGTGAACAACAAACAAGATTACTTGCCAAAATAATTTTCTAATTTCATTTTCTTTTCTGAAAATTAATACTTTACTTAGTAACTACTCATCCACCGGCCTCTACCACTGGCTCCTCAGACACAATCCATCCACCACCCCTAACTCACTACTCCCGACTTGGCTCTGATACCATTTGGGGGCGGAAGGGAGACACAGCAGATGAACAAGACATTATCAGAGTAAATCAGGCGGCTGAGCCGACCATCAACAGAAAATTAAACAGTTAGTAAAGGCGGCAGAGCCGACCATGAACAATCAAAACATAAATTAGGTGGCTAAGCCAACCATAGCAAGTAATAATCAAAACATCAGTTTAATAGATAAAGATCAGAGAGGATCAACTCATCAGTGAACATTACCAGTAACATACTTACTGGTTTAACAGGGGGAGGAGAAGAGAGAACTTCAATTCAGAAGTTTAACATTTAGAGAGAGAGGAGGGAGAAGAGAGAGAGAATTAGATCCTGGTCTAATTCGGGATATGTTTACCAGTGCCAACTCTATCCTTTTATAGATGAAGGATAAGAGGCAATACAATTATCAGGGGTTCATTGTGAACCCTTTGGACCCTTTACTTTCGGTGGAAAAGTAAAACAGTAGGTGGATGAACAGTGTCAGCATGTGGATGAACAGTATCGTTGTCGGCAGGATGAACAGTAAAAGTGAACAGTGGTTTTACTATTCATCAAAACAGCAGGTTTGTAACCGGAGCTGGCGTTGAGGAGGCCATCATGCTTTTAGCAGTTTGACTGAAAAATAGGACTGGCGTTGAGGTGGCCAGTTGCTAGGATGCTTTTAGCAGTTTGACTCAAGATGGTTAGTATTCCATCATATTGTCAAGGTTATGCAGAATTCTTCAGAGGACAAATTATCCCAATGACCATTATCATCAATATCTGGAGTGGCAGTAAGTGAATCTTGTTGAGCATCGGCAAGTCGATCTTGATATGCCTTTACTAATATTTTATTTTGAGTGTGATAAATAAACGGGACTTCTTGAATGGGTTCAACAGAGCGAATCTTCTGGATTGAATCTTCGCAAATTAAATAGTTTAATTTGGGATCAACATAAACATGGAGGTCGTCACTGAGATCAATTTCTCCAAGTTTAGTGGCAATTGAATAAGCCCTATAATGGCGAATTTGACTGCGAATTGACTTTGAACAAGGCCAGGGTTCCTCATCTCCAACCAGATGAATAGGCAGATGGACCCTACTGAATGGCCAGTTGACTGTGATATGCATAATGTGTTGAGCTGGAATAATGCTTCCAGTCCAAGTCCATTCAGGCATCTTGCTTTTGATCAAAACTTGGCATCTCAAGTCTCCATATTTAGCAAACAGGTTTAAAATGGAGACAGAAAGTTTTCTACCAAAATAATCAGTCTGCTCCGGATCAGAGAAAATAACTTGTCTTAATAGTCCATGATCCAATAGGGTCATTGGAGTGATTTCAATTAATTTTTTATTATATTCAACATTAATATTTTTGAAATGCCGCATATCTATGCAAGCACGTGGAATACTATATATCAAATTGCAGGGACAATCCATTCTGTGCAATGGATAGTTTGAGCAAATAGGATTAGTTTTTGGGCAAATAACCCTATCTTGGTCTTTATTATAAAGAGTTTCCCAAGATATTTCCAAACCAGGAGTAGATTTAGTAGATAAATCAATAAGTAATTGGAATAGAAATTCCTGAAAATAGTGGCCGTCCCTTTTAGCCATATTTTGAATATCTTTAATCAAATCAACAGGAAAATCCTGTGGGAAAATAATTTGATTTTTTAATGAGACAGGAATCTTAGGAAGACCCTGTAAGAGATTAGAGAAATAGTTCCTCATAGAGGTAATATGCTTAGCATGATCCCTACAACTAAGGTCTCTGGGGTTAATCACAAGAAGCTCACGATCACTCGCGGGTCTATGCTCACTTTTCTGTTCTCTCAATGAGAAACACTCCTTTTTAGTATTTTTTAAATCATGATGCATGATATGCAGTTTAGCCTGTGTTTTAACATTTTCTTCAAATAGGTTTGAATATTTAGCAGATAAATGATGTAACTCAGAGGCCATTGAGGCATAAGCCTTATCATTATTTTTTAGCAGTGAATTTTGTTCACAAAAATAATAATTCAAACAATTCAGCTTTCAATAAATTGTTTACTATGACGATTTTCCCCACACAAGTTCCATAGAGCATCTAGGAGACACTGTTGGGTTTCGTCTATGTAGTGCAAATGGTTTAATTTTTTAAATTGAAGGTTGGATCCTTCAGGAAGTATTGGCAAACTGGTTGAACCAAATTTCAGGCTGCTGTACGTCATCTGTAGACAAAGCAGAATGGTTAATAGAGTAATTTTGTAATTGCAACAAATCATTTTGATTAGGTGCATAAAGTAATTCAAAATTTATTTGTTGACCAGAGAAGGTAGAGGTGATTTTATCAAAATTAACTGTAAATGGGTAGAGTAGATAAATAAAAGGCATTCCCAAAATGACTTTATCAGTTAGATTTTTAACTAAAACAAATGATGTTTTAAAACAAACTTTATTTTGGCAGATATTGACTGTAGGTAATTTGTGACTAATTATCATTTTGCTGCCATTAGCAGAGCTTAACTTTTCAGTTGTTTTTTGATAATATTGACTAGGTATTAATTCTTCTTGAATACAATTTAAATCTGCTCCAGTATCAATTAAAGCAGTAATATTTAACACAAAATCATCAATTATTAATTTGACTTGTGCATGCCATTTTTGGACAAGAATTTGGTTAACTAAATTTAACCGAAGATCATCCTGGGTGTCAAGAGATGGTAACTCAGGTTTATTTTTATCAATAGATTCATCAGAGGATTGACCGCTTAATCTGACATATTTTTTATTTCTTTGTTTCCATTTTGGAAACTGTGATTTTAACAAATTGACTTCATTTTTCAATATTTCAATATCTAATTGCAAATCCTGCAGGGTAACTACTTTTGTAGTTTTTTCAAACCTTTCCAAGGTTGTATGTAGATTTATAATAGGTTTATTATAAATAGGTTTTTGACTTTGTTGAGTAAAAACTTGTTTTAATTTTTTAATATATTGTTGCTTTAATACAATATCATCAA
The DNA here is from genome assembly GCA_025413875.1 of Rhododendron molle. Taxonomy (NCBI): domain Eukaryota; kingdom Viridiplantae; phylum Streptophyta; class Magnoliopsida; order Ericales; family Ericaceae; genus Rhododendron; species Rhododendron molle. Next base: position 29,130,665 of record CM046391.1, read on the forward strand.
CTTTACTAATGAGATCAATAAGCAATTCTTCTTCAGATAATTCTTTAGTAAGAACATTTATTTTTCTACAGCAATTATCAGTACATCCTATTTTAATTTGGTCATTACTTGAATCATCACTAATAGAGTGATATTCTGAGGAATCACTACTTTCTGTATCACTTAAGTTAGACATTTTAAAAATATCTAGAATTTTTTGTTTATCATCATCAGATATAATCAGCTGACTAATTTTTTCTTTAACCTTGCATTGGGATTTATAATGTCCCTTTTTGCCACAGTTAAAACAGGTAACATTGGTTGGATCTTTTTTCTTTTTATCAGAAGAATCAGTTTTTTTATCAGATGATTTAGTTTTATCATAAAACTTATCTTTAGAAGGTTCAGTTTTAACCTTTTGATCATGCTTTTCTTTTCAATCTTTTTCTTTCTGCGAGATGGTGCTACAGGGGGTAGACCATATTGTTCGCAGAAATTACCAAGTTCATATTTAGCCTTATCTTTATCCTTTTGACTTTGTTTAGCAATTTTCATATCAATACACATTCTTAATCCTTCTTTTTGAATAGTACTGACTATATCACCATAAGTTAATCTATCATATTCAATAGTTCCAGTAGGTTGACTAAGAACATCTCTAATTTTGTGAGCAAATAAGCCGGGTAAACCATTAATGAATTTTTCTTTCCAAAATGGTTTAGTACAATCATCTCTCATCATGACTCTAGAGATGAATACATCTTTGTACCATCTAAAGTCACTCAGTGTTGGACAATGTAAATTACTTAACTGATCATGAATCCTAGAAGTAATATTACTAGGTTGACCAACAAAATGTTTAATAATAGTGTAAATTAGGGTATTAACTCCATCTAGGATAACCCTATCTACAGTCCCCATTTCATGATCAAAGATGGGCATTCCATTGTTATCAGTTTGAATAGCATGTTTAATCTCTTGTCTGTTAATACTGGTGAGGTACTTGTCCCACCAGGCTTTTAGCATTCCAGTAAAACCAGAAGTTAATAGATCAACAATTTGTGCTTGATCTAGATCAGTATTACTAAGGTAACTATTAGCAGCCATAGACATATGATTTAATTTTTCTAGAATTTGATGCTCACTTAGACCATCAATATTCCATTCATACAATTTACTAGAAGAAACAGAAAATTGATTAGCAAGATTATTTTCTTCAAATTGTAAATCAGGAGGAGTAGGTCTAGAATACCAATTTTTGGTAAGACTGGTTGGATTAGTAGTTGGGTAAATCAAACGTTTAATGTTACCTGGATTACCTGGTTGACTAGTAAATTGTGCTTGGAGATTAGAGATCTCATCATCAGTGGACGAGGGTTGACTGGAATCCTCATCTGCTTGAGTTAATACAGCTACTTGAGTTTTAACAGGTTCCGACTTAACAATTAATTTTTGTAACATATCTTCAATTTTTTGAATATTTTTATCAGGATTTAATTTAATTTGTGACCTTTTTTCAGGTGACAATATCAAAGGTTTTTCAATAATTTTACTAGATGATGGTGTACAACTGGTCTCACCTTCATCGATCTTAGTTTCAATTTTATCTAATTGTTCACCAATAACCTTTAAACACTGATTAGTATAATTAACTTGTTCAATAATTTGTTTGCAATCAGATCTATCACTAGGCATTTTAAAAGGAGAAGCCGTTATGCTTGATCCTTTATAATCAAGAATAATTGGTTCTAGTGGTGGATGACTAGAGTTTATGTCAGTATTATCAGGTTTTTTCCATTTAGATTTAGTAATAACTTTTAATTCAGTTTGATCAATTGGTTTACTAATCTTTTTACTAGGTTTATGAAACTGCAAATAACTGGAGAAAGGAAGGTCAACATCCTTTTCTTTCATGAATTGTTTCCATTTAATAATTAATTCTTTATCTGAAAGATCTTTTTTAACAGGAGAAGGTGGTTTAGTGTTTTTAATAATATTTTTTGCATCTTCAATAATATTATTTTTTCTATTAATATTTCTAACTTCTATTATTAGATTTCTTAATATGGTTCTTTTATCAATCTGTTTATCAGGTGACTTTACTGATTTTACCGATCCTATTTCCCTTAGGGAAGGAAGTGAGTAATTATTGTATTTATTATAAGAATAGGAACTTTCAGCATAGTTATCATAAAAATATCTATATTCAAAAATAGATTTAGTATCATAGTTAATATGATCATCTTCATGATCTTGTTCATCAAAGTTTATTATGTCAGAATTATCAAATAACTCATGATCATCATCATAAACAGGCTGATTATCATAATCAAATTCATCATAAGAAACCACACGATAATCAGAATAATAATCCATAGATTAATAATTAGAGCCTTTGGAGTGAATCGAGGGACTGGTGGACGGATCTGCTTCTGAACAAGGGGAGGGACTGGTGGATGAATGACTACTAAATAATATATTCTTTTTCCTAAAAGAAATGGATTTTAAAAATTTATAATTTAAAGAAAATCCTTTTTATTATCCATAGTCTCTGCAGTTTTTCTATACCTGATTTGTATGTGTCTTGGACAGGAACTCATCTACACTCATAATTCAGACACTGTAATTTTTTGTATTTGATACCTATGCGTTTTAGAACTACCCTAATACTTCCGATACTTCCATCTGTTGTTTCCCCTTTCACACATATCCAGCACTCTGGTGCCCTCCAACCCTTAACTGCCCTAAACGCCACCTGGCTCAAGCGGGACTTACTTGACGGGACCTTTTACAGAAAACCAGAGGACTAGGTGGCTACAGTCAGAAACAACATATTTATTTACTGGAAGTATTTCTGGGCACCAAAACCATTGAACCATGAACTCATGCCCATATAATCAAATACAAACTCTTACCTGTCAAATACTGGGTGTAGAACATAGTGCCAAAACAAACACATGCAACTCATGTTCATATAATCAGATATAAACTCTGTCCAATCGACCGTGAACAACAAACAAGATTACTTGCCAAAATAATTTTCTAATTTCATTTTCTTTTCTGAAAATTAATACTTTACTTAGTAACTACTCATCCACCGGCCTCTACCACTGGCTCCTCAGACACAATCCATCCACCACCCCTAACTCACTACTCCCGACTTGGCTCTGATACCATTTGGGGGCGGAAGGGAGACACAGCAGATGAACAAGACATTATCAGAGTAAATCAGGCGGCTGAGCCGACCATCAACAGAAAATTAAACAGTTAGTAAAGGCGGCAGAGCCGACCATGAACAATCAAAACATAAATTAGGTGGCTAAGCCAACCATAGCAAGTAATAATCAAAACATCAGTTTAATAGATAAAGATCAGAGAGGATCAACTGAGCCGACCATCAACAGAAAATTAAACAGTTAGTAAAGGCGGCAGAGCCGACCATGAACAATCAAAACATAAATTAGGTGGCTAAGCCAACCATAGCAAGTAATAATCAAAACATCAGTTTAATAGATAAAGATCAGAGAGGATCAACTCATCAGTGAACATTACCAGTAACATACTTACTGGTTTAACAGGGGGAGGAGGAGAACCTCCGTGACTAAGGGGGAGAGAGAGAGGAGGGAGAAGAGAGAGAGAATTAGATCCTGGTCTAATTCGGGATATGTTTACCAGTGCCAACTCTATCCTTTTATAGATGAAGGATAAGAGGCAATACAATTATCAGGGGTTCATTGTGAACCCTTTGGACCCTTTACTTTCGGTGGAAAAGTAAAACAGTAGGTGGATGAACAGTGTCAGCATGTGGATGAACAGTATCGTTGTCGGCAGGATGAACAGTAAAAGTGAACAGTGGTTTTACTATTCATCAAAACAGCAGGTTTGTAACCGGAGCTGGCGTTGAGGAGGCCATCATGCTTTTAGCAGTTTGACTGAAAAATAGGACTGGCGTTGAGGTGGCCAGTTGCTAGGATGCTTTTAGCAGTTTGACTCAAGATGGTTAGTATTCCATCATATTGTCAAGGTTATGCAGTTCTTCAGAGGACAAATTATCCCAATGACCATTATCATCAATATCTGGAGTGGCAGTAAGTGAATCTTGTTGAGCATCGGCAAGTCGATCTTGATATGCCTTTACTAATATTTTATTTTGAGTGTGATAAATAAACGGGACTTCTTGAATGGGTTCAACAGAGCGAATCTTCTGGATTGAATCTTCGCAAATTAAATAGTTTAATTTGGGATCAACATAAACATGGAGGTCGTCACTGAGATCAATTTCTCCAAGTTTAGTGGCAATTGAATAAGCCCTATAATGGCGAATTTGACTGCGAATTGACTTTGAACAGGGCCAGGGCTCCTCATCTCCAACAAGGTGAATAGGTAGATGGACCCTACTGAATGGCCAGTTAACTGTGATATGCATAATATGTTGAGCTGGAATAATGCTTCCAGTCCAAGTCCATTCAGGCATCTTGCTTTTGATCAGAACTTGGCATCTCAAGTCTCCATATTTAGCAAACAGGTTTAAAATGGAGACAGAAAGTTTTCTACCAAAATAATCAGTCTGCTCCGGATCAGAAAAAATAACTTGTCTTAATAGTCCGTGATCCAATAGGGTCATTGGAGTGATTTCAATTAATTTTTTATTATATTCAACATTAATATTTTTGAAATGCTGCATATCTATGCAAGCACGTGGAATACTATATATCAAATTGCAGGGACAATCCATTCTGTGCAATGGATAATTTGAGCAAATAGGATTAGTTTTTGGGCAAATAACCCTATCTTGGTCTTTATTATAAAGAGTTTCCCAAGATATTTCCAAACCAGGAGTAGATTTAGTAGATAAATCAGTAAGTAATTGGAATAGAAATTCCTGAAAATAGTGGCCGTCCCTTTTAGCCATATTTTGAATATCTTTAATCAAATCAACAGGAAAATCCTGTGGGAAAATAATTTGATTTTTTAATGAGACAGGAATCTTAGGAAGACCCTGTAAGAGATTAGAGAAATAGTTCCTCATAGAGGTAATATGCTTAGCATGATCCCTACAACTAAGGTCTCTGGGGTTAATCACAAGAAGCTCACGATCACTCGCGGGTCTATGCTCACTTTTCTGTTCTCTCAATGAGAAACACTCCTTTTTAGTATTTTTAAATCATGATGCATGATATGCAGTTTAGCCTGTGTTTTAACATTTTCTTCAAATAGGTTTGAATATTTAGCAGATAAATGATGTAACTCAGAGGCCATTGAGGCATAAGCCTTATCATTATTTTTTAGCAGTGAATTTTGTTCACAAAAATAATAATTCAAACAATTCAGGCTTTCAATAAATTGTTTACTATGACGATTTTCCCCACACAAGTTCCATAGAGCATCTAGGAGACACTGTTGGGTTTCGTCTATGTAGTGCAAATGGTTTAATTTTTTAAATTGAAGGTTGGATCCTTCAGGAAGTATTGGCAAACTGGTTGAACCAAATTTCAGGCTGCTGTACGTCATCTGTAGACAAAGCAGAATGGTTAATAGAGTAATTTTGTAATTGCAACAAATCATTTTGATTAGGTGCAGAAAGTAATTCAAAATTTATTTGTTGACCAGAGAAGGTAGAGGTGATTTTATCAAAATTAACTGTAAATGGGTAGAGTAGATAAATAAAAGGCATTCCCAAAATGACTTTATCAGTTAGATTTTTAACTAAAACAAATGATGTTTTAAAACAAACTTTATTTTGGCAGATATTGACTGTAGGTAATTTGTGACTAATTATCATTTTGCTGCCATTAGCAGAGCTTAACTTTTCAGTTGTTTTTTGATAATATTGACTAGGTATTAATTCTTCTTGAATACAATTTAAATCTGCTCCAGTATCAATTAAAGCAGTAATATTTAACACAAAATCATCAATTATTAATTTGACTTGTGCATGCCATTTTTGGACAAGAATTTGGTTAACTAAATTTAACCGAAGATCATCCTGGGTGTCAAGAGATGGTAACTCAGGTTTATTTTTATCAATAGATTCATCAGAGGATTGACCGCTTAATCTGACATATTTTTTATTTCTTTGTTTCCATTTTGGAAACTGTGATTTTAACAAATTGACTTCATTTTTCAATATTTCAATATCTAACTGCAAATCCTGCAGGGTAACTACTTTTGTAGTTTTTTCAAACCTTTCCAAGGTTGTATGTAGATTTATAATAGGTTTATTATAAACAGGTTTTTGACTTTGCTGAGTAAAAACTTGTTTTAATTTTTTAATATATTGTTGCTTTAATACAATATCATCAACTTTACTAATGAGATCAATAAGCAATTCTTCTTCAGATAATTCTTTAGTAAGAACATTTATTTTTCTACAGCAATTATCAGTACATCCTATTTTAATTTGGTCATTACTTGAATCATCACTAATAGAGTGATATTCTGAGGAATCACTACTTTCTGTATCACTTAAGTTAGACATTTTAAAAATATCTAGAATTTTTTGTTTATCATCATCAGATATAATCAGCTGACTAATTTTTTCTTTAACCTTGCATTGGGATTTATAATGTCCCTTTTTGCCACAGTTAAAACAGGTAACATTGGTTGGATCTTTTTTCTTTTTATCAGAAGAATCAGTTTTTTTATCAGATGATTTAGTTTTATCATAAAACTTATCTTTAGAAGGTTCAGTTTTAACCTTTTTATCCTGTTTTTTCTTTTCAATCTTTTTCTTTCTGCGAGATGGTGCTACAGGGGGTAGACCATATTGTTCACAGAAATTACCAAGTTCATATTTAGCCTTATCTTTATCCTTTTGACTTTGTTTAGCAATTTTCATATCAATACACATTCTTAATCCTTCTTTTTGAATAGTACTGACTATATCACCATAAGTTAATCTATCATATTCAATAGTTCCGGTAGGTTGACTAAGAACATCTCTAATTTTGTGAGCAAATAAGCCGGGTAAACCATTAATGAATTTTTCTTTCCAAAATGGTTTAGTACAATCATCTCTCATCATGACTCTAGAGATGAATACATCTTTGTACCATCTAAAGTCACTCAGTGTTGGACAATGTAAATTACTTAACTGATCATGAATCCTAGAAGTAATATTACTAGGTTGACCAACAAAATGTTTAATAATAGTGTAAATTAGGGTATTAACTCCATCTAGGATAACCCTATCTACAGTCCCCATTTCATGATCAAAGATGGGCATTCCATTGTTATCAGTTTGAACAGCATGTTTAATTTCTTGTCTGTTGGTACTGGTGAGGTATTTATCCCACCAGGCTTTTAGCATTCCAGTAAAACCGGAAGTTAATAGATCAACAATTTGTGCTTGATCTAGATCAGTATTACTAAGGTAACTATTAGCAGCCATAGACATATGATTTAATTTTTCTAGAATTTGATGCTCACTTAGACCATCAATATTCCATTCATACAATTTACTAGAAGAAACAGAAAATTGACTAGCAATATTATTTTCTTCAAACTGTAAATCAGGAGGAGTAGGTCTAGAATACCAATTTTTGGTAAGACTAGTTGGATTAGTAGTTGGGTAAACCAAACGTTTAATGTTACTTGGATTACCTGGTTGACTAGTAAATTGTGCTTGGAGTTTAGAGATCTCATCATCAGTGGATGAGGGTTGACTGGAATCCTCATCTGCTTGAGTTAATACAGCTACTTGAGTTTTAACAGGTTCCGACTTAACAATTAATTTTTGTAACATATCTTCAATTTTTTGAATATTTTTATCAGGATTTAATCTAATTTGTGACCTTTTTTCAGGTAACAATATTAAAGGTTTTTCAATAATTTTACTAGATGATGGTGTACAACTGGTCTCACCTTCATCGATCTTAGTTTCAATTTTATCTAATTGTTCACCAATAACCTTTAAACACTGATTAGTATAATTAACTTGTTCAATAATTTGTTTGCAATCAGATCTATCACTAGGCATTTTAAAAGGAGAAGCAGTTATGCTTGATCCTTTATAATCAAGAATAATTGGTTCTAGTGGTGGATGACTAGAGTTTATGTCAGTATTATCAGGTTTTTTCCATTTAGATTTAGTAATAACTTTTAATTCAGTTTGATCAATTGGTTTACTAATCTTTTTACTAGGTTTATGAAACTGCAAATAACTGGAGAAAGGAAGGTCAACATCCTTTTCTTTCATGAATTGTTTCCATTTAATAATTAATTCTTTATCTGAAAGATCTTTTTTAACAGGAGAAGGTGGTTTAGTGTTTTTAATAATATTTTTTGCATCTTCAATAATATTATTTTTTCTATTAATATTTCTAACTTCTATTATTAGATTTCTTAATATGGTTCTTTTATCAATCTGTTTATCAGGTGTTTACTGATTTTACTGATCCTATTTCCCTTAGGGAAGGAAGTGAGTAATTATTGTATTTATTATAAGAATAGGAACTTTCAGCATAGTTATCATAAAAATATCTATATTCAAAAATAGATTTAGTATCATAGTTAATATGATCATCTTCATGATCTTGTTCATCAAAGTTTATTATGTCAGAATTATCAAATAACTCATGATCATCATCATAAACAGGCTGATTATCATAATCAAATTCATCATAAGAAACCACACGATAATCAGAATAATAATCCATAGATTAATAATTAGAGCCTTTGGAGTGAATCGAGGGACTGGTGGACGGATCTGCTTCTGAACAAGGGGAGGGACTGGTGGATGAATGACTACTAAATAATATATTCTTTTTCCTAAAAGAAATGGATTTTAAAAATTTATAATTTAAAGAAAATCCTTTTTATTATCCATAGTCTCTGCAGTTTTTCTATACCTGATTTGTATGTGTCTTGGACAGGAACTCATCTACACTCATAATTCAGACACTGTAATTTTTTGTATTTGATACCTATGCGTTTTAGAACTACCCTAATACTTCCGATACTTCCATCTGTTGTTTCCCCTTTCACACATATCCAGCACTCTGGTGCCCTCCAACCCTTAACTGCCCTAAACGCCACCTGGCTCAAGCGGGACTTACTTGACGGGACCTTTTACAGAAAACCAGAGGACTAGGTGGCTACAGTTAGAAACAACATACTTATTTACTGGAAGTATTTCTGGGCACCAAAACCATTGAACCATGAACTCATGCCCATATAATCAAATACAAACTCTTACCTGTCAAATACTGGGTGTAGAACATAGTGCCAAAACAAACACATGCAACTCATGTTCATATAATCAGGTATAAACTCTGTCCAATCGACCGTGAACAACAAACAAGATTACTTGCCAAAATAATTTTCTAATTTCATTTTCTTTTCTGAAAATTAATACTTTACTTAGTAACTACTCATCCACCGGCCTCTACCACTGGCTCCTCAGACACAATCCATCCACCACCCCTAACTCACTACTCCCGACTTGGCTTTGATACCATTTGGGGGCGGAAGGGAGACACAGCAGATGAACAAGACATTATCAGAGTAAATCAAACTGAGCCGACCATCAACAGAAAATTAAACAGTTAGTAAAGGCGGCAGAGCCGACCATGAACAATCAAAACATAAATTAGGTGGCTAAGCCAACCATAGCAAGTAATAATCAAAACATCAGTTTAATAGATAAAGATCAGAGAGGATCAACTCATCAGTGAACAATACCAGTAACATACTTACTGGTTTAACAGGGGGAGGAGGAGAAGAACTTCAATAGTAAGTGAACAAGACATCATCAGAGTAAATCAGGCGGCTGAGCCGACCATCAACAGAAAATTAAACAGTTAGTAAAGGCGGCAGAGCCGACCATGAACAATCAAAACATAAATTAGGTGGCTAAGCCAACCATAGCAAGTAATAATCAAAACATCAGTTTAATAGATAAAGATCAGAGAGGATCAACTCATCAGTGAACATTACCAGTAACATACTTACTGGTTTAACAGGGGGAGGAGAAGAGAGAACTTCAATTCAGAAGTTTAACATTTAGAGAGAGAGGAGGGAGAAGAGAGAGAGAATTAGATCCTGGTCTAATTCGGGATATGTTTACCAGTGCCAACTCTATCCTTTTATAGATGAAGGATAAGAGGCAATACAATTATCAGGGGTTCATTGTGAACCCTTTGGACCCTTTACTTTCGGTGGAAAAGTAAAACAGTAGGTGGATGAACAGTGTCAGCATGTGGATGAACAGTATCGTTGTCGGCAGGATGAACAGTAAAAGTGAACAGTGGTTTTACTATTCATCAAAACAGCAGGTTTGTAACCGGAGCTGGCGTTGAGGAGGCCATCATGCTTTTAGCAGTTTGACTGAAAAATAGGACTGGCGTTGAGGTGGCCAGTTGCTAGGATGCTTTTAGCAGTTTGACTCAAGATGGTTAGTATTCCATCATATTGTCAAGGTTATGCAGTTCTTCAGAGGACAAATTATCCCAATGACCATTATCATCAATATCTGGAGTGGCAGTAAGTGAATCTTGTTGAGCATCGGCAAGTCGATCTTGATATGCCTTTACTAATATTTTATTTTGAGTGTGATAAATAAACGGGACTTCTTGAATGGGTTCAACAGAGCGAATCTTCTGGATTGAATCTTCGCAAATTAAATAGTTTAATTTGGGATCAACATAAACATGGAGGTCGTCACTGAGATCAATTTCTCCAAGTTTAGTGGCAATTGAATAAGCCCTATAATGGCGAATTTGACTGCGAATTGACTTTGAACAAGGCCAGGGTTCCTCATCTCCAACCAGATGAATAGGCAGATGGACCCTACTGAATGGCCAGTTGACTGTGATATGCATAATGTGTTGAGCTGGAATAATGCTTCCAGTCCAAGTCCATTCAGGCATCTTGCTTTTGATCAAAACTTGGCATCTCAAGTCTCCATATTTAGCAAACAGGTTTAAAATGGAGACAGAAAGTTTTCTACCAAAATAATCAGTCTGCTCCGGATCAGAGAAAATAACTTGTCTTGATAGTCCATGATCCAATAGGGTCATTGGAGTGATTTCAATTAATTTTTTATTATATTCAACATTAATATTTTTGAAATGCTGCATATCTATGCAAGCACGTGGAATACTATATATCAAATTGCAGGGACAATCCATTCTGTGCAATGGATAGTTTGAGCAAATAGGATTAGTTTTTGGGCAAATAACCCTATCTTGGTCTTTATTATAAAGAGTTTCCCAAGATATTTCCAAACCAGGAGTAGATTTAGTAGATAAATCAGTAAGTAATTGGAATAGAAATTCCTGAAAATAGTGGCCGTCCCTTTTAGCCATATTTTGAATATCTTTAATCAAATCAACAGGAAAATCCTGTGGGAAAATAATTTGATTTTTTAATGAGACAGGAATCTTAGGAAGACCCTGTAAGAGATTAGAGAAATAGTTCCTCATAGAGGTAATATGCTTAGCATGATCCCTACAACTAAGGTCTCTGGGGTTAATCACAGCAAGCTCACGATCACTCGCGGGTCTATGCTCACTTTTCTGTTCTCTCAATGAGAAACACTCCTTTTTAGTATTTTTTAAATCATGATGCATGATATGCAGTTTAGCCTGTGTTTTAACATTTTCTTCAAATAGGTTTGAATATTTAGCAGATAAATGATGTAACTCAGAGGCCATTGAGGCATAAGCCTTATCATTATTTTTTAGCAGTGAATTTTGTTCACAAAAATAATAATTCAAACAATTCAGGCTTTCAATAAATTGTTTACTATGACGATTTTCCCCACACAAGTTCCATAGAGCATCTAGGAGACACTGTTGGGTTTCGTCTATGTAGTGCAAATGGTTTAATTTTTTAAATTGAAGGTTGGATCCTTCAGGAAGTATTGGCAAACTGGTTGAACCAAATTTCAGGCTGCTGTACGTCATCTGTAGACAAAGCAGAATGGTTAATAGAGTAATTTTGTAATTGCAACAATCATTTTGATTAGGTGCAGAAAGTAATTCAAAATTTATTTGTTGACCAGAGAAGGTAGAGGTGATTTTATCAAAATTAACTGTAAATGGGTAGAGTAGATAAATAAAAGGCATTCCCAAAATGACTTTATCAGTTAGATTTTTAACTAAAACAAATGATGTTTTAAAACAAACTTTATTTTGGCAGATATTGACTGTAGGTAATTTGTGACTAATTATCATTTTGCTGCCATTAGCAGAGCTTAACTTTTCAGTTGTTTTTTGATAATATTGACTAGGTATTAATTCTTCTTGAATACAATTTAAATCTGCTCCAGTATCAATTAAAGCAGTAATATTTAACACAAAATCATCAATTATTAATTTGACTTGTGCATGCCATTTTTGGACAAGAATTTGGTTAACTAAATTTAACCGAAGATCATCCTGGGTGTCAAGAGATGGTAACTCAGGTTTATTTTTATCAATAGATTCATCAGAGGATTGACCGCTTAATCTGACATATTTTTTATTTCTTTGTTTCCATTTTGGAAACTGTGATTTTAACAAATTGACTTCATTTTTCAATATTTCAATATCTAGTTGCAAATCCTGCAGGGTAACTACTTTTGTAGTTTTTTCAAACCTTTCCAAGGTTGTATGTAGATTTATAATAGGTTTATTATAAACAGGTTTTTGACTTTGTTGAGTAAAAACTTGTTTTAATTTTTTAATATATTGTTGCTTTAATACAATATCATCAACTTTACTAATGAGATCAATAAGCAATTCTTCTTCAGATAATTCTTTAGTAAGAACATTTATTTTTCTACAGCAATTATCAGTACATCCTATTTTAATTTGGTCATTACTTGAATCATCACTAATAGAGTGATATTCTGAGGAATCACTACTTTCTGTATCACTTAAGTTAGACATTTTAAAAATATCTAGAATTTTTTGTTTATCATCATCAGATATAATCAGCTGACTAATTTTTTCTTTAACCTTGCATTGGGATTTATAATGTCCCTTTTTGCCACAGTTAAAACAGGTAACATTGGTTGGATCTTTTTTCTTTTTATCAGAAGAATCAGTTTTTTTATCAGATGATTTAGTTTTATCATAAAACTTATCTTTAGAAGGTTCAGTTTTAACCTTTTTATCCTGTTTTTTCTTTTCAATCTTTTTCTTTCTGCGAGATGGTGCTACAGGGGGTAGACCATATTGTTCACAGAAATTACCAAGTTCATATTTAGCCTTATCTTTATCCTTTTGACTTTGTTTAGCAATTTTCATATCAATACACATTCTTAATCCTTCTTTTTGAATAGTACTGACTATATCACCATAAGTTAATCTATCATATTCAATAGTTCCAGTAGGTTGACTAAGAACATCTCTAATTTTGTGAGCAAATAAGCCGGGTAAACCATTAATGAATTTTTCTTTCCAAAATGGTTTAGTACAATCATCTCTCATCATGACTCTAGAGATGAATACATCTTTGTACCATCTAAAGTCACTCAGTGTTGGACAATGTAAATTACTTAGCTGATCATGAATCCTAGAAGTAATATTACTAGGTTGACCAACAAAATGTTTAATAATAGTGTAAATTAGGGTATTAACTCCATCTAGGATAACCCTATCTACAGTCCCCATTTCATGATCAAAGATGGGCATTCCATTGTTATCAGTTTGAACAGCATGTTTAATTTCTTGTCTGTTGGTACTGGTGAGGTAGTTATCCCACCAGGCCTTTAACATTCCAGTAAAACCGGAAGTTAATAGATCAACAATTTGTGCTTGATCTAGATCAGTATTACTAAGGTAACTATTAGCAGCCATAGACATATGATTTAATTTTTCTAGAATTTGATGCTCACTTAGACCATCAATATTCCATTCATACAATTTACTAGAAGAAACAGAAAATTGACTAGCAATATTATTTTCTTCAAACTGTAAATCAGGAGGAGTAGGTCTAGAATACCAATTTTTGGTAAGACTAGTTGGATTAGTAGTTGGGTAAACCAAACGTTTAATGTTACTTGGATTACCTGGTTGACTAGTAAATTGTGCTTGGAGTTTAGAGATCTCATCATCAGGTGGACGAGGGTTGACTGGAATCCTCATCTGCTTGAGTTAATACAGCTACTTGAGTTTTAACAGGTTCCGACTTAACAATTAATTTTTGTAACATATCTTCAATTTTTTGAATATTTTTATCAGGATTTAATCTAATTTGTGACCTTTTTTCAGGTAACAATATTAAAGGTTTTTCAATAATTTTACTAGATGATGGTGTACAACTGGTCTCACCTTCATCGATCTTAGTTTCAATTTTATCTAATTGTTCACCAATAACCTTTAAACACTGATTAGTATAATTAACTTGTTCAATAATTTGTTTGCAATCAGATCTATCACTAGGCATTTTAAAAGGAGAAGCAGTTATGCTTGATCCTTTATAATCAAGAATAATTGGTTCTAGTGGTGGATGACTAGAGTTTATGTCAGTATTATCAGGTTTTTTCCATTTAGATTTAGTAATAACTTTTAATTCAGTTTGATCAATTGGTTTACTAATCTTTTTACTAGGTTTATGAAACTGCAAATAACTGGAGAAAGGAAGGTCAACATCCTTTTCTTTCATGAATTGTTTCCATTTAATAATTAATTCTTTATCTGAAAGATCTTTTTTAACAGGAGAAGGTGGTTTAGTGTTTTTAATAATATTTTTTGCATCTTCAATAATATTATTTTTTCTATTAATATTTCTAACTTCTATTATTAGATTTCTTAATATGGTTCTTTTATCAATCTGTTTATCAGGTGACTTTACTGATTTTACCGATTTTACCGATCCTATTTCCCTTAGGGAAGGAAGTGAGTAATTATTGTATTTATTATAAGAATAGGAACTTTCAGCATAGTTATCATAAAAATATCTATATTCAAAAATAGATTTAGTATCATAGTTAATATGATCATCTTCATGATCTTGTTCATCAAAGTTTATTATGTCAGAATTATCAAATAACTCATGATCATCATCATAAACAGGCTGATTATCATAATCAAATTCATCATAAGAAACCACACGATAATCAGAATAATAATCCATAGATTAATAATTAGAGCCTTTGGAGTGAATCGAGGGACTGGTGGACGGATCTGCTTCTGAACAAGGGGAGGGACTGGTGGATGAATGACTACTAAATAATATATTCTTTTTCCTAAAAGAAATGGATTTTAAAAATTTATAATTTAAAGAAAATCCTTTTTATTATCCATAGTCTCTGCAGTTTTTCTATACCTGATTTGTATGTGTCTTGGACAAGAACTCATCTACACTCATAATTCAGACACTGTAATTTTTTGTATTTGATACCTATGCGTTTTAGAACTACCCTAATACTTCCGATACTTCCATCTGTTGTTTCCCCTTTCACACATATCCAGCACTCTGGTGCCCTCCAACCCTTAACTGCCCTAAACGCCACCTGGCTCAAGCGGGACTTACTTGACGGGACCTTTTACAGAAAACCAGAGGACTAGGTGGCTACAGTCAGAAACAACATATTTATTTACTGGAAGTATTTCTGGGCACCAAAACCATTGAACCATGAACTCATGCCCATATAATCAAATACAAACTCTTACCTGTCAAATACTGGGTGTAGAACATAGTGCCAAAACAAACACATGCAACTCATGTTCATATAATCAGGTATAAACTCTGTCCAATCGACCGTGAACAACAAACAAGATTACTTGCCAAAATAATTTTCTAATTTCATTTTCTTTTCTGAAAATTAATACTTTACTTAGTAACTACTCATCCACCGGCCTCTACCACTGGCTCCTCAGACACAATCCATCCACCACCCCTAACTCACTACTCCCTTCCGCCCAATTGGAATATCATCCAAGAAGAACAAGAATATCAAGATTTAAATATTAGTGATTTCCACAATTGGAATATCCCTAAAATACCTGTTAAAGAAATTTATAGATCCAGTTTTTTAAGTGATTCTTTTAGAACTGATCAAATTGCTAAAGCAGTTGAACAAGTTTATGCTATTACTAAACAAGAAGAACGATGTTCTCTTCTTAGTAAAGAATCTGTTAAAAGACACCTCGACAGAGGATATAATTATATTCATGTTGGATTAATCCAAGTTGCTATTAAACCCCTGTCTAGAACAGGATTAAACTCTTCTGTTTTATTATCTCTTAGAGATGCTAGATTTACTGTTTACAGTGATAGTTTACTTGGACTAATGGAGTCAAGTTTGCACAATGGTCCAATTTATTTCAATTGTTATCCTGACTTACCTCTCAGTTTAAAGGATAAAAACATATTAAAAGCTTTAACTTTAAATATTCAAACTGCTGGTGCTATTACTAATATGCTTGAAGGAAGTCATGCACTTGCCTTGATTTATCGTATTTATTATAAGTGTATGAAAACTAATTTAAATATTCATGCTTTGGTTAAAAGCCCTAAGGATAAAACTGTTTTGATTCAAAGTAATACTAATGCTAACATTCAAGTACCAAAAACTATTTCCTGGAATGATATTACTTTACCCACCAGCTGGGTAAGTGAAAATGATAGTTATTCTCATAAGATGCAAAATGATACTGTTAATTTAGATTATATTAAGCAATATTTAGATGGTACTGTTAGAATTAGTTTTGATCAACAAAGGATAAATCCACCCCTTAGGATTAAGGAATTAAGCAGATCGAGTAGCTCTGTTAGCCTACCTAGGCATGATAAGAATCTTATTAATCCCCATGTTAAATTACGAGGAATTGAAACCAGCTCACAAATTAGTAAACCCTGTTATTCAACACAGTCAAATTTTGATGATAGTGAGACATCTCCAGGGTCTCCTACTCTCACTGATTTTGAAGGAACAACACCTCCTGTTAATCCACCAAATCAAGTTGATCCAGCACTTTGTGTGTTGACTAGGATTACTGATAATGATAATTTTGAAGAAAATGATGAATTATATGAAGAATTTAAATCAAAAAAGAATAAACAAAAAAGAAAAGAATGGCGTAGTAAATACTCATCTAATCAACAGGAAGAAATGATAGACCAATGGCAACAATATATGGAAGATAATAATATTGAAATTTACTTCTTTGATTATTTGAAGAAAATCGATATCCCTATTAAACCCATGTCTTTGTCTTCTGTTTGCTCAACCTTTCCCCAAAAAACCTATCATATAGAATCCAAAGAACTGAAAGTTATTAAATATGATAATAAATCTGGAGATAATAAATTGTTAAAAATCAATAACACAACTACACAAGATTTAAAACATGAAGTTAAAATTGTTAAGAAAGATATTAAAAAATTAAAAGAATCTGAGTCTGAAAATTCTGACAAAGATATTAAAAATAGTCAAAATAATAAAAAAGAGTATTACCAGAAATGGTATACTAAGGTTAAATTAGTAATACGAGATTATCAAATAGAAATTAATGCTCTTATTGATACTGGTGCTGATTTAAATTGTATTGCTCAGGGTATAGTACCTACAATGTATTTTCATAAAACTACTGCTACATTAAGGGCTGCTAATAATAGTAAAATGAATATAGAATACAAACTACCTAATGCACATGTCTGCCAGGATAAAATTTGTTTTCAAAGCACTATTGTTTTAGTTCCTGACTTAACTGATAATTTGATTTTAGGAACACCATTTATCTGTTTACTTTATCCTTTTACCACCAATGAAGAAGGATTAATTACTAAACCTTTTGGTCAACAAGTTATGTTTAAATTCTTAACAAAACCTGAATTGGTACAGTTAAATTATTTAACTATTGACAAGATAAATTTAAAGAAAAATCAGTTAAAATTCTTGCAAGAAGAAATTAATTATAAAAAGATTGAAGATCAGCTTAGCACTTCTTTTCTTAATAAACAGATTGAAGAATTTAAAGAAAAATTAGAAAATGAAATTTGTGCTAAACTTCCAAGTGCCTTTTGGCATAGGAAAAAACACATAGTAACTTTACCATATATCAAAGGTTTTAATGAATCCCAAATCCCTACTAAATCTAGACCTATTCAAATGAACCCTGATGTTTTAATAACTTGTAAAGATGAAATTGCTACTTTACTGGCTCATAACATTATTCAAGATAGTAAATCACCCTGGTCCTGCCCTGCTTTCTATGTTAATAAAAATGCTGAAAAAGAAAGAGGTGTACCACGCCTTGTTATTAATTATAAACCATTAAATGCTGTTCTGGAATGGATTCGATATCCTATTCCTAATAAAAAAGATTTGATTAGCAGATTAGCAGTCATTTTTTCAAAATTTGATTTAAAGAGTGGTTTCTGGCAAATCCAGTTACACCCTGATGATCGATACAAAACTGCTTTTACTACCCCCTTTGGTCATTATGAATGGAATGTCATGCCATTTGGATTAAAAAATGCTCCTAGTGAGTTCCAAAACATAATGAATGATATATTTAACCCATTTAGTCATTTTATTATTGTTTACATTGATGATGTGCTTATCTTCTCAAACTCAATTGATGAGCATTGGAAACATTTAAAATCTTTTGTTCAAATTATTAAGCATAATGGCTTAGTAATTTCTGCTCCAAAAATTAAATTGTTTCAAACAAAAATAAGATTTTTAGGATATGATATTTATCAGTCTACTATAACACCAATTAGTAGAGCCATCCAATTTGCTGATAAATTTCCTGATGAAATTCTTGATAAAAATCAGTTACAAAGATTTCTTGGATCATTAAATTATATTGCTGAATTTTATAAAGATCTAAGAAAAATCTGTCAACCTCTGTTTGATCGATTAAAAACTAATCCTCCCCCTTGGTCATCCACTCATTCTGACATTGTCAGAAAAATTAAACAGTATGTTAAAACTCTTCCTTGTTTAGGGATTCCTACAGTAAACTCTTTTAAAATTATTCAAACAGATGCTTCTGAAATTGGTTATGGTGGGATTCTCCTCCAAAGAATTAACCCTAATTCTGATGAACAAATTGTTCGTTTTCACTCTGGTCGATGGAATACGGCACAGAGTAATTACAGTACTATTAAAAAGGAAATACTATCTATTGTCCTGTGTATTTCCAAATTCCAGGATGATGTATTAAACCAAAACTTTTTAGTCAGAGTTGACTGTAAAAGTGCTAAATATGTTTTGGAAAAAGATGTTGAAAACATTGCTAGTAAACAAATCTTTGCCCGATGGCAATCTATATTAAGTATTTTTGATTTCAAAATTGAATATATTAAAGGTAGTCAAAATTCAATCCCAGATTTTCTCACTCGAGAATTTCTCCTTGGTCAGTGATTAAACATCATCCTGTACACCAGAGACATCGCGCACTCACTAAAGCATTCATTGCACCACTGAGCACTTAATTAGCAGAGACATTATTCACTATATTTCCTGCAGGGTATCACGCTGCATTATATAATATTTAAATCTAACTTCTCCTGCAGAAAATGGCGGACAAAAAGAAACAGTTAACCCTACCCTCGTGGGCTGATCAATCCAGTAAAAACCCTAGTAAAAATAGATACCAGGTTCTTGGGCAAATTCCCCCCAAACTTGAGTACAAATCTGCCCTTGCTTATATCCCTTCATCTAGCCCATGCATTGCCCCTGATCCTTTCTGTTCAAATCAGTCCATACAACCTGGTCAATCCAGTCAACCAAATTATCCTGCTAAAACATCTACCCCAACGGAATACCTGCTCAAACCAGTAACTACTAAACTCTTCTCTATTGAACCTATACACCAAAATGTTCATCAACCCATTGAACTGGTAAACTCTTTCTTTCCTCCCGGATGGCATTTTGTTCCTGCTCATCCTGATAAATCCCTATCTTTCTACAGAGATATTCTCCAACTCCACAAATCCATTCTTATTAAACCAATCAAAGACAAGATTAACCCCAATAAAGTGATCTACCACTCACTTTATATTCACAACATTGTTAGCCTTGATCAATGGGGTCATCCCTCTGTTCACAAAAAACTTCCTGATCACCCTGTTGAATATAATTACTATGACTACATTGATGCTTGGTTCAAAATCCTCCTTTATGAAAATGAAGCATTTACCCATTCGTGGTTCATCCAATTTGACCACAAATTCAACTCAGTTATTCCTTCATGGTTCAACCGATGGTGGCACCAGAATGGAGCCATCCCAGATATTTTGCCTGCTGAATTAATGGATCAGGTCAACTACTTTGCTACAATAAGCAAAGTCACTAATCACACTAGTCAATTCCCTGCTTTGCTGAGGTTTGTATCAAAATATAAGGTCCCGTGGATCCTTAAATGGAGATACAATATTGAAGACAGAACTGTCATACGACAGTATTTGGTAAAATGGTGGGGTAGTTACAACCACCAGAAGATAATTGATCAAGTTATGTTGGAATTTCCAGTCAAAGTTCCGACGCCTGTTAAAATCCCAACACCAGTAAAACAAATTCAACCAGTCAAGCAAGAAGACCCTCTTGTTCAAGCTGATTCCCCCACAGTTTCAAACATCAGGCTCAATAGCCCTGCTCAACGGTCGTCAAGGCCATCCAAGTCAAAAACAAAATGCTCGCAACTGCTCATGTTGGCTCAACAATTAATTGCCCAAGCAAGCCAGGAAGAAGAAGACAACTCTTCCGAAGGATCAACAACTGATAAAAACCCATATGGGTCTGCATTCCAAGATGCCCAGGACCCTTTTGGATGATAACACTACAGTCAACAGCTGGCCTCCCAACCTGATCAACAACTGACACCTCATGAATAGTAAAACCACTGTTCACCTTTTACTGTTCATCCACCGACAACGGTACTATTCATCCACATGCTGACACTGTTTATTCACCTGCTGAAGCACTGTTTACTTTTCCACCGAAAGTAGAAGGTCCAAAGGGTTCACAATGAACCCCTGATAATTGTATTGCCTCTCATCCTTCATCTATAAAAGGATAGAGTTGGCACTGGTAAACATATCCCGAATTAGACCAGGATCTAATTCTCTCTCTCTTCTCCCTCCTCTCTCTCTAAATGTTAAACTTCTGAATTGAAGTTCTCTCTTCTCCTCCCCCTGTTAAACCAGTAAGTATGTTACTGGTAATGTTCACTGATGAGTTGATCCTCTCTGATCTTTATCTATTAAACTGATGTTTTGATTATTACTTGCTATGGTTGGCTTAGCCACCTAATTTATGTTTTGATTGTTCATGGTCGGCTCTGCCGCCTTTACTAACTGTTTAATTTTCTGTTGATGGTCGGCTCAGCCGCCTGATTTACTCTGATAATGTCTTGTTCATCTGCTATGTCCTCCTTCCGCCCCCAAATGGTATCAGAGCCAAGTCGGGAGTAGTGAGGTAGGTGGGTGGTGGATGGGTAGCGTCTGAGTCGGTGGTAGAGGCCGGTGGATGAGTAGTTACTAAGTAAAGTATTAATTTTCAGAAAAGAAAATGAAATTAGAAAATTATTTTGGCAAGTAATCTTGTTTGTTGTTCACGGTCGATTGGACAGAGTTTATACCTGATTATATGAACATGAGTTGCATGTGTTTGTTTTGGCACTATGTTCTACACCCAGTATTTGACAGGTAAGAGTTTGTATTTGATTATATGGGCATGAGTTCATGGTTCAATGGTTTTGGTGCCCAGAAATACTTCCAGTAAATAAATATGTTGTTTCTGACTGTAGCCACCTAGTCCTCTGGTTTTCTGTAAAAGGTCCCGTCAAGTAAGTCCCGCTTGAGCCAGGTGGCGTTTAGGGCAGTTAAGGGTTGGAGGGCACCAGAGTGCTGGATATGTGTGAAAGGGGAAACAACAGATGGAAGTATCGGAAGTATTAGGGTAGTTCTAAAACGCATAGGTATCAAATACAAAAAATTACAGTGTCTGAATTATGAGTGTAGATGAGTTCCTGTCCAAGACACATACAAATCAGGTATAGAAAAACTGCAGAGACTATGGATAATAAAAAGGATTTTCTTTAAATTATAAATTTTTAAAATCCATTTCTTTTAGGAAAAAGAATATATTATTTAGTAGTCATTCATCCACCAGTCCCTCCCCTTGTTCAGAAGCAGATCCGTCCACCAGTCCCTCGATTCACTCCAAAGGCTCTAATTATTAATCTATGGATTATTATTCTGATTATCGTGTGGTTTCTTATGATGAATTTGATTATGATAATCAACGTTTATGATGATGATCATGAGTTATTTGATAATTCTGACATAATAAACTTTGATGAACAAGATCATGAAGATGATCATATTAACTATGATACTAAATCTATTTTTGAATATAGATATTTTTATGATAACTATGCTGAAAGTTCCTATTCTTATAATAAATACAATAATTACTCACTTCCTTCCCTAAGGGAAATAGGATCGGTAAAATCGGTAAAATCAGTAAAGTCACCTGATAAACAGATTGATAAAAGAACCATATTAAGAAATCTAATAATAGAAGTTAGAAATATTAATAGAAAAAATAATATTATTGAAGATGCAAAAAATATTATTAAAAACACTAAACCACCTTCTCCTGTTAAAAAAGATCTTTCAGATAAAGAATTAATTATTAAATGGAAACAATTCATGAAAGAAAAGGATGTTTACCTTCCTTTCTCCAGCTATTTAAAGTTTCATAAACCTAGTAAAAAGATTAGTAAACCAATTGATCAAACTGAATTAAAAGTTATTACTAAATCTAAATGGAAAAAACCTGATAATACTGACATAAACTCTAGTCATCCACCACTAGAACCAATTATTCTTGATTATAAAGGATCAAGCATAACTGCTTCTCCTTTTAAAATGCCTAGTGATAGATCTGATTGCAAACAAATTATTGAACAAGTTAATTATACTAATCAGTGTTTAAAGGTTATTGGTGAACAATTAGATAAAATTGAAACTAAGATCGATGAAGGTGAGACCAGTTGTACACCATCATCTAGTAAAATTATTGAAAAACCTTTAATATTGTTACCTGAAAAAAGGTCACAAATTAGATTAAATCCTGATAAAAATATTCAAAAATTGAAGATATGTTACAAAAATTAATTGTTAAGTCGGAACCTGTTAAAACTCAAGTAGCTGTATTAACTCAAGCAGATGAGGATTCCAGTCAACCCTCATCCACTGATGATGAGATCTCTAAACTCCAAGCACAATTTACTAGTCAACCAGGTAATCCAAGTAACATTAAACGTTTGGTTTACCCAACTACTAATCCAACTAGTCTTACCAAAAATTGGTATTCTAGACCTACTCCTCCTGATTTACAGTTTGAAGAAAATAATATTGCTAGTCAATTTTCTGTTTCTTCTAGTAAATTGTATGAATGGAATATTGATGGTCTAAGTGAGCATCAAATTCTAGAAAAATTAAATCATATGTCTATGGCTGCTAATAGTTACCTTAGTAATACTGATCTAGATCAAGCACAAATTGTTGATCTATTAACTTCTGGTTTTACTGGAATGCTAAAAGCCTGGTGGGACAAGTACACAAGAAATTAAACATGCTGTTCAAACTGATAACAATGGAATGCCCATCTTTGATCATGAAATGGGGACTGTAGATAGGGTTATCCTAGATGGAGTTAATACCCTAATTTACACTATTATTAAACATTTTGTTGGTCAACCTAGTAATATTACTTCTAGGATTCATGATCAGTTAAGTAATTTACATTGTCCAACACTGAGTGACTTTAGATGGTACAAAGATGTATTCATCTCTAGAGTCATGATGAGAGATGATTGTACTAAACCATTTTGGAAAGAAAAATTCATTAATGGTTTACCCGGCTTATTTGCTCACAAAATTAGAGATGTTCTTAGTCAACCTACTGGAACTATTGAATATGATAGATTAACTTATGGTGATATAGTCAGTACTATTCAAAAAGAAGGATTAAGAATGTGTATTGATATGAAAATTGCTAAACAAAGTCAAAAGGATAAAGATAAGGCTAAATATGAACTTGGTAATTTCTGTGAACAATATGGTCTACCCCCTGTAGCACCATCTCGCAGAAAGAAAAAGATTGAAAAGAAAAAACAGGATAAAAAGGTTAAAACTGAACCTTCTAAAGATAAGTTTTATGATAAAACTAAATCATCTGATAAAAAAACTGATTCTTCTGATAAAAAGAAAAAAGATCCAACCAATGTTACCTGTTTTAACTGTGGCAAAAAGGGACATTATAAATCCCAATGCAAGTTTATAGAATTAATTATTCATCTTTTTATATCTTATTATGATAAACAAAAAATTCTAGATATTTTTAAAATGTCTAACTTAAGTGATACAGAAAGTAGTGATTCCTCAGAATATCACTCTATTAGTGATGATTCAAGTAATGACCAAATTAAAATAGGATGTACTGATAATTGCTGTAGAAAAATAAATGTTCTTACTAAAGAATTATCTGAAGAAGAATTGCTTATTGATCTCATTAGTAAAGTTGATGATATTGTATTAAAGCAACAATATATTAAAAAATTAAAACAAGTTTTTACTCAAAGAAAGTCAAAAACCTGTTTATAATAAACCTATTATAAATCTACATACAACCTTGGAAAGGTTTGAAAAAACTACAAAAGTAGTTACCCTGCAGGATTTGCAGTTAGATATTGAAATATTGAAAAATGAAGTCAATTTGTTAAAATCACAGTTTCCAAAATGGAAACAAAGAAATAAAAAATATGTCAGATTAAGCGGTCAATCCTCTGATGAATCTATTGATAAAAATAAACCTGAGTTACCATCTCTTGACACCCAGGATGATCTTCGGTTAAATTTAGTTAACCAAATTCTTGTCCAAAAATGGCATGCACAAGTCAAATTAATAATTGATGATTTTGTGTTAAATATTACTGCTTTAATTGATACTGGAGCAGATTTAAATTGTATTCAAGAAGAATTAATACCTAGTCAATATTATCAAAAAACAACTGAAAAGTTAAGCTCTGCTAATGGCAGCAAAATGATAATTAGTCACAAATTACCTACAGTCAATATCTGCCAAAATAAAGTTTGTTTTAAAACATCATTTGTTTTAGTTAAAAATCTAACTGATAAAGTCATTTTGGGAATGCCTTTTATTTATCTACTCTACCCATTTACAGTTAATTTTGATAAAATCACCTCTACCTTCTCTGGTCAACAAATAAATTTTGAATTACTTTCTGCACCTAATCAAAATGATTTGTTGCAATTACAAAATTACTCTATTAACCATTCTGCTTTGTCTACAGATGACGTACAGCAGCCTGAAATTTGGTTCAACCAGTTTGCCAATACTTCCTGAAGGATCCAACCTTCAATTTAAAAAATTAAACCATTTGCACTACATAGACGAAACCCAACAGTGTCTCCTAGATGCTCTATGGAACTTGTGTGGGGAAAATCGTCATAGTAAACAATTTATTGAAAGCCTGAATTGTTTGAATTATTATTTTTGTGAACAAAATTCACTGCTAAAAAATAATGATAAGGCTTATGCCTCAATGGCCTCTGAGTTACATCATTTATCTGCTAAATATTCAAACCTATTTGAAGAAAATGTTAAAACACAGGCTAAACTGCATATCATGCATCATGATTTAAAAAATACTAAAAAGGAGTGTTTCTCATTGAGAGAACAGAAAAGTGAGCATAGACCCGCGAGTGATCGTGAGCTTCTTGTGATTAACCCCAGAGACCTTAGTTGTAGGGATCATGCTAAGCATATTACCTCTATGAGGAACTATTTCTCTAATCTCTTACAGGGTCTTCCTAAGATTCCTGTCTCATTAAAAAATCAAATTATTTTCCCACAGGATTTTCCTGTTGATTTGATTAAAGATATTCAAAATATGGCTAAAAGGGACGGCCACTATTTTCAGGAATTTCTATTCCAATTACTTACTGATTTATCTACTAAATCTACTCCTGGTTTGGAAATATCTTGGGAAACTCTTTATAATAAAGACCAAGATAGGGTTATTTGCCCAAAAACTAATCCTATTTGCTCAAACTATCCATTGCACAGAATGGATTGTCCCTGCAATTTGATATATAGTATTCCACGTGCTTGCATAGATATGCAGCATTTCAAAAATATTAATGTTGAATATAATAAAAAATTAATTGAAATCACTCCAATGACCCTATTGGATCATGGACTATTAAGACAAGTTATTTTCTCTGATCCGGAGCAGACTGATTATTTTGGTAGAAAACTTTCTGTCTCCATTTTAAACCTGTTTGCTAAATATGGAGACTTGAGATGCCAAGTTTTGATCAAAAGCAAGATGCCTGAATGGACTTGGACTGGAAGCATTATTCCAGCTCAACACATTATGCATATCACAGTCAACTGGCCATTCAGTAGGGTCCATCTGCCTATTCATCTGGTTGGAGATGAGGAACCCTGGCCTTGTTCAAAGTCAATTCGCAGTCAAATTCGCCATTATAGGGCTTATTCAATTGCCACTAAACTTGGAGAAATTGATCTCAGTGACGACCTCCATGTTTATGTTGATCCCAAATTAAACTATTTAATTTGCGAAGATTCAATCCAGAAGATTCGCTCTGTTGAACCCATTCAAGAAGTCCCGTTTATTTATCACACTCAAAATAAAATATTAGTAAAGGCATATCAAGATCGACTTGCCGATGCTCAACAAGATTCACTTACTGCCACTCCAGATATTGATGATAATGGTCATTGGGATAATTTGTCCTCTGAAGAACTGCATAACCTTGACAATATGATGGAATACTAACCATCTTGAGTCAAACTGCTAAAAGCATCCTAGCAACTGGCCACCTCAACGCCAGTCCTATTTTTCAGTCAAACTGCTAAAAGCATGATGGCCTCCTCAACGCCAGCTCCGGTTACAAACCTGCTGTTTTGATGAATAGTAAAACCACTGTTCACTTTTACTGATATATATATATATATATATATGTACCTAATGATCTTACTAGATCTTTCAAATCAAGCTTTCTTATTAATCTAATCTAATTGGCACATGTTTTCTTATTTAAATAACTAAGGTACTAAGTACTTATATTATATAATCCAATGTACTAATATCTATTTAATCTTTTAATCACATGGAAAATCTAAGAATTGACTAATTTAATATTTCCTAGTACTTTGGCAAGACATAACCTATTGTCCAATGGATAATAATTCTCCTTGCGGTCATTAACCAATGGGTAAAGATGGAAAGTATTATACTGGTATAAAGTATATATGTACTTTTAATCATGTGTATATATAGCTATATAATACTATATCTAAGTATTAATAAAATCTAGAAGTGTACTTTGGTAGAATAAACTAAGTCTTCCTATTATCCAATGGGTAAAGATTACCCTAACATTTATCGTCCAATGGTTAAAAGCTAAAAGGTTCAAAAGGTCCATCTAGGGTTGAGAGGTTCAAAAGGTTCAAGGTTCAAGAAGTTCACCAAGGGTTAGGAAGAAGTAATTAGGCAAAATGGTAATTAGGTTATTCTAACTAGTTGGTTAAAGACTAACGATACTAGTCTAGTAGGATTTCTAGCCAAGAATCCTAATTACAAGACCTTATTCTAATCAACGGCGGTTAATAAGCAATTAGAAGTCGATTATAAACCAATTAAAGATTTTTCGAATAATAACGAAATTTTTATTTAGTTAAAATCATAGTTGTTACAACCTATCCCCTTAAACAATTTCATCCTCGAAATTCGACGTATGCTCGGATTCGAACAGGTGAGGACAGTTGGCCTTCATGGTTTCTTTCCTCTCCCATGTGGTCTCTCCAGCTCCACAGTTTTTCCACAGGACTCGTACCAGTTTGATTGTCTTGTTTCGGATTGCCTTCTCACTTCGGTCTTGATTTTCTATCGGTTCTTCTTCATACGCGGGTCTTCCTCAATGGTGATATCTTCCCAGTTGAGAACATGCGTGGGCAATGCGAGATATTTGCGGAGCATCGAAACGTGAAACCGGTTATGCACTTTGTCTAGCTGCGGCGGTAGGGCTAGACGATACGCAACCTTCCCAATTTTCTCCACGATGTCGAAGGGTCCGATGTAGCGTGGGGACAGTTTTCCCTTTTTCCCAAATCTAATAACTCCTTTCTTTGGTCGGATCTTCAAGAACACGTGGTCTCCTACTTCAAAGGTTAAAGGTCGGCTCCTTTTGTCCGCATAACTCTTCTGTCGACTTTGAGCGGTCTGGATCCTTTGCCTAATAGTCTTGACCTTCTCCGTAGTTTCCCGTACTAAATCGGGTCCAATCAATCCCGTTTCCCCAGCGTCGGTCCAGCAAACTGGAGATCGACAGGGTTGATCGTATAAAGCTTCGTACGGTGCCATCTCGATACTTGTTTGGTAACTGTTGTTGTAGGCAAACTCTACTAGTGGTAAGTGGTGCTCCCAGTTCCCAGAGAAATCCAAAGCACAGGCTCTCAGCATGTCCTCCAATGTCTGTATTGTCCTCTCGTTTGTCCATCTGTCGGAGGGTGGAAGGCTGTACTAAGCCTTACGTCAGTTCCCAATGCTTTCTGCAACCCTTTCCAGAAATGTGATACAAAACGTGGGTCTCCATCAGACACTATCAAGATAGATACCCCGTGTAGTCGTACTATCTCTCGAATGTACAACAGGCTCAACTGTTCCACGTTCTATGTCATATTGACAGGCAGAAAATGCGCAGATTTGGTGAGTCGGTCCACGATCACCCAAATGAAGGTGTTGGACTTGGCGGATCTTGGTAGTCCAGTCACAAAATCCATCGAGATGTGCTCCCATTTCCAGGTTGGAATTGGTAGAGGTTGAAGGTCTCCCCCATGTTTTTGATGTTCCGCCTTGACTTGTTGACACACTAGGTAGGTAGATACAAATCGTGCTACGTCCTTCTTCATTCCTTCCCACCAGTACGTCCTTCGCAGATCATGATACATCTTCATACCGCTAGGGTGTACTGCGAAGTTCGAATGGTGAGGTTCTCGGAGTACGACTTCTCTGAGAGCTCCGATATTAGGTACGAATACCTTTCCTTTGAATCTTAAACTGTTGTCCTCCTCGACCGTCCATCCCGGTAACGCCTTTCCTTCTTGGATTCGATACCGGATGAATTTGCCATCCTGCTCGGAAGTCTGAGCTTGTAAAATCTCCCGATGAAGTGTCGGATCTGCAACTAAGGCATACAAACGCGTATTCCCATCCCCGATGATGGTCACAGGTTAAACTCGTTAAGAGTATCCACCATTTCTCATTCCTTAATGGCATTCTTGACCTTCTACGTCTGATCCTTTCGGCTTAATGCATCAGCTACCACGTTGGCCTTGCTGGGGTGGTACTGAACCGTAAACTTGTAGTCCTCCAAATACTCCATCCATCGACGCTGTCTCAGGTTCAAATCCTTCTGAGTGAAAAGGTACTTGAGGCTCTTATGGTCGGTGAAGACCTCGAATTGTTCTCCCCACAAATAGTAACGCTAGGATTTAAGGGCGAATACTACTGCAGCCAATTCTAGGTCATGGGTGGGGTAATTTTTCTCGTGCGGTCGGAGTTGTCGGGATCCGTAGGCTACAACTTTTCCATTCTGCATCAGCACGCATCCTAAACCATCTCTCGATGTGTCGCAATAGACTATATAATCTATTCCCCGCTTAGGAATGATAAGTATTGGTGCGCTGGTCAGTCTCTTCTTCAATTCTTGGCAAGATTTCTCACAAGCTTCATCCCAATCTAGCTTCACTCCCTTCTGGGTCAGTCTCGTCATTGGCTTGGCGAGGGTGGAGAAATCTGATATAAACTTCGGTAATATCCAGCCAATCCTAGGAAACTTCTGATTTCAAATACAGAGGTTGGCTGCTTCCACTTCAGCACGGCTTCGACCTTGTCTTCGTCCACTGCCATTCCGTCTTTGGATACTATGTGACCCAAGAACTTAACCACTTCTGGCCAAAACTCGCATTTACTTGCCTTGGCATAGAGTTGGCTATCTCGGAGTACTTGTAGCACTATCCGTAGATGTCCTTTGTGCTCCTCCTTACTGGCTGAGTATATCAAAATGTCATCAATGAACACCACTACAAACTTGTCTAGGTAGAGTTGAAAGATTTTGTTCATGAGACACATGAATATTGCCGGAGCATTCGTCAGCCCAAATGGCATCACTACAAACTCGTAGTGTCGAAATCTGGTACGGAAGGCTGTCTTGGCGATGTCTTCCTCTTGGATTCTCAGCTGATGATAGCCTGATCGGAGATTGATTTTTGAGAAGCAGGTTGCTCCTCTCAACTGATCAAATAGGTCATCAATCCTAGGCAGGGGGTATCGGTTCTTGATGGTGACTTGGTTTAGCTTTCTATAGTCGATACACAGACGAAGTGTCCCTTCCTTTTTCTTCACAAACAATGCAGACGCTCTCCATGGTGACGTACTAGGTTTGATAAATCCTTTGTCCAATAGCTCCTGCAATTGGGTCTTGAGTTCCTTTAGTTCTGCGGGGGCCATACGGTTTAGGGCCATAGAGATCGGGGTTGTCCCTGGTTGGAGTTCTATAGAGAAGTCTATCTCTCTCTGAGGTGGTAAACCAGGAAGTTCCTCAGGAAATACATCGGTGTACTCGCACATGATGTGTGGTAGTCCCAGTTCCATCCGGTCAGTTTCTTCCATTTGGAGACTAACTAGCCATCCAAATAGTTGATTCTGCCACCTTGACCTCTTAGTTAACGAACTCGCGGTCTGTCTATCCCCCTTAAAATGGAAACCAGCTCCCTCTGGCGTGTAAGCCGTTACTGTCTTCTGGTGGCAGTCTATGACCGCTCGGTGTGCTGATAGCCAGTCCATTCCCAAAATCACGTCAAAATCTGCCATGTCTATTACTCTGACGTCGCAGGTAAGCCGTAAGTTGTCTACTTCTAACTCGCACCCTCTACACACTAGACTAACAGTTATACTCCCCCCTAACGGTGATGCTACCTTCGTACTCATACTAAGGGGTTCTGTTTCTAGTGCTAGAGCAGTTACGCAAGCAGTAGATATGAATGAATGAGATGCACCAGAGTCAAACAAGGCTTGTACGCAGGTACTATACAACAACAGCATACCTTGGATCACAGAGGGATCCTGCTCTTGTTCCTCAGTCTGTAGTGCAAAGATGAGCCCTCCAGCACTCTGAGAAGTTCGCACGGGCTGCGTTCCTTTGTTTTGTCCATTTTGTTGCAAGAATGGACCTCCAAGGTTCTACTTTCCAAATCCAGCCTGCCCAATCGGTTGAGCTTTCTGGTTTCCGATGCTCCCACTCTTCTCCTTCTGAGGTTGCGGGCATTGAAGACTGTAGTGGCCCATCAACTAACAGTTGAAGCACCTTACTGTCGGCAGATCTCTATTGCCTCTCTGCGGTTGGTCACGTTCTGGAGCAGTAGTTTTCTAAGCTTGGTTGTTTTGGGGCGGGGTGAAGGGTTTGGCAGGGTAGGGTCCTCAATTGTTATTGGATGATTGGGTACGAATCGGTCCACCAGTATTGCCTGTTGCCTTCCTCCAGCGGGTCTTGAAGTCAGCCTCCTCGCTTTCTAGCCGGAGCGCACATTTCACCACTCAACCATAGGTGGTGAATGCTTGAGCTACCACAGCCCTTCGAGCGGTAGTCAATCCCCACTCGAACCTCCTTGCTTTCTTGTCCTCAGTTGCTACAGCCGTTGTAGCGTACCGAGATAGTTCCTCAAATTTGGCCGCGTACTGGGCCACAGTCATTGTTCCTTGTTTCAAACTTAGGAACTCTTGTTCCTTGGCCTGGCGAATGGGGGTGGGAAAGTACTTGTCAAGGAATAAGGTCTTGAATTGAGCAAAGGTCATTATGGCCACGGCATGGATTGCCTCCATTAAGTCCCACCAGTAGCGGGCTTCCCCTTTCAACTGGTAGGTGGCTAGGGCCACACGGTTCCCATTCTGGGTGATCCCCAAGGTGTCGAGAATCACCTTGATCTCTTTCAGTCAAGTTTCTACCACAGTAGGGTTGGTGTTCCGTGGAATGTTGGGGTCGACGTTTGCAGAACTCGTTCATAACTCAGGTACGGGTCATTGGTCCATTGTCAGGGTTTGGATTTTGGCGAGTGGCGTTAAGAGCAGCCACGAGTGCTTGCATAATTTGGGTTAGATCAAGGTTGGGGCTGGGGTTAGGATTAGGGTTAGAGGATTCGCCGTTCTCATATCCTAGCCCGCTGCGTTGGTTCACCATCTACGAGTAGAAATCGAAAGGGGGAGGTTTAGTCTACTTTCAAAGATCGTCTTTTCATAATTAGTGTTTGAACTAAAATATCGAATAGTATGCAACAGTACTCTTTTTAAACAAGGTAGATTTTTCATAGATAAGCAAAGAATTATAACCATAAGCATAGAGTTTTACTACAAAGCAAATGATAGGATCTCCCTAATATAAATTGAAACGGTCGTGCATACTTCTACTACATGATCCAGGTTTGTCATAATATACCACAAGTGCAACTACAACTCTCGGGACCTTATTCTAATACTACGACTCTACTACTGGGGTGGAATAAGTCCAAAGTACTCTCGCAACTGCTCCTTCCATTCCTTCCATTCCTTATCCCTTATCTCGAGCCAACGCTCTCCTTTTTGATGGATTTCCTCGGCTAGGTCTCCAAGTGCTACGCTCAGGGTCTCCACGTCCATGGGTTGGTCCTTGTCGGCTAAAGGTGTCATGATGATGACCTCACATAGGTGGTCGCCAGTGGCAGGGTCGCGTATACCCAGTTGGGGTATAGGGATGTGACTCTCGGGTGCTAGCAAGGCCTTGTAATAAAGCAGGTCCGCAAAGGTGATCGGGGCAGCATAGGTACGGCTATCCATATTGTAGACACCCCAATTTGGACCTATTAATTATCCCTAATTTGTGGCCTTGAGGCTCCCCGATGATGAAACAGAATCAAAACAGGCCTTGGACGAACTTGGACGATGCTTCTTCGACTTTTTCAAAACCAAAACCTTCTTCTTCCCGACACCCTGAGGGCAAAATGGGTACACTTTTTGGCATATAGAATATATTTCAATGAAACCAATTGGGTTTGAAAGAGGACTTCATGAGCTTTCCAACGCTTCGAAAAACACCCAAAACCGAGTTCGGGAGTGTCCGTGGCACCCTTTTGAAGTTGGGCAGAGACACTCTAGAGCGCTCGGGAACACTCCCAAGCGCTCGGGAGTGCCACTCCCAAGCGCTCGAGACCACTCTAGAGCGCTTGGGAGTGCTGACAGACCAATGCATGTTGAGCTTGGCTTTGATCATGGCTTTTCAGGCTTTTTAGTCCGTTCAACATTCAAACCTGCATATCCCAGGCCTGCCTAAACCAGCAGAGCATCTCATGATGCCATTTTTCCCCCCAAAATATTTTCCCATTTTATTTTGATTTTATTTTCAAGTTTCAAACCTATTTTCTACTCCCCTATATATACCCCCTTCATTCTACATGCAAGACACTACGAAATGTCCCCCTGAAAACTCCCCATTCTGCTGCCAGAAACCAGTCCCTAAAATTCTCTCCCAAACTCTTTCAAAACAATCTCCATCTCTAAGAGAAATTACCAATTCTCAAGCAAAGTCTCTAAGAGAAATGGAGGCCTAAATTCCCTCTTTTCCTACTGTTTTCTAACAATTTTCAAGCTCCAAATTCAGTCCAAGAAGCCAAGTTCAAAGTCAAGCAAAGGTATAAAATCTCATTTTATGCTTCAAAGCCAATGTTTTTCTACTTCTGAGGGGGGTCAAGGGCTCATGCTAGTTCCTCATACTAGTCGCGAGTTCATTTGATCTTAGTCTAGCACCAAGAGCAAAAGGACTACAAAACTTCTTTTTTTTGAAACTTACTGGAGCCACTCCCGAGCGCTCGAGAGTAGTCCCAAGCGCTCGAGACTGTCCCCAACCCTGTTCATTGCATTTTGGTGAATATGGGGTAGGAATGAAGTGCATCTTTGCATGACATGGTTTTTATTGTGACATGCAGACATAGAAAACCTATTTTCCCCAAGTTAGGCATGTTTCTCACCAAGATTCAAGTAAAAACAAAAGCTCTTTCCGAAGTTAAAAACAAGGTTTGCTTTTAGGAAACCTGGTTTGGAGTGATTGCATGTCAAGATGAAACCATTTCCTAAAAGCAAGCCGACATGGAACCCACTCCCAAGCGCTTGGAACTGTTCCCGAGTGCTCGAGAGTGCATGCATGCCATTGCAGTTCATTACTCCCCTATTTTGCCAGGTTCCTGATATTTAACGTGCAGGGATGTGTCCATTTGTTCTCGAAATAATGCAGATCTGATTTTGTAGAGGCAAGGAGGCATGAGTTGGAAGGCTATGGCTTGACTTCAGCCTGCCAAGTCCATTGCTGAGCCTGTGGCATATTTAAGTTTATTTCAGTTCACAATTTTAGTATTGTGTTTTGTGCATGCCTAACAAAGTTTGTAGGTCAAGCATTAACAGTCCCAAGCGCTTGGGAGTATTCCCGAGCACTCGGGAGTGAAGTCAGTGGCAGTTTCCAGTCTTGTTAACACCATGCATTTCTTCATCCTCATTTCATCTTTTCACGTTCACTGGCACTAGCATACACCCTGTACTTGATATATCTGTCGATACATGCTATATGCTTAATGAAACAAAATGTTTTCGAAAAATCCCACAAATGTTTAGTAAAGACCGATCTCGTATTGGGCGAGGGGGGTGCCGTAAAACCCTTCCCCCCTCGTAACATGGCTTCCGAACCCTTTTCAAATCTCTGGTTTTCAATTCAATCCATCATTTTCAAATCAAAACGGTTTCTCGGGTGGCGAACCACAAATCCGGGTGGCGACTCCTCAATTTTTCAATTCGATTCAAAAACGGAGTTTTTCGGGCCACCCCGATCCACCCGACCCGGGGCTGTGGTAGCCCACACATATCTACAATAAGAAAATTATATGTTAGACTTATAGGTGTGAAAGGGATAGTCATGTATAAGGCACAAGTACACACATAAACAGTGATCATACATAGGAAAGAAACACATAACTTTCATTACTTAAACGAACTAGTACATCATAGGTGGCTTATATTAGCCTATATTTACACCAAAAGTCCAACTACTTCCTATTTTACATCAAAAGCCTAACATCTAGGAAACAAGCAACAGTGATCCTAGTTTAACAATCCTACATCCCAAAGGATTACAGCTATTGTTAGGTTTATTCAAGTGTGCCTAAGTAGCATCCTTGGCTTCACAGGTTTGCTAGGACCTCATCTTCCTCGAGCTCATCCTTACTTCCACTAGCTTCTCCCAGTCACCTTATCGGCAACCTTCTCGTCTCCGGTTTCTTCTTCACCATACATAAGGTTTTCCATCGGGGGCAGGGCTCCGAAGAATCCATAGAAGGCACACAGGATTGGGAACATCACAGGAAACCAAGGGTCACCTTCCACGGGAGTAGGGGTATGGCGCTGTACTCTTTCGAAATCGCGAATTTCTACGAGTATAGTGGCGATATAGTCAGGCTTTCCCATCAGTTGGGTAGTCATGGCCTCTAGGGTGATCTTGAGTTGGTGAGCTCCAGCTACCAGGTTGACTAGGTGATTCATCTACAAGGAAAAGTTTAAACCTCAATTAGTAATGGTTGAAGACAAGGTTTTACAATCTATTAAGGAAAAGATTAGAAATTCCGAAATTCCACATTTGATCCTTGATTTAAGTCATCATCCAACTGTTCGGGAATTCCCAGCTCGGCGGTACTGCCAATTTCTGCCTTGCTTCAATCCGAAGATTGTTTTGTCAGAATTCCACCCAATTTGGGACGGTAAACTTAAACTCAATTCACGATTGTGCAACGGTCAAACTTATCTTATAGGCTACCCATTCTACCCATGGCCGAGGTTTTGAACCTAAAGCTTTGATACCAAGTTGTAACGCCCCCAAATTCGGGTACGTTAATTAAGCATTTTATTAACAAAAACTAAGTCTAGTCTGGCTCATTATTACAATAATTGCTAAGAAAGGGCTTACATTGCATCAAAGAAGGGGACTGCTAAGGTTGTCTACTGCTCCGCCTCTTCCTCCATCCTTGCAAGCTCCTCGGCCCCGAAAGCCTCCAAAGTATACTGTTCATTATGCTCATCTATAAACTCTGACACATTATACCAGCGTCGCCTCCAATATAATATGTCAGGGTCACCAAAAGGTAACACCATGAGCTACAGAGGCTCAAAAGAATAATTCTTACCCACTAACCCATAGCTTATAAACAATAGATCACACAGAGGACGTTATCTAAAGAAAACATGCATCTTTAACAACGGTTAACAATCACACATTCATTATCGTTGGTGTCCATAGATTTCGAGTTTCTCCTACACGACTCATTGTAAACCGTGTCTCAACTTTAACATTACCACTAAAAACCTTTCAACCCTCGTTACCAATGAGCTACCAAGTCTGGCTCCATTGACAACGCTCACAATGGGCTACCACGTCCGGCCACATTGTGGTTTCAAAACAATCGCTTTCTTGGCTCTTCTCCGCGGAATACCAAGTCACAACTCCAATGGAAATACCACGTCCGGCTCCATTGGCAACGCATACTACATTAGGCTACCAAGTCCGGCCAATATGTATTTTCAAAAATATTTCTCCAAGTGTTAACCACACCCTAAGTGCCATGTTTCTATCTTTCTCGATTTCCGTGTCTCGTATTCATGCATAGATTCCACGGCAAGACTTCTCATACCTATCACCTTTAAAGTAATCTTGAAACCAAACTAGCAAGATCATTCAACTCTATATCATTTAGTACGCTCAAAACAACACATAAAAGCATAACGCCACATGTACGGACGCCCTTGGAGTGGAAACCACTTATGCTTTATCAACAACCACAAGTAATGCAACAATAAGTACCCACTCATAACCTTCTAAGAGATCCAAATACGAATACTTCTAATCAAGTTCATACTTCCAAAACCCATTAAATCCTCTTTTGTAGGAACTTTAAAGCAACATATGTTTATTGACTTGGAATTCATTTATTCAACATGTCATACTTCTAATAGCAAGATAAGTTTATTACCAACATGCATTTTGATGTACAAGCTACATACCGTATACTTAGAGTTCAAGACAATCTACGTTCAATTCAACAACATAACTATACTTAGAGATAGAGGTTAAGAACTATCTACTTAAAGTTAGGGAGTATAAGAAGATTCTACACATCGAATGAGGATGATCAAGGGATCATTGGAGTGCAAATGACTATGTTTGGAAGTGGTTTCGAATAGCTAGAAGTGATCGGAAACCAAAACGGTGGAAAATGAAGCAAAACAGTGAAAGCTGGAGATAAGCAACAGGTATCAATACCTAACACAAAGGTATCGATACTTTTTGGCCGAGAAGGATTCAAGACACAAGGGTATTGATAACCAGGGCCAAAGGTATCGATAACAAGTGATTTTCTAGGTTTTAAAACACAAAGGTATCGATAACAAAGCAAATGGTATCGATAACAACGGCTGTTCAGGCAGATTCTAAGCAGACTTTTCATAGGTTTCAACTACAACAACAATCACAACAACCATAGGCACGATTTCATGCACAAAACCAACTCAAGAATATACAAAGAGTGAGAGAAATCCCTACCTCAAACTTGATGAACGAGCTTCAAATGAGAGATCGGGCCTCGGCCTCCAAAATCAACCCCAAGCCAAATACGGCACATCGAACTTCTACCAACGCGATACAAACTCCAATACGCAAAGGGGTGGAGGATTTGAGGTTGATTGATGATGGGTTGAAGTTGATTTATGGGGTTTTTGAGTGAGAATGAGAGGAAGAGAGGGGGTGCCAAGAGAGAGAGAGATTGAGGACGGTAGAGAGAGGGAGAGATGGGAGAAAATATCTCTCTCCTGACCACTCACACACATATATATACTACATATCACACACACAGCCTCAAGTTTCCAATTCTAACACATTAGACCCAAAATCAATATTCTCCACCAATTTCTCCATTTTATTCCACATAATACATTTAAATCTATTGATTGAAATTACGGATATCTACATTCAATACATTGTCATGTCGGGATGCTTTTCTTGGTTTTGTTAATTCGTATAGGTCATTGTACATCTATTTGACCTTACACAAGTGTCAGTTTCACCTGTCTAGGGATATTTTGAGTTTTGGTTCATTAATGCCCAAAATTTCATTATTTTCTATGTGTCAAAGAGTTTACGTATTATTTTGGGGCTCTTCGTTCCTTTTCATTTGAGCTAGGCATGTTTGTACATATATGCGTGTCTATTTGTCAACTCAGATCATTTGTCAATGCAAGTTGGACACTAGCGGTTGGTTTTAGGCTTTCTGTTATCAATTTTCCCAAAGAGAACCAATAAAACCAGAAAATATAACTTTTATTTGCTACTAACAGTATCCATGAAACAACAATGGAACATCATGGATGTCAAAGTTCAATAGCCTAAGCAAAAGCATATCTACGGGGCACATTTACCCAAAAGTTAAAAAGGGGCGCGCAGGCCTAATGGTACTCCTACTAATGTCAACTATGGCACGATGGCCCGCTATTAAGTCTATCTATATGGGTGCGCAGGCCCTAACCTCAAAAGCAAAGGACAGTAAAATAAAGAGGCTCAATGGCAGTCCTCAGTGGTAGAGCTCAGCCTCGTCGTTGTTGTCACTGTTGATCTCCTCGTGTACCTGGGGCTCCGCTCCCATCCTCCTCTTTTAAGGAGACTTTCGCTGATGAGGTCTGTCTCTCTCTCTCTCTCTCTCTCTCTCTCTCTCTCTCAGACTTCTCCTCTGAACCTCTGAAAACTCCTTGACACAAGCCACCCTTTCTATGGGCCTCTTTTTCAACTGCACACCTCCAGCCGCTAGTTATCTAGTGCTCTCATAGCTCTGAGCTGAGGCTGAGGTGGCAGTGTCGCCTTGTGTAGCTTTTGTGGTTGTGGTCATTCTGGGTCGTCATTCTCTAGAAGCTGCCTTAGTCTACCCTTGCATTTTTAGTTCATGCATTCACTTCAGTATACATATCATTGCATATTGTATATTAAATGTTGAAAGCAGGAAGGTTATATCAAGTGTCGAAGAAAGTCCATCAAAGCACGTCTATCCAATATTAAAAGCAGCAAGAGAAACAAGATTTTGGGGTCCATATCTAGAGTCTAGTCACTATTGGAACTAAAGTTGGAATCGCTTCTTTGGGATAGAGCAATTGTGGGGGAATGCCACACTCCGTGTTCCTTATTTCGTTCTCCATGGCAACCATCAAGCGCACGGCCTCTCTGACCCACTCTGCAGGCACTTGAAATACTATTTGAGGATCATAATACAAAGACAGCCTGTCCTATCCAAGTCAACGACGGTCCGTTCGTGCATTTAATTCACAACGATAGTCTGTCCATCCAATTTTCAATGACGGTCCGTCCGTCCTTCCAATTTTCAATGACGGCCTATCCCGTCCAATACACAATGAGGGTCTGTCCGTCCAGTTCACAACAACGGTCCGTCCGTCCATTCAGTTCACAACAACGGTTCGTTCGTCCATTCAGTTCACAACAACGGTTTGCTCGTCCATCCAATTTTTAATGATGGCCTGTTCCCGTCCAATTTTCAAAGATGGCCTGTCCCATCCAAGTTCACAATGACAATCCATTTGTCCATTCAGTTCACAATGACGGTCCATCTGTCCATCCAATTTTCAACGACGACATGTCCCGTACAATACACAATGATGGTCCGTCCGTCCAAGTGCCCGACGGTCCGTCCACCCATTCAGTTCACAATGACGGTTCATCCGTCCATTCAGTTCACAACAACGGTTCGTCCATCCATCCAATTTTCAATGATAGCCTGTCCTGTCCAATTTTCAATGACGGCCTGTCCCGTCCAAATTCACAATGACAGTCCGTCCGTCCATTCAGTTCATAACAACGATCCGTTTGTCCATCCAATTGTCAACGATGGCCTGTCCCGTCCAATACACAATGATGGTCCATCCGTCCATTTAGTTCATAACAACGGTCCGTCCGTCCATCCAATTTCAACGACGACCTGTCCCGCCCAATACACAATGATGGTTAGTCCATCCAAGTTCACAACGACGGTCCGTCCGTCCAATTTTAAACAATGGCCTATCCCATACAATACATGACGATGGTCTGTCCATCCAAATTCACAATGACGATCTGCTCGTCCAAGTTCACAACGACGGTCCGCCCGTTCAATTTTCAATGACAGCTTGTCTTGTCTAAAATCAATGACGGTCCACCCGTCCAATCAGCCTACGACAACCGTCCGCCTATCCCAATCTACATCGATCTAATCATTAGCACATTTTGCAACAGCCTTATTGCTTTGTCTCGGATGGTCTTTGATAAGGAGATTGGCTTTGATTCCCAACAAATGGAATTTAACTACCTAACATGACCTGCCCGTTATTGTTGGAATTGTTTGTGCCGAGGATAGTTTGATCCCCAGCAACGACGACCTGTCTTGTCCAATTCACCAACGGTTTGTCCTGTCCAAACTCAACGACAGCCCATCCTGTCCAAATCCAACCACAACCAGCCTTGTCAAAACTCAACGACATCCCATCCTGTCCAACTCAACAATAGCCCATCCTGTCCATCTTTTCAACAGCTTGATCATTCTGAAAATTGATCCGCCTGACAGCCCATCCTGTCCAAACTCAACGACAGCCCGTTCTGTCCAACTCAACGATAGCCCATCTTATCCATCTTTTTAGTGGCTCGATCATTCTGAAAATTGATCCTCCCAACAGCTCGTCCAGCAAAGCTTTTCAACGGCTCGATCATTTTGAATAATGATCTGCCTATCCAATTCAATGATGGCCTGTCCCATCTAATTCATTTACGGCAACGATCTATCTATCCAGGTCTATAGTAATCCAGCCGTTAGCGCATCTTCCAACAGTCCTATTGCTCTATCTCGAATGGTCCTTGATAAGGAGATTGGCTCTAATTCCCAACAGATGGAATTTAACCTCCCTGACGCGACCTACCCGTGATTATTGGAGTTCTTTGTGTGCCGAAGAAGGTTTGATCCCCAGCAGCGATGATCCTTCTACAACTAATTAGTCCCCAAGTGGCAGCCTGCTCTGTCCAAATTCCATCAAGTGGTGTTTCACTTGTCAATTGCTACTTTCAACCCCAGTGACGGTCCGCCCATCCAATTCAACCCATCAATCAAGTACCTTAAGTTTACATGTCTACTTTACTAGCATGTTCTATTCTGGATAGCTTTAAAGGGGTGTCTAGAAACCTTTGACATTACTTACGCCAAGTCGATGGTGCTCCAAGTGCTGTCAAAGAGGGATTACTGTAGACGCGCTATTGTAGACACCCCAATTTGGACATTTCGAATTTCCTTAATTTGTGGCCCGGAGGCTCACCGATGATGAATTTGGATTAAAACAAGCCCTTGACCAGTCAGAACAATGCTTCTTGGGAGACTTTAAAAAGGAAAATACAATTTCTAAGCCAGTCCCAAGCGCTCAGGAACAGTCCCAAGCGCTCCAAATCATTTTCAAAATCTGGGATCTGACAAACTCTCGAGCGCTCGAGAGTGAAGTCCCAAGCGCTCGAAAGTGCTTCCGAGCGCTCAAGACTTTTGTGCTGCCCAATGGGTGCTGGAGCTTCCCCACTTCCCATGCAAGCCATCATTACAGCCGTTTTGGCCGGTTCAAACCTCAGGCAACACTCCACCTCAGTCAGAGATGAGTTAGGCCTGATGGATTTTCAAAGATTCCATATTTCATTTGCCAAAATGAGACCATATACTATTTTGCCTATATAAAGGCCATTCCAGCACAGAACAGACACGAATTCTCTCTCTCTAAAAACCCTCTGACTGTTCAAACCAAACTAGTTTTCACCCCTTTGAAAAACTCTATTTTGAAAAGCAAAACAACCAAGAATCAAAACATAAAGAAGATGGAGGAAGTTCAGATCATCTCCAACCTCTGATCTTCTAAAACTTGCATATATTTTTCCTCTTTCAAAGCCTTCTCAAGAACCAAGGTTCCAACTTAAAGGTAGAAATTTTCTACCTTAGTGTCAAGCATAAATATAACAAAGGCTGTTTTCCTTTCTGAGGGAGGTCCCTCAGCCTTCTCAGTCTTTAATACTGAGCATGGGTTGAGAGACTTCAGTGTTGACGCGAGAGCAAAGGGGTACAAAATGCATTTTCTGCACTAGCCTACTGGAAGCACTCCCAAGCGCTCGGGACTGCTCCCAAGCACTCGAGAGTGGCTCCAGACCTGCTTTTCTTCTTTTAAAGTGTTTGAATGGACATGCATGGGGAGTAGGATGTATTTCATAGCCGTCTTAGCTCTTTTAAAGTATGTTGGTGCGGACGATCTGCCTTTTTTAAGGAAAAATAAAGAAGACGGTCTTCATTTAAAGACATGCTAATGAATACTGGTCAGGATTTGAAAAGAGAAACCTTTTCCATACCTTAAAAAAATAGAAGATCCAATGTACTAGCATACTACATTGAGTGCATGGGAGGGTTGAAGTCAGTTCTGGGGTGTAAACTACTCCCGAGCGCTCGAGATCACTTCGGAGCGCTCGAGAGTGTTTGTATGCAGGCTTCAACCCATCTTTCTTCTAGTTTGACCCCCCTACTGCCTTTGCATGTCCATGCATGCTTCCCCCTTTTTGTCTCTTATAACTGTAAAACTGATTTTCAGAAAGGCAAGGATGCATGGCTAGGAAGAGTGGGTCTGATCTCAGTCTACTAAGCCCTCTATTGAGCCTATGACATGTTTATTGTTATTTCAGTTTATGTTTTCAGTATTATACCCTATTGTATCCTTTTGTACTAACAAGATGTGCAGGTTGGGCATGTAATACTCCCCAGTGCTCGGGAGTGCTTCCGAGCGCTCGAGAGTGGATCAGTGACAGCACCTTCCAGTTTCTAGCATTTTGTATTTCATTACCGTTTCTCATTTATTCACTGTACACATGCACATGCATGCACACCTCTGTACATGATATATCTGTGGATACCTGCTAAATGAATTAATGAAACAAAACTCTT
Source organism: Rhododendron molle (assembly GCA_025413875.1). Lineage (NCBI taxonomy): Eukaryota > Viridiplantae > Streptophyta > Magnoliopsida > Ericales > Ericaceae > Rhododendron > Rhododendron molle. The sequence continues at coordinate 29,173,755 of CM046391.1, forward strand.
TGAAAAATCCCACAAATGTTTAGTAGAGACCGATTTCAAATCGGGCGAGGGGGGTGCCGTAAAAACCCTTCCCCCCTCGTAACGTGGCTTCCGAACCCTTTTTCGAATCTCTGGTTTCAATTCAAATCAACCATTTTCAAATAAAACGGTTTCTCGGGTGGCAAACCACAAATCCGGGTGGCGACTCTTCAAAATTTTCAAATCGATTCCAAAAGGAGGCGCTTCTTTTCGGGCCGCCCCGATTCCACCCGGGGCTGTGGTAGCCCACAGCTATTATGGACTGTCCAGATTAGTTTACTTATAGCCTTTGATTCCCCAATGATGATTGACATCAAGAACACCCCGAGATTGTTAGTGTGTTTGAGCTTTAAGCATTCTTAAGCCCTTTTCAAATCCCTTTCAAACCCTTTAAGCCAAAGCCAGAAAGCCTCAACAAAACCCTACCTGCGCACGCTGGTACTCTACTAGCGTACGCCAATCAAGTGCGACGTTTCAGTCATCGATCAACCCTGACCATTTTACCGGTGCACGCAGGTTTCGCAATGGCGTACACCTTTCAGCCACGTTCACAAGACTTTTGGGGCACCCCAGTACATTGTGCAGCCGTCTGATGATTGGGCTCGGGCAGGGGATGTTCCCCATCCTCTCCTACAACTCCCATCACCTTGTCCCATGCATTTAATTCATGGGAGGCTTACACTCCACCCCAACCAGCCCTTTACAGCTGGTTACCACCTCCACCCTCTCCTATAAATACTCCATGTAAACACCCCAATTTGGCCTAACGATTATTTCAATATTACCTGAATGGTATTTCTTTCCCGTATTTCAAATACTTCGAACAGTACCCAATAAATTATTGGGTGTTCTTTTAATGGTTTCAGTACCTGCGGGATTAATAACAGTACCTTTTTTGGAGAATGTTAATAAATTTCAAAATCCATTTCGTCGTCCAGTAGCGACAAGCGTCTTTTTGATTGGTACGGCAGTGGCCCTTTGGTTGGGTATTGGTGCAACATTACTGATTGACCCACCTTGGGGACCATCCCGATGATGATATGGATACAGTGATTGCTGATTGACTTCTTGTAAACCCATGGACTTTTGGTGAATACTTTTAGCCACTTAGAGGACCCAATTCAAAGCCAAATAGCCTTTCAAATAGAAATACAGCATCCTAGGAAAATACGTCTATCAGCGGTAAGATTGATTCTTCGGCCACCAAATACATTCCACCCCAACCAGCCCTTTGCATCTGGTTACCACCTCCACCCTCTCCTATAAATACTCCATGTAAACACCCCAATTTGGCCTAATGATTATTTCATGTCCCACCTTGGGGACCATCCCGATGATGATATGGATACAGTGATTGCTGATTGACTTCTCGTAAACCCATGGACTTTTGGTGAATACTTTTAGCCACTTAGAGGACCCAATTCAGAGCCAAATAGCCTTTCAAATAGAAATACAGCATCCTAGGAAAATACGTCTATCAATGGTAAGATTGATTCTTCGGCCACCAAATCCATTCTTCGGCCACCAAATCCATTCCTTGGCCACTAGATCTATTCTTCGGCCACCAAATCTATTCCTCGGCCACCAAATCCATTCCTCGGCTGCCAGAACAATTCCTCGACCGCCAAATCATATTTTTCCAAAATTCTGGAATGTTCTATCAATCGTTTGATCCGATGCTCAAAACCCTAGCAGCCTTTTTAAGATTTGTTAGGGCTATGAAATAGATTCTAAGCAAAGATCTTTCAACCCTAAACTACCTTATTGATTCACGCCATTTGATTGGCTGTAGTGAGTCACCAATTACCTATATAAAGAGGCACTTAGGGTTCCGAAATATACACTCAATTACTCCATCTCTACCTCAAAATTCTGCAGAAACACTCCCTCATACTCCCTCTACAAAAGCCCGAACCTCTCGAAGGCAGCCACAATCCGAGGATCAAATCCCGAAGTACAAACCCTAACCTAGGATTTTTGAGAAGCAAATCAATCAATCCCCTCTAATCCGAAGCAATCAAGTAACTAAGGGATCAAGGTGGTGAGGCCTAGGGGCCTATGGGTTGATCTCTTTTATATTTTTGTGCATTAATCATAGTATTTTAATTCTCTGTTAAGTATCTCTTCTGGTGTGATGAAGAATATCGGCTGGGACAACAATCCTTCAGCCGATACATCAATCCAAGTGGGATTCCTCGGCCGTGATATCAATTCACCAGTCGAGGGATCTATTTGATGGGACATATTTGTTTTCTGCTTATTCTGATGCATGCTTTCAATTATCGTACTGGCTCACCTTATCAACTATTAAAGGCTTAAAACCAGATTACATGTTTAGAATTAAATAAATCAAGTATATATCATATGTCAAGTGATTATGGGCCAGTCTCATGACTGGGCAAAGAGGGGTGCCTAACACCTTCCCCTTGTTGTACTTTTGGCTCCCATACCCGGAATATCTGTATGTTTTTCCTAATTTTTTATAAATTAGGTGGCGACTCTATTTTGATGATAACCGTTATCGTGTGGCCATGTTCCTAGCCATGAGAATGTACACGATCTTGGTTTACAAAGTGGAAAGCAAACAAACAACGTGATCAATCTGTACGGTGATGCCCCGTTTGGGAGGTGTCTACAGTTTTTGGCAACTCTGCTGGGGAACTGAGAGCCATAACCAGAAAATTTGACAGAGGATTAATGCTTGCTTGAATTAATTCTTGTATCATATGCATCAAGCGGGTAACCTCGTTGAGTTCACCTAATATCCCGGCATGTCATGGGCTATGTTAGAGGTTCCAACAAACTCCACAATCACTTGTACTTAATGGTATATCAAAAAGGGGAGCAACTAATTGCTGCCTATGATGGGCTAGGAAGAGGGCTGGTGCCCTTTGACAACAGAGCACCCTTGAGACTACCCAAACCTTACATACGTTAGAGTGCCATAGAACCTATCAAAATAGGACAGGATCCTGTAGGTTAGGAATCTACTTGCATCTTTTCTAGAAGTTCTTCCTCACACCTTGTACGTGTTGTAATATCACTTTTTGTGCAGAAGGGTTAGGGCATGAACTAAAGAGCCCTAACTCTAAGTCTTTATAGCTGAGCACTAAGGCATAGCATTGACTGCAAGGTATGTTTTAGATAAGTTGAAAGCACCACTGCTTATTTCTCGCTCCTAGTTTGCTTGAAGCACTGTGAAGCATGGATTTCTAGAACAAAATCAAACACCAAAAAAAAATAAAATGCCCTCTCAGGAATTGAATTAGATATGCTCTAGCAATCTCTATCTTGCTTAGCTGAAGGAAACGAGGAGTGTGAGGTAGTAGAGCAGGTAATGGATGATGGTATGCAAAGTCAAGGATATTATAAAACTGGCAATACTTATTTCTCGTTGGATGATTCAACATGACAAGTTTAGGACTTTGATTCCTATTTCCAAATCGGCGTAGCAACCCATCTTTTAAATTCAAAACATTGAGCATGCTTACTTCAACGAGTCGGTAAGATTTAGGAGTTTATCAATGTGCTGGCAAGTAATTATGTGGATCCCAATTATCTCAGTCATGTTTTGTGAAAGAAAGAGAAAAAGGAAGAAAAAAAACTTGCTAAATGAGTTTCTGACAGATCAACCCCGATGTGCTTTGGTAAAAATGAGAATAACCTGAACCTGGTAGAAAATCACGTTAGCATTGTTTGGAGTGAATATTCAATCTTCCCTAACCAAGAATTGAAAGAGAGAAAAACTTTCGAAACTTTTCTTAGTGAAAATGGCTAATCAAATCCTCAAATGACAAGTTTTTCTTAAAACCAAAAGTTGTGTAAGGTGGAACATTCAAATAGCCGTTAGCACAGTGGTGGACTTCGAGTTTATTCTTTGTTGTGGTCATCTGCTCAGCTTTTTTGGTCTATTTTATCATGTGGATCGGTTTGGAAGTAGGATCTTAAGTGGCACGCAGTATTTATAAGCAACAAGACTTAAGAATCGTCCATAACAAAAATTGTTGGCCGTCTATGGTATCCAATAGAACTCATGCATGCACACAAATCCTTATGCATGACTCATCCATAATCTATGAAAGTAGCTATGGTGCTATGTATATCATTTTGTTTGTCTTTCTCTAACCATGTAGGGGACTAAACCAAAAGAGAAGTCCATCACCCTCATCTCTTCCCATAGCACATTGCATGATCACATGTCAACATCGAGTGTCATTTGGTTAAGCCACCCTATGCTAGATTTGCATTTTAAGGGCAATAAGTGTGTTCGATGTGTGCATTGCATAAACATTTGATTTTGGACATCTCAACCTGAGCGTAACTAAGTTTTTGCTTTTCCTAAATTTTGGGTTTGGTCTTAGACATGACAGGGATGGCTGACAAGAATATTGAAGCTCTGGCTGCTAAAGTTAATGTATTGGCTGAATCAGTGGCTGCCCTAGCCACCATTGTTCACTGTTTGCAAAGAAGTCCTCCATAAGCTCCACCTCCCCCTACTAGATAGATGAAAAAGGCAGCTCAGATAGAAATTTATCCCGCTAAGGACAACCAAATTGAAATGGTGATGGATGATCTACAGTAGCAACATGCGAAGCAATTTCTTCTCGATACCGTCGGTCTAAACCAGGAATCTCTCGAAGAGAAAAATAGCTGTAAGATGGACATGTGCAACAGTAATGTTGAACTGGTAGAATCTCATCTCAACAACAAGCAAAAGAGAAAATTTGTTTCTCTTGGAATGAACTTGGAAAAGGTGTTCTGTATCTTGGAAGCAAAAGGGGTATTGAAGCCATTACGGCCAAAATTTCCTAAATTTATACAAAAAAACGGAGGGTATTGCAAGTACCACCAAGTAAATGGTCACTCTATCAGAGAATGCAGGGCTTTCAAGAATGCGATCCAAGACCTCATTGATTAAGAGAAGATTGATCCAACTAAGTTTTATCGCCGAGGAGCAGCAGCATCCAGGCCTGTCACGTCTTAGGCTATGAGTCAATCTTTTGAGGAGTCTTATCTAGCTAGTTTTGGCTACTGTTTTGGTCCGCATCTGTTTCCTTTTTAAAAGGTCTATGTCCTGAGTTTATTTTGGGTCGTAAGCCCGCTTGTTGCACCTAGCATTAAATGTGGACCTAAAATGAAAGTCTCCTCGGACTTGAACTACGAATAGCTTGATTCTCTTTTTGAGATACGTATGCACCTTATGGTCGGCCACAATTTTGAAAATGTTTTCTTTTGTGCTAAGTTGCTGCTATAGAATGTTCATGATAATGTTAAATGTTAAAAACAATCCTTAGGGATTTCAAAGTGATCTCATGATATCTTTATAAAACGCATCATAAATCACTCGAGTTGTCAAAATGCAAAAAATGAATTTTTCAAAACTATGACCTACGTCATTTCTGTTAAGCTGAGAAGGAGTTGGAACATTTCTGCACCCTCACAAGAGATCACTTGTAAGCAAATCATGTTGAATATGAAGAGTAGGAAAGAGGAGAAAGAAGAAAGAGAGGAAAAATGAAAAGAAAAAAAAAAGATGAGTCGCTAGATTGAAAACCCGCAAGGGCAGTCTTGGCAAATGTTAGAGCACGAACAAAGTGAGAAATCAGGCATGTCTCCATGCATCCACTATGTCCTCAATCTTAGAAAATCCACTTGGTTAAACATCAAAGCTCTTAATCTCTTGGCTAGGATCCCTGTCACTTTGTCGTATGATTCAAAATGAAGATAGGCATTCATTTCATCCATCCAAACACTTATCTTTTGCTAGCCACGTTGAGCCTCTGGATAATTCCTTTGGAAAGCCTGCTAGGCAGCCATCCCCTATGCTAGAGCAAACAAAAAATACAAGGAAAGGAAAAAAAATTTCAATGAAAAAATGAGCACCTTGTCATACAAGGGGCATTTTGAAGGAAACTTTTCTCCCAATACATACAAAGGACATTTTGAAGAAAATAACTCTTTCACACAAAGTGAGACAAGAGGTGACAAGAGTTGATAAGAATGTTGAAGATGGCTACTAGCTTTTAAAACCCAAGCATGAGTAGAAGTTAGGCCTGAGCCTTTACATCAATTTCTTTTCTAAGCCAAAACCCCAAGCCTACATTATGGTCCATAACGAAGTCGTCTCAGATTGAGGAACACGACTTAGCAGCAGGGTCCTAGGCACTAGGGGCATAACCAGTGTGGAAAAGTGACGCGATAAGCAAACATCATGGAGTACGTATCACTCTGGCAAAGTACACATCATGAAGAATCATATGGGCTAGGGAGCATGACTAGGCCCTCCTCTATTCCCCTCTCAGAAGTTTCCAACCTCCCGTGACGATAGCCGCTTAACAATTCAACTCATGACGATCAACTCAAAACAATGGCCTCACCTAAAATGACTAAGGGCATGGGTTTGTGAAGCTATGTCTCATGGCAAATTAAGTGGTATAGATATGGAGCATGATTGATGGAATGGTATTATTTTGAAATCCTCGAGGAAAAGTTTTCAAAGTTAATTTTATCCTAAACATTCTTGACACAGCAATACAAGCACAATTACTTTTATAAACTTTTGACGAGATAAAATGAGTTTCTCATTTCATGAGGAGTGTAGCTTGATGGGCCCTGGGTCAAACAATATTTTCAGCAGTGTCGCTAAAGTATTGTAGTCTGTCTTGTCATAGTCACTTGACTAGTTTGAACTCATTGTCGGTCTCCCGAGATCAAAGAGAAATATTGGCCGGAATATGCAAAAGTTGAGATGCCCAAAAACGCATTGCATATCATCATCAACCTGTCATATGCACTTATTTCTTGACCCTAAAAATGGCTAGACGAAGTAGTCACTTTGGTTGCATATCACTAACTCCAAGCATGAGGAGCTCTTATTTCAAGCAAGAGTATTGTTGTTACCAGCAAAATGTTTCCAAACAAAATTCATTGATCCTCAGCAAGGGTATTTAAGCATGATCATTGTGACCATCATCAAGGGGAGCAAGTGTAAAATTGTCTTGCCCTTAGTTGATATGCATGGTTTGCTAACAATTTTGCTGGTAGGAAGTAAGGGGCAATGAAGCAATACGCCTTCAAAGAGCTCGGTCTACAAGAAGCCTTATCCTGGAAGAAGCACTAGTGCTTTAACCCTTTTCATGAGGGATTGTCATGTGGCACTGTCGAGAGCATGCCATAGACCTCTGCCACAAGAGAAGAATTGCATTCATACATTGTGTGTCTCCATGCTAGGGGCAATTAATTATGCCTAAACAGGGGGCTTTTATTCCTTCCTAAACATTGAATATGCATATATGTCATGTTGCAAACCATGTCACCCGCAATGGTTCAATGTTTGAACTAGGGTCCTTAAAAGTGTGGTGACCTTGCCCTTAGCAGTCAGCATAAAAGGATTTCGGCCCGTGGTCAATTCCAAATTTGTTGCATGTTGTTTTCTTATCCTTGTCATTTTCTAAACTATTCGAATGTGGAATTGCAGGTAGTTCTGAATATTCTCAACATTCAAGTGATAAGCAGGCTTTCAGTCTTCATAATCACTCCAGTATGTTGAGTACTACTCGAAGTTGTCATGATCAGAAATGCGAACTACAAAAGCTGAAGTCCTCCAGAAGGCACCCATATTGCCAAAAGACATCCATATTGCTTAAGGTCCTCCATAAGGCACCCGTATTGCGAAAATCCTCCAGAAGACATGTGTGAAGGCATTTGTGTTGCTAAAGTCCTTGTAGACACCCCAATCCGGACCTCAGAGAGTCTTTGTCCGCCCCGATGATGAAATGGAGGTAACGGTACCTTTGTGAGCTTGAATGAAGGATTTTCCTAAGCCCATTTAAACCAAACAAACCAAAAAGCACAAAAAACCCAAAAACCCAAAGAGCCCAGATAAGCCCAAAAGTCCCTGGACTGAACTTAAGGTACCGCACGGAATGACATTGTAGCGCGCGGCATGTAGAAATTCGATAGCCGTGCGCGACCTTGACTGGTACGGCATGGCATCTTGGGTAAAGTTCTGATTGGCTCAGAAAGCTGTCGGCCATGCCAATTTGAGCCACAGCTGATGAGTGGCTTAGCCAAAAACTCACTTCTGCCCACCCAGAAAATACCTCCACTATTTGAAATTCAAAATCCTTGGTCTTTTGCCTATAAATTAACCCCTCCACTCAAGGGAAAGGGGCTCCTTTTGGCTCTCCTTTTTGCTTTTGGGCATTGTTACTCCATAAGCTTTCTCACTCTAGCTTTTACTTCCATCTTCCATTTCCAAGTCTTAAAGAATGTCATTCCCAAAAGACATTCTTTGAGTACTTTCATCCACCTTCCTCCTCATTATTGAAGTTAGCTTCTTACTAACTTCAAGGCCTCACCCCTCAAAATACCAAACTCTCCCTCACACTGTAGAGACCCGTATTTTACGAAAATGGTTTAAAGGTTTTTTATAAATGCCAAAGTAATGCATAAATGAGAAATTTGGGAGTTTATTCGATTTGGGGGTTTAAATGATAGAATCGTAAGTTGAAGGGGTGCTCGTGTAATTTCTATATGTACTAGTATATATATGTGGGTGTGTGTGTGTAGGGGATAATAAGAACTCATCCCACTCTCTCTACCTCTCGGCTCTCTCCCGATCTCTCTCCCTCCCTGCAGCTTTTTCTCTCTCTTGCTCCATAGAGCTCAAAACCCAACCTCCAACCTCAAAACCCACATATCCCGACCTTCAATCCATCATCTACCCGCGATACGAGCCTTGGATCGTGTGGGTTTGTGCTAGAGCTCGTTCTTGGAAGATTTGGAGGCTTGGAAAGCTAGGGCTCGGTTGTTGGAGCTTGAACTTCAATCTTCATTGAGGTAGGGATTTCTTACTCTCTCTACATGTTTATGAGAAGATTTGGCCTTGAATCCATGTGTTGGATTGTTGTTTTGTTACTTGGAATTCACCCTTGAAATCTGAAAAATTCGTCCTGTGAAACCCAGCTAGTACATGTACCTCGGTTTGTATTGGTACATGTACTGTCAAAGAAATTTCGGTTTTGTTCAGCTAGTACATGTACTTCGGTTTGTACAGGTACATGTACTACCTGGAAATTTTCAGCAATGTTTCTTCTTCCATGTTTTGAACCTCGATCACCTCAAATGCTCTCTAAACCTCCTCAAACCACTTATAAACTTGATTGTTTGTACCTTGAGTGATTCATTGATCAATCTCTCTCCTTTGACTCCGTTATGTAAGGGAAACGTGTCGAAGCTAAAATGTGGTATGTTTACTTGCTTTTACGTTTAAGGGACTACGTGATCGTAGTAGTAATGTTAAGGTGAATGATATGGACTCGTAAATAGCTATGTGATGGCAAGGTTAATCGTTGAATTAAATGGTGGGTGAACCATGAGCGCAAAGCGATAAGTTGACACGTGATGCCATATAGTGCAAGGAATGGGTTTAGATCACATTCTAATCACTTCTAAACATAGTTGCTCGCATTCCAATGATTCCTTGATTATCTTCATCCATGGCTCTCGTGGTATAGAGTTTTAGCATCCCTTGAAACGAGTATTGTCCTAATACCTTAATGGCGTGTTTGTCTAATTATTAATGATACTATGAACTGTTAAAATAGACAATGTGAACTCGTCGAACCTTATGCGTGTTGTTAAGATCGAATGTTAGATAGAAGGATGAATGAATGGATGGATAACTACACACGTAATGCGAGGACCTGACACATGCAATGTAGTGCAAGGAGTAAATTGGGCTAACGAGTTTGGAAACAAGTTGGAAATACGAGTTAGTACGTGGGCCGTTTACTTATCATCCTTGTCCCTCATTAATTACATTCTTGCAAGCTAGAGTCCTAAAAAGCACTTATGGCGGAATGCAATACAAATGAATTGGAATCGGCATACGGGGTCTTGATACCCGGAACGTAAACGGATGTACGGGGTCACGAAACCCGGAAATGTATTGTGGGTATATGGGGCCCTAAGACCCGGAATGTAAATGGATGTACGGGGCCATGAGTATCCGGAATGTATTGTGGGTACATGGGGCCCTAAGACCCGGAATGTAAATGGATGTACGGGGTCATGAGTACCCGGAAATGTAATGTGGGTATATGGGGCCCTAAGACCCGGAAACTTTCTTAGTTCACTAATTGGTATGTTAATGGAGGAAAAGCTACTTGAGTTCATATTGGAGATCAACGGGAGATGTACGGGGTCCTTAAGACCCGGAATGCAAGGCATTTATTGTAGAAATGAAACCTCGAATAACTACAAAGGGAAATGCAATCGATGGGGGATAGATTGACTAGATGGATTAGCTAACAGCAGAGAAGTCTTCCTTGAGTCTTGGAATTCCGGTATGACATTGGTGTCCGATTGTATTCTCCCTTGCTATCCGAGACTTTGTTTCTTAAATGTTCATCTCGGTGCATTATCTTTCTCATTTGCATTAGTTTGAGCAAAGATTTCTCTACTGGGCTAGTGTAGCTCAACCTATTATTTTCAGGTAAAAAGCAAGGAAGTTGGCATGGCGTGCATCTCGCGTTGGTTGATCATGTTTTTTTCAAAGGTATAACAGGGGCGATTTATGCTTTTACCTTGTAAGATGTATTCAAAAGATGATCTTTGTAAACTGTAATATTAATTTGGTAACTTGTATAACTTGGGACTTTGAACCCGGATTGTAATATTTGTTTTAACTTGAGAACATGGGAAAGAAATGATCTTTGGGTATTATCTGTAGTTCAGTGAGGACTTTATTTATTGAAAATGATTATTATTTATGTTGAAAATCTAGGGTGTGACACACACCCATACCTCCTTTGTCCCATTCAACCTCCCCCATCCACATCTTCCATCGTCCATCATCATTCAACATCAACCATCCTTGATCAAGCTCAACACCAAAGGTAAAAACAAGTTTCCTTGGGCTAGACGCAGTTCTGGTCCTGAGGGGACTTTTCTGTCGTCAGATCTAGTCCCTTTTGGTTAGATCTTGACTTAAAATCCATTTTCAGAAAATAAATCTAGTACTATGCTGAGGTCAACGTACCGCGTGGCTGCCCAAGCCATCGCGCGGTTGTTGATCTTCAGCGCACGGCACTTTTGCTACTGGTATCATCGTAGGCAGGCTGTCTGGATCTGAGTCCTTCTTTGTTGGGATCTGCCTGTATCTGTTGTTTACTGTTTTTTCTCTTTCAAAGCAAGACCATATCTACAAGCCATGCTTTGATTCTTAAGCAAGGTTTTCTACATCATCCGGAATGATCAAACGTGTTAAGAACTATTTTGGGGCCATGTTTGAGAAAATAACGACATTTTTGGGATGATTTGATCATCACGTGGGTTTTGGTGAGTCTTTTAAAAGGTGCACAGTGAAAACAGTGAGCTGGATAATGTTTTGAACGCTTGTAACAGACTGACAGCAGGACGGATGTCACTCACGGCATATTGAGGTGCTGCACGCGGTACCGCAGTGTGCCGTGTACAACATGGTTAAGATCCAGACAGTTTGCAGAGTATTTTTCATTCCATTTGTCCGCATCATCTTATCATTACTGTACAAACAGTACCACGTACACGTCAATGTGATATGTTTCCCATGTCCCTTCCCCGCTATTTGCTTTTATTAAGGAGCTTAATACTCCAAATGATATTTGAGATTTTCCCTTTTGAAAACATCAAGTAGAGACCGGCTTCACCAGGCGATTGGGGTGCTTTTTAAAGAAAAACCTTCCCAATTCGTAATGTGGCTCCCGAACCCAAAATCTCAACGTTTTCGCTAGACCAAAAGCCTTTTCCAAACTAGTTCACGGTTTCTCGGATCATCCATCTCAAAAATCCGGGTGGCGACTCTTCGAAAAGGGTGCGGGAGCCCACAGTGGCGACTCTGCTGGGGTCTTAAACTTTATTCAATACCTTTTTTTTTTTAAATGTACAAAAGTATTGAATGATCAAGACGGCCAAACTTGAAAGGTGTTTTCAAAAGGGGATTTTCAAGTGTCTTTTGGAAGATTAAGCTCTTTTATCCTGTACACTCTGCACCGCACAAGCCTCGCTAGTGTGTTTCGACTATCTTGCCCGGTTTACCGGTGACAAGCTCTCCCAGGATGCCTAGCAACCCTCGACTATGATGGGCCATCGTGTTGTTCGACCATTGTCTTGCAATACACTTGACATGGGGTAGTACATCTTGGCTCGAGTCCGGGGAACCGTTCTGAGACCAAAACCAGCCTTTGCACTTGTACATAGCTGTAGAACCTTCCCAACTAGGACAGGAACCCATTGCTAGGACTTATGTGTTATATCGTGTTTACGTGCATTTTCTTCCTGTACATACATATCATTCGTGCATCTTTGCATCTTGTGGGCTAGAGGATTAGGCTCCCTTAGAATTCTTTAGGGCCCTCCGGTAGGTCTAGGAGACCTTAAATCCATGGAGTTTGCAATACCTCCGGTGTTTGTCATGCCCGAACGGCTCCCTTGGTTTGAATCTAGCCTTGAGCGCGTGCATATCTGGATTCCGATGGTCACATTACTCTATCTCGGATGGTCACGGTAAGGAGATTGGCTCTGGTTCCGAACCGCTCGGAATTCAACCTGCCTGACAGCACTTACCCGGACTATCGGAAATCTTCTGTGCAAACGCCTTAAGTAGGATTCAAGCCACGGTAGGTCATAGGCCTGGTTCCTAAAAGGTGCGTAGAAGGTAGGGCGAGCATTCAAATCGGATATGAGTTGCTCCCTTTTGACTTGTTGCCAGTGCTGCAAACATTGATCGCCTGCGAAGAAAAGAGGCTGAACCCAATTGGTTTCGTCCATCCCAAAGACTAGTCCGCGTAGACACCCTGGAAGGAACCCCACTGTTTGAAGTCCAAATCAAGCAGGAAGGACAACCATTGTTGGAAGAACTGTTGATAGAAGAACTTGTGGTAGAAGAACCTATAGTTTCAATCCCGCCTGAATCCTTTACCCATGGCTGACCAAGGAGACGGAATAGAAGAACTCAGGCAAAACATGGCTAACATGGATGCTCAGTTTAAACAGTCCCTTGTTGGTGTCGACGCAAAACTCAAGGCTTCTGTTGCCTCTATGAAAAATGACATGAACATGATAATGGAAAGTATGCAGGAAATCAGCGATAAGCTTTAGACTAGGCCACAACCCGAACGACTCAAAGAAGAAACGCCTGCAGCTGACCCCAACCCAGTTGCTCTTATTGCTAAAATTGGCAAGCTGGAGGAATCTGTCCAAGAAACTAAGCGACTTGGAAAGGGGGAGATTGACATGAGTAAGCTATGCCTCTTTCCAAATGCCAAGTTGCCAGAAAAGTTCAAATGAGTGGACTTTGCAAAGTTTGATGGTACCGGCGATCCGAAGGCCCATCTCCAAGGATAAGTTGGTTCCCTCACCATGCGTGGCATCGAGAAGGAAGCTATGGCCCAATTGTCCCACGAGTCCTTGTCTGGCCTAGCTCTACAATGGTTCCTCACTCTTGAACTATCTAAGAAAAGGACTTGGGAAGACATCGGGACAGCTTTCGTGGCCCAATATGGCTTTAATGTCGATCTGAAAATGACCACGAGGGAATTAGAAAGCACCAAGATGAGTGAGAAGGAAAGCTTCGCCGACTTTGTGAAATGTTGGAGGGCTAAGGCTGCTCAGATGCAGAATAAGCCCGATTTGAAAGAACAGATACGGATCATAACCAAGAACCTACCAAGCTCCTTCGCTCCATACATGGTCCTTTCCCAGGTTGCCCTAAATTTTGAAACCTTTTATGATTCTGGACTAGCCATGGAGGAGGCTTTACGGGATGGAACTTTGGAAAAGAAAGAGTCAGAGTCAGGGTCAGGGCCAGGGTCAGGGTCAAAATCCAAAAGAGCATATTCAGGAAATAGCAATGTCCTCTTCGGGAATACCAATCAGGCAGGAACCTCATCCACCAAACCCGTAGAAGTCAACCAGATCTCTGAAAAAGCAAAATCCCAAAGCCAAACCTTTACCCAATTCAGCACTCCCAGGTCCACTATTCTCAAGATACTTACAGAAATCGGGGTATTGAAACCTCTTCCGCCACCACAAACCATCCTACCAAGCCTAAACCAAAATGTCTACTGTGATTTCCACCAGATGCTTGGCCATACCACCGACAACTGCATTCGCCTTCGTCATGAGATTCAAAACCTCATTGACAGCAAAGTTGTCGATGCTCCGCCCCCAGATAAGCCAAACACTGTTTCAAACCCTCTACCGCAACACAATGCCCCCTTCCGCATTAACCAAATTACCCTAGCCAAAAACCAGAACCTCCCGGAGTTTGTTCCTACCCTTTTCATTGTCTCTAATATCGAATCAAAGCTTGCCGTCGAAATTCCCGAAGAGACTACCCTTTGTTTCCTGTGGGAATGGGAAGACACATGGGGAGAACTGATTGCCGATTGGGAAGAATTTGAAGCTGCTAACTTCCAAAGAAATGACGAACCCTCATTCGAGGCCGGATGGGAAGTCGACTGGCAGAACATCCACGCTGATCCTCTTGATAGATTCTCTTTGTATGCGCTGTTTGAAAATCAAGAGGAAGAGTACCAAGTTTTTCAAGAAATGCCTGACTGGGGATGGGACCCAACCCCGGACGAATACTAACTTCTAGCTTGGAATGACCCCCTAGATGCCTTCTCCCTGCCATCACTGTTCACCAAGGAATACTAGCCAAGATACCAACCTGAGATAATGACGTACAATTGGCCCGAGCTCGCCCCGCTCGGCCCGGATTTCTCTCATTTCAATGATTTTGTCATTAATAACTTGTATAGCAATGTGGGCCTCACCCGTACCCAAACTTTCCTGAAGAAAAAGTTGCCAGTAATGAGTGTGATCCAATGGACTACCTTGTCGACGGGGCTTAATCTGAACCATCAGTGATCTTTCCAAAAGACGCTGATGTCGCCATGATAAACCTGTCGTCAGTAATGTTGCCATCAAGATAATGAAAAAGATGTCTTACATGCCAGGATTGGGACTGGGAAAGAATCTCCAGGGGCCTGCGAAGTTTGAAGCCCAGGGCACTTTGGTGCGTACGACTGGCCTTGGTTACTCACCTTCAAGTGGCAGCAAGATGAAAAAGGGAAACAGGCTAGAGGAATACTTTGTCAAAGAGGAAGTGAACTAGATCTACTAGGGCCAGCCAAAACCATTTTGGGATAAGGAAACCAATACTCTCTTATCAGGGTTTGAGATATTCGCAAACGATGTCTGGCCAGAGAGTGAGGAGGAGTTCGAAGTGGTGGAAGAACAGAATGAACCAACCAACTGGATTGAAGTCTTTGCTATGGGTAGTCTCACGACTTTGTTTTGGGAGGACGAACCAATGGGTACGGCTATGGAAGCAGAAGTGCTGATGATGGGACAAGATGCTCCTAAAGATCCAACTCTGCTCATCATGGATGCCGCAGGGGATTACAAGAACTGGACTTTCATACCGAGTGCAACCTGCCATGGATCTGATTCTAATTCTGAGTCTGAGTCTTCCGAGTCTTCTAAGTTTGTTGAGTCCGAGTTGGTTCCTCTTGGCCTAAACCCTCAGAGTCTGTACTTTGAATTTGAGTCTACCCGTGTGTATGGTGCCCTTGAGGCCTCCGTTAATGATGAAATGAAAGAATCTGGTTCTGCTTACTTCCTTGACTTTGAAATAAATTGCGTCGACCCTGATGATGTAGAGATTGATTTCGATGGGGACATCCCCAAAGAAATCAGATCCCTAATCGAAAGGGAAGATGAAAGGCATGCTCGACCTGTAAAAGAAGAAATTGTTTTAATAAACTTGAGAGATGAAGGGAATCCCCAGATGACCCAGATCAGTTCCGTGCTATCTGCTGAAGAACGCAAAGCCCTTATAAACTTACTCAAGGAGTTCGAAGATGTGTTTGCATGGTCACACGCAGATATGCCCGAATTCGATCCTGAAATTTTAGAACACCGGATTCCCCTTTATCCTGATGCAAAACCAGTAAAAAAGAAACTAAGACGCATGAGGCCTGATTGGGTGCTTAAGATAAAGGAGGAGGTCACCAAACAAATTGACGTTGGATTCTTAATGGTAATCGAGTACCCTCAGTGGGTCGCAAACATCATCCCCGTACCAAAGAAGGATGGCAAAATAAGGGTCTGTGTTGATTTCAGGGATCTTAACAAAGCTAGCCCTAAAGATGACTTCCCGCTACCACACATTGACGTGCTGGTTGACAATACCGCCGGCCATGCTCTACTTTCTTTCATGGATGGCTTTTCAGGGTACAATCAAATCCTCATGGCTCCGGAAGATCGGGAAAAGACTACGTTTGTCACTGAATGGGGAACGTATTGTTATCGAGTCATGCCAATTGTACTAAAGAACGCAGGATTTACTTATCAGCGAGCCGCTACAGCATTGCTGCATGACATGATTCACAAGGAGGTGGAAGTCTACGTTGATGATATGATCGTTAAAGCCAAAGAGCGAGAAGGACATTTGCCAGCACTGAGGAAATTCTTTGAGAGAATTAGAAAGTACAAGATGCGCCTCAATTTGGCCAAGTGTACGTTCGGGGTCACTACAGGGAAAATGCTCGGATTTATGATCACCACCCGTGGCATCGAAGTCAATCCATCAAAGATCAAAGCTATCTTAGAAATGGAGCCACCATGGTCCGAAAAGGATGTGAGGAGTTTCCTTGGCAAAGTGCAGTTCATCAGTAGATTCATAGCAAAGCTGACTTCAACTTGCGAATCCCTGTTCTGCTTACTCAAGAAGGGAGTACCGTTCGCCTAGGACGATAGGTGCCAAAAAGCTTTCGAAGCCATTAAGGCCTACCTGCACAAGCCGCCAGTATTGACACCGCCCGTAACAGGAAAACCTTTGATCCTATACCTATCAGTCACTCCGTCTTCGATGGGGTGTATGTTAGCACAAGAAGGAGACAATGGGGTTGAAAGGGCTATTTACTACCTCAGTAAAAAGATGGTTGGACCCGAAGAACGTTATACTCCTTTAGAAAAGACATGCTGGGCACTCGTATGGGCTTCCAAGAAGTTGAGGCATTATATGATGGCCTACCCGGTAAGGCTAATATCTCGAATGGATCCCCTAAAATATCTATTCGAGAAACCGGCTCTCATAGGAAGAATGGCGCGGTGGTTGCTGATGTTGGCTGAATTTTAGCTAAAGTATGTTACCCGAAAGTCAGTAAAAGGGAGAGCTATCGCTGAATTCTTAGCCGATTGTCCAGTCGAGGGAGGAGAGGATGCCGAGTTCAATTTCCCTGACGAAGACATAATGACAGTGGCCGAGGATGTTTGGCAATTGTACTTTGACGGAGCAGCGAACCAGAAAGGGTTTGGAATCGGTGTATTACTCATTTCGCCTGATGGATCACACATCCCATTGGCATTCAAGCTTAATTTCGAAGTCACCAATAGTCAAGCAGAATACGAAGCTTGCATCGTAGGCATGGAGGCAGCCATCAAGATTGGCATAGAAAGGCTGGAAGTAAAGGGAGACTCAAACTTGGTTGTATCCCAAGCAAATGGTGATTGGAAGATCAAAGAAGAAAAACTGAAGCGATATCATCAGGATCTCGAAGACCTTATTCCCCACTTTAGCAAGGTGACATTCACTCACGTCCCGAGGCTCAAAAATCAATTTGCAGACGCTTTGGCAACACTAGCATCTGTGGTTAAGATTCCCATTGGCGTGAAGTTAAGATCAATTGTAATAGAACAAAGGGATACACCGGTGTACCAACATGTCATGGTGGTCGACGAGCCCGATGTAGGGAGGTAAACCCGAACAGGTACAAGGTGTGGCCGAACACGTGGTACGTGGGGCCCAGAACAAATACAGTCGGAATATTCGCCGTGCAGTGAGGTGAACGGCACAAGGACCGGGGATACGAGAGGTCCCAGGTCCAAGATACCCGAGCAAGGGCATGGTCCAAAGAGCAAGGGTAGTTGTTGGACCAGTCTCGTGATAAGGGGTCCAGTGATATGAGAAATCATTGGTCCAGAGGGTTTGTTCGGCAACGAGAAGGCCGAACAGTAGCAGCAAGGTACCAGGAGGTGCTCCAGAGTGGTCCAGAAATGGAAATATCCAGTAAGGAAACAAGATCTGGAGGAGATACCCAACGAGAATGGGGTGAACGGCCAGCTTTGGAAAGAGTTCCTAAAAGGTCTAAAAGGAAATATGCAGTTATGGGAATGAGAATCCCTGATATTCTAAGTTCCCTTTACGAGAAAGGAAACTTAGGGCAGCAAGATGGCTTGGACAGCAAGTAGACATGGGTCTATAAATATGAGGTAAACCTAGAGGTAAAGGTACGCAATTCCTGGTTATTCGATTACTACCTACTGAGAATTAGGGTTTTCACTAGTACGAGATACTAACTTTGGCATCGGAGGGCCTTTGCCACGAGAAGGCAAAGGTACGCTCACCCATTGTTTGTTTTACAGGCTCAACTCCGGCGGTGTGGTAGGGTTTCGGTGTTGCACGAGAAGTAGCCGTTACGATCAAGGTGCTGTTTGGAGGCCCATTTGTTTTCCTGCACTTACAATTGGCGCCGTCTGTGGGAAGCGAAAGAGGTCCCTTCGAAAAAGCGACCATGGTGGAGGAAGATCCAAAGACCCCAGTTGACCCGAATAATCTGCTGGGTGGGGGAGGTGACAAGTCCCTGCCGGATCCTCCAAGAAAGCCAGATGGCAGGCGAGCAGGGAGGACCACGAGTAAGGACCGCCCCCTGTCAATCCATGGCGATTCCAGAAACAAGGACGGACGGACGGCAACGGGATCCACGAGAAGGAGTAAGTCCCGCCGTGAAAGGGAGTCGGTGGCACGTTCGAAAAGCGTGCATAGCCGGGAAGATATCCTGGACAAAAAGAGACAGGAGATAGAAGAGTACGCTCGCTTGATTAAAAGGCGAGAGTACGAGATTCAACAGTTGCAGAGGATACGAGAACATCCAGAGGATTCTGGGCTTTCACGAAGGAAGTCCAGAAAAGAAAGGTTGGATATGGTGGAGTACAGGAGAGCTTCTTCACGAAGAAGAAGAAGCAGGAGCCTCACTCCGAGACGACCGAGGGCTTCTTCACGAAAAAGGAGAAGCAGGAGCAGGAGCTCCTCCCCCGAGGAAGGAGGGGGCAGGAAGCACCACAGGGACAGGTACGAGAGACCTGATTCCGACTGGGAAAGGAATAATGCCAGGGCTGCGAAGGTATCGGAGGAGGGGACCATGTCTGCACGAGAAGCAGCACGGAGAGCCCTTAGCAACATAGCAACTTCTCCTTTTGCAAAGAGATTGCAGGAGGCAAGGTTGCCGAACAGGGTTAAGCACGGGACGTTTATCCTATACGAAACCAATGCAGACCCGGTGGCGCACATACAACATTACCAGCAGGCGATGTTTATGCACGACGGTGATGACGCAATCATGTGCAAGATGTTCCCATCTAGTTTGGGAAAAGTGGCCCTATCATGGTTCCATAAGTTGGGGCCGAACACCATACGAGGGTGGAGACAGTTGGCCGAGGAGTTCACTGCTCGGTTCCTGACGAGCAGGAAACCACCCAAAACTTTTGAGAGTCTCTCGGCTATGAAGCAAGGAGAGAGTGAGCCGATCAGGGACTACGCCAAGAAGTATTGGGAGACTTTCAACGAGATTGAAAGTTGTAGTGAAGAGTATGCAATAGCAACGTTCAAAACTGGGCTACCTGTTCGGGGAGAGCTGCGAAAGTCCCTAAACATGAGTCCAGTGAGCACGCTGGCAAAGCTGATGGAGCGGATTGAGCAGCACGCCAGGAACGAGGATGACATACTATGGGAAGACGGCAAGCTAAGTGCCGAGCAAGTCAAGGGACCCGCAAAGAAGGCGGATAAACCCGAACCCAAGACTTACAAAGAAAGAAAGGAGCACGGGCAGACTAAGAGAGAGTCGTACCGGGAAAAACACGTACCTGATCCGAAGTCGTTCTTCTCGGTGACAACGGTTTGGAAAAAACCGATTTATCGGGTTCTTTATCGGACAAAGAACCGCCCATACTTTAAGTGGCCTCCACGTCTGGAGGGTGACAAAGATGCAAGAAGGGCTACGAGTCAGCACTGTAGTTACCACAAGGACTGGGGTCACATGACAGAGGATTGCGAGATGTTTAAACAGCATCTTGATGACCTGGTCTCCCGTGGGTACCTGAAAGAGTTTATCCAAGAGGAGCACAAGGGTGCCGAGAAAGCGATGGAACTGGATTACGAGCAAAATCCAAGGGGCGTAATCCATATGATACATGGGTTGGCCACACCTTATACGAGAAATGAGGTGAGATTACTCCAGAGGCAGGTGAAACACGACCAGCACGTGATGCGGTTGGGAAAGAAACGGGGACGTGAAGCGGAAGGGTGCAACGAAGGCATAGTCTTCACGGATGAGGACCTGGGAGGAGTCCAGGTGCCGCACAACGACGCTCTTGTCATAGCCCTACGAATTGGGGAATATGACATGGAGAGGATCCTGGTGGATTCAGGAAGTTGCACCGAGGTGCTTTACTACGACGCATTCAAGAAGCTGGGATTGACACAGGCGGACTTGGTACAGTCAGTAACCCCGTTGGTCGGGTTTAGTGCAGGAGCAGTTTGGCCATTGGGTAAGGTAACCCTTCCTGTTTGGGCAGGAGAACAGTGGTGCTCAAAACCGATTTTTGGTGGTGGATGTGCCGTCTTCCTATAACGCGATTATAGGAAGGACCTGGCTGCATAAGATGAGGCGCTTCGGCCCACTTACCATCCAGATGGTGAAGTTTCCAAGATCCAATGGGATCGAGAGAATAAAGGGGAACCAGAAAGACAGCCCAATAGTGCTTGGTTTCTATAATCAAGAAGGCGCCCAAGGCACGCTAGTGCAAACCGTCGAGGTTAACAACCACCGACCATCGAGGATGTCGGAGGGAATCCAACTGAGAAGGTGGTGGAAGGATTGAAGAAAATCCAGATCAACGAGAATGATCCGGAAAGGTATTTCCTGATTGGGGAGAACCTGTGCACAGAAGAGGAGGAAGAATTGGTGAAGTTCCTCAAAGAATACGTTGATGTGTTTGCTTGGATGCCGAAGAGATGCCTGGGTGGATGCAAACGTGATTTGCCACCACTTGAATGTGGATCCACAACACAAACCGGTGATGCGTAAGAAAAGGAGATCACCCGTACAAGATGTGGACGCTGTCATCGAAGAGATGGACCGCTTGCTCGAGGCAAAGGCGATCCGAAGTGTATTACCCGGAGTGGTTGTCTAACACGGTAGTGGTGAAAAGAAGAAGAATGGGAAGTGGCGAGTTTGGGGCGACTTCACAGATCTAAACAAGGCCTGGCCAAAAGACAGTTTTTCCCCTGCCCAAGATAGATCAACCGGTGGATGCAACAAATTGGGTATGGGCGTATGAGTTTTCTCGACGCTTATCGAGGATATCACCAGATAGCTATGTACGGTCCCGATCAGGAGAAGACGTCCTTTATCACACCACGGGGGCTGTACTGTTACAGTGTCATGCCCTTTGGTCTGAGGAACGCTGGAGCAACTTATCAGAGATTAGCAACGATTATGCTAAAGAATCTGCTCGGCAAGACCATGGAGGTATACATAGACGACATGGTGGTTAAAAGCAAGGAGAAACGGGACCACATAGCTGATCTGAAAGAAGCTTTTGAGATACTGAGAGAGTATAAGCTGAAGCTCAACGCCTCGAAATGTGCCTTCGGAGTAAGTTCTGGGAAGTTCCTGGGCCACTTGGTGACCATTAGAGGGATAGAGGCGAATCCTGATCAAATCACAGCTTTGCAGAAGTTGCAGAGTCCAAGGACCACGAAGGAGGTCCAGCGGTTAACAGGGATGGCGGCAGCTCTTAACAGGTTCATCAGTCGTTCGAGTGACAAATGCAGGCCTTTCTTTCAGTTGTTAAAAAAAAGAGAAGGTTACGAATGGGGAGCAGAATGTGAGCAAGCATTCCAAGACCTGAAGAAGTACTTGGCAGCCGCCCCACTTCTGTCCACTCCCGAGCTTGGCGAGACCTTGACCTTGTACTTAGCAGCATCAGAACATGCTGTAAGTGCGGTCTTACTACGGAACAAGGGATCCAAGCAAATCCCTGTCTATTACGTGAGCAAGACGCTACTGGACGCAGAAACGAGGTTTCTGCCACTTGAGAAGTTGGTCCTGGCGCTGAGGACGGCGGCTAGGAAGTTGCCCCATTACTTCCAAAGTCACAAAGTGGTGGTTTACACAGAGTTCCCGTTGAAGTCGTTGCTCCGAAAGGCTAATTTCTCGGGACGAATATCGACCTGGTCAGTGGAATTGAGCCAGTATGATATTGATTATCAGCCGCGCACGGCAGTTAAAGGGCAAGTTTTGGCAGATTTCGTGGCAGAGTTTTCTCCCGCAGTTGCTCCACTGCCTCCTACGAGAAAGGAGCAGTTGGTTGAGCAATCAGCCGAGAAGAAAAAGGCATCCGCCGAGCAGGACCCTTTGGAATGGAAGCTTTTTGTTGATGGGTCCGCATGCAATACCGGATCTGGAATTGGAGTAGTACTCTTCCCTCCTGAAGGAGTTATGATCGAGTTGTCGTTGCGCCTAGGTTTCAGCGCGTCAAACAACGTGGCGGAGTATGAGGCACTCCTAGCCGGGTTACGGAGCGCAAAAGCCTTGAAGGTAAAAAGAATTCGAGTATCTTGTGATTCACAACTCGTGGTGAATCAGCTGTCCGGGGAGTACGAGGCCCGGAATGAGAAGATGGCAGCCTACGTGGAGGCAGCCAAGGATTTGCTTGATACCTTCGAGAAGGTACACATCGAGCAGATAAGCTCTGGGCGGAACGCCCATGCTGACTCACTGGCTTGGTTGGCAGCGGCTGTGCCAACAGAGTTCAAGAGGAAGGTGGCAGTGGACTATCTTGCTGAGCTGAGTATTGGGAGAAGTGTGGAATTGGTCTTGGACGTGAACCAAGGACCAAGTTGGATGGATCCAATAGTGGAGTTCCTACGAGATGTGATACTCCCACAGACAAAAAAGAGGCTCACAAAATAAAGACGAAATCTGCAAGATTTTGGCTATCACCAGAGGGGAAGTTGTACAGGAAGTCCTTCACTGGACCGTACCTGCTTTGTGTGCCTCCCGAGATGGTGCAGAAATTTCTCCACGAGATACATGAGGGAACGTGTGGGAGTCATGCAGGTGGGAGATCCATCGCTCACCGAGCAATCACACAGGGTTATTGGTGGCCACACATGCAAGAAGATGCGAAGGTGTATGTGAAAATCTGTGAGAAGTGTCAGAAGTTCTCACCAATGATCCGAACACCAGCCGAAGATCTGGTGCCCTTGACAAGTCCTTGGCCGTTTGCGCAGTGGGGAATGGACATCGTGGGTCCACTCCACAAGGCTACTGGGAACAGGAAGTTCCTGTTGGTAGCAACGGACTACTTTACCAAGTGGATTGAAGCAGAACCACTGGCAAAAATCACAGAACCCATGATAGAAAAGTTCGTGTGGATGAACATCATCACTCAATTTGGAGTTCCTTATTCCCTGATCACTGATAATGGGTCACAGTTCCAGAAAAAGTTCAAGGCTTTTTGTGCCCAATATGGAATAGGGAACTACTATTCCACGCCAGCCTACCCTCAGAGCAATGGGCAGGCAGAGGCGTCCAACAAAACCATACTTGACGGGATCAAGAAACGGTTGGACAAAGCAAAAGGCAAGTGGCCTGACGAATTGCCACTGGTCCTGTGGGCACACCGAACAACTTCTAGGAGGTCTACGGGAGAGACTCCTATTCGCTAGCGTATGGAACAGAGGCTGTTATTCCATTGGAGGTTGGTTTGCCGACCAACAGGACCACATTGGTGGAAAGTGGGGGCAATGACAGAGCTCTGGAAATCGAGCTGGATCTCGCCGAGGAGAGAAGAGAACGAGCTCTGGTGCACTTGGCTTCGTACCAGGAGCAGCTGATGAAAGGCTACAACAAGCATGTCCACCCACGAGAATTTGGTGTTGGAGATCTTGTGTTAAGAAAGGTGCTCGGCAACACCAAAGTGGCCAACGAGGGCAAGTTGGGGGCCAATTGGGAGGGCCCGTATCGAGTTACAGAGGTTGTTGGCATTGGGGCATATCGATAGGCAGACCTGGACGGGAACCCGGTGCCAAGGTCCTGGAATGTTCACAACCTGAGGAAGTTCTACGTGTAAAGAACTTCGATTTCGTTTCTATTCTGTTTTAAGATGCACATCGTGATTGTGTGGGAATTACGAATAAAATTCCCTTATGTTTTGTTTTACTAGTTGCAAGGGGTACGCGTAACGCCCCCTTGAGTTCTTTGAATTAAGAATAAAATTCCAGGATTTTGATAAATAAACACCGTTTCTTACGAGTTCTTCTTTCGTTATGCTTTAAATACGAAGTCAAGCTAAATCCTTAGTCCTCACTCCGTATTGGGGAGCAGAGGTGGAGAGGTGTAGGGTAGCTGAATGAAATTTCGAATATTTCAAAATTGTACCAAGTACGAATACACTTGACTGTTTGTTCGGGTACGAATACACCCAGAATCATGTCAAGTACGAGTACACTTGACTGTTTGTTCGGGTACGAATACACCCAGAATTATGTCAAGTACGAATACACTTGACTGTTTGTTCGGGTACGAATACACCCAGAATTATGTCAAGTACGAATACACTTGACTGTTTGTTCGGGTACGAACATACCCGGAATCGAGCCAAGTGTAAGTATACTTAAGCGATTGCTCGGGCACGAAAACGCCCAGAAAGCATATGAGAATATGCATACTGTCCTCAAACACGAATATGTTTGGAATAATCTCAAGTGCAAATAGGTTTGTTTACTTGTATGCGGGCAAGCCCCACAACAGACTCTGGGTATGAGCAAACCCAGGTTACTAAGTACAAATACGAGCACATTTTGGGCTGCATACATGAACATGCATCAATACCCAAGTTCGAAAAAATTTTAAAGACTGCCTGGATACATATGAGTAAATGTGTTGATAGACAAGCTGCGAATATACTTAACACTTACATTAGGGTACGAGAAACCTGCAGCAGTATAAATGAGAATGCAGCTAAAACATCAGCAGACCAGCTAAGGCCTGGGGAGCATACGCGAACATGCGTAAGGCTAAGTACGAAGACACTTAGCACATAGAAATTTGGCCAAGAGATGGCCACCTGCGTTGGTAAAGGCCACGAAGGGCCATGCAAAACTGGAGTTTAGGCCACGAAGGGCCGAAGCATAAAAAGCCACGAAGGGCAAAAACACGAGAAGTAAAGTATTTGAAAGTGTATCAGGTGCCTCGCAGGGCAATACCAATGGCCACGCAGGGCCAGTCAAAAACTGATTCAAAGAAAGTTTCAAATGTTTTTACTACGAAGAGTCCCATTTACTCTTCGATCGTCAGATCCTCAATGACAGGGGTAGAGGCTGGAGCATTTGCAGAGGTTGGAACAGTAGATATTGTTGCATCATCCACAGCGGGGCCAGGTTCAGACGGACCGCCACCAGCTTCCTTCTGGCCAGTGTTGGTCGCTTCTCGGTTTGATCACCGGCACCTTGTCGCTCGGACATGTGCGTTCAGCTCTCTGTCCAGACTGTCTTCCTCTTCCACAGTCTCTTCCTCATCCAGAGTAGCCATAGCGCTTGGGAGATCATTCTCAGTCCAGAGGGATGAAGACTCAGGTTGGCCAGACTTCTTGAGGCAAGCTTCCCAAGTAGTAACCCATATCTGGTCCTGGATTTTGGGCATCTGGGGTTTATAGCTCTCGGTGGCCACACCAATTTCGGCGTTGTATCCCTGTTGATAGGATACCTTGCCTTCTTACTTGCTCATCTCCAGCTCGGCCAAAACCTGATTTAGGCTATCTTTAGTGCCTTCGAGCTTGGTTCTCAAGGCCTCGGCAGCTTGATTTCTCCCTTTCTAGCTCGACGATTGTGTTCTGCAGCTTATGCGTTCGCTGGCGTAGCTTGGCACGCTGGGGCTCGGAGTGTCCCAGCTTTCGGGCCATGGCCACCATTTTTTGCATCGCCTGGACAGACACATGATTAGACAAATGGCAGGAATAAGCAATTTGAAGCTATTAGCATGAAGAAATGGGTATGATGGCTTTACCTTGGCTTGAAGGCTCATGAAAGAGCCGAGAAGGTTGTCCGGGGAGCTGGCAATCTCCTTTTGCATATCCCCAGGAAGCATGAATGCTTGGGACAATGCAAGGGCTGTACCCTCAGACTCCACGCTGTCACGGACCGTGACTGGCCGGCCGCCATGAGTGAGCTGTGGAGTCCAGAGAGGTGTTGGAGGTGCTGCAAGCTGGGAGGGCTGTTCAACGGAAGAGGCTTCCAACCGTGGACGCTTGTCCTTGTGGTCGGCCTCAATCTCCTCGGGAGAAGCCTGGAGGGGCGCCAGTTGAGCTGGCCACGGCGACCATGAGAAGGCACTGGCTCGAGGCGTCGCGCCATGAGATGTGCCGCGGCCCCGTCCACGACCAGCCCCCGGGATATTGAGGAGGCTGCTGAGGTTGATCGGTTGCTACATCTCGTGAGGAGGGGGAGATGGAGAGTAACCGCTTGAGGAGGTTGAGGCTTCCTCGGCAAGCTGAATGGGCTCGTCGGGCAGTGGAGGGGTCCGAGAATGCCTCTCCTCTTGCTGCTCGGGTTGTTGAGCAGGAGGATCTGCGACGATAGGATTGTCCGCTGCTCGGATACGCCGGTCAATGAAGCCCCCGTACGACGCCCGATAACTGAGGAGAATCTGTGCTGCCCTTGCTCGGCCAGCCAGACACGTGCCTTGATCGTTGAAGGCAAGAGCGCGGTTGATATCAGTAACGTGGACCTGAGGGGTGATGATGGCGTGCCCCTGGTTGACGTTCGTGGCTGCAAATACGAGAAAATTAGCAGTCAGTAAAAGCGAAAATATGTAATGCAATACGAAATGTTGCTCGGTATGAAGTTCTACGAGAAAGAGAACTAACGTGGAGTGCCAAATCTGTGGGGTGCGTGAAAGCCGACGACTCTACCGTCCTCGTCTCTGGGCTCGAAGTTTCCCGTGACGATGAGGAAGTCGTCGTCGTCCCCTCTGGCAAAGTCAGGCAATTCGAGCACCAATCTTTTTCTGGAGTCCCTACTCTTGAGATAGTAGGTCAGAGCATCTTTGGTTCGAGAGATGCTGTACAGATGGTGAATATCGTGTAGACCTAAGGATGTGCCTAGCATCTGGTTCAGGGCATTGATGCCCATGACAACCCTAAAAAAATTGGCTGAGACCTGTATGAGATAGTCTGTAATGGGACAGAACCTGGCGGAGCAATGGTGCCGTGGAAACTCGACGCCGCTCGACGACGGCGACGACAGGAATGTGCAGAGTGTCATTGTCAAAGCACTCCCGAATGTTTTCCGAGGCTAGTGTGGTGGCCACGTTGTCAGTAGGAATCTCGTAACGAGATCCGAAATTGCCATCCGCCGAGGGGTGTCGCAATGACTACGAAATCTACCCATACTGAGAATTGTGGGTATAGGTTTTCTAAAAAGAGAAATGGGTACGAGAAACCCTAAGGGGACTGTGATAGTTCTAAATTGACGATGAAGACCGAGCAGAAAGGGGGAGTAAGAACTTACGAACAGAAGAACCCTAGAATCGGAATGAGGCCCTGAGATGCGAACGGTGCTTCAATGGCGGGAGCACTTGGGCGTGTTCTCTGCAGAGGGAAGATGGAAAGAGAAAAGTGGGGTTTGAAAATGGGACGAAAACCCAAGTATACCCCAGCAAAAGGGGTGACGTATGAGAAACGTCACCCCAGACGCCGCTTGGGCGCTCTGTTCCCCGAAACGTCTGCTCGCATTTAATACGGGCGGCACAAAGCATGCCGCGTGTAAAGGTGTTAGCTGGAAAAGCCTGTGAAGACCAAACGACGAGGCGGTTAGGTTGGGCTAATGAAGAGTTTGCACCAAGTACGAGAAAAATAGGTGAAGGAGCAAAGGACGAGAACCTTGCCCGGTGTTTAGAAGCTTTGCTCGTCATATTAAGAGAAAATAACGAGTAAAGCCGGGGAGCCATTGTAGGAGGTAATCCCGAACAGTACAAGGTGTGGGCGAACACGTGGTACGTGGGGCCCGGAATAAATGTAATATTCGCCGTGCAGTGAGATGAACGGCACAAGGACCTGGGATACGAGAGGTCCCAGTGTCCAAGATACCCGAGCAGGGGCATGGTCCAAAGAGCAAGGGTAGTTGTTGGACCGCCTCGTGATAAGGGGTCCAGTGATATGAGAAATCATTGGTCCAGAGGGTTTGTTCGGCAACGAGAAGGCCGAACAGTAGCAGCAAGGTACCAGGAGTTACTCCAGAAGGGTCTAGAAATGGAAATACCCAGTGGGGAAACAAGATCTGGAGGAGATACCCAACGAGAATGGGGTGAACGGCCAGCTTTGGAAAGAGTTCCTAAAAGGTCTAAAAGGAAATATGCAGTTATGGGAATGAGAATCCCTGATATTCTAAGTTCCCTTTACGAGAAAGGAAACTTAGGGCAGCAAGATGGCTTGGACAGCAAGTAGACATGGGTCTATAAATATGAGGTAAACCTAGAGGTAAAGGTACGCAATTCCTGGTTATTCGATTACTACCTACTGAGAATTAGGGTTTTCACTAGTACGAGATACTAACTTTGGCATCGGAGGGCCTTTGCCACGAGAAGGCAAAGGTGCGCTCACCCATTGTTTGTTTTACAGGCTCAACTCCGGCGGTGTGGTAGGGTTCCGGTGTTGCACGAGAAGTAGCCGTTACGATCAAGGTGCTGTTTGGAGGCCCATTTGTTTTCCTGCACTTACACCCGACTATGGCCACCCATGGTACTATGACATTTGGAGATATGTAGAAAGAGGAGAGTACCCCATGGGAGCAAGCAAGAAGGACCGAACCGCTCTTCAAAGGATGGCGGCTCAGTACATTATCTGCGGAGGAAACCTATACCGAAGATCACACTGTGGCACACACAAGTTGTGCATCCATGGAGAAGATGCGAAAAGGGTAATGGATGAAGTCCACGAAGGTGTATGTGGCCCCCACATGAATGGCATAATGCTCGCCAAGAAAATCCGCAGGCAAGGATACTTCTGGTCCACCATGGAAACGGAATGTGTGGAATATGTACGAAGGTGTCGAAAATGTCAAATTTATGCCAACCTCACACATGTTCCGCCACATGAGCTACAACAAATGACCTCGCCATGGCCTTTCTCAACATAGGGCATTGATGTCATCGGAAGAATAGTGCCGGTAGCTTTTAACGGTCACAAGTTCATTTTAGTAGCCATCGATTTCTTCACGAAATGGGTAGAAGCTGCTTCTTACACCACTTTGACCGCAATTCAAGTTGCGCACTTTATCAAGCAAAATGTCATTTACCGGTACGGGGTTCCTCAAGCTTTTGTGTCTGATAATAGGGTTCACTTCAAAGGGCGAGCTCGGGAATTATTGGATGAGTTCCAAATCCAAGTGCACAAGTCAACAACTTACCGACCGCAAACCAATGGGGCTGTGGAAGCAGCTAACAAAACGATCAAAGCCATTACAGAGAAGACTATTCAATCTGCGAGGGACTGGTATGAACAACTGCCCCTAGCTTTGTGGGGGTATCGCACGTACGTCTGTGGGAACACCAACAGGGGCAACCCCTTACTCCTTGGTTTACGGAATGGAAGTAGTGCTCCCCATCGAGTAGGAAGTCCCATCTCTTCGGACTATGATTGAGTGTGAAGTGCAAAAGGCAGAATGGTTGAGTAATCAATTCGAGGAACTTATGTTGTTTGATGAATGCCGATTAAGGGCCCTTTACCATATCAAGGGTATCAACGGAGGATTGCACGTGCGTTCAATAAGAAGGTGAAACCCAAGGATTTGGCAGAAGGTGACATGGTTTTAAAGGAAATTTAGGCGCCACTCTACGACCCACGAGGAAAGTTCCGACCAAAGTGGTCTGGGCCATACATCATCAAAACCATTCTATCTGGAGGGGCCACGCAGCTCATCGATTTGGATGGAAATAAATTCTCAACTTTGGTCAACCTGGATCAACTCAAGCACTACTACCCCTAAGAGAAGCTCGCTGGGCTGAAAACCGCAAGGGCGGGCAGTCCCAAGCAAAAATTAGAGCAAAACCCTGCTAGGATGAAAACCCGTCAGGGCATCCCAGGCAAAAGTTAAGGCATACAATAAATGAGCTCACTAGGCCGAAAACCTGAAAGGGCAGTTCTAGGCAAAAGTTAGAGCGCAGAAGGAAAGTGTCAAAACAAGAGCGAACCCTACTCTGAACTACGTTATGACCTGATTCCTTCGCCAGGAGGATACGTAGGCAGTCTCACACCGAGGCCCGGTCACAATCTATCAAAATAAAAATCCAGGTTGAGAAGATTCGAAGAATGGTAAGGGATGTAGAAGGTGAAGGCTCCCAAACTAGCAAGAACGACCCACTGAGGGCCCATGTAGTGCACTGTCATAGGTGGGAGGTCCAGCCATCGGCACCTCCAAGAAATAGTCTAAGCTCTCTGATGCCTGAAAAAGTCAACCCACTCAGCCATACTCCTGTCCGCAAACTCGAAGAATCGCTGAGAAAGCAACCTGGCCTCATATGACCGATTTCTAGGAGGAATGGTTAGCACATTCACCTTATCGCAAAGCCAAATCTGTGAGAAGAGAGCAAACAAGTAAGAAACCGTAGAAAATCGAGCCGAGTGTTGAGGTAAATGAGAACGTGAGAAAAACCCGAAAAAGGAGAGTTGAGTGAGAAGTCAACCTATAAGAGGAGAGGACTGCCCCAAAAAGCCTCGGTCTCCCCGAAGCGAATCTTGTCCAAACCTATCAGCGTCTTGGCCAAAACCATCCGGATCACATCCTTTCAGGCCTCAACCTGAACGACAACACTAACCAATGCCGAGCTAGCGTGACCGGTAGGAGGGACCAAGAGGTAGGCTGCAAACAGGCACATGCAAAGAGCAGTCATATGTCGAGTCTAATAAGTCACATCTGCAAGGTCGCCAGGAGGAGAAAACAGCTCAATGAGGCGCATCACGTTGAGATGGCCATCTCTAACCAAGTAGCGAGCAGCGCCGTCACCCTATCCGAGGGCCGCATCCAGAATCCTGTAGATGCTCTCACGCACAGGAGGAATGATGACCTATCCCAAGCCGAAACCTCCGAGGTAAGCACGGAACTCCTCAACAGTAGGACAAAGCTCCTGAGCACCGAAACGGAACACATGGACTTCTGGATCCCAGAAGCTCACGGCTGCCCTCAAAAGTTCGGGATGGAGACGAATGTTGCGGAGGTACCGCATAGAAGAAAGACAGTGGGCTCGGAAGTTGAGCCAATCAAGGCCTTCCATGGAAGCCAACCACGGACGGAGCGAGCCGGTGAGAGAAAGAGCCATTGAAAGGAGTAAGGAGGAAGATAGGAGTTGAATGAGGTGAGGAGAATGTGGTATGAGGGAGCTTGAATTTATAGGAAGGGTGGAGAGGACAACTTCAACTTTTAAAAAGCCTCGGGCTTCCAAAAGTGCATGTTTTCCATAAGTCCTATATAGGAAAAAGCTTGGTCATGCCCTAAAGGCTCAAAACAGACATGCACTGGTTCAGAAATACCATTGCATGGGTCAAACCTCAGCCACCGTGCATTCTGCGTTGGGAAATGGCAAAACTGGAAGCTGTCAGGAAAAGAGCCACGCGTGGCACTTCATAGCATCGCGCGGCAAGTTGAAACCAGAAAAACCCCGCGGCATAATGGTTGACACCCCGTGTACTGGATCAAGTCCCGCGTGGCATGTTCATAGTTGCGCGCGACATGTTAAGGCTGCATTTCTGCAGTAGAGTATGAAAGTGAAATTGACGCATTACGAAGCACCATCAACCACCAAAACACACTCTAATGGGTATTTGGGACTTTAGGGATGATTCGTTTCAAGACGGCTCTCAAGATTCATGGTCGTGATACAAGAAGTTGATAAAAATCCATTTCTTAAGCGATGTTGAAGTGTCAAAGTCCGTTTCAAGTCATTCCAAGTTATTTTTCCGAGTCACACAGGTCATAATAGTCGAAAGTGACTTAGTTCAAGTTCCGGTTCGTGTTCAAAGTCAAAACTCAAAAATATCACTTGTTAAAGTCAACATTTTCTTACTTTTTGAGTATATTTCAAAAGCAAAGTTGAGTTTTCAAGTCTCGTATCAGAATTTGAAGGTCAGTACTGTCACACAACTGTATCTGAAGTTGGTTACAAAGGCGTTTGTGTAAATCCTCGTATACAGAGTCAATCTTTCAAAGGTTTATCTAATTACTTTCTTTGATTTCTATTCCATTGTCAATATGTCTTGTTTGGTAACGCGTCACTCATCACAAACCTCAATCGATGGCTAGTTGTATGCTCCGGTTAGTGTTTTAGTTATTTAGTTTTCTTTATAACCGACAAAAAGAAGATTGAATGGCATAATCATTGAAAGAACAAATCTCTGTACATAAATCCAAAAAGCATCCATGAGTCAAAGTACAAAAGAAGTATGGTGGCTCGATGATCCAAATCCTATCTACTAAGGGCAAACAGGTGCCCTACAAAATGAAGCATGCAGGCTCCACCAAAAGACAAAAGGCAAAAAGGCAAAAGAAAGGGCTCAGCTCTCATCATCATCCCTGTCCTCGCCCGCCTCCTTGTCCTCCTCAGAAACCTCCTCGACTGGCTGGGAGCTGCTCACCTCCTGAGTGCCGGTCGCCCTGGGCACGGTGCTCCCTGAAGTGGCCTCCAGGTCAACGTCTGTAGGCTCGTCGGTCTCATCATCGGAGACGTCAATAGGCTCATTCTCAGTCCCCGCTGGGTATCGTGCCCTCTTCGATGGCGGCTCTTCCCGAGAGCCAGCAGAGGAGACCTGTGGCACTGGAAAACTGACGGACTTTCGCTGTAAGCCCCGTGAAGCCCCTCCTCTAGCCTGCAATGATATAACATCCATTATTATCATGATATAAACAATAGAAGTAAAGCAAATAGCTAGGGTTCGAGAGATTACCATCATCCCGCCAGTGCGAGGCAACACCTCTGGAGGGTGGCCCATGGCGTACTACCGCACCAGCTGCTCCAAGCCCATCATGGCTTTCGCCATCTCCTTCACGTACTCTGAAGGTGCCTGTAGTAAAGAAGTTGATCAGAACATGCAAAAGAGCGAATTTATGAAAGAATGAAAGCACGTTATACCTGAGCAAGGAACTCTGGAGCCTCAGCTGAAGGGCGTGGCACCACAACCAGGCCAGGGGCTCCCTGAGCGGTCGTCACATCCACTGTCCAAGAGAGGGCAGGGAAGCTAGTCCCACTCGGGCCCGCGCCGTCGCCGCAACCTCCGTCACCGCAGCCTCCACCTCCTCTGCCTCCGTCACCTCTACCTCGCCTCCTTCCCCCTCTTCCTCCAACACCGCCTCACGCTGCCTGCACTGCTCCCCAAGCGGCATGTATCCCGAAACTCGACATCAAGTACCGAGCACGGTACTCTGCATAGTCAACAGCAAGACCAGCACCCGCTTGGAAAAAACGGCTCCAACTCGAGGTCCGGCCACGTAAACCGCTCGATCTCCCTCCGCATGTACTGGCCTGTCCTCTGCACCAGAACAGGGAACGGCCCAGGGACTCGAAAAGCGTCCAGCCTCAGCGACTGACGTGACACTCGGTCGCCCAAGTACCACTGCCAGCCGTAAGGGGACTTGAAAAGCACCCTCCCCCTAGCAACCTCCCTACTCTGTGCGACGTAAGGGATCTCGAAGCGATCCCAGATCCGCTAGTAGATCTGCCATCAAGAATGAGCGATATCAGCATGTTGTTTGAATTGAAATAAGTAGGAAAGTTATGAAATGGATATGGAAGCGCATTAGTACCTGGTTGGGGCGCAGCTCGTCCAGAAAAAGGCCGAAGGCATTCAGGTTGCCTCTTTCCCTCTTCACTCCTTTGTACTCCTTCGACCAGCGCAAGGCCCGAGGGAGTATCGTGTCGTCAGGACACGTAGTCTCGAGAGGGTACATCTTTATCACTTCATACGTCCAAAGCTGCAAGTCAAGAAAATGAAAGTTAGCACGAGATATGCATTGAATAAATACGAATGGAAAGCTGACTATTCAAAGGAAAGGAACCAAGGTATACCTCCCAGACCCTCTAATAACCGCCAAGGCTCACTCCTACCCCACGGGAGAGGGACCCCATGAAGGCATAGCACGTCCCCAGTGCTGCACCTCCCCAATCAAAACGGGTGATCTCCCCAACGTCCCTCAAAGCCGGAAGAAGCAAAAGGTGTACCCGGTTGCGCCTATTAGGAAATAGGGACGCACCGAGCATGTATAACAGGAAGCACCTCGCCATCTGCTCCTCCTGTATCCTGGTCGCCGGAGCATCCTCTGTCCAAAACTCCAGAAGCTGGGCGTACTTGGTGTCGTCGGTCTCCGCCCTCAGCTCGTACCCCAGTATCTCCCGCTGGAACTCCGCCTGTCTCCCTACAGCGGTGTCAAAGGGGATAGGGTCACGTCCGACCCTGAGACCGATGATCGCCGCAAAGTCCAACGGCGTCACAGTCAGCTCGCCAAAGGAGAAGTGAAATGTATTTGTCGTGTCCCACCACCTCTCGACAAGGGCCCTCACCACTGGGCGATCGTTGCTCACTCCCCTCGTCAACACCCTGACGAACTCCCCGAAACCTGCCTGCCTCACTATCTCCTGCACCGCCTCGGGGAGCCTCTCTCAGAACGTCGGCACATCCGCCGAACCACCGTAGCACGAGAGCAAGATTGCCTGTTGCAGCAAATTAGCAATATTTAATATACAGGCATAACATGCAGTACAAATGTCATACTCAGAGCAAGGAAATGGAAATACAGTGCATTGGAATTTGAAATACAAATGTTTAAAGTATACCTCGTCTCAGCACAAGGAAAGGTGCTGCTGTGGATCCCTCAGAACCAAAGCCTCGTCGTACGTAGGCCTCCCCGCTGTGTAAGGGTCTAGAAGCGAAGGCACCACTACGTGCTGGAAGGGCACGTAGATCACCTCGTCGTAAGTCGTCCTCCTCTGTAAGGCCGTCGTCGCCTCGTCAACCACACTCCTGTGAGGGGCTGCCTCTTCTCTGGCCTCCTCGTCAACTCGCTCCTCCTCCACTTGTGGCCCCTTAGCACCCTCGGTCCCAAGCTCAGCCCGCAACTTCAACTCGCGAGTCGCAAGCAAAGCCTCCGCCAAACCGGGGATCCTCCGCACGGTCTCAAGCAAGTCCTCCATGGACGCCGCCTCTAAGTAGTCACCCATGCCTATGTGGCGTGACGACCCTGCACTGGCGTCACTACCCACGAACATGGGCGGCATGTCCCTCTCTACCACCGGTTCCTCCACCAACTCCTCCTCGACGATGGGGGCCTTCCCCAAGTCAGCCCGGGGCTCTCTCACAGGAGAGGCCTCTGTCTCCTCTACTGCCCGGTCCAAACCACCACCACCACCACTAGGACCCTCCGTGGTCCTCTCCTCCAAGCCGGCCGCGGCCCCCGATTGGCCCGAAGCCTCGACATCGCCCCTCGACTCCATTGCACCCAGAGTCTCTGTTCCTTGGCCGTACCCAGCCAACACCCCACTACCACAATCGCTGCCGTCACTGTTGCCCACCATGGCGGCCGAGGCCGTAGCCTCCTCGGCCAATGCCGGCTGAACCGAGACCCCTGTGGTCTCCGATGCATCCCAACCGTCGAGTCACCCCCCGGGGCGGTCGGGGGTGGTGTAACCTCAACCCGAGGTGATTGATCACCACCTGGTACATCGCTCTGGTCCATAGTCATAATATGGGAGAGAGAGAGAGAGCAGTCGAGAGAGAGAGCGAGAGAGAAAGAGCAATGAGAGAGAGAGCAATCGAGAGAAAGAGAGTAACGAGAGAGGGAGAGAGATAACAGCGAGAGAAATGATCGAGAGAGACAGGAGAGAGAGGGAATATATATATATATATATATATATATATATATATATATATATATATATATATATATATATATATATATATATATATATATATATATATATATATATATATATATATATATATATATATATATATATATATATATATATATATATATATACCAACTCTGGACCGGGTTCAAAGCCCAGAGCGCCGCACGGCACATTGGAGTACGCGTGCGGCACAACGAACAAGCATGCAGTATCCTTGGGTTGAGGTACCGTACGCCTCTACATTAGCTACGCACGACACGCTAGGTTATTTTGACAGTTTGATTCCTGAGAACAGTTCGTGGCGTTTAGGGAGATTATGTTCGATTCAAACTCGAGAAGTAAGCAAGTAGTAGAAGAAGAAGGGACTTTTCATTGATTCAAACCCGGGGTTTCCCCCGGGGATCTTTTCATTACATTTTTCAACATAAAAAAAGAGAAAAGAGAAAAAAAAAACAAACAAACAAACAAACAGAACAGGGGCCTACTGCCCTTCTACTTCTTCGCTCCCCTAGCCTCAGTCGCTCCCCCTGTCAGAGGCGTCATTCGCCCAATCCGAGCGGTCGTCCGAGCCATTTGGGTTGCCCTCAGAGTTTTATGCAGTCTCCTCCGAGTCACGGCCCGACGCGTACTCTGGGTCGTCCTTGTTGTCCAGTTGGTCGAAACAGAAGTCTTACAAGTTGGACACCGCGCGGCGGAGAGTCCGGATCGTGGAGATGAGTCGGGCAATCTGGGTATTGAGTTCCTCAATCTCTCTTCGGTAAAAGGCCATCTCGGCCTCCAAATATTCCACTCGAGTCGCCAAGTTGCCGTTCGCCATACCAAAGTCTCGAAAGTAGCCTGTTTTTTTTTTTTAAGAAGTAGTAGGAATGTAAAGAGACTTGAGAAATTTTTGTTGGTGGTGCATGGAATGAGGCACCACCATGCTTATAAAGCAGTTCCAGCCATCGAAAAGGCACGCCCGAATTAATGGGCACCCTTAAACCTGTCAACTGTTCTCGGAAATCGAAGAGGTGCATTGGGAAAAAGAAGTGCCGTGCACCACCCCTATAGCCCGCGCGGCATGTTGGCTCCAGGAGATTGAATTCTTTTTCTCGGAAATTGATCCACTCAGCCACCAAAATCTTCTTGAAAATTCAATATTCTAGCCGTTTTGCAGCAATAATCTCTTAGAATGTTGTGCATTGATCATGGGAACATTTGATTCTTATCCCCCGGGACTCGTGGGATTTCGCGTTCCCCAAGAATCTGCCGTAATTCACAAAATCCGTCCTCTGGGACTCGACATAATTCACCATCACGGTTTGCCTCCCGAAGGCTCGTCTCAGATTTTTCCACCTCCCGGAGGCTCGTCTCGGATTTTTCCGCCTCCCGGAGGCTCGCCTTGAATTTTTCGCCTCCCGAAGGCTCGTCTCGAATTTTCTGCCTCCCGAAGGCGCGTCTCGAATTTTTCGCCTCCCGAAGGCTCGTTTCAAATTTTCTCGCCTCCCAAGGGCTCGCCTCGAATTTTTCACCTCCCGAAGGCTCATCACGAATTTTTCTGCCTCCCAAAGGCTCGTCTTGAATTTCCCGCCTCCCGAAGGCTCGTTTCGAATTTTCTCGCTTCCCGGAGGCTCGTCTCGGATTTTTCGCGATATTTGCACGACACACGGCACCGCAAGCACTCTGTTGTTGTTCTACACGATTTTTGTCCCATGGGACTTGTTTTCTTGCATTCTCGATTACACTGTCCCAATTGAACTACGCCGGTCTGGTCCCTACAATGGGGTACGTAGGCAGCTCCCTGAGCGCGACCGCCATTATTATTTACTCGCATTCTTAGCGCATTTTGGTTCAAAGGCTCTAGAGCAGCGGATTGGGATACCTATTCTTTAAGCGTCACTCGTACCAATCAATGGTATCCGAGTTACGTTAAAGAGGGACTACTACTGACACCCCAATTCGGACCTCGGAGAGTTTTTGTCCTCCCCGATGATGAAATGAAGGAAACGGTACCTTTATGAGCTTAAATGAAGGATTTTCCTAAGCCCATGTAAACCAAACAAACCAAAATGCCCAAAAAACCCAAAAACCCAAAGAGCCCAGATAAGCCCAAAAGTCCCTGGACTGAACTTAAGGTACCGTGCAGAATGACACTGTAGCGCGCGGCATGTAGAAATTCGATAGGCCGTGCGCGACCTTGACTTGTACCGCACGACATCTTGGGTAAAGTTCTGACTGGCTCAGAAAGCTGTCGGCCACGCCAATTTGAGCCACAGCTGATGAGTGGATTAGCCAAAAACTCACTTCTACCGGCCTAGAAAATACCTCCACTATTTGAAATTCAAAAACCTTGGTCTTTTGCCTATAAATTAACCCCTTCACTCAAGGGAAAGGGGCTCATTTTGGCTCTCCTTTTTTCTTTTGGGTTTGGCTCTCCTTTTTTCTTTTGGGCATTGTTACTCCATAAGCTTTCTCACTCTAACTTTTACTTCCATCTTCTATTTCCAAGTCTTAAAGAATGTCATTCCCAAAAGACATTCTTTGAGTACTTTCATCCACCTTCCTCCTCATTATTGAAATTAGCTTCTTACTAACTTCAGGGCATCACCCCTCAAAATACCAAACTCTCTCTCACACCCATACCTCCTTTGTCCCATTCAACCTCCCCCATCCACATCTTCCATCGTCCATCATCATTCAGCATCAACCATCCTTGATCAAGCTCAACACCAAAGGTAAAAACAAGTTTCCTTGGGCTAGACGCAGTTCTGGTCCTGAGGGGACTTTTCTGTCGTCAGATCTAGTCCCTTTTGGTTAGACCTTGACTTAAAATCCATTTTCAGAAAATAAAGCCAGTACTGTGCTGAGGTCAACGTATCGCGTAGCTGCCCAAGCCATCGCGCGGTATGTTGATCTCCAGCGCACAGCACTTTTGCTACTGGTATCATCGTAGGCAGGCTATCTGGATCTGAGTCCTTTGTTGGGATCTGTCTGTACCTGCTGTTTATTGTTTTGTCTTTTTCAAAGCAAGACCATATGCGCCATGTTTTGATTCTTAAGCAAGGTTTTTTACATCATCCCGAATGATCAAACGTGTTAAAAACTATTTTGGGGCCATGTTTGAGAAAATAACGACATTTTTGGGATGATTTGATCATCACGTGACTTTTGGTGAGTCTTTTAAAAGGTGCACGGTGAAAACAGTGAGTTGGATAATGTTTTGAACGCTTGTAACAATCTGACAGCAGGACAGATGTCACGCACGGCATATTGAGGTGCCGCACGCGGTACTGCGGTGTGCTGTGTACAACATGGTTAAGATCCAGACAGTTTGCAGAGTATTTTTCATTCTATCTGTCCGCATCATCTTATCATTACTGTACAGACAGCACCACGTACACGTCAATGTGATATATTTCCCATGTCCCTTCCCCGTTATTTGCTTTTATTAAGGGGCTTAATACTCCAAATGATATTTGAGATTTTCCCTTTTGAAAACATCAAGTAGAGACCGGCTTCACTGGGCGATTGGGGTGCTTTTTAAAGAAAAACCTTCCCCATTCATAACGTGGCTCCCGAACCCAAAATCTCAACATTTTCGCTAGACCAAAAGCCTTTTCCAAACAAGTTCACGGTTTCTCGGATCATCCATATCAAAAATCCGGGTGGCGACTCTTCGAAAAGGGCGCGGGAGCCCAGTGGCGACTCTGCTGGGGTCTCAAACTTTATTCAATACCTTTTTTTTTTTTTAAATGTACAAAAGTATTGAATGATCAAGACGGCCAAACTTGAAAGGTGTTTTCAAAAGGGGATTTTCGAGTGTCTTTTGGAAGATTAAGCTCTTTTATCCTGTACACTCTGCACCGCACAAGCCTCGCTAGTGTGTTTCGGCTATCTTGCCCGGTTTACCGGTGACAAGCTCTCCCGGGATGCCTAGCAACACTCGACTATGATGGGCCATCATGTTGTTCGACCATTGTCTTGCAATACACTTAACATGGGGTAGTACATCTTGGCCACAGTCCGGGGAACCCTTCTGAGACCAAAACCAGCCTTTGCACTTGTACATAGTCGTAGAACCTTCCCAACTAGGACAGTAACCCATTGCTAGGACTTATGTGTTATATCCCGTTTACATGCATTTTCTTCATGTACATACATATCATTCATGCATCTTTGCATCTTGCGGGCTAGAGGATTAGGCTCTCTTAGAATTCTTTAGGGCCCTCCGGTAGGTCTAGGAGACCTTAAATCCATGGAGTTTGCAATACCTCCAGTGTTTGCCATGCCCGAACGGCTCCCTTAGTTTGAATCTAGCCTTGAGCGTGTGTGTATCTGGATTCCGATGGTCACATTGCTCTATCTCGGATGGTCACGGCAAGGAGATTGGCTCTGGTTCCGAACCGCTCGGACTTCAACCTGCCTGACAGCACCTACCAGGGGCCTATGGTTTGATCTCTTTTACGTTTTTGTGCATTAATCATAGTATTTTAATTCTCCCTTAAGTATCTCTTCTGGTGTGACGAAGAACATCGGCTGGGACATCAATCCTTCAGTTGATACATCAATCAGATGGGATTCCTCGGCCGTGACATCAATTCACCAGCCGAGGGATCTATTAGCTAGGACATATTTGTTTTCTGATTATTCTGATGCATGCTTTCAATTATCGCACTGGGTCACCTTATCAACTTTTAAAGGCTAAAAACCAAATTACGTGTTTAGAATTAAATAAAGCAAGTATATGTCATATGTCAAGTGATTATGGGTCAGTCTCATGACTAGGCAAAGAGGGGTGCCTAATACCTTCCCCTTATTGTACTTTTGGCTCCCGTACCCAGAATCTCTGTATGTTTTTCCTAGTTTTTTTATAAACTAGGTGGCGACTCTATTTTGATGATAACTATTATCATGTGGCAATGTTCCTAGCCATGGGAATATCCATGATCTTGGTTTACGAAGTGGAAAGCAAACAAACAACGTGATCAATCTGTATGGGGATGCCCCATTTGCGAGGTGTCTACACCCCCCTTGCATTTATGTGCAAGGGGTTACCACTTTCAAGAGCCAAGGTTGAAGTTCTACTGCTTTAACCTCTTGTTCATTATTCTCCTAACTAGGGGAGGTGATAAACAAGCCCCATTACATACCTCTACCCATATACATCCCTCATCCATCCATCAAAACCAAGCTCAAAGCACAAGCTCTCTTACAAACTCCAAAACCAAAAGTATACCACCTTTGTTCAGTATTTTGTTTTGATCCCTGATGGGGGCTGGCCGGGTCAAGTCTAGTAACCAATACCAATCCTGGCCCTAAAACTAGCAAGGTTTCAAAGTCGTGCATGGTTAGAACTGGCGCACGCCGATCAATAGTTCGCGTACGCCAGTTTGGCTATATGTGCAGTACTGGCATGGGGATCAATGTCTAACTGTTTTCTATATTTCTATTCATTTTTATCGTCTTTAAGCATGATAAAACCAATTTATTGCTTTCCATAGGTAGATCTGCTAGTTTTATTGCTCAAATCTTGTTTATGCTTTTATGGAATACCTCTGGGGATATTCTGGTCATATTCCAGAACCCAAAAAAGTGCAAAGCCAAGCACTGGAAAAGAGGCTTGAACTAGCGTAAGGTGTTTGTCCACCTGCGTGCATCGGTATACCTCAGTCCAGTGGCTAGCCCTTGCAGGGTAACTAGGCTTTCGCCTCTGTTTTTGTCGCCTCATTGTTTAAAGGGTGTTCTTTCTATTTGGTGGCTCCAAAGCCCATTTAACTACTTATAACTGTATATTTCCTGTATATAAACTGTTTGGTTTGTCCTGGGTGTTGTACTGGTCACTTCCAGAGCCCAGAGGGTTGAGAATAAGAGCCGTGAGCTTAGGCTTATTGGTGCACGCCAGTGACAGGATGGCGTACTCAGATGAAGTTAGCATGTAGTGACTTGGTCAGTGCTTGCCGATTTTTTCCTGCGCATGCCACTCCGAAACAGCGTCTTCCAGTTTGCTTAAACTCCCACAGGAGCTTGTTCTCAATCTATTATCAATCATTTCAATATAGTAAGCATGCCATATTATTATCTCATGCCAACTTGTTACAGTTTAATCCCCATTAACTGTTTCCTCGCCCTAACTGGCTAAAAAATTATTAATTAGAGAAAAATGCAAACGTTTTACAAAAATGCCCGAGTAGAGACCGATCTCCGGATTGGGCGAGAGAGGTGCCATAAAACCCTTCCTCTCTTGTAATCTGGCTCCCGAATCTCATACATCAAAAGTAACGACGGTCCAGTCTAAAAGGTCCAATCTAAAAAGCCTTTTCCAATCAAAACGTAGCAAACGTTTCAAGTTCGGTTCCTTGGGTGCATTCCGCTAAAACCCGAGTGGCGACTCTGAATTGTAAGCATTTCGCCACACTTTTCCTAAAAAGGGGCGCACCCGAATTTTTTAGGGGCGTGTGGCCACAATATCTTTGAATTTATAATGAGTTTCATAATTTTGAAAATTTCGCATAATAGAACTAATTTATATCTATCGAATTAATAAGATCTATGTTGCATATTTTAAGAAATTCATATTGAAAGATATGTACAGATTTTTAAGGAGTGTGGAATAGTGAATTAAAGTGGATAAACAAACATGGATGAAAAAAAAAAATGGAAGGAGGTATTATACAATTTCCGATGGGATGTGATTTCTACAATCTCCAAAGTTAAAAATTTGGGGGGAGCGATAATCAACTCCATTCTAATTTTAATTTAGGGAGTGTGAAAACCAACTCCATATCGATTTTTGGAGGGTGCGGTTAACAATTTGGGAAGTGCAATACCATAAATAAGCCCATCAAAGGGAAGAACAAAGAAAGAAAGGAAAAACTCATCTAAGAAAAGAGCACTCACACACAGGTGGGGAGACGACACGTGAAGTGAAAACACATGCTTATGCAAATAAGCCCAAAACACCCAAAATTTTCGCAAGCCAACCAAAAACTTCAACTTCGATTAGTCCCCCGATCCCCGTTGAGGGCATCATGACACCCAAAATTTTCGCAAGCCAACCAAAAACTTCAACTTCGATTAGTCCCCCGATCCCCGTTGAGGGCATCATGGCAATCAACTGTTTTTTTTTTTTTTTTTTGGCAGCAAGTAATGAGATCATTTCCATATTTTGCAATTGGGAAACAGGAACTAAAAGAAAAATCGTTTGATGAGCTAGAAAAATATAATTACTAAGAATGCTAGAAAGTGAATGAAAGAGAAGGGAGAAAATAAAAGAGAAATCGGGTTCTTGGATGTGTTTGGTTGTAATTATTTTTTTTTCAGAAATATGAATTTTTTTCTAACGTAATAGTTTGGTTACAATGAAAGTACATTGACCAAAAGTAGCCTAGATAATTAAACTATAACAACTTAGAAGAGTAACTAAAAAGAGATGATAAATTTCCATTTTTTGGATAACTAGTTTCACGATAATCTAAATG
This sequence comes from Rhododendron molle, assembly GCA_025413875.1. Taxonomy (NCBI): domain Eukaryota; kingdom Viridiplantae; phylum Streptophyta; class Magnoliopsida; order Ericales; family Ericaceae; genus Rhododendron; species Rhododendron molle. The sequence goes on from CM046391.1 coordinate 29,217,298, forward strand.
TTCTGGTGTTTTTGGCAATAAGTTGTATCGGATTCTTTAGTTTCTTGCACTTTTTATCATTCTCTTTCTAATCAACAAACCCCAAAGGAACACACTAGAGCAATACTAAAACTTTTTACAACAAATAAGTTGACAAAAGCAAGGGGCATTCACCAAAGGAAAATGACGCGGTGGCCTGCTTATGTTATACTTGCGCTGCCAAATGTTATCCCAAAAAAAAAAAAAAGGGAGACAAAAAAAGTAAACACTTCTTCTGCATAAAAACTATGTGGAAGAAGCTGTTTTCTGGTCTAGCAACATCACCTGTTCCCTGCTAAATACTTCTTGTTTCCGTTCTTTGTATGAAGAACAGAAAGCCCAAGTTTTTCTCATTTCCGTTCAATGGCTAGTTGCTAAAGCGGTCACCAAAAGCCCAAGTACAAGAAACGGTTGGGCACTAGCCTGAAATATGAAGATCAAAACTGTTCAATTTCCCCAACATACTGTTAACAACTTTGTGTAGCAAAAAGAACACAAACAGTTGAGACATGAGAGTACTCTGCAAAAGAAGGAAAATCAAGATCTTGATTTCGTGTAAAGACAGACATACCTGATATTTGACATCGTTTTTGACTGGGTCCTTGAGGAAGTACTTGAACTGCAGTTGTGCATGACACGTTAAATTATTTTTTTTACTAATTTCTAATCATTTTTCTTTCCCCCGTGAATTTTGCTAAGCCATCAAAGTCGAAAAATGGCAGGTAATTTCAATCATAATGGAGTCATTATCAACTTGACTGCGGGTAGAGACCAAAGGCCAGTGGTATTTGCGGGTCCAACTCTAGGTGCCATTTAGCCAATCGTAGCCATTGATTTGAACAAAACAGTTTATAAGCCAAATCAGGCATCGATAACTACTTGATCAATTCATCCAAGTTTTTTTCAGAACTTTTAACGCATTAAAAAGGTCATATGTAAGTGTTTGTCACAACTCATGCTTCAGCCTTTAAAGTTGCTTACAAACTCATACTGAAAAGTATAATTTTTTTATGCTTTTGGGTTTGATCAATTTTTTGAACATCATTATTGGTGTTGCGAGGGATTAAAATCAAGGAACAATACGTAAAGCAATCTATTTACGTGGTTCGACTTTTCCATGCCCAAATTCCCGGGACATCTGGCTGGTATCATCAGGAAGGTACGTCTTATCATGCAACAGAGAAGTGGAATAATGCTTATGCAAAAAGACTACCTCAGTTCTCTAGATGGTATTTACCTGGAAAAAGACTTGTGGAAGTATCAGACCAAGAAGGGCAAGGGCGTAATATGGTTTCCCAGACCCCAGAAGATAACCTGCAAGGAGAAATGCTAGAAAATTTAGGTTCATTATTATGGGTCTTCCATACGGGCCACATGAGTAGGGAAATCAGGACCTGTACTAGAAATTGGAACTCTCATAAGATCCAGCTATTGTCTCATTTTTCTTAAAAAATTTTGAACACAGTTTTACGAAGTACACTTTGCCCCATACCTTTTTTTGCACAACGAAAAATAATTTTATTAATCTTTGAAAGATAACAAAGACCAAAGGAAGCAAGAAAAAAGACAATGAATGCCCATCCGAGACCCAATCCCTTGATTGGCAAGATGCCAACCAAGGAAATACCCCAAGAGGCCTAAAAGCCCAAATATATCAATACAAAGCACAAGCCAACACCTAAAGGCCTACAAGCCCAAATATAACAATAAGCACATATGGGACACAGCCCAAACACCTAAAAGGCCAAAAAGCCCAAGGGAAAACCCTACATTAAGCCCAAAACAAACCCTAACCCTATCAACCCACCCTATCAACATTGCCCCATGTCAATTACTTTTTGTTTACGAGCGATTTGGAGGATGGGATTGGATTGTGAAGGTGGTGGAGGCCCTAATACTATGTTTGCTGTTGACTTTATATATATGAATTAAGAAGGGAAATTATTTGTCACTAGTTTAGGGATCTATATATTTGATTTACGTGTATTTACCCATTTCAAGATTTTGTTTCCTTAGTTTATAGGTAGCTTGTATTATAAATTGACCTCCAATGGAAAAGAATAAACATTCAGAATTCGTTCAACATGGTATCAGAGCGGGTTACATAATCATACCGGTTTTTTTCTCTTCTCGCTTGGCATCTGGATCTCTCGATCCTGATCAATTCTCTCTCATTGATAGTCTTTTTTTAGTTGACAATGGCTTCATCAACGATCATAGAGCTTCAGGAACCATTACTAAAACACTTTGAAGCCTTTGGTTCTCTCAGATCAGCGACCGACGATCCTCACCAGAACCTTAGCAGACTCCAGCAACATCTATAGCATCTCCGCCGACCCTCGTTTTGCTTCAGCAACTCTTGAAAACCCTCGAATCCACTCAGCAAGCCTGGTATCTTCTCGAAACCTCTCGGCAACCTCCAACTTAACTCAAAACTTACTGGGTCAAAGTATTAAAGGCTTTTCGGAACTCTATCTCTCTGATTCTATGCTATTTTTCATAATTTGAGGTATCTCTGATCCTATTTATCTTTGGTTGTCTTCCTTTCCTTAGCAAGGGTGATAAAAACAAAGACAAATCAGGGTCATCAACTTGCCCCCAAAATGGTATTGCTGAACGAAAAAATGGCCCTGTCCTGGCCATTGCCCGCGCTCTTATGATCCACATGCATGTGCCAAATTTTTTGGGGCGATGTAGTTCTTACTGCTGGGTACCTTATAAATAGAATGCCAACTCATGTTTTGAGGGGTAAATCACCTTTTCAAGTCATGTTTTCTGATAAGAATCCCTTTCCTCTTCCCCCAAAAGTTTTGATTGTGTTGCATTTGTTCACAAATTTCAACCTGATCTCTCAAAACTTAATCATCGCTCTCATAAATGTATCTTTCTTGTGTTACGAACACAAAAATGGTACACGTGTTATAGTCCTACATTACGTAAGCACTTTGTGAATGCCGATGTCACCTTTTTTGAAGCGATTCCCTACCATTCTCAAGAAAGCACTCACTTACAGGATCCACTAATCTCTACACCAGTACTTTCACCAGTGATTCCTGATATTGCCAAACCCTCGGTTACCTAGGTCTATGTTCGTCGCCCTTCGACTATTGCTCGAGTGGGTTCTTTTCATTCTCCCCCACCGTCTACAGATCCATCTTCATCTTCAGCTCCCTCTCTAGACCTACCCATTGCAGTGAGAAAGAGTACGCATAATTGTACATCGCATCCTATTTCTCACTTTGCTTTGTATAGTCGTTTATCCTCCTCGTTTCAAGCTTTTCCTGTATCATTTTTCTCTGTTAGTATTCAAGAAGCTCTTTCACATCCTGGTAGGCATTCGGCAATGCAAGAAGAGATGCGTGCTCAGAATTTGAATCATACTTGGGATTTGGTTCCCAAGCCTTCTGAGGCTCATATTGTTGGTTGTCGATGGATTTTTATTGTCAAACACAATTCCGATGGCACCTTTGATCTTATTAACGCTTGCCTCGTGGCCAAAGGTTTTACTCAGACCATCACTGCTAATCTTGATTGGCCGCTCCATCAACTTGATGTCAAGAATGCCTTTTTGCATGGGGACTTGTCTGAAATTGTTTACAAGGCTCAACCGCCCAAGGGAGAGTGTATGTCAACTTCGTAAATCTATATATGGCCTCAAATAGTCTCCCCGTGCTTGGTTTAATAAGTTCAGCAATTTTGTTGTTTCTCATGGCATGATTCGGAGTAAGGCTGATCAATTCTTGTTCTTTAAAAGGACCGATCGTGGGATTTGGCTCCCGTTGTTCATGTGGATGATATTTTGTCATCACTGGCAGTGATACTATTGGAATTCAAAGCTAAAGATCTGGGTAAACTTCGATACTTTTTTGGTATTGAGGTTTCTCGATCCAACGCAGGCGTCAACATGTCAAAAGGAAGTACACTCTTGATCTTTTGAGAGATATATGATATCTTGGTTCTAAACCCGTAGCTAGTCCTATGGGTACTAATTTAAAGTTATTTCCTGAAGATGGTGAGCTAATAGATGATCCTAAAGCTTAACAGAGACTTAAGGTAGACTTATCTACCTCACTATTATCTATGAAGCATGGATACCCTGAAACTAGTCATGCACAAGTTTCGGATACGCCCCGATATGTATCGGCTCGGCAAATTAAGTATCCGCCATCCAGCATTTAAATTAAGGGTTAAATTCCGAGACACCCCTCAAACTATTCATCTTTGTCTCACTCACCCCCTTTATAGAATTTTGCCTACGACCAGACCCCCTCATTAACGTTTCCATTTGGAAGACCTAATTCTATTGGACGAAATAAATGAAAAGACTATTTTGCCCATATATATATGTATGTGTGTGTGTGTGTACCCACAGCAGTCATTCCACACTTCTCTCTCTGGCAATTCAAATACCCACCGTATACCCACAGACATCGGCGATATACGATGTCAGAGTCCACTCCACCGTCCCAGCCGCCGCTGATTTCGGTGATCTCAGTCTTGATGGGGTTAGGATTTTGGGTGCCGATGTTGTGCGTGCGGTTGCTGGGACTGATTTCAGCTCCGTTTCTAGCCTCTCTTCCATTTCAGTGCTCCGCTACATCTCTCTCTCTCTGTGTGTGTTGTGTTTGTTCAGTTGAAGAATGTGGGTTGAATTGACTGTGTTAAAATCAGGAAAAAAGAAAAGGGAAAAGGCCAAACTAGAATAACCCGATCTTCGATTTGCTAGGTATCTGCTGGGTTCTAGTTTGTTGGATTGTTGGGTTCTAGTTTGTGCCCAATTTGTCTGGTTTTGTTGATTGATTGGTTGATTTTATAGTTTGTGTTCTTGTTTGGGAGAAGGTATTTGGAGTTTGTTGAGAGAGAGAGAGAGAGACGGAAATGGTAGGTGGCATTGATGGTGGTTGGGATTTGAATAGAGAGATTTTTTTTTCCCCCAAAGTGGGGCAAATATTAGGGGCAACATTTGAACATTATACAACATTTGACAGAATTTAGGCAAAAATAGTAACGAGGGGGTCCATGGGACAGTAAAACTTTCATGAGGGGGTCTCTCCGTAGGCGAAATTCTAAGAGGGGGTGAGCGAGACAAAAGGGTAAACTTCGAGGGGTATCTAGGTATTTAACCCTTAAATTAAATATTTTTAATTTCGGATATGTGAGGAATACGCAGGGGATACGGCAGGATATGTTTAAGGATATAACGGGGGTTAAAATAATTTTTTTTAAAAGGGAAAATTGTAATAATAGCATCACTAAAAATATAACACCTAGGAAATTATGCTCATCGATAGATCATTCTTTGAACCAGTCAATATTTTTTCATTCGTAGATCGCTTGAACCTTTGATTCACAAGGTTCTCTTTCTGTTTTACTGGTGTGAGTTTCTGTTGTATACATATATAACAAATTATATCCAATACATACACTGGTATATAGACATATACGTATATGTATGAAGTATATTATATGTACACTAAGCTTCTTGCAGGTAGGGCTGTAAGTGAGCCGAGCTACTCGAGAGCTCAGCTCAGTTACGGCTCGACTCGAAGGGTAAACGAGCGAGCTCGAGCTCAGTTTTGAGGCTCGTTAAACAAACGAGCCGGGCTCAAGCCTAGTTAGGCTCGGCTTGACAGGCTCGCGAGCTGGCTCAGTTTCAGCCATCACCTCCGGTCTCCGATTCACTCTCAGCCATCACCTCCTTTCTCCGATTCACTCAAGCCGGTCTCGCACTTACACCACCGTCAGGCTCTGGTATGATTCGTATGAATTATGAATATCTCTCTCTCTCTCCTCTCCCGTTATATATACGGCCTTTATGTAGACACACTCATATATGCATATAGATGAAACAGAGGTAGATCCATAGATGATTAGTTTATTAGTAGATTTTTTTTAACGGCAATTAGTTTATTAGTAGATGATTAGTTTATCAGAGTATTCTTCTAGAGAGATTCTCTCTCACCTTTGTTGATCTGGATGTTGACATAGTGATTGTGTGAAATCGTTAGAGACAACTGTGTAGAAATATTCGAATATTGAATGGGAGGAGGTTTTTTTAATTAGGGAAATGTTAATTACTCCTGCATGAGTATTATGGGATTATATTAATCATCATATTTTGACTTTCTTGTACTATAAAAATAATTGACTGAATCTAGGATTCTATAAATTTTTATGTTTTGATTATGAGCATTTGACTGAATTTAATTTGGTATGACTCGTACGGAAGGGAAATTCTTATTTGCATTAGTAGATGACTAGTTTATTGGGGCATTCTTCCATGTTGATATTCCTTTTCAAACTGATTAGTTTATTAAATATTTACTTTATTGAAGGATTAGTTTATTTCTGCATTCTTCCATGTTGTCTTTTGAAACTGCACAGTCTGCACTATTGATTCTTTAACAGAAATGAAAGTGAACAAGAACTCCCTAATTGTTGTTTACTTTTTGAACTTTTTCTTGTTGGTTCATTAGTGTTGGTCTCTGACTTGTAATAAGAACTACTACCTTTTCTAACGTGATTTTAAATATTATGGTTTAATCTCAGGTCTGTTTTGGTGAAGATTGGGATTGGGAGATCATCTTCTCTCTTCGATCCACTTTGGTGTGGTTAGTTATTTCCTCTACTCATTCTCCATTACAATTTCTTTTTAGAGTTTAACTATGTTATTTTAGAGTTGTTAAATTGCATATCGTCGATTAATTCTTGGGTACTTTTGTGGTTGTAGATATGTCTAATAGACAATTTCATCTCAATTCGCCACTACAAGATTCGAGCACACAAATTTCTTCATTTGAGGATTCATCAACTAGTTCGATCATGGCTAATGCAAATGAAAATGCTGATGCTGATGCAAATGCTAATGCTAATGAGGCGGATGTTAGGGTGGGCGTAAAGGCCAGTGATGTAGTCATGGAAGTTATTGAGGAAGAGTCAAACCCATTTAAAAAGAAGGAAAGAAAGAAAACATCCGCTGTTTGGAATGATTTTCAACCTGTAACTTTTCCAGATGGTTCCCAGAAGCATCAATGTAAATTCTGCAAAACTTATTTTACCATCCAAGCATCGGGGTCTACTGCTCATCTTATTAGACATTTAAAGGCGTGCGTGCAACGTCGTCTTCAACTGGGATTATTAAAGAAAAGGCAAAAGACTGGCATTTGAGGCCGATGGATCGGAGAGTGGGAACCTTACAACCTTCACGTATGACCATGCCAAAGTAAGAGCAGCTGTTTCCCACATGATACTTTATCATGAGTATCCATTTATGCATATGGAGCATGTGTTGTTCAACAAGTTCATGAAGACGGCCACTCCTCATTGGCAAAAGATAAGTCGTGCCGTCGCCAAAAATGATTGTACATCGACTTACCAAGCACAAAAGAAGAAGTTGAAAACATCATTGAAGCATGTTGGCAGAGTTAGCATCACAACAGACTTGTGGAAGTCACCGGGCCAAAGAATCCAATATATGGTCATGACTGGTCATTATGTTGATGAAGATTGGAAGTTACAAAAGTGCGTGCTTAGCTTTTGCAATGTGCCACCTCCACATAACAGGGTAATTATTTCTGATGCTTGGAATATTGAGAATAAGGTGGCAACTATCACAGTGGATAATGCTTCGTACAATGATGTTGCTTTGAGAAACTTGAAATCAACAATTCAGTTGTTAAGAAGAAGTTACCTTTGGATGGTAAACTTTTTCATGTGCGGTGTTGTGCACACATACTTAATCTAATGGTACAAGATGGACTTAGTGAAATTAAATGGATCACTGATTGTATTCGGGATGATGTGAAGTATTTAATACATTGTGAAGCACGCCTAACTCAATTTAGTGATATTGCTAAGCAGTTGAAATTGCCTTCAAAAAAGCTAATCTTAGATTGTCCTGCACGATGGAATTCAATTTATATGATGTTGTCTGCTGCTGTAGACACCCCAATCTGGGCTTCCAGATTACTTTACTTACGGTATTTGATTCCCCGATGATGAAACGGATCAAGAACACCTTAGGAATGATAGGTGTTTGAGCTTTGAGTGTTTGAAGCCCTTGAACCTAACCTAACCTAACCTAAGCCACTTCCAAAAGCCAAACCCTACTGACCCGCGCCAGGGCGCAATCATCTCGCGCCATCGCGCGCCAGGGCGCACTATCGCGCGCCAGACTGACTCCATCGCACGATGATGCGCCAGGGCGCACCACGCGATGCATCGACTCACGCGAGAGTCAGCCTGGGTCAAAGTCAAAGATTTGACCATTGACCCACGCGCGACAGCTGTCACACTCGTGCGATGATCCCATTCCATCGCGCGACGGTCCCAAACCTGTCACAGTCACCTTTATCAGCTGGGAAAACTTAGCCATGAAGTAACCCACAACCTGCACGTCTCTTTGCACCAGATCTACCTCCCCCTCTCCATTTATGGAAGGTGCTAACTCTATAAATACCCCCCATTTGTTCTCTTTCAAAGGGTTAACAATAATTGGCATTCAAAGGCTTACACCTCAAGAACAAAGCTTGTTCTTCCTCCTCCATCACTCAAATCCCCCTTTTCACCTCAACTCAACTCAAAGTTCAAACACTTTTCAAACCAAAAGCCGAAGGTATAGCTTACCTTTGTTTTGCTCTCTGTTCTGATCTCTGAGGGGAACTGGCAGGGCCAAGGCTGGTAATCAATACCAGTCCTGGCCCTAAATTTCGCAGAAATACAAGAATCCGTGCCAGCACTCCTCGAGCGATAGACTCCCATAGCTGCGCTGACAGTCCCTTGCCTCGCGTGGCGATCCTCGTGGGGTTTGGGGAGTCTGGTTATTCTTGTTTTATCATGTTATTCATTGTTTTGAAGTATGATAGGCCTTTTAGCTCACTGCTCAGCATGTTAAAACACATAGACTAGCTTTTCTTGCTTATTTACTTTGTTGGAATGCTTCTGGGTTGCATCGGGACCTGTACTAGAGCTCAGAGCATGCAAAGCAGTTCTTGGAAGTCGGCCGGGACACTCGCGAGGACTCCATGCCTCGCACGATGGTCCTCGAGTCGAAGCTTCGCCCTTGCATGAGCGGCTTGGCCCTTGGCCTTTGTTTGATACCCCATTTAGGTGTTGTATATCAATTTGTTTAGCTCCTGTTTATAATAATTTGTAATAATTATTTACTTTCAGTACCTATAAACTGCTTGGTTTGCCTCCTGGGTGTGCACTGGTCCTTCCAGAGCCCAGAAGGGGATAAAATTCAACCTGTGGTGAGACTTGAACACTCGCGCGAGGGAATGGGTGTATCGCGCGATGGTCCTTTTTGCATGCACGTTGATCCATGCGTGCAAAGGTGGTTGTCATGTGTGATACACCTATTCCATGAGCAGCTTGGTTTATTCTAATCAGGGGGTTAAGTTTTATCCCGTTTCATATTTGCCATCCATCCATGCCATGTTTAGATCACATCTTGCAAACTTGTTACAGTTTTAATCCCCGATTAACTGTTCCCCCGCCCTAACTGGCTAAAAAATGATTAAAGAAGAAGAAGAATCACAAAGTTTTCACAAAATGTCTAAGTAGAGACCGATCTCCGGATTGGGCGAGAGGGGTGCCTTAAAACCCTTCCCCTCTCGTAACCTAGCTTCCGAACCCAGATATGGTTATGACGGACTGGTTCCTTCTCTTTTTCAAATCAAATAGCGCGGCAGGTGCTTCGAAATACGGTTCCTTGGGTGACGGACCTTCAAACCCAGGTGGCGACTCTGTATTTTTGGCGAGCGCGTGCACAGCCTCTGTCCGCTATTGTGCTCCCTCGATTATGGGCCCTTGCTTCTGGAAACGAAATTCCCGAAGGCTCGCGCTTTGGAATCCGGAAATTCCAGGGCATGCTGCCCACAGCTGCATTGGAGTTCAAAGATGTTTTCTCTAGGTACAGTGAAAGGATGTGGGTTTTTCCTATGTGCCTACCTATGAAGAGTGGGAGAGAGTTAAGAATGTTTGTCAATTTTTGGAAATTTTCAATGATGTGACAAATATAATCTCCGATTGTGAATTTCCAACTTCCAATTTGTTTCTCATCGAGGTTTGGAGAGTAAAAGAAATCTTGGATAAAAATTCAGTGAGTGAATTGGAATACCTTAGATCAATGGCTTTAAAGATGAAGGGGAAATTTGACAAGTCATGGGGTGAGTGTAATCTAGTGATGGCTCTCGGTGTAGCACTGGATCCAAGATACAAATTGGTGCTAATTGGGTTTTGTTTTCCAGAGATATATGGTGACAAGGCAGAGCAAAACATTGCTATGGTGCATAAATCTCTGTATGATCTTTATGATGAGTATGTCGTTATGCATTCCCTAGCGTACAATGAACAAATTTTACAGCAAAGCAGTACAAAAGTTTGCAATCTTAGTAGTGTTTCACAAGGGAAAAAAGTTGCCATGGGTAAATCCAAATATGAGTCTTTGTTAGGAAAGCCGATACCATTCAGCCTGTAAAATCTGATTTGGATATCTATCTTGAAGAAGGTGTTTATATATGTGCTTCACAAGCACAAGGTGAAAGAAGTTTTGGATCCCCATTTTGATGCATTGGAGTAGTGGAAAGCAAATACTCTCAAGTACCGCATATTGTCCAAGATGGCATGTGATATATTGTCCATTCCTATTACCTCGGTGGCCTCGGAGTCCACATTTAGTGCGGGAGGTAGAGTCATTGATCCATATCGTTCATCAATGGCAACAGAAATTGTTGAAATGTTACTTTGTGGAGCTAATTATGTACGTGCATATCATGGACTTAAAAAGGGATCCGATGTAAGTGAAATTTGTTTATTTATGTTTTCGTATCCACTCATGTTAATTATATATATTATGATGAATATTTTGTTGTTTTTTTTTTTATAGACCAAACAGCCATCTCACAAAGAGTTCATTCTACCTTAATGGAGTAATGTGGTGTGTGTGGAAATGGTACATGGTAGCCAGTTTCCAGAAAACAACGACATTGGATGTAACCAAGGAGAGTCTCAAGGTATCACATCAGAAAATATATTATTTTTACAAGTTAAGCCTGTCAACTAATTGAGTTTTATTGCATATCTGATCCGATTGGTAAGATAGATCAGAAGCTAACCTGATGAAAATCAAGTTGATTAGCGAAGTAAATGTGTTGACCTTGGTTGAGAATGGTCAAATTCCAATTGTGTTTCTATTTTAGATCTAAACATAACATGAACTAAAATTTGTTTACATCTTGATTGTTCTCATGCATACTACATAGTTACAATTATATATTGTAGAATTCAACTAGGATAGCTGGGTTTTTTTTTAATGTGTCTCTTGGTTTAGAGATGTGTTGATCTGCATTATTAATGCAATACATTGTATCTTATTGAATTTTCCCTTGTGGATCTGATTCAGAGTATTCTTGATCTTTTCTAGTATTGGTTGGATACTGATGATAGATGGTTAGACTAGATTTTGACTGTTGAAACCTTTCTCAGCTACTGTGAGTTTGTGAGCTGCAGTAAGCGTTTGTAGTAGGAGTCAGGTCTCTGCACGAAATCTCCATAGCCAATTTTCCATTTTTCATTATTAAAGCAGAAGGCTAGGTGTTGCCTTTGGTACTATTATTTTACACAATCCAGGAACTTCCATAACGTAGGTGTAGTTCACTTAGAACAACAAATGCATTACTTTGTTCTTGTTGTTTTACTTCAAATAAGTACTTTAGTGTCTTCTTTTTTATTACTTGAATAGCTTTGGAATAGCTTTAGTTCATAGAAATTCTTCTTATTAGAGCCTAATGTCACACATGCAAGCATTTTTTTGTGAAATGCTTTAGCCTCAGGACCAAGTTGGTGTTTTGGAAGTTGGTGTTTGGCGCATTATCTACTCAAGAGATTCGGCGTTTGGCTTTTTTGTTGTAAATATCTGTGATTTGGTGTATATGTTAGGAAGTCAGACTTGACTGTTGCCATTTTGGTTAAGTGCATCTGTGCATGTTTCAAGAACTTTAATCTCTGTCATTTATGTTTTTTGATGGCTTTTTTTTGTCAGCCTATTGTAGTGATGAACAATGGGTATTTTGTAATGAACAATGAGAACTACCAATGTGGAATTAGGCTGGTACTGCCTGATAGAGGCAGCTAGTGATTTTGTGAAAAAAAATGATGGAATCAGCCTTTCGAATGAATGATGAGCTTGTTTGGAATGATTTTGAATTAGCCTCTTTTCTTTTTTTTTTTTTGGATAAAAATCATGAAATTTGCCTGTTTTTGTGATAAAAATGATGGAATTAGCTAGTTTTGATTAAGGTTCTGTGGATGAATTTGAGCTCGAGCCGAGCCAAGCAGGCTCGTTTATTCCAAACTGAGTTCTAACGAGCCGAGCTCGAGCTTTGTATATGTTTGCCGAGCCGAGCTCGAGCTCTAATTTTTGGGCTCGATTCGAGCTCAAGCCATACTAATCCTGATCGAGCCGAGTTCGAACATGCCAATACTCGGCTCGGCTCGGCTCGTATACACCCCTACTTGTAGGGGATCCCCTACTTATCTTAAGTGCGGACTTCACATTTTTCGAACAAATTTCGATGATCCAAATTGTTCAATGTGCTCAGAACGTGATTTTAAGGGTCCTCGTGAGAAATCGGCTAAAAATATGACAGGAAAGGGCTTGATCCAAATAATTTTCATAAACTTTATGAAAAACTGTTTGGATCAAGCGTTTCTCGTCATCTTTTTAGCTGATTTCCTGAGGAGACCGTTAAAATCACGTTCTGAACACATTCAACGGTTCGGATCATCAAAACTTGATCGGAAAATGTGAAGTCCACACTTAAGCGAAGTAGGGGATCCCTCATAAGAAGGGGATTGATTATATGTATGCCTATTAGACTAATGTGTATTTTTTTACTTTTGTACAAAATCCTAATCTTTTGGATGATCAGTTGTTAATCTTTTGACATTGACATGTACTTAATGCTTGATATTGGCAATTCAACTACTCTTTTATTTCTTATGGCTTCATTTTTATGCCTAGGAGACTAATAGTAATAAAAATGTATAATTTATACAGCCGTATCCCCGATGCATCCGTATCCCATTTTTTTACGTTTTGTCGTATCGCCATGTCTATATCATGTCGTATCTGTATATGTGCTTCCTAGGCTATTACACGACCTGATATCTCCTATGCAATTAGTGTGGTCAGTCAATTCATGACTCATCCTCGTGTTCCTCATATGGAGGCAGCCATTCATATCTTGAAGTATCTTAAAAATGCTACAGAACGTGGACTTCTTTATCGATCATTTGGTCATCTTCGAAGGATATACTGATGCTGATTGGGTAGGATCTCCGGCAAATCGTTGATCCACCACAGGCTTTTGTACTTTTATTGGTGGTAATATCGTTACTTGGAAAAGTAAGAAACAGTTGATTGCTCGTTCTAGTATTGAGGCTGAGTATCGAGCTATGTCGCAAACCACGCACTCTTATACAGGAATTCGGGATTCCAGTACATGATCCTACTCCTCTCTATTGTGACAATCAGGCTGCTTTTCATATAGCTAACAACCCAGTATTTCATGAGCGAACCAAACACATCGAGGTTGACTGTCACTTCATTCATTCAATCAAAAGTGGAGTCTAAGGAAAATACTACTCCTTGCGTTCCTTCGGGGTCTCAACTCGCAGATATTTTCACCAAAGCTCTTCCCAAAGCAACCATTGATTCTATTTGTTGCAAGCTGGGTGTTCATGATATATACTCTCGAGCTTGAGGGGGAGTGTTGGCTGTGTATATTTAAATTAGGAAAGGAAATTATTTTGGTAGCTAGTTTAGGGATCTGTACATTTGGATTACATGATTTACATGTATTTCTCCATTTCAAGATTTTGTTTCCTTAGCTGATAGTTAACTTGTATTATAAATTGACCTCCAATCGGAGAAGAATAAACATTCAGAATCCAGTCAACATTTGCATTGGCTTTGTGGAGGACTAGTTGTGCCAAGGGTTTATCAATCCCCTTGCCTAGCCAGATTACCCATCCCAAGGGGTTAACTATGGAAAGGCATAGATTCCCATGTTCTTGTCAACCATTGACACAAATGCCCCTAGCTATATAAAGCTGGTTCATTTTGGAGAGTTTTGTTCACTGTCTTTGTTTCATTTGCATATTTCTTTACAGATTCCTAAGGAAATTGGAGAAAATATGTTCTTGTTTCTAAATCATAAGGAAACCATCACCGAAACATGTCCATTTTTGTTTTTATTTTCATTTAGCACACCTAGTTTTTTTCCTTCTTCCCAAACAGATGGAGTATTATGCCTATGACAGTATGATTAATTTAAAGAAAAACTATTTAGGTTCCAAAAAACACCATCTTAATGTGTGGGGTTGAGAAAATTATGTTCTTCATCACGAGAGGGAAAAAAAATAGAGATCTGACGTTCTAGTGACCTTAGATTATTTTCCCCTCATTTTAGGGGTAAGGGTAAAGTTGGAAATTAATGTCCATAATCCAATTCCTTCCAGAGTGAACTAGAAAGTTCTTTTCATACTTATCTGAATTCTGTAAAAGGATCAAGCACCCACCAGACGCCATAGCCATCTTATTAATATAAAGAACATAAGTGGCCACTGTGACTAAACATCGCTGTGAGACTGTGACTAAACACCATATCTTTTGGAAACTTAAGAATTTGAACCACAAATTCTGCTTTCATGTCATTAATCCTAATGTAAGCACAATACAAAGTAGCTGGAAACATATAAATTTCATGAAAAATCTTTTGAGCTTCATAAAATATCAGTAATAACACAGCAATAACACTTATCCAAGAGGAAAAGAAAGTCTAGCAACAACGCAGCAACAACAAAGACATGATATTTGATAACAGCTATGATCATATAGATGAAACTTTACGTACCAGCCACAGATATCTGAGTAATGTCAATAGCACCAACACAAATCCATTTAGCAGTCTCAGCACCAAAAGCCACAGGAAGTGACTGGTCAGATGGCAAGTCCACTCTAAGGTTAGAATGATACCAAGGGGCATGCTCATATATTTACCGACAGCTAAAGGGTTCACAAAAGCATTTGAAAGAGAAAAATGTAAACCTGAAGTCCAAGGGCTCTATCTCCTTCAACACTTTTAAAGTCATTTACAATTGCAATACCTAGCTAAATCATCAAAAGAAAAGTTGATGACTATCAACTAGCTCATGTCATGTTGTGTCTGACAAAAATGCTTCAATGAAATACTAACCCCAGCTATGCTGTACAAGAGCGTGAGGACAATTATGTCAGGTTTCAGGGTTCCAAATAATGCTTGACCAGCCCACCTGTAGTGAAAAAAATCCAAGCATGACAAGTAATGCAATGGAGCTAAGATCCACATTGACTTTCTTGACTACAGTGACTACCCAAACAAAACAGACACAAATTGAACCCATGACATTGTCACTTTGGTACCAGAGAACATATACGCCAAATGCATATTGGTAGTCACAGATTTCACGAAGAGCAGGTAAACTGTGATATTATACCACGGTAAACTTATATAGCTTGCTCCTAGAGCAAAATTTCCAATCCATCCATTCTGTTTGAGCTGCACAAATGTTAGGGTAATAGTCAGTGCTTAGTCAAATTCTTTTCTTCAACAGTATAAATGCAGGAATGGATTAAGAAAACAGACAATTGGTGATTACCTTTAAAGGTGGTGCTGAGTAAATGTAAGATAGCAAAGACCCGCCTATAGCAAGGTAAAATAGAATGGGGAAATCATGCCCTGCCTATAAAGGACATCCATTCAGGAACTGACACACATCTCAAGTATTTTATTGGAAGTAAAATGAGCCACCAATACTAATGACCTACCCAGACATCCAATAAACCAGCCAACCCAAGGCCTCCTAGAAGCAGCACCCAGATTTGGGTTATCACCTGAGAGGAAGAAGTTCAAAGATAATAAAAGGGGAATGTTAATGCCGAAACAAGTTTTTTATGTATAAAAGTTTTGGCATTAATAAAACTGTTTTGGCATTATCATTTTCAGATTTCCCTCTCTAAAATAGCCTATAAGCAATAAATTGAAGTTTGGCACTCAAAATGCTTTTAAAAAGGGAAGAAAAAAACTGATAAGTACAGACTGTACAGTACCTCATTCTCAGATATTGCCCCGGAAGGAATAGGACGATAAGGTTCATTAATGGCATCGATCTCTCTATCATACCAATCATTGAGTGTCTAGAAAGGTTAAAGCAAACAATTTTCAGATGCCCTAAATTTCAAAGCAGTGGCTAATTTCCAGACTTGTGATATATGTACACCTGTGTATAGCCAGTCAAACACGGGCCAGACATCATCATACAAACAATTGCTTTGGCAACATCATCCACCGTCCAGTGGAAGTTTCCTGCAATGTAAGCAGAACTGGTCATACGTGAATTAAAAGATATAGGAAGCTTGGTGGAAGCAATAAGAATTCAACAAGCAAAGGTTCTAAGAGTAGAAGAGACTCTTCCACATAAATCATTTTGTTCGATGACTACATGCAAAAATTCTTAAACTTGCAATAACCGGCATTAAATGAAGCTGCTCACTCATTTAATTTCCACAATCCGACAAAGAAAACTATTTGCACATATCTTTAACCTTTCTGACTAGTTTGGATTATGGTTGCTTTGATGGAGGAGAATTTTTCTATGGAAAAGAGATTTGGTTGAGTGGTCCAGGGTAATAGGTAGTTTTTGTATTTCAAGCCTTTATTGAGCCAGGAAACATTGCTGAGATTTTGGAGAATATCAAAGCCTAACAATAAATCTTTTCCTGAGAGGTCAGAACCATAGACTTGGTGTTTGATGGTATATCCAGGGAAAAGTTGGATGATAATAGGCTTACTGATTAGAGTGATAACAAAAGTTTCTCCATTGGCTGCTGTAAAGGGTCTGAAACATGACGGCCAATAGGACCTAGGGAGAATTGTTGGGTTGAGGATGGAAGCTGCAGCATCAGTATCAAAGAAGGCGATAACTGGTATGGGTTTCTCATATTTTCCAAGCAAGATTTTGACCTTGGCTAAAGGTTGGGCCAACATGATGTTTGAGAATCCAAATGTTTGGATTTCATAGGGGACTGAGTCAGAATCATCTGATTCTAATGAAGAGTCATCAAAGGTGAATGCTAGGACTGCTTCAGCTGTTGCTTCATCATCAATAGAAAAAAGGGACTCGACATCAGCATCGTCAAGATCATCATCAATGAGAGCCAAAGAATTCACCATTTTGTCTCTTGCTGCTTTATTTGGACACTGTTTTGCATAGTGCCGTTTTGTCCCGCATATGTAACAGCGATCAGACTTTCGCTGCCCTTTAAACATTTTCTTCTTGAAGAATTTCCATTTTTTCTGGCGTGAAAACTTGCCAGATTTGGAGAACTTTGGGAACTTGCCAGGAGATTTGAACTTCCATTTCTGAAAATGTTTGGATTTATGATATGAAGGACGGCAAGTGCACTTTTTGTCTTTGCACTTTATGGACAAGTCTGGCCGGTCACAAGCTTTGCCAAGAAGTTTTCCCTGTTCTTCAAGTGTTCTGAGGAATTTCTGGTGATTGCACAGTTTTTCCAAAGCAATCAAAGAGTGCTGATAAATACCGCCAAGAGATGTTGCTTTCAACGTCAATCCTTTTGTTTGAAGTAACCTTGTCTCATTTCCCAATGATTCAAGAAGGGAATTAAGAAAAGCTTGCTTGAGATTGACATCATTCATGCCGTTGAGAAGATAAAATCTTTGAGACATTCGGTCATAATGAATCTCTAGATCTTTTCTTTTGAATGAACAGCACCTTATGCTGAGGTATTCCTCTAGAACGAACTCTTTTGTGTTGTTGTGATCTCCAAGAAACTCAGCATGCAAGACTGAGATGAATTGATCAAGAGCAGGCAGTTGCTTAAGCTGTAGCTGTCGGTATTCACTGAGAGCCACATACCATTGACGAAGACGGCCAAGGAATTTTGCTGTACACTTAGTAATGACACTACTCAGTGTAGCAGTTGGAGAAAGCATAGCAGCAGTACACCAAGCATGAATCTCATAGAGTTTATCCAACCATTTTGATGGGGGAATATTATCAAAGGAAAAACCTTGAGTATGGATATTGGAATGGGAAAATTAATCAAAGGCTGGAATTTCAAGAGGTGTTTCAAACTCAGGACCTTCTTCAATGATAGGGTCTTCGACATTTTCCTCTGGGTTTTCGGGGTTCATCGTGAAAACATGAGGAGTTGGCATAGAATCAGTGGATTCAGTATCAGAATTAAGCTCAATGGTTGGTTCAGAAGATGGGGTTTCAGGTGTAGTGGCAAAAGTATGTAGGAAAGTGGAGATTGGATTTTTAGAAGGGCTAGGAGTTAACTGGACCATTAACTGGGGTGACTCTGAATTTGGATCAGATGGTTTAGAAAGAGTGGGGGAGGTTGGAGCAAAAATAGAGGTGGATGGTGAAGACGGAACTATTGGAGGTTGGATAGGTTTTATTTGGGGCTTTGAAAAAGGAAGTTTTGGTGGAGAAGGTCTTTTGGTAGAGGAAGGAAAGCTAATGAGCTCCCAAAGATATTGGAGCTTGACACACCAAATCCTGAGGTAGGGTTTATAGGTAAGGGTTGAGACATTTGAGGATACCCAGAAAAACTTTGTTGAGTGAAAGATGCGAACATGTCAAATGGGCTTTTTTGCTGAGAATACTGCTAAGCTTGAAGAGATCGAAGCTGATTCTTCAGATGCTTCATTTCAGCGTCTTTTTGGCAAAAAGCTGCTGAGAATGCCTGGTTAGCATATGCCATTTGAAGAAGTTCTTGGTGAACATTTTGAATTTTCTACTACAAATCTCTAATAAGTTCCAATGATGATAACTTCTTATGGACAACATTTTCTAAATTTTGCTGAGAGTGAGCAATCCTTTGGAGAATTTTGCTTTGTGCCAGAGGGTTTGCTGACTGCCAATTTATTACTGTTTCTGCTGCTGATACTACTTTGGTACTACCATCAAGGAGAATGGTAGTTGAGTCTGGAGCTTTATGACGATGGGAGGTTCTTTCCTGAGGATTGTGAAACTCCAAAGGAGGAAAATCTGCTTCAGTGAACATAAAACATCCACTGGGTTGTGCTGAAGAGTCATTTTTAGATGGAGGTCGAGGGGAAGGAGGAGATTTACAAGGAGTGGGAGGTAAAGGAGAGCTTAGTGAACATGGAACTTCAAAATCTTCATCATCTTCTAGAAGCATGTCTTCTAGACACTCATCACAGTCACTGGCATCAAAATAACAATGACCTGTTTCCGGATTTTTGAAATAGAAAACTGGAAGGCCACTGGATTGAAAATATTTAATTGAAGGTTCAGGTCCGGAGCCATCAACAAACATGTCAAGTCAATCCTTGAGGGAAAGATAACAGGATGAGTGGAAGATGAGGTAGAGGCTTCTTTTGGGAAAGAGATTTCCACTGTACCATCAGGTTTTGAGATGAAAAGTGGATTTGAGGATTGGACACGAATGGGTTTTTGTTGATTTTTCTCGTAAGCTGTAACCCAAGATTCCAAGAGAAGCTTAAGAAGCTCAGGTTGAGAAATCTGACGTGGAACATGGACACAAGAAGCTTGGTGAGGTGCGTTGACGGTTAGGAAAAGGGCTTCATCTGTGGAAGAGGGTAATGACATGTCAAATGCATGGTTATGGAGGCGATAGGCCATTTGGTAGTGGAGGGTTGCTGCATATGTAGTAGAAATTTGGGAAGCACCACCAATTTAAACTTGAACTTTTAGGGCTGTTAGCAGATGAGGATCTGCTAATGGCATGATAAAGTTAGGATAAAAGGTGAAAATCAAAGTTCCAGCATTTAAAGTGGTTTGGACTGTGGCAATACATGCATGCTGGTATTGTAAGAACCTGGTATCTACCGGAGCAAGTCTGGAAGTAACAGGCAAACCTTTTCTCCCATGGAAAGTAACAGCCAATCTGATTGCTCCAAAGTGAAGATGAGTAAATCTTGTTGTTGCCAGATGCGAGGCAAATCAACTGGGATTTCTAGGGGTAAAAGTTCATCCTCGGTAGCCGATATGAAATATTGATCAAATTTGGAAGCTTGGACATACTTTTTTACGGAGGTTGGTCGTGTTGTGGAGAAGAGTTGGGTAACGGTCTTTTTTACAGAAGTTTGTGGTCGGACAAAGGCATTATATGGGTTTAGAAAAGGAAGATCAGTAAGGGGAACCTTACCATCATCGGGAAGATATTCAAACTTATACAAGTACTCAAGATTAGAAGAAGTTAGGGAAGTGGATGATCGTGAAGGAACAAGAGACGAGGTAGCAGAGGAATATGTGGAAAACAAATGATTCATTTTTTATGGGTAGGAATCTGGGTCCTCCGTTTCCTCATACAACAAATCCTTTCTTTTTTAAATGAGAACCTTAACTAATTTTGATTAATAAAATTCTGTATACTAGGGTAGATAAACTGAGACACACCGCTCAATAGCCAAAGTCTCAAGGTACTTTTAACCCACTGATACAGAAATTTTACAATCAAAATAGTTAATGAAGTTTCTGATGTGGAGGATCCTTAGAAAGCAACCACAGAGCATACGCTTCACTTTCGTCTTTTCTGGAAAAAGATTTGAAGTATTTTAGAATACGAAGTTCCAGAGAGGGGGTTTAAGCTAGAATGAAAAACATGGCTCTGATACCAAATTTACAGACACGAAGTGGGTACAAACACAAAGTAGGATAGGATCAAGAGAGAGAGAGAACACAGCAGGGAGATGTACATACACTAGCTTGGATATTAGACTGACTTGCATTCACTTAATCCTTTACATCGGGGAGACCCTCCTTTTATAGGCATAAGGAGGAAAGCTTACATCATTACACAGTACACCAATAATACTACTTTACTATTCACAGCTTACGTCATCATACACCAATTATACTACTTTACTGTTCTTAGTCATGTCTGCTATCACATTACTTCACCGTACAACAAACACATCCCAAAAAGTAGTACAGAGTACTTATTCTATAGTATAGTACACAGTAAACACCAATAATTTCACCCCTCCTGGAAATGAAGGGAAGCACCAGAAAAAGACAGCTTTTCTGAACACATGGATAACACTGCTCTGTATCATCTGAATCACTCCTTTCAGAATTGTCTCCAGTCCTGTCAGTCAAGTAATACTGTTCCAAAAGATAGAGGATATTTTGGCGCCATTCCTCTGGATATGTATCATTGAATTTCCAGTATGCAGATTCATAATGGAGGAAAGATGAGGGACTTCTGCAGGTGTTAATCCGTTGAGTGAACACAGTGTTTGGGTCATGAGAAGATAATTTCCACTGTTATTCTGGATTCTTTGAGGCTCTGGATATGCAGAGAGAAAAATAGTGTGATACTCCTTTTCGCCAAGTGATAGAACCATCTGGATGGGGATGACACCTGTCATTACGACTTGTCCAGAAAACAAATTGAAGATTCCCGCCTACACTGGTAGGGATACTCCTGATCTTCTGTTGCCAAAAAAGTATGTTTCCAAAGAGCAAGAGGAACTTCAAGAAGAAATCTTCTGGAGGATGGATCTGATTGAATGCCGCATGTGCCAGATAAACCAAGACTACTGATCTATTAAAAGAGACACTGATGGTATACACATCTACTAAATACCATAAAAGGAGGTAGGCTTCTTTTTTGAAATAAATAACATTGCGGTCATATATTTCAAACTGGGTGAGAAAAGGATAGACCGGATGGAATGGTAGACCTCCTATGGGACCCATCAAGACCATATTTGAAAATACAGAGATGTTGAAGGTTTTGACACATTTGAACACATCTGGAAAGAAGGGTTAACTCCAAAAGATGACACTGGAGGTGGACAGGAAGATTAACTGGGTGGAAACAAAAAATCATGGGAAAACAACCATGAACAATTGAATGGGGTTTTGTTTTTGAAAACTGGTTGATTTCTATCTTGAGCCTAGACAGAAAATCTGGGAAGACATTTGTTTTTCCTTTTATGTGAACAGCATCAAAACTCCAATTGGAAAATCAATTTGCCCATCTGAGCAACTGTGCCTTTGGAAGGTACTTCTGTTTGAACTTGAGCATGCTGGGGAAACTCATCATATCAGTCTCAATCAGGAAATGATGACCGATTAGATGAAATTCAAACTTCTCAATACTCCTTTTGATTGCCAGAATTTCTTTGTAAGTAGAGTGGTAATGAAGCTCTGCTGGAGAGAATGCACCACTCTTGTATCCACAAATTCTGCGCTTTTATTCCACGTTTTCTTCCAAAAGAACTGCTCCCCAATACAGATAAGAGGCATCTGTCGGAAGTACTCGTTTCCCATCTGAAGGTATGGTTAATAGAGGAAGGGTTTTGGCTATGATTTTGAGCTCTTTGACGGCTTGGGTACAATGAGTTGACCAAGAAGGAGGGTTTTTCTTTAGTAGAGCTGAGAGAGGAGTATGGTGTTGGGCAAGGTTGGGGATGAAGTCAGCCATATAGTTAACAATTCCAAGGAACTGTTGAACTTGTTTGACTGTAAGGTTTTCATCAGGAAAGTGGTCAAGTTGAGAGGCTATGTGAGGCTGGAGTGTGTATTGACCTTTAGAGATATGCATCCCTAAAAAATCAATTTCTGGTTGGGCAAGAAGCATCTTTTTCTCTGAGAGCATAATGCCATGGGTTTGAACTAGGGAATGGAGGTTTGTAGTAAAATAGCATGGGATTCAATATCTGGGAAAAAAGTAGGATATCATCAATATAGACGAGAGCTGACGATAGGATAGGAGCAAATACCCGAATCATGACCTTTTAAAATAAAGATGGAGCTGTTTTTAATCCAAAGGGCATGACTGACCACTGAAAATGGTGATCTGGAATGCAAAAACCAGTTTTGGGACGATCATCTAGATGGATGCCCAGCTACCAGAAACCTGCTTTCAAGCCAAATTTTGAGAAAATTTGAACTTTGGGCAAGTTTGCAAAAAGAACACTTCGCCGAGGAAGAGAGAATTTGTTATCCTGCAAAAAATGATTAAGAGGCTGGAAATTGATAACCAGGCGCAATTTTCCTCTTATCTTTTTTTTTTTTTTTTGATCCGAATTTTCCTATTATCTGCTCTGACCTTTTATTCACATAAAATGCTTCACATGCTCACTGAGAAGTTGTGGGCTCAATCAAACCTTCTGACTGGAGTTGTTGGAGCTCTTGGAGAGCAAGCTGGTAGTGTTCTGGGTTCATTCCATGATGAGTAGCTTTGGTGGGGTTAATGTCTTCATTTTTCTTAAAGGGAAGAGAAATGAAAAAATCTGGGTTTTTCCAAAGTAGGTTGGAGCATTTTTCTTAAAATAACTGAAAGGGCAAACAAGGAAAATAAAAAACCTCAATCTATGTAGCACGGACAGGGGACATGACAATTCTAAAAAATGGGGATACGGACATGGCAGGGGACACGCCACATGTATAAATAAATATATGTACATACATAAAAAGAATTTATGAACCATTGTATATGAATAATTTTACAAATTGTATAAATTTTTTTCAAAAGCATAATTACATTTTAACCCAAATGTTTTGAATAATTTGATATTAACCCCCAAAAATTTTTAAAATATTATATTTTGACCCCTAGCCGTGTCCCCGCCTTGTCCTCAATCAAAAAATAATAAAAATTATTGGACACGCCATGTGTCCCCGCGTGTCCCCATGTCCAATACGTGGACACGGCGCCCTTTTGGAGTGTTGGTGCTACATAGGTCCTCAATAAATGCCACGTCGAATCATGTAGAATCCTGCACACATTAGTTTCCTTCTCAATCGTGAAGTGCAGACAGAAAATTTTCACAAGATCAACCAACCCATTCTCCCTCTACTTCATCCTCTTCCATCTAAACCCTAAGTACTTTAGTTTCCTTCTCATTCGCATTGTGAGCCAGAAGATCATCACAATTGCCATAACGACCCCCCCTCTCTGTGTATGCCCTTCCTTTCCGGCTTTTGTCTATAATCACCGTCACGGTGTGTTTATTAGTTAACTTTTTTGTCAGTAAAATAATTTTTTGGTAAGTTTGTTCATCATTTGGGTTAACATAGTTGGTAAAAAATGGCCCTTCAACTAAATATATCTATGGTTTTTTTCTCCTCACATACATAAAATGCAGAATCAAGATATTTATTCTAGTCATATTTATGCAACAATGGAATGAATGGCTAGAAGAGGTTTGAGATACACTCCATCATTAATTTTACAAGTGTTGATGCAAAGAGGGGTACCGGAAGCAGCAGCTCCACAAACCACTCCCCATACTAATGGAGGCCAAGTAACAGGCTTTGTAAGTTGAATACGAATCTTCCATATATCCTGCAGAAGAGACAAATATCAATAGATGAACCTTTTTAACATTATTGCACTCCATCACTTCCTGCTTTCCTTCTTTATGTTCCGTTTTTTGTTGCTGGGACAATCTATAAGGAAGTGTGGAATCTAAATGAGTCGAGAACGTTTTATGCTTGTCTTGAAGGTAGTATTCTCATTTTGTAAATGTTCTAAGAATATATTAGAAGTAGCTCTTCAATTATCAAGGATGGATCAGTCATAAAATGTCGCTAATGTGCAAGTTATGCAAACCTAGGCATCATATGGGATCTCAAATCTTTAAAGAAGACTTCAACACACTTACTTTGTATTGATTTTCATGCTCAAGGTGTCCTAATTTGATACCGCAAATGGGAAAGAAGAAAAGTAACAATGATAAAAGGGATAACGCTCACCACTCAAGTTAGGAAACCAATAGGATACAGATTGACACCACCCGAGGATTTGACGAGGGATACAGGGCGTAGGAATCATTGACCACTCAAAGGAATCCACCTAAGAGATACATAAAAAAGAAGAACAAGAAGTAATATACTTCTCACTAGCCAAAGGCTACACTCTCACAAATCCATTCACATCAAATGATTATATAGGACTTGTAGGAACATTCCTCCAACATAGGAAACATAAACTTAGATTTTCAAAGCTAGAATTAAAGGAAACAAAGACTTCTATCAACAAAAAAAACTAGATAGACTCTTTGAATGACTCTTCGAATGACCAAATGATAATAAAAACTATGTGAATGCATACTTAATGCTAGAAATTAAAAGACACCTAGGAATTTAAATAGACACTTCAAATAATTGCTAATTTGGAAAATGTAGACTACGTGTGAAGATGCCGAATCACCACCATTATTCTCCTACATCATTCTCCTTTGGTTGGAGAAAATTCCTCCTCAAATTTTGAAATGTGGTAAAATTTCTCCAACTCTTGCTTTGTGATTAAAAATAAAAAAGGTCCCTCCATATTCTTGTTGCCCAATCTGATTCTTGAGCTAAAGTCTTCAACTTAAAGAACTGTGATGATGTATCACTTTGTGATTGGATGTCATTAGGGAGAAAAAAACTACATAGATAAAGTTGGACAAAATGTAACATAATCACCTTTTGCATACACATCAAAAATTGGCGGTTGATTCCAACCAAATTGTTTTGTCACTTCCATGTCATGTGATCTGCACTTCTCAACTTCATCAATGACAACTACTGCATTGTTCTTGATGTGGTCATTATGCAAAATCAAGTGTCCATCTTCGGTGTACTCATCGTAAATTGGAGGCAAGTTCCAATCTACTTGTGGTTGTGAAACTGTCGAATCTTCATACAGAAAAATTCCTTCCAACATTTTTTCATCTTCAAATGCCATTGAATGAAAACTCAACAGGATGGATAGTTGTGCTTTGATAACAAACTGATGGCGGAATTTACAAATGGAAAGGAAGAAAAAAATGATAAAAGATCGCTCACCACCCACTGTTAAAACCAAAGGGATATAGATGTCACCACCTAAGGATTAACGGGGATTCAGGGCTAGGGACCGTTCGCCACTCTAAGGAATCCGCCTAAGAGATACAGAAATGGGGAACTCGCTACCGATTGGAATCCACCAAAGGGATCAGAGTTATGAAAGAAGAACTCCTCCTCCTTAACAAGCCAAAGGCTATTTACTCAACACTCAAAACTACCTTTTCATTCATAGCAAAGGATATAAATACGACTTGTTGGAACATCCCTCCAACATAGGAAAAACTATATTTTCAAGATGATAATTAATATGACCTAAGATTTGACTACAAAAACTAGGAAGACTCTTTAAACAACTCACTGACTCTTCGAATGACTAAATGACACTAAAAACTGTGTGGATGGATACTTAGAATAGAAAATAAAAGACATGATAAGAAGAATAAAAATATGCCTTATCGTTTCTAGCTTCATTATACTTTTGCATCATTCTCCCCTAGTTGGAGACAATTCATCCACGAATTTTGAAAAGTTGTAAAATCTCTCCAACTCTTATTTTGTGATAAAAATCAAGGTCCCTCCATATTCTTGATGCGCAATATGATTCTTGAGTTGAAGTCTTCAACTTGAAGTTCTTTGATGCATCACTATGTGATTGGATGTCATTAGGGAGAAAAAGCTAGACAACATGTCAAATACCCAACATTTGCGTACACATCAAAACTTGGTGTTTGATTCCAACCAAATTTAGTCACTTCCACCTCATGTGACTAGCACTTCATCAATGACAACTACTGTATTGTTCTTTTTTTTTTTTTTTTTTTTGAACAGCAAAAAAGAAGTTTATGAACCTTTGAAATTGTTACAAAGATTAATGGGACAAGGAGAGAACAAAAGTCCAATCCGAGACCCAAACCCTTGATTGGCAAGATGCCAACCATAACAACACCCAAAGGGAACAAAGCCCCAACTACTGTATTGTTCTTGATGTGGTCATTCGGCAAAATCAAGTGTCCATCTTCAGTGTATTCATCGTAAATTGGAGGCAAACTCCAATCTACTGGTGATTGTGAGACTGTCGAATCTTAATACGAAAAAATTCCTTCCAACATGTTTTTATCTTCAAAAAACGCCATAGAAGAATGAAAACTCAACAGGATGGATAGTTGTGCTCTAATACCAAACTGATACCGGATTTTGCAAATGGGAAGGAAGAAAAGTAAAAATGATAAAAGGGTAAACGCTCACCACCCAAGTTAGAAAACCAACACGATACAGATTGACACCACCCGAGGGTTTAACAAGGGATAGAGGGTTAGGGACAGCTCACCACTCAAAGGAATCCACCTAAGAGATACAAACGGGGAACTCACACCTATTGGAATCCACCAAAAGGATAAGAGTTAAGAAAGAAGAACTCCTTCTTAACACTCAAAACTACCTTTTTCATTCATAACAAAGGATATAAATAGGACTTGTTGGAACATCCATCCAAGATAGGAAAAATAAGCTATATTTTCGAGACGATAATTAATATTTGACTTCAAAAACTAGGAAGACTCGTTGAACAACTCACTGACTCTTCGAATGACTAAATGACACTAAAAACTGTGTGGATGGATACTTAGAATAGAAAATAAAAGACATGATAAGAAGAACAAAAATATGCCTCATCGTTTCTAGCAGCTTCCTTATACTTCTGCATCATAATCCTACAACGTCTGCTTAGTGTCCTCTCCAAATGATGCACAGTTAAACAACCAGCTCAGATGAAATCAACGCGTTTTTGAGATGCACCGATAAATCAAAGGGTTCTCAATCATATACGCATAACAATCTGGACCAATATCTCAGCGCAAGCGTCGCTCTCTGATTTGTCGAAAATTCTCACATCACTCCCAGTACCAGGCATGCAAGCTGCAACCAAATAGCCCTTTTCAACTAAGGCTTTGTTCGGTTGTGGGTTTTTAGTTGTGTTTTTGAATAAAGGTAGAGAGAGAAATGAGAGTAATGATTGTGGAGAGAGGTAAAAAGTAGAGAGAGATAGAGTGAAAAATGAAAATAATGATTGAAAAGTTAGAGAGAGAAAAAGTAAAAAAGTTATTTTATCCAAAACCCTGGGTTTGGAATTCCAAACCAAACAAGGGCTAAAGCTTCTATGACACTCCCTGCTCCTTTCTCTTTCCCTGAAGATACCAACAATGGACCATGTCCTCCACTTAACCACGTTCAATCTTGGGCTAATGGAAATGGTAAAAGTCCCTAGTCTCTTCATGAGGACATTAAGATATTATAGCTTATCACCGCCCACAATTCATGTTTCAAACACACGCACGCGAGCACTCACACACATAAAAACACACACACACACACACAGAATTCAAAACAGTAACAATCAAACCCCTAAACCACAGATCCCTTTGAGTGATGCAAAAGCATCTGGCCGCTATGCATCAATAGCTTTAATCATATAACAAAATGATGACAGTTAAAATAGATTATTCCAAGCATTTGAAATTCCTATTCTCAGTGTTACACCAGGAAATCAAATGCAAAAACAACGAGCACCATACGATTTTGTACGCAGCACTTAGCAACTGTATCCAGTCATATTTCATACTCTTTATCTATACTTCATTGTGGATGCAGGAGTCCAGATGTCCTACGTGACATGCCATGCCATCACCTTTTTTCATGAATCCAGTGTTAGCCTCACAAGATGAACCATGAAGCAATTGCAATAAAATTGCTTCATGTGACATGTTGTTCCTCCGGAGATTTGTTGCTCCTGAGGTCAAGCTACACATGTTTTAACTAATGATATAATGCCTTAGCCTCATTGATAGATGCTTCAGAGGATATAAGCTCCACTACTATTCCAGGAGCCCGTGCCTCCACTAACAAGAATGCAAGACCACAAGAACTATGTCACCAGCCGCATAATGCATGGTGAGTTGGCCCTGGATATTATGGTTTGTCTTCAAGCACACCTTTGGGGAGCTTGGAGACAATTGCTTATTAACTTTAGTTCCAATTACCATCATACTTCCCAAATCCCGAATTTCTCTAAAACTGCCTCAACTATTAACCCAATCAAATCTTCGGTAATCTCTCTCCCTCTCAGCAACCTATTATACTTATAGGCCCCGTTTTTTAATCTCTTTCGGACTTGGGATTGGACTGATAATCCCAAGGGATTACTAATCCTTTGTTTCACAGAAGGTGTGGACTATTAGTCCCATGGGCATGTGAATGTCATTAGGGGGTATTACCATTACCTTGGGGGACTTGGTATTCATGTGAATCCCCTCATAAGATGTGTTACAACCAGCCTACCAACCTCCAACCATCCACATTTACCATGTGAAAAGTGTTTCTCTTCCTTAGTGAGTTTCAAAAGAAAGAGAAGAAAAAATTGTTAAACAAGCGTATTGAGCACTATAGTGGGCCAAACCGCAGGATAGTCTCATGGGCCGAATGGCAAGGCCTGCAAAAGCACACTATGCTATTGAGCTCAAGCGTATGACCAATAGCTTCAGCCAAACTATTGGCCGGACCTGCTACCAGTCTGGATCCTCTTGTTTTCGGGTCAAGTAACCAGGTTCTTTTTATTCAGATCCGTCTGGTCGATTGAGTCCAAACCATTCATGTCGAATAGGGCCGACCCAGATCCAACTAGTATGACCCACGTAATTCACAGAAGGCAGTTCGCAAATGTGAACATAACCAACTCCTTCGATACGTCGTATGTGACGTCAGCCGAAGCGGTTATCACGCGTCCCGACCATGCATATACTTGGAGGAAAAGTTTGAAGGTACTGTATAAAGGGCAAGGATAAACCCTAAGGAGGTATGCTGTTCACTATACCCTAAACTCCTCCTCATTCCACTTCCTTCTCCAGTCACTCACTTAACCATCAAAGTGCCTTATTGGTCACCTCCAACCAGTAAGGCACGAATGGTGGGTATTCATTGTGCACATGAGCTCGTGTTGTTCCACCTAAGCCTAGATCCAAGCAAAGACCACCTGAGTCTATTCTAGTTATTTCGACACACCACAAGCACAAAACATTTTCCCTTACATTTCCTTTATCGTTTCCTTCATAATTATTTTTCTTGTGAAATTCTCCCTTTCCCTCTTAACAAAAAAATGTGTAAGTCTAAATACACGAGGCTCTTGAAAACAACACAAAGTACGCCATCCATATCCATGAATCATATCTGCGTCCTGCTTTGGATAGCACAAACATATTTTCTATACGGAGTATTGTTTTTACCTTTCCTGTAATTCCTGCTCGACCGCTATAACACTCAGATAGCACATACATGATACATCCGTATCAACCAAATTATTAACATGTTTTTTTCCTTGGTTGATGTAAGTGAAAGTCTGTAAATATTTGGAGTAAACCCACGTTATTGCTCTAAGCAGTAGAGGAGACAAAGTAATAAACATTTAAAATACATCTCTATTCTCGGTAAATAATCGACATGCTCTGTTATTTACAGCAAAATTGGAAATGAAAGGGACATGGAAGACTGACCGTCTCTTGTTTGGCTCCTTTGATGCCCAAAATCTGGTTAATGCTCGAACCCGCAGCCACAGGCGCCTTGTCCGGTGCTGGAACCTTAACTACTAATCGAATAATAAACCAAACAATTCCCCTTAAAACCCCCCAATAAACATTCCCAAATTCAAGGTTAATTTAGAACAAAACATCAAAAACAAACAAACATTTTTCAGTTTGTTTTACCTTCGTTTGCATCCGTTTCCGCTGCTCTGACCATCAGCCTCCGACCTAAGAGAATAATGCGTATTAAATACATATGTACTTACATACATGCTACATACAAATATACAGAGTCATATGTGTATGAATAGTACTTGAAAGAGTAATGGTGGAGTTGAGAAATGGGAGTGATTGATTGAGCTTACGGGAGAGAGTGAGAGAATTTGGTAGCGAATTAGGCGGTGTTCGACGTGGAGCGGTCATGGTATTCGTTAATCGAATGGATGAGACTGGGTTTAGAACGGACGCCATTTTGGAGTCTGGGTTTTGGGGCGAAGAGTTGGAGAGAGAGAGAGAGAGAGACCGCAGTGGATTTGGGTAGTAAAAAAGTACGGAGTAGTACTTCTGTATCTACTCCGTAGTCTGTCAGTATTTCGCCACAAAATTTGGAGGGGGAGCATTACTGTCGTAGTTTTTTTATTGTTTTTATCAAGTGTACCTGAATCAAGGTGTTCCCGCTGACGTGTTGCATCATAATGGAGATTCTACACCTTTTCGGGACCCACGTGTTCGTACAGACAATAGTTCCCATAAGGGGTTCAAGGAAGAATGGTTTAAGCAAGAATAGATAACACGACTCTTAGGGGGCGTTTCACTTTTTAAAAAATTTCATTTTTTTTAAAATAAAATAATTTCAAATTCAAATATAATACAAATGAAAAATAATTTTTTAATTTTTTTGACACCGTTTAAAAAATTTCAATGAGATCTATCAAACAAGATTCATATTGGTAGAAAAATTATTTACGTAAACACATGATTTTTAAGGTTGAAATTACCTTCTTTTTCTAAAAATTCTTTTTTACAAAACTGGAACGGCACCTTATATCTAAAATCACACAAGCACACCAACTAGACAAACATTTTTATTTTATTTTTTGAACAAAACTAGACAGACAATAAAGGGATATTGACTTTCTTTTTACATATTTCTATTTTTTTGTTAAGCGGAAAAACTCTTTTTACATATTTTACCTTAACAAGAGTCATGCTAGCTGCACACATAATGAAGTACATACTCCATGCATAGATCATTTTGGGACCTATTTTGGGTCTCACAAGTATGATTGGAGTCGCTCATTTTGTTCTAAATATTTTTTTTTAGGGTCTCTATAAAAAATAAGTTCTGCTAGATAGAGGTAAAAGTCTTTACAAAATATCCAACTTTATCTTAGAATTTGGCCTGAATTTTGGGACAAAGTTTGATGTTTTGGATATGTTTTGTATCCAGTTGAAATGATTTTTTACAGGGGCTTTAAACAAAATATTTTGAACAAAATGAGCGGCTCCGATCATGTTCTTGGGACCCGAAATGTGTCCCAAAACATTTGTGCATGGAGTATGTACTCCATTATCTGTGCAGTTAGCATTAGTGCCTTAACAGTAAAGAGAATCAATAAATAAAAACTTCAAATAGACAAACATTTTATGAGCCAATAATTATGAAATACAAGGAAAGTTGAAGCATATATTTAGTTATACTTATGTAATTATTTTCGCGATATATAGAAGGGTGTATGCTAATTGTAGTACTTCACTTTTATCATTATGCCAAATTTGAAAAAATAAATATTTCTAAACCTTTTTACTCTTGAGTGGGAGCACATGACTCCAATATCTTCGCCTCTTAATCTACTCTAATTTGGCACAATTTTTGGTACAATCTAACCACTCAATTAAACTTATCTCATTTCTCAATGCATACCAATTGCATTGGAAGATGTCGAAGAGATAACAATTGTAACGACCTTGATTTTTGGCAAATAAAATTTTCGTTAAATATTTGAATTTTATTTTAATTACTTGGATTTGCTTTTAAAATTCCTTTTAAATTCTAATAATCCGTCATAATTTGATTTGAGACTTTTAAAATTATATCTTTTCAACATCGAACAAGTTAGTCCTTTTCCAAGGCAAGTATATTTTCCTAGTGAGTAAATAATATCTGTAAATTATATTTCTTGGCTAGAAATCCTACTTGGCAAGTAGAATTAGATTCCAACTAGTTGTCTAACCAAACCAATTGGATTCCAAATCTAGTTAGACCTCTCTAGCCATTGTTAAACCTTATGAACCCTCCTAATTCCTAAGTGAGCCATTTCACCCACCTTTGAACCTTGTGAACCTTTCCAACCCTAAACTAGACAATCATTGCACCTTATTGACTAGTCAAGCTCAAACTTTATTCCTCATCATTACATCTTCCTAGTGTATCTTTTTCCTTTTACCCATTGGACAATAATTGATAGGGAAAATCTTATCCCTTGGGTAATAGAAGTTAGTCTTGCCAATGAAAGCTTAAGATTTGACAAGACAAGTCATTTAAGAATCTTTGGACCATAGAAAGCCATCATTTTGCTTCCAAAGGAAGTAAACTTAGTCTTAACACTACAACAAATTCTAGTTCTTGCTACAAAATTCTTTTTGACAAAATTAATTTTGTCATAATATATTCACTTGTTGTGACGAAATATAATTTTGTAGCATCAAGTCACCGACCGTAGAGTTGTTGTGACAAAATCAATTTTGTTATGATATTTTGTCAAAACAAGAATGGCGGAAAAGTTTCCCGCTGACAGGAATTGAATATTGCCACATAATAATTTTGTCACAAGAAGTTTGTAGACTTGTTTCAGATATGCCATGACAAAATCGTTTGTCACAACAATAAATTGTAATTGTTACAATTTGATTTGTTGCAAAAGATTTGGGATTGTACATATAGTGACAAAAAAAATTTCCTTGATATTGCTTTAGGTAGTTGCAACGAAATAATTTGTCACAAGAAATTTAGTTGTTGTGACAAAATTTCATGTGTGGCAACAAAGATGCGTGGGAGAGCTATAGTGATAATACTGATTTTGTCACGATAGTTTGTCATTCGAATAGTTTAGTCATGTAAAAATGATTGGACTCGTATATCCTACCTCTCTTAAAGAAGATCCAGTTTGATCTGATTTTCGCTAGCCATTTTTTATTCAATTTGGACAATTGTAGCCCTCAATTGTTCAGCTGTTGTTCTTTGTCAGTTGGGCAAAATGGTCATTTGGCTTCCTCCACTAACTCGGTTACGTGGCGCGATGGGGCTTCCTCTACTTACTAACCCGACTTTCCCCTCCTCTCTCTCTCTGCAAATTTCACAGACCTAACTCCATGGAGAATTCTCTCTCTCGAAATGAGTCGATCAAGCGGCGCCCCGCTCAGGTCACCTCCCTCTCTCCTAACGAAGAGAATATCTTCGCTATCTCCATCTCCCTCTCTCTCTTGAGATCCTTCCACTACGAAGCCAACCGCAACCAAATCCCAAAATCAAAGATTTCCCGTCACCGAAAGCGAAATCTCATGGGCCGGAACCAAGGCCCAAATCAGGCGGCTTTGATTTTGAGATTCCAGGCCAAAAAACTCTGTCATGGTACAGGGTAAGATCTCGGAGCTAGGCGAGGAGCTGAGGCTACCCTTGACGGATTTGGTTCAGGGTCCTACGGATTTATTGGGTCTCGACCCGGATAAGGTCCAGAAGCATTTTCATCTCTTCTTTCTTCTCCATTCGTGTTGCATGTCTACTATTTTTAGTTGGTGATGTTTTCCCCCTTTCTGATTTTTGTTGCATGTTCGCTTTCGTGGCTTTATTCTGAAATCATGTGGTATTCCTTTTCATTTGTTGTTTTTGTGACAGGTTTTTGAGGAATTTTTCTGTCTGGACTGGTTGGTTAATTTGGTGAGCGTAGTATTAGAAAGTGAGAAGTAAGGAGTAATATAGTCTTGTTTGTTTGCGTGTTCAACTACTATTAATATTATAATCCATTGTGCAGTATTAGAAAGTGAGAAGTAACGGGTAATATAGTCTTGTTTGTTTGCGTGTTCAACAACTATTAATGTAGTAATCCATATGGGGAACGAGCAGACATCGAATATTTCTTGTTATGGTGAAATTCTAATGGATAAATTCACGAAATATGTGCAGGTGAAGTTCACATCTGAGGAGCTTTGTGGCATTATGGACAAAAAGGGCAACATTCGTAACATGTCTGTTATTGCACATGTGGATCATGGTATGCATTCTATCTGAGTTTGGTATATCTTACATTATGGAGGCTTTATCGATTGCTGTGTCTGAGAAGAGTTCCAACTTTCCCATGGAAATCTTTTATCAATGGAGAAACTAATTATGGGCTCTCTCGCCCTTTCGTTCGAAGAGTCGCCACCCGGATTTTTGAGATGGATGATCCAAGAAACCGAGAAACTCGTTTGCAAAACGGCTTTTGATCTAGCGAAAACGTTGAGATTTCAGGTTCGGGAGCCACATTACAAATGGGGAAGGTTTTTCTTTAAAAAGCACCCCACTCGCCCGGTAAAAACCGGTCTCTACTTAATATTTTCAAAAGGGGGAGAATCTCGAATATCATTTGGAATACCAAGCTCTTCAATAAAAGCAAATAGCGGGGAAGGGACATGGGAAATATATCACATTATCGTGCATGTGGTGTTGTTTGTACAGTAGTGATAAAATGATGTGAGCAGGTGGAATGAAAGACGTTCAGCAAACTGTCTGGACCTTAGTCATACTGTTCACGGCACACTGGGATGCCGCGCGCGGCACCTCAACTTGCCGTGCGGGATACCTGCTCTGCTGTCAGACCATTACAGGCTCTTAAAACATCATCTAGCTCGTTACTTCCTCCACACATCTTTTGGAAAACTCATCAGAGACCTTATGACAGTCAGATCATCCCAAGGATGTCGTTATTTTCTCAAAACATGGCTTTAAAACGGTTGTTAACGTATTTGATCATCCGGGATGATTTAGAAAACCTTTACTAAGAGCCAAGACATGGCTTGTAGCTGTGGTCTCATTTTCAAAGAAGGAAAAGTAGTAAACAGCAGATGCAGACAACCACAACAGATAACAACTCAGATCCAGACAGCCTGCCTACGATAATATCAACGTATACTCTACCGTGCGCTGAGAGTCAAGGTGCCACGCGCCTAATCAACAAGCCGCGCGGTTCCCCAACCTCAGCACAGTGCTGGTTTTATTTTAGAAAAATGAGTTTTAAGTCAGAATCTAACCAAAAGGGATTAGATTCGACAGCAAGAAAGTCTCCTCAGGACCAGAACCGAGTCTAGTCCAAGGAAACTAGTTTTTACCTTTGATGTTGAGCTTGATCAAGGATGGTTGATGCAAAAACGATGATGGATCGCGACGGATATGGATGGAAGAGGTTGAATGAGACGAAGAAAGTATGGGTGTGAGAGAAGGTTAGGTATTTCGGGAGATGGGGCTTTGAAGTTAATGAGGGATTAACTTCAATGATGAGAAGGAAGTGAGTGGAGGTACTTAAAGAATGTCTTTTGGGAATGACATTCTTTAAGACTTGGAAATGGAATTGAAAAGTGGGTGTAAAAACTAGAGAGAGAAAGCTTATGGAGTAAGAATATCCAAAAGCAAGGAAAAGAGCCAAAAGGAGAGCTCCTTTCCCTTGAGTGGAGGGGTTAATTTATAGGCAAAAGGCCAAGGATTTTGAATTTCAAATAGTGGATGTATTTTCTGGGCGGGCCAGAAGTGCACTTTTGGCTGAGCCATTCATCAGCTGTGGCTCAAACTGGCGTGGCCGACAACTTTCTGAGCCAGTCAGAACTTTTCTCAAGGTGTCGTGCAGTATAGGTTGGTCGCGCACGTGCAGTATAGGTTGGTCGCGCATGGCCCCTTGAATTTCAACCTATCATGCGCCTCAGTGCCATTCTGCACGGTATCGCCTGTTTCAGTCTAGGGGTTTTTTTGGGCTTTGTCTGGGCTCTTTGGGCTTTTTGGGCTTTTGGGCTTTTTGGTTGACTTGGCTTTCATGGGCTTAGAGGAGATCTTTTTTCAAGCTCACAAAGGTATCGTTTCCTTTATTACATCATCGGGGCGGACAAAGACTCTTCGAGGTCCGGATTGGGGTGTCTATAGTAGTCCCTCTTTAAAGTAACTCGGATACCATTGGTTGGTACGAGTGACGCTTAAAGAATAGGCATCCCAATTCGTTGCTCTAGAGCTTTTGAACAGAGACAAAATGAAAACGTGAGTAAATAACAATGGTGGTCGCGCTCGAAGAGCTGCCTATGTACCCTGTTGTAGGGATCAGACCAGCATAGTTCACTTGGGACAGCGAAATGCGAGAAAACAAGTCTCGGAGGACAAAAATCGTGCATGGGAAAATAATAGAGTGTTAGTGGTACCATGTGTCGTGCAAAATATCATGAAAAATTCATGACAAGCCCTCAAGAGGCGAAAATTGAGATGAGACGAGCCTACGGAGAAGCAAAATTGAGACGAGCCCACGGGGAGGCCAATTTTTGAAATTGAGACAAGCCTATGGAGAGGGGATTTTGAAATTGAGACGAGCCAACGGAGAGGCGATTTTGAAATTGAGACGAGCCTACAGAGAGGCAAATTTTGAAATTGAGACGAGCCTACGGAGAGGCGATTTTGAAATTGAGACGAGCCTACGGAGAGGCAAATTTTTGAAATTGAGACGAGCCTACGGAGAGGCGATTTTGAAATTGAGACGAGTCTACGGAGAGGCGAATTTTTGAAATTGAGACGAGCCTACGGAGAGGCGATTTTCAAACTGAGACGAGCCTACGGAGAGGCAATCTTGAAATCGTAACAGACAAATTGAGACAAATTTGAAATCGAGACAAGCCTATGGGAGGCCAAATGGGGATGGTGAATCGAGTTGAGTCCCGGTGGATGGATTTTTTTTTTTGTGAATTACGACGGATTTTTGGGGAACGCGAAATCCCACGAGTCTCGGGGGATAAGAACCAAATTGTGCAATAATCAATGCACAACATTCTAAGAGATTATGGTTGCAAAACGGCTGGAACATTGGATTTCCAAGGGGATTTTGGTGGCTGAGTGGATCAACTTCAGAGAAAAAGCATTTAGTCTTCTGGGTCAACATGCCGCGCGGGTGTTGGAGGTGTCGCACGGTACCTCCTTTCCCCAGGCATCCCTTCGATTTTTGAAAACAGTTGGCAGGTTTAAGGGTGCCATTAATGCGGGCATGCCCCTTCAATGGCTGGAATGGCTTTATAAGTATGGTGGTGCCTCATTCTATGCACCATCAACAAATTCTCCAAACTCTTTCTACATTCTTCACACCTTTCAAGACCAGTCCATGGCGAACAACGATTTGGCAGCGCGGGTTGTCTCCCTGGAGGCCGAGATGGCCTTTTATCGCGGGGAGATTGAAGAACTGAACGTGCAGATTGCAAGGCTTATCACTACCATTCGCACCCTCCGCCGTGCCGTTTTCAACCTGCAGGACTTTGCCTTTGACCAACTGGATGACAAGCACGACCCCAAGTAACCGGAGCGCGGGTCTGACGACTCTGTGTAGGATTCTGAGGGGAATCCGAATGGTTCGGATAACCGCTCGGATGGTGCGAATGACGCTTCGGACCGCGGGAGCGATTGAGGAGGAGAGAAGGGAAGAAGGAGAAGGAGAGGAAGTATGGGAAAAGAAAAAGAAAATAGCAGTAGGCCCGTTTTTTGTTTTTCTTTTTGTTTGTTTTCTTTCTTTTTTTTCTAAAAAATGTAATGAACGATCCCGGGGGAAACCCCGGGCTTTTATTTAATGAAAAGTCCCTTTCTTCTTCCATTTTCTTGCATCCGTCTTCTAATCGAATACAATCTCCCTTAAAACGCCATGAATCTGCTTTCAGAAATTAGGACTGTCGAAACAAACTAACGTGCCGTGCGTAGCCAATTTAGGGGCTTACGGTACCTTAAACCAAAAGTACTGCATGCTCGTTCAAGGTGCCGCGCGCCTGCTCTAAGGTGCCGTGCGTCTTCGTTGGCTATGAACCCGGTCCAGAGTTGGTTCCCAGGTGAACCGGTTCAGGGGGTTTATATATATAAACGCGAGGTGTGTACAGTACACCCCGCACGTTCAAATTTCCCTCTCTCCTGTCTCTCTCGATCATCTCTCTCTCTCTCGTTACTCTCTCTCTCCCTCACTGTTCTCTTTCTCTCGCTGTTCCCTCCCTCTCTCGATCATCTATGGATCAAGGCGACGTTCCTGGGGGTGGTCAATCACCTCGGGTCGGTGTTACACCACCCCCAACTGCTCTGAGGAGTGACGCGATGGTTGGGGGTGTATCGGAGACCACAGTGGTCCTGGTTCAGCCAGCATTGGCCGAGGAGACCATGGTCTCGGCTGCCATGGCAGACGGTAGTGGTGGTGGTGGCGATGGTGACAGCGTGGTATTGGCCGGGTATGGCAAAGGGACGGAGACTCCGGGTGCAGTGGAGTCGAGGAGTGACGCTGAGGCCTTGGGCAGATCGGAGGTACTGGTTAGTGCGGAGGAGAGGACCACGGAGGGTCCCAGTGGTGGTGGTTTAGACCAGGCAGTAGAGGAGGCAGAGACCTCTCCTGTGAGAGAGCCCCGGGCTGACTTGGGGAAGGCCCCCATCGTCGAGGATGAGCCGGTGGTGGAGCCGATGGTGGAGGATACACCGCCCATGTTCTTGGGCAGCGCCGCAGGTGCAGGGTCGTCACGCCATATAGGCATGGGTGACTACTTGGCGACGGCGTCCATGGAGGTCGTACTTGAGGTTGTGCGGGGGTTTCCCAGGTTGACGGAGGCTTTACTTGCATCCTGCGAGGCGGAGCTACAGGTCGAGCTCGGGACTGGGGTGGCTAGGGAATCGGAGGCTGTGGAGGAGCGAGTTGACAAAGAGGCCAAAGAGGTGATGGTCCCTCGCAACAGTGTGGTTGACGAGGCGACGTTAGCCTTATACGGGTGAGGAGCCTATGACGAGGCGACCTACGTGCCCTTCTAGCACGTGGTGGTGCCTTCACTTCTAGACCCTTACACACCGAGGAGGCCTTCATACGACGAGGCTTTAGTCCTGAGGGATCCACAGCAGCACCTTTCCTTGCGCCGAGACGAGGTATAATTTAAATATTTGTATTTCAAATTCCAATGCACTATATTTCCATTTCCTTGCATCTGGGTATACCATTTGTATTGCATGCCATGCCTGTCTATTAAACATCGCTAATTTGTTGCAACAGGCGATCTCGCTCTCATGCTACGGTGGTTCGGCAGACGTGCCGACTTTCTGGGAGAGGTTGCCCGGGGTGGTACAGGAGATAGTGAGACAGGCAGGTTTTGAGGAGTTTGTCAGGGTGTTGACGAGGGGTGTGTGCAATGACCGCCCAGTGGTGAGGGCTCTGGCTGAGAGGTGGTGAGACACGATGAATACCCTCCACTTCTCTTTTGGCGAGCTGACCGTGACGCCGTTGGACTTCGCGACGATTACTGGTCTCAGGGTCGAAGGTGACCCTATCCCTCTTAACGCTGCCATAAGGAGACAGGCAGCGTTCCAGCGGGAGATGCTGGGGTACGAGTTGAGGGCGGAGGCCGACGACACCAAGTATGTCCAGCTACTCGGGTTCTGGACAGAGAGGCTTCCGACTGTCAGGGTGGAGGAGGAGCAGATGGCGAGGTAGGACCTTGAAGTTAATGAGTGATCAACTTCAATGATGAGAAGGGAGTGAGTGAAGGTGCTTAAAGAATGTCTTTTGGGAATGACATTCTTTAAGACTTGGAAATGGAAGTGGTAATGGGAAAGTGGGTGTGGAAACTAGAGAGAGAAAGCTTATGGAGTAAGAATACTAAGAAGCAAAGAGAGCCAAAAGGGGACTCAAGGGAAGGGCCCTTTTTCCTTGAGTGGAGGGGTTAATTTATAGGCAACGGCCAAGGATTTTGAATTTCAAATAGTGGAGGTATTTTCTGGGCGGGC